>OZ010789.1:412994215-415394215 GCA_963932465.1 Maratus speciosus | reverse complement strand
CAAAATAACAATGTCATATTTTTGCAACGCTAATGCCCATCGCTGCAGTTTGGAAGATTGGGGAGCATTTTTGTTGATGAAAGTTAATGGATTATGATCGGTGATAAGTTCCACGGGAGAACCAAAAATCCATGTTTCGAACTTCTTCAGGCTCCAGATAACCGCATAGGCCTCCCGTTCAATGGTCGGCCAAGCCTGTTGAGTTTTTGTGAGCTTTTGGCTGGCGCAGCCTACCGGGTACAGTGCCGTATCCTTTCACTGTGATAAACACGCGCCGATGCCGACTTAAGATGCGTCGCACTCTATGACAAATGGTAATCCCATAACGGGGGTATGTAGACTGGGCGCTTCGATTAGACCTCTTTTCAACTCATTAAATGCCCAGTCATGCTCTTCTGACCAACTCAGCTGTTCTGGACTGTTCTTTTTTGTCAGTTCAGTTAAAGGATATGCCACTTCAGCATATTTGGGAATATAATCTCTATCGTAATTACAAAGACCAAGGACACTTTTTAACTATTTCTTCGTTTGAGGTACTGCTAACCTCCAAATCACCTCCACTTTTACGGGGTCGGTCCGATGACTGCCGCACGCTATCATATGTCCTAAGTACTTAATTTGAGGTTTCACGAATTCACATTTATTCAAGTTAACTGAGAATCGTAACTGTGATAACTTATAAAATATTTTTTCTAGGTGTATCAGGTGGTTCAGGAAATGTTTCAGAAAAAAGGCTATATCACCAATGAACTCTGGCGAACTCCTTGTATTCAGACAGCGCTTTATTCATCTCTCGCTTAAAAGTTGCTGCTGCATTCCTGAGCCTGATTCCATTACTTTAAAGCGACACTGAGCCCTATGAGTCTTAAAACAGGCTAAATTTTGACTTTCTTCTTCCAATGGTATGGCCCAATACCCTTTCAGTAAGTCTATTGTGGTTATAACATTGGCCCTGCCAATACTGAATAACAGATCGGACGCATTTTCCATTGGAAAATCATCGGTTTTCGTGATAGCGTTTAGTACTCGAAAATCTACACATAGGCGTAAGGCCCCATCCTTCTTCATCACGCACACTACTGGATGTGGCGCCTCCGCCCCACTCTCTTCAATAAAACCTAATTCAAGCAATTCTTCAATTTGCCTATCCTCTTGCAGCTTCAAGGCCTCTGGGATTCGGTAAACATAGAGCATTTTCTTTTCTGCGTCACTTATTCGGATTTTGTGCTCTCCTATCTTGGCTATTTGTACTTTTCTAGAAAATAATTCTTTATATTTATATAATAAACCTAATATAGCTTTCTTTTTCACATTTTCTAAATGATCTGAATCAACTTCCTCTATGTTAAATAAGTCAGAGTTATCTTTCGTACTGGGTGTGGAATGGGCCTCCCCTAATTCTTCCTCATTTTCGAAGATTACTCCACCGCCTGTACACTAGGGGTAAATTTCCTAATCTTATTCACGTAGACATTCCTAACATTCCCGTTTATTGACTTCACTTTGTAAGAATCAGGGTTACAGCGCGCCACTATTTCGGCTGGTCCAGTCCACCTCGCGTAAAGTTTGTTCGTAGAATCCGGGATTAATAGATATACCTGGCCCCCGCCTAAATTCCTTGTAAATCACTCTTCGATTAGTGTACTTCACATACGAGCCTTGCTTAACCTCCTATTCTATTGCCGCTTGTTTCGCTGCTATTTCTAAATTAATTTTTAAGTTCTGAAGGTATTCGGTCGCGCTCTTCCCAAGATTTATGGATAGTGGGATTTCGCCTGCCCATGTAGATTTCAATACCTCCAGTGGCCCCCTGGCCTCCCTTCCGTACATTAATTTGAATGGCGATACGCCCGTAATGCTATTCGGAATTTCTCTCTTCGCAAATAATTGATAGGGGATGTGTTTATCCCAATTTTTGGCGTCGCTCCGCATAATATGGTGTAACATGCGTTTCAACACATGATTATATCGTTCAATTAATGCCGAGCTTTGTGGATGCACCGGCATTGCAAATCTAGGAGCCGCCCCCAGCCTGGCATGAAACTCTTGCGTTAAACCTGAAATAAAATTTCTACCCTGATCACTTGCTATTACGCGGGATATTCCTGTCCGCATAAATATCTCTAACAATGCATCGCACGTAACTTTAGCCGTAATTGTCCTTAACGGAACCGCCTCTAGCCACCGCGAGTGTTGGTCGACCAAAATAATTACATACTGATGCCTACGCGCTGAAGGGGGTTCAATTTTTCCAATTATGTCAATATTTACATCGTCGAACGGAAGTTCTGGTCTCTCAATTGGGACAATAGGTATCTGATCGCTGGTCCTCTCCCTGCTCCGTAGTTGGCAATCCTTACACGATGCACAATATTTCCCCACATCCCGTGACATACCCGGCCAAAAAAATGAATAACGAATTCTGTCTTTTGTTTTTTTCATACCGAGATGATTAGCGAAAATCGATTCATGTGCAATTTTTAAATTTTTCTCCCTCCTCACCTTTGGTACCACTAATTGCATAACTTGGTCTCCCGAAACTCTTTCCCTATGATAAAGCAAATTGTCTACCATAACAAACCCGTTTTTCTGCATCTTTGAAAGCTCCCTGTAGCGATTCGCAACTTTTCTGTTGCGCCCTGTAAATACTCGCGTCTGATTGATGACCCACATTTAAATCTTCACTATTACTTTTCCTTTCAACACAGCTAATCATTAACTCCCTTTCTGCAGTTTCATTTTGATCTAATAAACAGAAATTCTCATCATTCATACTTTGTGGTTTCATTTCACTGCCCTTCGCTTCTTGATACTTAATTCCCTCCCCCCTTTCTGGATGCATCTCATTCGTAGGCGCCGACAGGTCGTACAATCTATTTTCTTCCCCTCTACTCTGCGCCGATTGTAATAACTTATAAATCGTTGCCGTGATAATACATGACCCGTATAGTTTATCTGTTGACGCAAACAAACCATCTAGACTGTAAACTAAACAATTTGGCTCTCTGGAGTCTAAAGCTATGGGTAAAGTTACAAGGTCCGCGGTTATTTTTTCTCCAAAAGCCGATATCAACTGAATTTTTTAATTTTAATTATTTGTTAATGAATCCAGTATCTGGTTTGATATAATTACTGGTATCTCGGCTGCAGTATCGATTATCGCGCCCATTTTCCGTCCCCCAACCATACATCCTGGTATTGCAAAGACTGCGTATTATTTATTGCCTCATTTCCAGAACATAAAGCTGTCACTTTAGCAACTAACTTATCATCATGCTTATATTTCTCAATAAAAGATTCCTTTTTCGTTTGATTTCGGAAATTTCCAATTTTATTTTTTTTCTTTATTATTCGGACAGTACAGCAAATGAATTATTTGTTTACACAATTTACATAGGTCATTCGTTTTTCTATTACGAGAAAGAACATTATTCCTGGCATGAGATGGACTATACTTTCCATGATTTATACTTCCGGGTTCATCATAATTACGAAATGATTTTATCGGTCTGTCATACAATTCCGAAAAAGTTCTACCTTTTGAAGTAAACCAATTATCGCATAACTCCGCGAATTGTCGTGGTTTTAGCCAATCGTCTAACTGCTTTAATTTAACATAGCTGCGCGTTTCGGAATCTAGTGAACTTAAAAATCTATCGGTAACAATTAATTCATTAAGTGTATCAAAATCATTTACTTTTCTAAGCTCACAATAAAAATTCCAATTCGCTCAGATCCTGCTCGCAAATTGTAAATGGTTTTCATTTTTCATTCTTTTTGCCGTAAGGAAATTTTCGAGACAATCTTCCGGGGTGGGTTGAAAATTTTAAAATTAAAGCCTTAACGTTTGAATAGTCTTTCATTTCGTCCGCATTTGCGCAAACTAATAAATGCGCGGCTCTTTCGCCTACTAAATTTAGTAAAATTTCAACTTTTAACTCCTCCGCGACACTTTTCTTTTCGAATGTCTTTTCGAGCGAAGCAAAATATAAATTCCACGCTAAAATAAATTAGTCGGGACTGCCATACTCAGAGTTTTAACACTTTTAATTAGAGATTCTAAAGAATTATTATGGGATTTTTGTCCATCACCCCCCCCCCTCCCTCCGTGTCAGAATTTTTATTATCAGCCTGAAGCTTCGCCATTTCTACTTCGGCTTTCTTAACTTCTAGTTTTGTACGTTCTAATTCCAACGCAGTGTTTTGTTTTGTTTTCACATTTTGTTTTCAATTCTAAGGATCTCTGCTTCACGTTTTTCTCGTTCGATTCTGTCAGACACTGTAGTATTTTAAAATTCTCTTATAAATTCAACGTCCTTAGTATACTGATCACTTCCCTCGATTAGTATTTTTAAATCTATTATTCTGTGTTCCGCCTCTACATTTAGGCCTAACTCAGTGGCTATTACAATCAAACCTTCTTTCCTTAGCCCTTTAATACTAAACATTTTAGTTTTTACTCTTAACCACTTTTATAATTTCTGAACTTAACAAATACTAACGCTCATCTTAAATAAATACATCTATATAAATTTCATAATAATAAACCACATTCTTTTTTCTCATATACTTAAATCATAGTTAAATATTTCTTTATTCACATTCTTCTTCAATTATTTCATTCAGAAACATATAAAGGCATGTCACTTACTTTATATAAATTCTCTTGTTCTCGGAACGGAGCGTGTGACGTCTTTAACGACTTCCGTATACCACTTTCACCACAAAGTGTATTCTTTATTTATCACAAATAATTGTTTATTAAATATATATGTAGACAGACAGTACAGGACAAATACATTAACGATGATCACACACAAATAATTATATATTTCACATAGATGCACGTCACCTTCATATTATACTTACACACATAATACTCCTTCACTATACTTTTAAATTTTTTACTTTCCCGTGCCCGTAGCACCTGGAAACATTTTTATAACAAACTTTTGGTTTCTCAAAAACCCACCGGCCCACACGCACGGCATAAAAATACATCTACCCTTCACCCTCAAAACAGAATCTCTCTCCTTCTCTCCACGCACGAGTGTCACGTGACCAATGGTGCGCCATCTCAGAGCTAAAAAAAGTCTCCAGACAACACACATATTTCCACCTATTTTTTAAAAATTATCAAGCGTGTATTTTTTCTTTGTATTAAAAAAATTAACAAATAATTCCTGTTTTACTCCATAGGTTAGTAGGTCGTACTTTGTTGTAATTCTGTTACAATGTGTAAAAGTCCTTTCGGCCAGTGCCGGGAAGAAGAGGTAGCTTTCATATTCCTTATTTTAAAAAAGCCAACTTATATCATTCAAACACACGAAGCTCAATTTAGTGGAAACCGAATATAGGAGATTCAATACTAATTTTTATCAATATAATGAATGAGAATTTCGCGAAATTAGTCAGCTTTATCCAAGCTGCTTTTCTTTAAAGTAACTTATATTTGGCTGCCAAATTCGGCGATTTCTTAAAGTGCCTGCCATTTTAAGACAACATGGTGGATGAGGCTAACCAGTGAACTTGGTCGAGACCTTAGTAATTGCTGTGCACATGCTCACTCACATCGGAATCGGTTGATATATACGAGTGCTGTCGCATGCAAAAAATCAGATTTTTCAAAATGTCACCCACAATAGAAATTGAAACTGCTATATCTGAGCCATTTTTTAAGGTAAAGACAAACGAAAAATGCTCCTGAATCCTTATATCAAGGCCAAATACTTAAGAAAGAAACTTTTTTCAATTTCTAATTTTTTTGCACCTCACTTTAAATATATATATTTAATTTAATGGCCGCCATTTTGAAACAAGATGGCTGATGAATCTGGCCAGCGAACTTGGTCGAGGTATTGGTGTATACTATCCACATGCCTTCTTACATCGAAATAGGCGAATACGTGTGTTATCGCGTGACAAATACAAGATCGTTTCAAAATGATAGCCATGCTAGAAATTCAAAGTGCTATAATTCAACCATTTTTTTAAGATATAAACAAAAGAACAAATTTTCAGAAACAAAAACTGCTCCGGAATCTTTGTATCAAGGCCAAACACATAAAAAAAAAACCTTTTTCATTTTCCAATTTTTTAATACCTCATTTTAAATTTTAAATTAAAGTTTTTTTAAATGGCAACCCTTTTGAAGCAAAATGGCGAAAAATCAGGACGTTTCAAAATGTCAGCCACGCTAGAAATTCAAAATGCTATAACTCAGTCATTTCTTAAGATATAGACGAAACAAAAACCCGGTCGAGACATTGGTATGTACTATGTATAAACGAAGTTACATCCAAATCGGTTCATAAATACGCCTTTTATCGCGTAACAAAATTCAGGACGTTTCAAAATGTCAGCCACGCTAGAAATTCAAAATGCTGCAACTCAGCCATTTTTTAAGATATAGACGAAACAAAAACTGCTCCGAAATCTTTGTATAAAGGTCAAATACATGAGAAAAAAATATTTTTCCATTTTCAATTTTTTGGTACCACATTTCAAATTTAAAATTTTTTTAAACATTTTAAATGGCCGCCATTTTGAAACAAAATGGCGAATGAAGCTGGCCAACGAACTCAGTCGAGACATTGGTATGTACTATGTACAGACCAAGTTACATCCAAATCGGTTCATAAATACGCCTGTTATCGCGTGACAAAAATCAGGTCGTTTTAAAATGTCAGCCACAATAGAAATTCAAAATGTTATTACTCAACCATTTTTTTAGATATAGGCGAAACAAAAACTGTTCCGGAATCTTTGTATTAAGTTCAAACACATATGAAAAAAATCTTTTTCATTTTCCAATTTTTTGCTATCTCATTTTAATTTTTTTATTTTTTAAATTTTTTTAAATGGCCGCCATTTTGAAACAAGATGGCGGATGAAGCTGGCCAACGAACTCGGTCGGGATATTTGTATGTACTATGTACACACCAAGGTACATCCAAATCGGTTCATAAATACGCCTGTTATTACGTAACAAAAATCAGGACGTTTCAAAATGTCAGCCACGCTAGAAATTCAAAATGCTATAACTCAGTCATTTCTTAAGATATAGACGAAACAAAAACCCGGTCGAGACATTTGTATGTACTATGTATAAACGAAGTTACATCCAAATCGGTTCATAAATACGCCTTTTATCGCGTAACAAAATTCAGGACGTTTCAAAATGTCAGCCACGCTAGAAATTCAAAATGCTGCAACTCAGCCATTTTTTAAGATATAGACGAAACAAAAACTGCTCCGAAATCTTTGTATAAAGGTCAAATACATGAGAAAAAAATATTTTTCCATTTTCAATTTTTTGGTACCACATTTCAAATTTAAAATTTTTTTAAACATTTTAAATGGCCGCCATTTTGAAACAAAATGGCGGATGAAGCTGGCCAACGAACTCGGTCGAGACATTGGTATGTACTGTGTACACACCGAATTACATCGAAATCGGTTCATAAATAAGACTTTTATCGCGTGACAAAATTCAGGACGTTTCAAAATGTCAGCCACGCTAGAAATTCAAAATGCTATAACTCAGCCATTTTTTAAGATATAGACGAAACAAAAACTGCTCCGGAATCTTTGTATAAAGGTCTCAAATACATAAGAAAAAAATATTTTTCCATTTTTAATTTTTTGGTACCACATTTCAAATTTTAATTTTTTTTTTTTTAATTTTAAATGGCCGCCATTTTGAAACAAAACGACGGATGAAGTTGGCCAACGAACTCGGTCGAGACATTGGTATGTACTATGTACACACCGAATTACATCGAAATCGGTTCATAATTACGAGAGTTACAGTGTGACATAGGTCATATTATATAGATATATATATATCAATTTTGAACGGAGGGTGGTTTCGGGGTCTGGGGGTCATGATCGATGAAAATATACCAAAATTTTTTGAAATCGCTTCCCTCCGAACGGCTGCAATAGGTAGCTTTTTGTAATGAAAGCTACCTAAAATGTAATACTTAAACCTGCTTAGCAAACATTTTAATGAAAATACAAAATGAAAATGCGGAAAGCATTCATAAAAATTAGCAATATGTGATTTAAGAGTAAAAATGAATAATTTCAAATCCTTTTGTTAGAATTTACTTTATCATTTGTTAACAAGTTGGAAATTGCTCGTCAAACGTGGCAAATGAGGTGCGTTCGTACTATAACTAGTTTTATAATTATTTTTTGCACCCCATATTGTACTGAATGTATACTTTTTTGCACTTCATAAAGCGCATAGTCTGATACATCATTAAAATGCACTTCCAATAATTTTTTCCTATTCCCCGTAATGTAACGGAACACTTTTGACTGTCCCTGTAATTAAACTATACATCCGATTTTCCTAAAATTTGAAATAGCTCAACAAAACTTTGCAACAATTATATCTTTAAAATTTCAGACCATTCGGAAGGCTGTAATACCATTAAAATGCACTTGCAATAATTTTTCCCATTCCCCGTTATGTAACGGAACACTTTCGACTGTCCCTGTAATTAAACTTTACATCCGATTTTCCTAAAATTTGAAATAGCTCAACAAAACTTTGCAACAATTATATCTTTAAAATTTCAGACCATTCGGAAGGCTGTAATATCATTAAAATGCACTTGCAATAATTTTTCCCATTGGCCGTAATGTAAAGAAAAACTTTTGACTGTCCCTGTAATTAAACTATGCATCCGATTTTCCTAAAATTTGAAATGGCTCGACAAAATTTTGCAACAGTTATATCTTTAAAATTTCAGATCATTCGGAAGGCTCTAATATCATTAAAATGCATTTGCAATAATTTTTCCCGTTGGCCGTAATGTAAAGAAAAACTTTTGACTGTCCCTGTAATTAAACTATACATCCGATTTTCCTAAAATTTGAAATGGCTCGACAAAATTTTGCAACAGTTATATCTTTAAAATTTCAGATCATTCGGAAGGCTCTAATATCATTAAAATGCACTTGCAATAATTTTTCCCATTGGCCGTAATGTAAAGAAAAACTTTTGACTGTCCCTGTAATTAAACTATACATCCGATTTTCATAAAATTTGAAATGGCTCGACAAAATTTTGCAGCAATCATATATTTGAAATTTCAGATCATTCGGTTGGGTAGTTTTTGCTCTGTTACATGCGGACAGACGGACGGACGGACTGAACGACGACTATAGGTGCTACGTATTTATATAATTACGAACGCACCTAAAAATGGAAGAATTTGAAGTATTATATTGTTTGAAAAATTATTATAAAATGCATTAGCTAGAAGATTATTTTTATAAGTATTTTTTAATTATTATACTTCTAATAATATATTTTGTACAAAAATTAAATTAAAAGCGTGTTTGACCATGCGGATTTTATAACTGAAAGAAAAAAAAACATGTTTCTCTTTATATGACTTTTTTATAATCACCTTAATAATTAATGCATTTAATAATTGATGAGAACACTGTAATCCAAAATATGCATAAACATTATATTTGGACTTTTGAAAGCATCAAATACGACAAAAAATAATGAAATGCACAAAATTACCCAGGCTGTGATTAAATGGTAAACAGATTCATGGGATTTTTTTTTTCTCAGTGAGATGACCATTAGAAAGAAATAAATCCATTAATATTACTGCCGTGGGACTATTAGTTTTCATTTGGTGGGGGGGTCAATGGTCAGAGCGCCGCTTGAAAAATTCAAATTTTATGTTTTGCATAGTATTTTTCATAGTATGCATTGAAGTTATCCCACAAAACAAATTACATGGTTGTATTATGTAAGGCCCTTTGCTATTCAAGAATAAAAATTATGGGATATGTGTAATGCAGTGTGCTAGATGGCTGCAAAAATTGATTTTTTTTCGAAATTTCACTATAGTTTTGACACATATAGCTCTTTGTATTGAAATCATCCCATCATTTTTATCTGCTGTATGCTTCCCTATGGTGAAATGAAGCACAGAAAAGTAGGCCCCACCATGGGCAGACGTTAATGCATTCCTAAATTTTATGCCAAATTTCCAAAAAAACATATTTTTTCCTATTTTAAGTGAGGTATACTAGACATGCATTAAAGTCAGAAGCCTCTACAATGATAATAGAAATGTAGAATAGCTATTCACCTTTCAAAATCACCAAACAGAATCATGGGCACTAAAGCAGTTTTCATGAGGTAATGGAAATCGCATTGTAATATAATTGGGAAATACGCTTCCACGATCATAGCCTTCAATCATTGCCAAGAATAAAAATACTTACAATTATTTCTGAAATGCATATATTTTTTATTCTAACATGAATTTCCACATGTATAACAATAAATATTTTTAATATGTTTTTGTTACAGGCAGTGAAGATGTTTTAATGAAACGAAAAGAAGCATGTAAACCAGATGATTATAAGCTACTTCAGTCTTGCTGCATACTGTCTGTTTGAAAGTAAGACTGTTTCTAAAAGTTATTTTAAACATGGATGAATATTCCTTATGCAAATTATCAAACAAATGTGCTTGTGGGCCATATGCTGCTGCAAAATCAAGTAGATTATTTCCAGTTTCTGAACTCACCAGGCTTAACAATTTGACATGGTAATGAAAAAAAAATGTACCTCCAGAAAATATTTCTGAAAAAGATCTCATAGAAAATCGAAGTAGAACAACTACTTTAAAGCTTGAGAATATGATTTGTGCAAATCACAGATACAAATTTGGAACATTTTGGACACCACCTCGCTATTGCGAACATCCTAATCATAAAATCAAGGGTAAGAAAAGGCATGGATTTTGAGACCTTATACATTTTTGAAATATGAAGCACTGTGCTCAGAATTTGGTTCGTTCGCAATTGGAGGAGTATTATGCAGGATGTTGGCAATAGCGAGGTGGCGCCCAAAATGTTCCAAATACGTATCTGTGTTTTGCACAAATCATATCCTCAAGTTCTAGGGTAGTTCCACTTCGATTTTCTATGAGATCTTTTCAGAAATATTTTCTGGAGGTACATTTGTTTTTATTTTTTCCCTGTACCATGCCAAATCGTTTGGCCTAATAAGTTCGGAAACTGGAAATAACCCACTTGATCTTGTAGCAGCGCACAAATACGTGCAAACACGACACAAAAAATCCCAAACGAACGTTTCGAGGATTCCGGGATTCCCAGTGACGGAAAAAAAAACGAGAATTAAAATGGGTTCGAAGAACCCCTCGGTTATAGCCCCGAGTACTGGCTTATGGAATGATTGCAAAGGTGAAAACAAGAGTTTATATATCCTAAAGAAATGACATAATGAAGCAGAACTAACTGAAAAAAAGGAGTCACTGCGCAGATCCCTCCATACGGGGATCCGGGAATCCTCGAAACGATGGTATGGGATTTTATGTGTCGTGTTTCTACGTATTTGTGCGTTAAATCTCTGTTAAAGATTTTAACTTTTATATTAAAATTCGCACAGAGTATTTGATTTATGCTTATATCATCATTTAGTTTACATGCTTCTTTTCACTTCATTAAAGCATCTTCACTGCCTGTAACAAAAATATATTTAAAATATTTATTGTTATACATGTGGAAATTAATGTTAGAATAAAAATATATGCATTTCAGAAATAATTGTAAGCGTTTTTATTCTTGGCAATGATTGAAGGCTATGGTCGTGGTAGCGTATTTCCTAATTATCTTACAATGCCATTTCCATTACCCAATGAAAACTGCTTTAGTGCCCATGATTCTGTTTGGTGATTTTCAAAGGTGAATAGTTATTCTACATTTCTATTATTATTGTAGAAGCTTCTGACTTTAATGCATGTCTAATATACCTCACTTAAAATAGGCAAAAATATGTTTTTTTTGGAAATTTGGAAAAAATTTAGGAATGCATTAAAGTCTGCCCATGGTGGGGCCTACTTTTCTGTGTTTCATTTCATCATAGGGAAGCATTCAGCAGTTAAAAATAATGGGATGATTTCAATGCAAAGAGCTACATGCGTCAAAACTCACAAATTCAGTTTTTGAAGCCTCCTAGCTCACCACATTACACATATCCCGTAATTTTTATTCTTGAATAGCAAAGGGCCAACCTTACATAATACAACAATGCAATTTGTTTTGTGGTATAACTTCAATGCATATTATGAGAAGTACTATGCAAAACATAAAAATTCAATTTTTCAAGCGGTGCTCTGACCTTTGACCCCCCCCCCCCCCACCAAATGAAAACCAATGGTCCCACGGCATTAATATTCTGGATTTATTTCTTTCTAATGGTCATCTCTCTGAGAAAAAAAATCACATGAATCGGTTTACCATTTAATCACAGACCCCCGATCCTGGTTGATTCTTATATGGAATGACTCTTAAACTTTTACGTTTATTTTTATAAAAAAATTAATTTTTTCGTGAGCTGGCGCTGCTGATAAATCGGAATACATTCTTTATGGTTACAACTCTATACGAGTTACAACAGCCTATGCGCCAAACCATGATTGCTAAAATATTCCAACTAGCTATGAAACTGCAACAATGAAAGATTGTAAAGGCTAAAAAGTATAAAACAAATTATAAATAAAAAATAAAGGGTGTAATATTAAAAAAAATACGTTTTTATCAATTATAGTTTAATATTAATTAATATCTACTATTATACGTGAATAAAACAATTTAGAAATCCAATCCTAAAAATGTAGTTTAAGTAAAGATTCATTTTTATTTCTTGTTGCCTTTCATAAAAAAAAAAAAAACAGAGTAAAAATCATATATTTTCTAATAAATTCTTTTCTTTGCGTTTTCTACTAAGCGTAAAAAAATCAGTGAAATTTTCGTAACTGAGTCCGCTGCCCCAGACAAATTAATGTGTTCTTAAGGAATTAAAAGGAAAAAAAAAACAAACGTGAATTTCAGAAAAAAATTAATGATTTTCAAGAGGAACATAAACTGATTATAAAAGAGCATAAATTATGTAAATTAATTATATAAATTATATAATTACGTAAATTTTTTAAACTATTTTTAATTTTATACTTATTATATATATACACAATTCTGCATATAATTATTCATTTATAGGTATATATAAAAAATCTCTTTCAGGTGTAGCTGCTGTTTTGCCTTTTTTGCCTGTTGTAGCCAAGGAAATTGGAATCAACGCAACTGCTCTTGGCATTGGTTTTTCTATGATACCCATTTTCACCTTTTTATCTAATCCAATCATAGGATTTTTAGTAGATTATTTTCAAAATATCAAATATTTTCTCATTACTCTGCTCATTACACGTACAATTGCATATGCCACTGTACTTGTTTTACCAGCAATCACTTATGAAGATGTAGATGCTACTTATATACGAGTTTCACGTTTCAATGAATCTGGAGTATTACTAAATGTTTCAAAACCTTTTGAAAGAACTTGCTTAGAAAGTATCCTGCGAAATTATACAGAATGCAAGTTAGTATTTGAAAATGAAGTATTCCATAATAAGGAAACAAGTGATTTAGGTACTACGAATAACATGACATATAATCTGGACCTAATAGAAAATATTAATCGGACGCAAAAAAACACACATTGGATAACATTTCATATCAGTGATACATTTTTATTCGAAAGAGAAGAAATGACGAGACCATTAAATGTTGAGTGTTTTCCATCGATTCATCAATGTTCCATTAATGAATCTCACAATATTTTGTTAGCGTATCAACTTTGGATGTTTTTCATTTTAGTTGTACTTGCATCCGTAGCAAGTGCGTCTGGCAATTCGTTGACCAGTGTTGCTTGCTTCGAGCTTTTAGGAACAAACACAGCGGCATATGGCCGCCAAAGACTTTTTGGAACAGTCGGTTGGGGAATTGTATGTCCACTGTCAGGATTGTTAAATGATCATTTCGAAAGAAGTTTCATATCAGTAATCTTTTTCATGGCGATATTTGAAATAATAGACATCATCATTCTGCGGATTATTCCTCTTCCTAAGGCTCATGCATCCTCTGATATGGGCAGAGACCTTCGTATTATCTTTACTTCTAAAGAAATTCTGGTATTTTCTTCTGGAGTTGCATTTATCGGTTTTCTGAATGCTATAATTTACGTGTTCGAATTCTGGTTTCTAGAAGACTTGGGTGCTAGTCGAACATTATTAGGATTGTCAGTATTAATGCAATGCCTCGTTGGTGAAGTTCCGTTTTTATTCTTTTCGGGATGGTTTGTGAGCAAACTTGGACACTTTTTATGCTTCACTTGTGTATTTGTAGGATTTCTATTGCGTCTGACATTTTATTTTCTGCTCAAAGACCCATGGTTGGTGCTACCGGTTGATACCTTACATGGCATAACGTTTGGCTTGTTTCATGGTGCAATGGCTGATTTTGCAAAGAAAAAGGCTCCCAAGGGAATGGAAGCAACACTGCTTGGATTCTTTTATGGGCTCTATCAAGGATTAGGTATGTAATTGCCTTTTTTCATAAATATATCTATATTAATAAAAGTTTCACTCTGTATGTGTGCGTGTGTGAAAGAGAGAGAGCGTATGTGGGGGGTGGGGGGGGCGATGCTTAGCGAAATCTACCGCGAACAGCCGTCTGAAAATGTATATGAAGGTAGTCCAAGGGAGGTCCTGATGCACCTGAGGGTCAGATTTTTAATTTTTTGATAATTAGATGAGATTAATTAAAATATCGTCAAACAGCCCAATTAAAAAAGAATTTTTTCCAAAACCGCAAACTGAATAGATTTGGACCCTTCGAGCGTTGCTTCGAGAATTGGCCCTTCTTTATTGAATGACAGACAACAAAGAAATGACAATTAGTGATAATTGTCATTTTCACTAATTGGCTAAATTTAAGAAAACTAATCAAGATATGAAATTGAAAAGTTCAGAGCAAATATAGAAAGTTTTTTTACATCCGCATATCCAATTTTTATAAAAATTGGTCCATAATTTTTATTAATTTTTGTAATAAAGGGACAGAGACAGTAAAAAAATTCGAAGAAAGAACCAGACAGGAACGAGCACATTCTACGACGAGCACGAGCGAGGACAGGAACGAATACACTCTATGACGAGTCGAGCGAGGACAGGAACGAGCACTCACGGATCTTCGCTGCAGAAGTCAGCGGAGACCCATCTCAGAGGTTCATTTTGTCAGATTTAGTTTTTTGTTGTTGTTTTGAAAATTTTAATATGAATCGAGGTTTTAATCATTCGCGGTTCGTTTGGGAAAATCAACGGGCTCGGGCAACGCCAAACGGGTCATCCCGTGTGCAAAGTTATAAAAGAGCTGTACTGAAAATGTGCTGCACGTTTCCGGTGACGTATGATATTACGCAATAGCTGATATCGAGTAGAGGGGAAAAGTATGTAAACAGTAAACTTTTGTATTCTATTATATTGTACATTTGTGTACAGTAATACGTACATTTAGATACGAGCAGATTCATAATAGAGATCAGTTCGGACACATTTTTCGAAGCCCGAGCCAGACGATTTCAAATCCGGGCTCGAAACATTTTCTGTCATGAGGGTCCCAGACCGAAAACTTTTGTATCCAAGCCCGAAATAACTGTTACAAAATTGATAATAATTTAATAAATTATTTCAAGATTTATTTTCTCCTTTAAAAATCTCTCCCCATACAGAAATACGTATTGATCTTAAATACTCCCTCATGACAACATTTCATTATTTTCATGTAACGGAAAATCTGTTTGAAATAGCAAATTTTCATATATAAGGTTAGTTGGGGTAACTGGACCCACGAGGTAACTGGGCCATAGGCTATTTTATAAAAAACTGTTGGTGTTTTTTAGTTTTAGCTTTTGTGAACAATGCCCCTTAATCTCTACTTCCTAAAACAACATGTATCAATTCGATCATAACTCTCACTTTGCTGTGATAGGTTGTCAAAAATTTACGTTTCTTTTTTTAAAAGCAACGCCAATATGGTTGAACTTCCTCGGCTTTTTATTAAAAATACCGTAAGTACTTTTATTAAACAATCTTTTTTTTTTTAAGATTAGACATATAACTACATTAATATTATTAGGTATCTATACATATTTACTTCATGTTTCAAATGTAAGCCCGGTGTCCCAGTTACCCCATAAATTTTTCAAGAATGGGGTAACTGGGACATGTATCTGGGGTAACTGGACCATGCTGGATCCAGTTACCCCAATAGTTATAAATATTTTTTTTTGTGTTTCTCTTACTACGGGAAGTAAATTTCTCCATTGTTTTTTGCTCACAATAAAGAAAATGATAGAATACCTTATTAAAATTACGCAATGAAATTTAAAAAAAGCATATTGAGTGGTATCAAACCAAATTTCTTGACCCCTTGAGAGGCGGTGATGCCGTTATGGCATCGCTTAATTTTAATTCCTAATTGCCACATTGGCACCTGCATTTTATATTGAAAATTTCACCTTTATTAAGTACGCGAAAATACACTTTTATTTGTTTTCAGATAGATTCTCTTGTAAATATTGGTGTCAGTAAATTATTTCAACATTTTACGAATGCAAGTACCTTGCCCCTGAAAGTGAGATAGCCAGACCTTGAAATTGTACTATAACCAGGGGTCTCATTCTATAGGGAAACTTTTATCCATCCTACTACTACTTTGAAAATAATATGTTCATCGCACCTTTCTTTAAGGGTTCTGGTAGGAACAATAAAATTTTCCCTATATAATGAGACTCCTGGATAAAGATAAAGTACTTACGTAGCCGTTTGTTCATAGATTTGCCTTGCTATTTTTTTCCTTAAAATACCCATGTGACTTTTATACTTATTATCTATACTAAAGTATATAAGTACTTACTTAAGTTTTATGTTTTTGGTTTAAATAAATTTAATATTTTCACTTTTAGTGCTTTTTTTAGACATATTGACAGCAAAGCTTTCCCTTACAACGCTGTTTATCGACATATAATTTACATGATCTGCCTGGTTTAAATTTTTTTAAGTTGTTTACACTTTTTCAAACAGGACCCTATATCCGATATTGAAAAATATAAACGCGTGTGGAACATAGACCCCCCCCCTGGCCCAGTTACCCCATTTTGGGGGGCAACTGGACCCATGAGGAAAGAAAGACGAAATATGCATATTTTTAGATTTTTAAATATTAAAATGTAATTTTGAGCATTTCTGTCTGATAGAGGGAACCTAACTGAACACATTTACAGAAGTTTAGACTTTAATTCAAATGAACATTAGCTTTTTGAAGCTGAATTGTCGGAAGCTCCAGAGTCACATTGTAAAATCATGGCCCAGTTACCCCAACTAACCTTACCCAGTGTTCTCGGTGACTTTTGAGCAACATTAGCGATTTGGCGAATAAGAAATAAAAAACAGTAGCCAAATGAAAAGAAATGTTACCAAAATAGATTCAGCGTGAAACACTGAAAAATGTATCTTTAACACCTTATTGTATCCCTTTTTTTCCAAATGTTCTAAAATAACTTATTTTTTTGTAATTGCTTACAAAATAGAAATATAACTATCCGCTACAGAAACTATTAAAAATATGTACGGTTTAAATGTATCATAAACGTATAAATATTTCTGACATTCTTTTAACAGTCTTAATAAAAATTATAAATAGCTTTCTTTCATTTACCGTTGTGAAAACATACGCCAAAAATTGCTATGTGATTTCGACCGATAGAAAAAATTGATCGGCTAATGATACTTTACGTACAACTAATAAATAGTATGGTTAATTTCAACGCCACATTCCAGCAAAACTTTTCAATATTTAGCACTTGTTGCGAGTAATTTTGTTTATGTTTTTACCAGAGTGACTCCAGCGCAGACAGTAATTAACTGACAGAAACTTATCACATAATCCTTTTTGTGTATTTGGCTGTTGCTAAACTGAATTGCTATTGAGTCTGTATATCTCTATAAATAAGCAATGTAAATGGCACGGTGCGATTGAACATGTAAAGCTACATCAATCGTGCAGAAACGCGGAAAAGTCTCGAGAGTACTGGCACACACACAAACAGAGCAGAAATTGAGCACTCGCAATTTGGTGAGTCTGATTGTTAGTTTACTCGCCAAATAAAACATTTGGTCGCGATTTGGCGCAATGGCAAGCGGCAGCGAGAACCTATACCCAAATATCGGTAGAAATATGCAAAAGTCACAATCCTTATTCATTTAAAATGTCATTGTACAACTATGGCACAAAGACATGAGTGCTGTTTTCCAGTAATCCTTTAAAAAGACTTCAGTCAGAAAGCGGGTATCCTATAGTTTTTACTCTCAAAACTTAGAGGGTACTTCCCGTTGACCTAGAACATTGAAATTTGGTACAAAGGGGGGGGGGGGGGAGGGTCTTATGGAACATGTAAAAGGGAAAATCCGAAAATTATTAATTTATAATTCTATGTCAATTTATAATTTGAATTTTTCATAAACGTTGTTTTAAGACCGTAACTTTTTATTGCATTAAGTTAGAAGCTCCAAATTTTTGCACAACAATGAGACCATGGACAGAACCATTAAAACAGCCTTTAGAGTGCAATGATGAATCAAATAGTATATAAAGCAGTAGTATCAAAATTTATTTGGATTCTTATGAAAATTTCAGGACAAATTCAAGGACTACGTCACTCCAAATAAAGGTGTCTTAAATTCAGACATGTATGTAATTGAAAAAGAATTTCAGTCACTTAAGTGTCTGAATCTAAAAGTTCAGACATAAAGAATGTCTAAAGACACATAAGGGTCTTATTATAATCATGGTATAAACGAACTGAGAAAAATGTCTGAATAAAAAATAATAACATCTTAATTTAAGACATTTTGATGTTTCGTTAAAGAGCCTTTGATGTTTACGTAGTAGCCACCAGAAGGCGCTGTCTTAAGTTTTGCATGCGTTTTAGATTTCTCCTTTCGTTCGAACTGTATATTCGTTGCAACTCAAACTGAATGTTTGTTTTATGTTTGAGTAAATTATAATTAATAATTTATTTTGATTTGATTCATTTCTTGCGGAATGTGAGATTCTTTGATTTTAATTCGTATGGACTTAATGATAATTCGTATTAATTTACATCAATAATATTGTGTTATTCATCTTCTTATAGTCAAAGCTACGTAAACAGAACTTTTGACCCGCGGCTTATTTTTTGAGGTTGAATTGTTTTCATTCTTTTAACAGAACTATCAGGATATATGAAGGGATTTTCTTTTTAAAAGATGCAATTCTTTCTCCCAATTTATTCACTGTGTCAGTTTTTTTAGTTTCAAATCGAGAAATTTTCCTTACCGATTGCGACAGTGTTTCAAGTAAGTGTGATCATTTTGTTGGCATTTTGTTTACAAGTACTACATAAAATATTGAATGAAATACCATTTAGTTTTGAATCTGTTTGCGAAAAAAACACTAATTCTAGAAACATATGTTCTAAGATTCACGTGATTATGTGATGTTAATATAACAGTAAAAATACCAGTAAAATATATGCATGCATATATATTTGCTTTGAAATCAATTCTAAAATTGATTTTTTTATTTTTTTTTTTTAGTAAAACAGTAATTTGAAAATTTAAATATTAGTATGTAGGGCTATTAGTACAAAGCTAGAATATTATATATTTACTTACATAGCTAGATTCTTCATTTAAAATTGTGGTTTTTGTAAGTTTATATGTACTTACATGAAAAATACAAAAATGACCATTAGATGTTAAGATGCATATTTAAGACATGAGAAACTTTGAAACTAGAAGTAATTTTTTCATCATGTTGGAATATATATTTTTTTATAGTTAAATATTTCTTGTAATTATCCCCTAACATTGCCCATGTGGTAATATAAATTTTAAAAATATTAAAAATTTTATATGATATAAATTTCCATTTTTTTTTTATTGTGTGTATGTATCAGGGGCGGGGGGGGGGGGGGTGAATTTTGTATGCTGTTTTCTAAAACTGATATTTTAAATCTCTTTCGACATTGCACTGATTATAATGACTATTTTCAACTTTTAGAGTAGGACATGATTAAAAGTAAAATGTATATTTATCCAAATATCGTAAAAGCCCTCAATAGCGCACACTTCGGAACCACAGAATTTGCCCGATAATCGGAGGTGTCTGCTTTTGTGAAGTAAAAATATACAAATATGCACGCGTTGTGGATTAAACAAGGTATCCGCTATTCGGGAATGTCCATTAACTTCCATAACGTACACTCCCGATTACCGGATATCTTTATTTAGCGATGCATGATGCAGGGTTCTGTTTTTTTTTCAGAAAAAGGACTTGATTAAAGCATGGGAAAACTTGGCAGTGCCCCCCCCCCCCGCAATCTATTTGTAATGCAACCATCCGAAATTGGAATCTATTATTTGAACTGTTAAAAAATAATAATAAATTAAATTTATCTTGTAGTCAACCCCATTAAATTAAAATTGTTCTACTAGGACCCGTCACCATTTGCCAGTTACAGGTTCATAAATGTCGGTTATTGGATATTTGCATAACTAATAATTTAAAACAAGAAGCAAAAAGACACATACATCTGTAGTATGATATCATATATAAATTTGTTAAGTAATTTGTTTTTATAATAAAGATTAAAGTGTTTTTAAAGCATAAATTCCTTGAAATAAAAAATAACTTTTTTTTTCTTATCTTTGAAAGTAAAATGTCAAACACTGGTTCACTTCGTGTCAGTTATTATTTTTTCAAAATTGGGTTGGTACCAGTTACTGAAGTTATTTACCATATTTATGAAAAAAATTAATTTTTAATAATACAGTGTATAATTTCGAATAGTTTTGTCAACTGTAATTTTTAAATGTATCTCTACTACCCTTTCAAAAAGAAAAATAAGTATAAAATGGATTTAAAATTGTGTAATGGTGATTTGAACAAAACAGAATCTTTAAGGTGTTAGTTACTGGGGGTTTCACTCTACATCAAGTTATTAAAAATTTAAACAGATTAATAATAGAACATAAATTTGTTTTTAATTCTTTTTTCAGTAAGTTTTTTCAATTTAAATTATACATATATTTATATAATTAAAAATTATTTTCTTTATTGAAAAAAAAAAGTTGGTATTCGGCTAAAAATTAGGCCGGATATTCGTATTCGGCTATTCGACCAAATCACTATTCGTCACTTCCCTATAACATACTCCTAAATAGAGGACACCAATATTTAGGAAACACATTTTTTATTCACGACATGCACATTTTTTGTATACTTTAACTTCAGGAAAGCCGGTACCTCCGAATGGCAGAAAAAATCCACTGTCCCGAGGTGTCCACCATAGAGAGGTTTTACGGTATTTAGATAAATATTTTTTGTTTTTAATATTGTTCTACTCTAGAAGTTCAAAATATTGATTATGATTATAGTCAGCACATTGTCGAAAAATATTTAAATTATCAGCTTTATGAAAATTGGCTTATAAATTTGGGAGTCCTTAAAATCAAGTTGTATGGGAGTGGAGGGGGCAAGGACCACATTCCTGCTTTACAGTTACATATTTTTCGAGGATTTAACGTAGTCAAAGATGGCTAGGTATAATGCTTACAATAATAATAATAATAATAATAATAATAACAATAATAATAATAATAATAGTAATAATAATAATAGTGGCTGCGATTCAGATGTTTGAAGTGTCTGAAATTCAGACGCAAAAAGTGCCTGAAAAGACATTTTAAAACGTCTTAAAATAGAACATTCCGTTTCAAACATTTCAATTCACATTTCTAATAAAATGAACAGCAGATCTGAAAGTGATATTAACGTAGTAGAGCTGGCTAAAAAAAATCACCAAAATGGGTAATGTATACGATTGCATTCTTTGTAAGAAAACTGGAGCACTGAAGTGAGTTCTATCATTAAAAACTCAAAGTACCACGCAAATACTTGAATTCTTTGTTTGTAACAATAGATTTCAAGTAAACGCACCATTAGTGGGTCACTTAACTTAAAAGTAATTTTTTTTTTAATTCAGACAAAAAAAGTGATATTTTGATAGCTGCATTTTTTAATTGGCTTGATTTTTTTTCATGTTGAAGTAGATCATATTTAATGGATATTATGCAATTTTGAAGCCCTGAAAAAATTTCCTGTTTCCTGTAGAAAATGTCAAAGTTCAAGATCATGAATCCCTTTTTTCATGAAAATTGAAATGCCAGTATGTTTGGATTGCTGTATCTCTGGAAAGCAGCAACATCCCAAAATTCTTTTGTCATAAACTGTTAGTATAACACTACATGCTTAGTAAAATTTACTTGGTTCCATAGGGCATTGTTAATTTTCATTGTTATGTTGCCACAAAAAGCAATCAAAATGACGTTTTTTTACGTTATCTGCACTTATTATCTTAGTTAAGCAATAGTACACCAAAGATTTTTCTTATAGAATATGAAAATTTACTATTAAGACAAGCTAAGTACTATAGAACTTTACCGGGATATCGATGCTGTTAAATATTCAAAAGTTTCAAAATCTGCAACTTTTGAATTAGCCTATCTCAAAACAGCATCACAGTTGAATAAAACAAAATATATCAGGTAGTAGTCGAACAGATGTACAAAAACATGGAAGCGAAAAATAAATGGAATCTCATGCTATTTTCAGAAAAAAAAATGACAAACGTTACAAAAAGGCAGTCTCAATATCAGGCTTTCTCCCTATCAGAAAATGATTTATCTGGGTTTATCTTTCCCTTTCCTATGTTTTCCTCTATGAGGAAATGAAATATCCCTTTTCTCTTTCTCCTTCTAGGGGAAAAGTCTGACTATTTCACAGCCTTCTTGTAACATTTTTAATTTTTTTTCTTCTGAAAATAGCATGAGGCCCCACTTATTTTTCGTTTCCATGTTTTTGTACGTATGTTCAACTACAACCTGATATATTTTGTTTTATTCAACTGTGATGCTGTTTTGAGATGGGACTAATTCAAAAGTTGCAGATTTTGAAACTTTTGAATATTTAACAGAATATATCTGCTAACAGTATCGATATCCAGGTAAAGTTCTATATTACTTAGCTTGTCCTAATAGAAAACTTTCATATTCTGTAAGAAAAATTTTGGGGTAATATTGCTTAACTAAGATAATAAGTGCAGAAAACGAACAAAAATGTCATTTTGATTGCATTTTTGTGGCAACATAACAATGAAAATTAACAATGCCCCATAGAACCGAGTAATTTTTACTAAGCATGATGTGTTATACTAATAGTTTATGACAAAAGAATTTTGGGATGTTGTTGCTCTCCAGAGATATAGCAATCCAAACATACTGGCATTTCAATTTTCATAAAAAATTGGATTCATGGTCTTGAATTTTGACATTTTTTACAGGATACAGAAAAATTTTTCAGAGCTTCAAAATTGCACATTATTCATTAAATATGATCTACTTCAACATAAAAAATAATCAAGTAAAACAAGAAATACAACTATCGCACTTTGCCTGATTTTCAAAATAATGGCTCTGAAGGACATTTATCTAATTATTATTAAAGTGTTAGTGAATTCCAAAAGATATACTATATACTTTTTAGCCTTGTCCTAACCTTCATGTATCAGAATAAACATTCAAAGTTTCAAAATGTATTCTTCGAAAAAAAAATGAAAAATAAAAAATGCTACCTTCATATATGCTCCAATAGTGGGCCTAGTAAATTTCTGATGCATGAATCATTAAGTTTTCCACTTATCCAACAAATTATTTACAATGTAACAGAGTATATAAACAGTAGCTTAAGCTAAAATAAAACACAATATTAAAGAAACATTGTTTCAAATAAAAGCTTATCTCTTAATAAAATCTCCAAGAATTCGCCAAAAAATCTCTCTTTGAAGACACTCTAGAAAATAAACAAATGTACCAGGAGAAAAAAAATTATTCCAAACAGTTCATGCAAAATTAACATTTAAAGTTGTTAGTCAATCAGATTTCTTTCAGTCGTTTTTCAGAAATGCACTGTATGCTTGTTTTAACTTTAAAATTAGTGACCCACTTCTGGTACGTGGACCACTACAAGTGCCTTATTTTCAGCAGAACTCAGATTATAAGCAGACGGACCAAAATTCCCATTCGCATTTTATGTATAAAGTAGAAGTAGATAATGAAAGCTTGTCTTTAAAACATTTTTTTAATTTATAATCTGTTTTATCTTTCTAGGTTATGGCCTTGGAAGTTTTCTGGGTGGTTTTGGCCTCGATAAACTTGGTCCTAGAGAAACATTTTTCGCTGGAAGTGTGATAAGCCTTGGCTGTTTCCTGTTATTTCTTTTGGCATCATACATATTCAGAAGGGAGCCAAGTAATAAAAGATTTCAACCAGTTGCACTCGAAATAGAAGAAATTAATTCATGATGTCTTAAAAAATTGTTCGCTGAAGCATAATAAATTATTATTTTTTAGAGCAAATTATAGACTTTTCTTAAACCATTAGGGGCTATGCATATATAACGTTATCATTTTAGGGGGGAGGGGGGGGGGTTGGCACATGATATCGTAAGATATCGCTAGGGGGATGGGGGGGGTTGACTTTTGATATCGTTATCATTTCTGATCCAACCAAAATTTTCTTTTTTTATTTGTAACTTTGTCTTTACATCAAAATAGATGTTCATTATGATTAACTTTTACTATTGTCATAAGCACATGTTACAATTATATTTTTTTAGTCTATTATCTACTTTTATGAAAATACAAAATTATAACTAAAATCACTAAGTTATTATAAAATTATTTAATTCCAAAATATAGAAAACCGCAACCTTTGGAATTTCTGTTCTTCTGTATGCATATATAATCCGCTGTTCGACAAACCATATGCGAGGTATGTTTGAAATGGTATTTGTGTTTACTACTAAATAAAATGGAAAGAATGTTGTCCACCTGTTTTGTTGATAAAAATTTTTGTCTGCCGTATCTCCTGCGAGAAAGTTGCAAGAAGACTTTATTACGTTGAATGCATTGTGTAACAAAAATATATTATTGAATACTTTTAAATAGTAACTATTTCGTTTAAGTGTTATTTGATATAAAGGTATTTCATGTATAACGTGATATTATTGAATACTTTTAAATAGTAACTATTTCGTTTAAGTGTTATTTGATATAAAGTTATTTCATGTATAACGTGACATTTTTATTGACTTCTCTTCATTTGAATCAATAAAGTATGCGAAAAATTAATGCAACCATATTTGTATATCACTCCAAGCAAAAGAAAAAAATTTCAAAAATCTAAAAAAAAATTATACATTGATAACGATATCATTACGGGAGGGGGGGGGGTTCGAGGAATGATAACGTATGATATCGTAAGGGGGGGAGGGGGTCCAAAATTTCCAAAAACTTGATAATGTTATATATGCACAGCCCCTTATCACATAATATAGACCGGGATGTGGCTGCCCAGACCACCACCTGATCGTATCGACAGCTTAAATTCCAGAATTAGACAGAACTCGATTAGCATATTAAAATGCAATTGGTCTGCCTAGTCATATCTTGGTGGAAACCATCCGTAGTCTCGATTTTAGAGGTTGATCGGTAGGTTTATCATTGTGTTTTCCTGCACCCAAAGGAATGAAAACATGAAGGACTGGGAGCAGGAAAACACAATACTAAACCTACCAGTGAACCACTAAAATCGGGTTTTCAGGTGTTTTCCGACAAGATATCACTTGACAGAACAGTTGCATTTTAATATCCGTATCGAATTTTAACTAATCCATGACTTTCGGTTGTCAACTCTATGAGGTGATGGTTTGTGCAGCTGCCTCCCAGTCTAATAAGGACACCATTTTAATTTTCAATCTTAGCCCATACCCACTCACCTTCCGTCTTAAAATAAAACTAGTATAGCTGCAAATCAGAGACCTAAAAGTTCATTTTTATTTCCATCTCGTTTAAGAAAATATCTCATGTCTTACAATCATCAGACTAAATTTTTTCGGTTATAAAAGTTGTTCCAAAAAAGTTCAGACGCGCTTTAATTTTTCTATCTGTTGCAGGTTAAAAGGCAGTGTGAACTCTTCGAAAAAAGTTAGTAAATAAAATCGTATTAATTAAATAGTCCTGCCTTTACTTTTCAAACGTTACAATTGAAATTTTTATTTGACCCCTCTGGAAAAAATTGGTCAATTAAAATGTTTTCCCTTTTAATGTAAGGGGATCATTAAAAAAAACTGCATATTTGTATATTTAAAATTGAATGAGTTATGCTTCGTGAAAAATTGACCATTGTAAATGGGTATATTTTGAAGTAAAAATCAAAATTTGTCAGATATTGCAAGAAAAATAAAACACGGACGGTAATACATATGCAATTTTTCTTACACCAAAAATAGTCGATACTTGTTATAATCTTAGTGGTGAAGAACTCCAAAATATTTACAGAAGCATTATTTGAAGAGCTCACTTATGTATTGAAATGAGGTAAAGCACTTTCAGAATGCTTTGTAAATTACTTTTTCTTTTAAAATTATGTTTAAAAGATTTGAAATACAATTGTCTCATTACAGAATCTTTGCCTGTGTAATGCTTTATTTGTATGCATTCGTAATGCATTTTTTGTTATACAGTGTGTTTTTGAAAGTCGTCGTCAGTTTGTGATTGGTTCTTACTTTTACTGGCGAAATATCATTTTAGAAAGTACGAAAAAAAGCGTCTTAAGTCAGCTTTTTTCCTTCATTATAATGAATCCATTCTGTACATTCATCCATTCATACTGTATCATATGAACTTCAATGATACAGTAATGGAGTCTTTTGCAATCGTATAAACATTTTAAAAAGTGTAACTCATTCAAAATTATTGGGAAGAATATTTCATTTATGTAAACTTGTTTCCAACCTTATTTTTAACATTTTTACAATTTACATTGCTTGCTTACTTCCATCAAGTAAAAAAATTAAAGCGCGTTTCAAACGCCTTATATATATATATATATATATATATATATATATATATATATATATATATTACGCATATTCCAGCGTATAACGCGCACTTCTGATGCCAGGAAATTCATTAAACATTGCAAGTGCGCGTTATACGCCGGTTATAAAAAGGAAAAATTAAGAAAAAATAAAGATGTTTATAAGATCTAAATATTATAATTTCAAAAACATTCATAATCAGATTACGTGAAAAGCAATAATTATGATATTATGATAATAATTATAATTATGAATATTTATTTATTTGTTTGCTGTGTAACTGATCAAGGTTTCTATGCAAAGAAGGAAGTGCACGTTATACGTCGAATATATGTAGAAATAGAACAAATGGTTAAGTGCGATCGGAGGTCGCACAAAGGATTTCATTTAATATTCCTTTAAAAACACTTTATCCTTTAATTAATAAATCCATCCAAATCATTAATGTATAATTATTAAATCCTTTCATAGATGGCAATACCATTTAATTTTATTTAAAAATTATTACAGAAGAAAGCTATTTCTTAACCAAATTAAAAATATCCAAGTCAAATTATTTAAATGAAATTCAAAACTCTGCATTTTTTAAAATTCCAAAATTTAAAAAATTTAGTGGAGGTTTAAATAAAATTTTAAATTTCTAAAAGAAAAAAAAATTGTTTAAACGAAATTTAAAATGTTGGAATTTCAAAAATTTAGCGGAAGATTAAACAAAATTTGCAATTTCGCAATTTCTCAAGAAAAATATTTTTGAATTAAAAAAATAATTGTTAAAATATATTTCAACTATTTTTTACCCTAAACTGGCAAAAAAAAAAAAATAATAATAATTTGTAAAATTGGATCTATTCGAAAATAAAATCTATTCCGAGGGGAAATTTTCAAACCTAGATGCCCAGCTTCGAACCAGGGAACTTTTGAAGAGCAGTCAAATGCATGACCACAAAGCCATCTAGCCCACGCGAAAACCACTGAAGTTAAGTTTCTGTTTTAAAATCTAAATCGCAGAAATGCTCGTATGTCATTAAATTAATTCATTTAATAAGAATAACATAAGACTGTTTAAAATTTTAAAGATTTGTCGTGTGATCGAAGGTATTCAGCTATAAATATGCAAAATTTCAAGTCCCTAACTTATACAGTTTCCGAGTACGAACTCTGTGACAGACACGAATGGGGTTTCGTCGATCGTTGAGACGAATGGGGTTTCGTCGAATGAATAAAACCCTAACAAGTGGGTAAGTGTGATCACAGATCGCACAGAGGGGTTTCGTTTAATATTCCTTTCAAAACACTTTATCCTTTTGCAAAATCTGTTAGTTCCATATTTCGCATCCAAGGGACGCACTCTAATCTAAACAAACTTCTATCCGAACGAAACTCCATTTTACAAACTATCCGTAGATATATTAGTAGAGGAGATCGAGCCTATAGCACACGAGATAGGTAGGCGTCCCCTGGTGGTAAAAATTGAAACTAAAATATGTACGGCTATGGTGCATAATATGAAAGAGTGGTCAAAGGAGTGGTCAAAAGTTAGAAAAGTGCACCCCGGGTGAAAAGGGTGGAGGTTAGAAAAATTGCTAAAACTACAGAAGTTAGAGCCCGGAGGAATAAATAATATAAGACTTTTTGAAAAATATAAGATTTTTTGTGTGATCGCAAGTGTTCTGCTATAAGTATGCTAAATTTCACATCTCCAACTTAATTAGGGGCTGAGTTAGAAAAATTGCTTAAAATACACAAGCTAGAGCCCAGAGGGGAAAATATAAGACTTTTTCAAAATTTTATGATTTGTCGTTTGATGTGAGGTGTTCAGCTATAAGAATCCAAAATTTCAAGTCTTCAACATATATAGTTTCTCAGAACGGGCTCTGTGACAGACAGACACACAGAGAAGTGAGACGAATAGGGTTTTGTCAGATGAACGAAACCCTAAAAATAAAGTCGGAAAGCCGTTATATACCGGAAAACGGTTTAAGTCAGAATATACAATACAGTGGGTGATCGGTTAACGAACTGTTCGTTTACAGAACATTTTAACAGTTGTATTCGTATGGCCTAATTAATTCATAAGCTACCGGGGGTTCGGACCCTACATTTCAGGCCCCCCAAATTAGAATGAACAGATTTGAACCATTAATTTTATATTTTGAATCCATAATTAAAAATATATTTTTAATTGCAAATTAATTGTTTTAATCGAAATCACAAATTATTAACAGGCTCTAGGCTCAACTTGAACTTTATCGGGTTCTGCAGTAAACACGATCTGTTAGAGAACTAAGGAGTTTTTGAAAGGTCAAAGTTGGTGTGGGGGGGGGGGGGGAATCGATGTGACTTAATGACGTAGTCAATGAATGTAATCCTAAAAGAATTTACAAAAGGCATGTCATTTATTTTAGGTAGATTTCGTAAGAAATACTACCCATTACATTCTCCCCTATGTCGGAATATCTGAAAATTTTTTGCAAATCTACGCCGATCATGGCCCGTAGAACCCAAAACCACACCCAGTTCAAAACTTTATGTATATAGATATCCTTTTTTTATGGGCACGATAACTTCCATAATTCTGCACAAATCTCTTCCAAATTGATACATAAAATCAAGGAGCAGAAAATCTCGGTGAAGTTCGTTAATAGGCAAAATCGGACAAGGGGGTGGAAATAGGGTGGGGCTTGTGAAAACCGAAAAAACCCCAGAACTTCTTAATTATAATACATATCAAATCAGTTTAAAGTTATTATTGCTTCTAGGAAAAGGGCCATAAATTTATGTGTCACAGATTTTTGATAAAATTAAAATTGAGCTCAAGGGGCGAAAAAATAGGGTTTTAGAGAGAGATAAGTTGATAACTTCGTTAATTCTCAAGATATCTAATTCATTTAAACTTATTATAAATCTTCTTGAAAATTATATACAACTTTTATATTGACAAGTTTTTGATAGGACCAGCTCTTACAACAACAACAAATTAAAAACGAAAAAAAGGGAGGGGGGGGGGTGAGGAAGAAAAAAAATCATAACTTCGTCAATGCACAAGATATCCAATCCGCTTACATTTATTATAAATCTTCTTAATATTACCTACAACTTTTATATTGACAAGTTTTTGATAGGACCAACTCTTACAGCAAAAACAAATTAAACAAAAATAAGGGTTGAAGAAAAAATTATCGTATTAATATGATTCTGATAAAAGCCAGCTCTTACAGAAAAATGAAATTAAAAACTCGTCAAAAGCGACCAGATAAAATTATTAAACAGACTTTATCTCTAATCTTGATTAAGTTTTTGTTGGTCAAATTAAGTTTTTGTTGGTCAAATTAGTGCTTAACTTCGAAATCTACCTCCGCTTGTAGACCGAGCCGGCAGGGGGTTTTTTCTTTTCTTTTTTTAAATACGCCACGACACGGACAAAGCCATCAAAATTCGAACCGTTCATGTAAAATAAGGACGTATATTAATCCTATTATAAAGGAAAGATTTATATAATTTTTTATACATTATTTAGCTTTTAAGAACGAATTAATTGAATGCCCATACAAAATCTACGATAGGTAAACGAACAACTCGGTTTGCGAACATTGTTCTGGAACGGATTAAGTTCGTTAACCGATCACCCACTGTATATACAATTTCACAAAGATTCAGGAAATCCAACTTTTAAGAACTGTTACTTTAAACATGATTTCACGCAATGATACTGCTCATTTTTGTAATTTTCTTAGAATGACTACATTTCTTAGAAATACATTTCTTAGAATATTTCAGATAATGAATTCTAGAGAATTAGGATTATCAGATTAATTAGACAACGGGGAATTCAAGAGGTTAGAGCGGCTCAGATATAATAAAATGTTTTCACAGAAAAAAAAACATTTCTGAAATATCAATCAGCCCTTATGATTTGTAATCGTTTTTAGAGTAAATGAATCCCCTGAAACTATTTAGTATTACTAATATGAAAGAAATGAAATTGCAGGTTTAAAGTTTCAATTCTATACCAATATATAAAATTGGAGTGTTTGTGATTTTTAGAAAAACATTTATATTTAAGCTCAATCGACTATTAAGACGACGTATAGTCAAACAACAATATTTAAAAAAAAAAAAAAAAAAAAAAAAAAAATTGTCTGTTGTTCGGAATCAGCACAGAACCGGTTGCATAACACTAAACTTATCTGAAACAGATAGAGAATACAGTATAGCCTCGAAAATCCGGCATCATCGGGAACGAGAGTAAGCCGGATTTTTGAAAATTCCGGATTTCTGAAAGAATATAAAAAGTACTTCTGATAGGTTAACTCCGGGAGAGTCGCCGCATACGGGATAGATGCCGCATCCCTCTTATTTCTTGTAATTATCGATAGATGGTCGTCAAACGCACAGTATAGGTGCACAGTTAAATTATTTTAACCAGTGTATAGCGTGAATCCCATTTCGATGTTTACTTGTAGAAGTACAATCCTTAAATTGACGCAAGTGCATGATTTCACAGTCCAAACTTTTAAGCACGTTATCTTTAAATACTTTTTATACACTAATTACTGAATGCATGCATGATTTCGAAGTCAAAGCTAAGTGTAGCGTTTGTATAGAGTACTATGTGTATGGTTACGCCATTCTCCTTAGCGATGGCAGGTAACTGTGATGGCCGACGTCTGCACCATGCAAAATGAGATACATGCTGCACTGCTATTCCGGTATACATGCCGCAGTTTCTTTTGAATGGATGATTAAGTGTTATTAACTTTTCCTTTTCTTTTTGCGCAGACTAACCATGTTAGGCATGTTATCAAGTTTACTAAAACCAAAAGAGAAAAAGGGGAAAATAAAAAGTAAGAAGGGCAAGAAAGATGCAAGTCAAGATGATAATAATTAAAAATTGGATTACGCGTAACGCAGATGTTCTTTGCAAATTACTCCAAAAAAGATGAAGTGTAATTAGCTTCGTTGCATCATGCGTTTAAATGTAGTTTAGTCCGGTCATTTGGTAGAAAATAGGGGAAAGTTTTGGTGTAGTTTTGATACTTGGTGCCTTTATGTTTTCTGGGTCGCTGAACACGAATCTGAAGTTTGCCAACAAAATTTATCCCGGGAAACATGTTTTTTTGGCAAAAAACTGGAAAAAAAACGGGATTTTCTTTGTTTTTTCAAAATAACGTCAAAATTATGCATTTTACGCAAAAGTCCTCAATACATAAATTAAAGAGTATAAAATTTCCTACAATTTACGTATAAAAAGTTTTTTTTCTCTGATCAATGGTTTAGCCGTGACAACGCCGCAAAAATGGGTGTGAAAATAAAAAAATTCTGAAAAAACGGGAATTACGGCAGTGCACGGTGGGTGATTTACCGATTCTAGTTGGCCATAATTATTTTTGGCATCAATATAGTCGCATCGCCATGAAATTGAAAAATGTTATTGATATTCACTATTGAATGTTAGGTATTGTAAAATGTTGCGTGTAGCAGTCATAATTTCGTTACAGGGACATTCAAAAGTATTTCATTACATTACGGCCTATGGGGAAAAATCGTTTGTTTTATTTTCAGTAATGTTTCATAATTTCAAATACTTTGAAATTTATATACATATCTATGAAGTGCACTACAAGATGATTTGTCATAGAATATGGTATGGGTAGTATTTATCGATCATTTACAGGGACACTAAAAATAATTATGTTACATTACGGTCTATGGAGAAAATTTTTTTGTGGTGTATTTTGTTCATGTTACACCTTTTCAAAAGTATTTAAATTGATATATATCTCCAAGGTGCTCTATAAGATGCTTACTATTCAATATGATGTGCCATTGATCTTTCATATACAGGGGCACACAAAATAAATCAGTTATATTTTTCTCTGTATGAACAATAATTGATGGAAGTGGATTTTCAGTTGTGGGACACTTTTTAAATTTTAAAAATTGCATACTATTTAGCGTGTATAAGTTCTATAAATCATATATAGGGCTGCACAAGACATCTATATACCCGCTTATCGCCGGAAATTGCTAACGAGGAATTTTCAACTGTGCTATGCGTTCACTAACAGTTCTAAATTTTAGCATATTGTGAATTATATGATAAATCTATAGTTCATATACAGGAATGTACAAAATTTTCAGCTATTTTTTCGATTTTGGGTGAAATTGTGTTTTCAAACGTGTTATTATGTTTTACAAATTATTACTTAGACATCGTTTTTCACGTTATTAAACTATGAAGTTTTATTATAGTAGCCCGAATGCGTTCAAAAATGTTCCATAATCTGATTGACGCATGATTTTACGTTCTTCTTGATAATTTTAATGATACTTTCTTAACAGTATGGAAGCTAAAGTGATAAAACTATTTTTGTATTATTATAACAAATTCTAAAATTTCTTTTTCTAAAATTTAAGGTACGGGACAAACATTCGACAGCATTAATGAAAATTGCTGTGTTGCATATTCTGTTGTATATTCATATTTATTTCTGCACAAACCTTACAGGAAACCTAACAGGAACTTTATGTAAAGATAGGGAATCATAAGATATCATGATTAATATATCATGAGAAAATGCCTACATTATGTTTTGCATTGTATCAAATCTGAATTTGGAGAATTTGTCTGGATCAATTTTGTAACCACTCAGAATTTGCAGCCAAGTAATATATTTTAAATGATTTTGTCCCGATATATCTACATACAACTGGCAATTTTTGTCCAAATTTGGTCATAAATTTAAACATTTCGCTCTTGCAAAACTTCATGTGCTCTTCATTGTAATTTTCCTCTATAAACAAAATATTTTGAACCAAATTCACATTTTCGTTACATTTTAAATCTTGTTGCCGTTGCATAATGGTGCAAAAGTTTATGTGACTAACTTAAATTCTGCTGTCTTTGATTAAAAAAAAAAAAAAAAAAAAATGGTACTTGAACTAAAATGTCAAGAAAAAGTCATGCCAGAAGGTATCAAATATTTTTTATTAAAAAGACATTTATTTTATACTGTTGGTAGTAATAAAAACACCCACTAATTCTATACGTCTATTTTCTATGCTGTAGATGTCGGTGAAAAGCAGGGACCCTCAAGTGAAAGAAAACGGAAATATTTTTTTGTTTTTTTAAATAACTATACTTACTAATGTACATGTTTATTTATAATTAAATAATGATTCATAATGAGTCGTCCTATTTATTGTCAGCAACTTCATTGTAAAATGTAGTAATTAATATAATCTTTAGTATAATTTATAGTCAATGCTTGTGTAAAATGGTCAGTTTTCATGTTAAATCTACGTACAGCGGCGTAATTCCCGTTTTCTCTGAATTTTTTGAATTTCACTCCCATTTTTGTGGCGTTGTCACAGCTAAACCATTGATCAGAGAAAAAACTTTTAATACATAAAATGTAGGAAATTTTATCCTCTTCAATTTATGCACTGAAGACTTTTACGTAAAATGTATAATTTTGAAGTTATTTGGAAAAAAACAAAGAAAATCCCGTTTTTCTCCCGTTTTTTGCCCAAAAGACGTGTTTCCCGGAATAAATTTTGTTGGCAAACTTCAGATTCGTGTTCAGCGACCCACAAAACATAAAGGTACCAAATATCAAAACTACACCAAAACTTTCCCCTATTTGTCCTTTTTGAGCACCTAATGCCTGGACTAGTTACATAAAGACACTTTTTCGACACTTTTTCTGTAGATTGTAGTCGAAAAAACAGGTCTCTTAACCCATTCGGGACCATAGGTGCATATAAGCACCTTCATAAAGAGCTTATAAAATTTGTTTCTGGTACCAGTAAAAAAGAAAAGTAATATTTGTTTTGTTTAATTAGAGCATTTTCATGATTATTTAAGTAAAGGCAACTTCTTTTAAAAAAGTGGTACCAACCGAATAAAATTTGTGTAAAAGCCACCGGTTCCGAAAGGGTTAACAAATAAATTATGTAAACACAATTTTACTTTTTTTCTTTTTCCTTTCTAATACATTGATGTTACGTTGTTGCTGAAATAATAATTAAAATTTAATGTAAAAAAAAAAATAAGTCGATAATTTTAACAGTGAAAGTAGGCAACAATTATTAATTTGAATCTACCAATACGTTTCATTGTACTCATTTAGTTTCATTTTGTTATTACATCGTTAATTATAGCCCAGACATGAATATTTTTTTAATATTTTTATTTATAATTTCATTCTGTTCTTATTACAAGCGCGGCATAACTACCGCACACGTGTGGCATCTCAGCCTGAATGTACGGGTGACGCGCCGCAGTGCAATGTTTTAGAAAAAAAATTGTTAAAAATATTAATAATTTGTTTTGAAATTTTTTGTCGCAGTACACGCGTTGTATATTTAACATTAAATAGCACAGCAGGATTTTTTTTATTTTATGTCCACCATGGGACTTTACACAAATTCAAAAAAATGTGCGGCATAAATCCCGGAATTACCCTATTCTTAATGGTGCCTTTATTCATAATTTAATTCATAACCAAGGGATATTTATGTGAGAAAAAAAGAAAATTAAATATTAAAAAAAAAAACTTTCTTTAATTGATATTTTCTATGCTTCAAAATAAAATCTAATTAATAATGAAGTCATTTCTTTGCGTGCCGAAACTTCGATATCAATTTTATTTGCTTCAATTTTTGTCGGCCGTTCTTTAACCAATTTTTTTTAGGATTTTATAAAAGGGAAAAATATAGATTTTGGAAATATAGTCTAAAGCAGATATTATTTTTCCTGTCAATTTTTTTCCAGCGACACTTTTCTTCTGCAGGCTCCTCGTTCCTCTGAGCTGCTACCAGTTATCCGCGTTTCTACGTCACACAGCATCAGCGATCTCGCTGTCTGCTAATCCATCGCTTTCAATCTTGAAGTTTTTAATTTGTAAACAACTTCTATTTTATCTTTTCCGCTAAGTTAGAAGAGTAAAAAAAAAGGGGGGGGGGCATGATTTTGCTGCCGGATTTTTGAAGTTGAGAGATTTCGAGGTCCCACTGTATTTCTGACTACAATCTGCAGATTATTGCATTCCGATATCCAAAATAGTTTTTGAGAAAACAGTGTATGGGTAAATATCGCCAAATGTGAGATTTTGAAAACAAAATTTTGAAATTTAAATCGTTTCAAAGCTTCTGATTTTTTTTAAAAAAAATGTTGGTTGAACAGCTGAATAAAGGAATTTATGTGTAAAATTGTTAAAGTTTGAATAGCTTAAGTTCATTTTTATGTAATTATAATTATATGTCATTTTCTTGGCATATGTATGCTAGGATAATGACAATTTCATTCTAAAACATTTTTCATATTCTTGTTTTTTTATTTTTAGATCTAACATTTTAATTTTGTTTAAAGGAACATGTTTCCTCTATAGTACCTCAAATTCAATATAATGTTCAGTTTTATTTGTAATTTATAGAAGCCAGAAAAATGACATAATAAAAGTCTACTCAATTTTTACAAAGCCTTTAAACACATTATTTTCAAAGAAATATCTAAAAGATTTTTCTGGTAGCAATGATTTTACTACTTCTGTCTTGAACTATGTCAAGAACAAGAAAAATTACTTTGCAGCGTCATCTTTATACCTCATAAAGAACTAAAATGAGCAGGTCAGGACAATGACATTTATTTTCAGTTACAATCATATTTTAATTATGAAAATTATTTGTAAAATGCAGAACTTGTTACCTTCCACATCTATGTGTTATGTAAGGTATAATTATTAATTAGAAATTTAAAAAAAAACTAGAAAAAGATATTTGTACATGATAGCAGAAAGCCTTTTACTTTACTCACATCACTTTGTGACATGTCAGGAAAATGACAATCAGAAATTTTAAATCTTTTAATTGCTTTGTTTTTGTGTTATTATAAATATAATATCTCTTGAAAATACTTCTACGAATATTTTTTATTAGAATGTAGAAAAGAATATTGCATTATAAACATTAAATAGAAAATTTATTGTGCGGACTGCAAATTTCGTATTTTGTGATATTGAACCGTAAAATCTGAAGAATTTAATGAATCAACCAGTCTTGCAATACTCAAAAACTCGGGAACTGATTGATCAATTTTAAAGAATCTTCTGGTGATTGAAAAGTCTAATTAAGATTTATAAATCACAGTTTGTCGCATTCCGATTTTTAAAATATTTTTTTATAAAAACAGGGAAAAACAATCAATTAATCAATCTTTAAATGCTTAAAAACTCGAGAACTAATTGATCAATTTTGAGGAAGTTTACGACTATTGAAAAATCTAATTAAAATTTATAAATAATAATAATTGCATTTTTAGTTTATGATTTATGCACTCACTTTCTCAAAACAAAAAATCTTTTCTACAACATAAGCAGCAGAAGTATACTATAAAATTCATTTTTTTAAATAGTGGTGCCAATAACATATAAAAATGGGCGCCAGTTTTTAGAAAGCAACTCACTGTACCGCAAGAATTTTCGCGATATTTGACTGAAGGTTTTATAAGTTTCCCTAAATAGCTTACTACCAAATTATGGGGGGGGGGGGGAAATTGGTATCTCACACGCATGCGCAGTTAAAAATTGTTTCATACAAATTCTCATATCTCAGCAATTATTGAATATCTTCATGTTTCAATTGCAGTATACTGTTGCTACTGTTCTTTGTCAAGTTTCGGAAAGTTGTGTTAAATTTGGTAGAAAACCCTGTATGCTATAAACAAAAAAATTTTGAATTTTTCAGAGAAACGTTAACACCTTTATGATTATATGAGTTGTGCGTACACAAATGCACACAAACGTTGAACTGGACCTACATTGTCATTTAATACAGTGACAGACCATTGTGACCTTTTTCTGTAACGTGGGTGATCGCAAATATTGTTTCATTATTAAATTTATTATTATCCCCCTAGTAGACCTCGCGACTAAATCTTCACAGAAAAATAACACATTCTTTACATCCTAGAAGTCCAAGGGCCATTCGTCGAGAATTTCAGTAGATATTCGACAAAACATGGAAAATCTTAAGCGCCCGGTCACTTACCCTTAATTTTTGGGCATGAGTATACATTTAAATTTAAAAACTGGATTGGTAAGTAATTTTTCCAAAAACTCAAAAGACGTTTAAAAATACCAATGCGCAATACAAGGCTTGCTGCATAGCTAGTGCTAAATCAAATGAGTTACAAATAAAAAGGCGATTTGCAAATTTGAGGTTACAGTAGATTTACACTTTAGAAATATAACAAATGTTTATAGGGTTTCTTTATATACAGAGTTCATTTTTTTTTCACCTTTGAATTATTTTAACTTACTTGCCAGACTCTTTCGTCATGCAAGCGACTAAATACAGAAAAAAAAGTCATATTTCCCAAACTATGCAGAGTATTACTGCATTTTTTATCAACTGACTTTCAGAAAAAAAGCTAGTATTTAGTGAGTATAAACGAGTAGATTTGGAAAAAATGCTTCGATTTTGATACTTCTTTTGATCATGGTATAGGCTCGTTCTGGTGGTTATCCAAGAAGAACTAAAGTATCAATAAAAAATGAAGATAAAAAAAATAAAAATTAAAAATAACAATTTGTGGAAAATCCCTTATTATCCAGCTTATTTTAGAGAACAACAAAAAATTTGCTCACTCTAACGCCGATATCTTTCTGAATTTTTGCGATATTTGACTAGATTTTTTTTAATAAGTTGCTCCATAGAGTTGACTATTAAATTTTGTAAAATGGTCCTTTTCATAGTTCGCGCATGCGCAGATAAAAATTATTTCATACAACTGCTCATATTTCCTAAAATGCTTAATATAGTTATATTCCAATTACACTATATTGTGTCTACTATATTTTGTGAATTTTTAAATTTGGTTGAAAACCCTGCATGTTATAAGCAAAAAACATGCAAGATTTTTTTTATTTTTTTTAAATAAATCGCTATATCTCTATTAATATATGTGCTATTCTTACACAAAAGAATACACATATTGCACAATGTCTGTTTATTTATATTCGGTAGCGATAGATCATTTCGTGCATTTTATTTTACAGGGTGATCTCAAGTATTATTCTTTTCTTTGATTTTTTGTTGCCCCTCTAATTTCCCCCTTATCAAATCGACATTGCTAAATATGAGGTCATACCTATTCTTTTCAATCCTGAAATTCCAGAAGAATCTGTCAAATATATATCTAAATATTCGACAAAATGTCTAAAATTGAAAGTTGTCGGTCATTAATAGCAATATAGTGTATAAGCTTCAGATGAAAGCAATTGTTAACCCTTAAATGCCGGGTGTTACCTTTCGGCAACATACCCAATTTACGCTTATAAATACTATTAGAATAATATTGAAGCTATAATGCCTAATGTTGCCAATAAAATACATTCTGAAAATATTATTAAATCGATTATCAGCATTTAGATGGCAACACTTGTGCTGTTTATGAATAAAGATAGATTTATTTTTTCAATGGTTGATACATGTTCTTTTTGTTTTGTTTGGAAGCTTGCGAAATAACCTATTTTGTTCTGCAGTGAGCAAGTAAAATTTATTTCTTATCGTAGTTCTCAAAATTCTTGTGTGTTTAATATTATAGAATTTTATCAAGAAAGATTATTTTTTCAATTAAACACCAGTATGGCCGATTAGTAACAAACAGTTTTTTAGCCGTAAACCATACTTAAAACAAAATAAGATTTTTTAAAGTATTTTTCCCATGATTTATTAAAAAAAAAAAAAAAAAAAAAAAAAAAAAAAAAAAAAAAAAAAAAAAAAAGGAAAAGAAAAGCATTTTTTAAATGATTTTTTGAAAACTCAGGCATTTAAGGGTTAAAATGTTTAATTTCATATTTTGGTTTCCTACTTTTTTTTAATTTAGCTTTTGCATTATGATACCTTAGATTAAATAATGTCACAGTTGTGAAAACACGAAAAAATTTGAAAAAACCCACAATGGGTTTTTGACGGTTTTTTCGAGCTGGGCCCATTTGGGCAAACCCTGATGAAAATCAATTGTTTTTCGTTATTCCGTTGTAAATCAGCTGTTTGAGAATAGCCGACTTAGCAGGATGCGAAGTTCTCGTCGCTGCACGAGCCGCCGATGTACAAAAGAACAATGAACTAGTTGGATGCGCCAATCCCGAAACTTTCTTCTATCTCCTGTCAATATTTCATTATAATTAGTTTTATTAGTTTTATTAGTATTTTCATTAGAATTAAGCATAACTTCATACACTTTTCGATGGTACAATATTGAAAATTGCAGAAAAATCGCTATTACAGCGCCCCCTTCCGGCGGAATTTTTCCAAATTCAGGGAGGACCTTCTTGCCATAGCCAAAAACATATACAAAAAATTTGGTTCAATTCTATGCATAACTTCATACACTTTTCGATGGTACAATATTCAAAATGCACAAAAATCGTTATTACAGTGCCCCCTACAGGCGGATTTTTTCCAAATTCAGGGAGGACCTTTTTGCTATGGCCAAAAACATACACAAAAAAATTGTTTCGATTCTATGCACTTCATACACGTTTCGATGGTACAATATTCAAAATGCACAAAAATCGCTATTACAGCACCCCCTACCGGCGGAATTTTTCTAAATTCAGGGAGGACCTGCTTGCCATGGCCAAAATCTTAAAAAAAAATCGGTTCAATTCTATGCATAACTTCATACAATTTTTGATGGTACAATGGCGACACACGGACAAACAAACAGACATTTTGTATAAACATGCTTTTTGTGATCTCTGACCCCTAACACGTGTGAATCCGTCGAAAACCGGAAGTCGAAAAAAATTTCGATTACTTTCTTCTATCTTCAATAGAAGAAAGTAAAAATCAAGAAAGTTATACAAAAATTGCTATTGCAGCACTCCCTTCAGGCGGAATGTTTCGAAATTCAAGGAGCCATAGCCAAAAACATAAATATGAAATTTGGTTCAATTCTTTGCATAACTTCATACACTTTTCGATGGTATAATAATCAAAAATGGAATAAAAATCACTATTTCAGCGCCCCCTTCCGGCCGAATATTTCCAAATTGAAGGAGGACCTGCTGGCCATTGCCAAAAACATGCACAAAAAATTTGGTTCAATTCTATGCATAACTTCATACAGTTTTCGTTGGTACAATAATGAAAATTACACAAAACTCGCTCTTACAGCGCACCCTTCCGTCCGAATATTTCCAAATTGAAGAAGGACCTGCTGGCCATAGCCAAAAACATGCACAAAAAATTTGGTTCAATTCTATGCATAACTTCATACAGTTTTCGTTGGTACAATAATGAAAATTACACAAAACTCGCTCTTACAGCGCACCCTTTCGTCCGAATATTTCCAAATTGAAGGAGGACCTGCTCGCCATAGCCAAAAACATGCACAAAAAATTTGGTTCAATTCTATGCATAACTTCATACAGTTTTCGTTGGTACAATAATGAAAATTACACTAAACTCGCTCTTACAGCGCACCCTTCCGTCCGAATATTTCCAAATTGAAGGAGGACCTGCTCGCCATAGCCAAAAACATGCACAAAAAATTTGGTTCAACTCTATGCATAACTTCATACAGTTTTCGTTGGTACAATAATGAAAATTGCACAAAACTCGCTCTTACAGCGCACCCTTCCGTCCGAATATTTCCAAATTGAAGGAGGACCTGCTCGCCATAGCCAAAAACATGCACAAAAAATTTGGTTCAATTCTATGCATAACTTCATACAGTTTTCGTTGGTACAATAATGAAAATTACACAAAACTCGCTCTTACAGCGCACCCTTCCGTCCGAATATTTCCAAATTGAAGGAGGACCTGCTCGCCATAGCCAAAAACATGCACAAAAAATTTGGTTCAATTCTATGCATAACTTCATACAGTTTTCGTTGGTACAATAATGAAAATTACACAAAACTCGCTCTTACAGCGCACCCTTCCGTCCGAATATTTCCAAATTGAAGGAGGACCTGCTCGCCATAGCCAAAAACATGCACAAAAAATTTGGTTCAATTCTATGCATAACTTCATACAGTTTTCGTTGGTACAATAATGAAAATTACACTAAACTCGCTCTTACAGCGCACCCTTCCGTCCGAATATTTCCAAATTGAAGGAGGACCTGCTCGCCATAGCCAAAAACATGCACAAAAAATTTGGTTCAATTCTATGCATAACTTCATACAGTTTTCGTTGGTACAATAATGAAAATTACACTAAACTCGCTCTTACAGCGCACCCTTCCGTCCGAATATTTCCAAATTGAAGGAGGACCTGCTCGCCATAGCCAAAAACATGCACAAAAAAATTGGTTCAATTCTATGCATAACTTCATACAGTTTTCGTTGGCACAATAATGAAAATTACACAAAACTCGCTATTACAGTGCACCCTTCCGGCCGAATATTTCCAAATTGAAGGAGGACCTGCTCGCCATGGCCAAAAACATGCACAAGAAAATTTGGTGCAATTCTGTGCATAACTTTATACAGTTTTCGATGGTACAATGGTGACACACGGACATACAGGCATTCTACATAAGCATGTTTTATGGTATCTCTGACCCCCAAAACGTCTAAATCCGTCGAAATCCGGAAGTCGAAAAAAATTTCGATTACAATACTTTCTCCTTTTGAACATAGACAGTAATAAAAGTGAAAATAAAAACTACATTTAACGAAGAAATTTCAAAATGTTCCTACATATGCTGAATTTTATGTTATGTGGAAATTGTTTCATAATACAATGAAATGTGACATCTATTCACTGATAGACAGAAGGAAGTTTTATTATTTGAGCAGCCGCTTTTCAAAGCATTTCTGCACAACATTTTGTTTGCGACATTTTTTTTTACTTTAACAGAAAACCATTGTAAAACGTTTTCCCATTTACTAGCACACATTAAAACTTATTGGGATACTTAAAAATGGAATTTTGAAGCTCATATTTAATTATTTTTATTTATGTTGATAATTAATAATATTTGCTCTAGTTATTTATTATAGGATGAAAAATCAAATATATATTTAAGCTACTGTACAACGTGAAGAAGACCTTATTGGTAGTTGAACTAGCAAAATCCTCACTATGGTGACTTTATCAAAAACGTAAGTATATTAATTATTAGTTCTTTTTCACTTTTACTGTAAAAGGAATTAATTTTACGACCCAAAGATTCTATCATTTTAATGCAATGTTCTTCCATTTCGATATATTAGAATCAATATTTGGATTATAAAATAACAAACGCTGCACTAATGTTAATGCTATCTTTAGAAATCATTAGTTTATTTTGGAAATCGTATTAAATGAAACCTTAGCACTATAATAGTAATGATTGATCATAATGATGAATATGAAAAATGCCAAACAATGATTAGTTAAAGAAATAAAATTTGGCTGTCTAAATTAACAACAGTTTTTACTGCTTTATTATTAACAGAATATTAAAATTTGGTCTTAAGTTACATTTTCTAAATGTTACTCAAATTTGTAACAAAAACATTACCGTATAATTTTACCAAGACAAATATTCCTTTTTGAGAATTTAAAGATAGAAAATCGTTTCCCTACTTACTAGCAGCAAGAAACCATACATTAAATCCGATTAGGAGACTTAGAAATTAAAATTTGGAGATCGTATAAATAATTAATAAGATTTTCTGTGGTGAGCTATTATAAGATGGGAAATATAATTTAGATTTAAACTATTGTACAACGTAAAGAAGACCTCGTGTAATTAAATTAGAAGAATCCGCACCATATAGTGCATTTTTCAAAAACCTTAGTTTTTTTATTATTACATTTTTTCACTTTTAAGATAAAATGAAGTAATTTTACTATGCGAAGAATGTTTATTTAAGTGCAATATTGCTTCATTTCTATTTTTAGCATTAAGTAGTAATAGTTATTATAAAAATAATAAATAACGGTCTAATACTAATATTATATTTATCATTAATTTTATAAACAAATTAAATTTTTATGAAATTAAATTATGAAACTTAATAATAATAATATTGTTATTACTAATAGTTTTAATGACTATCGAGTTATATTGCATGTGGAAAAAAATGTTATATATGCTAGAAATTTGTGATGCACAAAGTCTTGTAGGGTGTCAATGATTTCAACTCAGGTGATTTAAATCAGTGATTAAATCGAGAAAGTAAAACATGGTGATATTTTTTGTCTTGTTAATTGTGCTACTAACTAACAAAATTACTTATTTCCAGTTGTTATTAATCCTGTGATTACTTAATATTCCCCCTAGGCCTTTTTTTATATATATAAGCGCAGCACCCTGCCCTTTTTAAAATTGGCAAAATGCACCCTGCTTTTTTAAAAAATAGTGAAATTCACCTTTAGTTGTACCCAGAGATTTCTTGTAAAAAAACTTTTTCATACCACAGTATTTCTAAATCCATGTGCCCAAGACCCTGCAATTTTTTTTTTATTTCATAAAAAAAAAAAAAAAAAAAAAAGGAGATTATTAAATCACGTTGAAATTTAATTATATTTTATTTCTTATTTTTAATTAATAAAGTTAATATCACTTTATATATCATATTAAAAAATCATATAACTTTCCCCCCTCCCCTTATATCGTTTTTAACACATTACTAATATATTTCCTCGTGAAATAATACCCTTTTCTATTGACCTAGTGCCCTTTTTGGGAACTATCACTCTGGCATTTTTCTTTCTAGAATGAATACTAAATTATTAATTATCATTTTAGTAATCAAAGCAGAAAAATGCATATTATTTTTCTAATTAGAGATTTAATTGTATAATAATTATTAATTTAAACAGTGCTAACAATTTAATATTAAATGCACTTATTAATAATTTTTAAAAATGTAAATAACAGTAGTATTAATATAATTTTGCATAATTATTATAAAATATGAATATACATAACATTATTGTATGCTACTGACTAATTAAATTACTAATTTGCAGTTTTTATAATTTCTGTACTAACTAATAATTATAATTTTATTAATTAAGGGATAAAAACATAGCTCATGTTAGTAATTAGATTGTTAATTGTGTTCGAAAAATAATATTCTTTAAACTATTCTGTATTTTAAAGCAGGAAAAAATCATAAAAATCCGATTTAAATTTTTTAAAAAATCCGATTTTTTTATATGGGGGAAACTGGGAGGGTTGACCATAAGAGATCACCCTTCAATTTTCCTATTTAAAATAATTTCAGAGTTTTATCAATGGGGTGGGGGGGGGGGGCAACAAAAGCTACTTGAATGCTCAAATAAATGTCTTTGTTTCATGCAAATAATTGAAACAGGTGGGGAAAAAATCAATTGTGAAGTGTTTTCAATTAAAAAATGTATTTTTTAGAAAGATTTTGTAAGATTTTTCTAGATAAAATATATCATACAAATTTAAGCAAGTAGGTTTTAAGAAATGCAAAAATATTGAGGTTCCATTCCAGGCATAACGATTATACAGTAAATTAGTCTTAACAGAACAATGTTCTATCTTTAAAAAGTAGCTATGTGGGAAGGCTTGACCCAATCAATGTGAGGGAGGAGAGGACTGACCAGATGGTCAAAGCTCCCTTAACTGAGTGTTTTTGGAAATCCTTTTATTATATATTGTACATAATGAAGGGTTAATTGTTATATTTGTAAAATAATGTAAATTTATTCTGTAAAGGTACAGCAAAATGATGTGAGAGAAAGAAAAATGTTTAAAATTTATTAAAGGAAGATGTGAAAAATTGCATAAAATCAAGAAAAAATTTAATGTAATATAAATGGGAAAGTTGATAGGAACTTTTATTTCATTTAAATTGTACCCATAGTAGGTAAATATAAAGAATGGAAATTAAAGATTTGAAAGGATGAAAGCTGCAGTCTTAAGAAATGTTAAGTGTTCGTGCCTCTGTAAAAGAACATAGCATTGATCAAAACTTTAGAAAAGTATGTAGACAAATTTTACCAAGATAAACACAATGAGATTAAGCCAAACTATGTGGCAGCTAGTGTAGTCAGGTAGAGTGTCACAAAAAGTGGGTGTTTAAAACTGAATTTTTCTCCTATGCCTTCTATTTCATCTAAGCAGGTTTGTTTACGTATCACATTTTCCCAGATAATTTTTAATAATAATTAAACCATGCAGCATAAAGTTATTCTGCCTGTTTTAAAACTGATTTATTTCCCTGAACAAATATTTCAGTATAAATTAAAGTGGGCCAAGCCTCCCATATGTGGGGAGCCTTGACCCATTATTTTTTCATAATTAAAATTAACCATTTTTCAAGTTTATTATACATTAAACATATGACGCAATTTAATTTTGATAACTGATTGTATAACGAATAAAAGTATATATAAAACTTTATTCTAGGTTCAATATTTAAAAAATAAAAAATCATTTTGTAAGAAATAGGCCAACTCTCCCCAGGCTACCCTACCCTAATTTTAGTGGTAAATAGCACAAAAGAACAGACAGAACTAAATATCCGTAATCATTTTAATATATGATCTGCAATTTCGGGAAAAAGTATTAATTTTGGGGCTCGAAAGATTCTTTTATATTATTGTATATTCCCAGTAAATTTTTTCAACAGATTAGTAGAAGATGTTAATTTTTGAATTGATTTTACACAATAAACAATAATAATAAATCTAGAACTACAATTATGTAACAATGATTGGATTATTGATGCTGTAAGACAGAAATATCTTTAATGAAGTCTCAAAGTCTTTACGAGAAACTTCTAATTAAACACATTGAACTGAATGCAAATATTTATATTCCGGGAGACCATTTTTTTATTGTGTAAATCGTCTAGTGAAATGGTTTTAGACGTGATGCTTTTCGAAACTGTTGAATACTTCTTATGTATATTAAATGTATATATTTTTTATTTTTATTAATAGAAACCAAGCAACTGGATTATTAAAAGAAGGATGCCGTATTAACGCAAAACTACTTCCTTTTAAGTTCCATTTCTTCTTCTCATTTGGGGGTATGTAATCTGATTTATTTTCTTTAACATACAGAAATTAAATAATATGATTTTGTGAATTATAAATACTGGGTGTCTATAAATAAAGACGGTCTGTTTGGAGGTCTATCATTTGGAAACGACCGGGTCTAAACGCGTCGAAATTTTCCAGCTTTATCTTTAAAATCTAAGATAATTAACTGTTAAAAATTTAGTTCCACAAACAACAATAGGTGCTGTCACGAAGACAGAATGAAATATAATACCGATACAGAAAACAACTAGTTATACACAACAGAAAATTTTCTTTTTACTACATTATAAATAGGGTTCAATTGTTTTGTCAAGATACAGTAATCCCTTAACATTCGCGAGTTTTGATTATTCGCGAAATAAAAAATGAGGAACATTTCAACATTCGCGAAAAATTAACTTGGTTATTCGCAAATTTTGTTTTACAAAGAATATTTTTTTACAAAGTGAACTCGCTTTGTTTCTCCAATTCCATAAACCATTTGACACTGGACAGCTGCATCGTACTGTATAGCCTATGTTCCGAGGATTTCAACCCTTGTATCGAGACAGATCAGTAATTCTGAGAAACGCTAAACATGACTTGATGCTAAAAATAAAAAAAATCCTAAATTTTCCAAAATTCAAAATTTTTACTGCAAGTGAAATTTTTTCTGCAAAAATTAGATGGAAAATTTTAAAGCTTCAACAATCACTTCTTGGAAAAGCTATAGAAAGCGATCCTTAACTTCTGAGGAGTCTTAAATTTAAAAGAGAAATCGAGGCCGCAACTTTTCCTTATACGGAAATTCCTTAACAAAAGATATGATGTTCCAAGCAATCGTATATCAATAAATTTTCTCCAGACATCAACTAGCAACCAAACTTTGTAGAATATGCTTATAATTATTGAAATTTATTTACAGCATGTACTTTTTAATGCTTAATAAATATATTTTTACGTTTCAGTTGCTTTTTTCCATTTAAAAAAATCGTAAAACCTAACTCCTTTTTATGCACGGGAAGATAGTCTCAACATTCGCGATTTTGACATTCGCGGAGGTTACCGAGAACGTAACCCTCGCGAATGTTAAGGGATTACTGTATATCTAAAAATAGGAATATTGCATTTACGCAAGTATAGAATGCTGGCTATCTTCACAAATCTGTCTGACCTGGAGGTATATTCGGTTATGGATAATAAGAATACTTTTTTTAAATAAACCAATCAATTTAATTATTCTCAGCACAGCGAAAATTGTATGAATTAAAATCTGACGAACCTGATGGCCAATGTGGTTCGAATAAAGATTGCTAATGTCAGCAAATTCGTCATCAATCTCAATCATAATAGTCTGTGCCGTCCATTTTTATCGTTATCCCTTTCTATCGTTTAGTTTTCCGTCATTTGATTTTCTTTACATTTTTGTTTGAGGAAATTTGTAACAATAGAAAGTATTACATAGTTTGTCTTTCTATCAGTGGGGAATATCACACTATTTATAATACAGAGTACGGCAGGCATTTGAGAGCCAATTTAGGCCTGTATTCAAACAGGAACAGACAATAGAGATAAAACATTTTTGATATTTTAACGTCTTGTACAGGTGACCAGATACACAATGGATACACATCATTCATGGGAAATACCGCCAGTCGCAATAACCGCGTCTACGCGTTATTGGAACCAAAGCCGCCTCAAGACTACAAGCCAGACACGCCCTTCATCCCCCCACATGTGACGTCACAGCCCGGGGCTGGCTAACTGCCAACGCGCCAGCCCCGAACATTTGAATTTTGTATCTTCCTATTTTACGTGCACGTGCGTTTTACTTAGCCTAATAACATATTTTTTCCAAGGTAAATTTTATTTTCAAATTATATTTGTATGCTATCAGCACAAGTTTTATTTCTTGTGTTCAAAATTTTTTATTTTTTATTTCTTTGAAATAAAATAACTAGCAAATCCTAGTACGATTCTATCAATAATACCGTATCTCAAAACGAAACGATATTATTGTAGTTCTGTTTCTTTCCACATAGAGCAATAATTTAAAATGGCAAACATCCCTAAATCGTGTCAAGACTTATATCATTTAATTTGTATCTTGTCACACCATCCTCTCTTTATAATTTGTTCTGTTTTCTCTAATTCATTAGAGTGACCTTTAATTAACGCCCATTTATTAAAAGACACTTGTCGTGTGAATAGTAACTCGGGATATTTTGTATGCAGAATTAGTTGGACTTTAATTTGACAACAAATTTATGTATTTATATATATATATATATATTCATACTTAAAAATTTAAATATTCTAGAAATTTTCATAAAAGTCGCTGTGAATACATAGCATTTTTATCTTGTTTACTTCTTTTAAAGCAAACCCCGATCGATATACTTGTATCAATTTATTGTTGTTTTTTAATCTTAAACGTTTGCTATCTTAATAAAAATTCTTTTTATAATTTTTTGTTAAATTATAAATGCTTATGCACTGTGTAAATAGAGCTATCGGGATAATGTTTTTGAATCTCTCTATTTTTGCCACAACTGCAAACAATTTATTTACAAGACTAGAGGAAGGGTTGTTAGTACCCTTATGCAAAACACTAGTTTCCCCCCCCCCCCCACACACACACACCTTCTTCGCAAAAATCCTATGTGTTTTCATATATAGTTTAATGTTTAATTAAAAATAACAATAAATAAAATTATTATTCTATAATTATAAATTTACTTTTAGATCTAGTCAGGAAATACTTTTCATCTCATAAAAATTGATTATTTTAAGCTTAAAAGATGTGAACAAACATTTAAGAACCCACACAACATTATTTTGGAAATGAAATATTTTCGTGGAAGGTTTTTGTGTTTTTCGATGTTTTTTTTTTTTTTTTTTAATTTTAATTTTTTTTTTTTATCAGCTATTACCTAATAAACATTCGAGGAAAATGAGCATAAATTAGGAATATTTTAATTCCAATTGATGAAAGTCTTTTCTTTCTTTCTTTTATTTTTCTCTTCATATGTCAATACATTTTTTTAAAAAATCTATTGTTTGTACCTTGCATAATATATCAAACTAATACGAAACTAAATAATAATTTTCTGTTTCATGAACTTGTGTTGTTTTAGTATTATGACAGTTTTATGTTTTTTTAATTTAATGGATTTTATGTGAAAATTACCCATTTCTGATAAGTAAAGTTTGCAGTACAAAAATTTATTTATAAGAATACTTAATTTCATGTATACTTTAATTTTACTATTTATTATATGCAGGTTTCAAATCACTTAATATTTAATAGGATATTTATTGTATAATTTCAAGCCCAGTTAAAAATAAAAATAGAACACAACTTGAATTTGTTTTCATTTAACATTCACTTTTCTTCCACTTTAATTTAATTTTTAAATGTGGGTTTTGATTGGCACACTTATTGTTATTTATTTATTTTGAAATAATTGAAAGCAAAATAATTCAATTTATGTGTTTAAACTGCAAATTTATATATATATATATATATGTATATATATATATGTAATAATGTATAATGTCTTGTTTTTGAATATATACCAAATAGATAATTGATATTGTTTTTAAATTTCAAAGTAGAATAAATAATAAAAACTGTCTACTAAAATAAATTTAATACTTGGGATTTTTTTTCATTAACGAACGAATTTTCTTTAATGTATCTTTAATTCTGATGCACATTTTCATTGACACAGTGATATTATTTCATAAATATTGTTTTTGTGTTATCGTTATTATTGTTTCGAGTGATCGAAATTGATTAAAAAGCACTTAATTAGCGTATTTAAACTATAAGTTTTTATTTTTTTCCCCATATGCTGTGATAATAAGTTGAAATATGGAGGAAAGAATTAATGTTTTAAATAACGCATGTGCTCTCCACGGCTGATCTAATCCCCGCGTCGTGACGTCACGAAACCTTGTGTTTGGCTTGTAGTCTTGAGGCGGCTTTGTTGGAACTGACTGAGGTTACCGAGAACGTAAACCTCGCGAACGTTAAGGGATTCGATTACTGTATATCTAAAAATAGGAATGTTGCATTTACGCAAGTATAGAAAGCTGGCTATCTTCACAAATCTGTCTGACCTGGAGAAATATTCGGTTATGGACAATAAGAATACTTTTTTAAATAAACCAATCAATTTAATTATTCTCAGCACAGCGAAAATTGTATGAATTAAAATCTGACGAACCTGATGTCCAATGTGGTTCGCAATTATTTGCCAATTATTCGATATCCAGAATGAATTCCTACGTGGTATTAGCTATTTACTATTCTGTCAGTGTGCATCTAAGCAAGAAGATTCACTTCCTGCGCAGTGAAAGTTCACAGTTCTGGAGACAATTTTTTCAACCTCATTTTCGAAATCAAATCCCAATATAGGCACTGAACTTGGTCTTTTTCGGCTCAATCATTTCCAAATTATAGAGCACCAAATATCTCTTTTTTAACTATGACTACAACATAAAGAACAGTACAACATACAGACCTATGCAACTCCGCTAATAGAAGAACTTAAAAATTCAAACTTTAGCATTTTTCAGTATCGAGGTATTTACTACCTTGAACCTACTTTTCATGCTACTTTGCGTTTATTTTGCGTCAACCAGTCCTGTAAACTTAAATATTTTTGACATTTTGTATTGCAATTAAAAATTGTAATTAACTATACTGATGCAAATTTTATTGAAAAATTAAAAAAAAAACATAGTGACTACGTTGTTCGCCTATAAATAATGATGAATATACATGCTGACAACTTTGTTTTGTACAATTATCGATCAAAAAGTGATCTTATGCACTTATGTAAAATACAATATTGTCAGATTATTTGCATATGTCACAGAAATATGCTTGAAAATCATACTAGAAGAATAGCAAAATTCACATTAAATGAAATTTAATGAAAGAGCAGTCGTCGATTCAGAGCTCAGAGACACACCAATGTTGCCTGATTGAGAATTATTTTTTATTCAAATATCTATCGCTTCTTACGATTAGTCGTGATAGATATTTTGCTTTAATAGTGGTAGATTATGTTGTATATATTTTGTGTAGTAAATAATCGCTTTATTTATTCACGAAATATCTGTCATTAAATAAAGTGAAGATTACTATTCAAAAATATAGTAGATATTTTAAATAGAAGATAGCCCGTCAGAATGACGTGTTTGCATTTTTAAAAGAATGATATAGCATTGCATAATAAAAAGGATTATGACGTAATAAATTGTATCTTATGTGACTAATAGGGGTCAGGTGAAGTAAAATAGTTATAGAAAAAGATTATTTTTTATTCAAACTTTAATTTGCAAGAAAATTATTAATGAAATTGGTAAAATAATGCTAGAATATGCAAATGAACTTCCATTTTAAAAAAAAACTATAACCTTCAATTTCTTATAAATTAAAAAAAAAAAAACTGTAAGACTTCAATTCCTAATAAATTTCTTAGCTAACTGTAAAAAAGAACGCACGTTATAAGACTGAAAAATCAAATCTAAATAGTAAACATTCACTCGTGATGCCACTTGAAGGAATATATGTTTTAGGGATGACAATAAACTCATTCTCAAGAGTCATTCACGGATGTGGACAAAAAGTTAAAACAGACCGAATAAATAAAATTTTTTTAACAATATTGCATTTAATACACACCTTCGTTTGCCTTAAAATTGGCATTTTTAAAGAAAGTTTTAATGCATGGAGTTCGTTCAGATCGCTATATTGTCAATGAGCTCTAAGGTCTATATTTTAATGAATCTCAAAGAAATGAATAGGAAACAGTCATAATTAAACATTCTTTTTGAAATCATGATATGATTGCAAAGAGCAATAAAATATTTTTAGTTTTGTATATTTTATATCGTCATTGTGCAAAATTATTTCATCCATGGTCTATATTTTAATGAATCTCAAAGGAATGGCATATTGTTTACCATCGCTGATTACTGAGTGATACGATTTTCAACACAAGAAATATCGAAAGAGTCCTTCCGGACAGTACCGGGAGGAAGAGGTAGCTTTCATATTCCTTATTTTAAAAAAGCCAACTTATATCATTCAAACACACGAAGCTCAATATAGTGGAAACTGAATATAGGAGATTCAATACTAATTTTTATCAATATAATGAATGAGAATTTCGCGAAATTAGTCAGCTTTATCCAAGCTGCTTTTCTTTAAAGTAACTCATATTTGGCTGCCAAATTCGGCGATTTCTTAAAGTGCCTACCATTTTAAGACAACATGGTGGATGAGGCTAACCAGTGAACTTGGTCGAAACCTTAGTAATTGCTGTTCACATGCTCACTCACATCGGAATCGGTTGATATATACGAGTGCTGTCGCAGGCAAAAAATCAGATTTTTCAAAATGTCACCCACATTAGAAGTTGAAACTGCTATATCTGAGCCATTTTTTAAGGTAAAGACAAACAAAAAATGCTCCTGAATCCTTATATCAACGTCAAATACTTAAGAAAGAAACCTTTTTCAATTTCTAATTTTTTTGCACCTCACTTTAAATATATGTATTTTTTTTAATTTAATGGCCGCCATTTTGAAACAAGATGACTGATGAATCTGGCCAACGAACTTGGTCGAGGTATTGATGTATACTATCCACATGCCTTCTTACATCGAAATAGGCGAATACGTGTGTTATCGCGTGACAAATACAAGATCTTTTCAAAATGTTAGCCATGCTAGAAATTTAAAGTGCTATAATTCAATCATTTTTTAAGATATAAACAAAAGAACAAATTTTCAGAAACAAAAACTGCTCCGGAATCTTTGTATCAAGGCCAAACACAAAAAAAAAATCTTTTTCACTTTCCAATTTTTTAATACCTCGTTTTAAGTTTTAAATTTAATTTTTTTTAATGGCAACCCTTTTAAAACAAGATAGCGAATGAAGCTGGCCAACGAACTCGGTCGAGACATTAGTATATACTATGTACAGACCAAGTTACATCCAAATCGGTTCATAAATACGCCTGTTATCGCATGACAAAAATCAGGTCGTTTTAAAATGTCAGCCACAATAGAAATTCAAAATGCTATAACTCAGCCATTTTTTTAGATATAGACGAGGCAAAAACTGTTCCGGAATCTTTGTATTAAGGTCAAACACATACGAAGAATATCTTTTTCAATTTCCAATTTTTTGGTATCTCATTTTAATTTTTTTTAAATGGCCGCCATTTTGAAACAAGATGGCGGATGAAGCTGGCCAACGAACTCGGTCGAGATATTTGTATGTACTATGTACACACCAAGATACATCCAAATCAGTTCATAAATACGCCTGTTATTATGTGACAAATATCAGGACTTTTCAAAATGTCAGCCACGCTAGAAATTCAAAATGCTATAACTCTGCCATTTCTTAAGATATAGACGAAACAAAAACTGCTCTCGAATCTTTTTATCAAGGTCAAACACATAAGAAGAAAATATTTTTTCAATTTTCAATTTTTTGGTACCACATTTCAAATTTAAATTTTTCTTAAAAATTTAAATGGTCGCCATTTTTAAACAAGATGGCGGATGAAGCTGGCCAACGAACCCGGTCGAGACATTGGTATGTACTATGTATAAACTAAGTTACATCCAAATCGGTTCATAAATACGCCTTTTATCGCGTGACAAAATTCAGGACGTTTCAAAATGTCAGTCACGCTAGAAATTCAAAATGCTGCAACTCAGGCATTTTTTAAAATATAGACGAAACAAAAACTGCTCCGAAATCTTTGTATAAAGGTCAAATACATAAGAAAAAAATATTTTTCTATTTTCAATTTTTTGGTACCACATTTCAAATTTTAAATTTTTTAAAAAATTTTAAATGGCCGCCATTTTGAAACAAAACGGCGGATGAAGCTGGGCAACGATCTCGGTCGAGACATTGGTATGTACTATGTACACACCGAATTACATCGAAATCGGTTCATAAATACGCCTTTTATCGCGTGACAAAATTCAGGACGTTTCAAAATGTCAGCCACGCTAGAAATTCAATACGCTATAACTCAGCCATTTTTTAAGATATAGACGAAACAAAAACTGCTCCGGAATCTTTGTATAAAGGTCAAATACATAAGAAAAAAATATTTTTCCATTTTTAATGTTTTGGTACCACATTTAAAATTTTAAATTTTTTTAAAAATTTTAAATTGCCGCCATTTTGAAACAAAACGACGGATGAAGCTGGCCAACGAACTCGGTCGAGATATTTGTATGTACTATGTACACACCGAATTACATCGAAATCGGTTCATAATTACGAGAGTTACAGTGTGACATAGGTCAGATATATATATATATATATATATATATATCAATTTTGAACGGAGGGTGGTTCCGGGGTCTGGGGGTCATGATCGATGAAAATATACCAAAATTTTTTGAAATCTCTTTCCTCCGAACGGCTGCAATAGGTAGATTTTTGTAATGAAAGCTACCTAAAATATGCATATTTCGATGTAGTTCATCACTCAAGTTCTTTTTATTTTTCACAATCTTTCTAAAAAGGTTAATCTTATGCAGCTTTATTGAAAAATTAAATTTCTGAAAATTAAAACAAAATGGCTGATTTTAACGAAAGAGTATCGGGATCCGGATGAGTTCACTTGGAAGTGTTACACAAAGTGGAAGTGTTACACAAAGTTCGGAAGTGTACGCTATTGTATATATAATTTTAAATAAAAATATCCTCTATCTTGGAGACACTGGATACATTTGCTCTGATCAAAAACCCAAATCATAATACCAGAAAAAAATTACAACTGCTAAGATCTAAAGACTTTAGGGAGTAATTGCTACATGTGCTCTGTACGGACCAGAAGACCATTAAAATACATTATTTATCATATATTTTATAGTGACATTTCATTCCGTTGAGAGCCAAATTTCTAGTTAGTATAAAAAAAATTATAGTTGTAGCATTACTATTTTATATAAAGATTTTAGTATCAAATATTATTGCGAAATTTGGGCATTTCTAAAAAGAAAGTCAACTGAAATAAAGTCAGAACTGCATTATTTTTTCTATATATATACGTTTGATACAGATAGCGTTGTAATTTTTTATATAAATATTTTGATAGGTTAAAGTAACATAATTGATTTTGGATTTAAGAACTAAAAAATCTTCTTAAAACACCATCAAAAACTTTTAAATGCGCTAGGCCTTTCGGAAGATCCGAGTCTTTCTTCGTCAGGCGCAAAGAGGGCGTGCTTGAACTATGAAAGCAGCAGCAAGACTGAAATAAGAGATAAGGGAAAGGAAAAAAGATGAAGAAACAGCTAATAGGAAATTAGGAATCAACAGCCAATAGGATAGCAGAAGACAACAGCCAATCACAGAAGGTTAAAATCAAAACGAAAGAACACAGAGTAGAAGGGAAATAAAGAAGCAAATTGAAAAAAAAAATGAAAATTTAAATTTAAATTTAAATTTAAAAAAATTAAATAAAAAATAAATGATAATAAAATGAAAACACTACACCTATATTAAACAAGTTGGAAATTGCATGTCAAACATGACAAATGAAGTGAGTTCATACTATAGCTAGTTTTATAAATATTTTTTGTACCGCATATTGTACTGAATGTATATTTTAGTGCACTTCATAAGTGCATATCAATTTCATTCTGTTCCAAAGGCTGTAACATCATTAAAATGCACTTGAAATAATTTTTTCCCATTCGCCGTAATGTAACGGAAAACTTTTGACTGTCCCTGTAATAATACATCCGATTTTCATAAAATGTGAAATGACTGGACAAAATATTGCAACAATTATATATTTAAAATTTCAGACCCTTCTGTCGGGTAATTTTTGCTCTGCTATATGCGGACGGATGGACAGACAGGCGGACTGAACGACGACTGTAGGTGTTACGTATTTATATAATTACAAACTCACCTAAAAATGGGAACACATGAAATTAAGAAATAAATAAATGAATAAAATATAAAAAGCAGACTAATATTAATGAATACAAAAAATAAATTATATGGTAGTACTGAAAAGGTTTTTCCAAGCTACAGAGATCATTGTGGATTCAGATTTATCTTTAACAATAACTTCACGATTAAGATAAATAGCTAAATTTTCAAGAAAGTCCAATTCAGAGATACTAATGGCATTAAAGATAATTTTAGCATTTTGAAAATTAAAACTATGGACGGAATCCCAAGAGTGCTTGACAATAGAAGATTTAGAAATTTCTTGATCAATTACATAACGAGAGTTTTCTTTTAAGCGAATTTCGAGATTCCTTTTAGTTTGACCAATATAAGATAAATCACAGCCATTACAAGAAACATTATAAATTCCCCATTTACGAAGATCAGGAATAGGAGATTTAGTGGCGAGACTTTGAATTTCTTGACAGGTTTTTGATGGCGTTTAAAGACGACTTTTTAGTTCTTATTGATTCACACCAGTTTCAACTTCTTTTCTTTAATTTTGGATTTGTTTAACAGGTTTTGCTGCAGTACTGCCTTTCATGCCGATTATAGCGAAACAACTTGGAATCAGTGCAACGGCAGTTGGTGTTGCGTATAGTTTGATACCTGTATTCACATTTTTATTGAATCCAATCATCGGATTTATAGTCGATTATTTTCAGAATATCAAGGTCTTCCTTGTGTTACTTTTGATTACTTCTGCACTATCATTCGCTTCGATTATGAATTTGCCTCCTATGGTTAATAAACATCAAAATATTACTCATATGCAAAGCTCCAGTTTCAATGACTCTGAATCACCAATAAATCTTTCAACACCATTCTCACAATCTTGTCCTGAAAAAACCTTGATAAATGGCGTTGAATGTACCTTGAAACCTGAAATTCAAGCCGAGTTTCATTATTCAAATGGAACTATAAATACAAATGTTACACATTTTAGAAAAAATATTCATAATGTTAGTATTTTAGAAGATACGGATGAAATTTTAAGAAATAAAAGCTTCGTAACATTTTATACTGATGACGGTTTATCATCAATGATAGGAGATAATATAAGCTCACTAAAGTTCTTTAAATGCAGTCCAGATATTTATAAATGCTCTACGAACAATCTTTCTTTTAATTCTCTGTATTCGACTTATCAGTTCTGGGCATATTTTTGTCTTACAATAACTGGAACTGTAGCTGTAACGGCAGCAGGCTCATTAAGCAGCGTAGCTAGTTACGAATTACTGGGGCCGCAAAAAGAAATTTATGGTCGCCAAAGACTTTTTGGAACAATTAGTTGGGGAATCGTATGTCCTTTATCAGGAATACTAAATGATCTTCAACCTCAAAGCAATTTCTTCTCTGGCATGTATCTGATGTCCGTATTCCTTGCTATAGATATAATTATTTTATGTATTATTTCTATTCCCAAAGTAAACACTTCATCTAACATGAGCAAAGACATTTTCCATGTCTTCAGTTCTAAGGACATTTTGGTATTTTCTTTTGGCATTATATTTTTGGGGATTCTGAATGCAATAATTGCGGTTTTTGAATTCTGGTTTTTAGAAGACATGGGGGCTAGTCGGACGCTCTTGGGAATGTCCGTATTTATGCAATGCTTAGTCGGTGAGGTCCCCTTCCTTTTCTTTTCTGGATGGTTTGTGGAGAAGTTCGGTCATTTCTTATGTTTTGCTTTCTCATTTGGTGGATATTTACTCCGTCTTGTTCTTTATTTTCTGCTGAAAAACCCTTGGCTAGTTCTTCCTGTTGACATTTTACACGGAGTGACCTTTGGTTTGTTTCACGGAGCAATGACTTCGTTTGCAAAATTAAAAGCCCCAAAAGGTATGGAAGCAACCATGCTTGGAATCTTCGGAGGATTATATGACGGACTGGGTAAGTGATGCCTTATGTTTTTTACCCCCGGTATGCTATTTATTTCTCCCAGCTTATTTTGTCTCCAATAAATAACGTTACTTTGTATACGCCAGCCGTAAAACAAAAGCCGGTGTTTCATTGTGCGATTAAATACTGTACAGCTTTCTTTAAAACTTCTAAGCATCGCACATTTTCAATGTTTATACCGTCGTATTGGGGGAAAAAAGTACTTTTTAAATGCAATTTGTTTGAAAACTGTATCTCCATTTGTTTTTGAAATATTAATTTTTTTGTAGTTTTTAGGGACATTTGTTTCATTTTGGCAACTCAAGTACTCCATTTCTGTAGAAAGTAAAGAAAAAATTGTTGAAAAATAGCAATTATATCTTTTTGTTGCCATTTTCTCATAAAAATTAAAAAAAAAAATAATTAAAATACTTGCTATTTTGAGAAAAATATAAATGAATGATTTGTGATAAAACATGGAGCTATTATAAACTATATTTAATTTTAAGTATCTATATTAATGGAAATGACGTCATTTTACATAAAATAAAAGCGTGTGCTTTCAGTCTTAAAATTGAAATATGTTTTGCAGTAGAGTCCCGATTATCCGAGTCCCGCTTAACCGAGTTATTTCCTTCTGGTGGACTGGTGGTTTCTATTATTATGAAACAGCCATTATAAATGAAGCATTAGGTGAAGATGAAAGAGCAGCCGTAAAATGTTAGAACTCTGATTTTCTGGTCAGAATGGGGGGGGGGGGGAATTATGGCCATTTTTTTTTTCTATTTTGACCAGAAAATCAGAGTTCTAACTTTTTACGACTGCTCTTTCATCTTCACCTAATGCTTCATTTATAATGTCTGTTTCATAATAATAGAAACCACCAGTCCACCAGAAGAAAATGAAGTAAGGGAAATGCCGGGGGCGACACTAAATTCTGAAAAAGCAGAATTCCTGTTCTCTAGTTCTTTATTTTCTGCTGAAAAACCCTTAGCTAGTTCTTCCTGTTGATATTTTACACGGAGTGACCTTTGGTTTGTTTCACGGAGCAATGACTTTGTTTGCAAAATTAAAAGCTCCAAAAGGTATGGAAGCAACCATGCTTGGAATCTTCGGAGGATTATATGATGGACTGGGTAAGTGATGCCTTATGTTTTTTAGTAATATTTTTTTCAAATTTTAAATAAATTCTTCTGAGAAAAATGTGTTAGTTGTAAAATGCTTAATTTTAATAAGTGTGCACACTAGATTTCCTAAAAAAGTACACCCGAATTTTAAAATTCAATAATCCATTATTCTTCATTCAAATTCATTAATTTTATTTTCCTACCGATTAGACAGTACAACGCCATCTATTATATAAAATTCGTACTGTTTAAAAAAATTACGAGTTATCTTATAAACAAGTCATTTATTTCATGTTTATATTATTTATAGACACCTCTGGTTTTTAAAGAGAGTGAACCCATTCAACAGCTTTTTTACAGTAAACGCTTTGAGAATTAAATGAAACAATTTTTCAAAGTAACAAATTACAGTAGAGCGCCGATTATCAGAACAAGTCGGGACCGACCCTAGTTCGGATAAGCAAAAGTTCGAATAAATGGACGGACAGTTTAAGGGATGTTACTAACTATACTAAAACCTTCACACTTTATCCACGGTCGCAGACGATTAGCCGAAAACCAAATAGCCGACAAGACATTTAGCAGACAGAACTTAGACGACAGGACGTTTAGCCGACAAGTACATTTATCCGACACATATATTTAGCAGACAGGACATGTAGCCGACACGTACATTTAGCCGACAGGACAAGTAGCCGAAACGTACGTATAGCATACAGGACAATTAGCCGAAACGGACATTTAGCAGACAGACAATTGGACGACAGGCAATTGGCCGAACGTGACAATTAGCCGACAGGACATTTAGCCGACAGGACAATTAGCCGACAGGACAATTAGCCGACAGGACAATTAGCCGACAAGACAATTAGCCGACAAGACAATTAGCCGACAGGACATTTAGCCGAGAGGACATTTAGCCGACAGGACGATTGGCCGACAGGACATTTAGCCGAGAGGACATTTAGCCGACAGGACAATTTGCCGACAAGAAAAATAAGACGACAGGACATTTAGCAAAGAGGACGATTAGCCTAGTTAGGTTATGTTTAGGATACTTTTAGGTTACGGATAGATTATAATTAGTTTACGGTTACGTTAAACTTATGTTACAGGTATGTTAGGGTTAGGTTACAGTTAGATTACGGTTACGTCACAGTTAGGTTACTTTTACGGTCGCAGACGATTAGCCGAAAAACAAATAGCCGACAAGACATTTAGCAGAAATCACTTAGACGACAGGACGTTTAGCCGACAAGTACATTTAGCAGACAGGACATGTAGCCAACAGGTACATTTAGCCGACAGGAGAAGTAGCGAAACAAATATTTAGCAGACAGACAATTGGACGACAGGCAATTGGCCGAACGGGACACTTAGCCGACAGGACATTTAGCCGACAAGAGAATTAGCCGACTAGCCAATTAACCGACAGGACAATTAGCCGACAAGACAATTAGACGACAGGACATTTAGCCGACAAGACAATTAGTCTAGAAGACATTTAGCCGATAGGACGGTTGGCCGACAGGACATTTAGCCGACATGACGATTAGCTGATAGGACATTTAGCCGACCTTACGATTAGCTGACAGGACATTTAGCCGACTTGACGATTGGCCGACAGGACAATTAGCCGACACGACGATTAGCCGACAAGAAAAATTAGACGACAGGATATTTAGCCGAGAGGACGATTAGCCTAGTTAGGTTATGTTTAGGATGCTTTTAGGTTACGGATAGATTATAATTAGTTTGCGGTTACGTTAAACTTAGGTTACGGATAGATTATAATTAGTTTGTGGTTACGTTAAACTTAGGTTACAGGTACGTTACGGTTAGGTTACAGTTAGATTACGGTTACGTCACAGTTAGGTTACTTTTACGGTCGCAGACGATTAGCCGAAAAGCAAATAGCCGACAAGACATTTAGCAGACAGAACTTAGACGACAGGACGTTTAGCCGACAAGTACATTTAGCCGACACGTACATTTAGCAGACAGGACAATTAGCCGAAACGGATATTTAGCAGACAGGCAATTGGCCGAACGTGACAATTAGCCTACAGGACATTTAGCCGACAGGACAATTAGCCGACAAGACAATTAGCCGACAAGACAATTAGTCGACAAGACAATCAGCCGACAGGACATTTAGCCGACAGGACAATTAGCCGACAGGATATTTAGCCGACAAGACAATTATCTTACAGGACATTTAGCGTCAAAACAATTAGCCGACAAGACATTTAGCCGACAAGACATTTAGCCGACAAGATATTTAGCCGACAGGGTATTTAGCCGACAGGACATTTAGCCGACAAGAAAAATTAGACGACAGGATATTTAGCCGAGAGGATGATTAACCTAGTTAGGTTATGGTTAGGATACTTTTAGGTTACGGATAGATTATAATTAGTTTACGGTTATGTTAAACTTAGGTTACAGTTAGATTACGGTTACGTCACAGTGAGGTTACTTTTAGGTAACAATAAGGTTACGTTTAAGTTACAGATAGGTTAAGGTTATGTTACGGATAGGTTGCAGTTAGATTACGGTTAAGTTACGGATAGGTTACAGTTAGATTACGTTTCTGCTACGATTAGGTTATGGATAGGATACAGTTACGTTACAGTTTGGTTACAATTAGGATTACAGATAGGTTACAGTTACATTACGGTTAGGTTCCGGATAGGTTACAGTAGGTTACGGAGAGATTACAATTAGGTTACGGTTAGGTTACATTTAGGTTACAGTTAGGTTATAGTTACATCATAGTTAGGATACGGTTAAGTTATAATTATTTTACGGTTAGCGTACCGTCATGTTACGTTTATTTTACAGATAGATTACTGTTAGGTTACAGTTATGTTACAGTTAGGTTATGGTTAGGTTACAATTAGGTTATGGTTAGGTTACGGTTATGTTCCGTTTCCGTTACAGATAGGTTACGGTTATGTTCCATTTCCGTTACAGATAGGTTACGGTTAGATTATGGATAAGTTACAGTTAGGTTACGGGTAGGTTACAGTTACGTTACATTTAACTTATAATTAGTTTATGTTACGGTTAAGTTACCGACAGTTTAGAGTTACGTTACAGTTAAGCTACGGTTATGCTATAATTAGGTTAAGGTTAGGTTGCAATTAGATTACAGTTAGGTTACGGTTAAGTGATAATTTGTTTATAGTTGGGTTGTAGTTATGTTACGGTTAGGTTACCGTTAGGTTACGGTTAGGTAAAATGTTACAGCTAGGTTATAGTTAGGTAATGTTTATGTTACAGTTAGGTTAAGGTTACGTTACAATTAGATTACCGCGCCTGCTATACTTTGCAGTAGGCAGTGGACCCGTGTCGGATGATCGTACAGAACATATTGTTTTTGTAGCGCGTGCGCAGCATGCCTTCTATATTGTATACGAGGCAACGAGGACACAGTGTCGGTGTTTCGTTTGTAAGGTGGATTGTTTAGAACATACTGCGCCCCCTGGTGGTTGGAAGTGAAATTAAGTTATTTATCAGAACGTGCACAGCACTCCTGCTATACGGTGCCGGAGTTCATTTGAAATATATTGCGCCTCCCAGCTGTGGAACGTGGAAATTCAAGATTTTCCTGCGCAGCACACCCGGTATACGGTGGCGTAGACAGCGGGGACCCGAGCCGTAGGTTCGTTATTTCGAAAAATTTCGTATGAATTCGACATTTGTTTTATTCGAGGTTCGCATAAATTAGAGGCCCCGATGTAATTATGGGCGCGCTAGGTAGCGAAATCAACTAGTTCAATAAAATGTTATTAATTATTAGAGTTATGTGCTAAAACTTCGATAACGCGACATTATCATAAATAAGTGTACTTAGTTAATCAAATATTATTGTTTATACATATACTCTAAAAACTAGATAACTTTCAGATTCATTATTCTGTTTTATTATATATCGAATACAAGTTATGCGCTTAAACATTGATGACAAGCTTGTAAATCTATGTTTTTTTAAACAATTATAAGTAGTATATGTGGTTATGCACTAAAACCTTGATAACTTGATATCCTCATAAAACAGTGCTTCTATGCAATAGAAAATAATTAATTTTCTTTACAACGATAATAAAATCAATATAACAAGATAACCCCTCAAATGATCTCTCTAAATGCAAAAACCCAGTTACTTCGCCATATCTCTAAATTTACGTTTCATTTAGTTGGATATAAATTCTGTAGGAATTTCCAAAAAAACCTCGAAAAGTCCCCATCCTTAATCATTTGTGTTTTTATTAAGTCAAATGTCATTAATGAATTATATATGTCCAATCTTGATAACTTGACATTCTCACAAATCCGTCTTTTTGCACATCGAATTTATTTAATTTATATATTAAAAGATCAGTAATTCGCCAGCCTTATAAATCTTTGCTTTTATTGAAAGAAGTAATATTTATCTGTTACTGATATGGGGGCAATATAATATCGATAGCTCACCAACTTAATAAATCAGTGCTTTTACTGAATCATCATTAATTGTTTATACATATGCATAAAACCTCAATAACTTGTCAGATACTAAAAGTGTGTTCGTATTTATCTGTAGAATAAGTTTTCAGCAAGATTGGATTTAACGATAACTCAGTTTTTAGCAAGGAAAAATGAATAAAATCCATACTAATAAAAGAATGTTTCGCTCTGACTGTGTGTATGTGAGTGCGTATGTGTGTGTCTGCGTGCGATGGCTAGCAAAATCTACCACACGCAGAAGTCTGAAAATTTAGGTGAGAACAGTCCAAGACATGTCCTGATGCACCTGAGCCTCAGAATTTCCTTTTTTTAAGGGTCGGGGCCAAAGTGATATAAGTAAGCGTCTTATCTTAAATGGGAGAAGTAACAGCAAGATTAAAAGCGAGGTCACATCAATCAAGGTCATGCGCCACGTAGCGGATGGAGTATGAACTACAGGTAGATACCTAACTGTTTTCTTACTCACACCACTAAAATTGTAAAGTTTTTTTCATCTTGATTAATAACTGAAGTGCCTCTGATAAGGCGAAGAAAACTTCGTGGCGTCAAGTGCATCCGGATGCCCCTCTCCCTACGCCATTATTTTGCAATAAATGTGGCAAACAAAATTCATTTCCATGAGTGACGAGAGACTTAGAAAATACGCGCCACACTAAAAGCCCGCTTATGTGAATGATCACTCCGTCCACAAGGTGGCGCAGCTATGTTAATTTAAGCCTGATTCCAGCATTAAGTTTGTTCGCTTACTTATAACGCTTTGGTTGGGGCCCTTGTGCCTCTTTTAAGTTTTTATGCTATAAATTGTTAATAACTATCCACCTTTTTATCCGGTCTTCTTCGTTTTTGGGTCCAATTCCTATTCCCTCATTTCTACATTCCAGTTAAGATCCTGGAAAACTGGTGACCAGTACACCAGTACCGGACTTTTCAAGGGGTACAACTGAAGTACCCCTTGAAATTTTTGCACCGTAAATTGTTAATAAATTGCTTACTTTTAATCAGATCTTCAATTTTGTAATCCTTTTTCCGTTTAGCTTTTCTCTCATTTCTACATTACAGTTAAGACCCTTGCCCCCCCCCCCCCAGCCCTCATAGGGTTCCATAAGTCCCGGTCTAAGGCCCCTTGAACTTTTTGCGCGCCATGCATTTTTCACCCCCTAATTTTCTCACCTTCTCGGTGCATAATTTTAAAGTTGAGTATGACTTGTATTGGCTCCCTTATTCTCCCGTTTCTACTTTCCAGTTAAGACCCTGGGGCCCCTAAGGTCCCGTAGAGTACGTTTCGGGGGCCCTTGAATTTTTTGTGCCCGTGCATTTTTCACCCCCTAATTTTCTCACCTTCTCAGTGCACAATTTTAAAGTTGAGTATTGGACTCTTCTCCCCCGACTAACACCCTCAAATTTTTATTGAGGCCCTAGGGCTCTTTTTTAAGCATTTACCTAATTTTTTGCGCATTCCTTTAAATTATTATTCTAGCGAATAATTCATACCGCTGTAGTTAATTTTGAAAAATTGAATATATAAAGTGCTAAGAACTAAGACCTTTTAACATATTTTCATGTTAGGGTCCTGCTCTTAACTATCAGTTGGCCTCTTTTGGGCCCTTTATTGTGGCTTCCTTTTAAGAATGGCCCAATTCACTAGCTTTTTTTATCTAACAACTTCTTAAGTCATCCAACAACTACATGAACTACAAAAAATTTCTCAGACTTCAGCTACCACCAATTTTGAATATTAATCTCCTTCTCGGGGCCTTTGTTGCAGCTTCTTTAAAAATAATTCGATTCTATTGCAATATTCTTCAACATAGTTCTTGCGTCCTACAGCTACTTTAAAACTATTATTTTTTTTTCCTATACTCAACTACATTCCTGTTAAAACCTCGCCCCCTGGTCCCTGTTCTCCTTTATACCTCAGCTACCATTTTTTTCGAATGTTAATCTCCTTTTTTGGCAACAACTTACGTTTATTCACTACAGCCGTAAATTATAAATTACGTCACGCGTTACTTTAAATATAATTTTAGATAAGGGATTTCATCCGTTTATTAAATAATATCGTGTTAATTTTAAAAGTAGTCCGTGAAATTTACAAAGGGGGAAAGGGGCAACCTTCCACCACATAGGGGTGCATTCCTTCCTCGGGTTCTAAGGGCCCAATTTCAACGGGAATTGGTTCATTTAACTTAGATTACAATTCAGCTACTTTCTGTATTATGAAAGTTTATCTTAGACTTCAGTTACCAACATTTTCGAACATTAATGATGCATTCTTTTTTTGGGTTCTATGGGCTTGATTACTACGAAGTTTGGATCACTAAACTTGGTTTTCGATTACCTGCGGCACGTGCAGAGCACTTCCGGTACATACTGCCTTAGATAGCGGGGACCCAGATCACAGGTTCCTTCGGAAAGAGATTTGTTGAGAATACACGAGACGCTGTCCACTGTAAAAAAAATTCCGCAACGTTCCTGGGAAAAAATGGGCAGCTGAGTTGCCCATTATTTCCAAGAAACATTTCTTGAAAATGACTGGTACTTTACTGTATATGTTAAAAACTTTCTACAGAAATGCCAGTAAGTTTCCTGCGAAATACCAGGAATATTTCTGTTGACAGCAAAACATTACTGACATATTCAAGGCTGGAGTAGCAGAAGAGCGAAAAATGTCCAGACCAGGGATCGAACCTGGATACTTGGCGTGCCGTGCCAATGCCTTACCTGTTAGGCTATCCGGACCGATACCTGGCTGACATAATTCACTCTGGATGTTCGTTCCCTTCATTATGACATTACTGACATTTCACAGCATGCGGGATCCGCAGACGATTTTTACATTTCCAGTTGACAATTTTCGCTTTATTATCATTATTTGTTAGAATGAAAAAATATTTTTAAATTCACATCAAAATTATTATTTATAATTTACACGAAAAAATAAATTTTCAGTTAAAATTCAATAAAGTAAATATATATGTGATATATTGTTTCTGAACTTTGCTTAAAATATAAAAATATATAAATGTAAATAATAATTAGAAAAAAAATCTAGACATAAAATATTTTGGATTTTCGTCAGTGATTATGTTAGTTTACAAGTTAGATAAAATACATATAAATTTTCATGAAAAAAAAAACCTAAACGTAATTGTATATTTTTTCCGAAAAAAAAAAAATTCAAATTTGCAGCAATTCAAAGTGTCAAATATATGTCAAATTTAAATCAAATTGTAATAAAGTGTTAAAATATAAAATTAATTAAAAAAGAAAAAAAAAGTCAAGAGGTAGCATCGAACCCGGGCCGTACGGGTGGCGTGCAAGCTTTCTGCGTCCACACCACGAAAGACACGTTGAGAGCTGCAAACTAATGGGTATTTGAAACGTATGCTAAAACTCGGCATCTAATTTCTGAAAATCTAATGCCCATTTGAAGAAATCCTTTCACAAGAATAATTAGAGATAAGAACTCTAAAACATACTTTAAATTAATCAAAATAGGTGAGAATCATATTTGATTGTCCCCTGGTTAATGCAGATCCAAATAATAGGTGTATTTTTTTTTTACACAGTCTGCTCGTTAAAGATTTCACAGACAAGTACGAGAGATAATCTCTTAGTGATGTCACAGAGGTATTGTATTTTCATCTGAATTATCTTGACAATAGAGACGTAAAGGATTATGTTGTCTATTGATTTATTTGCATTCCATATTGATTTTTTTACATTCATTTAAGGAATTCGTTTTCGACACTCGCGCGCGAGCAACGGATTATAGGAAAAAAATAATAAATGGCGGCCGCAGCGTTTTGCTGTTTCCAACTTTTGTTCAGGAACGTTTCAGATAAGAAAACCAGAATTTCACAGGAAAGAGCTAAATTATTCTGAAAACCTGATAAAAGGCGAAACGTTCCTGGATTTTACATGGAAAGTTACCATTTTTTTTTACAGTGTGGAAGGCAATGGGACTTCCGAAACTAGGTTCATTTAAAAGATTTTCCAGATAAACTAGAGTTTTATTTAAGGTTATTATGATGAGCCTGGGTAACGCCGGGTGGGTCAGCTAGTGTCAAATAAAATTGCATTGTATAAAATTCGGTTGTAACGTAAGGAACTGGAACAAAGCAAGCAAAGAATTCATATCCCATAATTTGTTTTTTATTTTTAATACGATATAAATATCGTTATTCATATGTGTTACTCTTTTATACATTTAATATAATACAGTAGGTTGAAACAAAGTAAAGAGTTTATTATTTGTTAACAAATTTTGTTTATATGACTTATATTTTTCTACACAAGCAAATTGCAGTAGTAATAATCCTTACCTGATTCATAAAATAATTTTCCTTTAAATGCCAATCGCCCATGTCCGTTTATTTTTCAAAAAACCATAAAAATTCAACAAACCGTCGTATCGGAACGTTGTTTGTACTAAAAAGTTTATCAAATAATATTTTTGTGCAAAAAGAAAAAAAATAGTTGAAATTCTCACCGATAAGTAATGTTTTAGGCTCCGCATTATAAAAATGTATGACAGATATGAAGATTATGGATTCTTAAAATGGTCTCGCACTGAAAAATTGAATTTGATTGTTTAGAGTCTGAATAAAAAAAGCTGTACATTTTGTGCTGTAAGAATTAAAAATGTTTCTATGAATGCGGTAGAAAAGGGGAATTTGGATTTAAGAAAAGCATTAAAAAAAGGAAAAGAAAGAGAAAAAAATCCCTCCCGGATCGGAATGCAGGCATAGGTAGATTTCGAAGTTAAGTACTAATTTCACGAAAAAACTAAATCAAGATTAGCGATAAACACAGTTTAACAATTTTACCTGGCCGCTTTTGACGAGTTTTTAATTTCATTTTTCTGAGCTGTCTTTATCAGAATCATGTTAACCCCTTCGGGACGAGCGTCGTTTATCGAATATTTAATCTTTAATCACCGGTTTTTTAAAACAGAAATTTTTGCCTAATTGAATCGGGAAAATGCTCGGATTAAATAAGGGAAAATTTGCAATAAAAATTTACTTGTGAGAATAAACCCCGATTCTGAGCACCTTACGCGGCACGAATATCGGTCGTCGTCCCCAAGGGGTTAAGGCTGTTCTCAACTGCACTGCTCAACATGCCCGATTCTTTCTGATACAATGACGTACACGTTTTTAAACATAAACATATAAAATTGGCAGAGGGCGTTTCTCTCCCATCGTTCACTGGTTTTTCTGCTTTCGTTGGGAAATTCGGTTCAAAACTATCTCGCTCACCGTTATATACCCTCCCCCTCTTTGAAATTTTTATATATTATAAAAATATTTATCGGAAGTCTACGTAAAAAAATCTGATCTAAAATGATTAAATCTCTACGATTTCATAAAAGTTCAAAAAGTGGAAAATTGGCGGGGGCGACGTGGGAGGTGGATAACATGAAAAAGTGATCACAGTGCTTTCAATTGATATATCATATGTGGGGTGTCGGCAAAAGTTAGGAAAGTGCCCCTCCTGGGAGTTAACTATCGCGCCCCACGGAATAGACCCTGCCTTTCTTTGATATTTTTATATATTATAAATAATATTTATCGGAGGGTTACGTAAAAAAATTCCGATCTAAAATGATGAAAACGCTAAGATTTCAAAAAACTTCAAAAAGTGCAAAAACTTCAAAAGGGTGGCAAAGGGGGGGGAGGGACTTGGGAGATGTATAATATGAAATAGTGGTTACAGTGCTTTCCAATGATATGTCACATAAGAGGTGTCTGCAAAAGTTGGAAAAGCACCACCGTTGCACCAACTCTCGCGCCCCCCTGCAATACCCCCCACTCTTTGGAATTTTATATATTATAAAAATTATTTATAGGAGGGCTCCGTAAAAAATCTAACCTAAAATGATGAAAACGCTACGATTTCAAAAAGTTCGAAAAGTGCCCCCTGAGGAGCTAAATGGGGGGGAGGGGAGAAGAAAGAATCATAACATGAAAAAGTAGTCCGAGGGTTTTCCGATGATATATCACATGGCTGATCCGAAAAAATTTGAAATTTGCCCCCCCCCCCTCTGGTTCCACTCTTTCGCCCCCTGAATACACTCTTAATTCAAGCATTCCCTCTTTTAAATTCTTATACTTACAAAATAATATTTATAGGAGTTATCCGTCAAAAAACCGTATTTCAAACAATATTTATTGTAGAGAATGTTTCTTTTTTTAAAATTTGTTAGCGCAGTCCTACCGAGTTATCGAATTTTTAGAATATGTTATAAATATAATGACTGTATTTGTAAAATATAATGGCAGTTAAAGAGAATGATGAGTTATTAAAGTTTAATGCATAATTAAAATAAATTATTTCAACTTTATTTCATAAAATCCCTGATTAATGAGTGTAATGTGCTATGGAGAGTTTAAGGCTTATGTTTAGAAGTAAATAATTATGTTCGAATGAACAAAAAAATATAACGGAGGTGAGTTATTGAGGTTTTATTGAAAAGCTTTACATAATAACTGTGAATGAAGAAAAAATATTACTTTACGAAGGTGACGAAAGTGCAATATCATAAACAAAATCGCTGAAACACTGAAAAAGCTGAAATATGATAGTGACGAGTTATTGAGGTTGACATTGTTGGTATATAACCGACCCATATCACCGTATCTTCTAAATTCTTTCGGCAAAATGTATGTGTCGGCTAAACATCATATCGTCTGTTCATCCTGTCGGCTAAATGTTCTGTCGGATAATTGAACCTAATTATAACCTAACCGTAATGATAACCTAATTATAACCTAGCGTAACTTAACCATACCGTAACTGTAACCTATTCGTAGCCTAACCGTGACCTATCTGTAAAATAAACGTAACATGACGGTAACCTAAGCATAACCTAATTATAACCTAACCGTATCCTAACTGTGATGTAACCATAACCTAGTTGTAACCTGGCGGTAAACTAGCTCTCGAAGTTACCTTATTATAACTTAACCGTAATCTAACTGTAACATATTCGCAATCTAACTGTAACCTATCCGTAATCTAACCGTAACATAACCATAACCTAATTGTAACGTAAAAGTAACCTAAACGTAATCTGAATGTTACCTAAAGGTAATCTGTGACCTAACTTAACCTAAGTGTCGGCTAAATGTCCTATCGGCTAACTGTCCTGTCGGCTAAATGTCCTGTCGGCTAAATGTCCTGTCGGCTATTTGACCTGTCGGCTAATTGTCCTTTCGGCTAAATGTCCTGTCGACTAATTGTCTTTTCGGCTTATCATCCTGTCTACTAATCATCCTGTCGGCTAAATGTCCTGTCGACTAATTGTCCTGTCAGCTAATTGACTTGTCGGCTACATGTCCTGTCGGCTATTATCTTGTCGGCTAATTGTCCTGTCGGCTAATTGTCTTTTCGACTTATCATCTTGTCTGCTAATCGTCCTGCTGGCGAAATGTCCTGTCGGCCAATCTTCCTGTCAGCTAAATGTCCTGTCGGCTAAATGTCTTGTCGGCTAATTGTCTTGTCGGCTAAATGTCCTGTCGGCTGATTGTCTTGTCGACTAAACGTCCTGTCGGCTAATTGTCCATGTCGATTAATTGTCCTATCGGCTAATTTTCTCTGTCGGCTATCTGTCTTGCCGGCTAATTGTCTTGTCGGCTAATTGTCCTGTTGGCTAAACGTCCTGTCGGCTAATTGTGCATGTCGATTAATTGTCCTATCGGCTAATTGTCCTGTCGGCTAATTGTCTCTGTCGGCTATCTGTCTTGTCGGCTAATTGTCGCTGTCGGCTAATTATCCTGTCGGCTAAATGTCCTGTCGAGTAATTGTCTTTTCGACTTATCATCCTGTCTGCTAAATGTCCTGTCGGCTAATCGTCCTGTCGGCTAAATGTCCTGTCGGATAATTGTCTTGTCGGCTAATCATCCTGTCTGCTAATTGTCCTGTCGGCTAATTGTCCTGTCGGCTAATTGTCTCTGTCGGCTATCTGTCTTGTCGGCTAATTATCCTGTCGGCCAATCGTCCGGTCGGCTAAATGTCCTGTCGGCTAATTGTCTTGCCGGCTAATTGTCTTCTCGGCTAATTGTCCTGTCGGCTAAATGTCCTGTCGGCTAATTGTCTTGTCGGCTAATTGTCTTGTCGGCTAATTGTCCTGTCGGCTAAATGTTCTGTCGGCTAATTGTCCTGTCGGTTAATTGTCTTGTCGGCTAATTGTCTTGTTGGCTAATTGTCCTGTCGGCTAATTGTCTTGTCGGCTAATTGTCTTGTCGGCTAAATGTCCTGTCGGCTGATTGTCTTGTCGGCTAATCATCCTGTCTGCTAAATGTCCTATCGGCTAATTGTCCCTGTCGACTAATTGTCCTATCGGCTAATTGTCCTGTCGGCTAATTGTCTCTGTCGGCTATCTGTCTTGTCGGCTAATTATCCTGTCGGCTAAATGTCCTGTCGAGTAATTGTCTTTTCGAATTATCATCCTGTCTGCTAAATGTCCTATCGGCTAAATGTCCTGTCGGCTAATTTTCTTGTCGGCTAATCGTCATGTCGGCTGATTGTCCTGTCGGCTATCTGTCTTGTTGGCTAATTATCCTGTCGGCCAATCGTCCGGTCGGCTAAATATCCTGTCGGCTAATTGTCCTGTCAGATAATTGTCTTGTCTGCTAAATGTCCTGTCGGCTAACTGTCCTGTCGGTCAATCGTCCGGTCGGCTAAATGTCCTGTCGGCTAATTGTCATGTCTTCTAATTGTCCTGTCGGCTAAATGTCCTGTCGGCTAAATGTCTTGTCTGCTAAATGTCCTGTCGGCTAACTGTCCTGTCGGCTAATTGTCCTGTCGGTTAATTGTCTTGTCGGCTAATTGTCCTGTCGGCTAATTGTCTTGTCGGCTATATGTCCTGTCTGCTAAACGTCCTGTCGGCTAATTGTCCATCTCGACTAATTGTCCTATCGGCTAATTGTCCTGTCGGCTAATTGTATCTGTCGGCTATTTGTCTTGTGCTTAGAACTGGCAGCCCCAGTTAGTGCTAGCGTGTTTAAAAACTGGGGTTTTTTTGTTTGTTTGTTTACTTTTCTATCAGTTAAAACTTTTTCTCTTTTTATAATTTTCTAAACGCCAAAGATTATAATTTAAGCAAAAAAGCTTTCGACTGTTGCTTGCTTCAATGAAGACGTTCTTTCCAATGCTGCCATATCTCCAATTCTTCTTAAATACGTTAGTTGAATAGTATCAACGATCTTCTGCCGTTCATAGCTGTTGCCAAACATTCAAAGGCATCGTTATGTGATGGACCTGGGTCATTTTCAGAGCATTCGTTTTCATTTCTTCAATTTCTTTTTCATCTTAAATCTCATCCACAATCTCATCATCATTACAAATTTTTTTTTTGAGAGAAATAGGCTGTTCGGATCAATGGAAGTTCGGTTAAATTTTTTGGGGGGGAAGAAATAGCCTGTTCGGATAATTTGAAGTTCGGTTAATTGGAGTTCCGATAAATGGCGCTCTACTGTATTATGCTTTTCTAAATTATTTTATACAGGGTGTCTACAGATTAGTTGGGCAATTTCGTAAGTTAAGAACTTCCGATATAGTAAATGAAATTAACTAGGTCAAAGTTAGACTAGTAGTAATATTGCCGAAGTGTATTCATAGATGGCGTTAAGTTTCATAACTGGCGCGATCGCTTAGAGAGCGGTAATCATTCTTGTTCGGCACACCGTGATCACTAGATCTTTCACGGCTTGATTTCGGTGTATGGGGTTTTGTAAAAGGTCAAGTGTACAAGCCGCCACTTCCTGCATCCATTCCTGAACTAAAATGAAGGATCTGCACTGCAATTAATTAGATCGACGGAAACATGCTGACAAATCTCTGGCAAGAAATGATCTATCGATGGGACATTTGCAGAGTCACGAAAGGAAGTCCCATCGAACATTTGTGATAATGGTAAACTTGAACTATTTTTCTATCTAACAACAATATGTACTTTAATTTTTTTCCTGACAATCCCATTCAATAAATCATTCTTTTTTCCTAGCTAATTTGCAGACACCTTGTATTTAATTTTTTCTTGGAGATCACCCCCTATACAATGTAAATATACAATAACAAACTTTTTTTTTTGTTTTTTGAAATAGGGTTTATATTTAGAACATATAAAATCTCTATTGAATGAGCAACTGAAATTAATTAGTTTACTTAACTCTTTAAGACCTGACGTACACAATTGTGTAGGTAGGTGATCCTAAAGAAAGAAAAAACATTTTCTTCTTTTCGTGCAATTTAAAGTCGAGCCTGCACCCACAGAATTGCGTAAATCCTCCCTTGGCATAACCGGATACCGAATATATTTTAAATATTTTTTCAATCAAATATTACCCTATTAATTAGGGGAAGTGACCAAAACTTTTCACTTATGTCAAAAATCTTCCCGTCTTAAAGGATTATATGAGGCGTTCAGTGCACAAATCGATTAACTCCATAAAACAAAAAGTAGAGAAATGCGATGAAATAATGTACATTGTTTTTTAAAATTCCCCTTATAATATAAATTCAAAAATATGTTGCAGAATGCATAAAAACAGATATAGCTTTCATCTAACGGTATATAAAATTAATAAGAAAGAATAGCCAAAAAATAATCGTCAGTAATGTTACAATTTTTATTTGACGGGTGGAGTTAATCGATTTGACAACTGACAAAAGTAATAAAGTTAAATCTAGTGTTTAAATTTTTAAGGTTTTTATTACATAAAAAGTTAGTTATTATATATTTTTATTACAAATGTTCCTTAAAAATGAATGTTGACAGTTCTGTTATATTATATTATTTGTGATTAATTCATCAGCAATATAAACAATGTCTTCTTCCTCAGGTGTATGTGAGGACTCGTCATTTCGATTTGTTGTCATATATAAAGTGTTCTTTAAAAGATTATAAAAGATTTATTTTTCCATGTAACCTTTTAAATACACATACGTGGAATAAGTTGTTATATTTTATACTCCACTCTATTCCCCACAAAAGCAACACTAGGGGTAACTCCCTTTTCATTGCCCTCAGTCCTATTATCAAGAATAGACTCGCCTTACTCAGACCTGTTACTCCCGTGACCGGTCTTTAATGCTTGGCTCAGCAGTAATTTATTTTACTTTAATTCTGATAAGTCGACACTAAAAAATTTACCGTTATCATTCAATGCTTGCTAGTGTATTTGAGTTTCCCTATTGCAACGATTTACATTAGAGTATGAAGTTAAACAAAATGGCCTCTGAAATAAATTATTTATTATTAAGTGGCCAAAAAAATGTTGTTATTTAATGGTGTTAATCTTTATTAATCAATAAAGTTATTACAAATATAAAAAGTTATGACTATACCAAGTGCTTTGACACTTAAAATTTAAGATTTTTCAAAAGTGGAGTTAATCGATTTGTGCTGTGAACGGCTCATATGATGGTCAGTGTAATGAAAAGAAGCTATATAAAATGTACCGGTCTAAAATCAAATATTCTTCACATCATGGTTAATATTTGTATTTTGATTCTTAATCAAAAATCACTCATGGCCTTAATCTGAGTAATGCATGAACAGAAAATTATTGAAAACTAGAGAACAGGAATTCTGCTTTTTCAGAATTTAGTGTCGCCCCCGGCATTTACATTACTTCATTTTCTTCTGGTGGACTGGTGATTTCTATTATTATGAAACAGCCATTATAAATGAAGCGTTAGGTGAAGATGAAAGAGCAGCCGTAAAAAGTTAGAACTCTGATTTTCTGGTCAGAATGGGGAAAAAAAACCACCAGTCCATCAGAAGAAAATAACTTGGTTAAGAGGGACTCCGATAATCGGGACTCTACTGCAGAACATATTTCAATTTTAAGACTGAAAGCACACGCTTTTATTTTATGTAAAATGACGTCATTTGCATTAATATAGATATTTAAAATTAAATATAGTTTATAATAGCTCCATGTTTTATCATAAACCCTTCATTTATATTTTTCTCAAAATAGCACGTATTTTAATTATTTTTTTTCAACTTTTATGAGAAAATGGCAACAAAAAGATATAATTGCTATTTTTCAACAATTTTTTCTTTACTTTCTACAGAAATGGAGTACTTGAGTTGCCAAAATGAAACAAATGTCGCTAAAAACTACAAAAAAATTAATATTTGAAAAACAAATGGAGATGCAGTTTTGAAACAAATTGCATTAAAAAGTACTTTTTTTCCAATACGACGGTATAAACATTGAAAATGTGCGATGCTTAGAAGTTTTAAAAAATGCTGTAGAGTATTTAATAGCACAATGAAACATTGGCTTTTGTTTTACGGCTGGCGTAAACAAAGTAACGTTATTTTTTGGAGACAAAATAAGCTGGGAGAAAGAAATAGCATACCGGCGGCTAATTAGTAAATTTTTCCATTTTATGTATGAAAATGCATGTTTTTGGAGTCATTTTTCACTGGTGGAAGGGATCCGCTGTTCTGAATTAAGGGTCCTTTAAATGACGATGGCTTAACTGCATTTCATATGCAGTTTAATAAAGTGCAGCATTTAGTATCCGGATTACGGATGCTACCGCGACTATGGCGCCTGTTATCCACAGTTGAAATCAGCTCATTTCACTTTGTCCGCGGAATGTTGCGGTCAAGACAGGAGTACCTCTTTCTCGATTGAAAATCAGTTTGTACGATATCCCTTTAAAAAGCGTTGCTGCCTACTGGAATATTAGGAGAACTGAATCGATGAAAAATGGGCAAATCTTAATAGAAAGCATGCATTTTCATTTACAAATTGAAATACAGGGTTACATAAAGTCTCTTTCCAAATACAGGCGTTTATTAAATAAAATACGGCACAGATACAAACTTAAAAATCATTTTATTTTAAGATGCAATTATTAAAGTTTTTTACAGCAATCAATGAACCTCTATATGCGCACCATTATTTGAGCGAAGCACATCAAGGTTATACTCGATTTCCAGCCATGTCCTCTGCAACAAAGTGTTATCTATTTTGCCGATGGCGTCTATGATCCTTTGTTCCAGGCCAGTGATATCCCGCACCTTTGCTCGGTATACATGATCTTTAACACACCCCCACAGAAAGAAATCCAGGGGCCGTGATCTCAGGTGAACGAGGTGGCCAGGTAACTGGGCCATCTCGTCCAATCCACCCACTTGGAAATGTTTCATCAAGGAAATTACAAACATCGCGACCTCAATGTGGCGGTGCACCACCTTGCTGGAAAAAAACGTTTGGTTGAAGATTATCCAACTGTGGTGCCACAAATCCAGTTAAAAGGTCTAGGTACACACCTGCAGTTATTGATTTCTCTACGAAGAAAAATTCTTCTAAATGCTATCTAAAATACACAAACAAAGGTTAATAAAAACTTTAATAGTAACCTGAGAACCTATAACAAATTTCATTTTCATATCTCATTTAAAAAAAAAAAAATATATATATAAATTTTTGAAGTTGGAAAGAGACTTTATGGACACCCTGTATTTTACGGTGATTGCTTCACAATGCTTCATTACCTTTCAATTAAGCAATATAAACAGACTAAGGCTCCCAATATTGATTTAAACTTTTTTGTTATTCAGGCATAAAAAAATTGTACAAAGTTAACCCTTAACTGGAAACGTACCCTCTGTGAGATGGTTGCGTTTACATATATACCCTTAATATTTTCTCTCTCAGAATTTCAAAACTTATTTTTATGCTGTTATATTAAAAAATTACTCCTGTTAATGCATTACTATTAAAGATTAAATGTTTAAGTTCACTATTTAAAATTATTAAGTGTTCTGTTTGTGCACGGAATTTTCATGTTTCCGATTAAGGGTTAAATCATTTTATGTAATATAAATTCGTATTCATTTTTCAGTTTTATTTATCTTTTTTTAGGCTATGGCATTGGCAGCTTCTTAGGAGGACTTGGATTAGACAAACTGGGTCCGAAACAAACATTTTTCTCTGCAAGTATGGTCAGTTTGGGATGCTTCTTGTTATTTTTTGTGGCGTCATTTCTATTTGAATCACCTCTAAAAAGAAAGAAATCCCAAGCACCTCGTCTGGAAATGACACAAATTGCTGTCAATACTTACATCTAATTCTGCTTAATACATAGAAAAAGAATATTTGAAGGAAAAAAATGTTTCTTTAATTGTGCGATAACACGAATGCTTTATACTGTTTTAAATGTATACACAGTGCATTTTAAAATTGAACCAATAAGGAAAATACAGTAGACCCTCTCAAATCCGTACTGCTTGGGACCAGAGGTTGTGCGGATTTATGGTCGTTGCTTTGATTAGATTTTTAAAATGATAATTTGAATGTAATAATGCAATCAAAATTATAATGAATGCTTGCAATATAATAAATTATTAAAATAATTAAGTAAAATAATAAACTAAAATGATAAAAAGTAAGATAATTTTAAAAATGATTAAATTATTAAAAGTAAAGGTCAAGTAAATAATTTATAATGTATAATTAAATATGCATACTTAAAATAAGATATATTTTTCTTGAATTATTCAATGAAACTTGCTTCATAAAGGTACCCTACTAATTCACATCAAAATCATAAAAAAGGGAAGTTTTATTTCAGGTTTAGTCAGACTTAATAGACAAAAAAACTTGATTAGCGCACAAACATGTTTGACAAAAAACTGCAATACCAGTGATATCAGCAATATCTTGATTTTTTTCAGAAATAAACTTATACTTCCATCATGAAAAAGCAAGAGTTCAGTCATATTAACGATAATTACATTTTAAAATACATATAGAATGATGTAAAAATAAAAAAAGTCTTAAATTTTGTCACTACATCGGAACTGAAAGGTTCATTGTTTACATCTATAATGATGTGTGGATTTTAGACATTTGCGGATTTGAGGCAGTCTACTGTACTATGAGAGTAAGTGTATGTGTGCATTACACACCGAGAAGTGTGAAGTTGCTTTTAAAAAACAACGTCGCACACATCTAAATATAGGGTGGTTATAATTAAACTTCCCCTATAAACAACATCCTACAGCGCAAAAGGGTGAGCGGAATGCAATGAAATTCGGTATATAGGCTATACACGAGATGCGCTCACGGAATTTCGAAAAGAAAAATTAGTTCCAAAATATCCACCAGATGGCGATTTTTCCGGAAAAAACATTAAATTTAACACAATAAACGACCAAAACGGAATACAAAAACAATATTAACAATCCAGAAACAAGAATTATGAGTAATAAAATGTAAAACCGGCTGTTTTGGCCTTTTATTGTGTTAAATTTAATGTTTTTTCCGGAAAAAGCGCCACCTGGTGGACATTTTGGAACTAATTTTTTTTTTCGAAATTCCGTGAGCGCATCCCGTGTAAGTCTATATACCAAATTTCATTGTATTCCGTTCACCCGTTTGCGCTGTAGGATGCTGTTTATAGGCGAAGTTTAATTATAACCACCCTGTATATTCAGAATTTCTAATTTCAATTCAAAATCATTGATCCTAAATCTATACATGTCAATCAATGCGTGTGTGTATTCAAATTTCAATAAATTTATATATTCCAATGAAAATAACTTTTGTTTAATTAACCTGAAAAAAAACTCTTTATTTACATTTTTATATTTAAATTGCCTTATATGTACACAAATGTAATAAAAAATTAGTAATGAGAAATGTATTAGTTGCTTTTTTTAGCATATTTTGCCGCAAAGCTCTTTGAAGAGCACACTAAGTAAAAAACAAAAGAACGATTTTTTGCCTACTGAAAATGAAAGTAAAGAACTTCTACTCCTCTTATACAGTAAATCAGATCCTCTCCACAGCGGAATACTGTTTTAAACGGAAAACTTCGATAGGGCGATGGAAAAAATATCCTACAATTATATCAGCTAAGACGGAAACCTCTCTAAAATGAAATCTTTCTGGGATCCCTAACGATTCCGCTTCCATAAGTTTTACTGGAGTATATAGGGTAAAGGGCCCTAAGTTCGCCCCCCCCTTTACTTCTCCGCTTCTGCGAACGTGACAACACTTATCACGCAAGGCACAGGAAACGGAAGGTAAAAGGGGTCAGTAGTGAAAGTTTCGTTCGCCAAAACGCATACATATAATACAGACACCGGATTTCCTATTCCTAGAAGACCTGAGTTCTTATTACGTCGTTTGTAGAACGTTATTTACTATAGTGTAAGTATTTATTTCTTATTCATTGCATGTATTTTACGTAGGCAAGATGTTGACAGTAGCGTACAGTGAGTTTTAAAACTCTCAAATCATCTTATGGAAACTAAGGCTCCGCCATATTGGGAAGTAGCGTGGTCGCAATTTCGTCCCCCTTGCAGTTCTTATTTTCGTCCCGGAGACGAAATTAGGAATGCTTTTTCATGTCAATTATTTCAAAATGAAAATAAAATTTAAAATAAAATAAAATAATAAGTATAATAAAATAAAACAAAATAAGATGAAAAAGTTTAAAATAAAATTCAAAATAAAAATAAAGTTTAATATGAAATAAAATAAAAAGTATAATAAACTAAAATACAATAAAATGAAAAAAGTTTAAAACAAAATTCAAAACGAAAATAATCTTTTTACTTAAAAAAAAAACTTTTAAAATACTTTGTAAAATACTTTTATTTTTATTAAAAGAAAAAATTATTGTCTGTCTTGATCGTTGCAGTTGATGCCATGGAAAAAGTGGGATAAAGCTATGCACGGGAGAGTGGTGTTATAATCGTGTGTTTGCCTCCCCATTCAACAGCGAAACTACAACTTCTCGGTAACGCGTTTATGTTTCCTTTAATACGTTTTATGCTAAAGCTGTCAAACCATCCTGGTAGAAAAGTTGAGAACTTAAAAATCGCACAACTTTTCAATGAAGCCTACGAGCGTGCCTGATCAACCATCATCAAACGGTCAAGTTGTTGTTGCCATCAGGCCTAAAGAGATCAGGGAATTGCCAGTGATCACATTAGCAACTTCTGCCCGAAGAGTATCAGTAACATTGAGCTTGAATCTCCACATAAAAACAAAGTGAAATATTCCCATGCGCAGAAGAAACGCTCAGGCGAAAAAAAAAAACTTCTGGCACCCACCAATCTCAAGGGAAAGGGGAAGAATCAACCATGTAAATTGTCCAAACGTGATCTAACCAGCGATTCTGATGACGAAAGTGACTCTTCTGTTGACTTTCCTTATGATGGTAATACAAGCTATAATTATGGCGATAATGATGCAGAGTGTTCTCTCTGCTAGAAGCGTTTTTCTGATGATAAGCATGAAGATCAATGGGTTCAGTGCTTTCAATGCTGCACTTGGTCAGACGAAATATGCTCCAAAGCTATTTAAGTAAGCGTACAATGTCAATACTGGAATCTGGAGTATATTGACACAGCTGCGCCATCTGGTGGACGGGGTGAATAATGCGAATACGCGGGTTTTCAGTATGACGTCATATATGACAGGATATCTACTATCTGCGCATCTCTTGCGTATATTTTCTGAATCTTTACTCACTTATGGAAGATGAATATTGTTTACCAGATTTATTGCAAAATATTTTTATTACAGTTTGTTTTGATAAAATTATGTACATAAAAAAATAGTCGCAATATCTTTTAGGTAGCTTTCATTACAAAAAGCTACCTATTGCAGCCGTTCGGGGGAAAGCGATTTCAAAAAATTTTGGTATATTTTCATCGATCATGACCCCCAGACCCCGAAACCACCCTCCGTTCAAAAGTTGATATATATATATATCCATATATATATATATATATATATATATATATATATATATATGATCTTTGTCACACTGTAACTCTCGTATTTATGAACCGATTTGGATGAAACTCGGTGTGTACATAGTACATACAAATGTTTCGACCGAGTTCGTTGGCCAGCTTCATCCGCCATTTTGTTTCAAAATGGCGGCCATTTAAAATTTTTTTAAAAATTTAAAATTTGAAATGTGGTACCAAAAAATTTAAAATTGAAACATATTTTTTTCTCATGTGTTTGACCTTAATACAAAGATTCCGGAGCATTTTTTGTTTCGTCTATATCTTTAAAAATAGCTGAGTTATAGCACTTTGAATTTCTAGCGGGGCTGACATTTTGAAACAACCTGATTTTTGTCACGCGATAACAGGCGTATTTATGAACCGATTTGGATGTACTTAGGTGTATACATAATACGTACCAATTTCTCGACCGAGTTCGTTCGCCAGCTTCATCCGCCATCTTGTTTCAAAATGGTGGCCATTTAAAAAAATTTTAAAAATTTAAAATTTAAAATGAGGTACCAAAAAATTTGGAAAATGAAAAAGATTTTTTTGTATGTGTTTGACCTTAAAACAAAGATTCCGGAACAGTTTTTTTTTCTTCTATACCTAAAAAAATGGCTCAGTTATAGCATTTTGAATTTCTATTGTGGCTGACATTTTGAAACAACCTGATTTTTGTCACGCGATAACAGGCGTATTTATGAACCGATTTGGATGTAACTTGGTGTGTACATAATACATACCAATGTCTCGACCGAGTTCGTTGGTCAGCTTCATCCGCCACCTTGTTTCAAAAGGGCTGCCATTTTTATAAAAATTTAAATTTTAAATTTAAAATAAGTTATCAAAAAATTGAAAAATGAAAAATATTTTTTTTATCTGTTTGACTTGATACAAAGATTCCGGAGCAGTTTTTGTTTCGTATATATCTTAAAAAATGGTTGAATTATAGCACTTTGAATTTCTAGCATGGCTGACATTTTGAAACGATCTGATATTTCTCACGTGATAACACGCGTATTTATTAACCTATTTCGATGTAAGAAGGCATGTGGATAGTATATCGTAATGTCTCGACCAAGTTCGCTGGCCAGCTTCATCAGCCATCTTGTTTCAAAATGGAGGCCATTAAATTAAATAAAAAAATTTATTTAAAGTGAGGTGCAAAAGAATTAGAAATTGGAAAAGGTTTCTTTCTTAAGTATTCGACCATGATATAAGGATTCCGGAGCATTTTTTGTTTTGTCTTTATCTTAGAAAATGGCTCAGATATAGCAGTTTGAATTTCTAATGTGGGTGACATTTTGAAAAATCTGATTTTTTGCCTGCGACAGAACTTGTATATATCAACCGATTCCGATGTGAGTGAGCATGTGCACAGGATTTACTAAGGTCTCGACCAAGTTCACTCGTTAGCCTCATCCACCATGTTGTCTTACAATGGCAGGAACTTCAAGATATCGCCGAATTTGGCAACCAAATATAAGTTACTTTAAATAAAAGCAGCTTGGATAAAGCTGACTAATTTCGCGAAATTCTCATTCATAATGATTTAATGTTGATAAAGATTAGAATTGAATCTCCTATAGTTGGTTTCCACTAAATTGAGCTTCATGTGTTTGAATAATATAAGCTTGCTTTTTAAAAATAAGGAATATGAAAGCTACCTCTTCTTCCCGGCACTGGCCGGAAGGACTTTTTAATTTCGGGAGAAAAGCACTAATGCTACGAAAGCATTACTGTCTTTTGCACTTAAACTAAAATGACATGACGACTTTTTTTTATCAAAACAAGCTGTAACAAAAATATTTTGCAATAAATCTGGCAAACAAGATTCATCTTCTGTGAGTAAGTAACAATCTGAAATTCGTAATTGAATTTTAACAGGGATTCTCTAAATGACTTTGTCTGTTTAAAAAAAAAATTAAAAAAAAGTCTAACCTGGCGATTTTAGGAAAATTATTGAAGTTATTGCCTAGACTCGCAAAATATTTAAACAAATAAATAAGAACACTTGCCCTTTTAATAGTACAACATTTAATGCACGCATTTTAAATTAAAGTGATTTCGAATATAAAATGAAATGAAATTTTAAATTAAATGGATGAAATATTTGTAAGTTAAATAAGATAAGTGCAATGCGATTAAGAGAATATTGAAAATTTATTGTTTGCGCTTGATAAGCGAACAAAAGGACTTAAAATTGAATATTTTATTTATAATTAAATTCTATACATATTCTAAACATTCATAAATGTTCTATTCTCATCGGGAATACAACCGTGTATATCATTTTTTATAACTTTAGCACATCAAGAATTGAGTAAAAAATAAGACTACAAAATTCAATCTTTACACATTAACTACTTACTAATTTTTATGCGTCATTTTTCATTTCATTAAAATAAAATAATTAAAATCGGGCGTATTTAAATCAACAACATTTCATAATATATATTAAATAATATTTTATCTTATTAAATATATTAAAGTTAAAATACGAGACTAACTTGTTTTACTCTTTGGAAAAGGATAGATATGAATTCTATAAGAAAAAGAATTTTCTTACAATTTCAAAAACTACAATTATTCGATGGCCAACATTTTGCCATTTGAACAAATAATATTAGTTCTAAAAAGAACTGTTTTTATTTAAATAATTAACTATAATAAATAAGTCAAAAACACGAATAAAAATTAATAGACTGTTCTATTACTGTCAGAATATAAATGATACAAACAAATGAAAACACAACGTTTGCGCTTGCGCAGTTATTTCATAGATGTGCAATTATAATTAGATTGAGATTATTAATAGATTATCCATAAAGAAGAAAACAGTTAGGCATCTTTCTGTAGTTTACCCCGTCCGCTACGTGGCGTGCGACCTTGATTGATGTGACCTCGCCTTTACTCTTGCGGTTACCTCTCCCATTTAAGATAGGATGCTTACTTATATCGCTTTGATATGCTCAGGAGCCAAACACAATACAGAATTAATATATTCCTCATGTTTGGGTGGCTAATGTTTCGTTATGTTATTCTTCCGCTGATAATTAGTACAGTTATTTGTGCCTTAATATAATGTAAATTAAATTACTCATCATCATATATATCATATCATCGTATATATTATAAAGCAGTAAGATCTAAAAGTTCCGCCCGAATGTTTTCAAAAACTACCCGGTGAATTTTTTTGCAAACAGTGTCATTCGATAGAGAATATTCACGTGGTGGTTTATGAGTAAAATATACAGGGATAACTATGATTTTTGGTAATAAATTTCGCATTTTATTGTTATTTTGAACGAAAAGGTTGCCAGAGGTTATTTTTTGGCGACAGATGAATTGAAATCGCTGTATCCGTTAGAAAATAAATGAAAAAATAATTACTGATATTTAATTGTAAAAAAAGAAAAAAAATTCATTTAAATGAGGGATTATGTTAAAAAAACGAATATATTTAATTTAAACCTAAAAGAAGTATTTGTAATTTAATTTAAACCTGAAAGAAATATTTGTAATGCTTAAAAATTAATTTAATGAGAAAGATTACAATTGATACGCAATATTTGGCTCATTATCGCTTGCTTTAGATTATAGAAATGAATCTGAAAATTTAATTAGATGAATGTTTAATGACTTTTTTTTTTTTTTGTTCTTTTCTTTTTATTTTTATCTAATTGCCCCATCACGTAACTTATAGAAGAAACAAGCAGATGTAATTGTGAGTCACATGTGTAATTATTATTTATTTCTTTACGATTTTTTATTTTACTTTTGTCGCCAAACAATGTGATTTTAAGTCAAAAATGCATAAGTGTGACCCTAGCTTGGGAATATTCTCATAAATGGTGTTTTTTCAAGTGAACGAGATCTTTTTTTGAGTACATTTTTATATTCAATTATAACTTATATACCGGGTGTCCCAAAAAGGACCGACTGATTTTAAAATTCAATAACTTGCAAACGGTGACAGATATTAAAAAAATTCTTGCAGGAGGGTTATGCATAAGGTCAAAAGTTTTATTACAGTGATTTTCAATTTTAGTTCGATTTACAAACAATAGATGGCGCTGTAAGCAATAGTCGCTAAATTCAGGCTCGATTTTTGGTACTTCGTGGCCCGGATAATACATTTCCATCTCCTTTTTCTGCATGGAACAAGATAAAGAACCAAAAATCGAGCCTGTATTTAGCGACTATTGCTTACAGCGCCATCTATTGTTTGTAAATCGAACTAAAATTGAAAATCACTGTAATAAAACTTTTGACCTTATGCATAACCCTCCTGCAAGAATTTTTTTAATATCTGTCACCGTTTGCAAGTTATTGAATTTTAAAATCAGTCAGTCCTTTTTGGGACACCCGGTAGTTATCAGTTAATATTTTAAAAATGGAATCAAATACTTAAATTTTAGTATGAATTTCTGCCACACATACATATTGTAAAATAATTTCATATTTTTAAAAATGTTTTTCACCGTAATTCCGAAAGCATGTGATATTTATAAACTCGAACTCAGATCAATGAATATTATCCATTTTTTTAAGCAAATATTATCTATTGTTTATTTCATTTTTTCTTAAGTCAATATCATTTATAGGAAAATTCACACCTTCGAAATCTAGGAAATGAAGAGAGTTTTTAGGGAAATTTATACAATCATGCGTTATTATTATCGAAAAATTCAACATTTTGAAAAAAAAAAAAAATTGCAAGTCTTTTGTAATTCGTCATTTCTTCTTCGTCTTTCTTCGTAATTTCTCCTCTGTTATGTAATATTTCAAATGATATTGGACTAATTTTCGATCATCGAGTCACCGCCAAATGGCATATCTATATAGTATCGCTAAGAAAGGATTTTCTAAAGTATCACCCCTAACGGCGTTTTTGCAAGGGGAGGAAAAAAAATTTCCTTAAAATTTGGATATTATAATTATGCGTCAGATGATAGCATAATTTAATGTATTTTTGTATGCTGAATCAATTGGTGCCAAGTAAATTCTTATGAATCCAACAGTTCATGACATTTTTCATATTTTTCTAATTTGGCGGTGTCTTTGGCGTCTAAACCTCAAAATATCTAACATTACATCCGTTACTCTAGCAACGAAAAAAAATTCAAATTAACTCTTTTGGATAAAGAATAAAAACGGCTCTATGAGTTTGAAAAAAAATACGAGCATCTTAATAAAAAAAAATGGTACTACTTAGTTATCCCGTTGACCAATTTCGCCAAATTATATAAATCGCCAAACCACTCGCCAAATTACATTAATTGACATAAGTTGTATTTTAATAATGAAAGAACAAATAAATTAGTATAACATTAATAAAAATGCAAATAAAACGTCAAAATAAAAATAACTTGATGACGTAAGCACGTGTAACTTCCTTGAAGTCAAGGCAATGTGACATTTACGATCAACCGTTATTATCATTTAATCTAATTTGGCGATAGATTTTTGGTCGAGGGAATAACTAAATAATACAAAAAAAAAAAAAAAAAAAAAAATAGTGATTTTATGTAAAATAAAAGGAACAATTGGTACAGATGTCATATTCGCCCCATATTGGCGCGATTTTTTTCAGTTGCCAATTTGGCGAAAACATCAGCAGCATAAACAAAATAATCCGGGTTACCACATCAAGCAAAATAACCACACTTTGGCGCAAGTTAAGTACCTGTTGCCTATATGATATTGGCGACAGAAAAAAATCGCGCCAATATGGGGCGAATATGACATCTGTTCCGAACAATTTTACTAAGAAATTAGCGTTATAGAACGAAAAGGTACTACTTAGATATTCCGTCGACTAAAAATCTATCGCCAAACTATAAGATTAAATGCCAATAATGGTTGATCGTAAATGTCAAATTCACCTGACTTTAAGCAAGTTACACGTGTTTACGTCACAAAGTGATTTTTATTTCGACGTTTTATTTGTATTTTTATTAATATAATAATAATTTATTTGTTCTTTCGTTATTTAAAATAAAAATTATGTCAATTTGTATAATTTGGCGAAATTGATCGACGGGATAACTAAGTAGTACCAACGAAAATATTTAAATATGAAAGCAATGTTTGTAACGACTTAAAAATTATTTTCAATGAAAGAAATTGGAATTGGAGTAATATTTGGCGATTTAGAATTTGCTCCTCGATAAGAAGAAAAAATGGGTACATTTATAACAGCCGTGGGCAGATCTCGCCAATAGCATTTTTAAAATTGCCAGTAGCAGTAGTTATATTTTGCGTATGTAAATTAAAAATAATTCTTTGTTTTTAATTATGGAATTATTTCCTGTTATTGTTTATCTTTTCAGTTTTTTAAATGAAATTAGTGTAAGGCATGCATTTTAAATGAAATGAGTGAAAGGTTTGTATCTTAAATGAAAATAATAAATGTAAGAATATGGTATGAGAACAATCTTTGTTGATTTATTACCTGCGCCCGGCTAACATAAAAGTATCACAAAAGCCACATCTTCACTTTTCTTTGTGCTCATAGGAATCCAAGTTAACCTTCCGTAATCGGAAACTTCACATATTGGTGTATTAGCTATAATGTTGAAAGCATCGTTTATGTTTGAAGCGAAAATTTCACGATGAATTCTATTACACAAAATCGCATCATCATCATCTACTATATATTAAAAACGGAAATTTGCATTTCATTCCGATTGTTTATAATACTTTGATAGGATATACCACAAATGGTGGTACAGATGTCATATACGCCCCATATTGGAGCGATTTTTTACCGACGCTAATTTGGCGAAAACAAACAGCATTAACAACAACTTCCAGGTTACCATATCAAGCAAAATAACGACACTTTGGCGCCAGTTAAGTATTGCAATGTTTCTGACATTGGCGTCAGAAAAAATCGCGCTTATATGGAGCATGTATGACATCTGTGCCCAAGTGGTTAGGTAATAATTTTGGAATGGTTTTAGTGTATACATATTGTTCAACGCTACTTAGTCATAGAGCAAAAAAAAAAAAAAAAAAAAAAAAAAAAAAAAAAAAAAAAAAAGTTAAAAAAATAAGTGAACCTGATTATGAAAGTTTAGCCTTTTTTTAAAAAATCTTCAGAACGTATTTTGATACAAGTCACAAGTGACACTGTTACATGACGTTTTAGGAATGGTGTTAGTATATAACATTTCATTATATGTTGATTAGTTATAGAGCTATTAATTACTGTTGTCATAACGGTCGCATTACCCTACCAAAAGTGCATTGTTAGTAATCAACTAAAAGAATTATTTCTTAATGGCTAAATTTTGTCCAACGCTTAAGGTAATATTATATCACAATGGCATTCGCATCGTTTTCAGCAATGAGTAAGGTCCAGCTGAAGGTCCATATTGTTTAAAATGCAAGTTCAAATTCACCAATGTTCATTTGGAAAAATTGACCAGCGCAGCGGGCATAGCCTGCTAGTATCTATTATAAAGCAGTAAGCTCTAAAAGTTCCGCTCGAGTGTTTTCAAAAACTACCCGGTGGATTTTTTTCCAAATTGTATCATTCGATAGGAAATATTCCCGAGGTGGTTTATGAGAAAATATAAAGGGATAGCTATGATTTTTGATAATAAATTTCTTATTTTACTGCTATTTTGAATGAAAAGGTTGCCAGTGATTACCTTTTGGCGAAAGGTTTGTTGATTAAAGAATTAAGATGGCTATATCTGTTAGAAAATAATACAAACACCTCGCGAATAAATGAAAAAAATACTGATATTTAATTAAAAAAGACAACAAAAAATGTTTTAATGGGACGCAATATTATAAAACGAAAATATTTAATTTAAACATGAAATAAATATTTGTAATGTTTAAAAATATAATTTATTGTGAAATTTTACAATTTATGCAATATTTGGCGAATTATCGCCTGCGTTACGTTAAAAAAATAAATCTGAAAATTTGATTAGACAAATTTTGAATTACAATTTTTTTATGTTTAGTTCTTTTATTTTTATTTTTATCTAACTGCCACATCATATGATTTACAGGAGAAATAAACAGATGCAATTGTAAAAATTACTATATTTAAGATTTCTAATTTGTGTTTGTCGCAAAACAATGTTTAGCTAATTTTTTTTTTCAAAGCCAAAAATGCATAAACGTGACATTAGCTTGAGGATTTTCACAATAATGGTGTTTTCTCAAGTGACCGAGATCATTTTTGGAGTACATTTATATATTCAATTATAAGTTATATAGATATTAGTTATTATTTTAAAATAGGAATCAAATATCTAAATTTTAGTTTGAATTTCTGCGGCATATTATAAAATAAGTTCATACTTTTTAAAAAGCATTTCGCCGTAATTACGGAAGCATATAATTTTTATACACTCCAACTCAGATCAAGGATTATTATCCTTTTTTTTTTCTTTTCTTTTTTTTTCTTTTTTAGAAAATATTATTGTTTATTTCTTTGGCGATAACGCCAATTTCACGTATAGAAAAATTCGTTACTATTTGGTTATCCAATAACCCAAAATCTATCGCCAAACTATAAGATTAAATTCCAATAATGGTTGATCGTAAATGTCAAAATCACTTGACTTTAAGCAAAGTTACACCCGTTTACGTCATCAAGTGATTTTTATTTCAGCGTTTTATTTGTATTTTTATTAATATTATACTAATTTATTTGTTCTTTCATTATTTAAAATAAAAATTATACCAATTTGTATAATTTGACGAGTAATTTGGCGAAATCGGTCGACGGAATAATTAAGTAGTAACGAAAATTCACAATTTCAAAATTTAGGAACTGAAAATTATTCTTAAGGAAATCTATGCAATCATATGTTATTACTATAAAAATTTTCAACATTTTGGAATAAAAATTGCTTGCTGAGAAAAAAATTGCAAATCTTTTTTAATTTGTTATTTCTTCATATTTCCCCTCTGTTAGGTAATATTTTAAGAGATATTGGACTAAACTTAGATATTTAAAAGCACATAAATTAACGTCTGAATTCCAATTTTATGTTATTATTATTATTTATTTATTGTTATTATTATTATTTATTTTATAATTTTCGATAATCAAGTCACCACCAAATGGCATATTTAGTATATTATTGGAAGCTGTGTTAGCACAGATGCCATATACGCTCCATGGACCTAATGGGCTCCAAAATGGCGTTATTTTGCGTGACATGGTAACCCGGCTATTGTTGTTTATTTATTAATAAATTGTTTATTTACCTTTATTTTCTTTTTTTAAATTATATAAATCGTTTTTTACTATAGTTATTAATTAAACTTTTTTTTATTTATTGTTATTTCCGTTTAAAATAATAGAGAATAATTAAAATATATATATGTAACTGGTATTCGAAAACGATGTTTTCGCCAAGTTGGCGTGAAAAAAAATCGCGCTAAACCAGGTATGTATATGATATCTGTGCCTAACAGTTATTTACATTATTGTGATTACTTAGTATCAGACAACAGATTGAAGAGTATTTGATATATTTTTATTATATGGGTTTTGGCGAGATAGGGAAAAGGCCTTGGCGAGTGAAGTGAATTTTTTGTATATTTATTGGCAACCTATTTACATTTCATATACATATAAGCATTTTTTTTCAATATTTATGATATTTATTTAATATAAAGAAGAGCTATTTATCTACATTCAAATACGAACAGAAATAGTTTGTGGTACTTCTTGATTATGCCGTTGACCAAAAAAATATCGCCTAACTATAAAATTAAATGCCAATAATGGGTGATCGTAAATGTCAAATTTACTGACGTTAAGCACTTTACACGTGTTTGTAACGTCATCAAGTAATTTTTAATTCGACGTTTTATTTTTATTAATTTAAGTATTGCGAGGCAACGCAATACTTATTTATTTCCAGTGTCACTTCTCAATGTTAATTTATCATAGAAAAGCCTATGGAGATAATAATTTTTTCATTTTTTCTTCCCACCTTTTTGTCCCTGATGCCTGTCGCATATTTTTATGGACTTAAATATCATTGCGTGGAGAGATATATCTACAAGAATAATATATACATCTTGCTTAAACAAGTATTTAATAACGAACACATTTTACAGCAGACGATCACAGGAAACACAGATTCGGCATAGCATACAACTGCCGCTTAAGCCCAAAAACATTCTATTTTTCTTTCGCGCTAGTCGCGGTTACAGTCAAATACACCACATCTCCTCCCTTCCAAAACTTCTTCTATAGATCTAATCGCTTTGGAGGTTTCCGGACTCTAGTGGATCGGCGAACTGGTTGTGGTGTCGGAGTTGAACCCTGGGCTATGAGTGGAGCATGCTCTGGTGTAGGAATTGAGACTGGCGTTGCATCAGTCGTCTCCGTTTCCCTACAGGTCGGTGATGGTGTTGACTCAACACTGGACGTCCGAGCCTCAGCATCTTGCACAGGAATGGAAGGTTTTGCAGACTGTCGTCGGAGCTCGCATTCTTTTTCCTCTATGTCTCCTCCATCCCGTATTTGATCCACATGCCTATGCCACAATTGGCCATTTACATCCACAGTGTAATGTAGTTGCCCATCTTTACTAACGACTCTTCCAAACCTCCATCTCTTGTCTCTTTGCCGGTAATTTCGTACAGCGACATTGTCGCCAATTCGGAACCTTCTATCTGAGAATTCATAAGTTCCTTTACGAACTTTTTCTTCCACTCTGCTCTTAAGATCAGGACGCAGCAGGTCGATTCTCGTCCGAATCTCTCTCTTCAACATGAGCATGGCTGGACTATGGAGTGTAGTGAGGTTCGGAGCTTTTCTGTATTGCATAAGGAACGTACTTAATTTTTGTTGTATCGTTCCGCCATAATTTTGCATAGCTCTTAAAGATTGCTTCACTGTAAATACGTATCTTTCGGCCTGCCCATTGCTAGATGACTTAAAGGGTGCAGTGGTTCTGTGTTTAATGCCGTTATTACGCATAAACATGTCAAATTCGAACGATGTGAACTGTGGACCGTTGTCACTTACAAGCATAAGCGGCAATCCAAATCGTGCGAAACAGTCTCTTAAGCATTCAATCGTTTTGGTTGTTGTGGTGGATCTCATTGGATAAGCTTCCAACCACTTTGAATGAGCATCTACTATAATCAGGAGCATATGTTCAAAGATAGGTCCAGCGAAATCTATGTGGATACGTTGCCAAGGTGTACTAGGATACTCCCAGTAATGTACCTTCACTTTTTGTGGGTCGGTTTTATATCGAGCACAGTCTACACAGTTCTTGGCCGTGTTTTCTATGTCCTTATCGATGTTTTTCCAGTAAACGTACGATCTCGCGATAGATTTCATTTTTACAGCACCTAGATGGCCATGATGCAACTCTTCAAGCACCTGAGCCTGATACCGTTTAGGGACGCACACCCGCTGACCTAACAGTATGCAACCATCTTGTAGACTATATTCTGCGTCTCTTCCCCTTAAAACTCCTCCACTCTGTAACACATGAAGTATTGGAGCGAGGTCTGCATCCAAAAGAGTTTCTTTGGCTAAGTCACTAGCTGTGACAGGAAGAGTTTCTATTTGTGCTAACTGGAATAGAGAAATTTCATCTTTAACGTCTAGCTGTTCGGAAGTGGACGGCAGCCTAGACAAACAGTCAGCATTACCATGGTTTTTTGTATGACGATACTTTATGTCAAACTGGAAAAATTGTAATACTAAAGAATAATGTAACAATCTTGTCGCTGCCAGAATTGGGAGACCTTTCTTCGATCCGAAGATGGCCACTAAAGGTTGGTGGTCAGTTAATAATGCGAATCGTCTCCCTTTTAGGTAAAGATAAAATTTCTTGACACCCGATACAATTGCGAGTGCTTCTTTATCAATCTGAGCGTATCTTTGCTCAGTTTTTGTGAGAGTTCTGGAGGCAAAAGCTATTGGTCTTTCCGCTCCGTCAGGTAAAGAGTGGGAAAGTACCGCCCCTACCCCAACAGGAGATGCGTCAGTTGCCAATACCAATGGCAGTGATGGATCATAATGCATTAGGACACGCGGAGAACAAATTTCATTTTTAATTTTTTCAAAAGCTTCCTGACAATCCTTTGACCAAACCCATTTAACATCTTTCTGTGTTAATTTATACAAAGGATTCGCTATTGTAGCCAGATTAGGGCAAAATTTTCCATAAAAGTTAACAAGCCCTAAAAAACTCTGTACTTCTTGTACGTTTGTAGGTCTAGGAGCTTTCGAAATCGCAGAAATCTTCTCATCAGTTTTATGTAAACCGTTTTCATCAATTTTGTGCCCTAAAAATTTTATTTCTTTTTGAAAAAATTTACTCTTACCCAAATTTAATTTCAGCCCATGATCTTTACATTTCTGAAAAAATTTTATTAAGGCCTCTAAATGTAAATTATCATCTGATCCAGTCACTCTAACATCATCCATAAAAACTTTAATACCTTCCATCCCCTGGAAAAGACCATCAATATATCTTTGCCAAATAGCTGGGGCAGAATTTAAACCATACATAAGTCTTTTACATACATATAACCCTTTATGAGTATTTATAGTTAAGAGTTTTTGACTATCGGGATGCACTTTCATTTGCAAATATGCATGCTTAAAATCAATTTTTGAAAAATGTTTACCCCCATTTAAGCTTGAAAATATTTCCTCTAATTTTGGTAAAGGATGTTGTTGTATCATTATATTTTGGTTTACGGTAACAGAGTAATCTGCACATAGGCGTATTGACCCATCAGTTTTTTCAACCGGGACAACTGGTGTTGCCCAATCCGAGGATTCTACCCTCTCTATGATACCTTCCTTTTCAAGCCTATCAATTTCTTGTTCAACCCTATCTTTTAAAGAAAAAGGTACGGGTCTGGCTCTACAAAATTTTGGTATTACATCGGATTTAAGTTCCAACTTTACTTCATAATTATTAATTTCACCTAACTGATCGTCGAAAAGTTCTTTATACTCTTCTAACAATTTATTCAAATCATATTCACAAGATGTTCTCACTGCTTTGATAGAATTCCAATCCAAATTGATACTATATAGCCATTCACGGCCAAAAATTGTATCCAAATTTTCCTTAACAATGTACAAATTTAATTTGAATTTTTGATTTTTGTATTCAACATCAACAGTAACAAATCCCAAAGGTACAATTATTTCACCTTTGTATGTTTTAAAAACTACTTTTGAGGGCTTAATTTTTTTCTTCGAAACTCACGAAAATTTTTAACGCTCATTACCGAGACGGCCCCTCCAGTATCCAGTTCCATACTTACAGGTTTGTTTTCAACAATTAGTGTTAACATAATAGGAGGTTTTCTTTGCTCCTCCTCTTTTAGCGAGTTCAAATCAAAAGAATACACTGGAATAACATTTTCACTAGAATACAGAGTATCTACCTGCTTTTGTTTTGCCGTGTTTGCTTTTAACCCTTTGTTTGCGGCAAAACAGGCTTTTTGAATGTGCCCAATTTTTTGACAAAAATGACACTTAGCTAATTTAAATCTGCAGGAATGCTTATCGTGATTAGTTGCCGTACACCGTGTGCAATTTGTTTTTTCCTTCTTTCCCCAATGATTTTGTTTTCCAAGGTTTTTCCTTTGCGAAACACATTTTGACTGCTCTTTATTTTTTCCCACGCTAAATTCCTTAATTTCTAAAGATTTCCCCATTATCTCATTTGCCCCTTTCATAGCTTTCTCCATAGCTAAAGCAATTTTTAAGGTATTCTCGATATCTATATCATCTTCCTCGAAAAGTCTATCTAATATTGCTCTATCCCTTAACCCGCTTACAAAAACATCCCTTAACATCGTGTTTAACATTTCTTGTTTATACTGACAAGGAATTGCTAAGGAGCGAAGTTCAGCCATAAAAGCACTGACACTTTCCCCCCTCTCGTTGCTTACGATTTAGAAATACATACCTACTAGGAATTATAAGCGGCGTCGGAGTGAGGTGAGCTTTTAACGTATTTTTTAGGGTAAGGAAATCTTTATCGGAAGGACTGTCAGGAGCTAGCAGGTTTTTCAACAAATTGTATAATTTTGCTGACAAACTAGAAATAAAAACTTTCCCACGTTTGCCATCCGGAACATTTTGAATGTCCATGAATGCTTCGAAGCGTTCTATAAAAGCATCAAAAGCTTCATTTGTATCATCGAACTTTTCAAATTGAACCGAAACTTTAGGTTCGTGGGTTTTCGGACCGGCAAAAGTGGCTAAAGTTTCCATTAAGGCTTTATTCTGTTCGATTAAACTTTGAACGAGCTGCTCCATTTTTATCCTTCTTTAAAAGATAAATACAAAAGAATTTTTTTTTTACCTTGGGCAGTCTTCAGCAGCTAATTATCCATCGGCGTTGTCCGTGGTCGTAATGACTTTGAAACTTTTAGTTACAAACACCTCGTCGCCAGCTGTCGCATATTTTTATGGACTTAAATATCATTGCGTGGAGAGATATATCTACAAGAATAATATATACATCTTGCTTAAACAAGTATTTAATAACGAACACTTTTTACAGCAGACGATCACAGGAAACACAGATTCGGCATAGCATACAATTGCCGCTTAAGCCCAAAACCATTCTATTTTTCTTTCGCGCTAGTCGCGGTTACAGTCAAATACACCACAATGCCACTCATTTTTAATTCTTTGCTAATTCTAATAATATTATAAATTCAAAGTGTAAAAACATTTGCCAGACGTCAGGGCCAAAACGGGTCATAAAATGCCTTTGCATATAGGTGGATTATAATCTAGAGAGTAAAATGGGCTAATTTTTATTTACATTATTCAAATATTTTTCTTAATAATTCCAAATTTCGCTTTTTTCATTGAGGTTCAACGGACATTTTCTAATAAATTTTAATATTTTTCCTTCAGTGTCGTAAATAATTCAAAAGCCGTAATAATAATTTGCCTATTTTTAGTTGAATGATTTTCACGTGAAACATGAAATTGACGAAATTGAAATACTTTTTATTAAGACTTAAAAAGAAGATGAATATGACGTCATAGTGGAAATAAAAATGACATTTTCAAGCAGATTTTTTAAGTTCAGATTGGAATTTTTCGTCCAAACTACAGCAATATTCATTACTGCACTGGTAAAAAATTTTGAATTATACATAGGTAAATTACATCACAAATTGTGATGCGATATCGCACAAATCAAAGCCTGATGATGATACCCTCCATTAATTTTGAAATGTGTTCGTCTGAATGCAGTAGTTATTAAAAAACTTGACATATTAAACAAAAACCGAATTTGCAGAACAAATTAAAAAAACAAAATTTATTTCCTAAATTGTTTAAGCCCGAGAAGAGGCAGATATTAAGATATTTCATTCAATTCGTTCTACATTTAAAGTTAAATTTTTGTAACAAATAAGTTAAACCAATTAAACATTAAAAAATAAAAATGAAATTCATGCAATATAATATTTTAAACACCTATATACTTAGATTCCGTTAAAAAAAAATCGAAATAAATCTTAGACTTTTTCCATTTTTAAGTTGTAAATATTTTTACTGCAGATTTTGCATTATGTTTATGACGATTGTACATAATATGATAAGGCACATGCAAAATACAAAACTTTAAAAAAAGTCTAAGATTTATTTCGATTTCATTTGAACGGAATATAAGTATATATGTGTTTAAAGTATTATATTGTATCAATTTCATTTTTATTTTTTAATGTTTAATTGGTTTAACTTATTTGTTACAAAAATTTAACATTAAATCTGTAGAACGAATTGAATGAAATATTTTAATATCTGCCTCTTCTCGGGCTTAAACTATTTAGGAAATAAATTTTGTTTTTGTTTTTTAATTTGTTCTGCAAATTAGGTTTTTGTTTAATGTTTTAATAATTTATTTTTTCTTTCGTTATCTATACTAATAAAAGAACGCATCGCTCTGTCTGTCTGCGTGTCTGTTTGTGTGCGATGGCTAGCGAAATCTACCGCACGTAGAAGTCTGAAAATTTAGGTGAGGTTAGTTCAAGACAGGTCCTGATGCAACTGAGGCTCGGATTTTTAATTATTTAAGGGCCAGGGCTCCTGGACTTCTTAACATTTTTATGCACAAAATTGTTAATAACTTTCCTCCTTTTTATCCAATCTTCTTCGTTCTGGGGGAGCATTCACCATATATTTCTTCTCGCCATTCTACTTTCCAGTTATGTCCCTGGATCCTTGGGGCCCGATACAGGGTCCCTTGAATTTTTTGCGCTAATAAATTGTTAATAAATTGCTTCCTTTTAATCCGATCTTCATTTTTGGGGTCCTTTTTCCATTTAGTTATTCTCACGTTTCTACATTCCAGTTAAAACCCTGGGGTCCCCTAGGGAATCGCAGAACCCAGTCCAGGGCCCCTTGAATGTTTTGAGCGTCAAGCATTTTTCACCCCCTAATTTTCTCATCGTCTAAGCGAATAATTTTATATTTGAGTCTTGGGTTTTTATTCCTGGACCCACACCTTCATATTTTTATTGGGTCCTTAGGGCCCTTTTTAAAACATTTTCCCAATATTTTGTGCATTTCTTTAAAACGTTATTCTAACGAATAATTCATACCCTATGCTGAATTTTGACTGAAGTTCTAAAGCACTAAGTACTAAGACATTTTAACAAGTTTTCATGTTAGGGTCCTTTTTAAACTATGAGTTGGCCTATTTTGGGCTCCCTATTGTAGCTCCCTTAAAATGGTCCAATTCACTCGCTTTTTTTTTCTAACAACTTCTTAGGTCTTCCAGCTACTCAATGAACAACAAAACAATTTTTTCAGAATTCAGCTAGCACCAAATTTGAATATTAATAGCCTCTTGGGGCCCTTGGGGTGGATTTTTTTTAAAGGATCCGAATTACTTGAAATTTTCTTTAACATAGTTCTAAAATCCTCTAATTACTTTAATAACTACTAAAAATATCTTTATACCCAACAACATGCCAGTTAAGCCCCTGGCCCTTTGGGGCCCGCTATCGGGCTCTTTGAAATTTTTACGTCATAGATTGTTAATTAATTGCCCCCTCTTAATACAATCTTCATTTTTGGAACTGTTTTCCATTTAGTTATTCTCACGTCTATACATTCCAGTTAGGACCTTGGGGTCCCTATGGTCCCGTAGGGCCCGAGGGCTCGGTCCAGGGCCCTTGAACTTTTTGTGCGCCATGCATATTGCATCAACTAATTTTCTCACCTTCCCAGTGCATAATTTTAAAGTTGAGTCTTGCACTCTTCTTCCAGGACCAACACCCTCATTTTTTTATTGGGGACCTTGGGCCTTTTTTAAAGCATTTACTCAATTTTTTACGCTTTTAATTAAAATATTATACTAACGAAAAATTAATACGCTTAATTTTGACTATCTGTAGGTCTAAAGAGTTTAGTATTAAGATAATTTAACATGTTTTCATTTTAGGGCCCTGCCTTTAATAGTCAGTTGACACCTTTTTGCCTCTATTATAGCCCTCTATTATAGCCCTCTATTATAGCCTCTATTATAGCCCTTTATTATAGCCCTCTTAAAATAGGTCCGATTCACTAGCTTTTTTTCTAACAATTTCTTAGGTCCTCCAACTACTACATGAACGACAAAAATTTTTCAGTCTTCGGTTACCACCAATTTTGAATATTAAATCGCCTTCTTGGGCCCTTGGTGCAGCTTCTTTAAAAATGATCTGAATTGCTTGCAATTTTCTTTAACATAGTTCTAGCGTCTTCTGATTACTTTAAAAACTACTCAAAAGTATCTTTTTACTAAACTACATGCCACTTAAGCCCCTGACCCCTTGGAACCCGGTACAGGGCCCCTTAAAGCTTTTGCAGTATAAATTGTCAATAAATTGCCCCTCTTAATCTTCATTTTTGGCTGCTTCATTTTTCCATTTAGTTATTCTCCCGTTTCTGTAATCCAGTTAAAATCTTGAAGCAACCTAGGGTAACGTTTGGCCCGATCCGAGGCCCCTTGAACTTTTTGTGTGTCATGTATTTTTCACCTCCTAATTTTATCAGATTCTCATTGCATAATATTAAAATTGAGTCTCGGACTCTTCTCCCAAGACCAACACCAGCATATATTTATTGGGGCCCTAGGGCCCTTCTTTAAGCATTTACCCCATTTTTTGCGCATTTATTTAAAATGTTATTCAAATGATTAATTCATACTCTATGCTTAATTTTGCCCGGTCTTTCTTTATACCTCAGCTACCACAATTTTCGAACATTAATCTCCTTTTTCAGCATCAACTTACGTCTACTCACTACAGCCGTAAATTAAAAATCGCTTTACTTTAAAGGTAACTTTAGATAAGGGATTTCATCTGTTTATTAAATATCGTGTTAATGTTAAATGTAATTCATGAAATTTACAAGGGGTGGGGGCATCTTCCACCGCTTGGGGAAATCATTCTTTCCTCGGGTTCTAAGGGGCCAATTTCAACGGGATTTGGTTCATTCAACTTAGATTACAATTCAGCTGCTCTCTGAATTATGAAATTTTATCCTTAGGCTTCAGTTACCCACATTTTCTAACGATTCTTAATGATTAATGGTGCAATCTGTTTTTGGATTCTATCGGCTTGATTACTACGAGGTTTCGCTCCCTGAACTTGGTTTTTGATTGTCTCTGGCATGTGCGGGACACTTCCTGTAAATGCTGCCATAGGTAGCGGGGACCCAGGTTACAGGTTCGTTCGGAAAGAAGTTTGTTGGAAACACACTAGACGCTGCGAAAGGCAATGGGGATACCGAAATTAGGTTCATTTAAAAGAATTTCAAAAGATATAAAATCATACAAACTTGAGTTTTGCTTAAGGTAATTATTTACAAACCCGGGCAACGCTGGGCGGGTCTGCTAGTATATTATAAAGCAGTAAGCTCTAAAAGTTTGGCTCGAGGGTTTTCAAAAACTACCCGGTGGATTTCTTTGCAAATTGTATCATTCGATAGGAAATGTTCCCGGGGTGGTTTATGAGAAAATATACAGGGATAGCTATGATTTTTGATAATAAATTTCGTATTTTACTGCTATTTTGAACGAAAAGGTTGCCAGTTATTATCTTTTGGCGAAAGGTTTGTTAATTAAAGAATTAAGATGACTATATCTGTTAGAAAATAATACAAACACCTCGCGAATAAATGAAAAAAATACTGCAGTTTAATTTAAAAACAACAACAAAAAAAGTTTTAATAAGACATAATATTATAAAACGAAAATATTTAATTTAAACGTGGAATAAATATTTGTAATGCTTAAAGCATAAATGATTGTGAAATTTTAGAATTGGTACAATATTTGGCGAATTATCGCTTGCGATTGGTTAAAAAAAAGAATCTGAAAATTTGGTTAGACTAATTTTGAATGACAATTTTTTTTTCTTATTAATTCTTTTATCGCTTGCGCCATGTTAATAAAAACGTGTTTGAAAACTTGATCAAATAAAATCTAAGTAGCACATTCTTTAGTCTTTTTTTTTTTTTTTTTTTTTTTTTTGTCAATTTAATTATTTTTATATTTTTCTCCCATCATATGATTTACAGGAAAAACTAGAAGTATTTGCAAAAATGGCTGTATTAGTGAGTTACATGCTATTTATTTATTACTTTCGTCGTCAAACAATGCAATTTTAAGCCAAATAAGACAAAAGTGTGAAATAAGCCGAGAGAAGAACATTTCGGAGTACATTTTTATATTCAAGCGTAAATTATATAAAAAGCAGTTAAAATTATAATTATGTAGTCAATCATTTAAATTTTAGTGTAAATGTCTTCCATATACACACATATTTTAAAATAATTTAATTTCAAAGATTTAAAATATTTTTTACCATACTATGGAATACCATTATTATGGAAACATGCGTTTTGTTTTCCTCAAGCATGTTATTTTTATATCCTCGAACTCAGATCATTACTTATTAATTGAATATTGTGTATTATGTTATTTTTACTTTCTTCTATCTTTACAAGAAGAAAGTATTGGATTCATGAAAATTTCCGAATTCCGGTTTTCGACGGATTTACACGTTTTATGGGTCAGAGATTCCAAAAAACATGTTTTTACAAAATGTCTGTCTGTGACTCTGTGAGTCTGTCTGTCTGTGTGTATGTGACACAAATTTTGTGGGCGCTCTATCTCAAGAACTAATGCACGGAATTTAATAAAAATTGATATTCAGTTAGTCCCTAATACAAATTGATGCTGATTAGTTTTTGGTGTAAATCGCTCAACAGGTGGCGCTGCTATGCTGCATTTTTCACGATTTTCGCAATAGCTCTATCTCAAGAACTAATGCACGGATTTCGATCAAACTTCAGATTTAGTTAGTCCTTGATATGAATTGATGATGATTACGTTTTGGTGTAAATCGCCCAACAGGTGGCGCTGTTATGATGAATTTTGCAGGATTTACACGATTTCCCCAATAGCTCTATCTTAAGAACTAACGCACGGATTTTCATCAAACTTCAGATTCAGTTAGTCCTTGATATGACTTGCTACTGATTATGTGTTGGTGTAAATCGCCCAACAGGTGGCGCTTCTCTGCTGCCTTTTTCACGATTGCCTCAATAGCTCTATCAATAGAACTAATGGACGAATTTTCATCTAACTTCAGATTTAGTTGTATGTTGACACAAGTTGTTGTTAATTAGGTTTTGGTGTTAATCACCCAATAGGTGGCGCTGCTATGCAGGAATTTTCACGATTTTCGTTATTGCTCTATCTCAAAAACTAATGTACGGATTTTCTCCAAACTTCAGATTCAGTCAGACGTTGACATAAATTGTTGCTGATTAGGATTTGGTATAAATCACCCAATAGGTGGCGCTGCTAGGCAGCATTTTTCTGAATTTAGACGATTTCAGTGATAGTCATATCTCAAGAACTAACGCACGGAATTTCATATAGTTAGAATCCTCATGAGATGCATAGATTGCCATTTAATTTTGGCAGTGTGATAGCGGATTTTGAAGTATTAACATGTATGAGATAGAAGAAAGTTTTGGGATTGGCACATCCGACTAGTTTTAACATGCCGAACATATTGTCGATTTCACTTATAGGAATATTCACTGCTTTAAAAGTTAGGATATAAGAATATTGTTAAGAAGATTTCTGCAATTATACGTTATTACTATAAAAATAAAAATAAATAAACATTTTGCAATAAATATTGCTTGCTAATTTGTTATTTCTTTTTAGCTTTTTCTGCATAACTTTCTTTTGCTTAACCATTGTTTAAAAAATGTTTTAATGAAAATATTGCACTAATCTTACGGAATCGTGTCACGCGCCAATTAGCATATTGGATGGCCGTATCAAAATTCAAAAGATTAGACAGATTTTGAAATTAACGATTACTAAATGGTGGCAAATGGAATAATGCCCTTGGGCTTATCATTTCAGCCTAGATAGGATTAAATTACCTGCAATTTCGATCAGTATAAAGCGAATTGTCCTGACGCACACTCTAGCAGCTAAACGCAGCAACAAATTAAGAGTTATTTTCATAATCTGGGTTATTTACACAACAGACGGAAGATTAATTTACTCTTAAATATAAAGAAAATAGTAGGCTTTTTTGTTTGTCCGTGTTATTATGCTCTTTAGAAAAATGCAAAATAAATCTTCGGTTCAGGTATTCACCAAAATGCATATTGCTTAAATTTTTGTATAACTAACTTTATTTATCATTGTCAGATCTTAGCCCTGGTACACGTGCAACAATATTGTTGCATCAGTTTTAATGTTTGACGTGAACCCTCACAATGACGTTGATTACGGATGATTATAAAGATTTTATTGGATGCATGAGGTTTATTTTTCTACAAGATTAAGTCATCGAGCTTTTTCCCGGGTTAACGGTTACATGATTTCAGCTAGATACAAAATGAAAAGACAGTGAAAATGACGTCATTTTAGATTTATTCAGGCAATTCATCTTTAAAAACACACATTTTTATGTTTCACTTTCCTTTTAAATATGAAAGTTAAACAATCTTCTTTGTCTGCAAATAATTTATTACTTTTTTGACAGTATTTACTCTGCTAGAATCCAAAGAGGGAAAACAGTAGTAGCGCAAGAGGATGTTTATTAAGAAATATAACTAACATCCAGTGAGATTGTATTTAAGCTACCAAAATCACCTATTGTGCGAGCTGAGAGGTCAGGAGATCAAGGACAAACAAACGAAAATAAACCACCCGAGCATTATTCAAGTTCAATGGTAAATCTCTGCAATCATTGTAATGCATCTCTAATTTAATATTGTCAGATATGAGAACATTTTAATTTCTACTGTCATAACGGCCTCATTTCCCTACCAAAAGTGCACAGTGAATAATCAACTAAAAGAACTTCTTCTTAATAGCTAAATATTGTCCAACGCATAAGGTAATATAACATCGCAATGGCGTTCGCATCTTTTCAGCAACGCGGAAGGACATTCAAGCTAAAGGTCCATTTAAAAAAATACAAGTTCGAATTCACCATTTCGCTTAATTCAAAGTTTATTTGGAAATACTGACCAGCGCAGCGGGCATAGCCTGCTAGTTTAGAAATAAATTTTGATTTAGTTATAAGTTAAGCCTCAGCGTATTGAATTTTTTGAGGGTGATGAAATTGGGACCATTTTTTTTCTTTTGCCATATATAGATACTTTTGTAAAAACAATTTTTCGCATTGTTAAAATTTTTTTGTACGATATTTGCCTATGTTTCTATGTGTGTGGGTAGTTAGTCTATGTAAAATCCAAATTTGGTAGGTGTTCACTGAAAATTAAAACTTCCAAGAGTCTAAAAGTGACTGGTGGTAGAAAATAGGTCACCTTACCCTACATTACTGAAAGTCCGTATGTATTGTCCGTATGCATTTGTTCACTCCAGCTACCACATGTTTCGGTGCTTAGTATAAGGAAGTAATCTTTTAGGTTTTGTTAATCCTTAACCGCTGTTAGCGATCTCGTAGACCGATGCTTTTTTCAATTTTTACAGTTTAACTCGAAATTTTCAGTTTAACTAATAGATACCAGTGATTTGATTTCGTTTGAAGGTCTAGTACTATCGCTAGACATTTCTGAATAGATGAATTTTAATTGTAGTAGTCTTGTACATAAAGTTTAGTACAGAAACAGTATCCTACGAGTTAATCCAGCCTTTTATTCATATTTCATTCAAGCTGTTTCAAAGGCCGCTTAGAGTAGCTGCACTATAATTTCTGCGACAGCAGTTAAGGGTTAAACGAAATAACCATCTGTTTCAGGTTTAAAGCAAGGTGATGTTCTCTCGACAATTCTTTTTAATTTATGCCTGAAAAAAATAATTAGAAGCATCTACAACAACATAGGAGATACTATTATGAATCGCTCCCTACAAATCCTTGCATTTGCAGATGATGTTGGTATAATTGCTCGAAATAAGAAAGACTTGATTGAAACTTAGAATAAACTAGAAACTGGAGGGGGGAAACTGGGCTTCGAGGTTAATAAAGAAAAAACACAGTACATGAAAATGAACCGAATGAAATCACAGGCAACAGCAACGTTAACAATAAATAGTGAATTACAATTTAATGAAGTAACAGAATTTAAATATTTAGGATCTATGATCCCTGTGATAATATGGTAAACAGAGATTAAAACTCGACTTACAGCAGGAAATAGATCCTATTTTTCTCTTCGAAATATTCTAAAATCATCTCTAATATCCCGAAAACTGTTATAAAACCAATAGTAATTTATGGTATAGAGACCTGTACCACTACACAAAAAGATGAGAAACTACTTATTACTTGGGAAAGGAAGATCCTACGACAAATTTTTGGACCTATTAAGGAAGACAATACATGGCGTATCAGGACAAATATGGAGATTGAACTGTTATATAACGAGAAAGATATAATAAATACTATTAAAATAAGAAGAATGCAATGGTTGGACCATCTAATCAGAATGAGGGATGAGAGAAGCACAAAGAAGATATGTAATGGTAAATTAATAGGGAAAAGAAATATTGGTAGAACCAGGAAGAGATGGATAGAAGAGAAAGATCTAACACAAAACCAAATTATAAATTATAAATTAAAGGCCAGAGATAGGAAGGTCTGGCGAGGTATATTGAGGGAGGTCAAAATCCTACATGGATTGTAGTACCATTGTGTATATAATGTTTTACATTTTTCAAAGTAATAGCCCTTTAGTAATGATTGTAAAAACAGTCAAACGTCTTCAGCCGAGTTAATAAGAACGTTTATTTTAGAACGTTAGTCGTTTGGTATAGGGGAGGTAGAAGAGGTATGATATACTTTTTTTTACTAATTTTTTACAACCCTTAGAAAGGTATTTTTAAACAAATTTTTCATGTTTTCTTATAAAGTGACCTTTTATTCATTTATTAAAAATATTGTGAATTTAAAAAATAGTCATTCAAAAAATATATCCCAATTATTTTGAATGGTTACTACTGTATCAAATCTCCCCATTACTGGGGAGGATTGATACACTAGCAAGGGAGGTTTGATACATTGCTATGTAAATTGAAAAAAAAAATGCAGGCAATTCAATTTATGCGTCATACATTTTTTTATGATAAATCTAGAAATATTTAAGTAAAATTTGAAACGAAATGACATTCACACATTTTTGTTTCAGAAATGTTTTTCACAAAAATATTTAAACTATTGCTATTATTTAAACAATCCCATTAATACACTTTTTAGAAAATAAATAATGAAAAAAAAACCCTAGAGATCTAGCTGCAAGGAAAAATGAAGTGAACATTGCTGATTTGCAAACAATTTAACACAAATTTAGCACATTTAAGATTCCTTTAACCCTTTCAGGGGCAAAGAATTTTCAATGCTAAAGTGTCGAATAAATGAATGGCGCCGGAATTTACCAACAAATTTAATTAGAAATAAGAAAAGGGATTTATTTTACTTTCATACTAACTCGAAAATATTTTACTAAAATGCTGGTGCCAATGTGGCGTTTGGGAATTAGAATTTAGTGTTTTCATAAACATACCACCACCCCTTAAATGGTTAAAAGAAAAACTAATAACTCTATCATTTTGATAAGTAAAATCGGGTAGATTTAACGTTTTTTTCAATTTGCCCTTCGTAAATTATAGAAACATTTACCCTTTCAGGCCATTTAAACTTTTTCCCTTCTGCATGAAAAGCAAAGCGAACTAACCATCTATCATCGCACTGCTTTTCTATGTAACCTACATAATGTCTATGAATAGTCTCTTTGTTCATCCTTACCAATTTCAGTAGCTCCTGCTGTAAAACAATAATGAATATTACAGTCCTATATTAGTTTGCAAACTTTAAAAAAAAACTTAAATTTCAAATATACAAGTGTACAATCATTTCTCCCTATTATGTCTTATTGGATTTTCAATCACTTTGTACAAATGCAGTTGCAAAATGGTAATCTACTTTCTAGTAAAACTAATCCTAACAATGTGCTTTATAAATAAAAAAATTACAAGATATTATCTTCACAATAATAAGAGTTATGAAAGAAAATCAGTCAGTGAAAAAATTTACATTGACATTCCAAAAACCTTCAAAATTAAAAGAAAAGAAAAGTTATCAGTTCTTCACTGATTAGTCCAGCTAATGATGGCTTCAGCAAATAAAAGAAGCCTTCACATGTGTTAGAATGGCTGTTAATGCCATTTGTTGAGAAAAATTGTCAATGTATCAATCCTCCCTATGTATCAAACCTCCCCTACCTCCCCTACTGAAGACCACATGGTGAAAATTATTTTTGCAAACGATATTATTTAAATAAATGAAAGGAATTAAGGTTTAAAAAACTTACAGATAAATTTCTACGAAAAGGGTAAAAATGAATAAAATCCAATTTTTTATTGAAAATTTAAATTATTAAAAATAGCAATTTCGGTATTCTTTGGCTGTTCTAATGTGATCGTAGTGAAATACAGTGATTTATATCATTTTCAATACAGCTGAAATAGCATAATGTCATTAAAATATTCTGCAAATGATCTTTTCCTATATATCATAATGTAATGGAATACTTCTGAGTGGCCCTGTAAATGAACTATTAACACTACATACTTCATATATAATACCAAACATGCTTTTGTGACCCTAAATAACCTTTATCAATTGTATGAAAATCCAAGTATATTTACGGGAGTTAGAGCATGGACAGACGGCCAGAAAAACCGAATGCATAAACACATTTCAACTTTGTTGGAAAGTTAAAAATTGACATACTTGAAATTTTGACAATGGAAATTGCACTGGGCATTAAAAGCATTAACTACGCCCTCTACTTTTCTAATTGAAATATCTTGATACCGAAACAACCAGTTGACCGCTAAATATTGGCATATTTGAAATTTCCATGTTTGAAAGGATTGGGGAGTAGCATTGACTTAATCCCTCATCCTTTTAATTTAAATGGCTTGGTATCGGAACAGGAGCAAATTTGATCTAATGGGGAACTAAATATTGACATCTCAAAGAAAATATTGGATGAGTGGGGTAGTGTTTAATACCTTTTTAATTGAAATAGCTTGATATTGAAATAAGAGAAACCTGTAATATTGGAAAGAAAATATAGAGCTAATAATTGAGAGCTAAATATTGGTATATTAGAAGTTTTGACATTTGAAAGTTGGGGGAGACAGCGTTAATTCCACTTTTACCCTTCTTAATAAAAATATCTTGACAGCGGAACCGGACCAGATTGTAAAATTTATAGAGTAAATTATAATAAAATGATAGCTAATTTCTGGTATTTTCTAACTTGAAATATTCGAAAATGGTGAGGGGTGTGTGGAGAATGAGAGAATAGACTTCGTTTTTTTAACGGATTTTTTTTTTCTTTTTTACACTCAAACACATGCTCTATAAATATAGTTTAAGAAAAAGAAAAATTTTGAATAGGTAAATAAATATAGGATAGTGAAGTAAAAATAAAAGCTCTCCTGCACAAGTCTACAGAAACGCACTTTAACGTGATCCGCACTCAAGTGACAGACCGCAAAAACCGTAAAAATATTTTTCCAACATACAATGTGTTAATATGAGTGAATCACAAACATATTTCCCGATCTACCATTGAAAACAGCTCTGAATATCTAAGAGACCTAATTAAAACAGTTTCATCATTTTTTGCTTATGAAATTAAAACCCTTCTGTCTTATAAAATATCAGATAACTGGATGTAATGTGACTCACATTAAACTAAATAAGCTGTTTCTAGATACAAAAATTCTGGATTAATTCCCGATTAATTTTAAATAAACAAAATTTATTTTAAAATGCTCTAAAAATGTTTTGCGCTTTTTCTAAAAAACTTCGTTTTTTTTTTTTTTTTTTTTTTGTTTTTTTTTTTTTTTTTTTTTTTTTTTTAATCTTGTAAATTTTCAAATAAGCATACGATATATCATCATCATTAAAATTGATTAGTAACTAGAACTTCCTCATTACCATTACAATAATATACATACATGCATGAAAGTGGCAACAAAAAAAGGTAGATTTTTTTTTCTTTCTGTATCATAGCGACAAATTCTTACAACTTAGATACATTGTAACAGAAATTTTAAAAATAAAATGAAGTTTGCTAAGAGAGTAAATCCAAATATATCTCACGAATTTATGGAAATACTGTGATTAAGTTTTAAAAACTAATATTATTCAGAGTGTTTTGGCTATTTAAAAATTTTCTCCTTCTTTCTGAGGGGAAATTTTTTCTTCCATCTATAATAAGGATAGATGTTTGCATGTGTGTTTGTGCGGTGTGTTCTGAGTTCTGAAGAGACCGCTGCGCACAGAGCTACAAGATTTGTCTGTAAGGACACGCATACATCCACACATAAGTTCTTATATGTCTGAACTTAGACACCTTTAAGCGAGTCTTTGGATTTTTTTTATTACAATTTTTTTTTTCATTTTAGATTTCATTTTTAATCCAATATTTAGCATTTTTTTACGTTTCGTGACATTTTTTCCATGTTAGTATAAAGAATCCGGTTTCAGTGTTTCAGCTTAAGAGGCTACTTCAGTCAAGTGAAAAGATCCGTTCGCTAATACTAATCTAATGGAAGAAATTTATAAAGATATCTCGGTTGCATTTTAATATTTTTAAATGATTTTTTTTTTTTGCATTGGATAGCTGAGATCGATCTGTATGCAGGCCGTTTTTTACTTTTTCGATTTCGATTGCAGATTTTTTTTATGGGGATGCTTTCAGTTTCGAAACCGGTTCCGAAAATGAAAGTGCCCTCATTAAAAATATCTGTAAACAAAATCGAAAAAGCAAAAAACGGCCTTTGTACAGAGTGATCTCAGCTATCCAATGCAAAAAAAATCATTTAAAAATATTAAAATGCAACCGAGATATCTTTATAAATTTCTTCCATAGGATTAGCATTACCGAACCGGTCTTTTCACTTGACTGAAGTAGGCTCTTAATATAGTAAATTGTGTCCTCTTTTCAAAAAACTTAATTCCGAATTCGTACAGCGAATGTTTGTCAGTTATCGTCAGAAAATAGTTGAAAAATGGTTGAAAAAAGATTTCGATAGCGCCGATTTCTTCGAAAATGTATACAGTTTTGCGACATTGGCTTTAACATATTCACTAAACGGGAAATCAATCGAAAGCATAGTTTGGGGGCTATCGTGTTCACTCTTACGCAAAGATAAAAAGTGTTTTCGAAAAGTAAAAATACACCTTAGGCAGCAGGAAAGAAAAAAATTTAATGAGCGCGTTGGCAATACATATTGTAACATTGAACATTTGACCTTTCCCTCGCAGTCATTCGTTATTTGTACGGGGTGTCTGTTGAGTGTATCAAGTGTTTATAATGGCTGTATCCATTCAGAATCCCGCCAAATGTTCCGTCATAAATTTCCTTCATGCAAAAGGAGAGTGTCTGTAGTGGATGTTCACAAAGAAATTGTTTCCGTCATTGGGAACATTATGAATTGACAAATGGAAGGAAATGATGTTATGCTTTCTCTGTAGGTAGGACCAATGTTCATGAAGAAAACATGTTTTTTTACCCACCTATTCTGCAGAACAAGTAGGTAACCTTACAGCCCGGACCTTGTACCCAGAGACTACGGCTTATTCCTTTACCTGAAGAAATAACTTAGAAGACAAAACTTCCACCACGACAATGAGACAGAAATCGAAGTTAAAATGTGGTTTCGATAACAGTCAGTAAACTTCTTCGACTGTTGGATACAAAAGCTTGCACCCAGACTTAACGAATGGTTGGACAGTGACGGCAACTTTGTCGAAAAATGTAGCATATACCAATAAGTAATTTGTAACAGGCATTTTATCAATTAGTTTTTTGAATGAGTATGCGACATTGTATCCAGGGGCGTAGCTACCATGGAGCAGTTGGAGCAGACTGCTCCAGGCGCACGAATCCTAAGGGCGCAAAATTAGAAAAAGCGAAATAAATATGTCTTAGAATATTTGTATTTTTTTTTTTCATTATTAATCAGACATTATAGATTAATCTTGTTACAATCAGCGCATTCCTATGATATTTTATCTTGTGTTTAATCTCAACTATTTCGATTTAAAATATGTTTTCATACACAGTTGAAAGAAATGACTTCTATTCAGGAAGTTTTAATTTTAATTCATACCACCATATTGCAGCCTCAAGTAACTTCTCCAACAGCATTTCAGCATGCCTGATTATTTTCTGTAACTTTTCTGGAGACGGCCGTTGAAGATTTTCAGATCTTAAAGTAATCAAAACTTATTTAACAGGGCTCTCATCGGTCACTTTACTGGCTACCACTATTTCCAAAAAATAATCTTTCTGGTACATTTCAATTAAAAATGTTTTAGAAATTTATCATGATGATTACTGTGCGGAAATAATGGTAGCCAAAGAATTCACCGTTGAGAAACCTATATGTACGATGTAACAGTAGTAATTTACGATAATTATTTTACGATTTGGAAAAAATAGCCTGACAAGTTGAAGAAAATTATTGACCATTTTACAGACAAAATCCAAGAAAACGAAAATTTTGAAGGGTTTTTTTAACCATTTGGAAAAATGGTTATTGTTCTCGTCAGGATGGGAAATCAAAAGCATATCTGAAGGTTTTTATTGGCTTAATCCGCATTTTATTCGTTTTATGATTGGTCTATACAGTAATATGTATTTCCCTTTACTTTCAAAAGAGATCTGTTGCCACTATGACAAAAAAGTAATAAAAACTACAAAAAAATTAATAACTCAGAAACAAATTGAGATACAGCTTTTAAACAAATTGCATTTAAAAGTACATTTTTTTCTCTATACAACGGTGTAAAAAGTAATGTTGTGGGATGTTTAGAAGTTTAAGAATGAAATTTCATTTAAAATGGGTTGTCAGATTTCTTGGAAATCTGACGATAGAAAAGTCTTTTCCCGAACAGCCAATGAAATGCTTGGATATAATATATAAGTTTCAGGTGGATAATACGTACGAGTCGCAGGCGATTTCCGTCGCTTGCAATTTTTACGTGCAATAACACTATTAATGTTTAATTCATGGCGTACGTAGTGTAGGATCAACTCCGTGTTATTTTTTATGTCTTAAATTTTAGTCTTTGAAAAAATCATTTTCCAAATAATCGTTGTAATTTGTTAAATTGCATTTTTTTTGTTTGTTTGTTTGTTTGTTTGTTTTGTGGAAACTAAACATGAATTAATACAGATTACAAAACAATAATAAGAGCTGGATTTAAACATATTCCACATCAGCTCACGGCGACAAAATTTAGACGGGAGGGGGGGAGGATGCGGGTAAGAGGAAGCAGCAACTTAAGTTTTGTGTGAGTATTGTTTTTGAGACTTTGAAAATATTGCAAATGTTGCTGAATCGATAAGCTTCAAAAAGAGAGAAAAAGTTAAGTACCCAATTCAGTGTTCCTTAGGGCCTGATTATAGCCTATGCAAAATTACACCACTTTTTAATAACAGTATTTTTACGCATTAAACCTTATTTAATCGCATAATTTTAGGCTGACTGGCCCGCCCGCCGGGCAACCGACCTGCAGGTCTGTGCGCCCTAAACCAGGTAAAGCTGCTCTCTTCCTTAGGTGAAGCTAATAGTTTTAAAATTTGCTATACGCATTACATATGAAAAGTCTTAAATTATTTAATTTTTTTTTAAATCACTTTTTTGAATCATTTTTTATTAATGATTTTTATTTCTCTTTGCAAGGCAGAAGAATTGATTTTTTTTTCTTGAAAGTTTCTTTGCTTCAGAGGACCATTTAAATCTTTTAAAACCTAATGTGTATGTTCTGTAATTTTCTTTGTGACTATCAAGTATTTGTTTGAAATGTGTAGGCTTCGTGTATTCGCACAATGCTGTGATTGTAATTTCCCCTATATATATGTGTATTATATTGATTTTTGCGCTTGATGTGCAAAAGTATTTATAAAGAATATTTTCGGCGAAGAAAATGTAATTCAAACATTATTTTTTGTTAAAAATTACATTTTAATATGAAAACGGGACTGTTTCAATACTGTCTATAAATGTGATAATCAGAACGGCGGTCAGCTATTTTGTATATATGTTAGAACAGGACTGTTTTTTGTTTTTTTTTAATTTTTAAATCGATTTTTCATGCAGTCATCGAGCTCGTATTTCAGACAAAATCGTGTTAAAGATATATGACAAGATTTTTTCCTTCGTTGACTGTTTTTTCTACTTTCATCGGGAAATTCCGTTGAAAAGCCGTTGACAATGTTTTCAGTAAGATCTATTGTGTTTACAAAAAATCCGGAAAACGTCTTTCGATTGCAAAGTTTCTGAATAACAACACATGCCAGTTCTCGAGCAAAAATTAATTAAAATGCATGTCATAAAATTGCCCCTTTGGATTTAAGAACAGCCTTAAGAAATAAAATCATAAAAATTTCAGGTTCATTTAAGAATATTATCACGGGCCCGGGCAACACCGGGTAAGTCAGCTAGTCTATACTAATAAAAGGAAGTTTCGCTCTGTGTGTGGTGGCTAGTGAAATATATTACACGTAGAAGTCTGAAAATTTGGATGAGGGTAGTCCAAAGACAGGTCCTGATACACCTGGAGCTCAGAATTTTAATTTTTTATGACCGGCGCCCCCTTAGCACCTTTCAGTTTGTATGCCCTGAATTGCTCAGAACTTGCTCCTTTTTATCCGATCTTCTTCGTTTTGGGGCCCCTTTTCCCATTTAATTAGTCTCCGTTTCTACATTCCAGTTAAGACACTGGACCCCTTAAAATTTTTCTGCGCCATGCATTTTCCACACCCTAATATTGTCAACCAATCAATGCACAACTTTAAAATTGAGACTTGGACTCCTCTCCCTGGGCCAGCACCCTCATATTTTTATTGGGCACTTAGTGCCCTTTTTTAAGAATTTCCCCCATTTTTTTTTTCGCGCTTCTTTAAGATTTTATTCTAATGAATAATAAATACCCTATGCTTAATTTCGACTTATTGAGATCTAAAGCGCTAAGTACTATAACCTTTTAACACGTTTCCATCTTAGGGCCCTGCTTTCAACTATCAGTTGGCCCCTTTTGGACCTCCTATTATATCTCCCTTAAAAATGGTCTGATTCAATAACTTTTTTTTTGTAACAACATAATAAGAAATCCAGCTACTACGCGAACAACATAAAAAATTTTCAGACTTCAGCTACCACCAAATTTTAAAATTAATCGCCTTCTTGGGGCCCTTGCCCAGCTACATTCCAGTTGAGACCCTAGACCCCTGGGGCTTGGTATAAGGCCACTTTAAGTTTTTGTGCCCTAAATTGTTAATAAATCGCCCCTTTTAATCCGTCCTTCGTTTTTGGGGCTCTTTTTCCATTTGGCTTTTTTTTTTTTCGTTTCTACATTTCAGTTCAGACACTAGCCCCCTAGGGTAACATTTTGTGCGCCATGCATTTTTCACCCACTAATTCTGTTACATTCTCATTGCATAACTTCAAAATTGAGTCTTGGTCTTCTCTCCCCGAGCCAACACCTTCATATATTTATTGGGGTTCTAGAGCTCTTTTTCAAAGCATTTCTTTGAAATTTTTTTCTAATGATTAATACTTATATCCAGTGGTGGAATTCAGCCGGTTCGCACCGGTTCGGTAGAACCGGTTGTTAATTTGTCTTGAGTTCGGCGAACCGGTTGTTAAAATGATACTTTAAATGCGAAAATCGCATTTACATTAATTTGCTTTCTTTAAATGTTTATCTGCACAACATTGTTTTGTAGGCATAACTTTGTGATAAGTCCTGATTAATTTCATTTAATAAAATAATATTTCATTTGGAACAATAATACACTTTTTCTTCGTCACTCCTGTAGGAGAAAATTCAACTTAAACGAAATTTTAAAGAATTTTGGTAACTAAATTGACAGTCCTAGGCTAATCCCAGTTATATGGTAAGGTTATTGAAAATTACACTAACTACTTATCTATACTAATAAAAGAAAGTTTTGCTCTGTCTGTCTGTGTGCGATGGCTAGCAAAATCTACGGCACGTACGGGACTGAAAATTTTTGTGAGGCTAGCTCAAAATGTCTCCTGATGCACCTGACACACAAAATTTTAAAATTCTAATAATTTGTTGAGTTATTAATTAAAAATCGCAACTCACTTTCATTAAAAACTCAACTCGGTCCTAGCGAGAAAGAAAAAACTCTGGCGTACGCACAGAAGCCTTATTTATGCATTAGTTGAAAATGAATAACGAAAAGAAGAAATTTCGGGGGTATTTTGTCATTATTTATTAACTTACATCGGCCAAACCGTTTAGTAAAGTTAAAAATGAAAGACATATGCTGAAAGATGTACGTCTCAAATGCCGCAATCAATTAAAAAAAATATCGCAGTTAACCGCTTGAAAAACAGTTTTCAAAAAAAGTCGTTTTTCCGAATAACTTTTTCTCTCTTATTGCAATGCTCCTCCAGGGCGCAATTTTGAAGGTACCGACAAACCAAAAATATGTTCTTAAAGTGAAACCCTTTTCTAATCGGTGGTGCAATTGGTAACAAATATGAATATTAACTGTTTCAAATACACCGGTAATCGCAGATCACTTCGCGCGTCACGATATTTTTTCTACGCTAAAAATAACTAAACGACCGTATTCTTTTTTTAGCGTCTTAATAAATAGACCAGATTTAGATCACCTACAAAAATTTTGAAACGTTCGAACGGGTAGAAATATTTCTTACCAAATAAAATAAGTGAAATTTTCGACGAAATTAGCAAAAATCTGAGCGTTTCGTTGGGGTTTCGCTCCTTCAGGGCGAAATTTTAGAGGTACTGACAAACCAGTAATATATTCGTAAATCTGAAACCATCTTCTTATCGATGGGACAATCGGTTTTAAAAAATAGGAATTTTAACCCTTACAACTACACTGGCAAATGCAGGTCATTTTATGCCTCAAGGAGACGATATTTTTCTACGCTAAAAGTAATTAAACGACCGCATTTGAACACAATCTTTTAAGAGTATCTCAAATTCAGATGGTATTGAGATTCTCAATAGATCAGATTTACATCATCTACAAAAATTTTGAAACATTCGGACGGGTAGAAATATTTTTTTACAAAATAAAATGTGTGAAATTTCGACGAAATCGATGAAAACCTGGGTGTTTCTTCGCGATTTCGCTCGCTTTCGGTTTCATCACGGGCCCAGGCAACGCTGTTATTCGAATAAACGGTACTTTGCTTTGGCACGGAATGTTCCCTGTTATCGCTGATCTATAGCTAATACTTAAATCGTTAGATTTAGATATATACTTCCAAGTGGACATTTTTTTTATATTGTTCTTCATATCTTAGCAGTTTTTTAAATGAAAGTAGTTATTTTCATAAATGCAACAAATCCGAAATTTTGATAAGTTCCTCTAGTCTTATAATTTATATTTAGAAAAATATTTTTCCAGCTCTAACAAATGAAAAGACATTGTATGATCTAAACTTGCCGAGATACTTTGTATTTTACAAATTTCCAAGGTTGTCTGGCCGTTTTTTTTTTTTTTTTTTTTTTTTTTTTTTTTTTTTTTTTTACACTAAGAAATGGTAAAAATTCCTAAAATTTCTAAATGTCATAACTCGAGAAGTTTTGGTCTTGCAAAAATTTGTCTCACTAGCTATAGCATAGATAATATTTTTCTAAATATGTTATATACAACTTTAGGTCATGAACATGGGTTAATTCTTAAACTTACATTTCTGCTATTTTTATATTATATTGTTTATTGTTTTGATGCATTTTCTGATAGAAATTATGATCATGGTTTCACGATTGCCGAATATTTATTAACGTCCTTTTATAGGGCAACATGTTGCAGGATTTTTTTCACCATACCAAAGGATCAAAAAATTTTTTTTAACAATGTTCTTATACTATTGGAAAGTGTTTCATAATCTATGTGTGATGCTTCATTTTTCTTTCATTTTTGTACATCAAAAATCATTCGAGCAGTGAACCGGTTGTTAAATTATTTTAACCCATTCACTGCTTATATCCTATACTTAATTTCGACTAATTGAAAATCTAAAGCGCTAAGTACTAGGACCTTTTATAGTGTTTTCATCTTAGGCCTTGCTCTCAATTATCAATAAGCTCCTTTTGGTCCCCTATAAAATGGTCCGATTCACTAGGATTTTCCCCCTAACTATTTCTTATGTGCCCCAGCTACTACATGAATAACAAAAAAAATTACTCACACTTCAGCTACCACCAATTTTGAATATTAATAGCCTTCTTAGGGCCCTTGGTGCAGTTTCATTAAAAATTATCTGATAGTATTGCAATTTTCTTTAGCATAGTTCTAGGGTCCTCTGGCTACTTTGGAAACTACTAAAAAATTTCTTTTACTCCAGCTACCACTTTTTTCGAATATTAATCTTCTTTTACGGCATCAACTTACTTTTACTCACTACAGCCGTGAATTAAAATTTGCGCTACTGTTAAAGATAAGTGGTTAACTTTAGAGGGATGGGATTTCCTCCGTAAATTAAATATCACGTTAATGCTAAAGGTAATTCGTTAAATTTACAGGGGGGTGGGAGCAACAAGCACCTTCCACTGCTTCGGGGTGCATTCTTTCCTCGAATTCTAGGGGGCCGATTTCAACGGGAATTGGTTAATTCAACCTAGATTACGATTCAGCTCTGTATTATGAAAATTTGTCTTAGACTTCATTTACTAACATTTTCGAACGTTAATGGTGTATTCTTTTCTCGGGTTCAATATGTCCGATTTCAACGGTAAATGGATAATTAAGCTTAGCTTACTATTCAGCTACTTTCTGCATTGTGAAAGTTTATCTTAGACTTCTGTTACCACCATTTTCGAACATTAACGGCGCATTCTTTTCTCGGCTGTTATTCTATTTCAACGGAAATTGGTCCATTCAACTTAGCTTACGATTGTTTTAAAGATTATAGTTCCACCGCCAGGATTCGCATTCTTATCTCGGGTTCTATAAGCTCGATTACTATAGGGTTTACACATTCAATTTTCGATTGTCTCCGTCGCGTACAGAATATTCCTGGCATACACTGCCTTTGGTAGCGGGGACCCAGGCCATAGTTTCGTTCTGAAAGAGGTTTGTCGGGAACACACTAGACGCTGCCGAAGGCAGTGGGCCACCCCTAAAACCATGTTCATTTGAATTATGAATATATAAAATCATACAAACTTGATTTTTGTTTACGTTATTATAATGGGCCCGAGCAACGCCGGGCGGGTCAGCTAGTTACACACACACATACATGTATGTGTGTGTGTGTAACTTCCAAACAAAATTACGCAGAACATTTTTGAGAGACAAGAGGGCGCACAAACTTTGCTTGCTCCAGGGCGCTGAATATGTAGCTACGCCACTGATTGTATCTTTACTTTTCGAAGTACATATCCCTCGTACATAGCGACACCATTAAAAAAACACCAAAAACGACATCTGGGGGCCAAAAAGTGTGAGAAAATTCTAATATACACGCATACATCCACACATGCATATGAAATAGATTTAAAAACTGCGATAACGGATTCAGAGAACTGCAAAATATAAAATTATATCAATTTTTCCATAATCGGAGTTTCGGATTCAGAGAACTGCAAAATATAAAATTATATCAATTTTTCCATAATCGGAGTTTAGTCATGATTATAATACTAACACTGTATGTGCATCGAAGGGTGTAAAATTTTAATACTCTTATTATACATGTTTAGAAAACCTGTAAAAACGAAATCACTAAAGACCAAGAAAAAATCAGTTTTCTCCATGTTTTACAGGTTTAGAAACAAATTCATAGATGGCGACACCACAGAAAAACATTCCACTTTTCCGGTCGATTATGATCAATGAAAATTAGGTATTCCAGCTCCAACAAAGCCATATTAGAGAGAGCTCCTTTATAATATTACTAGCAAACCCCGCGGCTTTGCTCGCGTAATATTTGAAATATGCCAAGTGATATTTATATGTCTAATTTTTATTAAAAGGTACTAACTAAATTTTTATTTTATTAAAAGGTAATATTTTATTTTATTAAAAGGTACTTATTACTTTTAGGAATAATTAAAAAAATTACTATTTAAAACACAGTTTGATTAAACATCATTGTTACACTGCATAAGGCAGAAATGAGACTTAAATTAATAAAACTAAATAAATAATAATTTAGAAAATATTTTGAAACTTTTATGCTCAAATAATACGCTCATTTCAGTATTCATTTGAAGTTTTGAATTTTTTAGAAACCATCTTCTTACATCTTAAAATTAATTATCATGTCAAATTCCAAGTCCTACCACCTCTCTCAACATAAAGGGCTATGTTGAGATAGGAAATGTCACCATTAATTTGCCAACATTAATTTTGAAATTGGTTTCATGGGCGTACCCAAGGGGGGGGGGGGCTGATGGGGCTACAGCCCCCTCCGAAATTTTCGAAAGTGATATGAAAAAGTGCTGCTTTTTCGTCTTTCTTTTTTGGAAAAATTTTAATTTTTTTCAACCATACAGCGGACTAGCCATTTTCATAAGTCCCATATTAGTCCACATAGACAACAAAGAAGAGAAAGGGGCAGACGGGGTTACAGCCCCCCCCCCCTCCTCCCGAAATAGTCGAAAAATGAAATGAAAAAGTAATTTTTTCTTATTTTTTTAAGGTAAATTTGTAATTTTTTCTTCTGTCATATAGCAAAATAGACATTCTCGTTAACACCATATCAGTCCACATTGACATCACAGCATACCCAAAGATGGGGAGGGGGCTGATGGAATTTCATCCCCCTCCTCTCGAAATGGTCGAAAATGCAATGATAAAATAGTGCTGAATTTTTTCTGCCTGTTTAAGATAAATTTGCATTTTTTCACTATCGTTCAACAGACTATGCGCTTCCTTCGCATAGTTCCATAGTAGTCCATATTGCCACCAAAGAAGAGAAAGGGGGTTGACGGGATTACAGCCCTCCCCCCCCCCCCCCCACAAACCAGAAATAGTCGAAAAATTAAATGAAAAAAGTGTTTTTTCTTTACTTTTTTAAGATAAATCTGTAATTTTTTCTTCTGTCATACAGCAAAATAGCCATTCTCGTTAACTCCATATTAGTCCACATTGGTTTCACAGCACACCCAAAGATGGGGAGGGGTCTGTTGGAATTACAGCCCTCCTCCTCTCGAAATAGTAGAAAATTAAATGAAAAAATAGTGCTGATTTTTTTTTTTCTGTCTGTTTGAGATAAATTTTCATTTTCTCCCCTATCATTCAACAGACTAGCCGTTCCCCTCGCTGTAGTTCCATATTAGTGTATAGTGACACCACGCTATACCCAAAAAGGTAGAAGGGGGCTAATGGGATTACAGCCCTCTCCCCAAAAAGCCGAACATGAAATGAAAAAGTGCTGATATTTTTCTTTTTGTTTAAGATAAATTTGTATTTTCCCCCTATCATTCAACAGACTGGCTCTGCTCTTTAGTTCCATACTTGTGCACAGTGGGCCCACACTATACCCAAAGGGGTGAAAGGGGCTAATGGGTGCCCCCTTCCTTAATAGTCGAAAATGAAATGAAAAAAAGGCTGATTTTTTTTCTTCTTGTTTCAGATAAATTTGTAATTTTTTTTTTCCATATTAGTCCACATTGACATCACAGCATACTGAAAGAAGGGGAGGCGGCTGATGAGCTTACAGCCCCCTCCTCCTGAAATAGTCGAAAAAATATTGCTTTTTTTCTTTCTGTTTGAGATAAATTTACATTTTTTCTCCTATTATTCAACAGACTAGCCACACTATTCTGTTTAGTTCCATATTAGTGCACAGTGACACCACATTATACCCAAAGAAGTAGAAAGGGGGTGATGGGCTTACAGACCTCTCCGAAAATAGTTGAAAATGAAATGAAAAAAGTGGCGATATTTTTTCCTTTTGTTTGAGATAAATTTGTACTGCAATTGTTTTCTGCAATACAACGAACTAGACTTTCTGGCTAGTGTCATATCAGCGCACAGTTACACCACTGTATACCCAATGAGGGGAAGGAGGCTGATCGGTTTATAGGGCCCCCTTTCGAAGTAATCAAAAATGAAAAAAAAAACTCTTTTTTTTCTTTCTTTTGAGATAAATTTAATAATTTTTTGTGCGACGCAGCTATTCTGGTTAGTCCCATATACTAGTGCACAGTGATGCCCCAGCATACACCCAAAGAAGTCGATGGCGACGGGGGTTATGAGGTTACAGCTCCATTCCACCTCCGAAGAGATCGCAGTGAAATGAAAAAAAGGGCTGATATTCCTTCTTTTTCAGATAAATTTGTTTTATTTTCTGGCATGCCACGAAATTGTTTTTCGTGTTAATCCCAAATCCTCCTCAGTCCTGCGACCAAATTTAGTTGAAACCACAAAATCAATTTTCAAATGACTGAAAAATAGCTCCATGCCTGTTTTACGGGATAAATGAAAACTATATGGTCAGTTCAAGAGACCTACAAGTAAATTCGACAAATCTAAAAGTAGTTTAATTTAAGGAGATTTTTAATTTCTCTCATATTTGGCGGGCACCAAGATTGTCAATGCGGAAGTATGTTAATGCATAGTAACACTACAGCTAATCACAAGTCGATTTCGGGTAAATCGGAAAACCGCAGGTGCGGAAGAGTGACTGCAAAAGTAGCTTATCAACTTTCATTTTTCTGTCGCATCTCCATGCCAAAAATTTGTATGTTTTCCACGGTTTTATGACAAAATTTGCGTTTCCTCAGCAGTCCTTTGAAAAAGTTCGCTTTTTCTGCGGCTTTTTGCGGAAATTCGCGGGGTTTTTGCACACTCTTTCGTCGAAATTTGCGTTTTTTCCACGGATCTGTGACGAAATTTGCGTTTTTTCGTGATCATGTCAAAATTAGTGTTTTTACCGCGTTTTTCGTCGGATTTTTGATGAAATTCAAGTTTTTTTCGCGGATTTTTGCCGAAATTCGCGTTTTTTTTTTACAAAATCCTTCGTCGAATTTGTTTTTCTCCGTGGCTTTTTTGACGAAAGTAGCGTTTTTTTTCGCCTCTTTGAGGAAATTCGCTTTTTCCACAGTCTTTTAACGAAATTCACGTTTTTCTGTGGCCCTTCTTTGTGACCCTGCTTTTTCTTTTTTGCGATCCTTTGACGAAATTCGCATTTTTTCCGTTTCCCTTTGACGGAATGCGAGTTTTTTTAGCGATGCTTTGTCGAAATTTGCGCCTTTTCTGCGGCCATTTGACGAAATTCGCGTTTTTTCCGAGGTCATTTGCCGAAATACGAGTTTTTTTTTTTTTTTTTTTACGCAATCCTTCGTCAAAATTTGCGTTTTTTTCTCGTCTTTTTGATGAAATTCACGGTTTTTTTTGCGATCCTTTACTAAATTAGCATTTTTTTTACAGCACTTTGACGGAATGCGTGTTTTAAGTGATCTTTTTTTCGAAATTCTCGTTTTTTCCGCGACCTTTTGATGAAATTCACGTTTTTTCGGCCGCCCTTTGACAACATTTGCTTTTTTTTCGAGATCCTTTTTCGAAATTGTCTTTTTTCCGCGGCTTTTTGATGAAATTCACGTTTTTCTGTGGCCCTTCTTTGTTACCCTGCTTTTTCTTCTTTTTGCGATCCTTTAACGAAATTCGCGTTTTTTCTGCTTCCCTTTGACGAAATGCATGTTTTTTTAGTGATCATTTGTCGAAATTTGCGTTTTTTCTGGGGCCCTTTGACGAACTTCGCGTTTTTTCTGTGGTCATTTGCTGAAATTAGCGTTTTTTTATGCAATCCTTCGTCGAAATTTGCGTTTTGTCCGCGGCTTTTTGACAAAATTTGCACTTTTCTCTCGTCTTTTTGATGAAATTTGCGTTTTTCTGTGTTCCTTTGATGAAATTCGCGCTTTTTCAGTTTTCTTTTGAAGGAATGTGTGTTATTTTAGCGATTCTTTGTCCAAATTTGCATTTTTTCTGCAGCCCTCTGACGAAATTTGCGTTTTTTCGGAGGTCATTTGCCGAAATTCGCGTTTTTTTTACGCAATTCTTCTTCGAAATTTGCGGATTTTTGACGAAATTTGCGTTTTTCCTTCGTCTTTTTGATGAAATTTGCGTTTTTTTCGATTCTTTACAAAATTAGCTTTTTTTCGCAGCCCTTTGATGGAATGCATGTTTTAAGAGATCTTTTTTTCGAAATTCGCGATTCTTCCACGACTTTTTGATGAAATTCGCGTTTTTTCTGCGGCCCCTTGACGAAATTTGCGTTTTTTCTGTGGGCATTTGCCGAAATTTCCTTTTTTTAGGCAATCCTTCGTCGAAATTTACGTTTTTTTAGGCAATCCTTTGTCGAAATTTACGTTTTTTTCCGCGGCTTTTTGACGAAATTTGCTTTTTTCTCGTCTTTTTGATGAAATTTGCGTTTTTCTGCGGTCTTTTGACGAAAGTCACGTTTTTTCTGTGTCCCTTTGACTAAATTCGCGTTTTTTCCGCTTCCGTTTGACGGAATGCGTATTTTTTAGCGATCCTTTGTCGGAATTTGCATTTTTTCTGAGGCCCTTTGACAAAATTCGCGTTTTTTTTCTGTGGTCATTTGACGAAATTCGCGCTTTTTCGGTGGCCATTTGACGAAATTCGCGCTTTTTAGGTGGCCATTTGACGAAATTCGCACTTTTTCCAGCGGCTTTTTGACAAAATTAGCGTTTTTTTCTCGTCTTTTTGATGAAATTTGCGCTTTTCTGTGCCTTTTTGACGAAATTTACGTTTTTCCTTGTCCCTTTGACGAAATAAGCTTTTTTGCGATGCTTTACGAAATTAGTTTTTTTTTCGCAGCCCTTTGATGGAATGCGTGTTTTTAGCAATCTTTTTTCGAAATTCGCATTTTCTCCAGAAACTTTTGATGAAATTCGCGTTTTTTCTGCGGTCTTATGACGAAATTCGGGTTTTTTCTGTGCTCATTTGACGAAATCAACGTTTTCTCCGCGAGCATTTGACGTAATTCGCGTTTTCTCCCTGATCATTTCACGAAATTTGACTTTGTTTTCGCAATCCTTTGACAAACTTCGCCTTTTATCCGTGGCCCTATGACAAAATTTCGTTTTTTTTCCTTTTCGGTTCCTTTAAAAAAATTGGAGATTTTTTTTCTGCGAACGATTGATGAAATCATTTTTTTTCGGCGACCATGTCAAAAATCGCGATATTTTTTAAGTCCGAATTTTCGGAAAATTGGGAACAAAGTCACCCCTGTCCCTCCCCCTTCCCCCCCCCCCCCCCCCCGCCCCCTGGCTACGGCCTTATTGGCAAAAATGATTTCTGTTTATAACACAATTCAACGTGTTTCATAAGATTTAGAACATTATGGAAATTTAAGTCAGCCCCCCCCCGAAATAAAATCCTGGGTACGCCACTGATTGGTTTGTTATTTCCTAATATTCCACAGAAACGTAATTTAGAAAGCTTTTAAAGGCCTTTTTTAGAGCGTTTGTTGTTCCTGTGAACCCCAGGTGGTAGAATCATCGGCATAAAATATAGCCTGTGTAGGATCAGAGACTGTTACCATTGATTCGCAACTATTACTTTTATATTTGGTTTATATTCCCTGAAATTGCGTAGAAATCATAATTTAGGACTTTTTTAGAATGCTTTTCGCAGATCCCCTTCACTTCATCCCTTTTTAATTCGAATTTATTTTCGACAGTCCTTCGAGGGCATTTATATTTTATAAGTAACTACCATGCAATATTTAAAGTTTCTAGCCTTTTCAGTATCACAGAAATCGCAATTTAGAAAGTTTTTAGCTACTGCAACCCTCTGGTGGTAGTGGAACAGACATAAAATATAGCTTATGTTTGAGCAGGTTCTATCACCAACAATTTGTCATCATTATTTTTTTAATCGGTTTGGTATTTGATAAAATTACATAAAAATTGTAATTTATAACGCTTTTCGCTCACTTCATCTTTTTAAATTTGAAATTTTCTTTCGACAGTTCATAGAAAGCAGTTGCATCTTGTAAGTAAATAACATGCCATACTTCAAAGTGTTAGACCCTTTAGTTATGCAAAAAACGCAAATTAGAACATGTTTTGCTTTTGTAACCCTCTGATGGTAGTGACAGCAACATAAAATATAATCTATGTTATAGCAGGGACTGTCACCATTGATTTGCAACCATTACTTTTGAAATAGCTTTTGGATTTCCTGAGATTGAGTAGAAATCGCAATTTAGAACGTTTTTAGAACACTTTTCGCGCATTTTCACACCTTTTTATATTTCCAATTTTTTCGAAACTGTTCTTAAAGATCATTTATATGTAATAAATATGTACCTTGCCTAATTTTAAGTTGCTAGCCCCTACCGATCACAAAAATTGAAATTTGGAACGCTTTTTTGCTCCTGCAACGTCTAGGTGATAGTGATACCGACTTAAAATAGCGTCTATGTTAGAGCAGAGGCTGTCAGCATCAATTTCTTACCATTACTTTTGAAATCAGTTTGATTCTTCCTGTGATATTGGTGACAAATCGGCATTTAGAACGTTTTTAGAACGCTTTTCGCGCATTTTGCTCCTGCATCTCCTCTGGGGTAGTGGAAACAGATATAAAATATAGTCTATCTTGAAGCAAGATCTGTCCCCATCATTTTTACACCATTATATTTGAAATCGGTTCTGTATTTCCTGAGATTGATAGAAATCGCAATTTAGAAGGTTTTTTACAACGTTTTTTGCGCATTTTGACCCCCCCCCCTTTTAAATTTCGACTTTTTGTAGGAAATGTCCTTAGAGATCATTGATATCTTATAACTAACTACCATTCTAAATTTCACGATTCAAGGCCCTTCCGTCACGCAAAAACCGCAATTTAGAACGTTTTTCTCCTGCACCCCCTTTGGAGTAGTGGCACCGACATAAAATATAGCCTATGTTGGAGCAAGGGTTTTCACCATCATTTTGACGCCAATATTTTTTTAATCGGTTTGGTATTTCCTGAGATTAGAACGCTTTTCGCGCATTTTCACCCTTTTTAAATTTCGAATTGTTTAAGAACTGTTCTTAGAAATCCTTTATATCTAATAAGTAGCTGATACTTCAAGTTTCATATTTCTAGGCCCTTCAGTAACACATAAATCGCATTTTTAGAACGTTTTTTGCTCCTACACCCCCTTTGGGGTAGTAGCACCGACATAAAACATAGCCTATCTTGGAGCAAACGTTGTCACTATCATTTTGACACCAATATTTTTTTAATCGGTTTGGTATTTCCTGAGATTATGTAGAAACTACCATTTAGAACGTTTTTTAGAACGCTTTTTGTGCATTTTCACCCCTTTTAAATTTCGAATTGTTTAAGAACTGTTCTTAGACATCATTTATATCTTATAAGTAACTAATATTCCAAATTTCATATTTCTAGGCCCTTCAGTAACGCAAAAATCGCATTTTTAGAACTTCTTTGCTCCTGCACCCCCTTTGGGGTAGTGGCACCGACATAAAATATAGCCTATGTTCTAAGATGGACTAACACCATCATTTTGATACCAGTACTTTTTAAATCGGTTTGGTATTTCCTGAGATTATGTAGAAACTACCATTTAGAACGTTTTTTAGAACGCTTTTTGTGCATTTTCACCCCTTTTAAATTTCGAATTGTTTAAGAACTGTTCTTAGAAATCCTTTATATCTTATAAGCAACTAATATTCCGAATTTCATATTTCTAGGCCCTTCAGTAACGCAAAAATCGCATTTTTAGAACGTTTTTTGCTCCTGCACCCCCTTTGGGGTAGTGGCACCGACATAAGATATAGCCTATGTTCTAAGTTGGACTAGCACCATCATTTTGATACCATTACTTTTGGAATCAGTTCGGTAGTTCCTGAGCTTACCTCCTACAAATAAACAATTTTTTCCTCTTTTATAATAGGAGTATAGACTTTAATAATTATGGAAGCTTAGAGCTTGGTGTTTATTCCAGGCAATAATATTACCTCGAAACACTGTTAAAATGAATTTAATGTTTTTTTTTGTTTGTTTGTTTTTTTTTTTCTTTTTGTGAGTAAGCATAAATTTTTTTAGAAATGAATTTTTATTTTGGCTGCATGAATAAAAATATGTACGCATAATTAAGTGTTAAAGTTTAAAAGAAAATGGCTGACGGAAAAACTCACTGAAAAAAACTTAAAATTACTACAGATAATTTATTTTTTCCCGATGGTTTCTCGGTTATCCAAAAACTGTTGACCGAAGTCTTGTCCCCAACCTCTCATCCCTATTACTCACATTCGATATTATGAAACATGTGAATTGTGAAATACATTCCTAGAATCCAGGGTCGCGCATTGGTGCACGAAAGGGACAAAGGGAATAGTCGTATCGTACTTGGCCCCAAGTTTATGTTCAAAAGGGCCCTGTGAAAGGGATCGATTGCGCACTAAGTATATGCATATAAAAAGCATGTAATATGCTAATGGGTCCTTTATAAGGGATTTTGCGTTGTTTTTTTTTTTTTTTTTTTTTTTTTAGGGATTCTTTGACGAAATTTGCGTTTTTCTTTCGATCCTTTGACGAAATTGCCAATTTTTTCTGCGAACGATTGAGGAAATTGATTTTTACGGCGACCATTTCGTGGAAATTCGCGATATTTTTTTCTATCCGAATTTTCGGAACCGAATGCCTTAAATTTTCAGAAAATTCGGAACAGAATCACCCCTGTAATAGTCTCTGATAAAAAAGAAAAAAAAAAATTAAAGATATTTTTTCTTGTGTGTTCTTCAAAAACAAGTGTTTGAATTGTATTTTGATTTTCATAGTGCAAAATAATAATACTCACACATTCTCAATTTTTTTGGACAAAATGAAAATAAAAAATATTGTGTTCCTAATATTCTCTACTACCATGATTGCTTAGCTTATGCATATTTTTTTACCCTGTATCTTGCCTAAATTTATATTCTGAACATAGTTTAAAATTTATATTACATGTAATTTATACCCAAATTAAAAGAATTTTGTGATTAAATTAAATGTACACATTTGATATATTTAGTCTATGTTTTGTTGTACATGTGTATACATTAAACAAATTATTTTCCACTTTGAATTCCTGAGTTTTTTTCCCATAAAAGACATAAAATCCATTTTATGCAATTTTTTCACAATTTTGCTACTGGATTTTTTGGGTTTAGGAGCCACTGGCTCCTTAAAAATTTTGGGAATCTGCACCTATAACCTATAGTCGTTGTCTGGTCCATCCATCTGTCTGCAGAGCAAAAACTAACAGAGCAAAAACTACTAAACCGAATGGTTTGAAATTTATTATGTAGAATCCTTGCAGAATTTTGTCGAGTCCTTTCAAATTTTATGAAAATCGAATCAAAACTTAAACAGATATTAATAAAAGTTTTCTTCATTCTATTAAATCCTATCATACGTAATTCATTCAGTGATGTCCCATGATAGGTAATGATTCTAGGTTACCACGGTGATTACGTCCTACTTAAGATAGAATCCTATAACTTGCCGTATTACTGAATTTAATATATAGAATCGTAATAAATTTTGTATTCATGCATTTTTGCATAAGAGTGTAACAGCTATTACATCAAGATCTGAATATATATAAAAATAGTCACAGTATCTACGCACTTCATTTCCCATGTTGACGTACTATTTCCGACTTGGGTTTTTTTTTTTTTTTTTTTTTTCAATTTATTTGTTTTCAGGGGTGTAGTGGAGGTGGAGGGTATACGGAGGTATACGCCGTATACCTTCTGGATTCTGCAAAGAAGCTCCGTATATACTCTGTTTTTTTTAATACAGCTATAGCGCAGGGGTCGGCAACCTGAGACCCGCGGGTCACCGAGTTACTCATTGCATAATTTCAAATGTACCACTTGAATTCCGAAAAAAAAGTATAATATATTTTTAAAAATATATATAAAACTAGAGGGCCCTGCCCCCTGCACGCTACGCTCGCCAACCCTCCGTTCAGACACCGCAGAACCTAAAAGCACGCAAATTTGATCGGTTTTAAAAAGATTAGAGAAGATTGAATTATAATGAAAAAACCTATAGCGATCTCCCTGTAAACGGGTTTCCATTCAATTCCCTTTGATTGCGAAAATTTAAGGCCGAATCAGTTGCTGTTAAGACATCCAATGGTTGTTTTCGTGTTTTATTAAAGAAGATCAGTTAAACATTTGAAAAGAAGCTAAAATAAAATGAATTAAGTAAACATAGTCTTTGCCTCCCGGTATTTTTTAACAGCGTTATAAAACGATTGACATAATACAATTTACTGCAATTACTACAATTTACTTCAAGGGCGGTGGTTCATTTTTGGACCACTTAATTTTATTCCTTAAATGCCAAACTGGCACCAGAATATTGGAATGAAATTTTTCCATTTATTAAGTAAGTGAACAAAAGCATTTTCGTATTTCGAAATTTGTTTGTAAATTCTGGTGCCATTCACCGATTTCAACATTTTACGAATAGAAGTACCTTGCCCCTGAAAGGGTTAAACGCATAATAATGTATTTATTATTTTAATGTTTCCTTTCTCTTTTAATATTCACGTGTAAATATAATTTTCAAAACATAATTTTCAATATTTTCCTGCTTTTAACACGTACTCATTTAATAGTAATTTTAAAGTTTTTTTCTGTTTTTAATAGTCACGTGTAAATTAATTTAAATATTTTTATATTTAATTTAAGATAAATTTTTAATCGTTAGGAAATATTATTCTTTGCGCTGTTCTTACAATTGAAAACAATCTCTATAATAATAGCCTAAGTCATGTGACTATCATCAACAGTTCCGGGCGGATCCCTTCGCTTTTTATATTCCAGGCGGCCATTTTGGTACTTTAATGTTAGCCAGCCACAGGTGTGATAAGTCGCCAAATATTATTCTATCGTCATCATTTAACTTACATTATAATAGTCGAAATCATGTAACTGCCATAAACAATTAGGTGCTGATCCCTTCGCATTTCATAAGAAAGGTTTCCATTTTGATTAAAGAATCAAAATTATTTTTTCGAATAAAACTACATAAAAGTTGCCATGATCGCAAAGAATTCCTGGTATTTTATGTTAGCCGGGTGCAAATCTCGCCAATAGCTTTTTTTTTTAACTCGCCAGTTACCATTTTTTATTTTTCGAGTGGTAAATTAAAACGGTGCTACTTGATTATCCTATCGACCAAAAATCTATCGCCAGACTATAAGATTAAATGCCAATAATGGTTGATAGTAAATGTCACATTCACTTGACTGTAAGAAAGTTACACGTGTATACGACATCAAATGATTTTTATTTCAACGTTTTATTTGTATTTGTATTAATGCTATGCTAATTTATTTGATCTTTCGTTATTTAAAATAAAAATTAGGTCAATTTGTATAATTTGGCGAGTGGTTTGGCGATTTATATAATTTGGCGAAATTGGTCGATGGGATAACTAAGTAGTGCCATTAAAACATTGCTTTGAATTTGAAATTAAATGTCATGATTTGTTGCATTATTTAATATTTAGCACAGATGTCATATACACACCGGGTTTGGCGTGATTTTTTTTTTTTTTTTTTTTTTTTTTTTTTGCGACAATTTCGCGAAAACCTCGTTTTTGAATTCCAGTTACATATGTATTTTTAAATTATTTTCTATTATTTTTAAAATGAAATAGCAATAAATAAATAAAAAATAATTAATAACTATAGAACAAAACAATTTAAAACATTTTTTTAATGAAAAGAAAATAAATGTAAATAAACATTTAATAATAAATAAGCAGCAATAGCCGGGTTACCATGTCAGGCAAAATAACGCCATTTTGGCGCCAATTAGGTACCCCGGTGCGTATATGACATCTGCGCTAAAAATTTTCTTTTCGTTTCGTTTTAAAAAAAAGAAAGAAATGAAAGCCATTAATTATAAATGTTTCATTTTTAAATGAAAGTTTTGTATTAAATAAAATGATAATGAAATTAAAAAAAAAGCATTGTTCTTAGCATACATTTAAGGGAGGCCAAACTGGTCGCCAAATTAGTTTAAAATAATAACCTTTTCTAAAATATGAAAAAAAAAATATCTTTTATGATTAAAATTTGAGTGCCATCATTAGAGAAAATTATTTAAAATTAGAAAAAAATTAATATTTCGAAAACTAATTCGAATTTAAAAAATTCTAATATCAGTTTTGAGATCTGCGGATCAAGACGGATTTTTGGTGTAAATTTCATCGCAAAGTATTCCATATTTTAGTAAAAATCGCCGTGAAACATAATCAGTTGTTTAATCAGTCGTTTCATAGAATCGTTTCATAAATTCGTTTCATTTCAGCCGTTTCATAAATTAATTTCATTAGGATTTTTTATACATAGGGTAGACATAAATATGAAACGAACACTCAAAAAGTACATAAAAAATAAATTGAAAATAAATGATAACAATAATATCTTTGTTTGATTACAAATTGAAGTAACGAAATTATTTGGAAATTCAGAAGATTATGATCTTACCACGATATGAGCGTGTCGGGCATCATTTCCTTCGAAGTGTTGTTCATCAGGGCTGCGGATTCGGTGGGGAAAGTGGCCGACTCCGACTTCGACTCCGTGCTGGCAACACTAGTTCTCGGGCTGGGGTACTAGTGTTGCCTGTTGGTTAAAATAATGATGGAATATAAGAAAAATAAAGCTAAAATCTCATTATTTTGGCATTGATTATCTTTTTAGGGCTTCAAAAATAAAACAGAAAAAAAAATTATATTTTCCGCTTTATTAATTTTACAATTTGGCGCCCGCAAACCCGAAAAATCCAACTATCGAAATCTAAAGAACACAAAATGGAAATTTCACTATTTTGGATCTGCGGACTGAGAAGAAAAAGTGAAATCGTTACAAATTATTTATATGTTATATTATTATAATGTTATTTTGCTCCTCCAGACTCGAAAAACTTATATGGAAGGGAGGAAAAATAAAGATGAAAATTTTATTCTTTTGGAAATATTTCGGATCCAGTGGATGCTAATGAAATAATAAAAGAAATTGCATTTTTTTAATTACGTTTACAATTTTGGCTTTATTTCGGGTTTTGCAGACCTGAAAAATTCGAAATTCAAAAGGTGGAAGATAACGAAATTTCACTATTTTATTGTCATTTTGGGTACCGCTGATTCCGAAAAAAAAAATTACAATTTCATCTTATTTTGTCTGTGCACAAAAATAAATAAACAAAGGAAGGGTATTTTAGAATTTTGACTTTTGGTTATACAGACTGGAAAAATTTGAGGCGGGGGGCGGGGGAAACGGAAAAAGGCTTCTATTACAATGCTATACCTGGTTCTTAGTTCTTTTGCCTCCAAAAATAGCACAGATTTATAATTTTCGCATTAACTCCGGTAAGAGATCTGCATGAACCGAAATTTTAAGGACCGTCCCCTAAAACGTCAGGCCGTGCTTTTATATTTAATCTCAATCCAGTCATACCTATTGCCTATTGTAAATTGCTTCTATTTTATCGGCGTAGTTTGATTCCTTCAAATTTGTTATATTGGGCCTGTCAGCCTGCTCAATTTTTTTTATCAGTCTGATCTGCCCCAATAATATAAATTGTCTTAATTCTACTTATCCGGCCTGTTTGAAAATTTGCCTTCATTTTCCGGGCCTTGGGTCCTTTCAGAACTTTGTACCTCGGGTTCTATCTGCAAACTCCAAAAATACGAGGGAAGTACTTATATACTAAATGTAAAAATGTAAAAAGTCTACTACAGTTATGAATTAAAACAACCCTGTACCTACCCCTGTATCTACTTTGTTACACAGCGGTAAATCGGTCATCTGTAACTTGAGTAGCCTGATATAGCCCATAAATAACAATAATAATTCATTTTATAGATTTAAAATTACATATAATTAGTTTAATTTAACTTTAAAATGTCTAACAAAAAAATCTGGAGTCGGAGTCGGCTTGTTTTTTAGCGACTCCGACTCTTTTGCTCAAAAATGTATCCGACTCCGACTCCGACTCTTTTGCTCAAAAATGTGTCCGACTCAGACTCCGCAGCCCTGGTTTTCATCTCTGAAAAAATGCCATTATGCCCGCATTCGGCTCATCCTATGAACGTAAGAAAATATTTAAACACATGAAATTTATTTTAAGCAAGAACAGGAGCAGCTTTACTACCGAAAATTCAGATGCTTGCATTTGCCTTAACCCCTTGAGGGGCGATGGGATATACTTTATCCCACCTACTATTAATGAAGATCTGCACCAGAAATTTTTTATTAAATTTTACTTTTCTAACTTTAGTGGAAAAAAGTCGTAAAATTGCTTTTCCTTATTTTGCAATAATTTTTTTTTTAACATACCGGTGTGAATTCGACATTACAGAAACACAATTACTTGCCCCTCAAAGGGTTAAGACGACTAACTATGTGACAGACTTGACTGAATTGGCCTCACAAGTTCATCATCAGGAGAGTCATTATAGTGTAGACAAAGGTAAAGTTTATAATTTTTATTTTTCTGTTTAAAGTTTTAAAAAGAATATGATAATTATTTTCTCAATAAAATTCACCTTATTATTCACAAAAAAGGCTGTTTTAAAATGAAAATACCACTGACTCACACCCAAAAAAGATAGCCGACCCCTGCTTAGATGTCTGCAAGGGCCCGAGCCGGGCTGGGTCGGCGAAATCAAGGAAAAATTTCCAACGGGCCAGGCCGGCGGATTAAAGATAATTTTTTCAACCGGCCGTGCCAGACCAATGAAAAAAAAAATTCCTGCCGGCTCGGGCCTACAGGCGGAGGTAGATTTCGAAGTTAAGTACTAAATTCACCAACAAAACTTAAATCAAGATTAGAGATAAACCCAGTTCCTTCACTAAGAATGAACTCAAGGGAGCTAAACATATTGTGAAAATTCTAATATACACGAATACACACACGGATGTATATGGAATAGCTTTAAAAAATAGCTAAAACAAATTCAGAGAACCTCAAAGAGTTAAAATAAGTTAATATTACCATAGTCGAGTTTTTATCATGCTTTAATCCGTTTCTTCAAACTCACATGACGTTACATATTCACCTGCTGAGGTCCATTTTATTTCCAATATGACGCAATATTTTGTTTTGTTTTTTTAATTCGTCAAACTATTTATTTCATTTTGAGTTTTCATGCGGAAATCTTGTTCTAGAAAACTTATGACGTAATATTCGATTTGTTTTCAATTCGTCAAACTATTTATTTAATTTAATTTTTCACGTGAAAACCTTGCAATAGAAAAGCAATTGTTGTGGTGAGAATTTTATTGCTTTTTTTTAATTGTTGGCAACTGCTATAACGAAAAATGTTTATTTCTTCCTGTCATTGTTGTGTAAGAGCTGGTTTTAATAGAATCATGTTAAGACGGTATTCAAAATTTTGAACCCTCCCCATTTCCATTCCCTTGGGCCGATTTTGCCCATTTTCAATCCCCGCCGAGATATTAGCCATCTCAAAGTTGTTGGCGAGTTTGAAGACGATCTGTGCATAATTGCGACTTTTATCGTGCGGACAAAATTTAGTACATACATACATACATACATACATACATATATATATATATATATATATATATATATATATAACTTTTTTAGGTGGGGGTGGTTTTGGATTCCTGGTGTCTTATAATGAAAAGTTATGAAGGAATTTTTCAAAAGTCGCACCATGGTAACGACTGCAATAGGTAGTATTTCTTACGAAATCTACCTAAAAGAAACGGGCTGGGCAGAGCAGATTAAAAAAAAAAAAATCGGCCTTATATCGTAAGAAATACTACCTATTGCAGTCGTTACCATGGTGCAACTTTTGAAAAATTCCTTCATAACTTTTCATTATAGGACCCCAGGAACCCAAAACCACCCCCACCTAAAAAGTTTATATATATATATATATATATATATATATATATATGTGTGTGTATGTATGTATGTACTAAATTTTGTCCGCACGATAAAAGTCGCAATTATGCACGGATTGTCCTCAAACTCGCCAACTTTGATATGGCTAATATCTCGGCGGGGATTGAAAATGGGCGAAATCGGTACAAGAGGGTGAAATGGGGAGGGTTCAAAATTTTGAATACTGAACATGATTTTGAACATGATTCTGATAAAACCAGCTCTTACACAACAATGGCAGGAAAAAAATAAAAGTTTTTCGTTATAGCAGTTGCCAACAATTAAAAAAAAAACAATAAAATTCTGACCACAACAATTACTTTTCTAATGCAAAATTTTCACATGTAAAATTAAATAGTTTGACAAATTGAATATTACGTCATAAGTTTTCTAGAGCAAGATTTCAGCATGAAAACTCAAAATAAAATAAATAGTTTGACGAATTAAAAAAATATGTATATTGCATCATATTGGAAATATAATGGACCTCAGCAGGTGAATATGTAACGCCATGTGAGTTTGAAGAAGCGTATTAAAACATGATAAAAACCCGACTATGGAAATATTAACATATTTTAACACTTTAAGGTTCTCTGAATTTTTGTAGCCATTTTTTAAATCTATTCCATATACATGTGTGTGTGTATTCGTGTATATTATAATTTTCACAAAAAGTTTAGCTCCCTACAGCTCACTCTTTGTGAAGAAACTGGGTTTATCTCTAATCTTGATTTAAGTTTTGTTGGAGAAATTAGCACTTAACTTCGAAATCTACCTCCGCCTGTAGGCCCGAGCCGGCAGGAATCTACCTAAAATCGGCCTTATATAAAAATTTAAAAGGCTCAAACTAAGCCAATAAAATGGGAACAGTTTTCAATGGACGTGACTGAAGCGAGGTTATAAACATGTTGCATGAGCCTATGCTACATTGACAACATCAGTACAGAAATATAATATGTCCAGCGTACAAATTGGCATTAGCAGAGCAGTTGCATCATGTCTGAACCAGGGATTAATTATTTCAGCATTACTTGATCCGGGCCAGGATCAGGCTTTCATTTTCTTTCTACATACTGGGCTTACATGACGGACCGGTACTGATGTTATTCTGCATTCTATGGCTTGCGAACATAAAGTAATCTAAAGCATAGTAATCTATAATGTTAAATTTTCATATAAATATGGATGCAGTATTCTAGAAAAATAGCTTAAATGTAGGTTAAGAAAAATCGGCTTTTTCGGTGGAAATCGAGTCGGATCCGATTTCATTGATTTTTACACGAGCCGGGACTGTTTTTACTACTTTTAGCAAGAGTCCGAAATTCCGGCTCGTACAGACCTCTACCCCTGCATACAGCATATGTAGCCATGAACGTTCATGACTCTAGCGTATACCCTCTGATTTTCTACGACTACAACACTGTTTGTTTTGATGAGGCATTTAAAACTTGGGAGCTAAAGTATTAATTAGCATTTGATTTATAATAGTAAAATATTTGAAATCGTTATATCAATACATATCGTCCATTAATTACATCACATTTCAAGTAGGGGAGGGGATTTACAAAGTGTGATGGAGTGTGGCAGACGGAAGGTTCTTGGGTAACACTTTGTGAAATCACAACTAAAATATGAACAGCAGAGTAACGTTAAGAATGAACAGGAACAAAAAATCATGCATCAGGCGTATTGGATTTTTCGACTTCCAGTTTCAGATGGTTTTATACGTTTTAAAAGGTCTTGAACACGATTTGATGATTTTTAGAAAATGTCTGTCTGTGAGTCTGACTGTCACTCTGTCTGTATGTGAAAAAAGAAAAAATTGTGGGCGCTCTATCTCAAGAACTAATGCATAGAATTTCACACAACTTTAGGTTCAGATATACCTTGATATAAACTGGTGCTGATTAGTTTTTGGTGTATATCACCTTACACGTGGCGCTTCTGTACTGCATTTTTCAATATTTCCGCAATAGCTCTATCTCAAGAACTAATGCACAAATTTTCATCAAACTTCAGATTCAGGTATACCTTTGATAAATATTGGTGCGGTTGATGTTTTGGTGTAAATCACCCAACAAATGGCGGTGCTATGCTGCATTTTGCATGATTGACACAATTTTAGCGATAGTCATATCTCAAGAACTAATGCACGGAATTTAATATCTTTAGAATCCTCATGATGGGCATAGATTTCCATTTAATTTTGGGGCTGTGCTAAAAAATTTTGAAGTATTAACATGTATGAGATAGAAGAAAGTTTTGGGATTGGCACATCGGACTAGTTTTTCATACATTTTATGATCTACTGTTAATTACTAACATTATAAATATTATAGTTTATAAAATTTATTTTATTTATTTATTTATTTATTTATTTATTTTTGTGTGTCGAATAATGCAGTTAGATATGCTGGGCCCCGCTAAGTCATTTGCGACATTGCGCCGGCTTTGAAGAAAGCCTATTCAGCCTAAACCCAATTCGAGATAAATTGCTGTGGCAAAACACCTGATATGGAATTTGGGCAGTTTGCTATTACTTTCTACAACTATGTTTTAATACGAATGATAAAATTGCGCCAGCAGTTCGTTTTCCGGCGGATATCTTTTATCGTATTCGATTTCTTATCACATTTTCTGGTTCGATTACATTCGCTTAAGCTCAAAGAATGAATAAGCCACAATTTTATAACTCTAACAAAATACACCAATGAAGTGATCTACATGCTTCACCACTTTCAATCCATGCTGAAATGAGAAAGAAACAGGGAAAACTGGTTTCTTTCGTATACGACGTACGTTAATGAATGTATATATTTTTTTAATTTTCTCTTTAGAAGGAAAGAAGTTCGTTTCGAATAGTTCCGGTCACGTAGAACAAAAGGTAAGGAAATTATAAATATTACTGATAAATTGAATCTGAAATAAGTTTAATCGATATCTCGGTGGCCCGGCGTTTTGATTTTTGAACTTCTTCCTTGTGTTTAAATTTTCACGCTAGTAATTCATTAATTGACAATTAAAAACATTTCATTTTTTGAGTAGGCACACATGTGAAACAAACATAAAATGTCAAGGATACAGAAACGGGGACAAAGGTGACGAAAAATCATAAAGGTATATCGGGTCCCGAGTTGAAAGCGCTCTTGTTAGTTTGTTAGGGATAAGAAGCAGTGTTACCAATTTAGCCCTTTTTTTAAAATAAAAAACATGTACCTGAATTCCCGAAGACCTTTGCTTTATTTAATGGCACACATTACGCAATTAAAAAAAAAAAACTACTATTTGAAAATTTTGGTAGATATTTTAAATTAAAACACGCGATAAATTGACAATACTGATAAGGAAATTTTACAATGCACAGTGCATGAAAACCAATGATTGAATATCACAAGGTCACGCGAAATCAGATGTATTTTCTTAAAAAAAAAAAAAAAAAAAAAAAAAAAAAAAAAAAATTGTGATAGTGACCTCTGCCTCCGCTCGAAGTTAATCTTTACTCAGAGACCCAAGTAGGATTAATCAGGGTCAGTGGTAGTGTATAGAGCATGTAATCAGGGCTTAATTTCTAGCCAAAAAAAAAAAGTACCGGAGCTCTAATATTATGCTGTAATAACATCCGTAGTGTATCCCTCTGTCCCCTCCATACTCATATTAATATTTCATACATTACAGTAAACTCTGTCTAAGGCGGAACTGATCGGAACAAGAAAATTTTCCGTAGTAGACAATATTCCGCCTTAGACAAATTTTACTCTATGTCTATGAATTCGCAGGGACTTGAAAATCTTTCCGGGTTAGACAAATTTCCGTCTTACACAGAATCCGCCTTACACAGAGTTTACTGTATTTGCAAAATTTAAAGAAACTTCGTCCTCAACAAAATCAATTTTTAATATATTTTGCCTACATTTTGAACTGAGTAAAATCATTACAATCAGGACCCATTAATATAATTTTCAGAAATCATAATCGCCAAGGATTTCTTTGTATCAACGTGCAAAAGTCAACACACAGCGCTGTTCCGGTGGGTTTCAGGGCGCAGTACTTATAAGCCACGGTGGGTTTCGACTAATATTTAAATAGTCACTAAAAATAAAGAAAATGCTGGAACTGCGTTCGTGTGCGCTTCGGCCGAAATTAAGCAAAGCGCGAAGCTGCAAAGTAGATCAATAAGAATATTTTAGAAACGTGGACAAAAAGCTGTGAGTGAACATGATCATGAGTACAAACAGTCGATACGGTTCCAGGTAATTGTAATTCTGGCATACCTCGTTGCCGTTTGGAAACAATTTAGAGAAAATCATTGAGTCTACACTTCCGAGCACTAGGTACAAATATCCTCCTACGTGTGCAATACGCTATGTCACATATGTAAGCGTTTCTGTAGGAAAGAATACAAAGAAATATAATTTAGACTTCGCTTTTTTGGAAGCATTGTTCCGCTGGGCTCCGGAGCGCAGTATTCCGGAAACAGTTTTTCATATTTCCTGAAAAACGGAGTTTTTTTAGTTATGGCTCTTTTGAAGCAAGGATGCGATACGCGTGTAAATTAACCACATCAGCTTGCATTGCTGGGTATCATCGTATTGTTCACGCACGATAACTTTGCCGACGACTTGCGCACATTTAGAAGAATTTATCCATTAATTGTGAGGACGATTAGTACTAGTAAATAGCAAAATTTAGTTTTTAATTAAACAAGGGGATAGACCCGGACTCCCCGGAATACAGAATATAGATGAAAACCATTTATTTAATTGATCACTATATTAGATTTTACATTTAATATAGATGGGTTTTCTTTAGAATACCCACTAACAATACCAAAAATCATCTCTATATAATAAAAGCCAGTGTAACGCTGGGCGGGGCGAATCCATCAATCTTACCAGTCTCCCAGGAAGAGACTAAAGGGGAAAAGGATCCATTCTCCCATTGGTTGACAAGAAACATGAATCCCGCGATTACTTCTCAAGGTTACAAGTCCTGATAATTGAGCAGTGGTAGACATTTCTTCCTAACAAATCAGTGCAATGCACATCGCATTACACCATCAAAATAAATCGCCAAGTGTCATTTGAGATTATTTCAAGTATTAAGTTGCAATCATATTAAATTTTCTTTGCGACATGTAAGGAATTTTAATTTATTTCTCATATAGAGTGATTCACGGAAAACAATGATATGGTATTTTTAAAAATATCCTTTTTTAGGTGCGTTCGTAATTATATAAATACGTAGCACCTATAGTCGTCGTTCAGTCCGTCCGTCTGTCTGTCCGCATATAACAGAGCAAAAACTACCCAACCGAATGGTCTGAAATTTGAAATATAAGATTGTTGCAAAATTTTGTCGAGCCATTTCATATTTTATGAAAATCGGATGTATAGTTTAATTACAGGGACAGTCAAAAGTTTTTCTTTACATTACGGCCAATGGGGAAAATTATTGCAAGTGCATTTTAATGATGTTACAGCCTTCCGAATGGTCTGAAATTTTAAAGATATAATTGTTGCAAAATTTTGTCGAGCCATTTCAAATTTTAGGAAAATCGGATGTATAGTTTAATTACAGGGACAGTCAAAAGTGTTCGGGGAATGGGAAAAAAATTATTGGGAGTGCATTTTAAAGATGTTAAAGACTATGTACTTTATGAAGTGCAAAAAATTATACATTCAGTACAATATGGGGTGCAAAAAATATTTATAAAACTTGTTATAGTACGAACGCACCTCATTTGCCACGTTTGACGAGCAATTTCCAACTTGTTTTTCCTGAAAAAAATTGATAAAACTGACTTTCTTTTAAAAAAGTAATCAATTTAAATATTTTAGGCTTATTAATTTGTAACTTATTTTTAAACTACACATTACTTATATTTTTCTTTTCTATATACAGGTGTATGTAAATTTAAACTTTAAAAAAAATATATTCAATATTTTAAAAGTAAAAAATTAATATTTGTACGAAAAGTAAAATTAATAGTTTTTTATTTATAGCTTCGCATCAGGAGGACAGAAGCTTAGGGGATTAGACCCCCCCCCCCCCCTTTGAAATAATATCCTGGCATTTTGTAACTTATTTTTAAATTACACATTACTTATATTTTCCTTTTCTGTATACAGGTGTATGTAAATTTAAACTTAAAAAAAATAAATAAAAAAACATATCCCATATTTTAAAAGTAAAAAATTAATATTCATACGAAAAGTAAAATTAATAATTTTTTATTTATAGCTTTGCATCAGGAGGACAGAAGCTTAGGGGATTAGACGGTTGGGATTCAACCCGAGATACTTATTTATTAATCAATATACATATTTAAAAAAATTTGGAGGGGGAGAGGAAGGGGGGGGGGTAAACGATAAAATACAATTTCAAAGTGTTATTAAAAAAATAGTATTATTTCAATAGTTGCAGCAGACTGTTTTAATTATGCACTTTTATTGCATATTTATTAAATTTTTGTTTTATTAAGAAATCTTAATTTTGTTATAGTATATTAGCTGGTAAACCTGGTTTACCCAGAAATATTGTAAATGTTAATTGTGTGTTTATTAGAACATAAACTAGCCAAACTTTGCTCATCTAAACGCTTCCATATTGTCAATTATTTTTTTTTTATCAGTTTTTCAAATTTTAAGTGAAAAACACAATTTTTACCCACCGTCCTAGGACGGGCATTTACACTAGTATTTATATGAAAAATTAGTAATAAGTTTACATAAAGTTTTGAAATTTATTAAAAACGAGCTTTTTAATGGCCTCGCACCAGGAGTTAGCAAAGGAAGAAATCGCCATAGATATATTTAAAATCAGCCCTATTTTTATTCTGATCGTTTTAGTGGTTTAAGTGCATAGTTTGATCACGTGTCTGAAATTCGTATTTTATTTATATTTTATTGTTTTATTTATTGATTGATTGAAAAATTGATTAAAAATTGAATTAAAAATATTTGAAAAATTGAAAATGTGCGATGTTTAGAAGTTTAAAATTGCTGTAAAAGTTAAATTTAATCGTTTGGTTTTTGCCACCGTCAAAATGAAATCAGCGTTACGCACGTACACGTTCGTCCTTTATAATACGTATAAGAAGATGCATAATGCATTTCTTGCATGGGTGTATTGATCTTTAAACTCTATTTTTTTTTTGTTTTTAAATAATATATTTGATTTTCTGTTTCAATTTAAGATATTAACTTTCAGGGGTTTATACAAAATATTTTTAAACTTCAGTATCAAATATTGCATTCGACGATAAATATATGGTCCCTCCCTCCAAAAAATAAAATAAAAGCTAATTCCACATTTTGATTTAGTGGTTAATTACTAATAGCAGAGTAGTCAACATGTTTGCTTTACGCGAAGAAGAAGGGATCATTGTTGAAGAACTAGGTTTCGAATCCGAGCGGTCAAACGGAGATGGCCCAATAAAGTTTTCGTGTTATCATTTCCAAAATAGAAGAATTCATATCTTTTTTAGATAAAAAATCCAATCTAAACAACTTCAGTATACGTTAATTATGATAAAAAGAATTGATGCATAATGAAAAGTTTATTCCTAAACCTGCCATTTCAAGAACTCAGACCTCCTCCCTCCCCCCTCCCCCCCACGTAGTCTCACATAGTTTTATTTTAGTTTATGACGTTGCATACATCTCAGTAATAAAGAATAATTTTCGTTATCGTTAGTAAACTACTTTTAGTAAAGATTTTTTTTTTTTTTTTTTAAATAACAGTTCGTTTGAAATTATTTTTTTTTAACGATTTACTTAGATGGTGTCGTCACATTGGATTGAATGCTTATAAATTAGCGTTTTTTTTTTTAAACTACTTTCACTTTTAACAATTTTTACTTATTTACGATTTACTTGACTAATCCGATGATATTATTGACACTTATAATCTAATTTATGCGAAAAAATTTAACAACATATGTATGGGTGTTTCAAAAGTCTCTTGATATTTTCCTGAAAAGTGCTTTTAATAAAGAACTTGTTAGTATAAATAAGAAGTACAAGGTGCAATCAATGCATTTCAGTGGTGTAGTCGTAAAAAAAGCAAAGAGCATACGCTCTAAGCAGAGGGTATACGCTCAAGGCAGAGGGTATACCCTACAGTGTATATACTATAGCTTTTTGAGAAACAGAGGGTATACGGTGTTCCTTAAAAAAATCCAGAAGGTATACGGCGTATACCACCGTATACCCTCCACTACATCCCTGATGCATTTCAATGTAAGTCTAAGCATAGGCTCCACCTTTTTAGGGTGGCGCGAAAGACATATGCAAGCATATGTGCGTTGTTATTTGAGCTGCTGCATCAGTTATTCGTTGTTTTAGTTGTTCAATTGTGTGGGTCTTCACTGCGTACACCTCCGACTTCATGAACCCCCACACGAAAAAGTCTAGGGTTGTTTTGTCAGGAACGCGCGGCACCCACAGTCTGCGCGAACCGAGAGAAGAAAGTTGTTTCGCGACGGACCCGGCCCTATATCCACCTATCGGGGAATTCTTGTGTTTTCATGAAGTCGAAGGTGTGCGCAGTGAAGATCCACACAGTTGAACAACTAAAATAACGAATAACTGATACAGCAGTACAAATAACACCACATATGCTTGCATATGTCTTTTGCGCCACCCAAGAAAGGTAGATCCTATGCTCAGACATGCTGGCCAACCACATTGAAATGCATTGATTATACATTGTACTTCTTATTTGTACCAACAAAACTCTTTATTAAAAGCACTTTTCAGGAAAATAGCAAGAGACTTTTGAAACACCCTGTATAAGAGTGTGATATGAATACCAGAACGTGAAGCTATAGCTTTAACTGAGGGTTCATTGCTAATAAGAGGATTTTTTAATCGAATTTCGTATGTTTCTGCAGTCCTTTTTTGGAACGGATATAGGTACAGCAGTTCACGACTGATTTTCGTTCTTTCCAATACAGTGAAAATTTTCACTCATAGAGAAAATCGTAGAAACTCGTCATTTTAAAAAATTCGCAATTGACAGAAAAAATATCTTCTAAATTATTCTAAATTCACCAACTTTTTCATGAGTACTCGGAGGCATTTCCTTTTCTTACCAGACATGATAAATTAACATTTTTTTTTGCAGGGAAGCTCGTGAAAACCCGTTGTACGTCAATAGAAATACACAAATTAACCCTTTATGTCCCAAATTATGCATTCATGAAAATTTTATCTTCGAAAGCATTTTTCGTGAATTTTTGAAACTACATTAAAATATTTACACAATCATTTAATAAATTTGAGAAGGATTTTGCCAATTAAAATTAATTAAATTTGAATGTATAGTGATTTTGTGCAATATTTATAACTCCACTCAAATCTATTATTCAATATCTTTTTTATTAGAATTTGGTAGAATTAGGAAATGTACAAATGTAATGTTCTTACAATAGAAATCTAGAAATATTTACGAACTGAACCCCCCCCCCCGCCCCCAATCTTTCAACGTCAAGAAAACTGAAAAGATGGAAAGGCAAAAGGAATCATTCTTTAAAAAATATTTTTGTTTTGTGCAGCCAATAATGATTTTGGAACAAGATAAAGTAAAGTATCTATAACTCATTCTAAACTGTATTACTACTAGTCGATGCATGAAATGAATTTTATAACAAGTTATTTTAATGGTACTTTAAAGTACCATCGGGGCATAAAGGGTTAAAAGATCACAAATCAGTGTTTCGATTTCCTGGTAATTCAACAACTAAAAATTACAGCTCAAACCCTCTTCAAATACTTTTTTCTCTCATAAAACTTACATACAGTGAAATACGTTTAACACGAAAACGCTTAACATGAAAAATCGGTTAACACGAAATGATAATGTCCGGACAGTATATACTATGCAATTTAATACAGTTTTTATTCTTTTAACATGATACAAAAATCGTTTAACACGAAAAAAAAAAATCGAAGCAAAAGAAGATTTCTCCATTAATTTATTGGATACGTTACAAATGTTGCGCTCAGCATGGAATTTAATGAAGCCTACGACAATTGAAAATTGTTTTCGCCATGTGGGATTCTCCAAAGTAGCAAATTCTTTGGCACCTCAAGAATCAGCCGATATTGAGACTGAGCCGACTTTTAATGAAATGTTTGAGGAAGCCTCAACACATTACTAGACTATCCTACAATATCATTAAGTGAATATGTTGCAGCCAATGATGATGTGTGTACAGCACCGAGTCTGACAGACAAAGAGATTTTGGAGATCGTTCGTAATCCAAATGATTCCAACTATATAGATTCCGACGAGGAATCTGACAACGGAATCAACTATGCAGTTCCTGTCCCCTCTACTTCAGAAATGCAGAAAATGATAAAAAAAATGTTTAGTTATTTAGATGCGCATTCGAATGGAGAGATGAATAAAATAATGGATGATCTCGAACAATTTGTGGACAATATGGTGCTGAAAAAAACACTCCAAAAAAGAAAAAAAAAATCTGATTTTTTACCTGGAAAAAAAAAACACTTGCTTTTTATTTTAATGGATATTTAATAAACTACCAGTAGTTTAACAAGAAATCGAAATAAAATTTGATGACATCGAAAATTTTGGTGAGTTTTGTTCTTTTTTTACCCGACTGAAAAGAAGGGTTATGTGTTTCACGCGTATCTGTGTATGTGGATTTCTTTATACTCTCGAAACATCCCAACGGCTTGATAGATTTTTATGAATGAGGTCTCTATCGATTCGTCTTAATCTTCCGATGGTTATAGGATAGGTTTTGTTTTTATAAATTCAAAATGGCGGCCGTAAAATAAAAAATGGCGGTAGATACGAAGAAAAAAATTACGCACAATATTGAGTTGCATATCACTGGATAGGTCTTTCAAAATGAAGACGATGTTTCATTGACCATTTTGTAGTCAGAAGCTCCGTTTAAATATTAAACAACCTGGAAGTTGTGTACTTTGGATCGCTACCTTTACTATAACTCTAACCTTCATAATAGACATCTATAGGCCTCATCAAAAGAGTGTTTGTAGATAGCAACTAATAATTATACACAACTTAAAAGTCATCAATACAAGTAATAAAAAAAAAAGGTAAGTAACATAAAAAATAGTTTCATATTAATGAGAAATAATTAATTAGTTCGCTTTTTACGCAGTCAGATTTTTTGATTTTTTAAATTTAATATATTATTACAAGAAATTTGAATTAAACATTTAAAAAAAACTCATTTACTTATACAATTATCTGTATTTTTTATAAGTAATTTTTGCCGCGGACTGCAACACGGAACCTGTTCAGCCCGTGATTATGGTAATGCATGCACAATTTGAGAACACGTGATTTTGTTTTACCTTAAAAATGTCCATTAGAATCTTCTGTTATTGTAACATGGGTTTGAAAATAACCTATGATTCTGAATATTTTAACATAGGCGTAACCAGGGGGGGTGCCCTGGGTGCCCGGGCACCCCCCCCCCCCCGCTTGCGCAGACTCAAGCACAACTATTTAAAAATATCGAAATCTACAAAAGAAAAAAGAAGTGAAAGCAGAGTTCAATTAGTTTAGTTCAGAAAACTAACAGCCTAAGTTTTGAAATGTGATACAAAATGAAACCCGCGTTCTTTTTTTCTTTCTTTCATTTAAAAAAAAAAAAAAAAAAAAAAAAAAGAAAATTATGTTGTTTATCTTTTTTTTAAACTAGAACATTTACAAGAATCTGTATTAGTCTAGTAAGTCAAAAAGGTGGCTTTATAACTCCACTTTGACGTCTTTTGTTTCTTGGAAAAAAAATTTAACGCCGTTCCTTCTATTGCATATTTTTGCAATTTCATGAGAAATTAACGCAAGTTCTTGACGAACTAGAAACTATTTGTCTCTTTGCTTTCGTAGCTTAAAGTCTAGAGAGAAGCAAAAAAATTTGAAAGGGAATGCATATGTGAAACGATAATTCTAAAATGCGATTAGCAGGGGGGAAAGGGAGGGAGGGGTACACTGAACCTGCCTCCTTTGAAAATGAAAAACAATAGCACAGAAAATTCAAATTAATCTGGAGGTTGATTGATTGGTTGAATTTCGTGTTTCACGGCCAATTTTTGACATTCGTAAAAGGAATATGGTTGCAGTTCTTTCAAGTCAACATAGTAATTTTTTTCCTCTGAAAATTTTTATACGATTTTTAGAGTCTCTTCTCGTTTCGCAGCGTTCTTTCGAAAATAGAAAAAGGAACCCGGTTTCAATCTTTTAGCCCAGTGCAGTAAATTTTAACCAAATTCGCGATTTTATTCTGCTATCATTTCATGATATTTACAATTTTTTCCCAAAATCGTTTGACGAAATTCACGTCTTTCTACGCGATTTTTGTGGCGAAATTCGCACTTTTCACCACTAACCTTTGACAAAATTCGTGTTTTTTACCACGATCCTTTGACTAAATTCGCATTTTTTACCGCGATATTTTGACGAAATTGGCGTTTTTTTAGCACGATTCTTCGATGAAATTCGCTCTTTCTTTTCGCAATCTTTTGACAAAATTCGCGCTTTCTTTCTACGATCCTTTGACGAAATTCTCATTTTTACCGCGATCCTTTGCCGAAATTTATTTTCTGTTGCGACTGATTGACGAAAGTGATTTTTTTACACGGAGATCATTTGTCGAAATTCGCGATAGTATTGCTCAGCCGATCGGGAAAATTCTCGATATCTTTCCGTATCAATTAACAAAATTCTTTACTCGTTTCCGCGACATTTTGAAGAAATTTACAACATTTTTTTCGTCAATCGTTTATCGAAATTCGTAATTTTTTTGCGCAATCTTTTGACGAAACTGGCGATTACTTTCTGCACTCTTTTATCGAAATTTCCGATATTTTTCCACGATCGTTTGAAGAAATTCTCAAATTTTTCGGGGACCGATTCACGAATTGATTTTAAGAAATTCCATAAAAGTAATAAAAATCACGGACTTTAGAAAATTTTTTTAAATACTCACTGAAGAATCACTGGTCTGTGAAGAATTTGGAGGGGGGGAAATACTGCGCAGAATTTTTTAAATATGCGGGACTTTCCTTTTCTGTGCACAAATCGCGCGATCCCGGACGTTATTTCAAAGCCTGTACCTCAAAGAAAACTTCATTACTAGAGGAAATTCGTTGGTTGTTTTTTTAAACGAACATAGAATTAAACAAATCTAGTGTTTGTGGGGGGGGGGAGGGGGACTGCCTTCGGCAACGTACTATCGAGCAAGCTATGACCTCTTCTATCTCGAAACAAGCAAATCTTGAATTATTGCGTTTTTTATATTTCGAGTAAAATTAAATTTTCAGCTTTCTTATAAGAATTGATTTAACATTATTCCAATTCGAATTTAATCACGGGAATTGCAAAAATTACCGGAGAGTTTTTTCTGTTTAAAAAAAAAAGTCAAAAAATCGCCTCAAAGCACGAAACCCCTCTCTAAAAATCGCATCAAAAATTCGGAAAAGATTAAAAAACCACAGGGAACGAAATTAACTATTTGGGTAAAAGATTTAAACCAGATTCCTTTTAGGAATGTTGAAAAAAAAATCACCACGAAATGCTTAAAAAACCCTCTAAAAATAACATTGAAAAATTGTTAAAAATGAAAAAAATCGCTGTAAGAATCTCGAAAACATTTTATTGAAAAGAAGACAAAGTTTACTGGATAAAATATTGAAATCGGATTCTTTTTTACTTATTTGAAAAAATTGCCGCAAAATGCGAAAAAATTCGCATAAAAATTTAAATGAAAAATTCCAGAAATTGTCTTCGATATGCATGAGTTCAGGCATATAAATCCTGTCAAATCTTACGGCTGTGCGGACTGCATTGTTTTTTCAGAGTTCAGCGCGCGCGTGTACACACACACAGAGACAGACAAGTACCTATCTTTATTATTACAGTCGCATCATTATAGTATAAATTTTGTCATCTTGATAAAATTTATTGTACATTATCATGACCTGTTTTAGCTAATATATTCGACACATTCTGGGGTAAAAATATGAATTATCGTAATTTCCGGCCTCCGCGGATCAAACAATTATGTTCAGATCCAGAAATCTTGTTTCATGAAACGTAACTTGTTAAATCGTGATAAATATTTAACTTCAATAATGAAATAAAATTTCTGGGTCGAAGCATGATTGTTTGATCCGCGGATTATAGGCCGGAAATTATGGTATTAATGAATATTATAATTATTTATAATATTATAATAATTATTTATATTGACTTTCCTCCAAAATTCCTTGGGTCCCTCTGGTGATCCCTAAGAAGTCTTGGAGTCACATTCTGAAAAACTTTCATGCGTATGTACTGGTGTACCGCATGTATTATCTCAGATTTATCATCCGGCAAAATTTCATGCAGCGTTCCCTGTGCCTATAGAAGTTTCCAGCATGGTTAAAGGACTTTTTTAATCTTTATAACAAGTTAGGGTGCAAAAAGGTTTTACACTTGTGACCACACTTAGTCACTGCTGCAAGAACATTTACATATATATATTTTTTTTACCATTAGATCTAATTTTAATGTTTTGAACCCCTTCTCATCCCTCCTTCTCCCCTTCTCACGCAAACAAAAATCGCGTTTGAGCCCTTTTTAAAAGAAATACCATACAATTATACCTTCTAAGATGAAAACCTGTCTAAAACGAAATTCGACGTGTTTCATGGAGTTCAGTTTTAGAAGGTTTTACTATATAAGATATTGTTTGTATCCAACATGTTCAGGTTAAAAAGTCTGGGCACCCCCCCCCCCTCTCTAAAGGCTGGTTACGCCTATGTTTAATAAATGATAATTTAAAAATTAAATTTCCTCATTCAGCCACTTTAAACGCGGAATAAAATTATTCTTCTGAAATAAATTTTAATTATCGCCAAAATATTTTGCATATCTCGAAAAGAAATCTTTAAATGGAAACTGCTTACTTTATTGGTTTTTACGGGGAAAAAAAAGAACATTATTAGCAAAATCTTCATTTTGGCAGCATGGGATTCGAACCCACCCCTCATAGAGACTGGTGCCTAAAACAAGCGCTTTAGACCGCTCCGCCACGATATCTCGTTTGAAGTGGATGTAATATTTGAAGATAGATTTGATATCTAGCGAATAAAACAATCTATAAAACGATTAGATTTTATTATTATCATCCGACTGAAAAGAAGGGTTATGTGTTTCACGCGTATCTGTGTATGTGGATTTCTTTATACCCTCGAAACATCCCAACGGCTGGATGGATTTTTATGAATGAGGTCTCAATCGATTCGGCTTAATCTTCCGACGGTTATAGGATAGGTTTTGTTTTTATAAATTCAAAATGGCGGCTGTAAAATTAAAAATGGCGGTAGAGACGAAAAAAAAAATTTGCGCACCATATTGAGTGGCATATCATTGGTCTTTCAGAATGAAGACGATGTTTCATTGACCATTTTGTAGTTAGAAGCTCCGTTTAAATATTACACAACCTGGAAGTTGTGTACTTTGGATCGCTACCTTTACTGTAACTCTAACCTTCATAATAGACATCTATAGGCCTCATCAAAAGAGTGTTTGTAGATAGGAACTAATAATTAAACACAACTTAAAAGTCATCAATACAAGTAAATAATAAATAAATAAACCCGACTGCGTAAAAAACGAACTAAAAAGAGGGAAACAAAATGACGTAGGAAAATAGTAGAGAGTGTAATGGAAATCCTTTTTATTACCCGACTGCCAAGAAGGGTTATGTGTTTGAGGCCTATCTGGCTAAGTGGATTTCTTCATACCGTTGAAACATCCCAACGGCTCGATGGACTTCAATGAGTGAGGTCTCTATCGATTAGTCTTAACCGTCCGATGGTTATAGGCTACGTTTTGTTTTTATAAATTCAAAATGGCTGCCGTAAAATACAAAATGGTGGTGGAGACGAAAAAATGTTTTTTACGCACCCTATTGAGTGGCATATCATTGGAGAGATCTCTCAAAATGAAGACGATGTTTCATTGACTATTTTACAGTCAGAAGTTCCGTTTAAATATTACACAACCTGAAAGTTGTGTATGTAGGATCTCTAGTTTTACTGCAACTCTAACCTTCAAGGACATCTATAGGCCTCATCAAAACAGTTTTTATAGATAGGAACCAATAATTAAACACAACTTAAAAGTCATCAATACAAGTAAATAAAAAAAATTGGTAAGCAATATAAAAAATAGTTTCACATTGATGAGAAATAACTAATTAGTTGGCTTTTATTCAGTCGGGTTTTTTGATTTTTTAAATTTAATTACTTGTTTACGAATCTTTTAACACGAAAAAAAATTTCGTCCCCTCAGTTTCGTGTTAAACGTGTATTTCATTGTATTTCATACTTTAGACGTTGCCGTTAAATATTCGCACAATTTCATTCTACATTGTCTTATATGTGAGTCAAGGCCATTTATTTTGCTAGAATTTGCATTCAAAATTATAATTGATTCCAATAATATTAAAAAAAATAAGCTTTATTCAAATATTTTTTCTGTCACTCTATGTTTATACAATTACAACTGGGATTTCTCAGAATTGTGCTGAAATATCAATCAGCAAATGCATAAAAATTGAATACAAATACAAATAATAATTACTAGCGGATATAAATAAATTAAATGCCTTATATTTTGTCATAGAATAATTTTGTTTTCCAGTTTATTGTATAACGACCTTGGGATTTTCATAGAAATCCAGAAAGCTATATTAGCAAATAGACTTGTTTGGCAAATCCAAACTGGCTATCTTCTGACAAGTTTTAGGTAGATTTCGTATGAAATACTACCTATTACATTCTCCTCTATGTTGGAATTTCTGAAAATTTTTTGAAGATCTACACCGATCCTGACCCCTAGAACCCAAAACCATCCTCAGTAAAAAACTTTATACATATATGTATCTATCTATATATATCTATCTATCTATATATATCACTTTCTTCTGCACACGATAACTTCCACAATTCTGCACAAATCTCTTCCAAACTCTTCCAAAAATCAAGGGGCATAAAAGCTCGGTCAGGTTCGTTAATGGGCAAAATCGGGCCAAGGGGATGGAAATAGGGAGGGGTTTTGTGAAAACCGAAAAAACCCCATAACATGTTAATTTTTGTACATATCAAATCAGTTTAAAGTTTTTATTACTTCTAAAAATAGGGCCAAAAATTTATGCATCACAGACTTTTGATAAAATTAAAAATGGGCTCAAGGGGCGCAAAAAATAGGGTTTTTGGGAGTAAAAAATTCATAACTTCGTCAATTCTTCAGATATCAAATCCAATTAATTTTATTATAAATCTCCTTAATATTATCTACAACTTTTATATTCACAAGTTTTTGATAGGACCAATCCGTACCGCAAAAAAAAAAAAAAAAAAAAAAAAAAAAAAAAAAAATTAAAAACGAAAAACGTAAACAAAAAGGGAGGTTGAAGAAGAAAAAATTCATAACTCTGTCAATTCACAAGATATAAAATCCCGATAAATTTATCATATATCTTGTTAATATTGTCTTCAACATTTATATAGAAGAGTTTCTTATAGGACCAATTCTTATAGCAAAAAACGAATTAAAAATACATAGCGGTTGAAGAAAAAAATCATCTTATTAAGGGTGTATTCAAATCCGAACTGCTTATTTTCTTACTCATTTTTAAATTCATTTTTGCTCTCAGACGCATCCAACTGGTAGATTCTCTTATTCAGAAACTATATAATGTACCGTAATGATCGATTTTTTGATAGAGGCAGAATATATTTCAAAAAATGATGTTAAAGTGGGCATTTTGAACAGAATTTTCCGAAGTGATTGTGTTAGAAACGAAAAATATTGTCCTACTGAGAAAATAATTGTTTATAAATCAAGTTTTAATTAATTGAACGAAAAATAAAAACACAAGTCGCTTATAAATCTCTTCAAAAATCATGTCAGCAAGTTTAATATTTTTTCTATTAAAAATGAATCTGAAAATGTGCCACAAAATTTCGAGTTGTTGAGCATGGAAAAGTATTTTTTTGAATACCGCCTTAACATGATTCTGATAAAACCAGCTATTATATATAAATGAAATAAAAACTCGTCAAAAGCAACGAGATAAAATTGTTAAAGTGGGTTTATCTCTAGTCATGATTTAGTTTGGTGAAATTAGTATGCTTAACTTCGAAATCTACCTCCGCCTGTAGGCCGGGTCGGCAAGGACTTTTTAAATTCATTTTTGTTTTGGCAGGTGCTCTTATTAAGAAACTACCTAGTCGAACTTTTTTTTTTCATTCTTCAATAAAGGCAGAAATATTTTCAGAAAATGCTCCAGAAAGAGAATTTCCGGACGCGAATGCGCATGAAAGGAAAAAACTGTCGTCTCGAGAGACAACAGTCGCGTATAACGTAAGGTGTAATTCATTTATCGGAAAATGAGAAAACTGTTCGATTCCAAATCGCTTCAATAATCATGGCTGGATGTATTATGCTTTTACGTTTAAAAGTAAATCCATCAATGTGTCAAAAAATTTCTCGCTCTTGAGCAAGGAAAAATTTATGTATATATATTTTAGAACCACCTGAAGGGGACCAGAATAATTTAAAATAACAAGACTGGAATTTAATCGTGTATTGGGATACCTATAATCGATTTAGATTTAGACTATTACTTCATTTGCATTTAAATATCTTTGTTTTTTAGACTTCAAAACAGTGGCAAAACTGATTAATTTTGTCGTACAATATTAAAAAAATTGTTATTATTATTGATTTTGACATCTTAATGAATATTTCTTATTTCTATAAAACAAATAAATAAATACAAAAAAAAAAAAAAGTAATAGTCTAATTTAACCGGAAAATGTCGGAAAGGGTATCGGAAAATGTTGAATTCATTTGAAATATTACATTAATTAATTATATGAAAATTCTCCCCCTAGAAAACTATAATGTCACCCCCTGGAGTTCCATAATTTTCTCCTATGAAAAAAAAATACATATATATATCAGAATCAATATTTGTTATAGAAATATAATATTTAAAATTACTATTTCATGTTACATGCTTAAATTGTTTCAAGATTTTACATTGTTTCTTTCGATTTAGCGAAGGACATATCCCTTTAGTTAATTTATTCTAAATAGATCAGTACCTTTATTGTACACAATTTCTGAAAAATACCTTGAAAAAGGTTTATATATATATATGTATGTCCTTATGAAATCCCCCCCCCCCCCCCACCCCCTTGATAAGAAAATCAATATAAAGCATAAAGAGTTAAATTACAATTAATTTCTTTAATAGTGCCATTTACTAAAAAGTTAAATAAAAATGATTAATAGAAACATCATCATTAACTTCTTTAATTCTAAATTCCAGAAAATATTTCTTTTTATCTATTAATAATTGTGTAAAATCAGAAGGTAATTTATCAAAATCCATCATCCAAAAGGTTTTCAAACAGAAACTGAGATAAACTCAAAAATGAACCAAAACAAATTGCTCTTTAAATTATACAACCAATCAGAAGCCCGTATTTTCTCCCCCATGCTAACTTCGGTGGGATTGGCAAAAAAAAATGCTTGGCGGATGTGCGGTGCGTTCACATTCTTTTCATTCTGCAGTCAGTTCAAAATTTCGGATCGGAGAATCACTGGAGATAGAAATGCCGTACCGCGCCGACCGCTTCAGTTCTGCGAATTGTCTTTATGTTTAGTTGCACAAAAGTATGTATGTAAATTATCATTTATATTATTTCTGATGTCAAATTTCCTTTTTCTAAGCGCACACACAAAACGTACAACGATGAATGAGGTATCATACTAGAGATGGGCGTTATTCAACATATTAGGATAAATAAAAGTGCTATTGTTTTATAGTTCCTTCTTTAGTAACAGAACAGAAAGTCCTTGTTAAATTTGGAAAGCATTATTTTTTTTAAAGCTGAAGCAATAGTTTTTATATAAATACACATTAAAATTATAATAAAAATTAATTTCCGAAATTTGTTTTTTATATTACTAAAAAGGGGGGCTTAATAATGAAATAAAAATAAGTCCCGTTTTATACGCTTATGATGACGCGGCAAAGCGAGAAGAGACAAGTCATTAATTAACAACCGATGTCAGTCAAAGATCGTCCTTTCATGTCTGCAAGACTTCAGTGGCTAGCAAGTATTATCGGCAGCAGAAAAATGTAAAACTTAGTAACTGTGAAGCAATCTCTCAAGCAAACAATCAGCCTAATTCGCTAGAAAACATCTGGCCATTCGCTAGAAAACAATGCTACAAGCTTTACGACTGTTGAATAGTTCCGAGAAACCATATACAGCTTGACAATTATTTTATTGCAAAATAATCATTATTGTTGATTCGAATACTGCAACTGATTTCGTTCTGTACGAAGATAAAATAAAATAAAATAACACTTCACAGTGATTTAACTTAAACCATTGTAATTTGTTGTGCAGATTCAGAGCGTTGCATGCAATCGTTTTAGACGATGGGATTTTTTGGAATGAAAAGTAAAACATGCTGAAACCTTTAACTGATGTCACAGAAATTGTCACATAGCTAGTGTGAAGCGGTCTGTGAGACCGCTCCATCAAAAGATGAATAAAAGCTGTGATTAACTCGGAGGATGTTGTTTTTGTACAGGAGTGTTATAATTAAAATTCACATATTCAAAAGTCTCTGGTGTTAGTACTAAAGTTCCAAAAGAAACAAAATTTCAATAGTGTTTGTAGATAAACCGAAATTTGCAAGTTAAACTATGAAAATTGAAAAAAAAGGCACCGGTCTTTGAGACCGGTAACATCAGTTACAGGGTCTGAGGATGGTAATGATTTCGATTTTACTACATTTTTGGCAGAGTTAGTGTGGTAGTCATTTTTGATAGGGTGGCGGTTTCTTTGAATTTGAATTTTTAATCTTTTGCACTCCACTAACATCTATACGGTGACATACTAAGTTCAAAGCTGCCACAGGCAACTATTTTTTAATTCTACCTGACACCACTTTTTCAAAACAAAAATTATTGACATACTGTTCGAAAACATTTGCTAGAGAAATATACTACAAAATCTGTTTTTTAAATAGTGGAGCGAATAGAATAGAAAAATAGTCGCATGTGGCAGCCCTGTAAGTTTAACCACAAATCCACTCTCACTGTATAGGTGTCAGTGGAATGCAAAAGGTTAAAAGGGATATTGCTCATAGAGTTTGAGGGGTTGTTTTTCTTTTTATTTTGACGCTATAATTTTTTTTTTCTTGACCATGTGTTTTTATTTATTTTTTACTTTCTCATTACAGTGTTTTCATAAAATAAGAGCTAGAAAACAGTTTTATTTCTGTTATTTAATTTTACTGTATAACAAAAGAAAGACAATAACATTGCATTATTTGTGTGTACACTTAATTTTAATACAATTGTAGCTAATTTAAAAAACGTAATGAAAATTTGTTTGGATAAATTTCTTTTGATTAAAAGAGTATAAATAATATTTTCATGTTCTTGTGGGATTCGCTTTGGATATATATGCATTGATAGATATGGGTGCAATGAAATCGGGGATCAAATTTCATTTTTTACAAATCATGTTGTTAAAACAGTGTTTATTTTTATAGGGTCAGGTGGGGTAAAGTGGTCAGGCGGGGTAAAGTGGTCATAATTCATAAAAAGGGCTAAAATCCTGACTAATACAGAAATTTGAATAATTTTCTTTAAATTTTAGATTTATTAAGTATTGATCAAAGTTTCTCACTCAAAAAAACATTTTTAGTAACATGTTTGAGCCACTGAGTACTCATTTTGTCTGTCTTTGTTACACCTTGTTCTTTTAACTCTTTAATTAACTTTTCTGCTGCATTTTGTTTATCCCAAATTTTGTAAAATTGGCAGTTCAGAATGCTTTTCACATATCTCAAGAACATATTTTCATTTATAGCTAAGTTATATTTATCACAGATTTTATTTTATAATAGTTTTAGTTACATGGGGTAAAGTGGTCATAGGGTTAGGCTTAACTTATAGATATTTGATCTGAGTTAAATTATTCATTATATACAATGCCAGTTTATTAAATACTAATAATGATTAAAAACTAACTGCAAATATTTATTATTTAATAATAGTTTATAATATGGGGGTTAAAAAAGGTTAGGTTTAATTTTTAATAGGTTCAGAATAGTGAATGAATTAACTAAGTGTAAACCCGAATTGCTTGCAAAGGTTACATCAACTAATTTAACAACCAACACATTAACTACTTTTTCTAATACCTATACTTTATTATATAAGAAAATGGTCCACAAGAAAGTCCTGAAAGAATTTTTAATGTTGATGAGGCTGGAATGGATATGGATAGCCAAAAATAGTCCTGTTTAAAAAATGTTACGCAATGCAATGCATTATATAAAATTCAGAAACCAAAGGAAAGATAATGTTTAGTATTCCTTTTGGTATATCATCTAGTGGTTATTACATTCTTCCATTCGCAGTTTATGAGTGATTATATATGAATTATGAATAAAGGGTGGTCGTGGAGCATTGTATGAATCATGGAATCTGGATAGATGCAGGATTCTGTACTTGAATCTTGGATGGATCATTTTATTAAATAGATAGTACACCGAAAGCTTACAAAAGCCTGCCCTTTTATTTATGATTGTAATGGACATAAATGAATTATGACGCTGTGAAAAATAGCTATCGACAATCACATTATAATACTCTGCCTGCTACCTCATACTAGTCATAGTCTACAACCATTAGATCTAGGTGTGTTTTCCCATTAAAAAAAGCCTGGAAAGGAATTTTAAAGAAACAGTATCAAGAAAGCAGACTGCAAAATATGTAAAAAAAAATTAAAATAAGCTACATTGGCAACATTATCTACACTCATTTCAGATGTGAATAGAATTGTTAGACATAGTTTTAAAGGAAAAGGAAATGTGTCCAGTCCAAGATCAGAGTAGTATTGACAGAAAAAACACTTGCATTATATCTGCAAAAATAACAAGAGGAATGAGATACTTAAAAGTTGCTTAAATTTCCAAGAGGAAAAAAACAACAACAAAATATCCCTAGTCAACATTCTCTTTTGAATCCATTTATAATCACTAAAGATAAAGATGACATCTCAAACCATATCTATCCAACCCGTCCTTGAGTGTTGCTAAGATATGAAATGAAGAAATCAATAAAGCAATTTATTGGGAAAAAACATGATTATTTTTCTTAAAGTAGCTATGTTTAAAAAAAATCCAAATTTGGCAATCATTATACTTTTCCAGAATCAGATGTGATCAAAATCCTTGAAGAACCAAATTTTAACAGCAAACAATTTTAACATTACAAATTTACACTTTAATAAAATAAAATGGCAGATAACTTATTATAAAGGCTGTTTAAAATGTTTGTAAATAATAAAATGTCACTTTTTATTCATTAGTTTATTTTTTTATTACACTTTTTCAATGTGACCACTTTACCCCATGCACTACTCACTTTACCCCACCCCCTGGGGTAAAGTGGTCATAAAAACATGCCTGGAAAAATATGTTATAAAAAGGTGTTATTCCCCAAAAATATTTCTGAAATGGATATGGATGTACTCTAGAGTAATGTAATGTAAAATAACACCCAAAATTTTAGAAAACATCACAGAAATTCTGATGTTTATATCCTCTGAAAGTTTGAAAAGCCTGTTTTTATGACCACTTTCCCCCACCTGACCCTACAGCGTGTCTTTTCTTATCGTTTACCAAAACCTAATTTCTAAACCGTTAGTTTTAGAGGTATAGTTCCAATTGCCAAAATGTTTCAAATTTTGTTCAACCTCATATAAAAATCGATGTACTACGTTAAAATAGCTGCTTTTTAAATAGTTCAGAAATTAAAATTTTTTTACAATGTCTAGGTCTTATAAGTTTCTCAGTGTTCTAACATGTAAAACAGTAACAATTTATTGTGCTATGACCAAAACTTACTGAGTTATGTTACTTGGAATTTGATGAACTTTCAGTGTTTTGTCACCAAAAATGGAAAAAGCTGTTTTTAGTATTGCATTAATAAATTACAATGATGAATTGTATTTAATTAAAAGTGTATAAATAATATTTTCATGTTCTTGTGAGGTTCGCTATGGATAGGCGTTGATAGATATGGACGCAATGAAGTCGGGAACGAAATTTATTTATTTTACTATTTTTTTTTTTTTTTTTTACAAATCATGTTGTTAAAACTGTGTTTATTTTTATGCAGAGGTGTCTCTTCTCATTGTTTGCCAAAAGATAATTTCTAAACCGTTAGTTTTAGATGTATACTTCCACTTGCAAAAATGTTTTAAATTTTGGTATGCATGATTTAAAATCAAAGTACGTTAAAATATCTGCTTTTTAAATAGCTAAGAAAGCAACTTTTAAATAGAAAAAAATTCTACATGTTCTAACAAGTAAAACAGTAAAAAATTATTCTTCAGTAACTAAAACTTACTTAGTTATGATACTTAGAATTTTGTGAATTTTCAACGTTTTAGTCGCCATAAATGGAAAACCCGTATTTTTAGTGCCAGAAAAACAAAATGCGTGAAATTCAAAGTATCATAACTAAGTTTATAAACTCATTTTAATGATGTGGATTCATCTCAATGGAAAACAGCGTTTATACTTACGTCCCAGAAGTACTTCCAACATTTAGTTTTTAAAGGCCTAATTAAAACATCCGTTGACAGCATACACAGCGATTAGCTATACGTTACAAAAATAACAGGTTGTTGGAACCTGTTAAATGTGCAAGTGTGGAACGATGCAACCTGTTAACCAAAAGTAACTCTATTTCCCATTTCTATATCCAGGGCCGAAACTAGCCTTTTTTGCACCCGGGGCAAACATGGATTTTGGCGCCCATCCCCCTCTTCCGTAATGTATATTTACAAAGAGAATTTTACTCATTTTCTAATAGCCGACTTATTTTTAAATATGTAATAATAAAAGATGTAATACTGAACTATGTAATCTAAAATGGCGGATCCAACAGGGAGGTCACTGGGGCCATTACCCTCCCCCCCCCCCCTCTGAACACCAACAAAAGTATTCTAAAGATCTTTTTTAAAATAAAATATCCGGTAGAGTCCCGATTATCCGAGACCCGCTTAACCGAGTTATTTTCTTCTGATGTACTGATGTCTTCCATTATTATGAAGCAGCTATTATAAATGAAGTGTTAGGTGAAGATGAAAGAGCAGTCGTAAAAAGTTAGATCTTTGATTTTCTGGTCAGAATGGGGGAAAAAATGACCATAATATTTATTTGAAAAAAAAAATATTGGCCATTTTTTCCCCATTCTAACAAGAAAATCAGAGATCTAACTTTTTACGGCTGTTCTTTCATCTTCACGTAACACTTCATTTATAATGGCTGTTTCATAATAATGGAAGCCATCAGTCCATCAGAATAAAATTATTCATTCCAAAGGTATATTCCTTCATTTGGCGCCCGGGACACGTGCCCCCTCTGCCCTTCCCCCCTTAGTTTCGGTCCTGTGTATATCATACAGAACATTTTTGAACAGACTTTCGACATAGTACACATAGTTCAAGAAAATGTAGGAGAGGCTCATATGTTTTCTTTATATCTTACGCATGCACGCACAAACAAACACACACAAATATATATAATCAAACAAAGTATTATATAGAAAGAAAAATTAGTGCATATTCATATTGTAGGCACTATGTTCATTTTAAATATGTTAAAAAATTCAGTGGCCATTAGATAGTATTTCTTCATAAATTTCATTTGACCTTAAATAAGTAAACTTCTAGTATATGCAACAAGAAATTTATAGTTCTTATACACAATTTCTGTAACATGTAAATGTCCACTCCATCGCTGTTCTAACAAACGAGTAGGGATTGACCTTCATATTTCTTAGCTATGCTGCCTTTTCCCAAAAATTGTACAATATGAAACATTGATCATAAAACTGTTTGGTTTCACTAACCTCATTTATTGCCTTTATGATTACTGAATGAAGCCTTTAGTTACAGCAATTTACGTATGGGATGTTTCTGTTAAGATGTTTCTGCAATATTGCTTAGACACCACCTTTTCCATTGCTCATGCAGCTCATTCCAGTGCCATCATAATATTGACTCAAATTTTTAGAATTATCTAAATTGCAATCACGAAGGACCTTTTAAAGTTAAATCAGAAAATGTTTTTGCATCCAAGTCAAAACAAGAACAACTTTTTAATGCGATAATTGATTCCTTTACTTTCCCGTTCTTCACATATCTTGCTCTTAATGCAACATTTTCCCAGTTTTTTTTATCATATGTCCAGTCTTCCAAAATCGAAAACCAGGGGACATCAGCATTATTAATATAATTTTATATATCCTCTGACCAGGGGCGTAAATCCTGGGGGGGGGGGGTACCGGGGGTGCAACACCCCCCCTACGAAAAAATCAGTCGGAAAATTTCACGTTCGATCGGAAAAAGTACGTTTAGTCGGAAAAAATGGTATTAAACTATAAAAACTTATAAATTGGAAAAATGAAAAAACCAGTCGGAAAAATTCCCGTTCGATCGGAAAAAAGTAAATTTAGTCGAAAAAAATGGCATTAACGGATAAAAACTTATGAATTGGAGAAATATTTTTGTAGTTTTTAATTAGTAAATAAGAAAAACAAGTTAGAGCGAAGAAAACCTATAAAATTTTATTCTTAGTCGGAATTTTCCCTTGTAATTTTTAATTAGAAAATTAGAAAAAACAATTTAGAACGAAGAAAACCTATATAAATTTATACTTAGTCGGAAATATTAAGGATTTTATTTTTGTGATTAAAACTATTCAGAAAAACTTTGACTTGTCAAATATTGAGAACTCGAAAACCTCGATATGAAGAAACAAAATATTTATATACATATTCCAGCAATGTTAATATTATTTGTAACCTTGATATTTTGATCAAAAACTTTGATATTCCGAACTTTTTTCTGTTCCCTTTGACTTCGAGATATCGAGATCCAGCTGTATTTATTTATAGTCAGAAAGTTTTTAGTTTAGTCTGTAAATTTTAAGACATATTGATTGAAGTGAAGAAACTTCTATTTTTTTTTTTTTTTTAATCTAACTTTAAATTTAGTTAGAAACGTGTATCACGGAATTTAGATGATATCCGATGAAAATTCAAAACTGAATTGCAAATATTTAGTATATATGTCGTAGGCTAATTGAGAAATCCGGCTCTTTGCAAACAGCCTAGGTTCTTTGCAAAGAGCCGGGAAAATTGGAGAATCCATCTCCCTTTTTCCAATTAGCCTGATATTTTTCAGGCTTATTGCAAAGAACCTAGGAAGCGTTAGGCTAATTGAAAAATGACCACTTATTATCCGATCAGGGTGATATTTTTAGCTCACAGGCTATCAAAGCCTGAGAGCTTATTTTCCCGCCGATTCTGTATGTACGTGTGTACGTACGTATGTACGTAACACGATAACTCTTCATAGAAATATCCGATTTGCTTCAAATTTTTCTTCTAGGTTCATTCTGATGAGGTGCTTCCCTGATTAGTTTTTGGGGTTCATTGGTTAAGGATAAAGGGGGGGGAAAGGGGGGCTAGTCCCCCCTTAATTTATATAAATGGGTTTTTCATGCAGAAATATTCAATTTGCTCCAAATTTGGTATGCCGGTTTATTGTGTTAAGGAGCTTCCCTGATTAGATTTGGAAGCTCATTATTTAAGTATAAAGGGGGGCTACCCCCCTTAATTTAGATAAATCGGTTTTTCATGATGAATTATTCGATTTGCTCCAAATTTGGTATGCCGGTTTATTAAGTTAAGAAGCTGCCTTGATCAGATTTGGAGGTTCATTAGTTACATATAAAGGGAGGAAAGGGGGGTAGCCCCCCCCCCCCCGTAGTTTAGATAAATGAGTTTTTCATGCAGAAATATGCGATTTGCAATAAATTTGGTATACCGGTTAATTATGTTAAGCAGCTTCCCTGATTACATTTAGAAGATCATTATTATGTATAAAGGGTGGAAAGGGGGGCAATTGCCTCTCCCCTTAATTTAGATAAATTTTCCATGTAGAATTATTCGATTAGGTCAAATTTGGCATACTGGTTTAGTATGTTAAGGAGATGGCTTGATTAGATTTGGAGGTTCATTAGTTAAGTATAAAGGGAGAAAAGGGGGGGAAGATAGCCCCCCCCTCCTTAATTTAGGTAAATGGGTTTTTAATGCAAAATTATTCGATTTGCTCCAAATTTGGTATACTGGTTTATTATGTTAAGGAGCGTTCCTGATTAGATTTGGGAGTTCATTAGTTAAGTATAAAGGAAGGAAAGGGGGGTTAGACCCCCCCCCCCTTAATTTAGATAAAAGGGTTTTTCATGCAGAGTTATTCGATTTGCTCCAAATTTCGTATACCGGTTTATTATGTTAAGGAGCTGCCTTGATTAGATTTGGAGATTTATTGGTTAAGTATAAAGGAGGGACAGCGGCTAGTGTCCCCATAATTTAGATAAATGGGTTTTTCATACAGAATTATTCGATTTGTTTCAAATTTGATATACCAGTTTATTACGGTATGGCTTCCTTCATTTGGTTTGGAGGTTCATTGGTTAAGTATAAAAGGGGGGAAAGGGGGACAATCGACCCTCCCCTTAATTTAGATAAATGGGTTTTCATGCAGAATTATCTAATTTAGTTTAATTTTTTTTCAACCGGATCCGAACTTGAAGGTTCCATTTGAAGTCAACCCGAAAACCGACCACAACCAGGTTTCGGATTGAGTTCAATTAGAACTTTCAGGTTCGGATCGGGTTGCCGGTGGACGGAGATTATTTTGTCTGGCTTGCATCGGGTTATAGTTCTTTGGAATATTTTTGTCGGTTAAGATTTGGTTCGGGATGGGTTTCAGGTTGACTTCGAATGGAATTTTCAGGCTCTGGTAGCGTTGCGTGTCCACGGAAACTAATTTGTCTTGTTCGGATCCGGTTATGGATCTTTGGAATATTTTTGTCGGTTATCAGATTTGATTCGGGATTTCGGGTTTTTTCAAATGGAACTCTCAGGTTCGGGTCGGGTTGCATGTAGACCGAAATTATTTTGTCTTGCTCGGATCGGGGTACGGTCTGTTGTAATTTATTTTTCGGGTTTGGGTAGGGTTATGCGTTAATAAACCTAATAAAAAGAAAATTGCCTAGTTAAACTGATGGCATTGAGCTCACATGCTATTCACACTAATTGTATATTATACTCTTATTTCAAAGAATTAAAGCCCCTCGAAAAATAAATGAAGGGATTAGTCGCCGTTGCCCCCCTTTCTACTTAACCAAAGAACCTCGAAATCTAATCAGGGAAGCTACTTAACATAATAAACTGGTATACCAAATTTGAAGCAAATCAGATAATTCTGCATGAAAAAACCATTTCACTAATTTAAGGGAGGTATTAGCTCCCCAATTTCTCCCTTTATGCTAAACCAATGAACTTTCAAATCTAATCAGAAAAGCTCCTTATTAGAATGAACCTAAAAAAAAAAAAAAAAAATTAACTAAATTAGATAATTCTGCATGAAAACCAATTTATCTAAATTAAGGGGAGGGGCATTTGCCCCCCTTTCCCCACTTTAATACTTAACCAATGAACCTCCAAATCAAATGAAGGAAGCCATATCGTAATAAACTGGTCGTATAAATAAATAACTATCGTAATAAATCAAATTTGAAGCAAATCGAATAATTCTGTATGAAAAACCCATTTATCTAAATTAAGAGGACACTAGCCCCTGTCCCTCCTTTATACTTAACCAATAAATCTCCAAATCTAATCAAGGCAGCTCCTTAACATAATAAAACGGTATACGATATTTGAAGCAAATCGAATAACTCTGCATGAAAAATCCATTTATCTAAATAAGGGGGGTCTAGCCCCCTTTCCTCCCTTTATACTTAACTAATGAACCTCCAAATCTAATCAGGGAAGCTCTTTAACACAATAAACCGGTATACCAAATTTGGAGCAAATCGAATATTTCTGCATGTAAATCCCATTTATATAAATTAAGGGGGGGGGGGGGGATTAGCCCCCCTTTTCCCCTTTATCCTTGAATCCAATCCCTTTATCCAATGAACCCCAAAAACCAATCGGGGAAGCACCTTATCAGAATAAACCTAGAAAAAAAAATTTGAAGCAAATCGGATATTTCTATCAAGAGTTATCGCTTTACGTAAATACGTACGTACACACGTACATACAGAATCGGCGGGCACATAAGCTCTCAGGCTTTGATAGCCTGTGAGCTAAAAATATCACCCTGATCGGATAATAAGTGGTCATTTTTCAATTAGCCTAACGCTTTCTAGGCTCTTTGCAGTAAGCCTGAAAAATATCAGGCTAACTGGAAAAAGGGAGATGGATTCTCCAATTAGCCCGGCTCTTTGCAAAGAGCCGGATTTCTCAATTAGCCTACGACATATATACTCATATCCAAAATTTTAGCGTATATGACAAAAACGTAGAAAGGGAGTATTAAATATCTTACGAAATTATTGAAGTTTATAGCCCAAATTCACAAGATAATTATGACTTCGCGTATCGTATTGAGAAACTAGTTAAATAATTTTAAAGCGCTGATGTCGATTCTTTTCTAATTATTAATAAATTTATCTAAAAATTAGGGGAGAAAGTCTATGATTAATATGAATAGGAAAATGTGGATTGGAATCAAAAACTGCTTTGTTACATAGCGTTACTAAACGTACATCTTGTTACTAAACGTACAAAATTTGATTAACTTTTATTGAAGTACTAAGAAATGGATATAAGTTTTGTTCATTCGAAAATTTTCAATCTTTTAAATTTTGACTTTTTTTATGTGGTAGACGTACATCGTACACTGGTAACAGGATTCCTTATGCTTAATTCAGAATTTGAATTTCTATCCGGAGTGGAGTCTATGTGAATAAATATGTTATACGCAGAAAAAATAAAATGCAATCAGCCCTTTATTGGTAAAAAAAAAAAAAAAAAAAAAAAAAAAAAACCGGGCATCGAATCCCCAGGTCTTCAATCATCCAGTTTCATCAAATTTTGTACATTTAGAAACAAGATATATCGCTATCAAACAAAGCAGTTTGGAGTTCCAAACCGCAATTTTCTACACATATTAATCATATAGTACTTCACCACTAATTTTTAGAGACATACATTAATAATTCAAAAGGAATCAACATTAGCGCTTTAAAACCTATTTGACTATCTCGATACGCTCAGTCATAATTATCTTGAGACTTTCATCTATCATCTATAAAGTTTAATAATTTCGTAAGGTATTTACGATATCCTTTCTTCGTTTTTATCATATATGCTAAACTTTTGGACATGAGTGTGTGGTGTATATATATATTAATTAGTCGGCATTTTGTTGGCAATAGTACTCGGAAATTTTTCTTCTTGGAGTCGGAAATTTATGAGTCTACACCCCCCTACGCAACCAGGGTGGTTTACGCCCCTGCCTCTGACTCTATTTCAGCAAGGATTTGTATTACATTATTTTGGATTTCAGGTGATGTGTACGTTGCGTTAATTGGCACAGCTTTGACGCATTCTACAAGCATCATGTCCTTTTAGGTAGATTTCGTATGAAATACTACCTATTGGGATCGTTTCTATGTTGGAATTTCTGAAAAATTTTTGCAGATCTACACCGATTATGACCCCTAGAACCCAAAACCACCCTCAGTAAAAAACTTTATCTATCTATCTATCTATCTATATATATATATATATTTATCACTTTCTTCTGGACACGATAACTTTCGTAATTCTGCACCAATCTCTTCCAAACTGATACATAAAATCAAAGGGCATAAAATCTCGGTCAAGTTCGTTAATGGGCAAAATCGGACCAAGGGGATGGAAATAAGGAGGGGTTTTGTGAAAACCGAAAACCCCCCATAACTTCTTAATTTTTGTACATATCAAATCAGTTTAAAGTTTTTATTACTTCTAAAAATAGGGCCAAAATTTTATGCATCACAGATTTTTGATAAAGTTAAAAATGGGCTCAACAGGCGCAAAAAATAGGGTTTTTGGGAGAAAAAAAAATTCATAACTTCGTCAATTCTCAAGATATCAAATCCAATTAATTTTATTATAAATCTCCTTAATATTATCTACAACTTTTATATTCACAAGTTTTTGATAGGACCAATTCGTACCGCAAAAAAAAAAAAAAATTAAAAACGAAAACAAAAAGAGGATTTGAAGAAGTAAAAAATCCATAACTACGTCAATTCAAAAGATATCAAATCCCCATGAATTTATCACATATCTTCTTAATATTGTCTACAATATCTATATAGACAAGTTTTGGATAGGACCAATTCTTACAGCAAAAACAAATTAAAAATACATAGCGGTTGAAGAAAAAAAAATCATCTAAGTAAGGGTGTATTCAAATCCAGACTGTATATTTTCTGGCTCATTTTACAATTCATTTTTCCTCTCAAAGGCTTCCAATTCGTACGTTTTCTTACTCAGAAACTATATAATGTACCGTAATGGTCGATTTTTTGATAGAGGCAGAATATATTTCAAAAAATGATGTTAAAGTGGGCATTTTGAACCAACTATCCCGAAGCGGATTGTGTTGGAAAAATCATTGCATTAAGGATGCACTCAAATCCAAATTGCTTATTTTATGACTCATTTTTAAATTCATTTTTGCTCTCAAACGCATTTAATTGGTAGATTCGCTTATTCAGAAACTATATAATGTACCGCAATGACCGATTTTTTGATAGAGGCAGAATATATTTCAAAAAATCATGTCAAAGTGGGCATTTTGAACGAATTTCCCGAAGCCATTGTGTTATCACTTTCTTCTGGACACGATAACTTCCGCAATTCTGCACAAATCTCTTCCAAACTGATACATAAAATCAAGGGACATAAAATCTCGGTCAAGTTCGTTAATGGGCAAAAGTGGAGAAAGGGGGTGGAAATAGGGAGGGGTTTTATGAAAACCGAAAAAAACCCATAATTTCTTAATTTTTGTATATATCAAATCAGTTTAAAATTTTTATTACTTCTAAAAATAGCGCCAAAAATTCATGCATCACAGATTTTTGATAAAATTTAAAATAAGCTCAAGGGGCGCAAAAAATAGGGTTTTTGGGAGAAAAAAATTTCCTTAATTCGTCAATTCTCAAGATATCAAATTCAATAATTTTATTATACATCTCCTTAATATTATCTACAACTTTTATATTCACAAGTTTTTGATAGGACCAATTCGTACCGCAAAAAAAAATTAAAAACGAAAAGAAAAAAGGTGGGTTGAAGAAGAAAAATTTTCATAACTCCGTCAATTCACAAGATATAAAATCTCTATGAATTTATCATATATCTTCTTAATATTGTCTTCAACATTTATATAGACATGTTTTTGATAGGGCCAATTCTTACAGCCAAAACAAATTAAAAATACATAGCGGATGAAGAAAAAAATCATCTTATTAAGGGTGCATTCAAATCCAAACTGTCTATTTTCTTACTCATTTTTAAATTCATTTTTGCTCTCAAACGCATTCAATTGCTAGAGTCTCTTATTCAGAAACTATATAATGTACAGTAATGATCGATTTTTTGATAAAGGCAGAATATATTTCAAAAAATGATGTCAAAGTGGGCATTTTGAACAGAATTTCCCGAAGCGATTGTGTTAGAAACGAAAAATATTGCCCTACTGAGAAAATAATTGTTTATTAATCGAGTTTTAATTAATTGAAAGAAAAATAAAAACACAGGTCGCTTATAAATCTTTTCAAAAATCACGTCAGCATGTTTCATATATTTTTTTTTTTTTTTTTATTAAAAATGAATCTGAAAATGTGCCAGAAAATTTCGAGTTGTTGAGTATGGAAAATATTTTTTTTAATATTGCCTTAATATGATTCTGATAAAACCAGCTATTTTATAAAAAGGAAATAAAATCTCGTCAAAAGCAGACAGATAAAACTGTTACAGTGGATTTATATCTAATAATGATTTAGTTTTTGTTGTGAAATTAGTATACTTAACTTCGAAATCTACCTCTGCCTGTAGGCCAGGCCGGTAGGGATTTTTTGACTGTATTTAAAGAGGTTTTTAAATAAACTAATTTTCTCAGGCTCATCTATACCGTAAATCTATCCCATAATGCAAGTTCATTTAGAACCAAAAATTGTAAGATTTCAGCTATCGATTTAATATATTATCGGTTTTTTCAAGAGTATCATTAAACCAAAGATGATACACTTAAAATCATCTCTTCGCGTTATTCTCTTTCCGTCCATTTGCTGACCTTGGACTATTTCTCAGGGGGGGGGGGGGGGAGCTCAACATTTTTTATGGGGGGGGGCTGAGCCTACCCTAGCACCCCCCTAGCTACGGCCCTGAATAGAAGGGTTAGGAAGAAAACGAAGATAGTCACAAACAAGTTAAGTTATTCTTAGTTATTTCAGTTTTTTGGGTGGACTTTTAATGTTTTTCTTTCTTTATGCGTATTTTTATCTGTTCTTTTCAAAAGACTATCGTTTTTTTTTTTTATTGTCTGTATCACCGCCCCCTGAATACTAGGCCTGAGCGCTGATACAAAAATGGCGGCTGCCGAAGGCGGATTATTTTTAACGTAGGTACGGACCCTTAAATGTAAACACCAGTATTTTATTAAAGATTTCTCTGACTTGCTTAATCACAGAAAAATAAAGCGGAAAAAACTTAAAAAAAAATTATTGGTACGAGTATTTAAGGGACCGTACACAAGCTGAAAAAAATCCGCCTTCGGAAGCCGCCATTTTTGTGTCAGCGCTCAGGCCTAGTATTCATGGGGCGGTGTCTGTATCTAAGGTTAACAAAAGGACTTGCTTGTATCATAGATTAATGTACAAGATGAGACATTTACGGCAAAACCTGTAATGGCAATTACAGTACTAGCATCACTACCGACAAGGGGGAAGAATTAACAAGCCTCCGAAATTTACCTATGTTGTTGAAATATGTTTACGCTCTATGTTTTGAGTATCTATTTTTTCCTAAAACGAAGAAGAGGCAGACGATATTCTATTTATGTTTTATTTATTTAGCTGCTTTTTTTTCCGTACTTGTATTGTTCAAATTTAACTTACAAAATGAAAATTAGAGTAATAATATAAAAGAAAAAACCTGGGAAATTCTGTTAAGAACGGAAATATGTAAGTTTATGAGATTAAATTGTAAAAAATCAAATTCAGGTATTGTGTTAATTTATTCGTTTCGAATGAAATTTTATTGAGTGTAATGTCAGTACGTCTATTTATTTTTTACTTTTAGATTTATATAATTCTAAAAATTTTCGAAAGAAATTCTTCCCCATCTGTAATTTTATTATTATTTCTTATATGTTAATATTATAAATATTATTGAATTGATTGTACGTTATTTACATTAAAAACAATGTTTTTATTTTATCTAAGAATTTCTGGGACTTTTAGAGTGCAATATTTCATATATTTTTATATTACACCATTGCTTTTGATATAAAGCATTCAAGACGAAATTTTTACTTTGTTTTCCATTGCATTTAAATCGTTCACTCATGTAACCAAAAAAAAAAAAAAAGTATATATCTGTGCATGAACATAGAAAAGATATTAGATATATAAAATAGAATATCTATTTTATGTTCATGTATCGGTGTAAGATTCTATTGTAAACGTAAACATGCAGCATTTAAAAAAAAGCAAGATCACAATAAGGTAGATAATAATAAAAATATTACAAGGATGGGGAGTTTCTTCCCCGTTGTCACTAAAGGCGCTGATCGCAATCGCATTACCATAGCGTGTTAATCTATGGCTTGTATCAGTAGCTCCAACTTGTGAAAAATATTGGCTGGGCTCAAAAATTTTTCAGCAAAATAACACATATTTTTTCCCTTTAGTGCGTGTTTTGGAGAGAATCGCGGGGTAGGAGCGCTTGACTAAAGCAGATAATTCAAAGTAACATTATGGTTTTTCTAAGTAAGATGTAAAATTATTATAACTTAATAAATAATTTTATTAAATTATACTCTCATATGCTCTTCGTTATAAAAAACATTAATATTTATTATAAAAAGAAAAATTGCTAACTGTTGAAAGTGCAAAAAACAAATGTCAAGAAAAGATACATGTGATTCAAGCCGTAAAACAGGCGGCAAAACATGCAGAAAATTTGTTTTTCAGAGAAATTTAACTACATACGCATTGAAGGGACGTTCAGTGCTCCTGAAAGTCTAATTGATTTTGCTACTATTTTTAAAACAAAATTATTTTTAGAATGTCAATAAAACCAAATTTTATTTCGGCGATTAAATAAACTAGGGGATCGAACCCGAGTTCCTAGGGTTACAGAGTATAGGTGAAAACCATTCTTTTTTTTTATTATTGTAATTATTTTTTACATGTAATATATATATTAGATTGCCCACTAACATCAAAAAGAATTTTTATCTGAAAAATATCAATTATGCAATAAAATAAAGTTTTAAAATTTATTAAAAGCAATACTTTCACATGTCACCGCATGCCAGAAGTTATTAGCATAAGATTTTGGGACTTACGGCAATCTTTCCGACCATTTCAGTGCTTTAAGCGCGTGGTTCAATCACATGTCTGTTAAATTTGTTTCTTATTTAAATTATTTTAGTTATTTTTCCAAAGAGGAAGTTTTAATTTTGTTATGGAACATTAGACGGAAACAAATGCTGAAATTTTTGCATTGTTTTAAGGGCAAGCTGATTAATCTTTCGTAATCGAGCTACACGTGATAGATAAATTTAAAAATAATTCATCCTTGAAAATCTATATATATTATGCTATCGTACGTGGCACAGAAATCGCGATTATTTGTTAATTGTTTACTGGCAACACCTGAATGAAACGCATCTCATTGGTTATTGTGTAATATTTTTAAAAAGGGAATAACAATAAATAAAAAAAGTTTAATTAATAAATATAGAACAATACAATTTATATAATTTAAAAAAATGAAATAAAAGTAAATAAACAATTTATTAATAAATAAACAACATCCGGGTTAGCATATCAAGCAAAATAACGGCACTTTAGTGCCAGTTAAGTACCCCGGTGCGTATATGACACTGGCGTCAGAAAAAAATCGCGCCAACATGGTACGTATATGACATCTGTGCCGTCTTTTATTCATCTCATTTAAAATACAATAATAAATAAATAAAGGTATTTTTCCAGTATAGATACTTGGCGAAATAGAGAAAAGGTCCTTGGCGAAAAAAGAAATTTGGCAACGTATTTTCTGGCAACCTATTTCATCAAAATATTTTTTTCGAATAAAACTACATTAAAGTTGCTATGATCGTAAAAAGTTTGTACTTTTATGTTAGTTGGGAGTAATTCTCGCCAATATCATTTTTTATTTTTCGAGTGGTAAATTAAAACAATGCTTTGATGTTGAAATTAAATGGTTTATGGTATTTATTTTTTCTTTTTTTAAAGAATTTTTTTAAAGTGAAATTCATGAATTTGAAATGTTTCAGTTTTAAATTAAAGTTATCCATTTTAAAATGAGTGAAAGGATTATATTTTAATCTAAATTAATGAAATATGTAAAAAAAAAAAAATTGTAATTTAATAGATTACAACGAGCATTTGGAATTTTTTTTCCCGTCGCATCCTCTTCAACAACAGATCGCAAAGATCAAACTTCAGACGACCAAACATTCATCGATAAACTCTCCAAGTCCCGTTTAGAGAAGAAAAAAAAGTTTACAAATCGAAAGCAGTTCCACCGAATCATCCACAGATTGCGACAAATTACCTACGTTGAGCTCAATTTTTTCCGTTTAGAATCGACCTATTGTAAAACGCCATGGCTAGTGGATTGGAGCCACTCGAGACATGGTCTTTTACTATCAATCGATTAAAAATTAGATTGTTTCATTTTTCGCTTTCGTCTTTTATTTTGTAATCGATTTTCATGGGCCACATAATCAATTGAAGACCTCGATTTTCATGGCTACATAATCAGTTGAAGACCTCGATTTTCATGGCTACATAATCAGTTGAAGACCTCGATTTTCATGGCTACATAATCAGTTGAAGACCTCGATTTTCATGGCCTACATAATGAGTTGGAGACCTCGATTTTCATGGCCTACATAATGAGTTGGAGACCTCGATTTTCATGGCCTACATAATGAGTTGGAGACCTCGATTTTCATGGCCTACATAATGAGTTGGAGACCTCGATTTTCATGGCCTACATAATGAGTTGAAGACCTCGATTTTTGCTTTGCAAGACGATTTTCATTTCGGCGTCGCTCTTTGGCTTTGGATTTTTCCATATCTGATAATTTTCGTCTACCCATTTTGTAACTTTTTCAATTTTTAGCGATTTAAGCCTTTCGATTACCTATTCAAACAATTTTTAACGATTTTATGCCTTTCTATTACCTAAGCAAATAATAATTCTTCTAAAATTAAAGAACATCGTTGAATTTTGTTTAAAAAAATAAAATGCGAGCATCATTCGGTCCCATCCTCGACCGAAAACAACAACCGTTTCCAAATGGTTAAAAATGCGACGAGTACAATGTTTGGCGATTTATCACATGTGCCCGACTAACATAAAAATACAGAGTTCTTGATTTCTCTATCAGAATCTTCCGATTTGGCGAAGGATTGAGCAAGTAAATTAGATTATGAATAAAAGTAACATGATACAATGCCTAGCATAACATTTAAGGGAGACCAAACTGGTCATCACGGGAGGCGAGTTATTTAAAAAACCGTAATAACTCAGTCAATTAAGATACAATTTTCACACAAATTGCATTTGAAAGTAGATTTTTTTTTTCTATTTGGCGGTTAAAAAATTGAAAATGTGCGAAATGTGCGATATTTGGAAACTTAAAAAATCGCTAGCATGCATTATAATTTCAATTTTTTTCAGTTTTTATGAGAAAGTGGCAACAAAAGTACAGTAATATATTATTTTCTTTTCTCCATGATTATTTTCCCTCTACTTTCAACTCTCAATGACTTTCAAGAGAAATGGAGTACTTCAGTTGCCACAATTACAAAAAATGTATTAAAAACTACAAAAAAATTAATATGTTAAAATAAAACTGAGATACAGCTTTCAAACAAATTGCATTAAAAAGTACATTTTTTTCCTTATACGACGCGACGGTGTAAAAATTTTAAATGTGCGATGTTTAGAAGTTTAAAATTTTGCAGTAAAGAAAATTGCAAAACCAAAATTTCATTTCAAATTTCAAAGTGTTGCCATTCGCAAAATGACGTATGCGTTACGCACAGATATGTTTTTCCTTTATAATATAGATAAATAACGAAATAAATCATTAGAAATTTAGTGGGCGAAGAGAGAAAATTATTGGGCGGGCTCGCGCCCCACGGGCCTATATAAGTTGGCGCCAGTAGCTTGTATGATAGTACTGGGTTGAATATTGATTCATGTTTTACGTTAGTAATGTTCTATAAATCTACAGAAATATTATAAAGAAGTAACGTTTGATTGTTTTTAAGAGATATCTCTGGAACTTACCGCTAAATCCTTCTCAATTAAGTTCGAAAATGTTAAAAACGCATTAATTTAAATATGCATTAATACGCGTCATTGTATGGCCATATATGAAAAGTTAGTCACAAGGAAGAGGGTGCGAGCAGTGGTTGTAATGCACGCAGGACTCGTGCTTATAGGATCCACCAGAGATATATTTTTTTAATCACCCATTTTGTGTTAATTTTGATCTTATAAAGCTTTGTACTCGGGAATATCTGAGTAATCCTCAATAAGTATACATGAATTTTTTTCATGCTGGAGTGCAATCGGTTGTATCAAAACTTCGTACTTTGAGTGGTGGAAACTATATATATATATGGGGCATTTTCACGATCTTTTGACTATTAAGTCCCTGAATAATAATTTTTATTTTAGTACATATTCTTGTGTTTTTTTTTCCATATACTGGGGAACATCCCATTGCATATGACTGCATAACAATATTAACGAGATAAATAAGTTTTGGACGATGTTGGGGGTCCAAATACCAGGAAAACTCTTATACCGTCCCGTATCCCTGATGCTGATTTTAAAGTTTGGAGCTGTCTGTATAAAATTGTTTCAATAAAAGTAATTCGATACAATTTTTTCCGAAACTGGGACAATTGTTTTATATAAATATGTAGCAAAAAATTAACCTGCACACATTTTTACGGTTGATATTATTTTTTGAACTATGTCCCTGGGTTGTAGATTCCTTACCATCCCTCTTGCTAAACTTATACAGAAAATCACTTCAGATGCAGCCACAAAATTTTTTTTTAAGTTTTTTCTCATGCTAGAGAAAGAATGCCTAAAAATCTTTGACAGGAAATTTACTGCAGAATTTAAATCAGCATATAAATATCAATTTCAAGCATCGTGACTTTATTGGTGGTCTTACTGTCCCTAAGTTTTATTCCTGCACATTTCGAGGTAAATTATTATTTTTTTAATTTAATCCAATGTAAATAACTGTTTCTAAAAATCAATGAATATTGTGGCTATCACCTAGTCTTAACATGATTTTCCTAAAAATAGTGGTAATTTTCTTTACCGTCCCATCCTTACCATCTCTTTTTTTTCCATTACCATCCCTTTTTTCCTATACCATCCCCTTTTTTTACCTTCCGTCCCTTCTTTAACTCCCCTTTAAGACAATTTATACCAAAATGTTGTACTAAAAATACTACATTGTTATTATTTCTTATTTGAATGTCCTGTGGGTACTATGCAAATTCATTATAAGTAAAAATTTAGAAGAAAATGGAAAGTTATAGTGGTAAAATGGTAAGGAAAATTAAACTCGCAAATTTAACTTAAACCTCAGTTAAATTAAAAAAATTGTTGCTGCTGACCATTTTTTCTATATTTTGAATCATTAAGGCATTCGTCTGTCAGATTAAAATGTTATTTTAGCAAGTTCAATTTCACCAGATTTTTATTCCCGAAAGTCAAAAGATTGTGAGAATGTCCCATATATATATACACTGGTGAACAAAACTTAAAGACCAAGAATTAATGTACACGTAAATGAAAATCTACGTGAGATTGTGGGTCAAGAAGCAAACAATAGTATTAACAGAATGTTACACAGGATTTAATATAAACATTTTGTTGAAAGGAGGAATACAGGGTATTACCATCTGAAACGTGAATGTACATGTGAAATGAAAACATGACTACAATGAAAACATGACTGTACGAAGAAAGCAAAATACTCACAATTAACAATGGTCAGTGACATATCAATCAGGGATGTGGCCATCGTGTAATGCGAGTCAACTTTCAACACGGCGTGGCATACTCAGGACAACATGATTCAATAGCTGTTGAGGCAAGTTGCCCCATTCCACCTTAACTGCACGGATGAGGGTTTCCTTGTTTGTGGGAGGAAATTTTCGAGCAGCTATACGTCTCCCCAAGGCACGCCATACATTTTCAATGGGATTCAGGTCACGGAAACGTGCTGGCCAGTATATACGATGGATATCTTCGGATTCAAGACAAACTTGTACAGACTGTGTGCGATGACAAGGTGCATTATCGTCCATAAAACGAAATTTTTCGCCGACAGCCCTCGAAAAAGTCTAACATGTGGAAGAAGGGAGTCTTCAATGTACCGTCTACCGGTCATGGACCCTTGGTTAAGCACATAGAGATCCGTGCGGCCATTGAACATGGTGCCTGCCCACACCACGATACTTGGAAGTCTCATTTCGATCTCTTTTTAGAATATTTTCGCGACAGTAAGCACTACCAACCTCGTGCCATATCAGTTTACGTCTACAATCAGACGAGAGACGGAACCTACTCTCATCTGAGAAGATCATGGTAGACCAGTCGTCATCAGTCCAATTGCGATGCATATGGCACCACTGTAAACGGGCGCTACGTTGGCGTCTCGAGAGTGGGACCACACAATAGGTCTTCGGGCATATGGTCCACCCTTTTTCAAACGTCTTGCAACACTTTTCCTCGAAATTTTAGTACCTGTCGCAGCACAAAGTTAATTTGCTAATTGACCAGCTGTGCTGCGTCGGTTCCTTTTTGCCAAAATAACAATACAGCGATCTTCTTGGGACGTCGTACTGCTAGGACGACCTCCTCCCGTGCGCGTAGCACATATTCCACTCTTTTGGAATGCCGCCCATAGCCTAGAAACAATACTGTGCGGGATGTTCAATTCACGGGCAACATCTCTCATTTTGCGTCCTTCTTCCAACTTCCCGATTATTCTACCATGAGTGATATCATTTAAATGATACCTCGAAGACATGTTCAAAATTACAATGTTCAAGCTTCGCTTCATCTCCTTTAATTTTTACATCTAATGACAACTCAAAGCACCCGCCGTTTGCGTAAAAATCTCTTATCTCTACTGTCACGTGATCGACAAAAGCGGAAGTACAAAATTTGCATGTTTCACAAAATAGAGTACATCCCGCATTCATGCAAATTTACAAGAGCTGCTGCGGATCTGTTTCTAACTATAATCGTTGAAAATAACAGTGGTGCTTAAGTTTTGTCCACCAGTGTATATGGAATCAATTTTATCCCTACCTGCATAGAAGTGTTAGGTATTCTTAATCATATTTCGAATGAATATAACGCTATATTCACGTAAAGGCTAAGTTTCTTTTTTTGTTATTGTCATATTTCATGATTTAATCTGATTTTTCAGACACGAAAAACTTATCATTATGATAGCAATTGACTCAGATTGATATGATAAGATAAGATTGATATGATAGAGAATATGATATTAATTGATTAAGATGCATAAATGCACTGCAAAAGACGGCCATTACTAATTGGCTCGAGGCAACAAGATGTCTCTTATTTTTACTTCCGAGAGGGATTGCTCAGACTAAGAATTAAGTCTGTAGAACATAGTTGTCCCTCCCGGTCCCTTTACTGAGATCTTTAAAAAAATTACAAAATTCAGCCGAAACTGGGCGCGCCGATACGCGCGACAGAGGGCGGAGTTGTACATACAATACGTAAATAAGTGTAACAGTAACAAAAATTGTAAAATGGCAAAGACATTAAGTAATACAATATTATACAAAGCTGCTGCGACCCGACTTTGGACACTGAATAAGGGGGGACTCGAGCTCAGTGATGGGCTAAAATTGAAAGGTCACATAGGAAGTTACAGATGTTTTTAATCTTTGAGAGCAAAATAGGGCGCGATGACATATTAGCTAGACAACCATCTGGAAGAGCAGGTGGACGGCGAATATGCCAGCGAGTTGTTAAAGAACGCTTATAGAAGTAATGAGAGGGAAAAGCAACATCACCGCACGCACTTAGAGGAGAAAGGACTCCTTTCAACTTGAAGAGGTATGCCCCAAAGGGACCATGAACGATGAGGAAAGTTGTAGTGGAGGGAATGAGCAGGAAAAGATCCAAAAAAACCGCTGGGACCAGATCATAGGTGTATCTACCCCTATCTGAGTAGTCCCAGTGATCCAGCCAGGGCTTAATTTCTAACAAAAAAAGTACCGGAGCCCTAATGTTCTGCGGTACCGGTACAACCACCGTACCGTCTCTCCCCCCCTCCCCGTCACTCCAATCTGCATATTTTATTTCGTACATTATTTGCAGAATTTAAAGCAGTTTTTTTTTTGTTTAGAAAAATAAAAATTTTAAATGTATTTATCAGCATGTACTTAGCCGTCAACTATTCCCCTTTTTAGTTATCAATCCTTCTGAATAGTAATCTTTACCTAATTTTAAAGTTAATTAACTGCAGAATTCTGCAATTACATATTGTAAGGATTATGGTTGTGAAATAGTATTAACACCAAAAAAGGATAGTTCGTAGGATAGATTCATTTTTAAGAAAAAATGAATGAAATTTACAGAAATTAATATTTATATGCTGAAGAATGGAACAATGTTTTACAATTTGGTTATCTTAAACTATAATCGATTCTTCCGCATAAAAATTTTTTGTGGTGAGCCCCTGAAAATCAGATTAAATTAAAAATATTTGACACCGTTATCGGAAAGAACCGATGCTTTTATAGAAAAAGGGGAAACGCTGCTCGATTGCTTTCTATCAGAATAACAATAACATGGCAATTATATCTACTTACAAATGAAAGTGACTTTGTAAATGTGCAGAGATGAGCCTTAGCATGTGTACCGTTCATGATACAAAATAAATAGAGAAATGACTAACGTGATTTTTATACTCGTACGCAATAAATGTCAATAAACCTCAAACAAACAAAACCTCAAGCTGATGCTCTTTGGCTAAAACAGAAAATATTCTTTTCAGGTTAGATATCTACAAAAAAAAAAAAAAAAAATCCAACAAAAAATTATCCTACTGCCACAAAAGAAAATCGAATTGAAAGCAAATTCATTGTTCAATCCCTTGAGTGGCGCCGTATCAACACGCCATCGCCAACATAAATTTGAAATAGAAAAACAAGATTTCTGTTTCCCCTTCATTTTGATCAAAATGGCATTAAAATGATTTGAAATAGAGTATAATAAGTACTTTTAAAGGAGGACAAGGTTTATTTATTTATTTTTCTATACATGAATAAATAAGATTTTAGTTGTTATACAGATTGAGCTCGAGTCAGTCCAAACCCAAAAAACTGTTATAAAAATTGAGTCCGTTTTATCTTTAGCTTCTATGTGTGCGACACATTACGTCACATATAAGTGTTTTGGTAAAAAAGAATGCAAAAGCTTGGAGATGGGAAGGAAGGGAAAAAGTAATTTAGACTTCGTTTTTTCGGAAGCGCTACTGCACTGGGCTCCGGAGCCCTGTATTTATGAGCTCCGGTGAATTCCGACCTATATTTAAATATTTACTAAAAACAGAGAAGTACCGGAGCCGGGCTCCGGTGGGCTCCGGCGCAAATTAAGCCCTGGATCCAGCCATTGTTTTATAAAATGAGCGCGAAGATGTCTTTTGATGTGAGAGTGCGGTACTGGAAGTGAAAAATCAACTGATGGTCTTTCAGTTGCCGCCTTTGCCAACATATCCGCCGTTTCATTTCCCAGGATACCTTTATGGCCTGAAACGTGACCTAAATGGGTTTTCCAGAGAAGGTTTTTGAGAAGTGATTTAATCTCACTAACTTCAGGATTTGTTCAACCAAATGCATAGATAGCCTGCAGGCTGGAAAGACTATCACCAAAAATTGGAATTAAAAAATTGTGGTTTTGTTGAGAAATCCACTCTAAGGCTTTAAAAATGGCAAAGAATTCTACTTGAAAATAGAATTATTGTTATCCAAGCTGTAGGACCGCCGGTGAATCACTTCACTCCCTTTCGTAGCGCAGAAAGCTGCACCTATTGCGGTAATAGTACGTGAGCCATCGGTGAAGACTATAACATTTTGAGTGGGAGAGTAAGAATTTATAGTCGGATTTACATGGAGGTGGGAAGTATCATCTGCCAAATGAAACAGCCAGTAATGTTACGCTAAATTATTATTTGTGAAAAATACTGCTATGAGATAGCTTCATTCTCAAAATGAAGGATGTTACTTTTAGTGAACTCATATTAATGCTACGCATATCCATACCCCATGCATATTAAAATTAATGTTCAGTTTACATTATACATAACAGTTTACATATACACATTGCAAAATAAACGGGGCATATGATTAAAATAATCGTGATAATAATAATAAAACAATAATAACAAACTAAATTAATGTGCGCATACTTTATAAGAAAAATTTCATTCTTTTAGTACTTCAATAAGCATAATCAGGGCTTGATTAATGAATGGGTCAACTGATCTTTGGCCCTGGAGCCCTGATTTTGGGGTCCCCCTGAATTTGGTATGCAATTTTTGCAAATCTGATACTGTAAATTTATTTTGACCTTGTACTCAATATAATTAATATTTTGTACTTTTAAAGTAGGATAAGATTTAAAACAAACATATTTTGATAAATATATATTTAAATATTCATATCTGTATTCAAGGCATATAACATGTTTAATTTTTTGTGACAGTATAGAAAAGGGGGCTCCTAAATGAATACCAGGCTCTTGATCTCTCTTTCGTTTGATCGATCCCTGAGGATAATTTTTTTAACATTTATCACCGGCCGAAATATTTTCTGAATCCAATACTTATACAATGCGTTTACGTTGAAAAGAACTATCTATTTGGTTAAAAGAACCCGATGTCGCTGCGACATACATGTATCATTCAGGCTTTATTTTTTGGCACTTTTTAAAGCATTACTGGAACTGCGGATTGCTGAACTATATCTTCTAAACTATATAGTTTGATGTCGAAAATCGTATTAATTTCCATGACAATAAGGCCCTCCGTGGCATAGGGGTTAAGACACCACTTCGCTAATCGCTTGCAAGAGTAGGAGAGGCGCCGGGTTTAACCACGACCAAAGACATACAATGCCAGTTCATGACGTTTAAAACGTCACACGAAGTGGATCATCTTTACACGGTGATTGGTACAAAGCGGTGTGTCCGTCATTTTGTGATGCCGTGTAAAGATGATCCAATCCGTGTGACGTTTTAAAGGTCATGAACTGGGCTTGAATGTCGTTGGTCGCGGTCTGTCCCGTCCTTATGTCGACGACGGCTTATAAGCGGGCACTTGATGTCAAGCACACAAACATTTTGACATTTGACATTTTATTAACATACTTCAGTACTTACAAAAATACCATTTGCGTTTTCAGCGACTCATGCCAATGCTCATTTAAGTTTTCCCCTCCATAATTCTAAAAACCACATTTTGCCATCCATGGGAGCTATCCATAAATGATGTCATACTTTTTCAATATTTTTGACCCCCCCCCCCCCTTTGTCAAAAAGTACACCAGTTCACCATACCCTTCTTCCTCCCCCCTCCCCTTGTCACAAGTCACGCTATAATACATAAACATATACTTCAGTTCAGAAACAAAGCACTATGGTTTAGATTATATTTCAAATTTTATTTTTTAGCTTTAACTATGTGTTTTAACAACATTTTTGAGCATAACAGTAAAAATGATTCGTGTACTTATTTTGTATGAAATAACATTAAAGTTTACAACAAAAAACATAATATACAATAGTAATAAAATATTATGAAAGAGTAATTGAAAACAGTAGTACTTTGTAATTTAAAATGGACGTTTAATATTTTTGGCTTTAAATCTTATCTTTACTGTATGAACACAAAATACTTTAAAACAGATTGAAACAGCTTCAATATTAGTTTTAATTAAATGAAATTGCCATCACATTTCATTTGCCACATTAATATGAACATTTATAACATTATATACTAAATCATGAAATAGAAACTACTCTGAATCATTTACTATTACGACTCTTCCCCCCATGGAGAACATATATGCTCGTCCATTGAGTACACAGGCATTTTGACACCGCTCCCATCCTCGGGTATAGTTAGCCATCTAATGTCAATATCGTCTTGATCCACCCAATCTGCAAATTCCACATTCTCAGTAAAAGCAATTACAGCCATGAGTTCTTGTTATCTGCGCACAGATATCGAAGCGGTCTAACTCTGTTAACTTCTGGTTGACACATTTCACTGATTTTATGCACACCAATTATGTGTTTATTCAACATGACATTGGATGCAAAATACAAACCACAATGCTTGCAAACACGAGTAGGAAGCACACTTTGCACTGAAGGGCAATAGAGGTCATATGGCAACACTTTGTGACAACTCTCCCACTGATCTTGGAAGAAATTCCTCTGCTTTCAAAATTTGTGCAGCAAAGAGTGATGGAAATTTATAATTTTCTGAGCCAGCTCGGTGCTTAAAAATTATGCGTTTAAAGCATATACAATAGTTCTGGAATAAGTGGTGGGTAGGAATATATAAGTGAAACTATCCAACCAACTCCATAATTTGTAAACCATATTTTATAAATATCGTAAATGCTGCTAATTTTGATTGTTTATCTATAACTTTATATTCTGCAAAGGTTTCATTTATTTATATTGATTTTGTTTTGCAGAAATAAACAAAATGACAGGGGAAAAGTATTTCGGAATAAACTTAAAATACTTGCCTATCAAAGCTCATTATTTTTTCCTGTATGGAGGTAAGAAATATATTTTACAATGTCTTTCTATTTAAGTTTTCCATTGAATAGCAAAATATTATTTCTTTCACTTATAGGTGCAATTGATTTACTTCAAGTAAATAAATTTGAGTTAGAATTACATTTAAAACATCACCATAAATTTTCTGGGCTTAACATTACGAGTAGTATCTATCTAATGTGAGACATTAGACACTATTAAAATAGATTCATGTCAATAATATGTAATGTTTCACGTTATACTAAAATAAAAAGAAAGGAAAAATGATTTAAAAATATATATAATGCTTTTATTGATGTACTTAAAACTACGCAATATTTTTTTTTCAATAAAAAATATGAATATCAAAACAAAATAGTAAAAGCGCCAGGTGCTTGTAGTAATAGTCTAAATAAATTAGAATATTAATCTCGTTTATAGTATATTTTAATGTTTAAGGAATGTTTAGGAATTTAAAATTTTATGGTTTTGTTGCTTAATTTCCCTTAGAATTATTTCAGCGCATCACTCTTTCAATTTTTCTTTAGTTCTCCAGATTTTTTATTTTAGAAAACTAGCAGTAAACCCATTCTTTGCACGAAAAGAGGGAAAAAATACTTATCAATCCTAAACACAGAAAAACCTAACGCTTCCATCAATGAATATGATATATATAAAGATATACATCTGCAATTCCATTCATTAACCCCTTAACCTACGATTTACTTTCAACAGCTCCACGGTTTGGCAAATCCATGGCTACCACTAAAATTTAATAGAGATTTTCGCCTTCTTTAATCATAGAATTTCGACGATTAAATTAAACTATATTTACTGTGAAATTTTAGTGGTAAGAAGAATTTACATTTGGCTCGATCATCGTACGCGGGCTATGCCCGTCATTGTAGGTTAAGGGGTTAAAGTAAAGCACATTACTATGATTGTTTAAAGTATTTGCACTTACTGGCGCATCGAAAGGGGGTGGATTTCGGGGTTAAAACCCCTCCCAGAGCATATAAAACTGATAAAATGCGTACAAAATCACTTGTGTTCAGTTTATCATATGATGTATGAGAACCAAAGTAAAGAAAAGCATAAACAGCCTGAAATTTGTATTTGTTTTAAAGCTTCATACTTGAATCCTCTATTTGAACATAAAATTAATGAAAGGAAAAGTCAGGAGCAATAGTAGCAAAGTACTACGCGTTTTACTGCTGTTGCTCTTTCTTCCTCTTTAATATCTCTGAAGATTAAAGTAGAGCCTCTTTTATGAATCCGTTAAACACATAAATGCTAAATTTATCATGGTTGCTTGTGCTTTTCATTACATCAGTTTGTGTCACGTATTTACTGAAAGCTGCCTTATGGACATGCAATACAACGAAAGTTTTCGTTTTATAAGAAACAATGGCTCAAAACTAAGGCTCGACCGAAACAGGTTTTTAAGGCCGAAACCGAATTTCGGTGAACTTCTTATTTTCGGCCGAAAACGAAAATGTCCCAAATTTTTTTAAAAGTAATTGTATGTATTAGAGTAATTAATACATACATAAATATACATAATTACCAATTAAATATACGTATTTATTAAATATGCATAATTATTAATTTTGCGTATTTATTAAATATACATAATTATTAATTAAGTATACGTGTGGCCCAAATTGGCTCTCTCTCCCTTAGACCCAAAACTTTTTATTTTCATATAAAATAAAACGCAATTAATTCATCAAAGATACAGAAAGATTTTCCAATTATACGAATTTCATTTAATTAAAAAATATTTTAGTTTTATGTATACACACCTCGATTTGTCTTTTATAATGATTTCTGTAAATGATCATTTGTTATACTAGAACTTTCTGAACGAGTATTCAAAACACTTCTGCGGTTTCAAACTGAAAATTTTCTATTACTGTTATGTCTGCAGCTTTTAACGAGTACGTGAAAAAAGTTGTTATATATCCATTGCTTGCTTTATAATTTGCATTCACGTCTTGAGCCAGTCATGACTGATATTTAGAAACAACGAAGTTCGTAGCAATTAAATAGTGTCATTTGCGCTGATACAGCTCAAATTGATGAGTAATGTTGAAAATTTCCGAAGGAAGAAACGAGATTTTTGGAATACTGATATTTTCAGTCGAGTCGAAACTCGGATTTTGAGCCGAAAACGAAACCGAATTTTCGGTCGATCTCTACTCAAAACCCCTCCAATATGAGGATCCTGGTTACTCCAATTGCACTCCTCACTTTTATTTTCAGTTTAGAATAAGATGGAACTACCACGTCATAAAGGTAAAGTGATTTAATTTTCACTGGTAAGCCTATCTCTGAAACAAACGGGATAAATGCTAAAATCCGTCATTGAAATTGAGTCATTTAAAAAGAAAATGCTTCACATTCATACGTGAATTTGAAGCATTTTACTTATGACTGCGCGAAAATGAGTCATTTTGCGTTCAGTCTACAAATTCTCACGATATTGTTAAAAAAAAAAAAAAAAAAAAAAAAAAGACCAATTGCTTTTTGAATTTTGACAACACTTTATTTTATAAAACTTTTAAAGCTATAATGGAAATTACATTATTTTCCAACATCATATAATTTTCACAGATTAAAATGTTTAATATTTATTCGCTTCATAACGCTATAAATTTTCACCGTCAAATAGAAATGTTTTCAAATATTAACTTATGATCCTACTATAAAAAGACAATATGCTTCCTTGGAGAAAATGATGTTGCATTTAGCAAAAAATGCGCATTTTTATCCATCAATATTGCTTTAATGTCTGGATGTTGTTTTACAGAACCTAAATTTTACGTCAATTGGAAGGAAATTTTTTCTTATCAAATATAAAAAAGGAAATATCCAATTTATAGGTTGCGCTAGAGATTTGAAACAAGCATCTATATTATAAAGCATAAACGCTTTACAAGTAAAAATGTATAAAAATGAAGTGCTAAAAATTGAAAATTTCGAAAAAACACAAAGTATATTTAATTACCTATGTCCTTTTTTTTCTAGGGTTTCGTTAATCTTACGAAACACTCATAATCTCACTTCTCTGTCTGTCCGTTACAGCACTCGTACTCGGAAACTATTTAAGTTACAAACTTGATTTTTTTTTTTTTTTTTTTTTTTTTTTTTTTTTTTTTTTTACATAGAGCTGAAGGAACAGTTGTCATAAGTTCCCTCGGCCGCCTTCTTGGAATTTTTCTTGGCCTGAAAACCCCTTTTCCGCCAAGTAGTAAATGTCGCCAAGCACCGGTTTATACGCATGTTTGGCTTAACGGAAATAAAATGTAAATAATAAACAAAATTCGCTAAAATGGGAATCAGTAATCGTTGTATGTGAAAAAAACACCACTGCATTCAACACTTCTCGAGGTGTGGCATTCTCAATATTCAGCTGTTCTCGCTTTCTAGCAATCTCAAAATGTAAAAAACTCTTAAAGCAGCAAAATACACATAAAAAACAAAATTCGCTAAAATGGCAGCCAGTAATCGTTGGATGTGCGCTTCGCGACATTAACCGAAAAAAAAAACATCACTGCATTCAGCACTTTTCGAGGTGTAGCATTCTCAAAATTCAGCAGTTCTCGCTTTCTAGCAATCTCAAAATGTAAAAAACTCTTAAAGCAGTAAAATATACATAAAATTATCAACATACCTTAACAGACATCTGCTTTCTTGAAAGCTCCAGCTCGAAATATCATCACCGACATTTTCGAAAATAGGCTTATGAATACGTATTCACACACTATAAACAAACCTTCTTTTCTTGACAAAATTTCCTCACATTTCCTAATTACTTCAGCAACAGCGCTTAAACAGACTATAGAAACCATAGTCAATCAAATACATTCAATAAATTTCACATAAAAATAAAAAGGCAGAACTATACAACACGATATCAAAATACATTCACAATATTCCAAGCTAAAATGAGCATCTCAGGGATTGCCAGGACGACACGTCACACGGAATTCAACATATCGAGGTTGCCATATCCATAAACACCGTCAACACGCCAACAAAAAATCGCCAAACAAATCAAAACAACGGCTGAGGGAATATAAAGCATCTAAGCCGAGCTGAATAACCCCTTTCATACCCAAAATCATAATTTAGAAAAATTCTTATATTATTTTAATTAAGCGAATTCGTTGTTTTTTTCTTTTCAAAACAAATCTTAAATTCACCGAGGACCGATAGGGCAATGGTAAAACGCACGTCTTCCACACAGTAGATTGTGGGTTCGAATCTGCCAGGCGGAACTTTAAAATTTTGATTTTTATTATTACACTTCATTTTCAGATGTATTTAATTAAAAGAAAATTCCCTTTTTTGGCAATTTAAAAGGCTTACTTTATTTTTTTGCGCAGCGGTAATTTTTGAAATCTTTTTTTTTTTTTTTTTTTTTTTTTTTTTTTTCCAGACAGAGAAAATTTGAAATTTCAATTTAAAAAAAATCCGGAGAATTATTCGCTTATATATATATTTTTTAAATGCCCATTTAGTAACAATTAATGTTTAACATGTCAGATGATATAATCAAATCCATATTTAATATAAAAAATTCCTCATTTTTAATAATTAACTGGATGCAGAGGAATAAATATTGAAATGATCTGGAATAAATATTTTTGTTTGCTGCTCCCATCTATTGCCAATTTTTTGAAATAATAGACTTCTATGGACAATGTTTTTCAAATTAACATTATAAAAATAAAATTAGTAATTGAAAGATTTTTTTTTTTACAATTTTAATAAATGTTGATATTTTTTGGCGCCATCTAGTAAATATTTGGGAGATGAAAGAATTAATATGCATTTTATTTTCAGAATTATTTGAGCATTTAAAATATGTTTTAAACAATTTTTTGCTTTTAAAATTTTTATATGTTATTTATACCTCCGCTAATTTTTTTAAATTGCTGAATATAAAAATTTTCGGAATTTTTAATTTTATTTGAATAACACAGGCCTGCGAAATTGTAGTTTTTGAAAAATACAAGAGACGTTTTCGCTGATTTTTATGTTGTTTGGTGTGCTGATTTCGAAAATGATCTCCATTTTTTTCCCATCACATTAGGATTTTTTGTAAAATCGATATCGATATTTTTGCTAAAATCCTATTTGTAAAGGAATTTTCTCCTTCCCTTTTGCATGTAGTATCTGGCAACAGTGGGTTTTATCCATTTGAATCTTGAGTAAAATAATCGATTCTTGTTGAGTCAAATTGATTTTTCAGCAATCGATTATTTTTCTATATGTTTGAATGGATAAAAACCACTGTTGCCAGATCGAACGAGCCGCTTGTTGTCGAGAGAAAAACAAAAAGTTCCCTTGAGTTTAAACTTTTTACATCAAATTATGGTGCGGTTTCTAGAAAAAAAATCCCCAACATACTATCTTAATTTGTTTTTATTAAGGTAACTTACACAGAATAGACGATTGACCAACAGGAACAAATATTATGTATGTGTACATGAAAGTTTGAAACAAATTTTAAACTGAGCAAACAAACAAAACAAATAACTTTCTATTTAAGTACGTACTCTTTTTCCTTTGAAACTACTTTTTGACGTACTTCTTTTATTTTAATCTCAGGCATATCTCAATATTGAAACGAGCTGGGCCAGCAGAACTAGGACATTTTTTTTAATAAGCCGGACTAGGCGATAAACAAAATACACGGGCCTGGCCAATAAAAAAAAATTGAGTGGGCCGACCTCCGCGAAAACATTTAAAAGTAGCCGATAAAATATGGACCATTATCAACGCATATGACTTTCCCAAGAATAAGTATAAACGTGCTGCACGAGCCGATGCTAACTTGACAACTCAGACGAACGCCTATTTGCACGCTTTTTTCCATCCTACACATTATTGAACCATTGTATTCAATGGTTCAACAGAGCCAGGTTTTTATAGCGTTCTTTTAAATGCACAGAGTGTTCAACTGGTACAGATGCATACTGCCATCTGAGATGGACAGATTAAGGCTCCTTTCCGATAAATCTATAAACAGCCTCCATTCATCTTTATCGTAGGTGATATTAAATTTGCTCACTAATCCGGGAACATCAGAACAACAGACAGGTTCTCCTCTTCCTCAAAGCGCTTAACAAATTCCTTTCTCGATTACTGTACCAATAAAAAGAGGTTCCTTTGGCCAATAAGTTTTTTTTCTTTCAATCTGGAGCCCAACTATTCAGCTGCCTCTTTCGAAAGGCCATGAGTTCTAGTGAGATCTATAAGTTCAACCTCAGAAGGGCTGAGATGAATTGCCTCCAGATGTCTCTATTCGGTATATAGGAACCTTGAACTTCTGGATATTCCGTATCTGAAGACTCTGAAGAGATGACTGGCAATTCAGTTGGAGGCAAATGTCCATGGGAAGCGAGGCGTATGGCCGATGGAATGTAAAATTGAAATCCAAGTAAAATTGAATTTTTCATGAAAAACGTGACGTGATAGAAATTTTTCATTATTTCTTTTTAAAATTAGCACCAGGCCCTGACTATCGCACGGGCACCCGGGGCCTGTGCCCTGGGCACGAAATTTCTAAGGGGCACAACATTTTTCTAATTTCATCTAAATTTCTATTATGAAAATCATAATTGTGGAAACGTGACATTTGAGATATTAATGCATCTAATAATCTCAATATATGTTTAAAAGAGGGTTCTGCCTTTTTTCCCCGTGGAGGAAGCTTGTCCCAAGGAAATAACGCCATTTTGTGATCATTTGAAGTCATGCCGGCAAAAGCCGTAGCGAATACTCATAGCTTAAAATATAAAATATATAAAAATGTTTAAAAGCACATTTCAATGAATAATAATAATAAAAAAATCTTTTTTTTTATTTCTGGAACCGCTTTTCAATTTTGAAAGAAACTTATTTTTTTTAATTGACACTTTTCGATTAAGTGTATAATATGTGAAAAAAAAACTAGTATCAGTAAATTAACCAATCTAAGGGGCACGAAAAATTGAAAGTGCCCTGGGCACAGAAAGCTGCCAGTCGGGCCCAGCAAATAATACATAAATGTCAGCTGTCAATTCCCTTGTATTTTTTTCCTCGTAGGCCTGTGTAATCTTACTTGAATATTTTTAATTTTATTTAAAAATATTTTTAAATTGAATGTAATGGTGCTACCATTTATGTAAGGATTTAATATTTATAAATTAACAATTTTGATGTATTAATTTAAGGATAAAGTGTTTTAAAAGAGATATTAAGCGAAACTCTCTGTGCGATCTCCGATCACACTTACCCACTTGTTTTAGAAAACGGCTAAGTATGAGGCAATTCTTTACATATTTTCCATTAATGTTCCTTCATTATTATTGTTTTCGTTGTTTTAATTATTAGTACTTATGTCTTATTCCGTTTCTCACAATTTTGGTGGTAAATTTATCTCTCACGCTGCAGCTTCTGAAAATTGATTTTTCTTTTTTCCATCTTAAAATGTTTGAAATTTCAGAACAAAAAAACGTTCTTAGCGAGCCTCTGCATCCAAACCTTTATTCGATGGTAAATGTTAATTTTCTAAATCGTGTTTTTTGGCGTATTTCCAGTATTAAAGCTTTAAAATTCGATTTGTAAAACCCTTTGAAATGAACGCATAGATGTTTCATAAATTATACATAAAAATATAATGTTTAAAAGAAAATTAACTTTTTTCCCCTTCTTTTATGTAGGTACGGGAGGCACAGTTCCTTATATGCAAGTTTTTGCGAAGCAATTCGGAATCACTTCAATGGCTGTTGGAATCATTTTTACACTAGTTCCTTTGTGTGCTTGGATTTCAAAACCAGCATTCGGTTTTATAACTGATAAATTTCGAGATATCAGAAAAATTCTCATAATTTTAATGGTGATAACAGCACTCGCTTTTTATGCAGTATTATATATTCCTCCCATCAGAAACAAAATAATCGAGAGTACTAATGTGACTACTGTTTGTACAGAACAAAGAGACGAGCTGGTGATCCATTTGTCAAAGTACAACTCTTTCTGTGATAAAGATAAAACGAAGAGAGATTATGACTGTGAACTCACGTCTCATAATTGTTTAAACAATGTAACTTTGAACGGCAATCTCAGTGTAATTCATAGCGTACCGAATAATAATACTGGCACAACAACATTCTCTTTCAAGCTTCGTACAAACAATATTTCCATTCAAAACTGTGACTGCCTGGAACAAATTTCGTCTACCCTTGTTTGTGAAACGGACTTTTATGCATGCAACTCATTTAGCGCAAAATTTATATCAGAATATAATCTGTATAACTTCTGGATATTTCTTCTCCTGACAATTATTAGTGGAGTTGGTTCTGGAACGATGTGGTCCTTGACAGATACTGCTTGTAATGAAGTTTTGGGAGACAACACTAAAGACTACGGTAAACAAAGACTTTGGGGCACTATCAGCTGGGGAGTTGCAACCCTTGCTTCTGGTTTTTTCAACGATATTGCATCTCGCGGTTCGAAGTACATCAATTTTTCTCCAGGATTCTATTTGATGTTGGCATTGTTTGCCATAGATATTTTTATATTATGTGTGTATCCAATAAAGAAAACACACGTGTCAGAGAACATTTGCAAAGATGTTAGGAAAATATTCTGCACATGGAAAACTGTTACTTTTGCTGTTGGTGTATACTTGTCTGGAGCATTTGCAGGACTACTGTGGACTTATGAATTCTGGTTCTTGACAGATCTAGGATCGACCCAACTATTGCTGGGATTGGTGGCTGGTGTTCAGTGTCTTGTTGCAGAAGTTCCTTTCTTTTTCTTCTCTGGATGGTTTGTTAAAAAGATTGGACATTTCTATTGCTTAATTGGTGCACTTATTGCTTTTGCTCTGAGAATGGGCTTATATTCTATTCTCTACAATCCCTGGTGGGTTTTGCCCATAGATCTGTTACACGGTGTAACATTTGCTGTCTTTTTCGCAGCAATGACGTTGTATGCTGTTGATTACGCACCATCTGGTACAGAAGCAACAATGATAGGAATTTTCGGAGGAATTTTTGAAGGTTTAGGTAAGATTTTAAATGTTCTCATTATTTTATTCTTGGACGGAGTCTTTTTAATCAACAATGTATCCAGAAAAGTATTTTTGTAATTTCTGTCACAGGTATGACAAACACGTTCACCATCGAGGGCTAAATTAAACATTGTATACAAAGCCGCGGCCACATACCAAAAAGGCAAATTTATTTTATTGCCATCGCACATAATGAAGTATTATACAACTGTACATACAAAGTACATCCTTGTTTAAAAAAAAATCAATTTTAAAGCTACTTACCAAACAATATTTAAAATAAGCATTAAAAAAATATTTATTACGTAAAAAACCTCAATATTAACATTTCCAAACTTAATTAAAAAATATTCAAAATGTCGTACAAAAGTGTGCTGCCGAAAATAAGTTAAAATACATTTAGATAAAAAAAAAAATAATAATAATGCATTGTTGTTTACATACCTACAAATTAAATACACAATTTTGGCATTTAAAAATTTTAATCGCAATGAAAATTATACAAAAAGGTATTAAGTGTATTACCCTTACCTTTTCATCATTCTTCTAATTTCCTAATTGCTCCTTTTTATAAAATTTATCGTTGCAGGAACACTATTGTTTGAAAGAAACTTACTTTTAAAATGATGAACTTTATTCAGTGAACTCTTTAATAATTGAATAAAAAAATACTCGCTATGGTGGCTGTATAGAAATAATTTCCAGAAACTCCTCGCTTATTTTTAAGTACACAATACACATGTCTGCGAATAAAAACTGCAAACTGAGTGGTATTTCGTCATCTGTATTTTCATGAATTGCAATGAAATATGCAACAAATGTTAAAACTATAGATACTTGATATTTGATTGTTGAAATTTTTGTCTATATCATGAATTTTTCTAGCTATGACAAGTACACATTTTAGTTTATATTATTTTAAAATTTCTTTACCTGTATTTCTTCTACTTTGTACTGAATGATTTCGATTTGTGTACAAATGAATGTTTTTTGTTCTTCTAAATGGATGCTTTTCCTTTAATATGCATAATAAATGCACCTTTTTTAAAAAAGAAGTATCAATTTAAAATCGAATAATTTATCTTTCCAAAGTTTATTAGATATATGCAAGTACATTCTTTTCTGACTCCAAAAGAGCTTCTACATATCAAACATAAAATTTAAGCTTTTATTTGAATATAAAAGTATTGTAAATTGACATTTGTCAATGTGATGTTCATCTTCAATTAATCATGCTTATTCACACTGGTAAAGAGCTTTAACATAATTTATGAAAATCTTAAAATGAAGGCGAGTACGAATTTGTCTGTAAAAATGAGAGATAGAAGAAAAATACCGATCACGTAGGGCTAACTAACAATGACACGTTTACTAACATAGAAAATGGAAATATATCAGCTCATATACTAACTCTTCAGACGATTGTGCATACCAGTGTAACTTTTTTTTTCTCCGTAAAACAAGGAATTCGTGTCACCTTCAAAGCTACTCATTTAGAACATGTCTATTTCTTTCTTTTTTTTTTTACTTTTAGTTATCTTAAGTAGCAGTTGCGCCACATTTTAATAGTTTTTCTGTACATTTTTTAATACCTAATAAATACTGTACATTATTCTGTAATGCGATGTAAATCGAAGAGAGTAGTAAAAAGTTAGTTTCAAGGTAAAATACATAGCAATTTTATTTTTAAAAATATAATAACAATTTTATAAAGCTTTAAATTTTCAGTTTAAAGATATACTCCTTATAGTTTTCCGATTGGTTATTTTTGCAATCACAATCTCTTGTAGCAAAAATTTTAGAATGAGTTAGATCTGACTAAATACATATACTACTATACTTTCTAAAGTTTGCCACGGCAATGTTGCCAGATTGTGATTATTTAAAATTCAAAATAGCTGACTGTTTTTATGATTAGTAATCTTCGCTTTATTTAATCACAGATGTCTGTCATTAAATAAAGCGAAGATTACTATTCTGAAATAATGGTAGTGATTTTGAATATAAAATTCTCCACAGGTTGCAGGGTAAAACATGGAAAAATTGCATCTATGGTTTGTGCAAATACGTTCTTAAAAAGTGTACATTTGTATTAAACATTAACTGAAATAAACATAGGAAAATGCCAAAAGTTTGGTGGGGCAAGTGTGGGCCGCTGGCCACTTGTTTGACATCTATCGTACCTGTACAGCGTAGTTAGGTAATTAGCAGTTAAAAACTTCTCAATTCATGGGCGTTATCAGAACTGACATTCATCGTGCGCACAATATTTTTTTGATATATCAAGGTGCCTCTGACGACTGTTATTATATTTCATAAGTAACGTTATTTCCGAAGAGTAACCTTTGGGATATATTTCTATAACATGTACAAAAGAGAAAGTATTACTAAAACAATTGTTAAAAATAGGGGTAGTAATAAAAATATAAAAATAATCGTCAATAGAACCACTGATATATTAAAAAATATTGTGCGCTACTGACAACGGCAACTCTGTCACGGCATAACTGCCAAACCTTCCAATTTTTTATTACCACTATTTACGAATAGAAATGTTCGTTTGATTAAACAAGAAAAATTTGCGATTAAAAAAGACAGATTACTTTTCGGAATTAGTGTTACCCGAAATTCGGAAAGTTTGAAAGCTGTGGCATAATTACTGTAACCTATTTTAGGTAGCTTTCTTTACAAAAAAGCTACCTATTGCAGCCGTTCGGAGGAAAGCGATTTCAAAAAATTTTGGTATATTTTCATCGATCATGACCCCGAGACCCCGAAACCACCCTCCGTTCAAAATTGATATATATATATATATATATATATATTTGTATTTTTACTATTTTTTTATACGTATTTTATATGGATGTTGATTTGATATTTTATATGTATTTGGAGAATTTCATTAATATTATAATTAGCTTAATTATTGATTAATCTTATTTACAATCATTTGTTATTAAATTTTAATTTACTAAGGACAATATCATATTAATTACTAATTGTATGTCATTTTTATAGTGATTAATATACATATAAATATGTTTAATATAAATATAGTTATACTGCATGTATTAAAATTGGGTAATTATTTTTATTATTAATCCTCTATTCTTTTTAATATTTATCGATTTTCAATATATTATCGGTTTAATGTTTTTGAATGTCCCACATTCATACTTTTTGGATTTTTATGGATGTATGAAAATAATCCACAATCTATATTTGTGCTTTTTAAGTAATGGGAATTTAAGTATCATTTAACCTTCTATATATTCCATATGTTTTTTATTTCCTGTTCATTTTATAATTATCTTATATATAATTGATTTAAAAAATAATTTTTATATTATTTTTAATAATTATTTATGTTAATTATTACTGAAATTATTTTGTTTTATAGCATATAGCTATATGCTATATATTATCAATGTTCTAGAATTATTTAAATTCTTAGTTTAGTTTAAATAAGTTAGCTAATAGAATATTTTGTATGCCTTTAAATTTTATTAACAATAGTTTTATTTATTTATTTATTTATTTATTTATTTATTTATTTTTTAAATACATTGTGTGGTTTATATTAGGTTTATAATTATCTATATATAAGGATAGTTTGGGTTTTGCTGTTTAAAAGAATTATTTACATTCAAATGCTTACAAATATTTATCTTGTGATAGTTGAATAAAGGTAATACTAGATGGCAGCACCAAAAAATTTGTCTTTTGAAGATAGCTCTAAATTTTAATTTTTCTACCTCCATTTCAGTTATAATTAACTACACCAGCGGGTATTTTTAGTTAAATTTTGAGTATAATGTTAAACAGTTATTAATTAATTTAATAGTGCATTTTAAATAATGTAATTACTATCTATTTATTTTATATTATATTAAATGTATTTAACGACGTATTTCAAAATTTATTTCAAATTGTATTAACTGCATCCTTTGGTATCAATTACTGTGATTTCTTAACTGTTTTATTCACCTTAATCTTTTTGATATTCTGGTAGCCATGTCCGTGGATATTTGTAAAATACTGAAATATTAATCGGTATGGTGTTTATTATTTATATTTTATATCCTATAAATATTTAAATAGGTTTTATTGTTTCTTCCATATCATATTTGTTTCTATTGTTTTCATTTTTAATCAATTCACTTGATTTTAATGGTTGTTTGGGCACAGGGGAAAATAATTTTTAGCTTTAGCTTATTTTTCTCACAGAAAACTACCATTTTGCTTATATCATTGAATTCTGTGCCCTTGACAACGTAATTCAATGTATAAGCTTTTCCATTTTTTGTCGGTGTCCACTTTTTTCTTTTTCTTCCATAATAATTCTTATAATTTTTTTTTTTTTTTTTAATACTTACAGCTTTAATTCATAATATTTGATGGTGGTAGGTTATGTTTAATTAATGGTTATATATATATATCTGACCTATGTCACACTGTAACTCCCGTAATTATGAACCGATTTCGATGTAATTCGGTGTGTACATAGTACATACCAATGTCTCGACCGAGTTCGTTGGCCAGCTTCATCCGCCGTTTTGTTTCAAAATGGCGGCCATTTAAAATTTTTAAAAAAATTTAAAACTTGAAATGTGGTACCAAAAAATTTAAAATGGAAAAATATTTTTTTTCTTATGTATTTGACCTTTATACAAAGATTCCGGAGCAGTTTTTGTTTCGTCTATATCTTAAAAAATGGCTGAGTTATAGCATTTTGAATTTCTAGCGTGGCTGACATTTTGAAACGTCCTGAAATTTGTCACGCGATAAAAGGCGTATTTATGAACCGATTTGGATGTAATTCGGTGTGTACATAGTACATACCAATCTCTCGACCGAGTTCGTTGGCCAGCTTCATCCGCCATTTTGAAACAAAATGGCGGCCATTTAAAATTTTTTTAAAAATTTAAAATTTGAAATGTGGTACCAAAACATTGAAAATGGAAAAATATTTTTTTCTTATGTATTTGACCTTTATACAAAGATTTCGGAGCAGTTTTTGTTTCGTCTATATCTTAAAAAATGGCTGAGTTATAGCATTTTGAATTTCTAGCGTGGCTGACATTTTGAAACGTCCTGAATTTTGTCACGCGATAAAAGGCGTATTTATGAACCGATTTGGATGTAACTTCGTTTATACATAGTACATACCAATGTCTCGACCGGGTTCGTTGGCCAGCTTCACCAGCCATCTTGTTTAAAAATGGCGGCCATTTAAATTTTTAAGAAAAATTTAAATTTGAAATGTGGTACCAAAAATTGAAAAAATATTTTCTTCTTATGTGTTTGACCTTGATAAAAAGATTCGGGAGCAGTTTTTGTTTCGTCTATATCTTAAAAAATGGCTGAGTTATAGCATTTTGAATTTCTAGCGTGGCTGACATTTTGAAACGTCCTGATTTTTCTCACGTAATAACAGGCGTATTTATGAACCGACTTGGATGTACCTTGGTGTGTACACATAGTACATACAAATATCTCGACCGAGTTCGTTGGCCAGCTTCATCCGCCATCTTGTTTCAAAATGGCGGCCATTTAAAAAAATTAAAAAATAAAAAAATTTAAATGAGATACCAAAAAATTGGAAAATGAAAAAGATTTTTTTTGTATGTGTTTGACCTTAATACAAAGATTCCGGAACAGTTTTTCTTTCGTCTATATCTAAAAAAAAATGGCTGAGTAATAGCATTTTGAATTTCTCTTGTGGCTGACATTTTAAAACGACCTAATTTTTGTCACGCGATAACAGGCGTATTTATGAACCTATTTGGATGTAACTTGGTCTGTACATAGTACATACCAATGTCTCGACCGAGGTTCGTTGGCCAGCTTCATTCGCCATCTTGTTTCAAAAGGGTTGCCATTAAAAAAAAATTAAATTTAAAATTCAAAATGAGGTTTTAAAAAATTGGAAAATGAAAAAGATTTTTTTTATGTGTTTGGCCTTGATACAAAGATTCCGGAGCAGTTTTTGTTTCTGAAAATTTGTTCTTTTGTTGATATCTTAAAAAATGGTTGATTTATAGCACTTTGAATTTCTAGCATGGCTAACATTTTGAAACGATCTTGTATTTGTCACGCGATAACACACGTATTCGCCTATTTCGATGTAAGAAGGCTGGTGGATAGTATACATCAACACCTCGACCAAGTTCGCTGGCCAGATTCATCAGCCATCTTGTTTCAAAATGGCGGCCATTAAATTAAAATATATATATATATTTAAAGTGAGGTGCAAAAAAATTAGAAATTGAAAAAGGTTTCTTTCTTAAGTATTTGATCTTGATATAAGGATTCAGGAGCATTTTTTGTTTGTCTTTACCTTAAAAAATGGCTCAGATATAGCAGTTTCAATTTCTATTGTGGGTGACATTTTGAAAAATCTGATTTTTTGCATGCGACAGCACTCCTATATATTAACCGATTCCGATGTGAGTGAGCATGTGCACAGCAATTACCAAGGTCTCGACCAAGTTCACTGCTTAGCCTCATCCACCATGTTGTCTTAAAATGACAGGCACTTTAAGAAATTGCCGAATTTGGTAGCCAAATATAAGTTACTTTAAAGAAAAGCAGCTTGGATAAAGCTGACTAATTTCGCGAAATTCTCATTCATTATATTGATAAAAATTAGTATTGAATCTCCTATATTCGGTTTCCACTAAATTGAGCTTCGTGTGTTTGCATGATATAAGTTGGATTTTTTTAAATAAGGATTATGAAAGCTACCTCTTCCTCCCGGCACTGGCCGGAAGGACTTTTTAAACCTAAATATCCAGTTTCACCAAGAATGTTACAAACCCTTTTTTGGCTAAATTTCAGATTCTATACCTGTAAGACATATTAAACTTTTAAATGTAAACCTTAACTCCCTAATTTTAATCAAAATTTCCACCAGAAACTTTTAATCAAATTTTACTTTTATAACTTTGGTGGAAAAAAGTTGTAAAATTGCTTTTTCTTATTTTGGATCTAAAATTTTCGAAAATTCCGGTCTGGATTCAACATTACAGAAACGTAATTGCCTGCCCCTGAAAGGGTTAAAAACCGTCCGCACGCTGTTGCTTCTGTTTTATTGATTACTGGAAAGAACGTGGTCAGCAGCTAATGTGTTCCAACAGAATTATTTTAATATCATACACATTTTATGTACCATTCTGGTTGTAGTATTACAGCATGCAACAATACAACACTTATTAACATAATTAGCAAAACAGAAAAATGTGTGAAAACTGATAAAGACACAGACAACCTTGCTTAATGGTATACAAAACACGAACTTTAAGTTAAAACTAAATTCTACGTTTCGAGCTATTTCTACAGCCGTCTTCAGGAAAAAATATGATGGTTAAATGGCTAAAAGCTCAGAGATGAAGGCTTCCTGTGCGAGAGATAATTTGCCGAGACATTGACTAAAGATATGAAAACAATAATGTAGTGAAAACTATTTAACATTTTTTAGCACTATCAATTCAGCCCTGAGGGTTTTGTTAAATGTGCATAAAGATGGAGATTTTTGGAACAATTAACATTTGACATGAAACCACTTTAACAAATCTCTTTAATAAAGTTGCTGTGAAACCGATTTTCATAACAAACATCAAAGCTTAAATACAAGTGTTTAACTGCTGTCATCCACCCAACGAAATCAAAAGGCTGTGTTCTCTCTGCAAAATCTTGCATTTCGTAAATTCTCCGTATCCAGCAGCTTGAAAATTCGCATCGATGCCCGATGACATCGAAATGGCTGTCGAATCCTTAAAAAGTGCACAGACTCAAATCTGAGAGTAGCCGGAGATACTGCAACATTGTCCACAGAAGATACAACTAAAGCGCCTTGAATCATATATTAATATACAAGATGGGACATTTACGGCAAAATCTGTAATGGCAACAGTACTAGCCTCACTACCGACAAGGGGGAGGAACTAATAAGCCTCCGAAATTTACCTATGTTGAAGAAATATGTTTACGCTCTATGTTTTGAGTATTCTTTCCTAAAACGAAGAGGCAGACGATATTAGCTGCTTTTCTTTTCTTTTCTTTTTTTTTTTTTTAAATTGTACTTGTATTGTTCAACTTTAACTTAGGGGCTGTTCAAATATTACGTAAGCATGTTTTTCACAATTTTTGACCCCCCCTCCCCCCTTGTCAGCAAAAATAAGCAAATCGCGAACCCCCCCTTAATAATTACGTAAGCAAATTGGAACCCCCCCCCCCCCTACTTAAAAAAAATTAGGACACAATACAAATTAAAAAACTCTACTCGACTAATATAACTACTAAATAATAATAAACGCTTGTTTTATTTCTTTATACCATGCTTTTTACTTTCTTCTATCTTCAATATCTATCATTGTAATCGAAATTTTTTTCGACTTCCGGTTTTCGACGGATTTACATGTTTTAGGGGTCAGAGATTCCAAAAAACATGTTTATAGAAAATGTCTGTCTGTCTGTGTGTCCGTCTGTCTGTCGCCATTGTACCATCAAAAAGTGTATGAAGTTATGCATAGAATTAAACCAAAATTTTATTTTAAGTTTTTGGCTATGGCAAGTAGGTCCTCCTGGAATTTCGAAAAAATTCGCCGGTAGGGGGCGCTGATATAGCAAGTTTTGTGCGATTTTGAATATTGTACCATCCAAAAGTGTATGGAGTTATGCCTGGAATTGAACCAAATTTTTATTTGAAGTTTTTGGATATGGCAAGCAGGTTCTCCCTGAATTTGGAAAAAATTCGCCGGTAGGGGGCGCTGTAAATGTGATTTTTGTGCGATTTTGAATATTGTACCATCCAAAAGTGCATGAAGTTATGCATAGAATTGAACAAAATTTTTATTTTAAGTTTTTGGTATGGCAAGCAGGTCCTCCCTGAATTTGCAAAAAATTCGCCGTTAGGGGGCGCTGTAATAGCGATTTTTGTGCGATTTTGAATATTGTACCGTCGAAAAGTGTATGAAGTTACGCATGGAATTGAACCAAAAATTTTTTTAAGTTCTTGGCTATGGAAAGGAGATCCTCCCTTAATTTGTAAAAAAAATCGCCCGTAGAGGGCGCTGTAATAGCGATTTTTGTGTCATTTTTGCGCCATTTTGAATATTGTACCGTCGAAAAGTGTATGAAGTTATGCATAGAATTGAACCAAATTTTATGTGTTTGTTTTTGGTTATGTCACGAAGGTCCTCCCTGAATTTGGAAAAATTCTGCCGGTAGGGGGCACTATAATTGCGATGTCTGTACCATTTTCATTATTGTACCATCGAAAAGTGTATGAAGTTATCCACATAATTGAACCAAATTTTTTGTGCATATTTCTGGCTATGGCAAACAAGTTCTCCCTGAACTTGAAAAAATTCCGCCTGAAGGAGGCGCTGTAATTCCGATCTCTGTGCCATTTTCATTATTGTACCATCGAACAACGTATAAAATTATGCATACAATTGAGCCAAAATTTTTGTGCTTGTTTTTGACTTTGGCCAACAGGTCCTCCTTGAATTTGGAAATATTGCGCGGTTTAAAGGGGCTCTGTGCTAGCGATTTTTGTATACTTTTCTTGATTTTTCGTAGTTCTATTGTGCAGCGGCGGGAACTCGCTACCTGCTAAGCCGGCTATTCGCAAACAGCTGATAACAACAAAATAAGGAAAAATTAATAATTTTAACAAATATCATGATATAGATTAACTCGTTTTTAGTTCGTTTAATTGACTTGAGCAGAAATTTAAGATGAAAATCAAAGTTGGTATAGTATTGAACTAATAATATTGAAGTATTAACATGTGTAACTAGGTTTTGAAATATTAGGATGTATAAGATAGAAGAAAGTTTTGGGATTGACATATCCAACTAGTTGAAATGGTTAATAGCAAACGATATAACTTTCTGGTAGCGGGGATTCTCGTATGGACCTCCATCAACCGTAACTATGATTACAGGTTTGAAGAAACCCTCTTTTGTTTTCACTAATTTTTCAAAATCTTTGAGTATTAATAGAGTTTCAAAATCCTGAGCATGAGTATTTGCTGTGGAAGAACTGTTTCCCACTTCTTATAGCTATTAACATAACCTATGTATGGCTTTACTTTGACCTGCCATGCCAGGAGCAATCACAATACCAGTGTAAACGCATGGGATAAGTTTGTGGCGTTCAGCGATGACCCAGTCGTGATCGCTTAAGGATACATGATACTCCATATGCATCAGTATCGGAGTCTGTTTATTGGCTGCTGTAATTCCCAAAGGTACGCGCGCTTTGTCATCCTGTGAAAGAAGAAACACTTGCATGGGTCCAAGAATTGAAGTTAAAGTTTCTAAATAATGGATGGATATTACTGCAAATTGGGTATCAATGTGAGATCGGGGATAATCAGCCAGAATCCAAGAAAGTTTTATCGGCACTGTGGTGACATGTCTTCGACACTCGATGGTTGAGGAATTTTTTGGAAGCAAACGAAGATATGATCTACTCCTGCTTATTGCAAAACCAACCTTTTTCAGTTTTGTAGTCAAGTCATCGAGAGTTTTGACACTTCGGACTTGCTTCTTCTTTTTGCATCTGCAGCGCTTCCAATAATAGCTATGTCTGCTATTGCCTTAAGTAATAATGGTTGTTTAAACTTGGTCTTCCTACTGATTCCCTCAAAGCTATTTTTTTTTATGTCTGGATTATCATGGCAGATTTCTCCAAGCTTTGTTCGCTTGGTGGTTCGATGTTTTCTTTGGTATACAGCATTTTGTCGTTTCCTTTTTAAGGATTGTTTTTTCTTTTTTGAGATCACTGGAAACCTTATTGATCTGTTTTTGAATTTGAGATACATTGGTTTCAATTCAATTGGGTTACATTTCATTTTTAGTAAGCTTCAAAATTTGAAAACAGTTAGAAGATTATCTGCTACAAAACTAACATATTTTTTAATTTTTTTCCCCCATGGATGCATTAATTTTTGAGTTATTTGAAAAAAAAATAAGGCTTAGCTTGGCTACGCCATATTTAAAAAGTAATAACTCGTTTTTTTACTTTTTTTGGTCTTTATTTATTTCCATACTGACCATGTTTTGCCAAGGCTACACGGTCATTTTATCTTATCTATCTTTTTTCCAAGTTTTCCAAGTACTTGTGTAAACTTAAAGTTATGATAAAATATATTTAAAATTTTAAGAATAAATTGATTATAATTACCTTTATAAAATAATCAAGAAAGAATGGTTTCTTTTCGTCCTCAATTCTTTTTAGCACCAATACCTCTAACTCTTTGTCAGTTTTAGAAGACTTTTTGTACTGCCGCCACACATCATTAGTTTTACATTGGATATCCTTCAAAGGTTTATCTGATGCAGACTTTTTGAAACTTTCAAAAAGTTTTTTATACAAGATTTCTCGAAATGAAGACATAGCTCTGATTTTATTTATTTTAAACACCGCTACACTGCAGTACTGAGCGGTAGAAGTCTGCACGGGCCCGGCCCGACTCATAGAGAAAAAAATTCGGTCCGGCCCGTACAAAAAATTATTGGCCCGGCCCGGCCCGATTGAATTTCTACAAAACATTGATTTTTATGTCGATTTGGTTAAAGATTTGTCTCGTACGAGGAGTTCTGGCCAAAAATATGTCTTAACTATTTTTTTATGTTTATAATCTTCATTTTTATAGAAGTGGCGCAGGCTGCGACATTTATTTTTTTAATCAATCTCTATTTCTTGTATGTAAATGAATCCGTTATCATTAATATCGTTAATCCATATTCCATGTATTGAAGGCTAAAAATCTGAAAAATGCTATACAGTAAATTCTTCTAAAACGGAATTGCATAAAAAAGAAAAAGAATCCGTTATAGACAAGTGCCCTTCTTAGCAAGTTGTAAATGTATTATATATCCTATTCTTACGTATTAGTATATTAATTTTGTATGGATTAACACGTTTTTCAGTTTATAACAGGATTTCGTCATAGACAGGTTCCTTCTCACATGTTTTCTTATATTTTCATTTAGCTATGTTTTAATAAGCGTAGAAATCTACTATTCTTTAAAAAGAAAAAATTTGAATGTTTAATTGTAGAATAATAGCGATTTAAAAATGTGTACATTTTTTTCAAAATTTTTTGAGCCTGGCCTAATTTTACTGACTTTTGAACGGATCAGGTCACGCCGAGACAATGATTTTCATACGGGCTGCGTCAAAACTAGGACTGAAAATTTTAGCCCTTGAAGACTTGGAATGAAACTAGTCCCGGCTCTGTACAGAAAAAAATGGGCCCGGCCCGATCCCCCAGGAAAAAAGTAAGGCCCGGCCCGTGCAGATCTCTACTGAGAGGTTTTCAAAACTCACGAGACACCAGATAGTAGAGCAGTCGGTCACTATGGTTATGGGGTTCAGCCACTTGACAGAGGAGGGGTGGAAACAAAAAAAGATGGAATTTTACTTACGTTTTGGAAGCTTTCCCGGAAAACTCATATTGTCACAATACATCATATCGCATCGGTCCATTCCATTCTATTCTATTCTGTTCTCACAATTGGAAATAGTAGTAAGTTCTCAGAGATAATAAGCCCTCATGCATCAAACATGAACAGTCACCTCTAGATAAAAGAGATCGTTTATATTTTGCTTGTGCGGTCAAAATAACTGACATCAGAACTTCAAGTTTAATATTCTTTTGCTATTTCTTTCTTTCAATTTGAAAGTTTGTATTTTTTTTTTTTTTTTACAAGTTAGAGATTCTGAAAATGTCTTATGTAAGCACCATTCAAACCCCCCCTCCCCCCTTGTCAGCAAAAATAAGCAAATCGCTAACCCCCTCCCCCCCCCCTTAGGTGCTTACGTAATATTTGAACGGCCCCTTACAAAATGATATTTTAGAGTAATAATGTAAAAGAAAAACCCTAGAAAATTCTGTTAAGAACGTAAATATGTAAGTTTATGAGATTAAATTGTAAAAAATCAAATTCAGGTATTGTGTTAATTTATTCATATCGAATAAAATTTTACTGAGTGTAATGTCAATACCTCTATTTATTTTTAGATTTATATAATTCTAAAAATTTGTCGAAAGAAATTTTTCCCCATCTGTAATTTTATTATCATTTCTTAAATGTTATTATAAATACTATTGAATTGATTGTACGTTATTTACATTAAAAACAATATTTTTATTTTATCTGTAAGAAAGTGAAAATACGTAAATTTTAGAAGATTATTGTAACGATTTTTTAATATGTTAAACTTCATAAATTAATAAAACATCGGCTATAAAAAATTTCGTACCAAATGGGAATATTTATGAAATTTTCTGGGACTTTTAGAGTGCAATATTTCGTATATTTTTATATTACACCATTGCTTTTGATAGATAGCACTCAAGACAAAATTTCTACCTTGTTTTTCATTACACTTAAATCGTTCACTCATCATGTAACAACAACAAAAAAAAAAGCATATATCCGTGCATGAACATAAAATAGATATTAGATATGTAAAATAGAATATCTATTCTATGTTCATCTTTCGGTGTAAGATTGTATTGAAAACGTAAACAATCAACATTAAAAAAAGAAAGATTGCAATAAGGTAGATACTCAATAATAAAAATATTACATGGATGGGGAGTTTCTTCCCCATTATCACTCAAGGCGCTAGGATCGCAGTCGCATTACCATTACGCTCTATGGAAATGTCCGATCTTGTTAATCAATGCCTTGAATAATCAGTAGCCACAGCGGTATTTGTCTAAATTGCACTGAATGGTATACTTTCATTCGAAGCAAATAGACGGGGAAGCGGCTGCACTGACCATCCCCTCATCGAGTTGACGGCTGAAATTCCAGTATTAGACAGAACTCGATTCGCATGTTAAAATGCAATTGATCTGCCAGGGCATATCTTCTTGGGTTGTCAATTTGGCCTCTACTTTCAATTTAAAGACTTTGATTTCAACCAAAAATTCTGAAAGAAGAATTTTTTACTTTAGGTAATTCCGAATCGCTTGTCATTAAATAAAGAAAACAATACTATACAGAATTTCTAGAGTTAATGTAAAATTTCAGAATTTAAAAAAAAAAAAAAAAAAAAAAGCCAAATCTGGCAACCCTGGAAAACACCTCCAAATCAGATTTTAGTGGTTCATCGATAGGCTTATCATTGTGTTTTCCGGCACCTAAAGGAATGAAAACATCTAGGGCTGGGAGCAAGAAAACACAATGGTAAACCTGCCTTTCAACCAATAAAATCGGGTTTGCAGGTATTTTCCACCAAGGTATAACTTGGCAGACCAGTTGCATTTTAATCGAGTTTTAACTAATCCTAGAATTTCAGCCGTCAACTCGATAAGGTGATGGTTTGTGCAGCCGCTTGCCGGCCTATAAATTATGTTTATAGAACACAGTGTAACCTCGGAAATCCGGCAACTTAAAAAAATCGGTATCAAAGTTATCTTCCCAAAACTTTTTTTTACACTTCCAACTTAGGGGTGAAAGAAAAATGGCAATTACTTACAAATTAAAAATCTCAAGATCGAAAGTGATGAATTAGCAAACAGCGAGATCGCTGACGCTGTGCTAAATAGAAGCGCCGATAACGCTGGTAGCAGCTCAAGGGAACTAGGACGAGGAGCCAGCAGAAGAAAAGGTGTCACTAGAAATATGCATAAAATTTAATAGAAAACTCATTTCTAGTTTAGAGAAATAAGAATGTATTTTCGAAATCGAAATTCTTCATTTGTATAAAATCTTAACGAAAACTTGTTAATGAGTTGCCGAAAAATTTGAAACAAATAAAATTGACATCGATATTTTATAAGTTACACGAGAAGAAATGACTTCACTGTTTATTAGTTTGTTTTTGTTTTTTGTTTGTTTTTTGTACCCAGAAAATATCAATTAAAATAAGTTTTTAAAAATAATAATTTTCTCTTTTTCTCACACAAATATCATTTGGCAAAGAATTAAATTATGAATAAACGCACTATTAAGAATATCGGAAGTATACTTTTAATATTTTTTCAGAAATTCGGAATTTTCAAAACTCCGGCCTACTCTCGGTCCCCACGATACCAGATTTTCGAGGTTATGTTGTATATGCTAATTACAAAAGACTTTTTATAATCCGTCCAACACAGAAATCTGGCATCGCGAACAGCAGTTTATGAATGCAAGAAGGTCTGGTAAGCATGCGAATCTTTGCAACGCGGCATTTATTTACGATATTTTTAAAAACTGTATGTATGTATTTTTTGTTTTATGAGATACAATGAATACATCCAAACATAATTTAAGCATTTTTTTATTCAAAAATATTTTATATATTTATGAAAATTATTAGTAAGTTCGTATTGGTAAAATTGTGAATTATAAGTTACATTAATTTTTACATAGAAGGAATAAGCCTAGTGAAAACGATATATAAATTGATAGCCTCACTATTAGTTTTCAAGATGTAGAGATCTATTATTTTTATAGTCTACTAAAGGGACTGGCTCTTACCGTTAGAATACACAATAAAAAATAATAATTAAACAGAAATTGTATATCAACTTTTCTTTTATAGAAATTTACTTAAAAGTTTTCATAAGTTTACCGTTTCTAATAAAATTACCTTTGTTCAATGTGTAATCCTAATTTTATTTTTCTAAATTTATGGATAAACAATCTTAACAAATTTTTCGTTATTCTTTTTCTTTTTTAACAGTTTCCAACATAGTTGAAAAATGTTTATGAATTCGGTTTGTCTGTCCATCTGTCCATACTGTAACTCGTTTAAATATAGTCTGATTGTCATGAAATTTGACATATGCCAGTTGGTTCATAAGTTAAAATTTTTAACAACGATTTAAGGCACAAATACGTACAAACATGACATAAAAAGTCACATACGATCGTTTCGACGATTCCCGGATCCCCTTCCCCAGTGCGAGGGGGAAAAAAAAAAAAAAAAAAAAAAAAAAGGTAGTGTTTGTACGTATTTGCGCGTTAAATCGTTGTTAAAGATTTTAACTTATTAGAATTCGCACAAAGTATTTGATTTATGCTTCTATGCCATTTGGTTTTACCATGGCATGTTCGGTATTGAAAATTCAGTGTGTAGCGTTTACGTTTATTTATGGGACACTCAAAATAATTCTGTTACATTACGGCCTATGGGGAAATATCGTTTGCGGTGCATTTTAATGATATTACACTATTTTAATCATATTGAAATTTATGTATATCACTGAGGTGTACTACAAAGTGCTTAATCTAGAATCTAGTGTGCATATAATTTATCATTCATTTACTACATGGACATACGAAAGTATTTGCTACGCTACTGCCTATAAAAAAAATGCTGGAAGTGCATTTTCAGATGTGGCGCGCGTTTTGAAATTCGACTATTTTTTGCATATTACTTTGCGTGTATAAATTCTATAAATCATATACAGGGCTACACAAAAGATCTCAAGTTCATTTCCACTTATCGGCGAAAATTTGCTGAATAGAAATTTTCAACTGTGCTATGCTTTTAACCCTTTCAGAGGCGGTGGTATGTTTACGAAATTATTTAATTTTAATTTCGAAACACCACAATGGCACCAGAATTTTTATGTATAATTTTTGTCGTTTATTGAAAGGGTTAATTGAACTACTTTTTGGCAATACTATGTAGTATACATACAAATCTATAAATCATATACAGGGCTGAACAAAAAATTCGGATATATATCCGACTATTGATGTTAATTGTAGTAATTGGGTTTTTCAACTACATTAAACATTTTCTAAATTATTTATTTAGACATCTTCCCTTTTATAAATTGTAATGTTTTGTTGCAGTATTCTGAATGTGTTGGAAAGTGTTACATAATATATGCTGGACGCATGATTTTTTGTTTTATTATATGTTGCGATCAAATTAATAGCAATACATTATTTTATAATGCTTAAATGCTTTTTTCGCTAATATTGAAAAAAAGACTGCACTCTTTTAACACTATTTCTACCACGATTTTGTGTATACCTATTTGTACCAAAAGGTGTCTTTTGACACCTTTGCGTTTGAATGCAAATAATTGTCAAAAGTGTTGGGATTTCAAATTATCAGTAAAATATAGATAACTTGAGCAACATACAGGGTGTCCAGCGAATAAGACCCTGATTTCAAAATTAAATATCTCAAAAACAAAGATCAATAGAATTATGCGGTAAACGGTTTGTTTATTGGCTAAGCTGTAAAATTGCAGAAGTTTCAAAATTTAGTTGCAAAAACCGTTAACAGATGGCGCTGTAATCGTAATACTTGTAAACTGCTTCAAAGTCCAGAGCAATGGCGTCTCATTCCTAGAAGGCTCCCTGCGTAAAAACAAATATTGGGAAAGTCCATTTTTTCATTGGGGTAATGTGCAGAAGTGGAGACATCTGGTCACAGAATTATTGCATCAGCTTTAATTTTAGAAAATTTCAATTAATAGAATTTTCAATAAAAAGTTTGGAAATCATTGTAAGAATTTTTTAAATATTTTATTAAATTCAATCTTTAATGCCATATAATTATTTAAATCAAAATGCATATATTTAGAAAAATAATTTTGTACTTTTTGTTTATTTTTTATATTTTTAAATCACGGCATAATATTTTGGTATTATTGTTTATACCCGAATTATTATAAATAAAAAAGTAATTTTTCACTTTTAATTTATTTTTAAATCACGGCATAATATTTTGGTTTTAGCACAACACATATATTTCTTTTCTTTGTAAACAAAGTTTTAGAGAGAGAAATTATGCATTAAATTATTTCTTAAAAAAAAAATAATGATATGATGATAAGTCATATCATCAACGTCAAAGCAAAAGTATTTTGGATGCTGCATTCCTTTCGAACACTTCGCATCCTATCGCTAGAAGCTGCCCCATATTTCTGTGCTCAGTAATAAAAAAAAATGAAAACGAGTTTTTAAAATTAAAATTATTTTTTAACTTAATTAAATTTTTAAAAATAGAAACTTTGTATTTCTTCATTCAAACTATTCTCTACAATTAAAAAAAAAATGATTTATGAATCATTATTATAAATGCTCAATGATTTTTAAAAGAGGGGTTTCTTTTAACTTAATTAAATTTTAAAACCAGAAACTTTAGATTTTTTTTATTCAAACTTTTTTCACAGTTTAAATAAATATTAAAAAGTAAAGATTTCCATTTTTTTTCAAATCCTCCTCTACTAGGATTCGATTCCACGATCTACCAATTAGGAGAGAAAAGACATATCACAGAGATATTGGTAACCGGACCGAAGTAGATTATAACAAAATTTTAAACAAATCTCAATTTTGTCAACACATGGCTCCGCTTCTGCACATTACCCAAATAAAATATTTTTTAAGTTCTTATATAATGATTGCTAAACTTTTTATTGAAAATTCTATTAATTGAAATTCTCTAAAATTGAAGCTGAGGCAATAATTCTGTGACCATCCACTTCTGCACATCACCCCAACGAAAAAGCGGTCTTTCCCAATTTTCGTTCTTCCTTAGGAAGCCATCTAGGATTGAGACTCTATGGCTCTCGACTTCAAAACACAATTTATAGGCATTGCGATAACAGCGCCATCTGTTAGCGGTTTTTGCAACTAATTTTTGAAACTTCTGTACAACATTTTTACAGCTTAGCTAATAAACATACCGTTTACCGCATAATTCTATTGATCTTTCTTTTTGAGATATTTAATTTTGAAATCAGGGTCTTATTCGCTGGACACCCTGTATTTATTAACACATTGATGAGTATTTATTAGAGATTATTTAATCAGGTTATAAATTCTATCTTAATTCAACAATCTACAAAATATAAATAAACATAAATGTAATGAAATAAGTTTTACGCCAACACAACAACAATTAAAAAATATTATCTTTTTCATTTTTAAATTTGTATTAGAGAATCAAACATTTTAATATTATTAACTTAACAAACTTTCAGTCTCACGTATAAAAATTCAATCTTTGTAACAACTAAAACAACAGTGATCATAAAAACAGCAGTGCAATAAAATTTTTTCCTTATTCAATACCATAGTTTTTACACGAAGGAAAACAAAAAGTATATATATTGAACTCATTACCAGAATTGGAGAACAAAACGCATTATTCATTTTTTTAGAACTAGTCACTGCAATGATCTACACTAAAATGCAATACGGCGGAAAACAAGTGGAAATCAAAGTTATGTAGCAACTCCTGTATTTTCCATTACAACTGAAATCGGATTATCTAATCTGATTATAATTGATATGATGCTGTAAAATGGTGTTAATATTTATATGTAAAATTGTTTAAAATTAGAAATTATGAAATCATTAGAAATTATGAAATCCTTAAGGTGTCAAAAGACACCTCATGGTAGAAATAGGTATACCATATGCATATTTTTAGATCCAGGATAATCTGGAGAAAAGTGATATAGTTGAATTAATTTAACAACTATTGTACGAAAAGTCAAATTCATTCTGGAGAAATGATTAAACTTAGGGAATAATTTTAGGTTAAAATCCGTAAGGTGTCTTTTGACACCTCTTGGTAGAAATAGTGTTAATGACGCTAAATTTACAGATTATTTATTTATGAATTTTATCGTTCTTAGGTGTTGCTACAGGAAGTTTTCTCGGTGGCCTGGGTTTTGACGCAAAAGGTGGTCGCTGGACGTTTTTTGTCGGCAGCATGATCAGTTTAATTAGTGTTCCTGTATTGACGATATTTAATGTATTCTTATCGAAATCTGAAGGCAAACTCAACTTAGACAAAGACAGGTCTATTTCCATGAAAGAAATTGCTATGTGTATTTCTCAGAATCCCAACAAATAAAATATATTTATTAAGGTTTTGGTTTTTGTTTGTTCGTTTGACAATCATATAGTTAAATACGAAAAGAAGATGAATTTGACCTCATATATCAAAAATAAAACGAATATGTTTTGAGGTTGAAATAGTGTTATGATATTAATTTTTATTATTAAAACAAAATGTTACCAATATCTCACTGTTTATCAACTGCATACGGCTAACAGAAATGTTTAATTTTTAAACGAAAATTTCAACAAGAAAAAAACTTTTGAAAAGCAAATTGATAGTGAATGTCAAAATTATGCACCGCAAAATTATCTCTGTCGAAAATGACGTCATTGTACCGGGAAATAAATATTTTCATTCTTAAAAACCAAACTTTAACTAGATTGCCTGAAAAAATATTTTTTGACAAGTATTACTTCCTAATGCCGCCGTCATTTCAAAAATATGAATGAAAATTATTTTATTTTTAAAAGGAAATTACTTTTTCGTTCATAAAACCTAAACTTTTAATATAATTGAGTCAATGTAAATCATTTTCTGCCCACCTGTACTAAAAAATAAGGCTCGGAAGTGTAAAAGTCAATCTAAGATTTACGATAACCATTACCACAATGAATAAAAAGTTACATATTTAAATTTAATGAGCCCACTGGGGGTTCAGGATGGCGGAGCCTCCCTGAAGAAACCTACTTTATTATCTAAAAAATACCAGAATTAGTAGCTCATGAAAATTACAGAATATCCTTACATAGCGTTTTTAAATTAACGCTTCTAATGTCTCAAAACTTCGTATTTGTTATTCTTATAAATATTACGTAATTTGAAAACTTTAAATTGCGGTTTGCAGGGAGTTGAATATTACCCAAAGTATGTTTAAAAATAATGACTTCCAGAACTGACGTTGAGGCTCCTGACCTGCAGATTTACTAGTTATTTAAAGAGTTAATTCGAAATTCACATGGAGGCAGCCTAATAGAGGATTCCCTATGACAATTCATGATTTCTTAGCTTACCAAATAGGTAAAATTTTATCACAAATGTTTTGAACGTAACTCTATAAATGCAATCATTCCGTCATTATATCTTAGAGCGGAAGGCGGCAGCACAAATCGTCACTTCATAGAGTTGATGGCTGAAATCCCAGTATTAGTTAAACTCAATTCGCATATTAAAATGCAACTAGTCTGCCGGGTATATCTTTGTGGAAAACCGATTTTAGTGGTTGACTGGTAAGTTTATCATTGTGTTTTCCTGCTCCGAGTCCTCCGTGTTTTCATACCTTTGTTTGCAGGTGCTTTCCATCAAGATCTGACTTGGCAGACCAGTTGCATTTCTGTATAATGTTCCTGGAATTTCAACCGTCAACTCCATGAGGTAATAGTCTAGAAGAGTTTTGTTGTTCCTTGCCATCTTACCTTAGTGTGAAATAAAATATATGGTCTGCATTTTCATCTTCACAAGATTTCTCGAAAAGACTCTTACATTTGACAACATTGGCACATTTTATAATTGGCTTTAGTACTTCATTCAGAACAGGTGGAAAAATTTAGGACTAAGATCACTCTGAATAATACAATAAAGATGAAGAGTTTCTGGATGTTTCTTTATCAATTTTAAGGGGTCTCGGGACTCTCAAAGCTTCAAAATTTTCAAAAATTTAAATTTTTTATAAATAAAACTTCTACCTTTTCTGAACATTTTTATGTGATTGTTTCTTTCAAATTCCCATTAGAACAGAAGTTATGGCTTTTAGAATTCTACCCGCTTAATAGCTGAATCGGCGTTTCCGAAATTTTAAAGTAATTTTTCTCAAAATGCCGTTTTTAGGCATAACACGCAGGATATCTCAAAAACTTCTCAATATTTTTTCATGAAATTTTCTAAATATATATTTCTTGTTAACCTAAATAATTTAAATCTAAAATTTCCTTTTTATTGTTCAAAAAAATATTTTTTAGAAGATTAAACTGTTGTAATTTTCAAAATTTTGTATTGGATAAATACAACTTTCTATTAAAAATATAAAAATCCTTCAAATTCCGTTTTTTTAGATTCAGTGTAATTACTAGAATCTATAATTAGGCACCAAAAGTTTCTTTCTAGTTGCAGAGTTAATTTTGTAATCTTGCGCGTTAAGCTGTCATACAAATTTTCTTCTCTACAAATGTCTGACAGTTTGAAGCTCCCTATAAATATTAATTCTGTATCTCGAAATTTTTCGAATATATGAAATGAAAAAACATTCTTATATATTTCATATCTCTCAAAATCGTGTTTTAAAATCATATAAATTTTAAGATAATAAATGTTGAAAATGGTCTTTTTTTTTTTTTTTTTTTTCCAATTTTAAGAGTCCTGGGACCCCTTAATTAGTCAATTTTCTTTACCATCATCACTTTTCTGTTAGCTGTTTTTCCTTTTCCCATTATCGCCAATTGATTGAGATACTGATTTTAAAATGTAAATCGTAATGTGTAATCTACTTTTGTATACTGTGGTATGAGGCCTGCAGCAGAGCCGTAAGAAGTTCCATTTTCTTCTGCGGTGCCCTTTTGGCAATTTATGAATTTTATAAAGCTCGTTAAGTTATTAAATTTTTTTTTAGGATAACTGTGTTCTAGATGGTAAGATTTAGATACAGTCTTAAGTAGTTCCATGTGTAAAAGTTTCTTCATGTGACATATTCCTTCTGTAATATATCGCATAAATATAAGTGTATCTGTAAACACCATGGGAATACAGGTTTTATTCAATAAACACTAGTCGATAATGTTGTACAAAAATTCTAAAATTCAGCTATAACCAAAAAATAATTTAAAGTTTTTAAATTATTAAAAAAAATTATTGTTTATATCACTGTATTAATAATATTTTTTTTTTTTTAATGGGTATTCCGGTTTTAGCTGTATTTTGAAATTTTGCATGAGAATTTTTTGAAAATTTATTTTAAAAACTTATTTTTTCATTTTATTTTTAAAATCTTCATTAATTATTTATGCTTTTAGTCTACATTAGGCCCGTCTAATCTTTCAATAAAGAACGATGCACCTCATCTAGTTGCAAACAATGAAGGGCGCCATTATTCACATGCAGGGCCGAAACTAAGGGGGGTGAGCTGCGGGGGCATGTGCCCCGGGCACCAGAACGAAGAGGCGCCAAATGAAGATTTTGTTTGTCGTTTTTTCTCACATCTATGTTTAGCACGGTACTGTTAAAATCATCCTGTCTGGCGTATGATAAAGCATAGAAGAATCTAAAGATGATATGGCATAATGATCCTGTATATAGCGGAATTTGTTTCGATTGCGTTTTCAAGATTTTAATCAATCAATATTTGACAAAGCCAACAGCAGATCCAGATCACCATTTAGAGGGGGTGTCATGGATTTCCTTTTTTGGGGTGGGAGTGGATCACATCACACTATGAGATTTTTTTATATTGAAAGCTATTCCCAAATCCAAAGTAACTACTTTTGATACTTTCGCGAAGTCATTTTCATTCGTAAATACAAAAAATTTGCATTAATATTCGTAAAAATATAAAATTTGACGATTTTGTTCAGTTACCAAGAAATTGGAGTTTTCCATTTTCTTATAAAGGCAAAGATTCATTCAGAAAATGTTGTCAAAGTTAGCATTTTTAGACAAGTTTTACAAGTTGACAGCCACAGAAATGTCACAAGGAAACAATTGGCTGTCACTTCCGGAAATTCAGTTTAAAAAGTCTTACAATTGTCAATGATTAAATATGGCAAAAATTTTTATTCAATTTTAGAGGTAACTAAACCGTACATATTGGCAGCTACGTGATTAATGAAAAGTGCAGGTGTAACCTCTTTTTTTCTGTTCAAAGTATTAAATAGTTTTTTTTCAATCGAACTTATACCTTTGGAAAGGATCCTTTTCTTCTGATGGACTGGTGACTTCCATTATTATGAAACAGCCGTTATAAATGAAGTGTTAGGTGAAGATGAAAGAGCAGTCGTAAAAAGTTAGAACTCTGATTTCCTAGTCAGAATGGGAAAAAAATGGCCATATATTTTTTTTTCTTTAAGGAATACAAATAAGGAAAAGCAATTTTACAATTTTTTTCTACCAAAGTTATAAAAATAAATGTTAATTAAAAATTTCCGGTGCGAATCTTAAATCTAATCTCTGATTAAACTTAGGTGGGATATAATATATCCGACCGCCCCTCAAGGGGTTAAAAGAATTAGTAACAAGAAACGCTTGAAAGAACGGCAAGAAAATTTTCCAAGAGTATCATAGCGCCCGCGGATGCCACGTTGAACAGCCTTAAATAAAAAAAGAAAGAAAGAAAAGAAAAAAACTCGCAAAAAATGAGTAACTTGCGCATTTCAAGTAACGAATTTCATATTTTTCGAGTAATTTAATGGAGGAAAAGGTGTAAATATGGGCACCCTCTTTTGTTTTTGACTTAAAGTGACTTTCATTTTAAAAATTCTTAGAATTTTGACCTTCATCAACAACTATAACAAGTTTACTAAATGAGAGGATGCAAGACAATTATTAATATCAATTGTTTCAACTCAAAAACGAAGATTTACAAAAAGCTTTGAAAAAAGCACCAGACAAAATGGGGTGAAAATATGGGCCCTCTCCAAAAAAGCTCATAAAAACTAGTTTAAAATGTTTTAAAACAGGATTAAACGATACAAAATGGTATTTTCAGAAATCGAAAACATAACTGGCTCTTTCAGCCCGGCACAATCTAAGTGTGCCTACATTTGGTCCCATAGTACATTTACCCACACTTCTCTGCGAGTGTCTTCAAAGAACTTTCCATCGCAAAAGGTGCATGTTGCATCAATCGAGACTGGTTTAGTCCCCATCGTTAATAGTTCATACCATCATCACTGTCCACAAGGGGGGAGGAGGGTTAATGAGTCCGAGGATAAATCGTATCGTTTCGTGGATTGATTTTTTTAAAGGCCTTTGGTCTTCGCATTCCTGCCCCCTGACCGGTCCCTCACTACGAAAAAAGTCAAGGATGTCTTTTTGATGGCACTTTTGTCACGCGACTTTGTCAACTGATCCTTGAAAAGTGATCCAGTAATGAGGCTGAACCTTGTCGCTTTGCGTTCACGAATAGTGGTTCTCTTATTCATGTTGGGGACAGGAGATATGTCGACCGAAGAAACTACATTTAATGCTTCCGGGGAACATTGCAGTGTTTCAGCAGCCTCAACAATTAGCATAGCTAGAGTTTAATGTGCGTGTATATCAAGATGGTTCGAAAAAGGAGGGGGCCCATATTTACATCAAGAAAGGGTGCCCAAATTTACACCAACCCCAACTAAGAAAGAGGGCCACTTTCACACGTAGCCTAAAGACGTGCATGACTAAAGGCGTGCTTCTAAAAGTAGCTTAGGATCTTTGCTTTCCCTATTTCACTCTGAAATTATTTTAAACTAACTATAAGGACACGAAAAGAAACGATTTTAGATACCTGTCAAAAGTTAGCAGTCCTGAATAAACACCAGTTCGCACAATAATTCACGCTGCATTCACACTATTTGGAAAAATGGTTCCAACTGCTCTCTGTTATCTTATATCAACAAGAGGCATCATGTACGATCCTGGCCGCCAGTCTTCAACACCTCCAATGGCCACTTCGGGACGGGTGCCTATATTTACACCTGTGCCAGTTTTTACCTCTTCTCCTCTACCATTGCGAACTAATAAATTGGAAGGGAAAGTCTCAGTTGTAGAATACAAGGCTTTAATAGTAATATTGAAAACTAAACGCTTAAATGAAAATGTGAAAAAAAAAAAACTTGCCAGTAAATTTTATTTAATGAGACATTCCCAGGTTCATTTGTTCATGCTATGAAATTATAATGGCGAAAAAAAAAAGTTTTAGAGCAGAAGTAAAATTTAGAGGGTTCAGCTTCGCCGAAAAATATATAGCGAAAAATATAATGTTCGACTTAGACCGCACAGAGTATGGGTTATAGAAGATATACGGTAATATATGCCGTATACCCTCTGGATTTTTTTAAAAGAAACCCGTGTTGTCTATCTTTTTCAAATAAAGCTACAGCGTGTATTTACCCTCCGCGGAATACCCTCTGCGTATAATGTATACCCTCTGTTGTTCTTTTCCCGACTGCGACACTAAGGCGGGGGGACCAAAACAATCAGTTGTCGAGTTACTGGATGAAATTATGATATAGGTCAAGATTAATACAGAGTATATGAAAAATAACTGTTTGCCTCGGAACATCATAGTATTATATAAGCAGCAGGGGGCTCAAATTCCTCGTTTTGCCGGTGCTATCAGGCCATCAAGCTTTGTAATGAAATTTTAACATGTTGTAGATCTCGACTAGTAGAATACAAATGTTTCAATCTGCCTCTTGGTACCTTGGTACAATACATGTGGCAGTACATGCCAAAAGTTTAATTACAAAATGTAAGGCCAACTGGAAAATGCCCCACCAGTGGCTGAGAGGTTCTGCTCTCGAAGCTGGTAGACGGGAGGTGCTGGGTTCGAACCCAATTGCGCCCGTCGGCCTAATCGTTCGGAGTTTTCTTCGAGCCATGGATTTCCATGCGTAAATACGGGTTAGGTTCCCTTAGAAAGACCCCCACGAAGGGCACACCCCCTTGGGCCTATATCCCTCGTGCAGATAATTGGCCGTCAAAAATCAACCAACCAACTGGAAAATTATTTCCTATTAAAGTAACGCACTCGCTGGAACGTACGCGTAGGGCTGACTCTAATTGGTCCGTATCCTTTCTTTAAACTCGATAGATTCAGATATTTATCAGTTATTGTAGATTATTTCAGTAAATCGGTAGAGTTTGTTCCTCTCAGGAAGACTTCTGCAAAAGCAGACGCTTATTTTGGTATAAGTGTTTGTAAAAAACATATCCAATGTGTAACAAAGTCACCTTTTTTGTTATGATCTGATATTGCTTTTTTTTTAAAATTTTAATAAAGCATAGAAATTCTGTCTGATAAAATTTTCTGTTGTTACATTTTTGAAATCCTTTCAATTTTTTAGATGTGGAATGGCACAGCAAAGCTACTAGTATGTATCCTTATGTACATAGCAGTGGACCTCACTCAAGCTTTTTATGTAATTTAAGGGGTTTTCAATTTTTTTTTTTTTTTTTTTTTTTTTTACCTTGCCCATGAATAAAGTCTTGCTGCATATTTATTTTAGGTCTTCATTTATAGTAGTGTTGTGTTGTGTGTTCTTTCAGGAAAATTTTGCGCATTCGAGTTTTTTTTTTAAAGGGGAGGGGGGGGGGGGTGTTACAAGGAGACGGCGAGGATGTGGGGTATCCAAATCAAAGTAAGGTTTTGTGTGCAAATATTACTCAGTAAGTGAACTTAGATGACCAAATCGTAGCGCGCACTGCTCAGTAGTTATTGAGGGGAAAAAATAAGTTGGAAAAGAAAATTCTTTTATTACTATATGATAATTTGTTAAGATTCTCTTAGTGCACTTTTGAACGTTATAGAAAGACAAATTAAAAAATTAGTTACTTTTTAAAAATCAAAATTTATAAAACACATAAATTTAAAAAGGACATATATGAAATACAGAATTATTACCATTTATTTTCCGTAAAAAATACATTATTAAATATAATGACAATACGATATAATGTTTATAGCATTAGAAATTATTGATTTAATCATTCACTCTTTGCAATACAAGAACCTGGATGACAGTTATCATAAAAAAAAAAGGAAAGCCCCAATTGTGTCGACAACTAAGCACAACAAATAAATGCAGCTTTTTTACAAGAGCAAGGTGTCTTTAGAATTTCTTCGGGAGAAAAGACTTCATTTACATTCATGAATTTCTCGATGTCCAGATAGTTTTGACGCATACCAGGCATACTTTATCATTTTCGAAAAAAATTGGAGAAGCGAGCTGATTATGAACGATTGATTGAATTTTAATACTATCCTCACGAGAACTTATTTCCCGATTTTCTTCAATCAATTGCGAACAATTTTGTATTTTTTAATAAAATTTTTAACTTGTCTGTAAAAGTAAATATCACAAGGTTGTACTAGCGGGATACATTTTGGAGTATTTTGACAGTACACATAGGCATTTTCTCGTCATCTTGAAAAATTTCATCATACATCTCGAGATTAGTTTATCCTCCCCACGAATCGACGAGAAAAAGAAATTTTTCTTTGCCCACGTAAGATTTTATGCATTTCGTGAGAAAAATAGAATATAAAGATGTAGTGAGTTTTCCGGATTTTGAAATAATTTGATAGATATCACACAAATAACAAAACACATCCGTTCAGAGCAAACGCACACAAAATAAACGGTCAAGTGCAAGTATTACTCGCGCTCAGGGGTTCCGTACAATAAATGTATGAATTTTTAACTGTATTATTAAAAAAAATCGTTGCTAAAAGAATAAAATGAATTTGAAAAAACTGCACAACGTAGGGTTGGGTATAGATGTATATAATAGAAAAGTAAGAATGGGTTTACCATAAAAGTTCAAAGAGATATGAAGACTAAATAATGCCAAATATTGCCATTCTGTATAACTCTTTTTTTAGTCTTGTCCGAATCTGTTTATGATGAACTTAATTCGGTACTGACAGTGAAAGTAGTGCATATTAGTAGTGCTTCATTTGACATTTCATAAAAATAATTCAGCGTAGTATTTTATTTTTACAGTGTAGCTAAAACAAAACACTTGTTCAAAGTTTAAACTTGGCACTGTGCTAAGCGCTCTTCGAAAGAAGGTCGCAAAGTTGCAAGGCCCCCTTGGTCCGTGCCGTATACTTTCAAATAGGTTTTTACTTAACCTTTAACTGATGTGACGAAAATTCGTCACACAACTGATGTGATACGGTCTCTCAGACCCCTCGAATAAAATGAATTAAAAAAAAACTCAAATGGTTGAATTTACTTAAATTTTGTCGTAACAATATCGTTGTACTTCTCTTAGGAGCATGTGAATTAAATTGCATGAAATAAGTATTTTATTCATATTATTTAACTTCAGTACAGAAAAGTAAAAAACTGTAAAAGTGTTTACAGCTGGGAGTCGCGGGGTCTGGGAGACCGCGTGACATCAGTTAAAGGTTAACTTTTAAAGACACGGGAGATGTATAGAGAGATCTACTCAGTGCAAACTAGTTGCGAATCCAATAGTATTTATGTGTTTAATTCTAATTCAGGGGTTTTGTACCTTTTAAATGCGACGAAAATTAACGAAAATATTCAAAATTTTAATTAGTCTATCTTCAAAACATTTTTATGTATAAACAAGAAATTTTGACTATTGATTAACAGATTGTGCTTTGTAATGTGCTACCAATAGAAATTTATTAGACTTTTACAGAATTTGTGTATTGTTGAAATCAAAATAGATCTTTTTTTTTTAACTCCATAAGTCATTGCACGTATGATATCTTAAGAAAGTATGTATGTGTAAGGTATGTCAGGAAATTTGGTAAAGATACTAAACAAATATGTGTGTTTAAAATGATCTACTCTTACGCGAAAATTATTCCATTAACTATATATATATATATATATATATAATCAAAATTTTACATTTTTAAAGAATAAAATTAGTCATAACTAAAAATATTACCATTGTAAATACTTAAAAGTAGTCATTTTAAACACTCATATTTTTTTAGTACCTTTACCAAATTTCAAGACAAACCATACATACTTTCTCAAGACATACGCGCAATGATTCGTGAAGTAAAAAAAGAGCTATTTTGAGTTTCAACTATACGCAAATTCTGTAAGAGGCTAATAAATTTCTAATTGTAGCATATTACAAAGCACAAACTGTTTAATTAAGATCCAAAATTTCTTGTTTATACATAAAAAGGTTTTGTAGATAGACTAATTCAAAGTTTTTCGTTAATTTTCGACGCGTTTAAAAGGTACAGGACCCAATAAATTAGTCTGTTTTTAACAATTTGACGTTTATTGTTTTTATACAGATACTCGGCATTGCATTACACAAATATATAATTAAAAGTTGTTATCTGGGCTTTAAAAGTCGATGGAAGATCGGGTACACCGCCCCTGTCATTATGTATGTCCAAACCGTCCGTATATTTAAGGGTTAATATCTCGGTTAATATTCGACGATTTTTTTTCGAAAATCAGAATTAACAATGCTTTTATATTTTTGCTGCGATAAGTACCTTCAGCGCTCCTCAACACCTTTGCTGAATGTCTGCAAACCGAAATTTATGTGTAACGAAAAAATGCGCTTTTCTCAAAAACTACACGACCTAGGGTAATCGCTATAATTTTCCTGTAAGGTTTACATTAACGTCTACTACCATTATTTTTTTCATAATTTTAGTTTGAGTAGATTCGGAATTAGATGGGGGAAACTTATTTTTGCGCTACATTTTCGACGATATTTTTGAAAATATAATACCTAAAATTAAAAAAACTGTTTTTTTTTTAGTTCAGCCTTACCCTTAGCCAGCTTTTACCCGATACCCCACACGATATACAAAGAAAAGATTTTTCTTTCAAGTTACTTAATTAGCCCCTATTGGGTCGTTTTCTCTTCTTCTAATTACACTCCACTTTTAATTTACTCAATTAACTGTCACTGATGATATTAGTCTGACCTTAAATTTTTAAATAAGGTGTGAACAGTTCACCAACACCTGGATGTTGTTACAAAAAGAGGAAAAAGAAAAAAAAGCAATTTGCTTAGAAAGATACTAATTTGATTAAAAAAAAAACTCTTAGAATAATTACCAATAATAAAAAAAAAACAACGAGGAAATGCATAAACTAACTTAAAGTAAATCAAAAAATTACTATTAGAAATGTGAAATTAAACCTTAATTATTTAACAGTAACAACATCCTCAACCATTCACAACTTATGAAGAGAAAACTACCAACACTTCTGAATTTGAGAATACAATGCATTCACAACAAAATAAGAAAAGCTAAATTGATTACCCCAGAACTTCACAACCGAAAGGCAAACTCTTGAGTCCGCATTATATCAAATAATATGTTTTGATAATTTAGAAGGATTTAATATCAAGATTGTGACTGCACTTATACTCTCAAATCCAGGGGCCACATAATCATATACTCGATCATTAGCATTGAAAATCATTAAATCTAGCTGATGTTTAACACTGCAAACAAGCTAACTTCTTGAATTCTTTTCTTTTTTTTTTTTTTTTATATTTTAGGAGTTGCCCTGAACATTCTAGCAATTATATCAATTTCAGTTTTTTTTTTTTTTAAATTCAATGAACAATACATACTCTTTTCAGAAATTATTTATTTATTAAATTTATTTTGATTCAAATCTCTCAAGGAATATATGTGTTTATGAATTTCCACCTAGCATAGATTCTGTTACCATAATACTTAGTTACCAAATTCAAAGGATTTAAGATTTAAGACAAATACAACCAGAAACGAAAGGTAATAAGAGAGGTGACAACCATTAAAATTAATTTTTAAATCAATCATAAAAGGTAACAAAACCCTCAATTCATCTCACACAACATTCCTCACTTAAAATCTGATAGAAATAATTACTCCTGGTTATAAAACTTTAAGATATATATATATATATATATATATATATATTTTTTATGTACTAATTTTATTTATCAATGATATTAAGCTTCCTTCATTTTAAAGATTAAATTGGTTAAATAAAAAAGAAACAGAGTAATGCAATACATTTAATATCATTTTATTAAGTTTTAAGTCTTATTTTTTTAAGAATTTTCTATTATTTTAAAACAATTTGTTGCAAAGAAATTTTAGTATAGAGATATCAAATTTATATTTACATAGCTGAATTCATTTCAAAATAATTTTCAAAACTTCGAGAAATTACTACTATCTTGCAAAGAGTCTTGAATTCAATAAACATTACAAACAGATACTTAAAACTACTTAATTTAACATGACTCATTCCCTTTCCTTTTTTTTTAAACATATATTTTCAACATATCAAAACAATAATGCAAAAGTTACTTACATTGTACATCATTGAGCAGGGTAAATGCTGAACCCATGGCTTTACACTCTATTATATCCTTTTTGTTGGCAGTCCTCTCGAGGGCACATATATTAAAATTTGGAAGTTGGAGATACACTATAAAATAGTACTGTTAGCTGTGCAGTTAATTAACTCATGAACATCAGAATCCTTGGAGGAGATAAGCCACTATATAACATTCCGAAAAGTGTCTGGTGATTTATTCACATTTTTCTTCTCTTCAGATTTTGAGTGTGTTGACGATTGTGCGAATACTTCTTTTTTTTTTTTTTTTTTTTTGGGATGTATAGCTGCGTGTTTAGAACCTCATCGGCTGGTCCTCTGCACTAGACACAGACTCGTCCAGTCTTTCAGATAGAAAACAGGATTACTTGAATGAAATTTTACTAAAAAGTATCGACGAGTATTTCTGTTTCACAAGTCGTCACTTTCCACCAGCTGGATTGGATTCTCTGTATCATGATCCTTATTAGGTATAAACTGCTCCATCGATGCTAAACTGCCCGGCATACCCTCGGCTCTCAGGAGAGTGCCCGTGCTTGATACACAAGAGAAACAGACGACCTCCTTAGACAGTAGCTATTCTTCTTCTTCTAAACTATTTTTATTTTTTGTCACTCCCGAAAAACTCCATTGGTCAGGGGGAGGGCTAAAAAGAAAGCCCTAAATTCCCCCTGCCCCCACATATTAAAAAAAAAAGGGAGCCAAGAATCAGCGTCTTCACTCTTTGCTGCCCTTGCCTTGACTCACTTTTCCCCGTAGCGTGTAATAAAAAATCACACGTGCACTCTTACTTGCTGACGTCAGACGCTCCTATTCGCTAACCTGGTAGGGTTCAACCATTTAACTAAAAGGGTGTGTTGTCCACTTTCCACCCTACACATTTTTCTAATGGGCCACCCATCTTTAAATGCCAGGCAAACTATCTATTTCCCACGGCAGTTGCCCATAAAATCTCCCAAATTGTCTGTTTGACAATAACTTTTAAAAGGGGGGTAATAAAACTGCACCAAGCATTTTACTTAAAAGGCTCATAAAATTTTATATATATAGCTGGCCACCCAAGCAGGCTTTTAGGCTGTGATACGAACGTAGTAAAAGAGGTGTATGAAATTCACATGGAAAACACGTTTTTACTGCATCCTATGTGATATTACAAAGGCAGACTGAGGGTGTTTTGATTTTACGAGCTGGCGTTGCTATGGTAACACCGCTCTATAATGGGGGAAATACTTGACCGTTTTCAACAGCTGCCTAAATCCAAAGCTAAACGAGGAGTTTCGCATTTTTCTTGGAAAAAAAAGGGACGGGACATCTTGCCTGTGTTTACGTTCTCAGATAAAAGATTACACGTATCCTAGTATTTCTTTCCACTGAAATAATACGTGTTTTTCTAGATCTGAAACTGAGAAAAAGGAATTCTCTGGCATTAAGTAATATGCTTAAACTATGCAAATTTTGTCTGACATTTTTCCTTGAAAAAGGGGGGATATAATTGAAGAAAATTAATAATTTTAAGATGAAAGCATACAATGTTATATATATATATAAAGAGGGGGGATTTTAATAACACCAGAATTTGTCAAAATAAGGATATTGTTAAATATTCTACAACATGGCTCCCCTATCTTGAAGAAAAAAACAAAAAAAAATTTCTAAAACACATTTTTTTTTTTTTTTTGGAAAGGTAAACGAAAACTAAACTCCCAGCGGAGAACTCAATTTTTCCACTCAAAGTAAGTTAACTAAGGATATTAAATTAAAAAATTGGGAGAAGCGAAAATATTAGTATGTCCATTGCAATGCTGGGGTATCATCGACATGAGCACTTGATACTCGAACAAATCAAACAGCGACTCGAAGAGTCTCGAAGCACTACGTACCTGACACACCACTCTGCACAGTCCGGAATGTGCAATATGAGCTGCTTACAACGAATCGATTACCTGAATACTTCCTTAACAGACAGGAACTTTAAGTTGAATAAACCAAAAAAAAGTTAAATATTAAGCCATAAAAGTAATCCACAGCCAGCTGAATCCCAATCCCAGCCGTCACACTAGCACAAAGTTATCTGCACAACATAATATTTATCTATAATTTTACCTATTTATCTTTTGACCTAAACATGTAGACAGTGAACTCTCATTTTAGTACTACTAGTATTCTTACTGAATGAACACCACACCTGAACATACATGCCCATTACATCTGCAATTGAGCCTAAAAAAATTCTAAAATAGAGAAATTTAAATTAATGTGGAGGAATAAATATATGAAGGACTGCCAACCGGTACTTACACATATGCATAAACATCAATTAGACACAGGCTGGAGATGCAGATGCATACACATAAGAAAAAAAATCAAATCTTTTGCAAAACACATAACAGTATCTGATTCATAACTTTAAAAAAATCATTGAAACTAACTTACAGCATTAACATATTATATACATACATATGTTTAAATAGAAAAGCATCAATAACATTACAGGGTGTGTAAAATTTGTATTGTGAAAAAAAAAATTTTGTAACCCCTATCGTGAAAAAGTTCATTGTCCAAAGGGTGGGGTTTTAACTTGAAATTTACAAATGCACTTACAGACCATTTGTGCAAACAGTGTATGTCTGCAGTTCTGTACTACTAGGAATACACTACCCATAGCTTAGAAAAATTTAGAAAAAGGCAAAAATAAACTACACAAACAATGCAAGGATGGTGATGTATTGTCTACAATCATCCAATAAACATGTCAACCAAATTTAATCAAAGAAAAAAAATTAACAGGAAAGAATAATAATAATAAAATAAATAAGGAGAATTTATACATTTACTCATATTTACAGCTAAAGAAAATAAAACATGTAAAGCATAAAGAACATGAGCGTGTGCTAGTATGGCAGTAGATAACTCACATCAAAAACACAGAGAAGTATAAACATAATATCATTCCGAAAATTTTTTGCAAAATACCCCAAAATTTATTTATTTCAGAGAGAAAAAAAAAGGATATCTATGTCAAAGATATTGGATACACAATACAAAATACACTTAACTAAACGTAAGTAGACATTTAAACATATCGCTTCAGTTGCAGCACCTAATTTTCGAAATACACCTAAAAATTTCAAACTCCCCAAAATTAGCTTAAATTTTGGCTAAAATTGGCTACAAACTTTTTAGAAAACTGGTGCGGAACGGTATGCAGGCCATAATATAACACAAAACATGAGAATTTTTCCAAATAGGACATATAAAGCTCCAAAAACTGCTACTAATATTTACGGACGACAAATCAAAACAAACCCATTTTGAAGCTTCAACATTTTCGATATTGATTTTTAAATTAAATACATTTACCTAAAAACAGATTAAAACACATATAAATACAAATTAATTAAAATATATGTACAGAAAACATTAAAAAAAAACAATAAATAAAATCGTTACTCCCTATAATCTGGTCGCACACTTCTATCCCGAAACGAATATTCGGTTCGTGTAGTCGACCTGGATCGACTGACGCGTTCCGATGTCGCGACAGTTCGTATCGAATCACCCGACGTCCCTGCATTGTTGCTATCTGGATGATCAATTTCGTCCCTGACCCTTTCAGCAACGCTAGATGCATCTGGTGAGCAACCTAAACATTCCCCTCCCGGTGCAATCTCTGGTTGTGATTCTATTCCTCTCGGAGCTTCTTGAGTTTGCGGGGAAAGAGCAACAATTTCCGTTGGATCCCTACGTGCGTCATCGGGAGTACTGCCTCTATTTTGATTAGTTTCGATTTCCCTGGTGCTTTCACTTACATTACGTTGCATTACAGGGGGCGGTACCCATGCATAGCATCTCCTACGTCTACTAGTGCGGGGGTGGGTTGCTCGCTCGCTACTCTGAATCGGTTCTGTTTCATCGATTGTCGGACTGTGAATCGAATCCCCATTAGTCGTTTGTTGTTGTTGTGGATTGTTTTGGTCTGCAATCGTTCTGTTTTTGAATAAAGTGAGCCTGTCAATATGCACAACTTGAGTATTTTTCGGGTTAGCAACTGGCGCGATTTTAAAATTAACATCATTTAACTGCTCTATTATAGTGAAAGGACCATTATTTAACTTACTTAATTTTTTTGTATGACCTGGCTCAATTTTAGGTGTGTAAAGCCACACAAGATCACCCACTTTTAGATTTTTACAAACTGCTGTTTTCTCTCTGTACTTTTCTTGCTTCTCAGCTACTGAAATAAGATTGTTGTGAACTTCAGCATACACTTTTTGAAGGGCGGGGATTATGAGTTCACAAAAAGATGGTGCATCGTTGTAATTGATTCTAGGTGGTTGTGAAAATAGACTATAGGGAAGGTTTAGGTTTCTTCCATACATTACGGCTGCCGGAGTCAGTTTTGTTGAAGAGTGTACAGCAGTACGCATTGCAAGAAGGGCAAATTTGAGCTTAGTATCCCAGTCAGATTGATTTTCATTCACAATATGAGAGAGTGCATTTTTTAATGTACGATTTTGGCGTTCGATCTGGCCATTGCTAGAAGCATGATAGGAAGTTGTTCTGATATGCTTTATGCCAAACATATTGTACACATGTTCAATTGCTTCTGATATTAAGTTTTTACCATTATCTGTTGTAATATAACACGGTGCTCCATATCGCGATATGAAATCAGCCAAAGTGTCTGCTATCACATCAGATGTGACCGAACTGACAGCATATGCTTCTGGCCACTTTGTAAACGAGTCAATGTAGGTAATTATATACTTATTTCCAGAAAAGGTCAGTGGCAAGACTCCAATTATATCTAAGTGTACTTTATTAAGAGGGAATTGGGGGGTGGGAAGACGTCGCAGTGGTGCAAGATGGTTTGCCTTATGGGCTCTTTTTTCTTGGCAGCTAATACATGATTCCACTAGGTGCTTGACATCTGACGACATCCCCGGCCAGTAAAAATGCTCACGGATGCGGTCAATCGTTTTTTGGAACCCCTGATGACAGGCCGCTAGAGAGTCATGTGTTAGAGTGAATACTTGTACAATTAATGCTTTAGGAACAACTAATTTGATAGGATTATTTACAATTAAAGAATCTCTCGTATCTTCACATACTAGGATATCATCTCTAAAAAAAAACTTCATGTATTTAGGTGAAATTTCCAAACCTTGCTCTAATTTCTTTACAATCTCACAACACTTCTTGTCCGCTTTTTGGCATTCACTAATTTTTTCTATAAGGTTGGAGTATGGTTCAAAGGATGTCTCTTTAGCAACTTGAATATTGAAATTGCAGCTGACTGCACATGTAGGCTCGTCTACCTTAACAAAACGGGATAAAAAGTCTGCCACACTATTACATTTACCACGGACATAACTTATAGTAAAGTTATAGTCTGATAGAGTACAAATCCATTTTGCCATTCGTGACGTCGGGTCTTGAATCTTTAACATGAAAGTTAGTGGTGCATGATCCGTATAAATGGTGAAATGAGTGTTGGCAAGGTAGCATTTAAAATGGGCAGTGGCCCAGACAAGAGCGAGAAGCTCCCTCTCAGTGGCCGAATATCTTACCTCAGCATCTTTGAGTCTCCTGCTAGCAAAGGCAACAGGGTGTATCATCTTGTTCTCGTCAAGTTTTGAAAGGACTGCCCTAGAGATTCACTACTTGCATCTGTATATATAATGAATTCTTTGTTAAAATCTGGTAAGGTGAGACATGGTTTTGAGATAAGCGCTTGCTTAAGATCCTCAAATTCCTTTTGGGCTGCCTCATTCCAGACAAAAGGCCCAGTTTCTTTAGTTAAATCTATTAAATTAATTGCTCTTTTAGTAAAATCTGGGATAAAACGCCTGTAAAAAGAAAGTGTGCCGATAAAAGATCTGACACCTTTACGAGTAGTAGGAGGTTGCAATTTTTCAATATTTTTATTAATGGGAGACACTTTGCCACTATGAATTTCAAAACCAAGATATTGAATTTTATCTGTTAAAAATTTACATTTGCTAGGTTTAAGTTTCAGTTTGTGTTGGCGAAGCCTTTCAAATACAAGATTGAGTTTTTTGATGTGAGACTCAATGTCTTTCGACGAGACCACTATATCATCAATGTAGACCAAAATACCCAAGTTTCCTAGGTCCCCAAAAATGGCATTCATAAGTCTTTGGAACGAATTACCAGAATTCGCCAAACCGAAGCAGTTGCGGGACCACTCAAATAATCCTTTATGTGTTATAATGGCTGTCTTATGCTTGTCCTCAGGTCTAATAACTTGTTGAAAAAATCCACTCGTGAGATCAAGAGTTGAAAAATATTTAGCACCTGACAAAGAATCTACAGATTCTGTGATATTAGGAATAGGGTACGCATCTTTTACCAAATTCTTGTTAAGCTTTCGAAAATCGACAGCTAGGCGATAACTACCATCTGTTTTTTCCACTAAGATGACAGGAGAGGCAAATTCTGACATTGAAGGTGACAAAATATTAGCTTCTAACAAAATATTCAATTGATCCTCCATTTCCTGGCGCAGTTTGTAGGGAACTCTATAAGCTTTGCAGCGAACCGGTTTGTCAGAAGTTAAGTTTATAGTATGGGGAATTGTGTTACATCCAGGTAAATCGAGTACAGAGGCTGCAAACACATCTTTATTTTTATCAAGGAATTCTTGCATTTGAGTTTTTAAAGGAGGTGTTAAGTGATCCAAATTAATTTCTGAACTCCACTTTAAATCAGCGTGATCAAAATCTGCTATTGGGGTGTCAAAATTTACATTACAGGTTAAGTTACATTTATTTGGAGTTGAATCACATTTACTTGAAGTTAAATTACATTCATCATGAGTTAAATTTAAGTTATCTGTACATTTAAGAATTTTAGCTACAAACGTTCCTTTATTTAAGTGAATCATATTGTCTGAAAAATTAGCAAAAGATAAAAATAAACCATGCTCTTGTGTGCAAATGGTTCTGGAAATAAGGAGGCCTTGATGCAAACTCCTAGCAAGGGGTTCTAACATAATAGGATCATTTACGCTTACATTTAATTCTTTACTACACTTAACATTTGTCAAAATTTTAGTTTGGGGAGGGATTGTTATTTTATCACATAATGCGGCTATACCTATGATGGTTTTGTCATTACTCTCATTTTCATTAACTTTATTTTCACTTTCACTATTCTCATTGTCACCACTTAAATCCTCCTCAATATCAGCAATTTGCACCGCATCAGGTTTCTTTTTATCTACTCCTTGCTGTATCCTACCTGTGTCTTGCGAAATAAGGTTTACTTGGTGAACATGAGTAGTTTGTGGTATATTGTGGTTATCTATGGTACTCTCAACTTCCTCGGTGATTTTCTCCCTTTGCAAGTCACTATTACTTTCATTTAGTAACTTCTTTTGCCCTCTATTACCTAATTCTTCCTTCTCATTACTTATGGTACCCTGAACTGCCTCTATACCACTACTACAGGCTACTTTTTGTTCACTATTAGCTCTGTTTACACTTTTGCACTGGTAGTTCTCACAAGTATATTTTCCACAATTTGTACACATTTTTGCTATATTACATTTACATTTACAATTACATTTACTTGAATTATTTACAGCATTATTTACAAAGTTTTGACACAATTTGGTACTATTCTGACACTTTTCTACATCCTCGGTTACTGTGCTAATACTATGGCAACCTGAATTTCCCTCAACTTTGGAATGATCCTGGTCTTCAGTTGTTTGTTTACCTTGTGTTTGTTCAGAGCTTTTAAGACTGACAGTATTATTTGAACAATCAATGGTAACTCTGTACTTTTTTAAAAAAGGCATTCCTAAAATGGCAGAAAATTCATCCGCCAGTTTCCCTGGGACAACAAAAAATTTAGCACTGCACAGAATATCATTAATTTTAAACGTTGCTACCACACATTGATTTAGATTCATTTTCTCGCCAGTTACAGTCACAATGGGTGTGCAACATTCCTCTACGTTACTCTCCAAAAAAAAATTTAGCATAGCACTACTCAAAAGATTTATCGCAGATCCAGAATCGCATAATGCAGTGATAGTTTTATTATTTACAATCATACTCGTCACTGGGAGACTGTACACTTGTGGGGAAAAAACACTATATACTGGGGTGGAGTCGTTCGGCTTCTGGGGGATCAGTCCGACCATTTCAGATCCAGCCTTATTTAGTTTAAAGGTACTTTAGGAGCACCCTGTGTATTGCTGTCACTACTAGGTTGATTTACATTTACATTATTCGTTTGATCCCTATTACTATTCCCTTGATTATCAGTATCCCTATTGCTATAATCATTCCTATCCCTATCACTATAATCATTTCTGCCCCTATTGTTATTACCACTTCTACCCCTAGTTCCCCTATAGTTAAAGTCCTGTCTATCTCTACCATTATAATTATAATCATTTCTGTCTCTATTTTCCCTAAAATAAGTATTATCAGGCTGGCCAGGATACCCTCGATAATTGTTGCCATAGCCCCCACGGCCCCTATAGTTACTAAACCTGCCCCTACCATAATCGTTTTGATACCTAGCTTGCGGGCAATCTCGTGCAAAGTGGCCTATCTCAGAACAGATGTAACACGAAAAATTACGCATATTTGTTCTTTCCTGGCTCTGCACCTCGCTCCGTTTATCATTACTTTGCACCAAACTTTCGATTTTCGCTGTGAGTAATTCTACCTGTTCCCTTAGTTTATTTATTTCCTGCTGTGACTGTTTCGATTCGCTTTTTGGGTGCACAGCGGCACACGCTACACTTTGTTGTACACACTGAGGTGTAAAAGGGGTACTAACGTCATTTTGCAGATTGTAGAAAGGGTTTACACTAACACTCCTACATGCTTTTTCTTCTAAAAGCGCAACTCTGAGGATTTCTTCGGGTGTCTGTGGATTTTTTGTGATAACTCCCCTCCTAATTTCAGGGGAAAGGTTACCAAGGAGCATCGAGTGCAAAATAGCATTCCTATTTTTTTTCTACTACATCACCCTGCAGCCCATCAATATCCAACGCTTTAAGCGACATATCATATGCCCTATCATAGAAATCCTGCACAGACATATGGGGTGTTTGCTTGAAACTGAAAAAATTCGAGAGTGCTACATCCGGAGTGATATGGCGGGTATATCTTTCCTTAAAAATTTTTATAATATCATCGACTGTTTTTCCCTTATTAAGCTTATATAATCTAGCTGCTCCCCCATTTACTCTACTAAACAAAGCAAACTTTTTTTCTTCCTCTTCCCATTTGAAAAAATTAGCCAAACTATCAAATTTTTCAAAAAATTCATTGAAGGGCACTGAATTTGCCTCACCGCTAAAAGGTGGAATGGAGGAAATATTTTCCATAAGTGCATTCTTCTTTTGGACCAGTGCAAAATCTTTGATGTGCTCGTCAGTAGCCATAATTAGTACAAGAAAATTTCAAGAGGGGTGTAACTATCCACAGAAAAGTAAATTCATAAAAATAAATACCAAGAAAATTCTTAAAATTACACCAGTATGGAAAAAAAATATCCACAGCAATCCTTAATCAGTAGTACAGAACCACACACTTACCTTTCACATGTTTATATAAAAATGCAACACAATTTTAAAAACAACAAACCAGGACTAAATGTCACGGTACCATTCTTATTGTCACGGTACCATTCTTGTTGGGTCGTTTTCTCTTCTTCTAATTACACTCCACTTTTAATTTACTCAATTAACTGTCACTGATGATATTAGTCTGACCTTAAATTTTTAAATAAGGTGTGAACAGTTCACCAACACCTGGATGTTGTTACAAAAAGAGGAAAAAGAAAAAAAAAGCAATTTGCTTAGAAAGATACTAATTTGATTAAAAAAAAACTCTTAGAATAATTACCAATAAAAAAAAAACAAAACAACGAGGAAATGCATAAACTAACTTAAAGTAAATCAAAAAATTACTATTAGAAATGTGAAATTAAACCTTAATTATTTAACAGTAACAACATCCTCAACCATTCACAACTTATGAAGAGAAAACTACCAACACTTCTGAATTTGAGAATACAATGCATTCACAACAAAATAAGAAAAGCTAAATTGATTACCCCAGAACTTCACAACCGAAAGGCAAACTCTTGAGTCCGCATTATATCAAATAATATGTTTTGATAATTTAGAAGGATTTAATATCAAGATTGTGACTGCACTTATACTCTCAAATCCAGGGGCCACATAATCATATAGTAGATCATTAGCATTGAAAATCATTAAATCTAGCTGATGTTTAACACTGCAAACAAACTAACTTCTTGAATTCTTTTCCTTTTTTTTATATATATATATTTTAGGAGTTGCCCTGAACATTCTAGCAATTATATCAATTTCAGTTTTTTTTTTTTTTTTAATTCAATGAACAATACATACTCTTTTCAGAAATTATTTATTTATTAAATTTATTTTGATTCAAATCTCTCAAGGAATATATGTGTTTATGAATTTCCACCTAGCATAGATTCTGTTACCATAATACTTAGTTACCAAATTCAAAGGATTTAAGATTTAAGACAAATACAACCAGAAACGAAAGGTAATAAGAGAGGTGACAACCATTAAAATTAATTTTTAAATCAATCATAAAAGGTAACAAAACCCTCAATTCATCTCACACAACATTCCTCACTTAAAATCTGATAGAAATAATTACTCCTGGTTATAAAACTTTAAGATATATATATATATATATATATATATATATATATATATATATATATATATATATATATTTTATGTACTAATTTTATTTATCAATGATATTAAGCTTCCTTCATTTTAAAGATTAAATTGGTTAAATAAAAAAGAAACAGAGTAATGCAATACATTTAATATCATTTTATTAAGTTTTAAGTCTTATTTTTTTAAGAATTTTCTATTATTTTAAAACAATTTGTTGCAAAGAAATTTTAGTATAGAGATATCAAATTTATATTTACATAGCTGAATTCATTTCAAAATAATTTTCAAAACTTCGAGAAATTACTACTATCTTGCAAAGAGTCTTGAATTCAATAAACATTACAAACAGATACTTAAAACTACTTAATTTAACATGACTCATTCCCTTTCCTTTTTTTTTTTTAAACATATATTTTCAACATATCAAAACAATAATGCAAAAGTTACTTACATTGTACATCATTGAGCAGGGTAAATGCTGAACCCATGGCTTTACACTCTATTATATCCTTTTTGTTGACAGTCCTCTCGAGGGCACATATATTAAAATTTGGAAGTTGGAGATACACTATAAAATAATACTGTTAGCTGTGCAGTTAATTAACTCATGAACATCAGAATCCTTGGAGGAGATAAGCCACTATATAACATTCCGAAAAGTGTCTGGTGATTTATTCACATTTTTCTTCTCTTCAGATTTTGAGTGTGTTGACGATTGTGCGAATACTTCTTTTTTTTTTTTTTTTTTTTTTGGGGGGGGGGGGGATGTATAGCTGCGTGTTTAGAACCTCATCGGCTGGTCCTCTGCACTAGACACAGACTCGTCCAGTCTTTCAGATAGAAAACAGGATTACTTGAATGAAATTTTACTAAAAAGTATCGACGAGTATTTCTGTTTCACAAGTCGTCACTTTCCACCAGCTGGATTGGATTCTCTGTATCATGATCCTTATTAGGTATAAACTGCTCCATCGATGCTAAACTGCCCGGCATACCCTCGGCTCTCAGGAGAGTGCCCGTGCTTGATACACAAGAGAAACAGACGACCTCCTTAGACAGTAGCTATTCTTCTTCTTCTAAACTATTTTTATTTTTTGTCACTCCCGAAAAACTCCATTGGTCAGGGGGAGGGCTAAAAAGAAAGCCCTAAATTCCCCCTGCCCCCACATATTCAAAAAAAAGGGAGCCAAGAATCAGCGTCTTCACTCTTTGCTGCCCTTGCCCTGACTCACTTTTCCCCGTAGCGTGTAATAAAAAATCACACGTGCACTCTTACTTGCTGACGTCAGACGCTCCTATTCGCTAACCTGGTAGGGTTCAACCATTTAACTAAAAGGGTGTGTTGTCCACTTTCCACCCTACACATTTTTCTAATGGGCCACCCATCTTTAAATGCCAGGCAAACTATCTATTTCCCACGGCAGTTGCCCATAAAATCTCCCAAATTGTCTGTTTGACAATAACTTTTAAAAGGGGGGTAATAAAACTGCACCAAGCATTTTACTTAAAAGGCTCATAAAATTTTATATATATAGCTTTCCACCCAAGCAGGCTTTTAGGCTGTGATACGAACGTAGTAAAAGAGGTGTATGAAATTCACATGGAAAACACGTTTTTACTGCATCCTATGTGATATTACAAAGGCAGACTGAGGGTGTTTTGATTTTACGAGCTGGCGTTGCTATGGTAACACCGCTCTATAATGGGGGAAATATTTGACCGTTTTCAACAGCTGCCTAAATCCAAAGCTAAACGAGGAGTTTCGCATTTTTCTTGGAAAAAAAAGGGACGGGACATCTTGCCTGTGTTTACGTTCTCAGATAAAAGATTACACGTATCCTAGTATTTCTTTCCACTGAAATAATACGTGTTTTTCTAGATCTGAAACTGAGAAAAAGGAATTCTCTGGCATTAAGTAATATGCTTAAACTATGCAAATTTTGTCTGACATTTTTCCTTGAAAAAGGGGGGATATAATTGAAGAAAATTAATAATTTTAAGATGAAAGCATACAATGTTATATATATATATAAAGAGGGGAGATTTTAATAACACCAGAATTTGTCAAAATAAGGATATTGTTAAATATTCTACAACACCCCTATACATTTTTCCTAAATATATTTGTCAATGTTTAATAATCGGAAAATATTTGGGTCAATAGTTTTTATTACTTCCCCCAATTTGAACTTTCGACGTTCCATAGTTTACGAGTAAAGTGGCTGTGACAGACAGACACAGGAGTGATCTTATAATGGTTCTGTTTTTACTTTTTAAGTACGGAACCCTAAAAAATAGTTTTTTTTTTTTTTTTTTTCTCAGTAACTACTAAGTAGTGCGCGCTACGGCTTGGTCATACATACGAGCTATCTTATTCAGTACTGATTACACACATAATCTTACTTTGATTTGAATACCCCCACACCCTTGCCATCTCCTTGTTAGTGTTCAGAAAATTTTCCCTGCAGTAGAGTAGGTGGGGGTAAAGATACGCACGGGGCAAAGACACGCACTAGCTGATTTAATATGCAGAAACATTCATACAATCATGACCGCTAGATGGTAGTTTGGTCTCAAGTGTAGTAGTTGTGTGTTCAAACCTTGTGAAAAAAGTAGCACTCCGTGCCAAGAAAATGAGGTAAGTTTAAATTTTCTCATTTTGATGTAATATTTTAAAATTTTCACTTTATTGTTTAGCTGACAATACTTGGAATTTTTACAAATCCAAAAATTCAGTGGAGAACGGAATCTTTGTAGCTTCTAAATGCCGTATAGTTTACCTCGATCGCATTTGTTTAAACTTGTCAGTAGCCGGTTAAGTAAAATACTGCAGAATGGGGTTAAAGTACGCATCCGTCTTGAGGCAAAGATATGCACAAGTTTAAGATTCGGGAGTTTGCCCTATCGTTTTTGCTAGATGCAAAGCTTTCCACAATTACGTTGTGGAAAGTTTTATTTTTTATATAGTATAAAATATAATAGCTACTTAACTAATATAAGCTAGTTAACCCGGGAGAACTCGCTGCATGAGATTTTCTCTCACAGTCGTACTTTTTTAAGACTCTTATTTAAATCATTTTTCATTTTAATTAAAATTTCAAAATGTTTTACAATTATTTTACCTATTTTGTGAATAAAAGTACTAAGCCAACCAAAAAAAGTTGATATTATATGAATGTAAAGTAAAAGAGAAGCAATTGGGCATTCTGACTAGCGAGTTCTCCCGGGTTAACTACCTTTTCCTTTTCTAGTTAAGTTTTTTTTCAATTTAGGACGTAGGTATCTACCTACCTACTTTTAAAAATCAATATTCTTGTTTCATAAAACGATTTTAAGTCTTAGCCCTTAACTCCTGTTATCTGTCTCACAGGCCGCTGCTATATTCAGTTTTCATAGCTTAACTTGTAATTTTCAATTTAATTATTGATGTTAGTTTAATTTTGATTCGTTTTGAAACTTAGTAGTATCACTAAAAACTTCTAAATGAGGATAATTTTTATTATAATAGGCCTTTACATAAAGTTCAGCGCAAAAAACAGTATCTTATGAGTCAGTCAACCCTTTTATTCATTCTACGATCAAGGGGTCTTTGGGACCGCTCACAGTATTTATGCAACAATTTTTGTCACAGTAGTTAAGAGGTTAACTGCTATTTGCGATCTCACAGACCGCTGTTTTTTTTCTGTTTATTTTTTTCATGGTTTAACTTACATTTTTCAGTTTAACTATAAATACTAGTGAAATTTGCTAATGCTTTTGCATAACTCATTCGTTTTATTGAAAATGGGGCAAAAACTCACAGTAATTGGGCAAAAATACGCACTGCGTATCTTTGCCCCACAACTGCGTACTTTTACCCCAACCGATGGGGCAAAGATACGCAGAGCGATGTTTTTAAAATTGCAATTTCTCGCAGAATTATAATTTGACAGAATGCTGGCTGATGATGACAATTGCCTAAGGTCTAACATTTTAATCACTCATTACATAAGTTTAGACCAATGTCTGCGTTAAAAATCAAAATGCATGGAAAGTGCGTATCTTTACCCCTCCTACTCTATGTTTTATTTTGTAATCTTGCTTTTGGAAATGTTTTAGCGCTTCATTAGTGTTAGGAGTATACGCTATGACGTGTGGCGAAAGAGAGTTTATGCTTATCCATGTTTCATAGGGGTGAAATAAACTTTACCCATGTGCGTTCCTTACACATGTAAGTTATTTTTGAAATTTAATGGGAAAGTTGTTTTTATACGTCGCGAGTTAACCAAAGTTCTGGTAGGTCATAGATAAATACAAATGAAATTAATTCTGGAATTTTTTTTTTTTTTTAAGTTAGGACCCATTATTTGTGTTAGTTGTGTTTTTGGCTCAAAATTTCTGGTTAAAAATGATCTTTGGCATACATTTTACTCGCGCCTTTTTTCAGATTTCGGCGACTGTTATGGCAAAAAATAGCTACTCACTCATAAAGGAAGCCTAGTTTTGATTGCGACGTTTTTGTCCTATGTCTAACATGTGTGTGAAAAAGTACCATCTATTCATCATTTCTGCATTCTAAAATTGGGAGGAGTGAAAAGTTCACTCTTTGAAAGAGTGACAGACATTTTCCCTCTTTTTGAAGTGAATTTTTTGAAAATACACTTCTTAAAGAGTGGAATTTACACTCCCGGGAAAGCAGTGAAATATTTCACGCCATTGTCGAGAGTGAAATATCTCACTCCGCTGACGAGAGTGAAAGTCTGGCATTATACACTTTTAAAAAATTTCGTTCAACTTTCAACCAATATATGGAGTAAAATAATGAAAGCACCAAAATATGTCGCTTCTTAATTTTCAAAAACTCCATTTCATAATGTAACATTGGAAATTGGAAATTACGCTGATTTGGTATTAAAATGCACTCCTTTTCAAGAGTGAATATTCGATCTAAGCGGGAGTGAGTACTGTATTGGTATTACTCATCAACCAATCAGAACAGTCTTATCTACGAAAATTTTTAAGATAAGAGAAAGACGTCCGCCATTTTAGGATTAAAGTATACGGATATTATTAAAGTGATTATTTATGGAACTTTTAATTTTCATGTAAAACAAAATGTAATTAATTTATAAAAGATACAGAATTATAGAACTTTCTCAAAGAGCATTCGAAACTTTTTTGCGTTTTCAAACTAAAATTCTACTATTACTGTTAAGTCTGCAGTTTTTAACGAGCGCGTGAAAAGACATCTTGAAAGTTGAGTCATAAATGCATTGCTTGCATTATAATTTTCCCTCCCGTATTGCACTCTATCAGGAGTTAGAACTGATAAGAATAGTAGTCGTAAATAAAGAGTGTCTCATTTGATCCGATACAGCTCACATCGACGAGTAATGTTAAAAATTTCCGAAGGAAGAAAATAGATTTCTAGAATATAGATAGTTTCAGTCCGGCCGAATTTTTGACAGCATTTTTGGCGAAACTCAGATTTTGGGACGAAAACGAATTTTTGGTCGATCTCTAATTATATGTATTGGTATTACTCATCAGCTAATCAGAACAGCAAGTCTACGACGCTTTTTTTTAAGATAAGAGAAAGGCGTCCGCCATTTTAGGATTAAAATATATGAGGCATTCTCACAAAATTTTAACTTTCAGAAATAAAAATCTGGTGAAATTAAACTTAATCTTTAAATGATGTTACCGGTCTCTCAGACCGCGGCTTTTTTCAATTTTTATAATTTAACTTGCAATTTTCAGTTTAACTACAAACACTACCGAAATTTTGTTCCGTTCGGAACTTTAGTGCTATCACCAGAGACTTTTGAATAGGTGAATTTTAATTATAACAGTCCTGTGAAAAAAGTTTAGTACAAAAACACCATCCTATGAGTTAATCGTGCCTTTTATTCATCTTTCGTTGCAGTGGTCTCACAGGCCGCTTCACACTAGTTGTGTGACAATTTCTGTGACATTAGTTAAAGGTTAATAAAATAGCATTTTAAACTTAAAGACCAATGCCTTGATCATTCAAAATAAAGAAAAAATTGTCAGGAGCGACGATTTTTTTTTATTTAACTGAGGTTTAAGTTAAACTTGCGAGTTTAATTTTCCTTACCGTTTTACATCTCTAACTTTTTATTTTCTTCTAAATTTTTACCTATAATGAATTTGCATAGTACCCACAGGACATTCAAATAAGAAATAATAACAATGTAGTATTTTTATAACAAAATTTTGATATATGGTTTTAAATGGGTGTTAAAGAAGGGACGGTAAGGGGAGAAAAAAGAACGGTAAGGAAAATTATCACCTATTTGTAGATAAATCATATTAAGACTAAGTGATAGCCACAATGTTCATTGATTTTTAGAAACAGTTATTTACTTTCGATTAACCTTTAACCGATGTCACAGAGATTGTCACATAACTAGAGTGAAGTGGTCTGTGAGGCCGCTAAATCGAAAGATGAATAAAAGCCGGGATTAACTCATAGAATGTTGTTTTCGTACTAAACGTTTTGTACAGGAGAGGTATAATTAAAATCCATCTATTCAAAAGTCTCTGGTGTTAGTATTAAAGTTCCAAACGGAACAAAATTTCAATGTGTTTGTAGATAAACTGAAATTTGCAAGCTAAACTATGAAAATTGAAAAAAGCACCGGGCTGTGAGACCGGTAACATCAGTTACAGGTTAAATAATAATAATAAAAAAATTAATTTACCTCGAAAAGTGCGGCAATAAACCTTGGAGACGGTAAGACTACCAATAAAGCCACAATACTTGAAATTTATATTTAAAGGTTGATTTAAATTCTGCAGTAAATTTCCCTTCAAAGAATTTTAGTCATTCTTTCTCTAGCATATTTCTGCATGAGAAAAAAGATGAAAAAAATTCTGTGGCCGCATCTGAAGTGATTTTCTGTATAATTTTAGCAAGAGAGACGGTTAGGAATCTAAAATCCAGTGACAGAGTTTAAAAAAAATAACAACAATCATAAAAATGTGTGCACGTTTATTTTTTTGCTGCTTATTTATATAAAATAATACTCTCAGTTCTGGGAAAAAAAAATTACATCGAATTACTTTTATTGAAACAATTTTATACAGATAGCTCCAAATTTAAAAATCAGCATCAGGGGTACGGGACGGTAAGGAATTTCGTGGTATATTTGGACCCCTAATATCGTCCAAAACTTATTTATCTCGTTAATATTGTTTTACAGTCATGCAATGGGTATTTTCCAGTATAAGAAATTAAAAAAAAAAACACCAAGAATATGTAATAAAATAAAAATTATTATTCAAGGACTTAAAAGTCAAAATTATGTGAGGATGCCTCATATATGTACATTATTAAAAAGTGATTATTTATGGAACGTAAAGGTAAGTCTTATTTAATTTTAATATTTTATTCCTGTAGAGTTTGAATGTTATGATTATGAGTTAAACAGTTTTCTGTTATATAGAAAAAGATTGAGCTGGAATTGTTTTCCTTTGAGATTCCTAGAAAATGTGTTGATATCTGTTCGATTTTTTTTTCTCCAGATTTTACTGTGTTCTGATTATAAAAACTTACAGTATTTATCGTTATTATTGTTGTTGTTTAATAGTACAATTATGAAATACCAATTATTACTTTTAGTGTTTTTCAAATTGGTATATTTATTTTTTTAAATTGTATGTAAGCATTTTTCTGCTGTTTATTATTTTAATAAAAACATTCAATTATCAATATTATATTTATATTATTATATTTATTATAACAAATATTTAAAACTTGAATTACACATGAAAAAAGAACATAACGTACATCACGGGAATTATTAAAATACTGAATACAACGTAATGGGTATCTGAAAAGAAAGAAATAATATTAACTGATTAAGATTTGGGTTAATTACTTGCCCTTATGGGCATTTTAAAACTATCATATATTTATTGGGCATGCAGTGAACACAGGGGATAAGATTGAAATAAAATATTTTTGTTTATGTCTGTCAGTAGCCTAATTTAATTCATGTATAACTTTAATTGAATTTTTCCTTAAAAGTTCAATTAGTCTGACAAACTATGAATTAAATAAATATTGCCAGTGAAGAATTTTATTCCAATCTTTACCACGCTTGTATTTATTTTCATTGCATGCTCTAAAAGATATTATTCTTTTAAAATGCCCATAAAAGCAACATAAAAAAGTATTTACCGCATGAAAAATGAACATTCACTCCTATGGAAGAGTGATTATTCACTCCTACCTGGGGTGAAAAAACACACTCCTTTAGCAAGAATGAATAGTCACTCCTCCGAAAGAGTGATTATTCACCCCTGTTTAGAGTGAATATTCATTTCCAGATATTGTTAAAATCATACTGCCACGGAATTCGCGGAGCGCGGCGTTCCGCGTGTCCGTCCACGTCCCTGCTTGCGCCCCTTTAGCTTGAGACTCTTTAGCGGAAGCCAGGTTGAAAAGAAGAAAGAAAGAAAATCAGAAAATTGAAACCGGGCAGATTTAAAAGGAAAATTGATTAAAGACATCGAAAAGCGCGAAGGGAGGGCTCGGCGCCCTGAAGCTATCCAACGACCGAAGCGGCGAGTTCCTCTTTCCGTCCGAAGCCCTTTATTCTATTCTTATTCCCATTCTTTTGCGGAAGCCAGGTTCGTAGGTCCCCAGCCAAGTCCCGAATATAAAAGATTCTAGTGGAAGCCAGGTTAAAAAAAAATCAAAAGTTGAAACCGGACAAATTTAAAAGGGAAATTGCAGAAATTAAAGACATTGAAAAGAGGGAAGGAAGGTCTCGGTGTCCTGGAGCTACCGAACGATCCCTGCTGCGTCGAACTTATTATTAGCTTTACTTTTTCTACAAAAATATTTCATGAAGTTATTTATTCCCATGACAATACTTTAAAATCAGACCGAGTCCTGATAATACCTTTCTGTTTAATGGAATACAAAATTTAGTATGAGAATAAGAAAAATTAAAATGCAATTGTTGAAATTTTATATAGTATATGTTTGTATAGTATATATATATGTGTGTATACCTGGTGTCCTAACGCAGACGAAATGATTTTAAAATTCAATAGCTTGTAAATGGTGACAGTTATCAAAATAATTCTTGCAGGAGGGTTGTGAAAGATGAAGGAGTTTTCTTGTACCATGATTCTCGATATTAGTTTAAAATAGCAGCAATAGATGGTGCTACAAATAGTAGTCTCTAAATCGGGGCCCTATTTTTGGTCTATCAGCACTGATGCGAAAACAAGAAGTTAAATGTATATATATAACTTGTCGAGCTTAAATTGCTGCTATTGTACCATTTGTTTTTTCGAAATTAGCAATATTATACTATTCTTACACAGTTTAAGGTAGTTATCGCGATATATCACCAATATCGATATTAACTCGTTGATATATTGCTATATTAAATTTCTGATATCGTCTAGCCCTAATGAGAGAGGAAATCAGACTTGGAGTTCTTGCTTGGAATTTTGATAATTCACTTGGCTGCCACGTGGCCGGAGATTGCTGTCTTGTTTTATCGGAAGAGTTTGCCATTTCGTAAGAAGTTGCTTCATCGTATTTGAATAAATGATTTGCAGAAACCGCAAATTTGTAATTGCAATTATCTGCAATGTAATTATAATTTAATTGCATGTAATTAATTATAGTTAAAATTACATGCCGTAAAAAATTCTTCATGCACTGTAGCCGGAAACGCCCTTCATCCAATTATTTGACGAAATTTCTGGGTTTAAATATGTTTAATTATAACGAATTACATGCAATTAACTTGTAATTAATTATATTGCGGATAATTGAGATTACAAATTTGCTCGACTCTGCTAGTTACTAGTGGCATTTAGAACATTTGAATTATTTTCTACTAAAAAGATAGCCCGTCAAAAATGACGGAAAATGAGATATAAAGATGCTTGTATACAACACATGTGCATCAATATAAGCAGTTTTTCTCGCTTATTCAGCAGTGATAGATGAAAATAACACATTTTAAAATATGGAAATATGTTGCCAGAAAATATGCTGCCAAATTTTCTTCTTCGCCAAAGCAGTTTCCTCTATTTCATCAAGACCACTATACTAGAAAAAATACTGAGAATGTAATTTCCGTATCCGGCTATGTAAAAGCACATTAAAATTGGACAGTTAGGAGCTCAGATGGCACAGCGCCGTCTAGTGGCGATTATTTTATTAGTAACATCGGGATGAAGATGTAAAGACGTACATTTTCGTATATTACACTTTAAATTTTGACCCATAGATTTTGAAAGAAAAAAAAAACTTCTATGCGCGGAATTTCAATTAAATAGAGGTGAGTTCGATTATGAAAGATTAATGGGTTTTCTATGGGAATTTCGCCAAATTAGCCAGCTATCGCCAAGTTGGCTTCATATATGGCAACATATTTTCAAGTTGGTCAAAATTTGGCGCTATTTTGGCAGCCTTGCCATTCGTAGTTTTCAACAATTACTCATTGTTGAAGCTAGTACCGAGTTTTCTATAGGAAGCTGAAGCCTGACATGGCCGCGATCAATGAGGCGGTCAAACCGGAATTGTGTGGGGCACACAGAGACTTGGATTTTATATAAATAGATTGAAATATTTTCAGATATATAGATTCTTCGATAGTGCAGCTGCATTGGGTACAATTTTGAGCAGCTATTTTTAACTACGTAATTTTATGTTTAAATTAGTAGTTTAGCATTTAAATTGAATAGAGTTAGTTGAAGTTAAATTTAATCTGAATTTAACCAACATAGTAAAACTCACCCGCTCCACTGCCAAACTAATAAACCGGGAGCCGACAGCACAGACAATCACCTCACAGAGTTCACGGATGAAATTCTAGGATTACAGTCAAACCTCGTTAACATGAACACGCTTAACGTGAATTACTTTTAACATGAATTGTTTTCACAGTCCTCTATAAAAACGAATACAAAGATTTGATACTGATAACATGAATTACTGTTAACATGAACAAAATTTTGATTCCCCTTGAGATTCATGTTAACGAGGTTCGACTGTAGTTAGATCTTGATTCGCATATTAAAACGCAATCAGTCTGCCAAGTCATATCTTGGTGGAAAACACCTGAAAACCTCATTTTACTGGCTAACTCGTAGGTTTACCATTGAGTTTTCCTGCTCCCAGCCCTCCATGTTTTCATACCTTTTGGTGCAGGAAAACACAATGGTAAACCTACGAGTCAGTCGCTAAAATCGGGTTTTCAGGTGTTTTCCACCAAGACATGACTTGGCAGACTGATTGCGTTTCAATATGCGAATCAAGATTTAACTAATCTTAGAATTTCATCCGTGAACTCGATGAGGTGATTGCCTGTGCTGCTGGTTCCCGGTCTATAAAGTTGTTTTAACTCATGTCGATTCTCTTATGTGACGGCCCAGATGGGAACATTTTAACAGAATTTTGCTGAATTGTTTTGCTGAATTTCAGAAGGTTTTATCCCAAGTATTTTCTCTGTTAGTAGGTTTAATAGTTTGATATCAAAAATAGGATTCATTGTCTTTCTGATAATAATACTTTTCTTTGTTCTTATAATTAACGTCAATGCCATTTTTGAAAAAGAAAAAAATATATTTTTTTAAATCTGACTCTTAATTCAAAATCGCTCTCAAAGATACAAAATTTTCAAATTTACGAAGCTTGCAATTACTCTATTTCTGCTTTTACGTAACCGTTAGATCTTTTTATCGATTAATCAGCAGCATTATCTGTTTTTTTTTTTTTTTTAACCATTTGGAAAAATGGTTATTGTCCTCGTCAGGGTAGGAAATCAAAAGCATATCTGAAGTTTTTTTTTTATTTAATCCGCATTTTATTCGTCTTCTGATTGGTCTATACAGTAATCTGTATTTTTCTTTACTTTCAACAGAGATGGATACTTCTGTTGCCATTATGACAAAAAAGTAATAAAAACTACAAAAAAAATTAATAATAATAACTCAGAAACAAATTGAGATACAGTTTTCAAACAAATTGCATTTAAAAGTACACTTTTTTCTCTATACGACGGTGTAAACAGTAATATTGTGGGATGTTTAGAAGTTTAAGAATGAAATTTCACTTAAAATGGGTCGTCAGATTTCTACGATGGAAAAGCCTTTTCCCGAACAGCCCATGAAATGCTTGGATAATACGTAAGTTTCAGGTGGATAATACGTAAGTTTCAGGAAATCTGACGAGTTGCAGGCGATTTTTGTCGCTTGCAATTTTTACGTGTAATAACACTATTAATGTTTAATTCATGGCGTACGTAATGTATGATCAACTCCGTGCGACTTTTTATGTTTTAAATTTTAGTCTTCGAAAAAATCATATTCCAAATAGCCGTTGTAATTTGTTAAATTGCTTTTTTTCTTTCTTTTTTTTTTTTTTTTTTTGCTTTTTTTAAAAATAATTTGTATGGACATATTTTAAAAGTAAAGCCAATAAACGCATAGCTGATGCATAGCATATATGTGTGCAACCAATCAACCAACACGATAGTTTAGTAAATAATATTTCATAAGTATCATAAATGCTGATAATTTTGATTGTTTATTTAGAACTTTATAGTCTTCAAACATTATATTTACATCTATTAACTTTGTACTGCAGTTTAAAAAAATGACAAGCGAAAATTATTTCAAAATAAACTTGAAATACCTGCCTATCAAAGCGCATTTTTTTTTTCCTTTATGGAGGTAAAAAATTAACTTTAATGTTAGCTGGGCAAATAGCAAACTCTATTTTTTACTTGTGTAAATAGAAAACGGTTCTTTTCCAGTATAGGGTTCTTGGCGGAAAAAGAAAATTGTCTTGGCGAGAAAAGGAAATTTTTAATGCATATTTTCTGACAACATACTCACTTTTTCATATACAGAAGCATTTTTTCGTTCAATATTTGTGCAATTTATTTAATATAAAGAACTCGTTTATCTATTTTTATATACAAATAGAAGTAAATTGTATAATGTTTATATATACATATATATACACACATATATAAGCAATCATCAAAGTTCATCAGATTTGTTTTCAGAGCTGTTTTAATCATTTACCAAGAAATCTCACGGTACTTGCATATTATCCGGGCACAGATGTCTCAGACGCTTCGAGGTTGGCGAGAATTTTGTTTTTGAACCATTTTGGCGAGAAAACCCCGTTTCCGTGCGTACCTGATAGGTTTAGCTTACGAAAGCAGCATATTAGTTTCATATCATTTTATTATGAAACAGTTTGTTTTATAAAAACACACAAGTTTATTATAAAATAAATACACACAATTTTTATTATAAATACGCACAAATTATTTTATTATAAAACACACAATGTTTAATTTAACATAAAACACACGGATGTCATACGGATTTAAATCTCGCCAAAATCGCCTGGTTGCCATGGCATAAAATCGCCATTTAGGCTCCGAATAAATACCTCGGTGTGTCTGAGATATCTGTGCCATCATCCGTGCCAGGTCAGATTCACTGCGCCTACAATGGCGCCGAAATTATTAATTGCAATAACCAATATTTTTTTTTCTTCGTGGTAACTGCCAAGGCTCCTGAAGGGGGGAGGGGGGTGAATTACTGTTTTGTATTATTTTAATTTGCTTTTATCTTATTTATCATTTTTAACTATGTATTTATTAAATGTACAGTGAATTACCGTTCGAACACAATTGACAATTGACAACGATAGATACAATTGACGATTGGCAACCATTTTTGCCAATCTATCTTACTGACACGGATAATACGTATAAGTACCAATCTCATTTTTTGAAGCTCGAAATCCGCCAAGCTTTAAAAAAGAAAACCCGCCACTTCCCCTATAAAAGAAAAGTACGTAAAGATAATGGGAACAGATGCTGTATGTGTATGTTTTCGCGACCGCCATCTTGGATTTTTTCTTTGCGTGAAAACTCCTTTTCCGCCAAATAGTACATGTCGCCAAGCAGCGATTTATGGCTTAACGGGGTTGCCAGAACACGTCACTCATCGGGGTTGCCTTATTGATAAACGCCAACAAAAAATAGCTAAAAAATCCAAGATGGCGGCCGCGGGAATATATAGTATCTAATACTAGACCATGTTTTGATCTTGAAATGAAATGTTTTTGGTTTAGAATATTACTTCTCTTAAATTTTTATTTATTTATTTATTTTGCATTTTAAATGAAATGAGTGAAAGGCATTTATTTTAAATGTATGTTTTAATGAAATGTATTTTAAATGAAACTATTGAAGGGTTTATATTTAAAAATAAATACCTATAAATGAAAAAAAAAATTAAACATGCTTTCATTAAAATTCACAAAAATGTAGAGAAAAAAATATTTTTTTTAATACGCTAAAATGTAGAATTGGGAATTTTGGCCAAATTAGTCAGCTATCGCCAAGTTGGCCTCATATATGGCAACTCATTTTTGTCGCCAAATTTGTAGATATTTCGCCAAGTGGCCAAAATTTGGCGTTATTGTAGTAACCTGACATTGGTACTTTTCAACAGAGGCACAGATGTCATATTCGCCCCATATTGGCGCGATTTTTTTCTGTCGCCAATATCATATGGGCAACAGGTACTTAACTGGCGCCAAAGTGTCGTTATTTTGCTTGATGTGGTAACCCGGATTATGTTGTTTATGCTGTTGATGTTTTCGCCAAATTGGCAACCGAAAAAAATCGCGCCAATATGGGGCGAATATGACATCTGTACCTCAACAGATACTCATTGTTGAAGATGATACTGATCTCTCCATAGGAAATCAACTATTGCCTCCCTTAGGGATCGAATTAAAAAAAATCAATGTCCAGTTCATGTATTGCCCTCAGGAATACTCCTACATATATATTCCAAATTTCAATGCTCTATTGCGGGTAAAAAATGGGTAACAAGATTTGACTGCCACATATACAAACAAACAGAATTGTTAGTTAAAAGAAAACATGTCCTTCTATATATAAAAAAAAGTTTTGATTTGGAAATGGACCAATGAAAATCTGCGTAGATCATTCGGGTATACTCCTACTAGATCGGCATCCATATTTTTTGTGACCCCTTGGGGGTCTTTCTTCGTTAATATTAAGAAAACTGTTTCATACAAAAATATGAAAACCGGTGGTATTATAGAGACATGTTTGATAAACACGCTGATGCAGACAGTTTTTAAATCGAATAATTATTTTAAGAGATATTTAATGTTAATGATGGTCAAAATCGTTCCATCAAAAAAGTTTCATAGGAGAAAAACTATACATAGGAACTTAAACATTTTTAGATCATTTTATACATTGGAAGTTTCAGATGTGCAGACTACAATTATCTTTTTAATTTGACTCATTTTTTGAGGATTTATTTCCATTTTAAATTCAAATTTTCAGCATTTCGAGAGATATTTTTTACACATTTTAGAAAAGGGCAATTATTTTAAACTGTTGCCAATTAAAAAAAAAAAAAACAGCGCAACAAATAATATTTCCTTCAAATAAAAAATTTATTTACACATGGCTATTATAAACAGAAAAAAACTTTCAAATTGGAATTAAGTGATTACGTGTTAAAAATCAGGAAAATATTGAAAATTATATCATATAAACTACAGTTACACGTGAATGTTAAAAGGGAAAGAAAAATTTTAAATACTAAATTCATTATTATGCGTTAAAAGTCACAAATGAAGGAAATTAAGTCATATTTAAAAAAGCCAAATAAATAAAAGTTGGCAAAACACTTTAAATTAAAAAATATATTTGCACGAGGCGTTTATTTCATATTTTGAGATAATCTTTTCAACTATTATCGTGAATTCTAAGACAGCGCAAATAATATTTCCTTTCTAACAACAAAAGAATTTTCATGTGAATATTAAAAAGAGTAAGGAAACTTTGGTGAAAATTACGTCAGATTTAAAACGATACATTTAAAAGAACTTTCTCATAGCGGTGTTAAAAATTACCGAGAGACAAAGACTCTGTGTACTTAATTCATTTTACATTAGCTTACTTTCAAATTTTTAACACTTTCCAACAAACTTGAAAAGTGTTATTGATTTCGGTTTGTCGGTTCGCGCTCTAACTCTCGTAAATATACTCGGATCGCACTGAAATTTTTGGTTATTGACGTTTAGCCGAGCACGAACCCTATTTCAAATGAAGTTTGTAACATGTTTAGTTCATTTACAGGGACAGTCAAAAGTATTCCGTTACATTACGGCCAATGGGAAAATGTTTTTTAAAGATGTTACACACTTTCAAACATAATAAAAAATATATGCATTTACGCAGTGCACTAAAATATACAGAATATTCTGTAGCATATGCGGCGCAACGAATAGTTACTATTCATTTACAGGGCTACACAAAAGAATTCCATTATAAATGGTACAGGGGGAAATTGTTTGCAGCGTATTTTAATTATACAAATTCATATATAATAAAACTGATATACGTCGGTGAGGCTTACTTAAGTTATTTCATGTATAATACGAAGTGCATAGCATTTACAGGAACATACAAAACATTTCCGATAAGTATTTTCTATTTGAAATAATGTATATTAGCGGCGATGGTAGGGAATGCATTTTTAATTATGATATGCGCTTTTAAGTTTCACTATATTTATGCATACTATATGGTGTGTGCAAATGTTATAGCTGATATACAGGGCTACGCAAAAGAATTCGTAAAGGTTACTGAGTATGACCGTAAATTGCTCAAAGGTGGGTTTAAAATGTGTTATGCTGAACTGCGTGTAGTTTTCTATGAAATGTTTGTAGAATATAGATAAAATGATATACAGGGCCACGCAAAGAATTGGATACATGGCCGCCTATAGATGATAAATTCTGGAAATACGATTTCAGTAGTTTTAAGAGTGATTTAATTTGAATTAATGTTTAGCTAAATAGTGGCGTGTAATAAAAGTACTAGGTAAACAACAAGGCTGTACAAAAGTATTGAAATATGTTTCCATCTATTAGCCTAAATTGCTGAAAGAGAAATTTCAACCTGTTATGCGTTTTCTTGATAAACTAAATTTTCTATTATATAGTATATATATCAGCCTACAAATCAAATACACGGCTGTTTGGAAGAATTGGAATAAATATTTGGCTATGGATGGTAACTGCTGAAATCAGTTTTTTAAATGTTTAGTTAGTTATCTTATTTACCTTAATTCCTTAAATAACGAAGTTTTGTTAAAGCTTTCAGGGAGTGTTGGAAAGTGTTTCATAATCTATGCCGTATGCATGATTTTTCTTTCTTGTTTTTAATCAAAGACAAAAACAGCCATTGTATCTCTTAGCAACGGCTAATTTCGTCTTAAAAATCTCCAATCAAAGGAAAATGAATGAAAACTCGTTTACAGGGAGGCCGTCACTGTTTTTTTTTTTTTTTAATTATAATTCAAACTTTTTAAGGCCGATGAAATTAGCATGCTTTTAGAATCTGGGGTGTCTGAACGGGGTCTGGCGAGCGTAGCTCGTAGGGGGCAGAGCCCCCTAGTAAAAAAAAAAAAAAAAAAATTAATGCAATGTGAATGATAGCAATGAGAATAATATTTGGGGATTTATCACCTGTACTCGTTTAACATAAGTACCGGCATAAGTTTATCACTTTCTACTTTTTTTCGTTTTCTATGGAATAGTAAAGATTATTTCCCTGATTTGTTTTATAGACACAATTAACTTCCTTGTTTATAAACTTGAGCTAGATTTGCATTTAAAAAATCGTCGAAATTTTTCTATTTGTTTTAGTAATTTCTAATATAGGTATTTTATTTTTATAGTGGCATTGGCGCTTTTTAAATTTTCTTTGGCAAAATTTAAGCCCCCAAAAAATGGAATTGGATGCTGGATGTTATAATTAGTCATTAATAATAATTTGATGGAGCATTATTGCTTGTTTATGTAAATTTCAAATACATTGCTTCTATATTTAGATAAAATTTGGTACTTCTTTATTATAGCTGTCGCTCAATTAGGACTACTCCAAGATCGCTTTCATGGTTTCGCCAAGGTCATTTATATACCATACGTTCATATATACGTCAGTCATACGTTTGATATGTCATATATTTTCCATGTCTACGTCATATATGTTTTATACATAGTACCTGGTTGACCGAGTTTCCCTCGAGACAAATTGGAAAAATTTCTTCTGCAGTTGTTTTTCTGGGAAAATTTTCTTAATCGGATCATTTCTACATTTCAAACGTTAAATATTATAACGCCCATACAGTTAAAACAATATTATTGCTAGTACTGTGATTATTTCACAAGAAAACATTTAATATTTTCAAACACTTAATATTATTATAAGGCCTATACATTTAAAACAATATTATCGCTAGCAATGTTTTTGTTTCACGCCAATCTTGCCTGTGGATCCGATTACGGCAATTTTCTCTGAGCGGCATAATACGAGGCATAATACGAGGACTGTTCAATAAAGAATTATCATAACTTTTCTGTATTAACATATCCTCCACCATCTAAATTTTAATGGTGCTGTTCAAATTAGCTCATATTCAATGCAAATCGCTTGTCCCACATTTTTTTCACACTTCAAAGACATGCTGGAAACCACTTTTTAAAAATAAGCCCCTCGAAATCACCTCAACCTTCTTCACCAATGCTTAAAATGATGAAAAATACTTTCTACGAAAGAGTTCCTTCACATTAAGGAATTCCTGGTATCTCATCTTCCTGTTACATCACCTTCAATTTTAACAAACTTCCACGCGAACGTTCCTGTTGTTCGGGTAAGAGGTGACTTGAAGCTCACCGCGCAAAAACACGTCTCATGTTCACTTTTCTGTTATCAACGTGTTAGTGGCACGCAATTATTCGTGCAATATTTTTATCAGTTCTCATATCTAACGATCCTCTCTGATAATAGTAGCGACGGCATTAATGTTGACTTCTGTAAGCGCAGTTACAGGAATTCCGGCTTCATCTTCCTTTGAAGAGGATTGTTTTTCTCTTCCTTAAACATCTTCTCTAACTGTGCTACAGGGAAAAACAAACTCTCTATAAGTTTCCTATAGCACACGCTTCGACTGACTATTTCTTCAGGCGAAAGCAAAATTTGTAGCAAGCAAGAGCATGCTGCTCAATTGTGTCTTACCTCTATCGTTCCCGTAAGCGATACTGAAAGTATTTGGACTTTCATGGCTGCCGCTGACGTACTACTAGTTATAAATTTAAAAAATTACCTATTCATTACACATTAAGCTAACAATGGAACATAAAAGTAAATTTGTGTGCAATGAGGTATGCTAATAAAAAAAGTTATGATAATTTTTTATTGAACAGCCCTCGTAAATTGCTTCATGCTATTGCAATACTTTTAAATTTCATGTCAATTTTTGGTTGTTCTTGTGCACCTTTTATGCTTTCTGTAATGATCTTCAATTATGAAAAGAACATGCAAATTGCTTTAAAATTGTACCAATTGAATGAAAACGATTTTTTACACTGGCGACATGCTGAGAGATTAATTTCTAGATTTAAAAAAAAAAAAAAAAAAAACCCAAAAACATTTTAATACGTCATCGTCATCGAAATTATTTGAGCCGCTTTCGACAAACTCAGTAAAAAAATATATCAAAGAATTGTTCCTTTAATAGTATAAGATTTAGTTTTTTTGGCAGCTGTTGTATGTTTTATAGGCTTTCTTCACTTTTTTTTTTTTTTCTCGGAGAAAGATTTCGTAATCAGATTGAAAGTCAACTGGCATAGGTTTCGTGAAAAATTAATTTCATTTTCGTAAACATTGTTATAACTCTCATAAACAGTTACAATAATATATTCAGGGTCTGACTTAGACTGTCTAGGGCCCCGGGCAAGCATCATTCTGAGGGGCCTCTTTCTATCTATCCATAGAAATTGTTCGCGATAATGTGTAAGTGGCTAGTACTAAACTTCATACATATTGTTCTATGTATGCGTAAATTTCGCACCAAGTACTATTCACATCTTTATACAGGGTATCATAAAAAGATGTTCACACCTTTAAGAAAAAATACTAGTAGGATAACAGTAGAAAAAAAAGACGGATTGGTTCACAGCAGTAGTACTTGTTTGCAAACTTTTACTTTGCTTATGTACGTATGTTATAAGATGTCTAAAAGAAAATGCCCCTGATTAGTCATATGATGATTTTAACTAGCCTCATTACGAAGAAAGCATCAATAAAGAATTTCTTTTAAAAACAATAGAATACTAAGTTGTTATACAGTCGGACCTCTATTTAACGAAGTCGCTAAATCCCGAAAAAAAGTTCGTTATGTGGAAAATTCGTTAAATAGAGAGTCACCCTTTAATATACTTTAAACTACGTAAAACACATTTTAAGCCCATAAACACTAACTATAATTAAAAAAAGTAATTAGTCACACTTTTTTTTATAAATTATATCTGTTTGTTTTACTTATTTTACCCATCAAAAAGAAATGTGCAAGGGAAATAAGAATGAAACAAAACATTGTCTGGAAATACATTGTATTTTCAGTTAAAAAAATAATTTTACATTAAAATCACGATTTTTTATTATGGTTGATAAGCTGTTTGGAGGACTACCACATTTTAAAGCAGTATTCTTTTTCTTCATACCTTTATCCACCTCATCAAGAATAATTTTTTTTTTCTCCGATGCTCAAGCACTTTCGCGTTGACATTTTTGAGCTACAAGAACGGAAATTACCAACGCGATTGATCATGATCAACAGTCTAGAAAACGGGAAACTATAGTTTAAGGACACAGGGCAGCTCCATTGAGGGTTAAAAGGGGATAGATGTAAAATTCCAACTGGGCGAAAAATGTCCGGACCAGGATTCGAACCAGTGATCTCCTGGCTGAAGCCGCCAGTGCTTTACCATCTGAGCTATCCCGGACGAATCTGGTGGAACTTTCTCACCCAGCTAACATTAATGATTTATTTACCAATTAGAATAATTGTGTTAAAATTAATCTAGTGTTAAAAGGAGATATTGAAAATTTGCTCTTATTGGACGGAAAGCAAAAAATCACAATGATTTTACTGCTCTCGGTGAGTTAGGTGCTTGGGTAAGACCTGTTCATGGTCATTGATCATCATAAAATGTGTTAAAAGAAAGAATAAGTTTAAAATGTCCAGTAATATTTTAAGAAATAGGGAGAAAAAAATTTATATCCCAAGGAAAAGTTCGTTAAATAGAGAATACACTTCGCAATTTGGAGGTTATTTTACGAAGAAATTTGCAAAATGTTCTTGGTTCCAAGTAAAAGTTCGCAAAATAGAGAAATTCGCAAAATAGAGGTTCGTTAAATAGAGGTCCGACTGTAATAACATTTTAATCCTTAGATGATATAGTTTTTTCTATTTTTTTGCGTGTGCGGAGGGGGTACGTGAAGCAAAGAGGGAAAGCGGGGGCGTATTCTGTTCCTAAATGTTTGAAAATATATGAATTTTGCTCACTTTTGGTCAATTTTAACCATTTGGCACCTTTTAATGAATCCTGATTATTCCCAATCGGTGCCCCCTACAAAAGGCCCCCGGAGCAACTACCCTACATGCCCCTACATTAGTCAGGCCGTGAATATATTGCAGTCTTGTTTGACGCTAATCTTATGCCTAAGTATCCGATTACGGGAAATTACCCATTTTAGCCGTGCGAAGATCAGGTATAATCGAATAAATTGTCTTATTTCGCATACCACCTACTATTTGTTATATTTTTATATTTACTTTCGATTTTTGGCTATTCTTTTACATTTTTTATGTTTTCTGCAATATTTCCCCCTCCTCTGTGAAGAGCGGGTTTTTCATGAAAACGATTTTTTTTTTTCGGTGATGATACCCTGGCAGATCGATTTCTCAACCCAAAAAATCCTTAAATCCGTCGTTTTCATGAGAAACGTTAGAGCTGTTTCCAAGAACACAAAAATATACAAATAACTATATCTATCTACATTATAAAGCTAAAACATATCCGTAAGTGACGCTGACGTTATATGGTATGTTACAAGGCTGACGAAAAAAAAAAGGGCTACCGCGGTGCTTTACGCGTATCTTATTTTACAGACCGCTGGAGTCCGTGATCATCGAATGCACCAATGAAGATGTACGAAAAGACAACACGTCACTCTAGTGGTCTGTAAAAAAAGACACGTTGAAAGCACCGCGGTAGCCTGTCGGTAGTGTGATGTAAAAGTAGTTCTACATAAATTTTTAGCAAAGTGTTTGATAGAAAACTAAAACAATTATTTTTCTTTCTTATGTAGGTACGGGAGGCACAGTACCTTACATGCAAGTTTTGGCGAAGCAATTCGGAATCAGTTCAGTGGCTGTTGGAATCATTTTTACATTTATTTATATGTGCGTTTGGATATCAAAACCTGTATTTGGTTTCATAGCTGACAAACTTCGAGATATAAGAAGCATTCTCATAGTTCTAATTATCTTAACAGCACTCGCTTATATAGGAGTATTGTACATTCCTCCCATCAGAAATAGAAAAATTGAGGATATAGATCTAACTGCTGCTTGTACAGAACAAAGAGACAAACTGATGCTCCACTTGTTAAAATACGAGTCGTCTCATGATAATGATAAAACGGAATATGAATGCGAACTCACATCTTCTTCTTGTCTAAAAAATTTAACTTTGAGTGGCAATCTCAACATAACGAAAAGCTTACCGAATGACACATTCTTTTTTAAAAACTATAATACACAAAATATTTCTAATCAGGAGTGCGATTGCCTCAAACGCAATTTGTCTTCGCTTGTTTGTGAAGCGGATTTTTATGCAAGCAACTCAAATAGTACAAAAGTTTTACCAGAATATAAACTGGTTAACTTCTGGATATTTGTTGTACTGACAAGTATTAGTGTAGCTGGTACAAAAACGATGTTTGTATTGACTGATGCTGCTTGCAGCGAAATTTTGGGAGACAATTCTAAAGATTATGGCAAGCAGAGACTTTGGGGCACTATCAGCTGGGGAGTTATAGGACTTGCTACTGGTTTTTTGAACGATATCGCTTCTTATGGCTCGAAGTATACTGATTTTTCTGCAGGATTTTATTTGATGTTAAGCTTTTTTGCTATTGATTTTCTTATATTATGTATATATCCAATGAAAAAAGCAAATGTGTCAGAGAACATTTTCAAAGATGTTGGACAAATATTCTCCTCATTAGAAACTGTTACCTTCGCTGTTGGGGTATTGCTGTCTGGAGCATTTACAGGACTAATATGGACTTACGAATACTGGTTTTTGACAGATCTAGGATCGAGCCAACTGTTGCTTGGATTGGTGACCGGTACACAGTGTCTATTAGCTGAAGTTCCTTTCTTTTTCTTTTCTGGATGGTTTGTTAAAAAGATTGGACATTTTTATTGTTTAATTGCTGCGCTTGGTGCTTTTGCTCTAAGAATGGGATTATATTCCATACTACAAAATCCTTGGTGGGTGTTGCTTATAGAGCTGTTACATGGTGTCACACTCGGCGTCTTTTATGCTGCAATGACATTGTATGCTGTTGATTATGCTCCACCGGGGACGGAAGCGACGATGCTGGGGATTTTTGGAGGAATTTATGAAGGTTTAGGTAAGATTTAAAGTGTTCTAATTATTATTATTGAAGTATTTTCTATATTATAGGACGACTAGTGTAATATAGTTTGTTACATACTAAAACTAAATATTTTACTATATAATTGACAATGCAAATCTCATCATACTCCGTCCAGTAGAACTTTATAAAAAGGCTAATCTTTTATAATCGGATTAATCTGGTTATAGTACCCTCCTCATAATTCTGTAACCAGGGGTGTAATAGGGGGGTATTCGAGGTATACGCAATATATTATCTGGATCTTTTAAGAAGCTCCGTATACCCTGTTTCATAAATAGCGCTATATAACGTACATTCTAGTAGTCATGAACATTCGTGATTCTAGCGTATACTTTTTGGGATTTTTACGACTTCACCTCTCTCTATAACTAAGTAACGTAGAACGATATACAATATACTAAAATATCCTTGAAAAAATATTTAACAATGCTAATCTGATCAAAATCCGTCCAGTAGAACCTTTTAGCCCTTTCAGGGGCAAAGCACTTCTATTCGTAAAATGCTGAAATGATTGAATGACACCGGAAATTACAAACAAATTTATTTGCAAAATCAGTAAAAGCTTTTCTTCACGTACTTTATAAAAGTAAATTTTTAATTTAAGAATTCTGGTGCCAATGTGTCATTTAGCAATTAAAATTAAGTGGTCCAAAAATGGACCACCGCCCTTGAAGGAGTTAAAAAAGTCTAACCTTTCAAAATCGAGTTCACTTGACTATAGAACTTTTTCACATAATTCAATAAGTAAGCAACGTAAAGCGATAACTAAGAAACGTTTAACGATATGCAATGTACTAAAACCTTTCATAAAAAATTATCAAACTAACAGTGCAAGTCCCATTAAAATACATTCAGCGGAACTCAAGTTATAAGCGGCCCGAATAATTTTCCATTTGCATTTTATATAGCCTGATAAATAGATGCACACACTTATAATAAAAATAAATTAAAAAATATATATTTATTTGTCAATTTTATCGTTTTAGGTGTTGCTGCAGGCAGTTTTCTTGGTGGTCTGGGCTTTGACGCAAGAGGTGGTCGTTGGACGTTTTTTGTCGCTAGCATAATCAGTTTAAGTAGTGTTCCTATATTGACGATATTTTACTTATTTTTTAAGACTTCGAAGGGAAACTCAACTGTAACAAAGACGGATCCACAGAACTAATTCCATGAAAGACATTTCTACGTAAACTTCTCAGAATCCCATCTTTTAATATGTATTTATTTTTAACTTTAAAGGAAATTTATTTCATTTTATCTTTTAAGGAATTCAACAAATGCTTTAATTAAATGAATGTGCGCTTTTGAAGCAATACTTTTAATTATACTTTTAAAACTCAGTCAATGAAAATAGCACGTGAATTATAATTTTTTAATATGTTTGAAAGGCTTCGAAATACAAATATTATTTTTAGCTGTTTATTAAAAACTTATTGTACATGGATGACTGTTCAATTTGTTGTAGATATTAATACCTTTGGTGTATTTGTTGTACTTACGAATAACTTTGTTGGTTTTATTGTAAAATATGTATAAATTTGTTGTATATATGAATCACTTTGTTGAACTTGTATATAAGAAAATGATCAAATATGTCTATGAATAAAGTTTTTTAAACTTTTTTTTTCAAAGTATTCAGCATTATGTATGTCCATTAAGTTGAGTTTGGATTAATAGATAGACAAAAAGACATTCCGAAGACAGTCATAGTTTTTTAGGGTTCCGTACTTAAAAAGTAAAAACGGAACCATTATAAGATAACTCCTGTGTCTGTCAGTCATTTTATTTGTAAACTATGGAACGTGGAAAGTTCAAATTGGGGTAAGTAATAAAGCCTATTGACTCGCATATTTTCAGATTATTAAACATTTACAAATATTTTTAGGGAAAATGTACAGGAGCTAATTAAGGTACTTGAAACAAAATAATCTTTATATATATATATCATGTGGGGTATCGTGTGAAAGCTTTCATAACGTTGGACTCAAAAATACATTTCTTTTAATTTTAGGTATATCTTCAGATATCTTTTATTATATCTTCAGAGATAGCGTCGAAAATGTAGTGAAAAAAATATGTCCCCCTCCCCATCTATTTCCAAATCTACTGAAACTAAAACTATGAAAAAATTAGAGGAGGCAGACGTTAATTTAAACATTGCAAGAAAATTATAGCGATTACCCTAGGTCACATAGTTTTTGAAAAAAGGGCATTTTCTCTTTAAACACAAATTTCGATTTGAGGGCATTCAGAAAAGGTGTTGAGGAACGCTGGAGGTACGTATCGTAGCAGAAGTATAAGAGCATTGTTAGTAATGATTTTTGAAAAAAATCGTCGGTAATTAGCCGAGATATTAACCCTTAAAGACACGGACGGTTTGGACATGCATAATGACAAGGGCGGCGTACTCTATGTACCAACGGCTTTTAAAATCTAGATAACAACTTTTTATGATGCATTTGCGTTATACAATGTCCAGTAGCAGTATAAAAGCAATAAACGTCAAATTGTTAGAAACAGACTAATTTAATTAGAATTAATCACATAAATACTATATTATTCGCGATTAGTTTGCATTGAGGGTATCTCTCAATACGCCTCCCGTATCTTTAAAAGTTAATTAAAAACCTATCTGGAAAAACGTGGCACGGACCAGGGCGGCGTTGCTACTTTGCAACCTCCTTTCGAAGCGCGCTTAGCAAAATGGCAAGTTTTAACTTTTAACAAGGGTTTTAGCTACACTGTAAAACGGAAAGATTATTACGACGCTGAATGTAGTTTTATGAAATGCAGAATAATATTTAAATATGCACTACTTTTATTGACAGATCCGAATTAAGTTCATCATAAACGGATTAGGATAAGATTTGAATAAGAGTTATACAGAATAGCAATATTTGGTAATATTTAGACTTCATATCACTTTGAACTTTTTCGGCATACCCATTCATACTTTTCTATACCAAACCCTAGGTTGTGTAGTTTTTACAAAGCCATATTTTTCTTTTACTAACGATTTTTTTAATAATACAGTTAGTAATTCAAATAATTCATATATTTATTGTACGGAACTCTCTGAACGCGAATAATACTCGCACTTGACTGTTTATTCAATTTTAAAACTAGTAGAATAGAATTTTTTTTACACCAAATTTCTTTGTTTATAATTTTCTATACTTCCCTTAGAATTAAATCCATTTAAATACAGTAGAACCTCTTTTATCCGAAACTCTTTTAACCGAAACTCTCGGTTAACCGAAATCCATTTTTAAAGCTTTTTTTTTTTTTAATTATCACATTCCTTGTGTGTAAAATCCATTTCGAAAGCCGTTTTTTCTTTTAACTATCATATTCCTTGTGTGCAAGCGATCCTTTTCGAACTACGAGTACATATATAAATCCTCTTTATTACAATTCCTTTAAATTTAACTTGAGCTTCCGTAAGCTGCGGAATGGAACGAAGAAAACGAACAAATTAGCAATTCTGAAGTTTTTGAATTTATTGCAAAAGGTTTGGCATGGCTGGAGCAGCAGAAAAATTGCGATACTGGTGCACTAATAATATTTAAAAACTCCGTGATAGAGCTTCAAAGCAAAGGCAATCAAAACTGCTATACATACAACATTTTTTCAAACCTTGTGATATATGTAAAAGGTACTTCATTTCAAAATTAAAATTCAGGTAATTTACTCTTGTTTCTTTTTTGCTATTGCTTTATTTTTATTAAGCACTTGTCACCATAATAAGAAATAGTGCATATATTTATCCTTAATCTTAAAATGGAAGCATTCTCGATTATACGAAAATTTCGATTTTCCGAAAGAGGGTCGGTCCCAATTACTTCGGATAATCGAGGTTCTGCTGTATTTATTTTTATACAAGTTTTAAAAATATCGATACGAACCCTTATAACTCTTTGATTTGAATCGTTGTCACATTTTACCCTCAATACGAATTTCCAGCATCTCTCCAGTTATTTCCCTAAATATAACTGCTCAATATTTCGGTTGCCATTTATGAGAATCGATCCGGAGTATTATGACACTGACACTTTGCACAGGATTAAAGATTTCTAATGTCATTCCTGTCGAATGATAATTTTTAATAGCAAGAGGTAGCAGCAGCTCCCTGAGCAATACACCTCGATCTCTAGTTGTTTTTTTTTTTTTTCAGTGAAAATTTTTAATTATGAAAAACATCCCAGCTTTTTATTTGTATTTCTGAGAAAACTGCATCGCAGACTGTCTATAGTATATTTTAGGAATTAGTGGGAGAAATTCCATAATCGGGTTCGTCGCAAATTTGTGTAGTTTATTGAGTATGGCGCAAATTTAATTTTATTGTTATAATATTTTTTCCCGTTGGTTATTTCTAAAATATATTTACGTTATTATGTGTTATTTGACAATTTAGTGTGGAATATGAAAAGAATTACAAAACTTTGCTAAGCAGGATGAGAATATCGTTTGTTGTTTGTTGTTGTACTTTTTTAGATATTTTTGTGGTAATTTATTTTGATAAACTTAATTGATTGATGAATTCAAATAAACAACTTGCATCCTTATTTATTCAACTTGAAATTAAAAAAAAAGGAAAGCGTGTTTTTTAACTCTTGCTACATTTCAAACCACTAGCACATGGATCGCTAACAGCGCTTTTATTTGACGCCAATTTTGGCAACAAACGCGATTACGTAACTTTATTATTATTATTATGTTATTATTATTATTACTAATTACTTTTTCTGTTATTTGTAGATCACACGATACATGAGTGTGTTGCGTAAAATTGCAAATTATATATATTTTTTAAATTTGAATAAGTAGAAACTACAGATATCGCCGTCGTGTCAGAAAATTGAATAAAAATATTAATTATACTTAGATTTCACATTACGTCTAAATAAACACAAATGTACAAACACAGCTGCTTCACAACATGTGCTTTTTTTTACATGTGCCGTAGATTTCTGCAGTCTGTGGCTGAACAATGTTAGTCTTTTCCTCCTTCACTGTTTGATACTTCGCTCTTCCAAAAAGAAAACCCATTATTTTATTATTATTATTATTATTATTATTATTATTATGAGAAGGTAAGAATATCATGTAACAAACTTCATATGTTGATATGCTGCTTTTATACCAAGGTAACTATAACTTTTTTGTTAATGGGTTGTTTTCAGTGTATTTTTATTTTCGCTAATTTCTTTTACGATGTGGCAACAGGAAATTTCGAAAAAGCCATCTTGAAAAATATTAATAACTATGGTGCTCTACACTCTACGACATATGCTCATCAAACCCCGTTCAGATACTGTGTTCGCTAAAAAACACCATAATAAGCTGTGTTTTAAAAAGAACAAAAAAAAAAATGACTGTAAATGTAGAAACTCTATAGTCATTTGATAATAAATGTAAGAAATGGATTCAATGGTGAAATAAGCATTATAAACGCTTTTAATTTAATCAAATATAATTGCCCTCCAACTGAGTCTGATTACACAAAAGATACATAGAACATAAGCCTCCCTCTAAAATTTAGGAGAGCCCCCAAAATGGGCTAAAATGGGGTTTCTGATTCCTGTTTTTATCTTTTTACATTGTAATTGTAATTGTATTTATTTATTTATTTATTTTTGGTGTAGAATTTTTATTTAAAGCAAGAGAAAATCCACGGTACTTCATGAAAATCCGAATGCAATTGATAGGCTGTTAATCAGTCATATGGCATCCTAATGCGCTAGTTAGTAAAATTAAATTTAAAAAAAATTAGGAAAAATGAACTATGAACGGAAAAATGTGTGGAATTTACTTAAGTTTACTTAAGAACGTAATAAAAGGTTTAAGTTTCTCAAAATATTTAAGTTTTCTGGACGTTTCATTTTAAATATGACGACATTTTCTCTAGAGGAAGCTTTAAAGATAAAGATTTATAAATGGACGTGTATGTGAACTGATGAATATATGGCGCGACGACTTTCAGATTTAAAAACCATATAACGAATGTTAAAAAATAATGTATTAATAGGGAAAATATATGACTTAAAATTTATTCTTGTTCAATTCAAGGCATCAGGAGGGAAAAAAAATTACTGAACTAAATTGAAAACAAAATAAATAAAACTTTCAAATAATCTTTAAAGCCACCTCCCAAGAAAAAAAGTAGCTTTTGAACCATGACAACCATTTTACAATTTAAAACTTTCCTTTGTTTACTGTTATTCATGTTCCATGTGTCATTAAAAAATACTTCAACGCATGAAAATGCACAATTCGCTTTAAATATGACGTATTTTCACCAGTAAGTACTTATCAAACTTAATAATTTAATATTTTATAAATTTACAATTACAATTTTTTCTTTAATTTCCTATATTTACGTGTAAATATATATTTCTATTGAAAATAACATTGCTTGAAAATATTATTATTCCGGATTTTTTAATTTTGGGAACAGTAAATGAAAACGGCTATTTCAAAATATGAAAGAATTCTGTATTCAGGTAATGAAATTTTAAATAAAAAAATAAACCCTAAAAAATTGTAAAAATATAATAATAGTATAATTTAGTTAAGTATAGGCAGGCAAAAGATAGTTAAATTCCTATGCATAGTTTTTGATCCGATAAAACTTATGTAATTGACTTGACCAATTTGAACAATAAATAGAACTTAAAATAATTCTTCGATTTAAATACTGTCTTCTAACAGTGTATTTATTAAACATTTCTCTATAAAACTACCAGTTTTCATGTTTTTATGCGCAATAATTTTTGCAGGATAAGCTGAAAAAGTAAAAATGACACAATCGCTTCAATAACGGCAGCAGCAGCTTAGTTAGTGACTTTTATTTTTAGAATAGAGAGAAATACCATAGCATAACTGACGTTTAAAAGGAAATGTAGCGTTTGAAAAAGCGATGTATTGAATTTAATTCAAATGGCCCATGGAATATTTTACTACTTAACAGACATTATCTTCTGCACCTGTACAAAATACGACAAGTGCCCTTTGAATTTATTGTTTCTGTTGTGAGGTAAAATTGAAATAAATTACCATTAAGGCTGTTCTTAATTGCGCTGCTCAACAAGCGCAAAACGTTTTGACAAATTTATAAATTCATTTTTTAACGAAAAGATATAAAATTGGAAGGCCTTACCCATGGAAGCGATTTGGAATTGAACTGTTTTTCCCATTTTTTGATCCATCAATTACCTATTGAATTATAAGGAATTTTGATCACCTGACAAACACGTTTTTCGCCCGTTCTTGGGTCTCTTTCTTTCTTCGCGCGGAAATTCGGTCCAAAACGCCCACTTTGACATTATTTTCTGAAAGATCTATTGCGTTTGCAATAAAAAAAAAAATGAAAAAAAACGGCTAAATTTCATATATTCTGAACAACAACACCAGCTAGTTTCATGCATTTTCGAACAAAAATGAATTAAAACTTATGTCGGAAAGTTGCCCTTCTGGATTTGAGAACACTTTTAAAGCAGGAATGTAGGGGAGGGTATACGGTGGTATATGCCGTGTTTTCTGTATTTTTTGAGAACCTCTGTTTATCCTATGTTTCTTACGTAAAACGATACCATATACTCTTTAGCATACTCTTTCTGTTTATAGCTCTCTGTTTATTTTACGACTACATTACTGCATTAAAGTTATCTATGTGAAATATTTATATGTTATATGATAGTTAAAGCTAAATAATTGCATTGTATTATTACACTTGAATTTTATGCATTGTTTTTAAACAGGGGATTGCTAAAGGATTAAAGATCTTATTGAATATTTTCTATATTACTGTTATTGTTTTCCTATTTTTACATTTGAGGCATCTTTTCCTTTTCTGCACCTTTCCCCAGTAAAACTATTACGCCATTTTTCATTATGGACAAATTCTTTTAATTTTCGTTCAGTACCATGCTATTCTTTAGTCTGTATCGAGTGTAACTTAATACAGTAACATCTGTGAAAGCAGAATCTATGTATAATGGAAAATGTTTATAGTCCCTTACAAATCTACCTGCCTAATGTGGTAACCTGTCTAAAACTTTTTTTTTTATCTCCCGATATGCTGTTTCTTTCGGCCAGTTATTAAAATGTCGTCTCTAAAAAGTTACGTTACGTTGTATTTAAGCCAGCTGTAAAACAAAGCAGATGTATCATTGTACGGGATAATCTCTACTTCAAGTTTTTAAACTTCTAAGCCTCGCACATTTAAAATTTTTATGCCGTCGTATAGGGGAAAAACAGTACTTTTATAAATGCAATTTGTTTGAAAACTGAATCTATTTTTTCTTTTTTTTTTTTTTTTTGAGATATTAAAATTTTTTGTAGTTTTTAACGAATTTTTTTAATGTTGGCAACTGTGCAAAGTAAAGGAAAAATAGTTGGAAAATGGTAGACTATTATATCTTTTTGTTGCCATTTTCCCATAATAACTGAAAAAGAAATGTAATTAAAATGTACTGTTTTGAAAAAATATATATGAATGATTTCTGATAAAACACGGAGCTATTATAAACTATATTTAATTTTAAGTATCTATGTTAATGTTACAAACAAATGAAGGCATGTGAATCCTTAGATAACCGATTTTTTTTGGTCGAGTTTCTTGAAGGACGACATCGCTTTTTGCTGGGATTGTGTATTATTCTGCGATAGTGGCGTCATATGCATACTTTTCTGTAGATGTTGTTTAAGACTGGATTGTAAATGTGAAATTCTTCAGCAGATGCGAATGACGTCATTTTATATAAAATAAAAGTGTGTGTTTTAAGTCCTAAAACTGAAATATATTTTTTACTACCTATATTTATACACTATATGGCCAAAGGTGACCGGTCACTTGCGATTTTAGACGTTTTGTTAAATATATAGAAAAATACATGAGGAATTAACCTGAAACTGCAGGTGTTTAAACAGAATAGTATAGGTCATATATTTCCGCGAAGATTTTTTCCCGAAACGGCATAGGGGAACGTCAACAAATTGAAAAAGTACGAATATCTTTTGGATAACCCTGTAAAAACTAATGTAGCAAAAGCGTTTAAACTCGAGATTATTAATAAGTGGCTTATTGTAATATACTGTGTTCATTTTTATGAGAATAGCATGGATATTCGTAGAGAAATTAAAGTTTTTATAAAAGCAATCCCGAATTTCGCCAAGTTTTTTGCTTATAATTTGCAGAGTTCTTAATATAAAAAAAAGTTCTTTTTAGAAAATATGACAAACAATATTGTACACAATACTCTGCAATCAGAATTAAAAAATAATAAAAATTGGATGAAAAATGAGCAAGTTTACTAAAAAAATGTTTCACTGCGCATGCGTGAATGCAATCAAAATATAATGTGCATAATGTATTAGCTAAGTATATAGAGCAACGTTTGTGAAAGTCTCAAAATCATAGCTTGAAAATTCCGAAAATTATCGTCGATAGAATAAGCTCGAAATCCGTTGTCCCCAAAAGGAAGCAAAAAGATGAGGGGTTGTATCCAAATACGTGCAATATTATGTACGCTATCTTGGCACTAATCAACAGATATTTGATACAACCCCTAATATTTTTGCTTCTTTTTGGGAACAACGGATTTCGAGCTTATTCTATCGATGATAATTTTCAGAATTTTCAAGCTACGATTTTGAGACTTTCACAAAAGTTGCTCTATATACTTAGCTAATACATTATTCACATTATATTTTGGTTGCATTCACGCATGCGCAGTGAAACATTTTTTTAGTAAACTTGCTCATTTTCCCCCGAATTTTTATTATTTTTTAATTCCGATTGTAGGGTATTATGTACAATGTTATTTGTCATATTTTCTGAAAAGAACTTTTATTTATATTAAGAACTCTGCAAATTATAAGCAAAAAACTTGGCGAAATTTGGGACTGTTTTTATAAAAACCTTAATTTCTCTACGAGTAAACATGCTATCCGCATAAAAATGAACACAGTATATTGCAATAAGCCATTTATTAATAATGTCGAGTTTGAACGCTTTTGCTACATTAGTTTTTACAGGGTAATCCAAAAGATATTCGTTCGTTTTCAATTTGTTGACGGCCCCCTATGGGGTTTCGGGAAAAAACTTTCGCGGAAATATATGAGCTATACTATACTGTTTACACACCAGCAGTTTCAGGTTAATTCCTCATGTATTTTTCCAGATATTTGACAAAACGTCTAAAATCGCAAGTGACCGGTCACCTTTGGCCATATAGTGTTATAGTGTATACATACATTTTTTCATCAGAGGCGACACTAAATTCTGAAAAAGCTAAATTCCTGTTTTCTACTTTTCTAGTTGTTGTTTTTTTCTGTTTCTAGCGGTTCTATTTTTATGACTCTTACTGTACCTTGTTCAGTAAATCCTGTGTGAACGGAACCTGTTTATAACGGAGTTGTATTTTAATATTAAAAATTTCATTTTCACTATGATAGGGTACAGTTATACTTAGTAAATTGGACTTTTATTTCAGTCACTAGCAATTTCGCTTTCATGGGTTTTACTGTATAAGATTGTTGTGTTTATTTAATATAATAAAAACTGCTAAGACGGAAACTCAAAAATTGGAGAAAAATTCCGTTTTAAGCAGGATTTTGTCTTAGCGGGTATAAGGTATTTCTTTCATTGAGATAATGAATGTTCATGTTTAAGACAGGTTCGGTTTTAATAGGGTTTATTGTATTTTTATGTCCCGCTTTTTTTGTCTCTCTGTCCCGCTTTTTGTGACACTGGACCGAGCAATACTATTTCTGAATAACAACACTTCTCAATTTTATATGTTTCCAAACAAAAATTAATTAAACAAGTTGGAAATTGCTCGTCAAACGTGGCAAATGAGGCGCGTTCGTACTATAAGTAGTTTTCTAAATGTTTTTTGCACCGCATATTGTACTGAATGTATATTTAAGTGCAATTCATAAGTGCATATCAATTTCATTCTGTTCGAAAGCCTGTGACATCATTAAAATGCACTTGAAATATTTTTTCCCATTGGTCGGGACAATGTAATGTAACGGAAAACTTTTTACTGCCCCTGTAATTAAACTAAGCATCCGATTTTCATAAAATTTGAAATGACTCGACAAAATTTTGCAACAATTATATATTTAAAATTTCCGACCATTCGGTTGGGTAGTTATTGCTCTGTTATATGCGGACGGACGGACGGATAGACAGACGGACCAAACGACGACTATAGGTGCTACGTATTTATATAATTACGAACACACCTAAAAGTGTTTCAGAAAATGTCCAGTTTGGATTTGAAAAGAGACTTAAGGAGACATCAATCATAATCGGCAAAAATCATTTTTCAGATTTTGTTTTATTTTGAATTTGAAAAAAATTCTCAACAATATTCAAAAAACCGCATTCAAAAATTTGCATTCAAAAATCTGCATTATGTCTTAAGTTATAATCATTTATAGGCGGTGAGTACAATTGAAAGTCCATTCATATTGAAATTTTAGAACGCGTTTTCTCAGATTATTAAATTTGGAGTTTGCGAGCACTGTTTATTTTCAAACTATATAAGCTACAGGTTTAAAAAATTAACCAAACATGCGTTTCTTTATAGTCTTCATGCTAAAACCAAAAAAAATTCACATATTTGGGTTATTTAACTTTTTGCACTTGAAAAACTTGAAAAAAATTTTTGAAATTTTTGTATTTTTTTTAATTTTCTGCCAAAATTATATTTTAAACAAAACTTTTTATATATTTTTTAGTTTTAATTTAGAAGTATGTGTGTGAGGATTCTATTTTGTTCAAAAATTGATTTCTACATTCATAATATAGAGTTTTTAACATGCGCGCAGCACTTGATGATTTTAATTCACGCGTAAGTGAGATGGATTTTTAAATTTAAAATTTAAATATTAATTTTGTATGTACAACATTTATTTTACTGGATAATATTGCTAAGGATACATACTTTAGGCAGAAAGGGAAAAAAAGTTCTTAATTGCATAGTATTTGAGTTTTGGTACTTTGAAAAAGGCAATTTTTTGATGGTTTGGACTTAGCAAAGGTCGTGTGCCCCCTTAACGTATGAATCATCCTGCTTTACTCATCCAACCTTTTCTCACCTTATTTATCTTGAAAAGTTAAGCACCTTACCAGCTCATCGTGTATCACTGCAGGTATGTCTAGTTGGCATTTATAGATATAGTTAGTTGGATTTTATCTAAAGAAAAACAATTTAGTATTAGATAAAGTGTGTTTTATCAGATAAAACCTAAGTCATATCTAATGCCTAATGTTTTCATTTTCCATGGAATTAGTTCAGCGACTTTGCTGAACCAGTATGACAAGGAACATTCCCGCTTTTTACACATGTGCAACCGAGTACTGTTCTAGGACCTGCCTTGGATAATCCTGTGCCTTTTGAAAAATTGCATTCTTAAAATATGAAATTGGGTATGTTTTTTTACACTCTTTTAATTAACTCAACATGTTTTTTGTATTGCAAGATGAAATTTGTAATTGATTTTTAATCCAGTTCCTGATAGACTAGAATTATAAAAATTACGCTCCAAAGTTGCGTTTCCGATGACAGTACAACATTTTAATACTTTTAGAACTTAATTATAAAATAATAGATTTTATAAGGGATATAATACATTTTAAAGGCTAAATAATAGAAAATAAATTATAAATGAAAAAAAGAAGAATGTAATATTTACAAAGGAAATACGTTTTTATTTATCAATTAATAGTTTAATATTAATTAATTTACGATTATACGTTCAGAAATCCATTTAGAAGACCTATAAAAAAATAGTTTAAATAATGTTTCATTTTTAGGTGCGTTCGTAATTATATAAATACGTAGCACCTATAGTCGTCGTTCAGTCCGTCTGTCTGTCCGTCCGTCTGTCAGTCCGTCTGTCTGTCCGTCCGCATATAACAGAGCAAAAACTACCCGACCGAATGATCTGAAATTTTTAATATATAATTGCTGCAAAATTTTGTCGTGCCATTTCCAATTTTATGAAAATCGGATGTATAGTTTAATTACAGGGACAGTCAAAAGTTTTTCTTTACATTACGGCCAATGGGGAAAATTATTGCAAGTGAATTTTAATGATGTTACAGACTTCCGAATGGTCTGAAATTTTTAATATATAATTGCTGCAAAATTTTGTCGAGCCATTTCCAATTTTATGAAAATCGGATGTATAGTTTAATTACAGGGACACCCAAAAGTTTTCCGTTACATTACTGCCAATGGGAAAAAATTATAGCAAATGCATTTTAATGATTTTACAGCCTTCCGAATCGTCTGAAATTTTTAATATATAATTGCTGCAAAATTTTGTTGAGCCATTTCCAATTTTATGAAAATCGGATGTATAGTTTAATTACAGGGACACCCAAAAGTTTTCCGTTACATTATGGCCAATGGGAAAAAATTATTGCAAATGCATTTTAATGATTTTACAGCCTTCCGAATGTTCTGAAATTTTAAATATATAATTGCTGCAAAATTTTGTCGAGCCATTTCAAATTTTATGAAAATCGAATGTATAGTTTAATTACAGGAACAGTCAAAAGTTTTCCGTAACATTACGGGGAATGGGGAAAAAATTATTGTAAGTGCATTTTAACGATGTTACAGACTATGCACTTATGAAGCGCAAAAAATATACATTTAGTACAATATGGGGTGCAAAACATAATTATAAAACTAGTTATAGTACGAACGCACCTCATTTGCCACGTTTGACGAGCAATTTCCAACTTGTTTCATTTCTGTTGCGCTATGTTAAAAAAGGAACAGAGCAAAAATTATATATTTTTAATAAATTCACTTGCTTGCGCTTTCTAGCAAGCGTAAAAAATTCAGTGAATTTTTTGTAACCGAGTTCGATGCCTACACTACATTAATGTATTGCAGCGGAAATTTTGGGGGAGAAAAATTATTTGCAGTCAAAAAATTAGACGGTGTTTTCAAGATGAATATTGAATTTTTTTAAATAATGTTTTATTTTTAATTATTTTTAATTTTATAATTATTAACCATTTGGAAAAATGGTTATTGTCCTCGGTCAGGGTAGGAAATCAAAAACATATCTGAAGCGTTTTATTAGTTGAATCCCGCATTTTATTCGTTTTCTGATTGGTCTATACAGTAATCTATATTTTCCCTTTACTTTCAACAGAGATGGATACTTCTGTTGCCACTATGAGAAAAAAAGTAATAAAAACTACAAAAAAAAAATTAATAACTCAGAAACAAATTGAGATACAGCTTTCAAACAAATTGCAATTAAAAATGCATTTTTTTCTCTATACGACGATATAAAAAGTAATAATGTGGGATGTTTAGAAGTTTAAAAATGGAATTTAATTTAAAATTGGTCCAGAAATATTAATGTTTAATCCATGGCGTACGTAATGTATGACCAGCTCCGTAGAAGTTTAAAAATTTACAGTACCGAAAATTGTAAAACTGAAATTTCTTTTAAAATTTGTTAATGATGGGTCCAGGAATGTTAATGTTTAATCCATGGCGTACGTAATGTATGATCAACTCCGATGATCAACTATAATTTTTTATGTCTTAAATTTTAGTCTTTGAAAAAATCATTTTCCAAATGGTCGTTGTAATTTGTTAAATTGCTTGCTTTTTTTTTTTTTCATCTTTCTTTTTTTTTTTTCTTTATTTCTTTGTTTATTTATTTAAAGAGTCGGGTACTCTTGAATAAATCAGAAAATCAAAAATTATCGTAAAAAGAACTTCAGCTATTGCCTTATACAATATAAGGATCTTTTATCTTTAAAGTCTTTTGTTCTCTTTTCTCTTAGCCATTATCTTGTAACTTTCGCGCACAATTTCTCGAAAATATCTCACATTTTAACATCTTTAGGATTACTGAATGCATATTAAATGACCTAATATTTTAAACTTCTAATTAACGTTTTAAATAGGCTTATTTATATTTTTAGGTATTTACGAATGTTCCTACATTTATGAAACTTTTACATTTTAATTAAGCTTTGTTTAGATGGTAGATCATTTTAAGTAAAGAGTATTTATCTAAGTAGTGAAGAAAATAGGCCATAAGGCTGACAGTGTTATTTTGCATGAAGTGCAACAAATTTGAAACTTTTTAGGACTAAAGATTGGTAATGGTTAAATATGTTTAATTTCTGAACAAACAAAATTGAAAAAAGTTTGTTTTATGTACTGTTCGATGAATTGTATATGTTGTGTCAACAGTCAATAAGTATACTAGAGATTAAAATAAAATTACATTGAATCAAATATATTGACATCTTCCTGAGGGTACAGACATGCGGGTTGTTAATTTTAACAAAAGCCAGGCTTTGTGGATGCCCAGTTGCGTAGATTAAAAATGTCACAGCTAAAGTGGGTTGAGCTGCTGCGTGCGGTGTGAATGTTCGAGTACAACTGCTTCTTCTAATGTAAAATCACTGAAACCAGGAAGTGTCCTTGACCAATACATATAAATCACAATAATTATTTTTAAACAACTGAGAAAATGTCTAAATAGAAAAGTATCTTGATATGATAAACAAAGTTATTTCTCTAAGAAAATGAAAGGTAATGTTTATAAGTATAACACCATTTCAGATGATTCATAGTTTGAAAATTGCTGATTGCTAAAGGAACATATTTCACAATAATGATGAATTTATGGGATTGTTTGTCTTGTGTATATATTTCTATTTCAACAGGAAATAAAATGTTGATTTATGATGGATAAATATTTTTAGATTATTATTTCAAGAAATATCAATAAGGGTTTTCTTAAATAACAGTTATAGCAATAAATTACTCTAAAGTGATTTTAGTTGAAGTGATTATTCAGTAAATGGTTTCTCATAAATCATAGTTGTGAAAAATGTATATGTTCACTGAACATGTACATATATGACTTTAATGTTTTATATAATGGATATTTTGAAACTTTAACCTTTCGTTACTTTAGACGTTTCAAAAGTACAGTAGACTCTGGGTTATCCGGCACCCATGGGACCCATGGCTATGGCAGAAAATTGAAATCGTACACTGTTAAAACACTATTCTTAAAAATAAGTAAATTGTACTAATTATTGAGCACTTCCCGATCTTAAAATAGCTCCGAGTACTTAACTCTTAAATTTGAAAAAACGCATGTACTCATTTTTTTGAGTAAATACAGGGACTCGAAAATAAGTATGTATAGAAACACACATACACTATAAGAAAAAAAAAAGGCGAAATTACAGAGAACCGACAAATCACCATTTTTAATTGCGAAGAACTACAATTTTTGGAATAAAGAATTTACTATTTTAATTCTTGAAATTTTGTGCATGAGACGGCCCGTGATTTGAACCTGACTCCTCTAGGTAGGAGATCAGTATTGTACTGACTGTGCTATAAGAGCAGTTACCAGCTGCTTCCAAATGACACTTTTTATGAATCAGCGACGGAAGATCGCTAACAGCAGAGATCAATTTTCCCTTTCTTAAATATTCTAATTTCTAATAAAACAATTTTTAAACTAAATTTTCTTCTTTAAAATTTCTAATGAAATTGTAAATAAATTTGAAAAGTGTGTATTATAAATTAAAAATTATGACAAAGATAGGCATATCTTTAAATAAAAGCTTGGAAACCCCTGCTGTCAATTCGGTATAAGATGGTTGGTTGATTTTTGACGGCCGATTATCTACACTAGGGATATAGGGCCGGGGGAGTGCCCTTCGTGGAGGTCTTTCTAAGGGAACCTAACCCGTATTTACGCATGGAAATCCATGGCTCAAAGAAAACCACGAAAACTCCGAACGATTAGGCCGATGGGCGCGATTGGGATCGAACCCAACACCTCCCGTCTACCAGCTTCGAGAGCAGAACCTCTCAGCCACTGGTGGGGCATTAGAAGAACCATAAGAAAAGGGTTTATCAGAAAACTCATATTTTTGAGCACATAGGATTTAAACATGAATATTAAGACTTTAAAATACAAAATATATGTATTCATTTCTGCATACATTTATAAATCAAGTATAAGTATACACAACTTCAAAATATCATGTACTCGTTTCTGAATTAATTGTACTTAAAAAAATCGAGTACAAAGAAATTTTCATTTTTAAGTAGATTAATGCTCCTTTTTGAAGCAATTGTACTTTAAATATATGAGTACATAGAAATGCTCATTTTTAAGTAGATTATTTTTAACAATGTACTTCTTTTTGAAACAATTGTACTTAAAAAAATACGAGTACATGGAATTTCTCATTTTTAAGTAAATTATTTTTGAGAGTGTAGGATTGTAGGATAATCGGATAATCAGATGCATTTCCTAATTATATACTAGCCTTAAGCTATGATTGACATTGCTACAAATGAAGTGAATAGCTACTATCATAAAATAAAATAAGCAACTATCAACATAAAAATAATACTTAAATAAAAACTAGAAAACAGGAATTCTGCTTTTTCAGAATTTAGTGTCGCCCCCGATGAATAAAAATATATATATGTATATGTAAATAGTACAAAACATATTTCAATTTTAAGACTTAAAGCACACGCTTTTATTTTATGTAAAATGACGTCATTCGCATCCGCTTAATAAGAATTCCACATTTACGATCCACTCTTAAACATCTACAGTAAAGCATGCATAGGACGTCACTATCGCAAAATAATACACAAATGCAGCAAAAAGTTTCCGTCATTAAAGAAACTCGACTAAAGAAAACAAAAACCGGCTATGTATTGATTCATAGACTTTCATTTGTTTGTAACATTAATATAGATACTTAAAATTAAATTTAGTTTATAATAGCTCCATGTTTTAACAGAAACTATTTGTTTATATTTTTTCAAAATACCACGTATTTTAATTGCATTTTCTTTCGGTTTTCATGAGAAAATGGCAACAAAAATATATAATTACTTTTTAGAACTATTTTTTTAACTTTCTACAGACATGGAGTACGTCCGTTGCCAATATTAAGCAAATGGCTCTAAAAACAACAACAAAAAAAAATATTTCAAAAATAAATGGAGATACAGTTTTTAAACAAATTGAATTTAAAAGTACTTGTTTTTTTTTCGATACGACGGTATAAAAATTGAGAATGTGTGATGCTTAGAAGTTTAAAAAAATTTCTAAAGAGTATTTAATCGTACAATAATACATCTGCTTTTTTTTTACGGCTGGCTTATACAATGTAACGTTATTTTTTGGAGACGACGCAAAATAAGGTGGGAGAAAGAAATAGCATACCGGGGGCTAATAAAGCAAATTTAAGAAGAAAAATATGCGATTATATGACTGGGTTTTGTGTGTGTGTGTGATAAGTAAAGATAAAAAAAAATCATTAAAAAAAATCATTGATACAATTTTGTAATATTCGCACATGTGATTTCAGATCTTATGTAATAAAAACATGCGTTACATCTTCTTCACCGTGATTTTTAAACTTTTTCAGCCAAGTAGAATTAGAGTATGCAAGGATGTTTAATGTTGGGAAATCTCTCGGATTTTTGAAAATTTTTCGTCTATTTTAAACCGAACGTCGGATATGTAGGACAGGAGTCTATTGTACTTAAACACTTAATGTTTATTACCTCAAATTTTTATTGGTTTTCTCATGAATATATATATATTGTTTTACATTTTGTTTACACAAAATTCTTCTTACTATCTTTTTATGATTTTTCCATTCGCTTAAACAGGTTAACGCAACCTTCCCTTTACTCTAATTTATTATGATGTAGTAAAAAAAGCATAGATGTTTTTCTAATATTGTGCTGTATAATGCATATGTAACACAATACGTTTTTTACTGGGGGTGGTTTTGGGTTCTAGGGGTCATGATCGGCGTAGATCTGCAAAAAAATTTCCGAAATTTCAACATTGGGGAGAATGTAATAGGTAGTATTCCTTACCAAATCTTACCTAAAAAGAATTTTTATATGGAAAGTACCAACTATCCAAATAAAGTTTTGAAATTTATTAAAAGCGTTGTTTCCGTATTAGCTTCATACCAGAGATGTATAGCCGAAGAAATCACGAAAGGTTTCCCTGTTGACAGCACCCTTTATAATTCTGATTATTTGAGCGTTTAAGCGAGTAGTTCAACATACCTCTTAAATTTATGCTTTTTTTATTTATTGGTGAAGTTCTGCTTTAGTTATGGAATATTAGCCGGAAGTAAATGTTGAACTATGTACTATATTGTTTTAAGTGCAAACGGGTTGATCTTCCATAATCAGACTGCACGCGATAGATTAAAAAAAAATCATTCTTGAAAATTATTTTAAAAACCATTAAAAAATCATTATATTGGGATATAGTTTTCAGACAAATTGCATTTTAAAGCAACCACCCCCACCCCTATTTGACGGTATGAAAATTGAAATTATGCGATGGTTAGAAGTTAATAAATTTAGTCCGGTAGAAATAGCCCCAAAAAGGACCTTGCCTTGCAAAAATTCCGGTAACTCTGATTTTCGGGTATAGTGTATAGGTTGACCCTCTAATGAAAAAACCAAGTTTTCGACCTTCTAGTCCTTGTGCGTTTTTTACTATATCGAAAAAGCCAAAATTTTTCGGCACTTTTTTTGATTTTCTTGATTAACTCGATTTCAGTGCATTTTACAAAAAAAATTATAGTTACAATTTTGTAGATAACAAAATTTTCTACAACATGCACTATTCATGTTTGAAAATTGACCAAACAGAAGGCGAGATACGGAGCCGGGAAAATGGGGTACAATTTGCAAATTTGGGAAAAACAAACAAATGACGTTACTTTTTCCTTAATAACACATTTTTATTTTTTATATTTCCGTTTTAGGGACAAAAGTGTCGTAATAAATTTTATAAAGTATGAAATATCCCACAAGTTTCATTCATTAGAACATTAATTATCTCTAACAGACTCTAAAATCAGAACAACACGATTTATGGTTAAAACAGGAAAATACCGCCAGGCAAGTGACTAATTTAAAAACGATCTTTAATTTTTGATACCGAATAAATGAAGCAATTAATTGATTATAGTATGTACAATAAAAGGTAATTGGAGAATAGTTTGGGGGTGGGGTGTTGGAATTATCTAAAATCCTAGTCGGTAGATATAGGTGCCGCCAAGAGTTTTGGCTAAGAATCGGAAGTCGAAAGTAAAGGTAACTGCTCGGAATAATATAAAAAGTAATGCAAATATAAATAAAATATAATTTAGAAATTTTAAAAAAGTAAAATGATTATACAGGACCGAAACTAGAGGGGGTAGGGCATATGCTTCATTCGCCAGAATGGAAGGCAAAGAGGGCTAAAAATGAAGATATGGTTTGTCGTATTTGTATTAATTTATCACAGAAATGTTTGTTAGTTAGCCAAAGTTTACATTAATGGTAAATTAACTCACATTGAGAATATTATTCCCAATAGAAGGAGAACAAACAATTATGCTTATGCACACTAGGACGGAAACCTGTATAAAGCGGAATTGTTGTCGGGATTTTTTGAATTCAACTTTAAATTTTAAAATAAAGCAATGGATTTTATAAACTTATAAAATTCTGTGTGTAAACTCACTTCCCGTAGTAGGGGGAGAGTGTGTGTGTGTGTGGGAGGGGGCAAAACCCATGTTTGTCCTAGAATGAAAAAAAAAAAGCTAGTTTCGGCTTAGAAGTATCGAATAAGAATAACTGTTAAAAATGAGTTCGGAAAACCCAAAATGCATGATTCTATACGTTAAAAGTAATAGCGGAAGAAACATTGACAATTAATCAAATCTATGAATATTATTACCATAATTTCCCCCGTATAAGAGGGCTAAAAATGAAGGTATGGTTTGTCGTATTTGTATTAATTTGTCACCCCAATTTTTATTAGTTCGTCAAATTTTACATTAATGGTAAATCTATCTCACATTGAGAATATTATTCCCAACATAAAGAGAACCAGCAATTATGCTTATGCATACTAAGACGGAAACCTGTATAAAGCGGAATTGTTTTCAGGGTTTTTTTAATTCAACTTTAAATTTTAAAATAAAGCAATATATATTATGAATTTATAAAATTCTGTATGCAAATTTACTTTACGTAGGAGGGGGAGTGTGTGTTGTGTGTATGTAGGGAGGGAAAACGGGGGCAAAACCCATGTTTGCCCCAGAATTAAAAAAAAAAGCTAGTTTCGGCCTAGAAGTATCGAATAAGAATAACTGTTAAAAATGAATTCGGAAAGCCCAAAATGCATTATTCTATACGCTAAAAGTAATAGCGGAAGAAACATTGACAATTAATCAAGTACAGTAAATCCTCGATTTAACGGGCCTCGGTTCAACGGACTTCGGATTCAACGGACTAATTTAAAAGAAAAGAAAATTAAAAATTAAACAAAAATTAAAGTAAAACAAGTGGGTAAGTGTGATCGCAGATCGCACAGAGGGTTTCGTTTAATATCCCTTTTAAAACACTTTATCCTTAAATTAACAAATCAAAATCGTTAATTTAAAATTATTCCCCTCTCCCTAACCTGAAATTCAACGCCCGTATTTCAAATTTTTATATTTGACAAATGTCAAATATTTATTTATCACTATTATTTACTGGAAGCTTCCATGATAAAACAGCTTCTAAAACGATGAAACACGCTTCGAAAAAAAAAGTATTACTGCCTCCCCTCCCCCTCCCCTACTTGAGAATCAACAAGTAACCCTCTTTTAAGCTTTTATATGTAAAAAATCAAGCAATGAACAACGACAAAGCATTTCTTTTTACTATTTTTAAAAAGCGATTTCTCGGTAAAATAAAAAATATTTATTATATCTGTGGTGACACAATGTCTCGTGATCAAATGAACGAAACCTTAAAAAAGAGGAAAGAACACGAAACTCCGAAAGCGCGCGCTTTGATTCTCAAACAGCGTGGTTTTCGTTCTAAGCATGCGCAATGATGCTGGCGACCTATGCGGTCATATATGCTTTTCGTTCTATGCATGCATAAAAGTTGCATATGTGTTAATTCGTTTGTATTTCATTACCAATATTGTATTATTAAAAGTAATGTATTGTGTTTATATATACATACAGTAGTATATATGTATATACAATATATATTTATGTATATACATATATTGTATATATACAATACATGTATATACACTGTATATATTGTATATACAGGGTGTCCGGTCTCAACGGCGTCCAATTGCTAATTCCTAAACTGTTAGTCATAGACATATAATTCCAATTACAAAAATGTTTTAAATCAGGTAAAGAAACATTTTAAAAGCGATTTGGGTCAATAAAAACATTTCTTAAAAAATTACGAAATTTAAATTTTTATACGGTCCCCCGGCCCTATAAGTTATATTTAGTAATTTTTTCCTATTACATTGACAAGTAAGACAAAAAAAGTCCCATTCATATAACTCTAAAATTGAGCGAGTTATGAAACTTTAAAAATGCACGACTTATGCCACTTTTCTACTCTGAAAACAAATGAGTTCGGCTTGGCTTTGAGGGATCATATACCAAGTGTTTAAAGTATTCGAAGATCTTACTTCATGTGTATCTGCGCTTTGAAAAAAAATCCTACAAGTATTATGCTTAAGTCTCAAATTGGCTAAAATAACATATGTTTTATTTTGTCAGGATTTGAGTCTGTTTCTCATATGATTTCTTTTAACAAAAATTATGTTTTTTTATAAGTTTTTATGTTACTTCAACAATCGTATGTATGTTTTTCCAGTTCAAAATTTGTACTCGAACTTTAACCCACTTTTAAATATCCGATCGAGATTGCATTTTACATACTGGCGCAAATCCGATAACAATCTAATATTATTAAGATTTTCGGTGGTTACCATTTATACTTATTTTACAGGATAACACAAAAAATTTCGGATAGATTTCTGCCAAGGAGTTTAAGAAAAAGTTTTAGATTAGATAATACAAGACTGCGATTGTTGGGTTTTTTAACTTTTATGTATTTTGCAGCACTGAATTCGAAAATTACCTTAATTTTTAATCATCATGTCAGGATATTTCGCAAATCATAAATGTTCAAATTTAAAGAATAACAAAAATCGAATACTATAAAGTAGAGGAGATGGTTGTGTTTTTTAACTTTTGATAATGGATTTATACGCCCTTTTTAGCACTGAATCTGAAAATGACCTTTCATTTTTAACCATCACGTTAGAATTTTTTTGCAAATCGCAAATATGTAAGTTAAAATATAGCGAAAATCTCATACTATAAAACATATGTAAAACATTTTTTATTTTATTTTATTTGATTAAAAAAATTATTCGATATTTTTGCTTATCCTGGGATCCTTGCAGCTAAACAGCTGAGTGGTCCGATGAGATGGGGGAGGAAATTCAATTTTAACATTGAACTTCTTAACTTTGAAATTTGCAATTTGCGAAAAATCCTGATATGTAGTTAAAAACGAAGGTCAATTTCGGATTCAGCGGTACAGAATATATAAGAATCAATTATCAAAAGCTAAAAAACAAGACATAACCTAACTTTTGCATGCTCGTACAATCTAATAATATTTTTAAATACGCATCATTTTGTAAAGAATTGAGGCTGTTAATTTAGAATCATTTTATTTAACAAAAATTCTGTTTTTTCTTTCTTCTTAAATGTTTATTACAAATTGTATATTTTCCATTAATATGCCAGAATGATTAAAGATTCCAAATTTAAATTGCAATGTTAATTTTACTCCCAAACATTTTTTATATCTGACGAAATTTTATTTCGTCTAAATTTGTGAATGACCCCCAATTTGCAGCAAAAAATATGCTCCAACTTTAAACAGCTATTACTCGGTCAACTTTAATCGTAGAATAACGGGACTTTTTTTGTATTACATGTCAGTGTAAAAGGAAAATTTCACTAAATATAACTTATAGGACCGGGGGACCGTATAAAAATGTAAATTTCGTAATTTTTTAAGAAATGTTTTTATTGACCCAAATCGCTTTTAAAATATTTCTTTACCTGATTTAAAACATTTTTGTAATTGGAACTATATGTCTATGACTAACGGTTTAGGAATTAGCCTTTGGACACCGTTGAGACCGGACACCCTGTATATATATGTGTGTAATTTGCACTGTAATAATATATGTAATTACAAGTACGTAATAATATATATATGTACTATAATTATAACAAAATAATATTATAAATAGTATTTTGCGATTTAACGGACTTTCGATTTAACGGACACATCTTAGTCCCAATTAGTCTGTTAAATCGAGGGTTTACTGTATATGAATATTATTATACTATGTGGCAACGTTCCTGATGTTATACTGGACCTTGAGGACTTTGACGACCTAGAACAAACTATCGAGTCAAGTACAATAGACGGGCTACCAGGGTCAAACAGCAGAAAAAGGAAACACATATAAAGTGACTATACTTACTATATATTTGTTGATTAGTAACTTGTATATGATATAATTAATTAATTCGTGTTTTTAATATAAAAAAAAGCTCTTTTTTAAAATTACTAAATTGCCAGCCAGCATTTTCCTGTTTTTAAACAAAATCTCGTTGCTGTGATTTTCAAAGTCTATTACAAAAAATAATTACTTAATAAATGAAACTATGGTCTACTTCATGCTCTTAAAAGTTGATTATGACTGTTTTGATTCTGAAATGCACTAAAAGTGAGCTATAAAGCGAAAAATACCGCCATTTGTGGATTTTTGCAAATTTTGCCCTATTTTCCGGTTCTGTATCTGGCCTCCTATTTGGTCAAATTGCAAACATAAATAGTGCATGTTGTAGAGAATGTAGAGAATTTTATCCTCTACAAAAATGTAAAATATTACTATTAATTAAATTGTAATTAGTAAATTAAATGTAAACTACAAAGATTATTAATTTTTAAAATAAATAACGAAAACAGTGCTTTATTTTTCTTTCCCGACAAAATGTCTCTCTTAGAAAAGTGTTTTTTACTGTAATTTCCTGCGTATAAGCCGCGGGTATGTTAAATCTGTTTCAAGCCAGAAATTGTTTTTTTTAAAAAGAAGTCAAATAAATGCTGAACACACACAGTCATTAGTCACACATAAGTCACAAAGTATTTTTTAAAAATTCTGGTAGAAAACAGAGTTATCTGAGCTGTGGCTTATACGGGGGAAATTACGGTAATAATATTCATACATTTGATTAATTGTCAATGTTTCTTCCGCTATTACTTTTAACGTATAGAATCATGCATTTTGGGTTTTCCGAACTCATTTTTAACAGTTATTCTTATTCGATACTTCTAAGTCGAAACTAGCTTTTTTTTTTTTTTTTTTTTTTTCATTCTAGGACAAACATGGGTTTTGCCCACTCCCCCTACTACGGGAAGTGAGTTTACATACAGAATTTTATAAGTTTATAAAATCAATTGCTTTATTTTAAAATTTAAAGTTGAATTCAAAAAATCTCGACAACAATTCCGCTTTATACAGGTTTCCATCCTAGTGTGCATAAGCATAATTGTTGGTTCTCTTTATATTGGGAATAATATTCTCAATGTGAGACAAATTTACCATTAATGTAAACGTTGACTAACTAACAAACATTTCTGTGATAAATTAATACAAATACGACAAACCATATCTTCATTTTTAGCCCTCTTTGCCTTCCATTCTGGCGAATGAAGCATATGCCCTACCCCCTCTAGTTTCGGTCCTGTATAATCATTTTACTTTTTTTAAATTTCTAAATTATATTTTATTTATATTTTCAGTATTTTTTATATTATTCCCAGCACTTAACTTTACTTTCGACTTCCGATTCTTAGCCAAAACTCTGGGCGGCGCCTATTCTACCGACTAGGATTTTAGTTAATTCCACCACCCCACCCCAAAACTATTCTCCAATTACTTTTTATTGTACATACTATAATCAATTAATTGCTTCATTTATTTACAAACATGAATAGTGCATGTTGTAGAGAATTTTGTCCTCTACAAAATTGTAATTATAATTTTTTTTTTGTAAAATGCACTGAAATCGAGTTAATCAAGAAAAATCGAAAAAAGTGCCGAAAGATTTTGGTTTTTTCGATATAGTAAAAAACGCACAAGGGCTAGAAGGTCGAAAACTTGTTTTTTTCATTAGAGGGTCAACCTATACATAATACCCGAAAATCAGAATTACCCGAATTTTTGCAAGGCAAAATGCTATTTCTACTGGACTAATAATACAGATTTTATTATTGTTATTATCTTTTTGTGGGTCTGTTTTGATCTCTATGTTAATTAATTGTGCATGTTCATTTTTCAAGCCCTGATGTTACTTATATTAATCTCACAAACATCGAATGTTTAATAAATTCCACAAAAGACCGTTTATAGTTTTTCAGGCAATATATATATATTAATAGTTTAGTTCACTAGGGCACTTTTGCTCCCTACTCGCTGATGCTCGCCAACCTCTGGAATCAGGCTTTAAGCATCACAGGAAAAAATAATAAAAATTATTTTCCTGCTTTTTAAATATTTAAAAAAAAAATCCGTAAACATCGAGATTTTCATGTGAGCAAAATTTCCAAAGTTTATAATATTCTTAAAAATACTTAGAATGTAAGGATTTTTTTTTTAAAACACACTATGTTGGCATCGAACTTTAGAAAGGTGTAAACCGATTTTTGATAATTATATTAGATCATGAGTAATTACCTAATTTCAATTTCGCATAGATTAATTACATTTGAAAAATTTATATAAAGCAATTAAAAGAATACTTTATATCTCTCTTATTTAATTGATCAAACTGTTCAATATTTGATTGTAGTTGAAAAATATTTCATAAACTTCTTCATGTGTATTCGCACGGTCCCACTATATTGGACCCATTTCGAATTAAATTTGTAAAAAAAGTAAAAGACCTGTCAAAACGGTGAAGGATCCTTCCCCCCCTTTCAGTCAAGTTAAAGGCTTTTTAGACTTCCCCAACCTCAACAAAATTTCTCTTTAAAAAAAATAAATGTTTTGAGTCACGCAGGCAGGGTGAGATTTCAGAGTCAAACACATATTGAGAACTACTGAAAGTTTTCACTCTGATTTGTGTTCGGAGATTTACTTTTAAGCTACATGAAATTGCCTGGTGTCCTAAAATGGACTGCCTGCTTTTAAAATTCAATAAATTGCAAATGTTGACATCTACTTAAAACATTCTTGCAGGAGGTTTTATGTAAGATTCCAGAAGTTTTTTATACTGCGATTCCCGGTTTTAGTTCAAAATAGCAGCTATAGAATGGCGTTGCAATCAATAGGCGCTAAATTAAGACCTAATTTTTGGCCGCTCTCTTCTCTCATCATTGAAGGAGGTTAAATAGATGGAGTGGTCTCAGTCGCCAATGCATTATTGTTCTGAGGGACCCACTCCATATATTTAACCTCGTTCCTTCGCATCAATACAGGGATAACGGTAAGGCTAAAATTCGGGCCTAGATTTAGCGCCTATTGCTTTCAGCGCCATCTATCGCTGCTATTTGGAACTAAAACCGGAAATCTCAGTTAAAAAAACTCCTGACATCTTACATGACCCTCCTGAAAAAACAAATTTTAAATAGTTGTTACTATTTGCAGCTCACTGAATTTTAAAATTAGTAAGTCCATTTTAGGGCACCAGGTACAAACTTAATACACACTTTTTTTAAGTATAAAATTATTGCGAATTTGGCTTTTATTGGGTCATGTTAAAAATGTTCGTTTCGAATAATTTTAATAATCTATTCTAAAGCTGAATTAGTGGTCTACATAAGCCGAAAATTACTGGACTGGGCTCGACTGGTCGAAACATAATTGGCCCAACTCAGCCTGGTTTAAAAGCTAAAAGTTCGGCTCAGCCCTGCCTGTCCCATTATGAAATCTAAAAATTCGGCATTAGACCGGTGCGCCTATACAAATGCTTTATTCTCCCGGTCCAGTATAAAAGATAAAAGTTTTATCCGAGCCCGACCGGCCCGACCCATTATGAAATCTGAAAACTCAAACCGAGTCAAGCCGGATCTAACCCAGTTTCTACAATACAAGCCGATATTTTTTAAATTAAAATTCTTCAAAAATTACAGTTACTTATCTTCAGATTATATGTCCGCAATTCATGGAAAACGAAATAATAGCAGCATTAATGACTACATAGACACTAACACTCATTAAAAGGGGTGTTTTAGACAATTACATTAAAATTAAAATTCATTCAGAAAATCAATGTAGTTTAGAGTGAAAGAAAAAGATGGTTAAATGAGATCTTAATTTTAAAGTTGTACAAAGAAAAAGTAGACTTTAAAAATATTTCTCTGCAATTTCTTAAACCAAATGTACAACATCACTATTCATTTTTACAAAAACAAATAATTAAGTAAAATCTAGTTCAATGTTGTCGAGAGAACGGAGAGAGGATGAAGTCCAGGCACGGCGCGACCCATAAAAAAGAAGTCTGGGCCAACCCGTCCTGATTTTGTAGAATTAAAGTAAGACCCGGTCCCGGCACAGCCCAGAAAGAATGAAGACCAGCCCCGACCCAGATCGGAAGAATGAAGGCCATTCTCGGCCCGCTCCCAGTCTAATGAAAGAAAATTGACCCGAGCCCTTGCAGACCTCTATACTCACATTAATGTGGTATATGACAACTCAAATTTAAACATATGAGTAATTATTCCCACCAACAGAAAAAAGATCTTTTAACTTTGTATTTAACATTAGAACTTTTGGTTGTGCTTCTGATTGGTAGTTTCTAAATTACTAATTGAAGTTATATGTGAATTATAAACTTCTACTTATTTAAATGAGTAGGTTTAATAATGATTGTTTAAAATGCATTTTTATTGTTTATTATTATGCATTAGCTTATTATGTGCAAGCACACCATGAAAAATGAATTGTTATTTTAACCCATATATAGAAACAATTAATATTTTAACAAAAAATACTGTTGCAGTATATAACAACAAATGTATATAAAATTCAAAAACTTAACAAAACTTTATCAGTTTTCTTTTCACAAGTCCTATATATTAGATGTAGTGCAATAAATTACTAAAAATTAAATTGTGTGAGCAATAATTATATAAAACATGTAATGATTAACAGTGAAAAGAATTTTCGCTTTTTTTACATACCGCCTTTATGTCTTGCCCGCTCAATATGCCTTTGGGGAAAAAAAAAAAGTCATATAAATAGTAAAATTAAAAAAAATATGTTAAAAATATATCTAAAAGGATTACAGGTGGCACTTATCAATCGTAAAGTCTTAGTAGCAGAGAAGAAAGAAAAAATGTGATATTACTTGTGAAAATGTGATATTACTTGCATCTGAACCCATCCTGTATATAAATTATGGTAAAATGTCGGTTAAGAAGTGCAGATAGATAATTACTCAATGGAATAAATTTTCACTTACAAACATTTATAAATGGTGTGCAGAAACGTATTTTTATATAAGATTCTGTTAATATTATTCTTATTCGATTTTATTTTCTTGTATATTCTAGAAAACTAAAATGGAAGAAGACAGGCTGTGCAAAATAAACTGGAAATATGTTCCCATTAAAGCCCATTACTTTTTCCTGTTTGGAGGTGAGTTGTTCTTCACTTTTTAATTATTCTATTGTAACAAACTAGCAAAACCCGCGGCTTTCCCCGCGTAATTGTTGAAATCTGCCGAGTGGTATTTGTGTGCCTATTTTTATTAGAGGAAATTATACTGCTACGGATAATTCAAAACAGCCCAGTGGTGTAGTGGTCAGAGCATCTGACTGCCGCACCGCAGGTTGAGAATTCGACTCCCGACTGGGCAAGGTTCACTCAGACTTTCATCCCTTTGGGGTCGATAAAATGAGTACCAAGCTTGCTTGGAAACTAAACACCGAGGGTCTCGCGTTAGGTTGACCACCTGGCCAGGACGCATGCTGCATAGCACCTCGGGGCCCAGGGTCAAGAAAACAGAGATGGGCACTGACGGCCCAGATCCTTCATGGGTTGTATAGCCACAGAGTTTAGTTAGTTATAGTTAGCAGGCGCGGATCCGCGGGTGGGGCGATCGGGGAGATCCCCCCACCCCCCAAAAGTATAAATCCACCGCTTATCGCGAAATCCAACAAATGGTCGCCGAAAAAAAAATCAATTTCATCATTCCTTCCCAGAAAAAATCACCAAATTCATCAAAGCATTGCGCAGAAAGCGCCAATTTTGTCAAAAAATCGCGCATTTCGTCCCCAAAAGTAAGTAAAACTTCATATTAAATATTTATAATCAAACATTCAAGAAACTTTTAACTTAATTTTATTAAACTTAATATAATTAACTTTCGTTTAATTATATAATTAAGTAATAGTTCAATAATTTTATTAAATAATTAACTTTAACTAAATTAACTTTTATTTAATTATGTAATTATATTAATATATTATAGTACTTTTTATTTATTATGTGTTGTTATATAAATTTATAACACCTATTGGCATATTATATAGTTTTTTACCAGTTTCCGTCCATACTAATAAAATTTTAAAAATATAATATTTTTCTTATTTTATTGTCTCATTTACATATTTTTCTTTTCTATAGGTATGGGTGGCACTTTACCTTACATGCAAGTTTTGGCAAAAGACTTTGGAATAAGTCCAACGGCTGTCGGTACAATTTACACAGTAGTCCCTTTGTTTGTTTTTCTTTCAAAGCCAATATTTGGATTCATAACTGACAAACTTCGGAACATCAGAGCTATCCTTCTTATGCTACTGATCGTTACAGCTCTTGCCTTCTTCTCGATATTATATGTTCCACCCATAAGAGATTACAAAGTAGAAAGCATAGAAGTCAATTCCGTGTGCAAAGAACCAAGGAATGAGTTGGTGATCATTCCCCCAAAATATGATTCTTTGTGTGCAGAAGAAATTGCAGGCAAAAAATTTGATTGTGAACTAGTTTCTGAACACTGTCTGAAAAACAAAACTATGAATGGCATACTTAATGTAACGAAGATCTTAACAGACAGAGAAAATGTGTCACTTTCATTCTCATTTGTAATAAGTAAAAAATATGTTCATAAACATGAATGTGAATGCCTTAAGCATAATTTCTCATCCTTGACATGCGAGCCAAATTTTTACAAATGTGATTCGTTTAGCCAGAGAGATTTGCCAGAATATAAGATATCTAGTTTTTGGATATTTGCTCTTCTAGCAATTATAGGTGGAGCTGGCTCCGCAACTGCATTTACTTTGACTGACGCAGCTTGTTATGAAATTTTAATTGATAATCCCAGGGAATACGGAAAACAAAGACTTTGGGCAACGATAAGTTGGGGAATCGCTACTCTATTTTCCGGATTCCTCAATGACCTAGTCACAGGCAGCTCGAAGTACGCTGATTATTCTCCGGGATTTTACTTAATGATAGCTTTCGTCGTTGTAGATATTGTGATATTATGCTCTCTTCGGCTGGAAAAAGTAAACATGTCAACAAATATCTGCAAAGACATCGGCACTATCTTTTCTTCCTGCAGAACTATTGTTTTCTCCATTGGAATATACATCTGCGGCGCACTCACAGGATTATTATGGACATATCAGTTCTGGTTTTTGACAGATCTAGGATCGAGCCAACTACTGCTTGGGCTTGTGGCTGGCGTTCAGTGCCTTGTAGCAGAAGTCCCTTTCTTTTTCTTCTCTGGGTGGTTCATCAAGACATTTGGACACTTTAATTGCCTAATAGCCTCCCTTGCGGCCTTTTCTTTAAGAATCGGATTGTACTCAATATTACAGAATCCATGGCTTGTCTTACCAATCGATATCTTACATGGAGTGACGTATGCTATTTTCTGTGCTGCAATGACGCTGTATGCTATCGACTTCGCTCCAGCTGGGACAGAAACTACCATGCTTGGTATTTTTGGGGGAATCTTTGAAGGATTAGGTAAGATTCATATGATATTTTGATTTGTTTTAACATTGAATCATCTCGTCACCATAAAATTTTCTGCTATTCATTAATTCATATGTAAGGAGTATCTTAAATGTCGTGTATGGTATAGCACCAAAATGTCTAAGGGTTTCCATTATTTTTTTTATAGTATCCATACATCCTATTAAAATAAAAAGGTGATAAAAAAGTATCAAAATATAGCCTGACGCATAATTTAGGGCTTTCGTGAACGGTAAGAGCTCCAGAGAGTAAAATCTTGTTATTAACCTCTTCTCGGTGTATTTCACGAGGTCGGATACTTAATAATATGAAAAGGATATTATGATACTTAAGGTCGGATACTTAATAATGGGAAAAAAAACCTTATCGATTTTTTCTTTTAGAAAATTATGTGCTATCCGCGTATTTTGATGACGTTAGAATTTCATATAGAGGCGTTAGATTGGAAAATTTAAAGAATAAGTTTTTTCTAAATACTGATAATGTTAATGATCTTTATAATTAAAGTTTCACTTAACCCTCCGTCTACCAGACGGGTCCATTGGACCCGACAGGTACATACAAAATATTCATTCAAACCAGAAATTTCTTTAAAATAAACTAAGTATATAAACCAGACAAAAATAAGGTAAATAAATAAGTTAAATAGTTTTAAATAAAAATTCTGGTGTAGAACGTTTTATTAAAACTTGAATAAAATTCCCGGTAGATCTAGGGTTAATTGAGTACATCAACTTTATTTTTATTAATGAATTCTGAAAATGTGTGAGAAAATAATGCAACTTTTTGTAACTACTGATATACATAGTTTTATGCATAAAAAGATGTACACAATCTGATTTATTTCTGTATTTATAAAAATGATGTTGATATGCGGGGATTCAAAATACATTGTTGTGGGGATCACCTTTTAAACCGCTGACGATAGGACATTCTTCCAATTACAAAAAGTATGCGAATCAAGTGTATAGTTTTAAAATATGGCACTTATTTTATATCCGGCTGTATAGATATTAAAATACGAAATTTATTTTTACGCTGTCCTTTCATCTTATAAGTCATAATTAGAAAAAATGTCGCCTCGTGTTAAGAGCAAAAATGTAAAAATTCTACTACGATCAAAATTTATCATGTGATAGCTTACCAATCGTAAATTTGTCAATGACGATCTAATCGCAATTTGTATTTCCTACAATAGACATAAGCTCGAATCCCATCAATCAGAGCGCTCTAAAAATAACTGTTCCCAGTTCTTGGACTTTACATAACTACATACAAAAATCAATTAAAAAAGCTTGAAAAAAATTCTTACGGCAGCAAATACTTCTGCAAGGTTACATAACATTGGAATGGTTTATTTTGAGAGAAGGCATGAGTGGCCCAATTAATAAATTAATAATTATTTGTTCAATTCATTATAGTTTAATTTAAAATATATAGGTAAGTGAAATTTCTTACCAGTATTTGCTCCACAGCCAAGTCGATCCTTAGCGAGGATGCTGTGAGCTGAAAAAAATATTTTATTTATTTGTGTAATGGACGGAGACTTGGCTGGATTCAAATCATTCGAGCGATGCTTTACTTTCTTGAACAAAACTTTAATTTGTCAATTATATGAAATACAAATTAATAAAATTAAATATACAATTCTAGGTTAAAATAGAAATATTTATAGTTTAAAGTTATTTTAAAATGTTTCTCTAAATAGTGGCGTAACTAAGGGTGGAGGCCGGGGGGGGGGGGGGGGGGGGCTCTGGAAGGTGAAGCTAAAAACTGAAAGACACTCGTAAGCTTAGTTGAATGAATCAATTCCCGTTGAAATCTGGCCCTAGAATCCGAGAAAAGAATGAGTTAATGTTCGATAATGGTGATAAAAGAAGTCTATATTTTGGAAAATATTATTTTAAATGTAAATAAAAGGGAGAAACCCTTGTGGACAAACTCTTAACTCATATCACGGGACTCTTGCCACAGAACACACTAATAACCTTCGATTAAATTTGATAAAATTTAATGTTTTTAGCATTTGATCACGTTTAATAATTAAATCGATTGTCTACATGTCATATAATCTCTGATCCATTGATTTTCCGAAATAAAAGAGAGGTGTAGGCCGAAAAAAGTTCTCTTTTTAGTTCGGTTTTTAATGAATGTTCGTCCCTGTATGGTTCTTTCTCCGAATTTTGTACTGTCGCCGTCAGCTTTTTGAAAAAATTAAGACCAATTAGCGACTGATTTTCAATCCTTTTATACACAGGTGTAAAATATCTTTCTATATGTGCTCTGAAATTTTCAAATCGATATCTTAATTAGTTTTCTTAATTTTCGCTGATTGATGAAATTCTTAATTTCTCTCATTTCGGCTGTAGAACCAGGTTCAGATGTGAACGCGATTTTGCCATTTTGTGAAAAAAAAATGACGTTTTTGATAAGTTTTTAATTAATATTCTCGGCTAATAATAATAATAATAATAATAAAAAATAGAAATCTGAGCCTTATGTGCATCACTACGAGCTTTGGACTATCCTCACCCAAATTTTCACTTACACGTGCGGTAGATATTTTTAGCCATCTTCGTCACGCACACACACACACATATGGATTGGTTTTCATGCTGATTTTTGTGTTCTTAGCATTCTACCAGGGTGTCCGAGAATTTTTGGACACTTTACAAAATGAAATAAAAATAATTATAAAAATAGTAGCAATAGAATGTAATAATCACTTACTTCATGTATAACTACAAAAATTAATAGATTTCAATATACGATCTTTTGGTGGCTCGTCGTACGTCTAAGCGGTACTCGATTTCCTTCCATGTATTTGACAGTATCTGAGTAGTGATGGAATGAATAGCAGTTGTGATTCGCCGCTTGAGTTTCTCTACATTAGGAAAAATAGTCTTATAGATGATATCTTTAACGTAACACCACATGAAAAAGTCCAACGGGGTTAAATCTGGTGATCGAGGAAGCCACAGAATTGGACCACCTCGACCAATCCATATGTTGGCGAACTGTTTGTTGAGACAGTTGCGCACAGACGTTACCCAATTCGGAAACTTTGGATCTGAAACATAATGAAATTTTTCGATATATCTAAATAAATGTCACCATTTATGGTCTTTTCGGCAAATAAAAAAGGGCCAATAACTTTCGTTTGAAATAGGGCGCACCAAACAGTAACATTTGCGGAATAACGTTCCAATTTAACAGCAACACGAGGTGATTCACTGCCTTTGTGACACATCTCATGCCATCTATGAGATATTTTTGGAATAAAATTATGCAGAACAAAAATTTAGACGTTCTCTTAGTAAGACGCAACTCAAACATCCTGTTACTATTTACCATTTATTATTAATTTAATTTTGTAAAGTATCCAACAATTCTCGGATACCCTGTATATGACTATTTTCGTGTAATGGGGTCTTCTGTGAACCCATGCAAAATGAATTTAGCTGGAAGAACAACAAATAAAGACATTATTTCTTCTTCATTGGAATCTGCATTTTCCCGTCGAATTGGCATTGAGAAAAGCAAAATAATAAAAAATCTGTTGCGACCTACCCCCAAATTTTCCGTTCTTAAATCCTTTGAAAAATAAAGTAGGACTTTTCAGTCTTCCTAGTACGACCAATACAAATGGTTGCTTTCGTCATTAAAAAGTTATATATATTTAGTTGATAAATTCAGTGCATATGCATTAGAGAAAACTATATCTATATGTATCTATGTAAGGAATAACTGGGAGATTTATGGGAGAAAAGAATTTAATTCTAATTTCGGGGCTACTTTTTTTTTTTTTTTTTTTTTAGTACATGGTCGTAGGTTGTACAGGCATCTCAAATGGGCAAAATCTAATCTTTTTCCTGTGCGTTTTTTCTAATATGTTGGGACTTTAATATTTTCCAGCAGGAACCGAAGTCAGAAATTTTGGGAACATTTAGTTTAATTGGTTAATTAGCTCTTGACTGACATGCGGACAAGACCCGCACAATTCCTGGGATTTGTGACATATGAGGCTTTAACCACAAACGAAGTAGAATTGTCCAAACGTCAGTATTTTCTATCTTAAGTTACTTTCTGATTTTAATGGTAAACGTAACAAATTTTATGCTGGGAAACAATGTTACAAGGGACAAAACGGATTTTAGAATGTGATTTAAGGGGGTCCGGAACACAAAAATCTGAAAATTTTTTAGTACATTAAAAATTTCTCTGTTTTTTTCTGCTTAAAATGAAGTTTAAATCATGTTTCTATCTTAATTGGAACAGGAAATATTCATTTTTAAGTTTTGGTTTGTTTTCAAAATCTAGCTTTCAAACAATGGTTGTCATGAAAACGACGTTTTGCGAAAATGCGTTTTTCTTCATGATGGGTTTTTTCACCTTTTCTCATATTCAAATTGTTATAAGTCAAGAACCGTTACAGATAAATGGTTAAAATTTGGAACATGTATTTTTCAATTGTTTTACTTTAATTTTGATTCAGCAAATTTGAAAAAAAAATATTTACTTTTGAAAATATGATTTTTTTTAAAGTTACGTCATTTTTTTTTCAAATTTTTACTTTAAATATCTTCAATTTTTATTTAAATTAATATTTTTTAAAATGCTGAATCTAAATTAAAACTTATATATTTCTGTTTATTTAAATGCAAAAATATTGAAATTCTACAAATAATATTTCGAGTTATAACGATTTTAAGCTACCCCACTTTTTTAGTAACATTTTAAATATATATATTTTTTTAATTATGAGAAGTTTTACCATGTGATTTTATTTACAAATGATATGGTTAACCATCACAAAAATTTTTGAAACTTGAACTCAATAAATAAAAATTATTTGAAAATGTGTCCCGGACCCCCTTAAAGTTAGGAAAAATAACTTAAGGATTTTAATTAAATTTTTATGAAATTGAATTTTAATTTTGAATTTTAAAAGGATTCTAATTCATATACTTTTCATCTAATAGCATGTATCTTTCTCTATACAGGGTGTCCGGTCTCAACGGTGTCCAATGGCTAATTCCTAAACCGTTAGTCATAGACATATAGTTCCAATTGCAAAAATGTTTCAAATGAGGTAAAGAAGTATTTTTAAAGCGATTTGGGCCAAGAAAAACATTTTTTAAAAAATTACGAAATTTAAATTTTTATACGGTCCCCAGGTCCTATAAGTGATATTTAGTAAAAATATCCTATTTCACTGACAAGTAAAACAAAAAAAGTCCCATTCCTCTGCGATTAAAACTGACTGAGTAATAGATGTTTAAAGTTGGAGTATCTTTTTTGCTGCAAAATAGGGGTCAGTCACAAATTTACTAGAAATAAAAATAATCGTCAGATATAAAATTTAACATTAAACATTGATAGTAAATTAACATTACAAATATATTTTGAGATTTTTGTTCATTCTCGCATATTAAAACAAAATATTTTTTTTTTTCCAACCACATTTTGCCATTTATGCTGTATCTCGTAATTTGATTGGTCAGAGTTTCAGCATCAAAGTGACAATTCTTGGCGGGAATCGTGCTTGACGAAAGCCACCAGAGGATAGAGTTTCGATAAAAAAAGTGATTCGTATGAGGACCAGGAGAATTAGAAAAACTAAACTATCTTAGAATTAATAGAATTATATTAAATTAGTTTTCTATTTGGATTTTTTTTTTTTATCCAATCAATCAATTGTAAATATTAACTTGCGTTATTTGAACTTTAATGTGTAAATATCGCCCCCAACGCTCAAACAAAAAAAAAGGTAATCTGTATCATGTACAACAGAAGGGGGGGGGGGGGATATTCTGCGACGAGCTATCTTAAAAAAAATACTTCCATGGGATTAACAATAGCGAACGGGTGTTTTCGCTTGCGTTGGGGGAAGAGAGAGTAGAATTTTTAGGGGGGTTGATGTGGTAGATTGGTTAGTTATTTCTTGCATAATAAAATAAAATATAGGGAAAAATACATACATAATTTTAGACAGTATGTATTGGCCGATCAAAAGTTGGGGGGGGGGGGAGTATAAATTTTAGGGAGGATTGAGATGATTAGTAACTTACTATAACTATAAAGTAGCGGCTAACTACAAAGTAGAAAAATTTCCTAACATTTTAATAAAGTTATTAATTTTAATAATTTTAAATTTAATATACTTTTTTATATTTTTTAATTTAAGAGTATGTCTATATATTTTTAATTTAATCAGCAATTTATACTTAAATAAAATTATAATTGAAATGTATAATTGCTTATATAAATTATAAATTTGAATCTTTTTTTAATGATCTTAAATTTAATAATTTTTAAAATTATTACCTCTTTATGCTCTAATAATTAAGTGCTATAATTAAGACAATAGGAAATAAAATTTTTAACGGGCGTGGAGTTTTAGAAGAGCATTATTTAATTAGAGAAATAGAGTAGAATAGTAAAATATATATATATATAAACCTCTATAAATTTTTAACTTTGCGTGCAGGTGAAGCAAAAAGTGATGAAGTAGAAATTTAAAGGGCCGATTAATTTAGATGAAGTCTTCAAAAAAAAAAAAAAAAAAAGCGATGCAAAAAAATGTGCAAAGAATTATCACGCTGTAAAACTTGGGGGGAAAAGGTCCGTCTTCTTTATTGCTGCAATAATTAATAAGTAATCCATAATCTAAATTCCACCTGAAATTGCAATTTAAACTTTTCCCTCACTGGCTCTCATACACACATATTTTATAATCCTGAAAACTACATTTTTTATGCAGCAATATCTGTTGTAGTAATGAACACTAAACAGCCGTATCAATTCCCCCCGAAATCTCCGCTCCAAATTTTGTTATACCTCCCCCCCCCCCCCCCCCATCCTTCCCGTCCCAAGCACAGACACAAGAAAGCTCAATTTGTAAGTAATTTATTTATACCATCTTAATGTTGCTGTTTTTTTTTTTTTTTTTTTTTTTTTTTTTTTTTTTTTGTATGCCTATATTTTTATACATAACTTTTGAATGGCTGCTCTGAATATGTTAAGGAAATTAATATGTCCATTTTTGAAAATGATCCTCGTATCACTTTTATTTTCTTTTACAATAAACATCAATTATTTGAATTATATGATTCAACCTGTGCGATTACTTCAATGATTTAAATAAACATAACAAAATTGTTACAATATTTTAATATTTTGTTCTAATAGAGCACAGATTTATCCATTAAAGGTCGGACATCATATAACCGCCCACATTCTCTCTTTTTAATTAACTTTTCTTTTTTTAAGATTTTGTTTCATTTGTCATTTTATTGTAACGATAAAAATAATAATAATTATTATTATTATTACATTACCCCTTTTGAAAATTCCACTGTCTCTCCCCTCAGCAAATATTCATTAGATCAGTTATTTTTTTAAATTATTTTTTAATTAAAAATTAGGGAAAAAATATTGTTAAATCAAAACATATATTAAATTATTGAGGGCGTCAGTTTCGAAACTGACCTTATCCGAAATTTAAAAAATCGTGTTTCTCTATCAATCTATTCTATTGGTATAACTGTACCAAACACTACAATCTTCAAATTTTCAATGAATACCAATGGGTGCATTTAAAGGTTTTACGCGATTTCCCAAAATTTGATTTTCTCGATAAGGCGAGTTTTGAAACTCACTTTCAATTATTTTACAAATCTGAAAGTTAATTACTAAAAATTAACACTGCCGTAATATTTATACGGGGGAAGCACCTTCTGTTAAATCGCTTTAAAAATGCTTCTTTATATTATTTAAAACCTTTTTGTAATTGAAATTATATGTCTTTGACCAATGGTTTAGGAATTAGCCACTGAACATCGTTTGGAGTGGACGCCCTTTATAATACTTTAAGCACTTCGCGTACGACACCTGAAAGCTTGGTTTGAAAATGTCATAAATCGGTCAATTTTAGTGTTAGATGAATGGGGCTTTTTTTGCCGTACTTGTTAGAGGAATAGGAAAAGTTTACTAAATATCACTTATAGGACCGGGGGACCGTATAAAAATTTAAATTTCGTAATTTTTAAATAAATGTTTTTCTTGACTCAAATCGCTTTAAAAATACTTCTTTACCTCATTTAAAACATTTTTGTAATCGGAACTATATCTCTATGACTAACGATTTACGAATTAGCCATTGGACACCGTTGAAACCGGACACCCTGTATATATCTGATCATTGTCATGCGATTACGCTCATAAACCGATTTGCATGTGATTGAGCATGTGTTAGGGGTTTATAAAGATCTGGACCAAATTCGTTGGGCACCTTGATCCGTCATCCTGTTTCAAAATGTCGGCCCCTTAACGATTTCAAACTAAAAAAAAATAGAAGAAATTATAAATACAAATTTGTTTCTTGTATAATCGTTAGGTCTTGATAGAAGTATTCGAGAACATTTTTTGGTTTCCTCTGTATCTTAAAAAACGGATGAGTAGAGCAATTTGAAATTCTAGTGTGGCTGCCGTTTTGAAACAGGAGATTTTTTTACATAATTGGGTGTAATTTAGGAGTTTTAGCAAATGTGGTTTTTTGAAAATTTATTTTCATTGCTGCTACTCCCATACGCTTAGAACAATAGACATATCCCTGAACGTTCCGCTAAATCTTTAAAATTCTCATTCAAATTTAGTATTGACGAAAACTAGAAATCTTCTATAATTGGGTTCCACATATTTTACTTTCGTGTGGAGTAAAATTTGCTGAATCCCTAAAAACAAGGCAGAGTGAAGCTGTGTTTTTCTCCCAATACAAGTCAAAAAGACTTTTTTTCGTCTTGATGAAAAATAATGTGGTTATTTTTTATTTAGGGAGGAGGGGGGGGCGCAAAATTTCTTCCTGTCCCGGACGCCAAAAAACGTAGCTACGCCACTGTCTCTAAAAGATTAAAGGTTGATTAATTAAAAAGAAGTTTGGAGCTTAATAGCTTCCATCATGTTGCTTCGACGTGATTAAAGTCTAAACTGAAAAGTGGGGATTCAAAAAGTTAAAGCAGAAAGCATGGTATATTACACGTACAGTTAGTTCACAAAGGGATTCCGCTGAGTAAGTCCTTTTGTTTCAATCTGAATCTATCTTCATTACGATCCACAGTTTTGGTGTTGACATCTATTGTCACAAAATCACACTTTCCTATCGAACACCTTTGGAAGAAAAAAAGTTTTTTTTATTCGACATGTTTCCTTATTGTAAAAATATAAAAAATACAGGATTTACAAAAGCATCAGCCTTTTCCCCACTAATCTTCCTTTTCAATTAGCTATAGCAAAATAAATTCCGGAATCTAGGAGATCGAAGCTGTTCGAAGGACAAAGGCTGCACTTGGATTATTTTTTCCGTTGATTGAGTGTAAAAACACCAGGATTCAAAATAACGAAATCGGCGATTTTTTAAACATAATGATTCGATATATATATTTTTTAATCCTTTAATGTAGTATTTTTATTTATTTATTTTTGTCTTCTTACTTTCGTGATCGATTTTCACGAGTGTAATGAATGTATAGCGTAAAATAATATAGGAATGTCATTCATTAACAAAGACAACAGGTTTAATGAAGAAACATCAGTCAGTGGTGAATTCAGGTGGTGGCCCGTGCGAGGACCTCCTCCCCCCCCCCCCCCACTTCTCAGAGAATCAAAATGCTCCCCCTCCTCACGGAAAATTTCAAAATTACTGTGTTTCGTAACAGTCCCCTGTGCAACCCCCTCCTCCGGTTTCACAAAATTCCCTATCGAAGAAAAATGTATGAATTCAAACCAATACCAATGAAATGTCATATGGCGCATTTATAGGCAAAGTGATATGATGGTGATTTCGGAGAAAAAAAGTACTTATTAAAGCCCTAAACTAAACTATTGAAAAATTCAATAAGCTTTAGTCCGCACGCGGTAACTTGACCGATGTACTGCACATTTAGATGACTTAATTCGTTAATTAAGGTACCAATCACATTAAGTATAATAGTTTTTAAATATAGTATGATTTTATATATTTTTTTAATCATGCATTTCCTGAAAAATTCGATCTCTTAGGGTCTTAGGCCAAGTCATCACAGCGGACCATCGACCTTTTTTTTATGCATATCAGTTCAAATTTCATACGGGATTTTTTTTTTATACCTTTTTTATACCCTTCAAACTACCAATACTTGAAAAAAAGTCGGAATGGAGTCTTTTAATAACTCTCCTTGATTTATCAGGTTGTAATCAGGTATTAAAATTCATTGTTTGTCTCTCTTAAAGAGCCAACTTATTTCAAATTTTTCATATCATTCCGTATTAATAGTGGTACAAGACCTTACTTAGTCTTTAAAAATCCAATTTTAAAAAAGCAGAAGTAAACAGGATGAAGGTAGCTTACAGCTGTTTCACAACTTCAATCAAAAAGTCTTATCTTCGAGGCAAAATGAAAATATGCAAAGTGAAAATTTGCGAGTAAAGTACGTATATAAATTGTTACTGTTTCCCCCTTTTCATACATTTTTTACTGAAGAAATTACCCACTTTTAGAATCAGAGAAACAGCTGGATGCTAACTGACTGATCTTTATATATATATATATATATATATATAGGGTGTCCACGTATAACCTGACCTACCTTTATTTTCGCAACCGTTGGTCCTAAATGCATACTTCAATTTACAAAAGTGGTCAAAATTTGATGTAGAGTTAAGATTAAAAAAAAGTTTGAAGCGAAAACACAATTTAGTGAAGAATTACAGAATCTAAACTTTTATACAGCCCCCAGGTCCATATACTTATACTTAGGGACGTTTTGTCTATTCAAAAGTATTGCAAACGCAAAAAGTTCCGTATCTGTACGACAAATCTTCACTGAGAAATTTGAGTTCAAAATTATCATGCATAGTATGGGGACCGTATACAAATGGAGATGCGAATATATCCCCTATCAGAAAGAGAGGGAGCTTTTAGAGTTAGATATGATAATGCAAAAGGGTTGTTGTTCAAGTTAAAAACAGTAATATTTGTCTAATGAGTGGTATTGAAAATAAAAAAGTATATTTTGCAAAATACATAAAATCACAGTGCAGAAACTCATACAAATTTAATAAAGTAATTTGAAGTAATAATATAGTAAGTACTGCTTTCTTGCAGATAAACTCAAATAAAAACGAAATAGAAATAAACAATGTAGATAAATATCGTCTTTCATATCTTTCTCACTACATGTGTTCCAAGTGTTTTCCCTGGACTACAATACATAGACTGACACGTTTTACATTGATTCTTACACATTGATTCTTATGTATTTTTTAGCGCTGAATCCAAAAATGACCTTCATTTTAAACCATCACGTCAGGATTTTTTTCAAATCGCAAATTTCAAAGTTAAAAAGCTCAAATTTAAAACTGATCCCCTCCCCTCCCAACCTCATCGAATCCCTTAGCTGTTTAGCTGTAAGAAACCCAGTGTAAGCCAAAAAATTGAATAAATTATTGAATTAAATAAAAGTGAACTGAATAAAAAAGTCTTACATCTATTTTATAGCATCAGATTTTTCGCTATTTTTTAACCTTGAAATTTACGATTTGCAAAAAATCCTGACATGATGGTTAAAACTGGAGGTATTTTTTTATTCAGCGTTAAAAAATACATGAAACGTAATTATAAAAGTTAAAAAACCCAACCATTGCAGGTTTATGTTATCTAATCTAAAACTCTTTCTTAAACTTGTTGACGGTAATCTATCCGAATTTTTTTGTGTTATCCTCTAATATAAGTATGTATAAGATGGTAAGCGTCGAAAATCATAATATTACATTGTCACCGGATTTAGTCAGTATCTAAAATTTAACTTTGATCGGGTATTTGAAAGTGAGTTAAAGTTTGAATAAAAATTTTAAATGGGAAAGACGATCGTTGCAAGTTAAATAAAACCTTATGAAAATAGCATAATTTTTCTTAAAAGAAATCATAGCCTCAAATCCTTACAAAATAAAACATACGTTAAAATACAATTATTTTAACTAATCTGAAACTTAACTAATAAAAGTTAACTCATTCGTAATAGTTGAACGATTTCTTTCAAAGCGCAGATACCCTGAAATAAGTTTAAGTACTTTATATACGACCTCTAAAAGCATGGCCGAAATAATCTGTTTTGAGATGCAAAAAAGTGGTATAGGGGAGACCGGGGGAATGGCGACACTTTAAGGGAATTTAAATTTTTTCACCTCGAAAAAATGTTTATTTTTTAATAGTAAAAATTCTAAAGCTGAATCATGATCTTTAGTATCTGTATAAATTTAACCGTAATCATAACTGTAAAGTAAGCATACATAAAAAAATATTTTTTAAACCTCTGCACAGTGGCGGGATTACCCAGGACACTGGGGTAATTCCGCCACTGTACCGGGGTAATGCCGCCACTCTTTAATGACCTAGTGCATGCATCAAATGGATACTAGGAAACACACAACTTACTGAAAATAGTTAGAAAGCAATGTAATTGAGCAAAATAATGGTTAAGCTTACAATTTACTTCATATTGCAAAAGTCACTCTGCTGAATCGGCTCCACAACATTAAAATGAGGCCATTTCTCACCCGATTTGCATGGTGGTGGCATTACCCCGAGAGGACAATATGGCGGAAATCCTCAAGCAAAGCCGAAACAAGAACCGAACTTGTTCAACACATTACATCAAAATGTCGGCGAATGCATATAGTTTACGATTCATATTATCTTAAATACCTAATGTTACAATAAAAGGTGCTTATCTCTACTCATTTGAAGCTCCAAAATAACAAGCAACTAGATGAAAACTACATTTTTCACTAGAACAAAAGAACGACGTACAGCAACGTCACTCTCACTTTAGGCACTGTTTATATTGTTGGCCGCTATAGTGCAGGCACATTCACTATCTCAAACTGCCCTTAGTTTTTAAACTAGGTGGGGTGGCGGCATAACCCGGGTTGGCGGCATTCCCCCGGTCTCCCCTAAGTCATGCATTTCAAAGTTTCATAGCTGGGTCTATTTTGTGTTAGATAAATGTGACTTTTTTTGTCTTACTTGTTAATTTCACAGTACATTTTTACTAAACATCACTTATAGGACCGGGAGACCGTATAAAAATTTAAATTTCGTAATTTTTTAATAAATGTTTTTCTTGATCCAAATCGCTTTAAAAATAATTCTTTATCTTATTTAAACCACTTTTGTAATTGGAAGTATGCACTAGGACCAACGGTTGCGAAAATAAAGGTCGGTCAGGTTATACGTGGACACACTGTATATATACGATGTTAGTGGACGTAACACTTCTGAATATAGACTTTTGAGTATAGACTTTTGAATAAAGACTTTTGATATGAAGACTTTTGAAATATCACAGTATAATATTTTACCTTTTATTACAAAAAATACAACTTCGTCAATTTGTCTATTTTGGAGTCATGGCTATTGTATATATTCTAAACAACAACAAAATATACAAATCATTCAACTTCAGATTTTGTAAGATTTTAATTAATATAAATACTGGATTTGTGTCAACTTTACTATAAACTACTTTCCCTGATATTTAAATCCATGAAATTTGTTTCCTATTATAATATACATGTATTTCATTTACCAATATTTGTAATGTCCTCATTCTAGGTGTTGCTACTGGAAGTTTTCTTGGTGGAATTGGTTTCGACGGTTTCGGAGGTCGTTGGACATTCTTCATTGCTAGCATGATCAGTCTTTGCTGTGTTCCACTGTTCACAATAGCTTACAAATGCCTGCCAAAATCTAAACAAACCGAGGATTTGGACTGGGATTCGACCATCTACTCAAATAATATTCCCAATTATGGTTCTTATGATGATACAGTCACAAACAAATGATTCTGAATTCTCATCACACACATAAACAAAAAAGTTGTTTTTATTTTTGCGATTTCAAAGTATACAGTGTAAATATTAAGTCTTTTATTAAAACCCCTATAAAAATTATTTGTTTTGTATTCACTGAGTTCATAATTAAGTACATAAATAAATGGTAATGTCTTCTTTCTTTGTGTACCATTTAACTGATTCCCTGCTGATGGTAAGCAATTTTTCTTCTTTGGAAACTACATTTGTTTTTAATTTTTTTTTTTTTTTTTTTTGTCAAAAAGTGAAATTGTGGGTTATTTTCAACTTTTGAGGAAAACAAATTGCCCGTTTACGTTAAGCACTTTCATAGATTTCACAAATAATTGCAATTTGAATTTTCATGATTTTTTATTTATCTTAAACGAATTCATGTAAATCATACTTTTGTTTTGCTATCTCATCAACATTGAGGCGGGAGGATTGCCATAGCAACATATCATGTCTCGCTGCAATGATAAATAAATAGCAACCTTGTCATTCATGATGCCTTCGAATCGCGATAACACCAATAATAGGGTTGTCATTCCTTTAACCCCTTCGGGACGGGAGCCTTTTACGAAATTTTTAATCTTTTGTCACCGTTTTTAAAGAACAAAAATTTGTGTCTTCTTGAAACGAAAAAATGCGCTGATTAAATAAGGCAAATTTTACAGTAAAATGTTACTGGTGAGGAAAAACAAGGATTCTGAACGCTTCATGCGGCACGTATACGTGCCGCTCGTCCCCAAGGGGTTAAGCGGAGGGAGGACTCATTTAGGGTTGTCAGCGGAGTGCAATAAGTTGTTATGACATTACACCACCCCCTTTCTTCTGGTACACCAGCTGACTAGCAGTTTCGTTATCTGCGCCATCTAATCTGTCATATATACCAAAATTATCGACGCTAAAATTCGTTGAAAAAATGTGACGCTACCCCCTGGACAGCATTGAGTTGAGAGAAATCGTGTTATTCGTCAATTCTATAATGGGTAATAGCACTAGCCTGAAACATAGTAGGCTTGGACAGATTTAAAACATTTTATGCCCGAGTCCAAGTAGCAATAATAGGGTCAAATTTATTTTCCCCAACAATTTCCACCAAGTGATTAACTTGTGTGATTGAAATGCATGTTACAATTGTTCTTTTTCATTTTCAGTTATATTTAACGTGGGACATACCACTAAAAGTTCAAATACAAAATTACTTTTTAAATTGCAGGTTCTTAGTAATTAATTCTAATATTTACAAGAACAAATTGATAAAAGCCCTAACAACTTTTGTAGACCTTCCATTTCGGACTATTAACAAAAATTCCATTAATGCAGACATTTACTCTCATCTGTTGGCAAATGTCCGTTTTATTCCATTAAGAAATTATAACCAAAAAGAGAGAGAGAGACATTTTTATTAGCATTTTCATTTAGTGTTATCATATCATATTTAATGACACGTTGTGAGTGATCTTCTATTCATTTTATACCAGAATTTGTAACAATTGTTTGCGATTAAATATGGCGGCGATGATTATTTGGAAGCATTGTTGGCAAAATAAAAACCGTACGCACAATGGATATGTGCTCCCGTAGTAAGCTTTTTTTTTTACTAGTTATGTTCAATTCAAAATTTTGATTGATAAATGCACAACAGGCGATTCAATTTTCAGAAATGAATGTGATATTTGCATAATGTCATTTATGACATGTGATTAATGTCAATATTTTCCAGTCTTACAAAATTAATAGCACTATGCTAATTATAGGCCTTCTATTATTAATTTGCACTCTATCTTAACAACACATCAAAATCTCATTTAAAATGCCATGTGTTTATATCTTTAACTTCATAATTATTTGCTCCAATGCAGCATAATAAATGCGAAGAAACATATATCACGATTTGAAAAAACATACTATATAATGTTAATAAATCACCGAAGTACTAAATCATGAATCAAGATAACGACTATATTGCACTGTACACATTATAAAAAAATAAAGAGATAAACCTGAAATTTATTTTCAAAGTTGCAGAGACAAATTTAAGCACTTTTTGCAATTTGATTACATTGATCAGTAGAAGTAAAAAAGAAAAAAAATAGAGTTATATAAATGACCAATTGTATGATTAATTTCTGCTCATTTGTTAATTGATTAGAAGTGCAATCACATTTATGTACGTTAGCGTACTTTTATATATGTATATATAAAACGTTGTAAAATATCTTTAGATAAAATTTTAAGTTTAGTTATTACTTCATTGAATGATTCAGGCACTTTCAAAGATAATTCTTTTAGTGTAAAATTACATCATAACACGGAAAAAAGTATTTCTAAATGCAGAAAATAAAACAATACACTGAAAGTAACAGTTTTGATTATCATTTCTGATAAGGCGGAATGATTATTATTGTTGCATGTGCTTGGTTGAGGAGAGCAAGATGGGGATTGCATAATTTGCTTGTATAACAACAAGATAAAACGTACAAAACACCAATAAAATTTTGTAGATTTTATTTTATCTTATGTTTTTCCTTTAAAACACTTCAATTTAATTTTTTTAAATTGGGTTTCCCCTTATGAACTTCACTCTAATTTCGTAAAAATGTTCGTATCTCTGAAAAGAAATAAGAAAATACAGAAGGAAAATTTCTTTTTCATACATATTGTTATATGATATATGATTTGATACGTGGCTCTAATTATTACTATTAAGGGGGTCCGGGACACAAAAATCTTCAAATTTTCAATTTTTCTTTTTTATTATTGGATTAAAAATTTCTCTGCCGTTTTCTCCTTAAAATGACGTTTAAATCATGTTTCTATCTTAATTAGGACAGGAAATATTATTTTTTTCGTTTTGGTTTGTTTTCAAAATCTGCCTTTCAAGCTATGGTTGTCAAGGAAACGAGTTCTTGTGAAATTGCGTTTTTCTTCATGATAGAATTTTTCACCATTTCTCATATTTAAATTCTTATAACTCGAGAACCGTTAAAGATACAGGATTGAAACTCGGAACATATCTTTTTCAATTATTTTACTTTAGTTTAGAGTCAGCATATTTGAAGAAAATATTTACTTTTGAAAATATGATTTTTTTTTTTAAAAAGTTGCACTACTTTTTTTGTAATTTTTTCGTTAAATATTTTTAATTTTTTTTAAATTAATATTTTTTTAAATGCTGGCTCTAAATTAAAAAATATATATTTCTGTTTAAATTCTACAAATAATATTTCGAGTTATAACGATTTTAAGTTATACCACTTTTTTCATAAATTTTAAATTTAAATTTTTTTTAAAAAAGCTATGAGAAGTTTTATCATTTGATTTTGTTTACTAATGATATGGTTAACCATCACAAAAAAATTAAAAATTTTAACTCAATAAATAAAATTTTTTTGAAAATGTGTCCCGGACCCCCTTAAAGATGGTTGGTTGGTTGGTTGTATTTATGACGGCCAATTATCTGCACTAGGGATATAGGCCCAGGGGGAGTGCCCTTCGTGGGGGTCTTTCTAAGGGAACCTAACCCGTATTAACGCTTGGAAATCCAAGGTTCGAAGAAAACCACGAAAACTCCGACCCCCTTAAAGAAACAGTGAAATTGTCCAAAATCAGACGATGCTCTGCCCGATCTGTAGATTTCTCTTTCCTTTCTTTCTTTTATTAGAATTAGTGAGTTTAGATGGTTGACTCTCATTCTTTTCTTAACCCTTTCAGGGGCAAGTAATTATATTTCTGTAACGCTAAATTCACACCGGAATTTTCGAAAACAAATTATTTCTAAATAATGTAAGGCAATTTTTTACAACTTTTTTCCACCAGTGTTAGAAAAGTAAAATTTAATTAAAAGTTTCTGGTGCAAATCTTGTTTAAAATTAGGTGGGATATAACGTATCCCACCGCCTTTCAAGGAGTTAACAAATCTTACAGAATATATACGGAGAAGGTGTTTCATCTCTGAGTATTTACTGGTCATAAAATAAGCTATAGATAGACGAGGGGTTATTTTTTAAATTTAAGGAGCCAAGAGAACTAGAAAATATTCTACAGACTGCATTTACATCATTATATGAATAAGCAGATGATTTGAGAAGAAATATTGGATAGTTAGATTCTAATTCTCTAAAGGGTGGGAGTGTCTATGAGTTTATAGGATTAACAGTCTTGTGGTTTTTTGGTCATGAGATTCAATCTAATTAGGATGTTAATTTGGACTGGAAGCAGGGGCGAAACTAAGTGGGGGCAGAGGGGGTATGTGCCCCGGGTGCCAATACCAAGGGGCGCCAAATGAAGGATTATACCTTTGGAATGGATCATTTTCTTCTGATGGACTGATGGTGTCCATTATTATGAACCAGCCATTATAAATGAAGCGTTAGGTGAAGATGAAAGAGCAGTCGTAAAAAGTTAGAACTCTGATTTTCTGGTCAGAATGCAAAGAAAAAGTGGCCATAATTTCTTTTTTTTTTTTTTTTTTAAAAGTATGGCCATTTTTTTCCCCATTCTGACCAGAAAATCAGAGTTCTAACTTTTTACGACACCTTTTTATCTTCACCTAACACTTCATTTATAATGGCTGTTTCATAATAATAGAAGCCATCAGAAGAAAATAGTTCGGTTAAAGTGGAAACTCGGTTAAACGGGATTCTGATAATCGGAGCTCTACTGTATATTTCATTTAAAAAATTAGCTTTAGGCTAATTTTGTTGGTGTTCAGAGGGGGGGGGGGGGGGGTCATGACTCCGTGACCTCCCACTTGGATCCGCCATTGCAGATTACGTAGTTTAGTAATACATATTTTAAATTTTAAAATTAGTAAATTTCTCTTTGTAAATATACTTTGTGGAAGGGGGGGGGGGCGCCAAAATCCATGTTTGTCCCTGGTGCAAAAAAGAAAAAAGGCTAGTTTCGGCCCTGACTGGAAATAGTGAAGAAAGTATATAAATTAAGCTAAACACTAAAAGAAATACATACTATTTATTAAGTAGTTTAAACAAAGACGTAATCAAAGGATGTTAAAAAATAGAAAAGAAATATGAGCACAATTTTAATTTAGAACTTCTTAGACACAACCTTTCAGTCCTTCGGCGTCGATAAAACAAGTACCAAGCTTGCTTGAGAACTAAACACTTATGGTCCCGCGTTATGCTGGCTACCTAACCGAGACATATTCTGTTTACCACCTCAGGAAGCATCAGCCCATGGTGAAGAAAAGAGAGCTGGGTATCCCTACCATCAACTAATAGGTTTTCTTTTAGACCGGCAGGCAGCTCAACAGACCATCATCTCACCGAGTTGACGGCTGAAATTCCAGTATTAGATAGAACTCGGTTAGCATATTAAAATGCAACTGGTCTGCCAAGACATATCTTGGTGAAAACCACCTTTAAACCAGATTTTAGTGGTTGGTAGATAGGTTTATCATTGTGTTTTCCTACACCCAAAAGTATGAAAACATGGAGGACTAGAAGCAAGAAAACACAATGGTAAACCTGCCAGTCAACCAATAAAATCGGGTTTCAGGTGTTTTCCACCAAGATAATACTTGGCAGACCAGTTGCATTTTAATATGCTAATCGAGTTTTAACTAATCCTGGAATTTCAGCAATCAACTTGATGAAGTGATGGTTTGTGCAGCCACTTGCTGGTCTATGTAGCGAAGACGGAAGCTAATGCTAAACCTATGGGGAGGTTCTTTGTCAATATCTTGTTTGCATTTCGACATTTTAATTTTTTTTTTTTTATTATTGGACAGCTGAGGTAGATCCCTACAGTCGCCTTTTTTTACTTTTTCGATTTTGGTTGCAGATATTTTTTATAAAGTTACTTTCATTTTCGGAACCGGTTCCGAAAGGGAAAGTGTCATCATTAAAAAAAAAAAAAAAAAAAAAAACTACAACCAAAATTGAAAAAGTCAAAAAAGGATAACTGTAGAGACCGACCTCAGCTGTCCGATGCAAAAAAAAAAAATAAATAAATAAATAAATAAAAAAAAAAATAAATAAAAAAATAAAAAAAATTTAAAATGTCGAAATGCAAACGAGATATGGGCAAAAAAACCTCCCCATAGGTTTAGCATTAGCTCGCGACTGTCTTCGCCTAACAGACGGGACAGGAGTCGTTTGTAGCGGAGTAGGTTCAGTCTTTTTCAGAACTTATTAGAAAATTTTACAATACATATCTTATTTGGTTGTTATTATAGTTAAAGAAGTCGAATATATATAGCCACGTTTTGTGTATTGTGGCAATAATTTCTCATTTTTCTCTCGCTGAATGTTTTACATCACGAACCCTGCTGATAGTCTTGCTTTCGGAGTCATGCGCTAGAGATTGATGATGAATACTGTATTTTTGGTATTTTATGGTTTAAATCCTTGTTATTTATTTATTTTTATCGATGGTTGAAACTTAACCATTTAATGAGCATATGGCCACATACAGTTCGTTTTAAAATTAATCGTCTTACACTACAAATATTAAGAGAAACTCAAAATTATTGTTGTTTTGGGGTACATATTCTTTCATCTGTGCCAAGTTTTAACTTACTCCGTGACTTACATTGATAATACTACTTAACGTACCTTCATTTTTTTTATATGTTCGAATACCGAGCAGGCTCTACGGTATTTTTGAACCCCTGAAGATTGAAGAAGTATAATTTTCCTCGAAAACAAATCCATTGCTAAATTAGAAGCAAACACAACAGTCAAGCAGAATATTATAACATACTTTTCATTGAATTAATTCATAAAAATTATTTTTTTCCGGCTGAAACTTAACTATTTAATGAGCATTTGACCACGTACTGTTCGTTTTAAAATTAATCGTCTTACACTACAAACATTAAGAGAAACTCAAAATTATTGTTATTTTTTAGGTACATATCCTTTCACCTGTGCCAAGTTTTAACTTACTCCGTTACTTACATTAATAATATTATTTAACGTACCTTCATTTTTTTTTTTATATGTTCGAATGCCGAGCAGGCTCTACGGTATTTTTGAACCCCTGAAGATTGAAGAAGTATAATTTTCTTCGAAAACACATCCAATGCTAAATTAAAAGCAAACACAATGGTCAAGTAGAATATTATAACATACTTTTCATTGAATTAATTCATAAAAATTAATTTTTTTCGGCTGAAACTTAACTATTTAATGAGCATTTGGCCGCATTACAGTTCGTTTTAAAATTAATCGTCTTACACTACAAATATTAAGAGAAACTCAAAATTATTGTTATTTTTGAGGTACATATCCTTTCACCTGTGCCAAGTTTTAACTTACTCCGTTACTTACATTAATAATATTATTTAACGTACCTTCATTTTTTTTTTATATGTTCGAATGCCGAGCAGGCTCTACGGTATTTTTGAACCCCTGAAGATTGAAGAAGTATAATTTTCTTCGAAAACACATCCATTGCTAAATTAAAAGCAAACACAATGATCAAGTAGAATATTATAACATACTTTTCATTGAATTAATTCATAAAAATTAATTTTTTTCGGCTGAAACTTAACTATTTAATGAGCATTTGGCCGCATTACAGTTCGTTTTAAAATTAATCGTCTTACACTACAAATATTAAGAGAAACTCAAAATTATTGTTATTTTTGAGGTACATATCCTTTCACCTGTGCCAAGTTTTAACTTACTCCGTTACTTACATTAATAATATTATTTAACATACCTTCATTTTTTTTTTATATGTTCGAATGCCGAGCAGGCTCTACGGTATTTTTGAACCCCTGAAGATTGAAGAAGTATAATTTTCTTCGAAAACACATCCATTGCTAAATTAAAAGCAAACACAATGGTCAAGTAGAATATTATAACATACTTTTCATTGAATTAATTCATAAAAATTAATTTTTTTCGGCTGAAACTTAACTATTTAATGAGCATTTGACCACGTACTGTTCGTTTTAAAATTAATCGTCTTACACTACAAACATTAAGAGAAACTCAAAATTATTGTTATTTTTTAGGTACATATCCTTTCACCTGTGCCAAGTTTTAACTTACTCCGTTACTTACATTAATAATATTATTTAACGTACCTTCATTTTTTTTTATATGTTCGAATGCCGAGCAGGCTCTACGGTATTTTTGAACCCCTGAAGATTGAAGAAGTATAATTTTCTTCGAAAACACATCCATTGCTAAATTAAAAGCAAACACAATGGTCAAGTAGAATATTATAACATACTTTTCATTGAATTAATTCATAAAAATTAATTTTTTTCGGCTGAAACTTAACTATTTAATGAGCATTTGGCCGCATTACAGTTCGTTTTAAAATTAATCGTCTTACGCTACAAATATTAAGAGAAACTCAAAATTATTGTTATTTTTGAGGTACATATCCTTTCACCTGTGCCAAGTTTTAACTTACTCCGTTACTTACATTAATAATATTATTTAACGTACCTTCATTTTTTTTTTATATGTTCGAATGCCGAGCAGGCTCTACGGTATTTTTGAACCCCTGAAGATTGAAGAAGATTAATTTTCTTCAAAAACACATCCATTGCTGAATTAAAAGCAAACACAATGGTCAAGTAGAATATTATAACATACTTTTCATTGAATTAATTCATAAAAATTAATTTTTTTCCGGCTGAAACTTAACTATTTAATGAGCATTTGGCCACATACAGTTCGTTTTAAAATTAATCGTCTTACACTACAAATATTAAGAGAAACTCAAAATTATTGTTGTTTTGGGGTACATATTCTTTCATCTGTGCCAAGTTTTAACTTACTCCGTGACTTACATTGATAATATTACTTAACGTACCTTCATTTTTTTTATATGTTCGAATACCGAGCAGGCTCTACGGTATTTTTGAACCCCTGAAGATTGAAGAAGTATAATTTTCCTCGAAAACAAATCCATTGCTAAATTAGAAGCAAACACAACAGTCAAGCAGAATATTATAACATACTTTTCATTGAATTAATTCATAAAAATTATTTTTTTCCGGCTGAAACTTAACTATTTAATGAGCATTTGACCACGTGCTGTTCGTTTTAAAATTAATCGTCTTACACTACAAACATTAAGAGAAACTCAAAATTATTGTTATTTTTTAGGTACATATCCTTTCACCTGTGCCAAGTTTTAACTTACTCCGTTACTTACATTAATAATATTATTTAACGTACCTTCATTTTTTTTTTATATGTTCGAATGCCGAGCAGGCTCTACGGTATTTTTGAACCCCTGAAGATTGAAGAAGTATAATTTTCTTCGAAAACACATCCATTGCTAAATTAAAAGCAAACACAATGGTCAAGTAGAATATTATAACATACTTTTCATTGAATTAATTCATAAAAATTAATTTTTTTCGGCTGAAACTTAACTATTTAATGAGCATTTGGCCGCATTACAGTTCGTTTTAAAATTAATCGTCTTACACTACAAATATTAAGAGAAACTCAAAATTATTGTTATTTTTGAGGTACATATCCTTTCACCTGTGCCAAGTTTTAACTTACTCCGTTACTTACATTAATAATATTATTTAACGTATACCTTCATTTTTTTTTTATATGTTCGAATGCCGAGCAGGCTCTACGGTATTTTTGAACCCCTGAAGATTGAAGAAGTATAATTTTCTTCAAAAAAACATCCATTGCTAAATTAAAAGCAAACACAATGGTCAAGTAGAATATTATAACATACTTTTCATTGAATTAATTCATAAAAATTAATTTTTTTCCGGCTGAAACTTAACTATTTAATGAGCATTTGGCCACATACAGTTCGTTTTAAAATTAATCGTTCTACACTACAAATATTAAGAGAAACTCGAAATTATTTTTATTTTTGGGTACATATCCTTTCATCTGTGCCAAGTTTTAACTTACTCCGTTACGTACATTAATAATATTACTTAACGTACCTTCATTTTTTTATATGTTCGAATGCCGAACAGGCTCTACGGTATTTTTGAACCCCTGAGATTGAAGAAGTATAATTTACTTCGAAAACACATCCACTGCTAAATTAAAAGCAAACACAATGGTCAAGTTGAATATTATAACATATTTTTTATTGAATTAATTCATAAAAATTAATTTTTTTCTGCAGAACGTTTTCATATTTTTCAATTCATTAAAATCGGTCGAAGAACGTCAGAACAGTCTCTGTTTCCAGTTTTCATACAATTCACCAAAAATTCAATTACAAATAATGATGCTGCCATCTATCGCTAATTCCAGAAATTTATTTTATTTATTTTTCATTTTTATTAAAAATTACATAGTATACAATTTTCATGTATAATAACCTATTGTAAATGTAAACAACTTTATTTTTTAAGGCATTTCGGCGAATATTTTCCGAAAGCATTATAAAACATTTGAAGACGCGAGTTTCAAAACTCGCTTTATCCAAAATTTTAAAAATCTTATTTTCTCTATTCCCCTATTCTATTGGTAAACATACATCGAAAAGCACAACAATGTGCAAAAAAACTAGTTTTATGCTCGATTTCTGCCTTTGTAAAATCTTGGTTTACAATGAAAACCAATGGACGCAGTTAGAGGTTTTTCGCAATTTCACAAAATTTGATATTCTGGATAAGGCAAGTTTTGAAACTCATGTCCACATTTATAAAAACCATTATAAAATAGCATTAATTTATCATTCACGAATGGGAAAATGAAAAATCAAAATCAAAAAGGAAGTCGTATCTTTTATGACAAATATCCGAAAATAAATTATAATAATAAGCGAGATAAGGAAGTGAAAAATAGTAAAATATTGAATATAAAACTTGGTTTAGAATTAAAACCAATGAACGCGGTTAGACGTTTTTCGCAATTATCCAAAATTGGATTTTCTGGATAAGGCGAGTTTTGAAACTCACTTCCTCATTTATAAAAACCATTATAAAACAAGATTAATTTATCATTCACAAATGGGAAAATGAAAAATAAAAATAAAAAAGGAAGTCGTATCTTTTATGACAAATATCCGAAAATAAATTATAATAATAAGCGAGATAAGGAAGTGAAGAATAGTAAAATATTGAATATAAAACTTGGTTTAGAATTAAAACCAATGAACGCGGTTAGAGGTTTTTCGCAATTATCCAAAATTGGATTTTCTGGATAAGGCGAGTTTTGAAACTCACTTCCTCATTTATAAAAACCATTATAAAACAACATAATTTATCATTCACAAATGGGAAAATAAAAAATCTAAATCAAAAAAGAACTCGTATCTTTTATGAAAAATATCCCAAAATAAATTATAATAATAAGCGAGATACGGAAGTGAAAATTAGTAAAATATTGAATATTAATGAAATATTGTAAAAAATGAAATATGTGTGGATTGAGGCATCGCCAGACCCGAATTACCTGTAATTCTACATACACACACACACACACACACATATACAATATATATATAATAAATCCATGTTTTTCTCAATTTTCAAGTAGAAATGTTGTCTGTCTGTAAGTATGTTTGTTCTCATCTTAACTGTTTGGAATTGGTTAGTAAATAATTTTATGTGAATTTTCTATTCATAAATAATTTCATTCATTGAATTATATGCAATTCTAGAATTTAGCAGTTTTGTTTTTTATTATTCTTTTTAAAACTTTCTTGTAAATTCAGTATAGCAATTGATCAGGCAATTTGAGAAATAGCTCTTAAATGCAATACATGCTTTTCTCAATCAGAAACCAGTTCTGTTTTACTTATATTTGTGGGATATTGCGCCTGAAGAAAAGTTCCACAATATAAGATTTCACTTTTTATTCTTGTAATTTCTAATACTACATTTTTAATTATTCCACCTTTTGATATACAGAATTTGGATATTCAGTTTTATGGTTTCGTAGATGTTTTATTTTTTCTGTTCTCGATTTGCTATGTTTTTGGCATTCCTATAGTAAATTTTTTTCTTACAGGTTTTCTTCTTTCACTTTTTGCATAGACATTTTACTATTTTTGTTTTTTCACTTTTATGTAGGACTTACAATATTAAAATATTAAAATGATTAGGATTGTCAGTATTTTTAGATTTTTAGTAGGTTTTATATGAAAATTAGCTTGACTTTAATATTATTTTATTATAACGTTTAATGTATAATATTACATGCTATCTTCATTGAGAATTTTGGTAAATATTGTTATACAAACGTGTAAAATAAATTTTGATTCAAATGTATTATATATACCGTCTGTCGTCTTAAATCATTTTAAATTCCCTGGTGTTGACTAATTGTTGAGACTCCTTACGTATTATTTATTTTTCTAAAACCATATATCTAAAGAAAGATATAATTATCTCTCGAAATCACTATAAAACAAAATCGACTAATGTTTGTAACTTATTCTTATCACCCTCCAGCAAATTACCGATAAATACATAAATTTTAGTTATTTCGGGAAGTAATTTCTCACAGTTACACATTAAGAATAGCAAGAAATAAAAGAAAATTTTAAGGCTAGCAGAAATAGATTAAATAATTAAGGAATAATTTAAATAATTTATTACTGTCCATTACTATGGTATGCATTTGTCTTAATCAAACATTACACTAGTGTTTCCCGAATGCCGGGCAGCGAACCGGCACCGGGCTCCGAAAATAAAATGCCAGGTGGCATAAAAAAAAGTGAGGTTCCGTTTTTAGTTTCTAAAATATAAATATAGAAACTGACCGGAAGTGGAACACAACAGTTAAATTAATTTAACTTTTCTCCTATATCTGAAGACCGCTATTAAGCCGTTCAGGAGCAAGGCATTTTTCTCCAAAACTGTTTAAATAATTGTTTGATACCACAATTAACGAACAAATTTATTTGAAAAAAAAAAAAAAAATCCCTGCCGGCTCGGCCCACAGGCGCAGGTAGATTTCGAAGTTAAGTACTAATTTCACCAATAAAAACTAAATCATGATTAGAGATAAACCCACTTTAACAATTTTATCTGGCCGCTTTTGACGAGTTTTTAATTTCATTTTTATATAAGAGCTGATTTTATCAGTGTCGTGTTAAGGCAGTATTCAAAAAATATTTTTCCACGCTCAACAACTCGAAATTTTCTGACACATTTTCAGATTCATTTTTAACCTTTAACTGATGCCACAGAAAATGTCACATATAACTAGTGCCAGCCGGTCTGTTAGACCGCTCCATCGAAAGATGAATAAAAGCCACGATTAACTCATAGGATGCTATTTTTGTACAAAACTTTTTGCACAGGAGTGTTATAATTAAAATTTACCTATTTAAAAGACTCTGGTGACAGTATTAAAGCTCCAAACGAAACTAAATTTCTGTAGTGTTTATAGATAAACTGAAATTTGCAAGTTAAACTACGAAAATTGAAAAAAGCACCGGTCTGTGAGACCGGTAACATTAGTTAAAGGTTAAAAGGAAAAACATGAAACTTGCTGACGTGATTTTTTAAAGAGATTTATAAGAGAACTATGTTTTTATTTTTCGTTCAATTAATTAGAACTTGATTTATAAACAATTATTTTTTTTCAGTAGGACAATATTTTTCGTTTCCAACATAATCGCTTCGAGAAATTCGGTTCAAATTGCCCAATTTGACATCATTTTTAAAAATACATTCTGTCTCTATCAAAAAATCGACCATTACGGCACATTATATAGATGATATGAATAAGAGAACCTACCAAATGGATGCGTTTGGAAGCAAAAATGAATTTAAAAATGAGTCAGAAAATAAACTTTTTGGTTTTGAGTACATCCTTAATACGGTATTTTAGGTAGCTTTCTTTACAGAAAAGCTACCTATTGCAGCCGTTCGGAGGAAAGCGATTTCAAAAAATTTTGGTATATTTTCATCGATCATGACCCCCAGACCCCGAAAACACCCTCCGTTCAAAATTGATATATATATATATATATATATATATATATATGACCTATGTCACACTGTAACTCCCGTAATTATGAACCGATTTCGATGTAATTCGGTGTGTACATAGTACATACCAATGTCTCGACCGAGTTCGTTGGCCAGCTTCATCCGCCGTTTTGTTTCAAAATGGCGGCCATTTAAAATTTTTAAAAAAATTTAAAACTTGAAATGTGGTAACAAAAAATTAAAAATGGAAAAATATTTTTTTCTTATGTATTTGACCTTTATACAAAGATTTCGGAGCAGTTTTTGTTTCGTCTATATCTTAAAAAATGGCTGAGTTATAGCATTTTGAATTTCTAGCGTGGCTGACATTTTGAAACGTCCTGAATTTTGTCACGCGATAATAGGCGTATTTATGAACCGATTTGGATGTAATTCGGTGTGTACATAGTACATACTAATCTCTCGACCGAGTTCGTTGACCAGCTTCATCCGCCGTTTTGTTTCAAAATGGCGGCCATTTAAATTTTTAAGAAAAATTTAAATTTGAAATGTGGTACCAAAAATTGAAAATTGAAAAAATATTTTCTTCTTATGTGTTTAACCTTGATAAAAAGATTCGGGATCGTCTATATCTTAAGAAATGGCTGAGTTATAGCATTTTGAATTTCTAGCGTGGCTGACATTTTGAAACGTCCTGATTTTTCTCACGTAATAACAGGCGTATTTTTGAACCGATTTGGATGTACCTTGGTGTGTACATAGTACATACAAATATCTCGACCGAGTTCGTTGGCCAGCTTCATCCGCCATCTTGTTTCAAAATGGCGGCCATTTAAAAAAATTAAAAATTTAAATGAGATACCAAAAAATTGGAAAATGAAAAAGATTTTTTTTGTATGTGTTTGACCTTAATACAAAGATTCCGGAACAGTTTTTCTTTCGTCTATAACTAAAAAAAAATGGCTGAGTAATAGCATTTTGAATTTCTCTTGTGGCTGACATTTTAAAACGACCTGATTTTTGTCACGCGATAACAGGCGTATTTATGAACCTATTTGCATGTAACTTGGTCTGTACATAGTACATACCAATGTCTCGACCGAGTTCGTTGGCCAGCTTCATTCGCCATCTTGTTTCAAAAGGGTTGTCATTTAAAAAAAATTAAATTTTAAATTCAAAATGAGGTATTAAAAAATTGGAAAATGAAAAAGATTTTTTTTTATGTGTTTGACCTTGATACAAAGATTCCGGAGCAGTTTTTGTTTCTGAAAATTTGTTCTTTTGTTGATATCTTAAAAAATGGTTGATTTATAGCACTTTGAATTTCTAGCATGGCTAACATTTTGAAACGATCTTGTATTTGTCATGCGATAACACACGTATTCGCCTATTTCGATGTAAGAAGGCATGTGGATAGTATACATCAACAGCTCGACCAAATTCTCTGGCCAGATTCATCAGCCATCTTGTTTCAAAATGGCGACCATTAAATTAAAATATATATATATATATTTAAAGTGAGGTGCAAAAAAATTAGAAATTGAAAAAGGTTTCTTTCTTAAGTATTTGATCTTGATATAAGGATTCAGGAGCATTTTTTGTTTGTCTTTACCTTAAAAAATGGCTCAGATATACCAGTTTCAATTTCTATTGTGGGTGACATTTTGAAAAATCTGATTTTTTGCATGCGACAGCACTCCTATATATTAACCGATTCCGATGTGAGTGAGCATGTGCACAGCAATTACTAAGGTCTCGACCAAGTTCACTGCTTAGCCTCATCCACCATGTTGTATTAAAATGACAGGCACTTTAAGAAATTGCCGAATTTGGCAGCCAAATATAAGTTACTTTAAAGAAAAGCAGCTTGGATAAAGCTGACTAATTTCGCGAAATTCTCATTCATTATATTGATAAAAATTAGTATTGAATCTCCTATATTCGGTTTCCACTAAATTGAGCTTCGTGTGTTTGCATGATATAAGTTGGCTTTTTTAAAATAAGGATTATGAAAGCTACCTCTTCCTCCCGGCACTGGCCGGAAGGACTTTTTTTCCTTCGACCTCTATGTATTTTTAATTTATTTTTGCTATAAGAATTGGTCCCACCAAAAACTTGTCAGTGTAAAAATTGTAAATAATATTAAGAAGATATATAATAAATTCATGCGGATTTGATATCTTGTGAATTGACGAAGTTATGGATTTTTTTCTTCCTCAGCTCCCCCTTTTTGTTTTCGTTTTTAATGTTTTTTGTGGTAAGAATTAGTCCTATCAAAAACTTGTCAGTATAAAAGTTGTAGATAATATTCAGACAATTTATAATAAATTTAATTGGATTTGATATCTTGAGAACTGACGAAGTTATGAATTTTTTTCTCTCCATAACCCTATTTTTTCTCGCCCTTTGCGCCCATTTTTAGTTTTATCAAAAATCTGCCATACATAAATTTTTGGCCCATTTTTTAGAAGTAATAATAACTTTAAACTGAGTCGGTATGTAGTATAATTAAGAAATTATGTGGGGTTTTCATTTTTCCCTAAAACCCTGCCTATTTCCACCCCCTTGGTCCGATTTTTCCCATTAACGAACTTACTGAGATTTTATGCCCCTTGATTTTATGTATCAGTTTGGAAAAGATTTGTGCAGAATTATGGAACTTATCGTGTCCGTAAAAAAGTGATATATATATATATATAGATAGATAGATAAAGTTTTTTACTGGTGTGGTTTTGGGTTCTAGGGGTCATGATCGGTGTAGATCAGCAAAATTTTTTCCGATATTCCAACATACGTGAGATCCCAATAGGTAGTACTATTTCATACGAAATCTACCTAATAGTCAAACGCTTTTCTTTACGTATATTACGACAGCAAAATTGCATTAAAAATTATTGGTGGTATTTGGCAGTTTGAGAATTACATTTCAGGGTTCGCACCATGGGGAAAAGGGTTAGGAAGAAACAGCATTACACTTCAGATTAATTAGTTTGTATCATTCTTTTTAACACTTTCCAACATTGTTAAAAAATGCTTATGAATTTGGTTTATCTGATTGGCCATGCTCTAACTCACATAAATGCATTCGGATTGTCATATAATTGAGGTTTACCATGACATGTTTGATATTGAAAAGCAAGTGTGCGGCATTTATAGTTCGTTTACAGGGGCACTTAAAATATTTTCATTACATTATAGTGTATGGCGAAAATCGTTTGCACTGTCTTTTAATGATGTTGCACTATTTCAAACACATTGAAACTCATATACATCACTGAGTTTGCACTACAAGATGCTTACTATAGAATTTGATGTAAATAGCGTTTATCTTTCATTTACAGGGACACGCAACAGAACTTAGGTACAATACTGTCCATAAACGATAATTGCTGGAAGTGCATTTTCAATTGTTGCATGTGTTTCTAAATTCAACTATATTTTTGCATATTACTTGGTGTATATAAATTCTTTAGATCATATAGAAAGCTGCAAGAATAATTCGAATACATTTCCTTTTATTGACGCAAATTTAGGAAAGGGAATTTTAACTGAGTTATGCGTTTCCAAACCGAGCTAATTTTTTTGCATACTATGTAGTATAGATACAAATATATAAATCATATGCAGGGCTACACAAAAAAAATCGGATATTTTTCCGAGTATAGATGGTAATTGCTGAGATTGGGTTTTAAAATGTGTTATATGTTTCCTAAATTGTTTGCTTTTGATAATAATATAGAAAAATAGTTTGCTTATCGAAATAGTTTGAATATAGTGCGAATAGTAATAATCGAATAGTTTGCTTATAGAAAAATAGTTTGCTTATAAAAATAGTTTGCTTATCTTTCACCGTATTAAACGGTAAGTTTTGTTACAGTGTTCTAAATGTCTTGGAAAGAGTTCCATAATCTATTCTTGGCGCATGATTTCTTTCTTTTCTTTTTTTTTATTATTATCTTTGGAGACATCTTAGTCACATTCTTCATATTCTTCCTATAAAAGTTTTTTCATCCAGGAACCGTATACAGATTTAAATTTCCTAACTTTAAAATTAACTTTTTTACGTAAATGGATTTTCATATGATGCATAATAACATTTAAAACATTCTTCAATTGAAACTATATCTACAAAATACACGTTTTAGGAATTAGCTATCGATCAACTATAAAAAAGAACACCCTGAGAAATATTTTACATTTAAAACATAAATGTTCCTTTTAAATTAATGTGCAAAGGAAAACCATGATATCCAATATTAACCCTCTTGCTGAGCAACCCGAGATTTCCTCGGGCAACGTAATAGTATCAAAATTTGCGCAACCCGAGATTTCCTTGGGAATGCATTTTTTCCGTCTAATAATCCTCCTTGATTATTCCCACCAGTTATTTTTTTATTGTAAATTTTGCCTTACTTAATAGGAGCATTTTCTCGATTAAATTAGACAAAAATTTTTGTTTTGAAAAACCGGTGACAAAAGAATAAAAATTCTTAGAAGACGTTCGTCGCGAAGGCGTTAAATACGCAATTTTTGAAGCTATTTTGATAAGACAATTACGCAGCGAGATGGTTTAAACTTATGCCACTCATTTTATCACAGTTAGAGCAAATATCTTCTTAATCCACGTTCTTTGGTTAGAGCTTGGAAAATATCCTTGAAAATCTGTATAACTTTGCACCCACGACAGATTTTACATAGTGGGTGCAAAGTCCTCCAAGTTACCTATGAATTATACCTCTGGAGGTGCCTTGCCAAGTGAAGGTCTCGTCATCTGATCAAAGTTCTAAATTACGAGGTCAACTTGAGTAGCAAAGAGCAGGTACAAAACAACAAGATCAAAATGTTAAGTAACCGTTTTAACTAAGTTCACATCTAAGCAGTAGGCACAGTCGATAGGATGAAGATCTAGTGACTTTATGCTTTTAAACTGACGATACTTTCAGTATGCTTAAAGAAAATTTGATGTAAAATTTATTAATTGTATCTTAATATATTATAATATATATTAATAAAAGTACATTTTATATTTGATGCACATGCTTTGCTTCAACATGTTTAGAAAACGCAGCCAATTTGCTTTAAGCAATTTTTCTCATCAATTTGCATAAGGATACGTTTGTTTATGTTATTTAAAAATGTGTAATGTAACATTTTACACCCAAAAAATACCTTTTTCACAGATAAACTCACATTTTATTTGCTTTTATTATTTCTTCAGCGTTGATATATTTAAGAAACAATATTATTTGTTAAAGAAACTATGTATGCTTGAAACTTATTAATTATTAAAATTAAGTCCGTCATTTTTTTCTAAATTTCATATTATCTACCCTATATATATAAAATCCTAATGAAACGAATTTATGAAATGGATTTCATGAAACTGCTGAAATGAAACGAATTTATGAAACGATTCTATGAAACGACTGATTAAACAACTGATTATATTTCACGGCGATTTCTCCTAAAATACGGAATACTTTGCGATGAAATTAACACCAAAAATCCGTATTGATCCGCAGATCTCAAAACTGGTATTAGAATTTTTAAATTCGAATTACTTTTCGAAATATTAATTTTTTTCTAATTTTATATACTTTTCTTTAGTGATGGCAACTCAAATTTTAATCATAACAGATTTTTTTTTTCATATTTTAGAAAAGGTTATTAATTAAAACTAATTTGGCGACCAATTTGGCCTCCCTTAAATGTATGCTAAGAAATGTATCATGATACTTTTATTCATAATTCAATTTGTATTTCATTATCATTTTATTTAATACAAAACTTTCATTTAAAACTGAAACATATAAAGTAAATGGCTTTCACTTCTTTCTTTTTTTTAAAACGAAACGAAAAGAAAAATATTAAGCACAGATGTCATATACGCAACGCTGTACCTAATTGCCGCCAAAATGACGTTATTTTGCCTGACATGGTAAACCGGCTATTATTGCTTATTTATTAATAAATGTTTATTTTAATTTATTTTCTTTCTATTTACAAAAAATGTTAAAAATTGTTTTGTTCTATAGTTATTAATTAAACTTTTTTTTATTTATTGTTATTTCATTTTTAAAATAACAGAAAATAACTTAAAAATACATATGTAACTGGTATTCGAAAACGAGACTTTCGCCAAATTGTCGGAAAAAAAATGCATTGTTGTATATGACAATACAACAAATCATGACATTTAATTTCAACTTCAAAGCAATGTTTCAATGGTACTATTTCTCCCGTCGACCAATTTCGCCAAATTATATAAATCGCCAAACCACTCGCCAAATTATACAAATTGACATAATTTTTTATTTTAAATAACGAAAGAACAAATAAATTAGTATAACATTAATAAAAATACAAATAAAACGTCGAAATAAAAATCACTTGATGGCGTATAAAGAATAATCTTCATGAATTTCAAGAGCTTCACGTTATTCTTAATTTAAATCAAGGTTGGCAGAGCTTAGTTATAGACATCACGATTCATGTAAAATCACATTAAAATAATTAAGCATATTTCACAAGAAAGTGGCGCAGGTGTTGTTCAGTACAAATCCAAGTCAAGCACAGGATGATTAAAAACTTTGTTAATTCTATATTTACACTTTTAAATATATACATTATATACAGCGAAAACATTTGGATAATATTTGTTAAATAAATTCCACACTGGGAATTCAAGATGACCGTATTAAAATTTCAGCAATTATGTTCTTCTAAAAGGAAGCCACGAAAATAGCGTTTCCCTTTTTAAAATCAAAACATTTCTTCGATTTGAAAATCATGACAAAAAACATACGCAGACTACCTGCTGCGTTCAAGATTCACATTCACAACAAAACTGAACTAAAAAAAAAGGAAGAGTAAAAAAAATGTTTTCAAATATAAATTCTCTCGAAGGTCACGTGATCCTTCGCGGCGCCAGCCTGGCTAAGAGAGGCCCGCTCGAGAGTTGCAAAATATTCCACAAACTCCCCCCGATGAACAAGGGTTCATCAAAATGGGGATTCAAATAATTAAAGTAGAAATAAAAATTATTCTAAAAAATCATCAGTTACATAAATACAATACAAAATCAAAATATATACTTACATACTGGACTTCAATAAAATAATTAAACAATTTAAAAGATTTAAGAACAAGTTTCTGCTACTAAAAATAGAAAGAACAATTTAAATCTATACAAATTTTTCTAGAATATTCAATACAAAAAAAAAATTAAACTAAAAATTAGAAATATTATCAAACAAGAAACATTTTTTTTTTTAAGTGAAAAAAATAAAAAGCTTTTTAAAGTCAATAGCAAAGACAATTCAAGATTTGTTTTAAAAGTCAAATGTCAATGAGAGTTTTCGAGTCTCTAATAATATCAAAGTTTTTTTTTTTTTTTTACTTTGTGAGTTCAAGATTGTACAATAGATTTATAGGTCTTTTAATAAATGAATTATTTGTTTTGAGTTCACAAGATCTTATCTTGCCGTCTCTGTCCATAAAGGTTTTAGTAACTTTTCCTAACTTCCACAAACTTCGGGGTAAGTGTTCATCATGAACAAGCACCACATCATCCACTTTAAAGTCTGAAGTTTTATTCTGGTCCGTGTAGTGAGCAGATTTTAAGTTGAGAAGATACTCATTTTTCCAACGCTTCCAAAAATGATTTAGAAGAGTCTCACGTAAACGAAAGCGTTTCACTAAAGATTCTTTCGTTGTTGGTAAAATTAAATCGTTCACTTTTATGGTAGGTAGACACAAGATACATTTTCCGATTAAAAAATGTGCAGGAGTAAGAGGAGATGGTTCTTCTAACTCGGAATACGTGTAAGTCAGCGGACGAGAGTTAATTACAGCTTCTACTTCAATTAGAAGCGTTTCTAATTCACTCAATGTTAAGGAAGATCTTCCAATAACTTTACGCAAGGTAGTTTTCACTGAGCGAACCATTCGCTCATAGAAGCCACCCCACCAGGCTGCACGCTCTACAATATGCTTCCAGGATATGCTGTGATTGGCGAAAAATTTTTTAACATCAGGATGGTGGATTACTTTCCACATTTCTTTTAGTTCAAGATCAGCTCTTTTGAAAGTTTTGGCGTTGTCTGAATAAATTACAGCACACAGTCCTCTTCGTGAGATAAACCTGCGAAATGCTAACAGGAATTCTGTTGTTGACATGTCTTTTACTAGTTCTAAATGAAGTGGTCTTGTGATAGCACATGTAAATAATAAAATATAATATTTATTTTCATTCCCCTTCACATATAGGGGTCCCGCATAATCAAGATCTGTTACTGAAAACGGTGGAGCTTCGTTAATACGGTCACCTGGAAGAGGGGCTATAACTTGTTGACCAGGGCGTACGTTAAATTTCTTACAGATTGTACATTTGTTCAGGACTGATTTAATGCACTGCCTTGATCTTAAAATCCAAAACTTTTCACGCGTTTGTACCAATGTACTGGACACTCCTGAATGAAAAAACTTTTTCATGTGCATCTTTCACGATTAATTCAGTCAATTTATGTTTTGCAGGAATCACTACGGGATGTTTTTCATAAAATGAGGAGTTAGACTTTTGTAACCGTCCTCGTACCAACAGCAAACCTTCATCTGACAACATAGGATTTAACTGTAGAAGATTCGATTCTTTAGGGATACTCTTCTTACATTTCAAGCTTTTAATAACTTCAGGGAAACTTTCTTCCTGCACTAGCTTTAACCAAAAATTTTCAGCATGTAACATTTCCTCAGCTGATAATTCTGAAAATTTTCTTTTTTCTACCTTTAATTTTACATTAGAAATAAATCTAAATAGCCATGCAGTTACTCGATACAATTTCTTTAGGGAGCTATACTTTTCAAGAATAAAAATGGGAATTTCATCAGATTTATTTGTTTGAACAACGCAAGAGATGGTGGCTGCTTTTTTATACTTCTCTTCAGAAACATCAGGTAATCGAGATGCAGCAATGTTAACACTAGGCCACTGATTTTCAGGCAAGGAAAGAAATTCAGGAACATACACATTAGGGTTAGCACCAGTGAAAATATGCAGTTGGAGATGTTCCTTTTCCATGATCAGGTTGTTGAAATAGTGTCGAGGAATTTTCAAGTGTGTGAGATCAGGGATTTCTGAAAGCCAATTTTGCCAATTATTTTCTAGTTCACCACAAAAACTTTCATCCCATGATATTCCCATTATCCACAATTGCTGCAAAAGGCATTTGACACGAATAACAAAAGGGGCAATAAATCCGGCTGGATCAAACAACGTAGCTGCAATTTTCAAAACGTTCCGTTTTGTACAAGAATCACTGTTTAAATTTTCTAAAAATGGTCGTAATTCTAGTCCTAATTTACCTTCTGTATTGTTCCAGATCAATCCTAAAATTTTCAAGGAAGTATTTGGGGGTTGGGGACTAGAAACAGGAATGTTTTCGTCAACCCATTTTTTCCTAAGTTCCTGAGAATTGCTTTCAAATTTTCTTAACTTCATCCCCCCTTCTTTCAAAATATCAACAGCTTCTTTAGTTAAATTAAAGGCTTTTAGAACATCGTTTTCTCCTGAAAACAAATCATCAACATAAAAAGAAGAATTTAGGATTTCAAATGTTTTATTATGAGAGCTTTTATATTTATTAATATGGTGCTTGATAGTACAAGCAAGGATAAAGGGACTGCAGGTGACACCAAAAGTAGCTCTGGTCATTCTATAGGGTACTATGTTTTTATTCTCATCAAACTCTTCATAATATAAGAATCTAAGATAATCGCGATCTTCCTCGGCTACAGATATTTGCAGAAAAGCTTTTTCAATATCAGCCGAAAAGGCAATTTTATATAAACGGAATTTCAAAATTATGTCTAAAACATTAGGATTTAAGTTAGGGCCGTGATTCAAACATTCGTTTAATGATAGAGAATCACCATATTTGGAAGAAGTATCATAGACTATGCGCATTTTTGTTGTAGTTTTGTCGTCACGGATAACAGCATGTAATAGGAATTATTAGAATGTTTCTCGGTGCACAATTCTATTACACCCTCATTAAACTGCTCTATCAAAATGGAGTTATATTCTTTAAATAAAGAATCGTTTTTCAAGAATTTATTTTCTAAACTAGAAAACCGCTTCTTTGCTACTTCAAGATTATTTCTAAGTAATTCGCGAGAATCTTTCCACAATAATTTTGCTTCATAACGCCCATTTACGAATTTTAGATTTTCTTTAAATTCTTTTATTACCTCATGATCGGTAATGTTCTTTTCATTGCTTTCAGCAATGCCAATTGATTCAAGATCCCAAAATGCTTTCAGCTGAGTATTCATATTTTCAACTGAAACACGCAAACAAGCTACTTCTTTTTTATTTGACTCTATCTGCCCTTGCACCGTATGACCGAAAATAGTTTCTGCAACGTATAATTCTTTTGTCAATTTTCCCCCGATTCCCTTTAATATTTTCCACAAAAAGTCAGACCCTAGCAAAATATTTATTTCCTGTTCAAGACCTGTATCAGCAGGCTTAAAGCCTCTTGTTCTCATTATGTCTAGAAGTTCTGGTTCTAGGGTTTTCACAGAAGCTCCAGTTATATTATCAACCACAAGTGCTTCGATATTTATCGAGTTAATAGGTTGCACAATACTTGATAATTCAAGAGCAACTACTTCATAACAAGATTCATAAGGGCGTCTCCGCCCAAAAGGATAAACTAATAAATTTTCTCTTCGCAATTGCTTCAATTTTAATTTTTGTACTAGAGATCTCTTCACGAAGCATTTTTCTGAACCACTATCACATAAAACGCGAACCAACAAGCATTGTTTACCAGCACACACAGAAACTGTACAAGTCTGCAATAATGTTGCTTTATTTTGCTTATATTTTTGTTCCGACATCATAGATACAATTGCACCTTTCTTTTCTTTTTCAGGATTTTCTTTAGCTGTTTCTTTAAAACAAAACAAATGACTATGGGTTTTGTTACCACATTTGGAAGAAGGATTAATTCTTGTTCTACAGTTAATTGATAAATGTGACTTAAAAAAGCATTTGTAACAGCGACCTTCTTTCTTTAATTTATATCGTTTTTGTTCATCAGTGAATTTCGAACAATTTAGTTCTACATGATCAGAAGACTTGCAAAATATGCAAAACTGTTTTGTAGATGTATTTAAAGCAGCAGCTGAAGGTATATTTTCTTTTGCGGAAAATTTTGATATTTACTTGAAGAATTTTCATATTTAGTTTTAGAATTTTCATAAGCCTTGCTTTGGGAATTATTTACTAAATTAGTAGCTTCCCGGCATCTTAGTTCCGTTTTAATAAAATTTATTAATTCGGTGACTTCACAGTCCTTATCGGGGTCACGCTTTCGATGGAAATCTAGTATCAAATTTTCTGGTAATAACCTTAATAAAATGGGTAGTAATAAATGGCCGTAAGAGCCTGATGTTACTCCTAAAGCATCAAGATTTCTCATACTAGTTTCAATATTATCGTACAGCTTCCTTAAAGAAGTAACATTGTTAGTGGATTTCACTGGTTCAAGATTTAGAATTTTGTTCATGTAACAGTTTATGATATTTTACCGCTTACCATACCTCTCTTCTAACATCTTCAAACACGTTGAATAATTTTGATCTGTCAGTTCAAAACCAGCTACAATATTATATGCAGGACCAGACAACAAAGATTTCAAATATTGGAATTTTTCAATTTTTGATAACGATTCGTTTGAATCTTTCGCACTAGTAAATAAATTAAAAAATTCTAAGAACTGGCTTGCATCACCAGAAAATTTTTCTATGTTAAGTTTAGGAAGCTTCACTGCCGAAACTGGTTTACTTCCGATTTTTGAACCGTTACTTGAATCTAGTACAACTTTTGGTTCAGTTTCGATTTTACATTTTTTAAGCCTCATCTTAATTTTAAATTTCAAACTGGATATTTTTTCAGAATATTCTTCTACCGATTTTAGTTCTTTTTCATATTCAATTTTTTTCCTGAATTAGCTCATCTATTTCGGAATCTAATTCTTTTAGTAGAGCTTCCTTTTCATTTACGAGCTCCAACGATTCCATTAAAGAATCGCAATCAGTTTTATCAATATCAACAGATAATAATGTATCACATTTTGTGATTAATTTTGTAACTACTGCGCAAACAGTAGCTCTTTTACTTTTAAGCTTATCAGGCTTATCCATGTTTAAAATTAAATTCAATTTTCAAAATAAATTATCATGAAAAATGTATATTTTCAAGAAATCAACAGTCATGCAGAATAATAAAGGTATTTCTTACCTTTTTTCCCGGTTGTTGAGGCACCAAAAAATAAAGAATAATCTTCATGAATTTCAAGAGCTTCACGTTATTCTTGATTTAAATCAAGGTTGGTAGAGCTTAGTTATAGACTTCACGATTCATGTAAAATCACATTAAAATAATTAAGCATATTTCACAAGAAAGTGGCGCAGGTGTTGTTCAGTACAAATCCAAGTCAAGCACAGGATGATTAAAAACTTTGTTAATTCTATATTTACACTTTTAAATATATACATTATATACAGCGAAAACATTTGGATAATATTTGTTAAATAAATTCCACACTGGGAATTCAAGATGACCGTATTAAAATTTCAGCAATTATGTTCTTCTAAAAAGAAGCCACGAAAATAGCATTTCCCTTTTTAAAATCAAAACATTTCTTCGATTTGAAAATCATGACAAAAAACATACGCAGACTACCTGCTGCGTTCAAGATTCACATTCACAACAAAACTGAACTAAAAAAGAAAAAGGAAGAGTAAAAAAAATGTTTTCAAATATCAATTCTCTCGAAGGTCACGTGATCCTTCGCGGCGCCCGCCTGGCTAAGAGAGGCCCGCTCGAGAGTTGCAAAATATTCCACAGCGTAAACACGTGTAACTTCCTTAAAGTCAAGTGAATGTGACATTTAGGATCAACCGTTGTTGGCATTTAATCTTATAGTTTGGCGACAGATTTTTGGTCGATGGAATAACCAAGTAGCACCGTTTTAATTTACCACTCGAAAAATAAAAAAAATGCTAACTGTCGAATTAAAAAAAAAGCTATTGGCGAGATTTGCACCCGGCTAGCATAAAATTACCAGGAATTCTTTGCGACCATGGCAACTTTTATGTAGTTTTATTCGAAAAAATAATTTTGTTTCTTTAATCAAAATAGAAACCTTTCTTATGAAAAGCGAATTGATCAGATCATAATTATTTATGGCAGTTACATGACTTGGACTATTATAATATAAGTGAAATAATGGCGATAAAATAATATTTGGCGACTTATCACACCTGTGGCTGGCTAACATTAAAGTACCGAAATGGCCACCTGGAATATAAAAAGCGAAGGGATCCGCCCGGAACTGTTGATGATAGTCACATGACTTAGGCTATTATTATAGAGATTGTTTTCAATTCTAAAAACAGCGCAAAGAATAATATTTCCTAAAGATTAAAAATGTATTTACACGTGACTATTAAAAACAGAAAAAAACTTTAAAATTACTATTAAATGAGTGCATGTTAAAAGCAGGAAAATATTGAAAATTATGTCTTGAAAATTGTATGTACATGTGAATATTAAAAGAGAAAGGAAACTTTAAAATAATAAATACATTAATATACGTTTAACTCTTTCAGGAGCAAGGTACTTCTATTCGTAAAATCTTGAAATAAGTAAATGGCACCAGAATTTACAAACAAATTTCGAAATACGAAAATGTTTTTGTTCACTTACTTAATAAAAGGAAAATTTTCATTTCAATATTCTGGTGCCAATGTGGCATTTAAGAATTAAAATTAAGTGGTCCAAAAGCGAACCACCATCCTTGAAGAGGTTAAAGCAGTAACTTATAGTAATTGTAGGAAATTGTATTATGTCAATCGTTTTATAACGCTGTTAAAAAATACCGGTAGGCAAAGACTCTGTTAACTTAATTCATTTTATTTCAGGTTCTTTTCAAATGTTTAACTGATCTTCTTTAACCAAACACGAAAACAACTATTGGATGTCTTAACAGCAACTGATTCTGCTTTAAATTTTCGTAATCAAAGGGAATTGAATGGAAACCTGTTTACAGGGAGATCGCTACAGGCTTTTTCAGTATAATTCAATCTTCCCTAATCTTTTTAAAATCGATTAGAATAGCGAGCTTTTAGATTCTGCAGTGTCTGAATGGGGGTTGGCGAGCGTAGCTAGCAGGGGGCGGAGCCCCTAGTTGAGTCAATATATAAATTTTGTAAGCATAGATATTTAAAGGAAAAGTTAGTCAGGTACTACATTACTTAATTCATAATTTTAAGCATTCAAGTCTGGGATGATCTTTGGAACGTAGAACTAAAACAAAGAGATTCATGGGGAAATACACCAGTTAAAACAACTTAAGAAGGAATAGTTAACATGAAAGTTTATTATGAAGTATAATTTTGATAAATATTACCTTACTCGAAATTTTATAGCATATACATACATATCTTTCCGATACTGAGTTTTCATTAATGTCAGGGTATATATATATATACCGTATATACTCGCGTATAAGTCGAAGAATTTCTGACAATTTTAGGTAAGCAAATTTGGGGGGTCGACTTATACACGAGTCAATTAAAAAAGCAAAACAAAAACTTCTAATACTGCAAAATTATGGCCTTTTATGTGTATGAATTAAAAAATAATATATAAAATATACAAATAATAATAATTTATCACTTTAAAATATTTCAGTGATTTGTTTTGTTTACTTACTACCTTTTCGCATTGGGAAGTGAAATCTTTGATTTGATTTTATGCAAAATTGAAGTAAAAAGTTTGGGGTCGACTTATACGCGGGTTTTTGATTTTTCCAGACTTTGCATTCGAAAGTTAGGGGGTCGACTTATACGTGAGTATATACGGTATATTTATTCATTTAAAAAATTATTAAAAAAATTAAAATTCTAAAGATTTAATTAAATACGTGTATATCATCACTATTATTCTTACAAGAATAAATAAAAAAATGACACTAATCACTAATCACTAATCACCCACTCGTGGACAGCCACGGGCTCGGAGTGAAGAATGAAGTCCAAACGCGGCTTAGCCCAGAAAAAAAAAAAATCTGTCCCGGGCCGGGCCGAGTAAGGAGAAAAAAGAATGCATAGGCACAGCTCTACCCTTTCTTAATTAAAGAAAATTGACCCCAGCTAGTGTCGGGTTGTACCCGAACCCGAAGCGAAAGAAAATTGATTCATATTGTAATACAATTATGGCAAAATAGTCTGCACTTATATCTGTAATATCAAGTTTATCTTTTATGTATAAAAATGAACCCGTATTTATATTCAAATAGTATATAGTTTTGTTCTTTTTAAAATATTTAGGCCTTCTGCTGAAAAATCGGGTCAATCCGAACCCGATCCAAAGGAATCAAAACTAAGGATCGGCCGAAACTGGTTTTTTAGATCGAAACCGAAACCAAAACTGAATTTCGGTGTAATCTTACTATTTTCGGCCGAAAACGAAAACGAAAATTTAGAAAATTTTCTTTAAAGTACTTAATACATACATAAATATACATTATTATTAATTAATTATACGTGTGGCCCAAGTTGGCTTTCTGTCCCTCTGATCAAAACTTTTTATTTTCACATAAAATAAAATGTACTTTATTCAACAACGACACTTACTTCTACTTATATGAATTTAATTTAATTAAGAAGAGTTTTAGGTAAATATAATACATACCTCGATTTATCTTTTATAATGATTTTTGTATTTGATAATCTGTTATACTAGAACTTTCTCAAAGAGTATTCGAAACACTTCTGCGGTTTCAAATTAAACATTTTCTATTATTGTTAAGTCTGAAGCTTTTAATGAGCACTTGAAAAGTGTCTTCAAAGTTTAGTCCTATATGCATAGCTTGCTTTATAATTTGCACTCACGTTTTGAGTCAGTCATGACTGATAATTATACACAATGAAGTTTATTTTGATAAATAAAGGGTATCATATATGTAAATAAAGAGTATTTGAGCCGATACAGCTCAAATAAATGAGTCATGCTGAAAATTTCCGAAGGAAGAAACGAGGTTTTTGGAATACAGATAATTTCGGTTGAGTTTCGGTCCGGACGAATTTTCGGCAACATTTTCGTCGAAAACGAATTTTTTTCGAAACTCAGATTTTGGACCGAAAACGAAACCGAAACCGAATTTTCGGTCGATCTCTAATCAAAACCTAAGACGAACCCGACCGCAAGGAAAAAATTATCGTCAAACCGATCCATTCGGGTTCCAGTAAAATCGAATCAGCCCGATGTAGGACTCCAGTCCGAGCTCGTCCAGCTCAGCTCCTGACAACACTTGTAACGACATAATGACGTCACGTTTTAGAAATGCAAATAAAGCGTTTAAGGAGAGTGTTGAAAATTTACTGCTCTCATTTTCTCACTAAGCATCTCTTTAATGCCTTTAATGCCTGTTATTTATTAGGTGTAGGATAAATGCTGACTGACTCACTGAAGAAGAGAGATCAAGATGTTACATCATAATTATGGGTAAAACGAGAAGCAGTTAATTTCATTACAGAAGACGGAAGTTTAAATGCTGCTTTACAAAAAGCCGAATCTTGTGAGGAAATACTAAATTTGTTTAAAAACAGGTGAGTGATTTTTATTTTGTATAAATTTTAATGCAATATTCTTTTAGGTCATGCATTTAAAAAGTATAAAAATAAGCATTTTATGAATGATGGATCAACACGAATTTTCTTGGCATAAAATAATTTCTCGTCAGTTACTAGTGAAAATCAATGCTTCATAATCATATTTAAAAAAAGAAAAGTACCCACTCGTTATATCGCGCCTCGTGTTTTTTGCTTATTCAGATATGTCTCTGTTAATGTCTCCCAAACAGGAGTACGAAAATAACTCAAATAGTTTTTCTGAATTTTTTAAGTATGTACATTTAGATAAATATAAATAGAATTTCCTATTAGTAATTTCATTAAGAAAAATATAACATGCAGGTTTTGGTAAAAATCAATAGATATATATCCCATATTATTTTCAAAATATCATGTTTGATATCTTCGATATTGTCGTATATTTGATATTTACTTTCAAAATATCATTCTGTATGATATTTTTGCCATTTTCGTTCAAAATATCTATAAATGATTTTTTCAACTTTTATTGACTGTATCGTTCAGTAGATAAAGTACTTTTGTTTCCGTCAATGACTTTTTTAGCCAAAAAAAAAAAAAAAATCTTTTCCAGTCTCTATGTTTGAAGCTGAATTTTTAAATGCAGAACCAACAGAGGCGTCACGATGGGGGTTATGGGGTGGGGGAGCCTCCCCCTCCAATATATATGAACTTGGGAAATTTGAGCTTAGAGTTGGGAAATTCTAGATTTTTGAACACCTTTTCTTTTTTTTTAAATAATATTTAAAAAAAAGTAAGAACTTTTTATTGTTTTCCCGATTACCTTTCTGAGTTCTGTAAACTAGTTAAATTATCAAAAGAAATACAAAAAGCAGCCAGACTCAATTTGTCATTGTGTTTCTTTGTGCTATGAAAATATCATACATCTACCAGATCTGAATTTCCTTACTGTACTCCATCAGCAATGTCTGTAATAATCGATTTCTTCCAAAACTTTGTTCCTTTCTCAAAAATCTCAAAATATCATGAGGCTATTTTCATATGAAATACGATTGTGACTCCTAAACAAGAGAAGACAAAAACTTTCATCAAACGAACTAATAATTATAATTTTTTTATTTTTAGTATAAGTATTTTTCTTTGGAAAGAAATTTGTTTAAGTATAAGTATCATTATCATTAAACACACATTGCGCATATCATTTCAGTTGGAAAATAGAGCAATTTGTTTCAAGTTGGAAAATTTTTGGCATCATAAATTGGGAAATTTTTTAACTCTACGCACCCCCCCCCCCCAAAAAAAAAAAAAAAAAAAATCTGTAGCTACGCCTCTGAGAACCAATAATCATGTGGAACAATATTAACTTAGAACAGAGATTAAAAAATAATCTAAATGATAATAAGTTTTTTACAGGTTCGTTAGAAAGAATCTTTTCTGTCCAGGTTGTTGCTCAGTTTAAACGGTACGCAGGTTAGGAAATGAAAAAGCAGACAAGTCTACATGTATATATATTTTTTTTTCTATTAAAAAAAAATACTTTATATTTAAAATTTTGTTGTATAAACATAAAATCTTGCTGATACTTAATACTGAATCCTATTGTTTCTCTTTCAATAAATGTAAAAAGCAATTTTTTTCTGTTTTCAATTAGTTGATCTTCAATTTTTTTTTTGTGTGTAACTGAAAACAAAAAGAAAAAGGGTGAAAAATCATGTGTACGACACATTCAGGGGCGCCATTTGAGAGGAGATGGGGGGGGGGCAATAGCTTCCCAAGGAATTTGATATTTCAGAAAATGTATCAACCATCAAATGTAGGGATGCACCGAATAGTGATTCTGGCTGAATACCGAATGCCGAATATTTGGCCCTCAGGTAAACCGAATACCGAATATTAACTGTAGCCGAATAGTAACTGTTAGGCTGGATATCGAATATTAGGCCAGCCGAATAGTATCTATTCGGCCAAATACCGAATATTCGGCTGGCCAAATATTATTATATCTCAGGTTTAACGTTAAAAAGTTAAATTTTAAACAATGTTTTATAATATTTAGCACAGATACTTCCATTTTGACAAACAAGACTATTTTTATAAATAAATTTTGTACTAAAAAATATGTTTCGAGTTATTATTTAAGAAGAGGATGGTTTGAAAAATTTTTAAATAACAAAATTTAAATTCCATGACTTCAATTAATTCAAACAAATGAAAAGAATTCTCTCATATTGAAAAAGAAGCAACATAGCATTCCACTTCTTTCATCAAAAATGAAAGGCGTACAAGCCGTAGCAGAATTTTCGTTTATAACTGTATAAAAATGAAGATATTTTAGCGAAATTTGCATCACATAAATTTGCTTGTGTAGAATGTGATGCTATCCTTGGAAGAGACTGGATTTTGGCCAGTGGTACTGTATAAGTATTGTTAGCTGCATTCTTAATAAAATAATGTCTAGCTCAGTGCTGTTTAGATATGAATGGTTGCTATTTCCAGCACTTCTCGTCATGTTATCATATTTCACAGAAATTAAAGTAACTTTGTTGACAATATAGTTACAATACCTTCATTAATGTTAAAGTAACAAAAGAAAATTTAAAGTTTGACTAGGAATACACTGTATTTCTGACTGAATAAAGTGAATTGCGATCCTGATTTACTGGACAAAAGATTGCCTGTTTTGATGCTTATTATTACTATTAATAAATTGACTTATTATTACCCCTGAAATTTTCTTCCATTTTGTTTAGAAACACCCTGTTTGCGAAAAAGCAAGAAACGGATTATTTACCAGACAATGCTCAGTAACTTGCATTTCCACATTTTTTAATTCCCATGAACAGATGACATGTAATTAATGGTTAATTTTTTAAAGTGACATTTTTAAAACAACAAATAAATAATATAAAATCATTCTCTTTTATTTAAAGATTCTAATTATTCTTAATAATCTTTGTTAATTGACAGTTAAAAGTAGAAGTTGTGTAACGTTTTAAAAAATATTTTAAAGAGGTTTTTTAAGTATTCGGCAAACCGAATAGTTTGATATTCGGCCTAACCGATTATTCGGTAGTATGGCCGAATAGGTCGAATATCGAATAGATACCGAATATTCGGTGACTCCCTAATCAAATGTCAGACTCAAACAAATATTAGAAAATTCCTCAAACTCTAAAATAACTTATGAGATTTTATTGCAGTAAAAACACATGCATTAAATAAATGCATATGTATAGAAATTAATAATTATATATAAAAAAAAAAAATCCTAAAGCCTTACTATCCTAACTCTCTCAAGGTGAGACATATATCTTTAATAAGTACTTTTGTTAATTTTAAAAATACATGTGAGAATTTTTTTTATCAGTTGCTTCTCAGCAGTGTGCAAATTGATCATGGGAAAACTCGTCAAAATCATTAACACAACAATTAGTATGATTTTCTTCGAGCTAATTCTCGAGTAAGCTAAAAAAAAAAATAATAACATTTAAATCCCACTGATGACGGTCTTGTGATGACTGAAAACGTTCTTGGCTTTTCTAATGTATTTTAAATAATTTTAAATTATATGTATGCACATATGTATGTATAAATTTTATCTTTTCTGTAGAAAAATGAAGATATATACATAGTATTCATTAATGTTCAAATATGTAGTTTTTTATCTGAAAAATATTCAGAATTTCTTTAAAAAAATCGGATTAACATGAAACCATCTCATAATAGTGAAAACTCAATCCAAAAAAATTAACGCTTTACTTTCACTTGCAAAAAATCACTAACGAAAATTTTCTTATACTTACAGATCACAAAATTTGCAAATTTCGTGACCTATTCACGACGTCCGTTGGCTGATTATCTAATGACTGATTGAATTTCATGATTTTTTTTTCGCGATCATCTGGGAAATTTGCGATTTTTTCCGCGATCGATTCTAGGAATTCACGATTTTTTTTCTGAAAGCATTATACGAAATGGATTTTTTTCGCGCGAGCACTTGCCGAAATTCACAATATTTTTCCGCGACCAACTGACGAAATTCGATATTTGTTTTCTTGATTTTTTTGACAAAATTCACGATTCCTTATCACTATCATTTATTGAAATTCGTGATTTTGTTTCTGCCACCAACTGTGATTTTTTTTCGCGAGAGTTAGACGAAATTTTGGACTTATTACGCGATTGTTTGACGAAATTTGCGATGTTTTCGCAATCCTTTTACGAAATTCGCGATTTTTTCGCAATCCTTTTGCGAAATTCAAAATTTCGGTTTGTGCAATCATTTGACGAAATCTGTATTTCTTTTCGCGATCTGTGATGAAATTAGCGATATTTTCCACGGTCGTTTGAAGAAATTACCGATTTTTAAAGCGACTATTTTGACACTTTTTTTAAAAAAATTTCAAGATTCGCGATTTTTTTTCTGCGACCCATTGACGAATTGATTTTGCGGATTTTGAAAGAAAGAAAAATCGCAGACTTTCACGAAAATTAAAAAAAAAAATTGTGGAATAATCACATGCTTGTGAAAGAAGTTATGGAGACAAAATCACTTAGAGCATGTTTTATTGTGCGGGATTTTTTTTCTGTGTGATTTGTGCAGATCTGCAAGTTGTGCAATTTTCCACGTTCCCTGTTCCTCAAAGAAAAATTTTCCTTGTCCTTCGTCAGGAAACTCGAAATGGCGCCCTTGTAAGTAAAACTTCGAAAGGGACTAGAAAAAAGCTCCATTTAAACAAGTTTCCGTCTTAGAAAGTATAATTGTATGATGTTTTTTCAACGAAATTTGATTTTTTCCCCTTCTAGAAATAAATATGTTTAAGACAGGTTTCGTTTTCACAAATTTTACTCCAATACAGAGCTATACTATAGAGTGGTTAGAGCTATACTTTTCAGAGCTATACTATAGAGCGGATGGTTTAACAGTCAGTGAGGATACCTGTAAAAATGAAACCTGTCTGTAATAGAATATTGTCCAAAGGACAAAAAAATCATGAATAATATATTAAAATTTTACCTTCTAAGACGGAAACCTGTCTAAAACGAAATATTTCATTGGTTCTGAGTTTCCGTATTCGAAGTTTTTACTCTTATTGTATGCATAAATCAGTAAACGTTTCTCATACCCGGGGGGGGGGGGGGTAGACTTAAAATGCACTTGCAATAATTTTTTCCCATTGGCCTTATGTAACGGAAAACTTTTGACTGTTCTTGTAATTAAACTATACATCCGATTTTCATAAAATTTGAAATGAGCCGATAAAATTGTGCAACAATTATATATTAAAATTTCAAACCATTAGGTTGGGTAGCTTTTGCTCTGTTATATGAGGACAGACGGACAGACAGACGGTCTGAACAACGACGACTATAGGTGCTATGTATTTATATAATTACGAATGCACCTAAAAAAAAAAAGACCTGAAATAGCTGTCTGCCTTTTTAACATCCATATTAGGTAGCTTTCATTACAAAAAGCTACCTATTGCAGCCGTTCGGAGGAAAGAGATTTCAAAAAATTTCGGTATATTTTCATCGATCATGACCCCCAGACCCCGAAACCACCCTCCGTTCAAAAGTTGATATATATATTTATATATATATGATCTTTGTCATACTGTAACTCTCGTATTTATGAACCGATTTGGATAAAATTTCGCGTGTATATAGTACATATCAATGCCTCGACCGAGTTCGTTGGCCAGCTTCAACCGCCATCTTGTTTCAAAATGGCGGCCATTTAAAATTTTTTAAAAATTTTAAATTTAAAATGAGGCACGAAAAAATTAGAAATTGAAAAATATTTTTTTCTTATGTGTTTGAGCTTGATACAAAGATTCCAGAGCATTTTTTGTTTGTCTGTATCTTAAAAAATGGCTGAGTTATAGCACTTTGAATTTCTAGCATGACTGACATTTTGAAACGATCTGATTTTTGTCACACGATAATATGCGTATTTATGAACTGATTTGGGTGTGACAAGGCATTTGCATAATACATAGCAATGTCTCGACCGAGTTCGTAGGCCAACTTCATCCGCCATCTTTTTTCAAAATGGCGGCCATTTAAAAAATTTTTTTAAATTTTTAATTTAAAATGAGGTACAAAAAAATTAGAAATTGGAAAAGATGCTTTCTTCATGTGTTTGAACTTGATACAAAGATCCCGGAGCATTTTTTGTTTCGTCTATATCTTAAAAAATGGCTGAGTTATATCACTTTGAATTTCTAGCATGGCTGACATTTTGAAACGATCTGATTTTTGTCACGCGTTAATACGCGTATTTATGAACAGATTTTGATGTGACAAGACATGTGCATAGTACATATCAATGTCTCGACCGTGTTCGTTTGCCAACTTCATCCGTCATCTTGTTTCAACATGGCGGTCATTTAAAAATTAAAAAAAAATTTAAATTTTAAAATGAGGTGTAAAAAAACTAAAAATTGAATAAGATTTTTTCCTTATGTGTTTGAGCTCGATACAAAGATTCCGGAGGATCTTTTGTTTCGTTTATATTTTAAAAAATGACTGAGTTATAGCACTTTGAATTTCTAGCATGGCTGACATTTTGAAACGATCTGATTTTTGTCACGCGATAACACGCGTATTTATGAACCGATTAGGTTGTGACAAAACATGTGCATAGTACATAGCAATCTCTCGGCCGAGTTCGTTTACCAACTTCTTCCGCCATCTTGTTTCACAATGGCGGCCATTTAAAAAAAAAATTGTATTTAAAATGAGGTACAAAAGAATTAGAAATTGAAATTTTTTTTCTTGTGTGTTTGAGCTTGATACAAAGATTCCGGAGCATTTTTTGTTTTGTCTTTATCTTAAAAAATGGCTGAGATATAACAGTTTGAATTTCTAATGTGGGTGACATTTTGAAAAATCTGATTTTTTGCCTGGAACAGCACTCGTATTTATCAACCGATTTAGATGTGAGTGAGCATGTGCACAGGAATTACTAAAGTCTCGACCAAGTTCATTGGTTAGCTTTGTTGCACCCATTATGTTGCTTTAAAATGGCGGGCACTTCAAGATATCGCCGAATTTGGCGACTAAATATAAATCACTTTAAATAAAACCAGCTTTGATAACGCGACTAATTTCGCGAAATTCTCATTCATATTCAGTATTGACAAAAATTAGTATTTAATCTTCTATAATCGGGTTTCACTAATTTGAGCTCCGTGTGTTTGAATAATATATGCTGGGTTTTAATAATTAAGGAATATGAAAGCTACCTCTTCCTCCCGGTACTGGCCGGAAGGACTTTTTTTTATTTGTGCTCTTATCAAGTTGTCTTTTTTTCTGAAGTCTTTCTTTTCTGCACGAATTTATATCCGTTCATTTTAAATTAGCATATAGAGTAGGTGGGGGTAAAGATACGCACTGGATGATTTAATATGAAGAAACATTTCTACAATCCTGACCGCTAGGTGGTAGTTTGGTCTCACCTCAAGTGTATAGTAGTTGTGTGTTCAAACCTTGTGAAAAAAGTAGCACTCCGTGCCAAGAAAATGAGGTAAGTTTAAATTTCGCATTTTGATCTAATATTTTTAAATTTTCACTTTATTGTTTAGTTGACAATACTTCGAATTTTTACAAATCCAAAAACTCAGTGGAGAACGGAAGCTCTATAGAGCTACTAAATGCCGTATAGTTTACCTCGATCGCATTTGTTTAAACTTGTCAGTAGCCGGTTAAGTAAAATATTGCAGAATGGAGTAAAAGTACGCATCCGTCTTGGGGCAAAGATACGTACATGTTTAAGATTCGGGGCTTTGTCCTATCGTTTTAGCTAGATGCAAAGCTTTCTACAATTACGTTCTGGAAATTTTTATTTTTTACATTGCACAAAATATAATAGCTACTTAACTAATATAAGTTAGTTAATTACCTTTTCCTTTTATAGTTAAGTTTTTTCCAATATAGAGCGTGGGTATTTACCTACCTACTTTTAAAAATCAATATTCTTGTTTTATAAAACGATTTTGTTTTAAGTCTTAGTTTAGCCCTTAACTCTTGTTAAACGGTCTCACAGACCGCTGCTATATTCAGTTTTCATAGCTTAACTTGTAATTTTCAATTTAACTATTGATGTTAGTTGATTCGTTTGGAAACTTAGTAGTATCGCTAAGACTTCTAAATGAGGATAATTTTTATTATAATAGGCCTTTAAATAAAATTTTGCTCAAAAACAGTATCTTATGAGTCAGTCAGCCCTTTTATTTATTCTAAGATCAAGGTGTCTTTGGGACCTCTCACAGTATTTATGCAACAATTTTTGTCACAGTAATTAGAGGTTAACTGCTATTTGCGATATCACAGACTGCTGTTTTTTTTCTTTTTTTTTTCAATTCCTACTATTAGTTCACACTCTCCCTGTATTTATTTTTTTCAATTCCTACTATTAGCTCACACCCTCCCTATATTTATTTATTTATATATTTATATATTTATATATTTATCGTGTTCAAATTTTCAATCGTTAATAAAATACTCATTATTCATCCTATCAAGTTGAAATAAATTTTTTTAAACTTGTACTGGATGACAATTGATGTTAATACAGTTTTTTCAAATATTAATTAATTAATTAAATTTTAATTAATTAATTTTAGTTTTGCATGGGAAACAAAATGGCGGCCATTCGTTATTGAAGGTCAATGAAAGTATTTTCAATAAGGGGTTACCATAGGGGGGACCCTGTTCTGTCGCCAAATACCGCCAAGTTTGTCGCCAACTTGGCGATATATCGTCAAATTTGGCGGCCAAAATAAGTCGCACGCCAACTTGGCGATATTTCTAATATTTCGCCAAATTCCCATAGAGTTCCGTTGTAAACCTACTTGCTTATAGAAAATCAACAAATTGAGATATTTTAATGCAACAAAAACTAATATTAGCTTAAGGGATCATATTAAATTTTTCTTTGATGACCTAAGTAGGAATTGACTTTAAAAACAAAATTTTTATATTACTTGTTTATATATATATTTATATATTCATATATCTTGTTCAAATTTTCAGTCTTTAATAAAATACTCATTATTCATCCTATCAAGTTGAAATAAATTTTTTTAAAGTTGTACTGGATGACAATTGATGTTAATATAGTTTTTTCAAATATTAATTAATTAATTAAATTTTAATTAATTAATTTTAGTTTTGCATGGGAAACAAAATGGCGGTCATTGGTTATTGAAGATCAATGAAAGTATTTTCAATAAGGGATTACCATAGGGGGGACCCTGTTCTGTCACCAAATACCGCCAAGTTTGTCGCCAACTTGGCTATATCTCTAATATTTCGCCAAATTCCCATAGATTTCCATTGTAAATCTACTTGCTTATAGAAAATCAACAAATTGAGATATTTTAATGCAACAAAAACTAATATTAGCTTAAGGGATTATATTAAATTTTTCTTTCATGACCTAAGTAGGAATTGACTTTAAAAACAAAATTTTTATATTACTTGTTCATTGTTTAACTTACAATTTTCAGTTTAACTATAAATACTAGCGAAATTTACTAATGCTTTTGCATAACTCATTTGTTTTATTGGAAATGGGGCAAAAACCCACAGGCGTATTTTCGCCCCACCATTGTGTACTTTTACCCCTACCGATGGGGCAAAGATACGCAGAGCAATGTTTTTAAAAAATTGCAATTTCTCGCAGAATTATAATTTGACAGAATGTCGGTTGATGGTGGCACTTGTCTAAGGTTCTAATCTAACATTTTAATCACTCATTGCATAAGTTTAGATCAATGTGTGAGTTAAAAATCAAAATGTATGGAACGTGCGTATCTTTACCCCCACCTACTCTATCATTGCAAAAATCACCGTCACAACCAGATTATCGGATATGCGTACCACACTTTGCGAAACTTAAATAATGACAGAATAGATAACTTATTCATATTCACGCAGAAATATTAGTGTTCGGGACAATACGAAGCACACAAAGTCTCAAAAGATCTCAAAACTCACTCGTCCACTACAGTACACTTACAAAAGGCACGCTGTTTATTATTGTTGTTTCTTTATTAATAGTTTTCTTGATTTTGTAACTTTATTTTCTGTAGGTTAAATCACTGAAGAAAATGGAAGAAAAAAATGAGAATCTCAAGGTCGTTACTTCACCTGAGAAATCTAAAAAATCTGATGAAAAGAGGAGTTTTTGGCACATCAACAAAAAACTGTTACCTTATAAACTACACTACTTTTTATTCTCTGGAGGTGAGTAAGAAATAGTTTTTCAAAATATTACTGATTTTTTTTTTTAAATTACACTTATTTTATTTAGTATATAAGCTGTCTCTTTTTATTGTTTTTCAATAACCAATTCCTAAATCGTTAGTTTTATTGGTCCAATTTCAATTGCAAAAAATGTTTAAAATATTTTCTTCGTCATATTAACAACCATTTGCGTCAAAGTAGTTTTTCTTATGTTATTATTACTATTATGAAATATAACTTTTTATATAATTATTAAAAAATTAGAATATAATTTCAAAATTTACATATTAATATGAAATTTATATTCGAAACACTGTTTTGGGTGAAACCCTCCGTAACTGATACCTTAATGATTCTTTCTTATTTAAAACACTATTCCAGAGTTTTAAATCTACTTTATAATTTTTTTTAAAGTATAGTAGAGATATATTAAAAATATTTTGGTGATAAAATTTTGAATTATCATACTTTTTATTACTAAAAGTTTTTTTTTCATATACAGTAATACCTCGACTTACGTCAATAATTCATTCCAGGACAAGCGGCATAAGTCGAAAACGACGTAAGTAGAGGTACATTTAGATAAGCAAAAAAGGATAAGTAATAAAAATTCGCCAAAATCTAATAAACATATTCTATTGTATTATAGGGATTATGTTACATACATTTAACATTAGCAAAAAAATTGCGTTTGCAATACAAGAGTGTGGAATAAATCAATAAGTTGTTAACTTACAATTTATTGTTCTTCTAGCTTCCCCGCAGAGCCCAATTAGGATTGCCTGGAGCCCAAGGCCAAGAAGCTTTACAGTGTCTCCCCTAACCAAAATACAATAAAACCTCTTAATAGTGGACACCTCGGGAGTGCGGACTAATTCCGCTATTTGGAGGTGTCCGCTTTTGAGAGGTAAAAATATACAGATTTATAGATATTGGGGATCGAAAAAGTGATCGCTATTCTTGGTCGTCCGTTATTGAGGTTTTACTGTAGTAATTAGCAATGTTTTTTGAGAGTATTCAGAATTTGTCTCGCATTTTATAAAAATGCTCATGAGAAACCTAGGTTAACTTAAATTCTCTTTTGCTGTTTGATGCTATAATACCATAAATATTTCCTTGTAAAATCTCAATAAATATATGTCAATAAATATTTCGTCAACAAGTATTTCTTTAAAATAATTTTCATGAAAATATTTTGTCTACAGCATTCCTAAATTAAGTTTTTTAGAGAACAAAAAAGCAGGGGCAAAGTGCTAATGGAGGTTCTCAGTTAAAAGTATATGTTAGTTATCAGAGCTTTTACTTTTACTTTTACTGCCCGAGAGAGACTGTCAGACTAGGAAGTGAGTCTGTAGAGCATAGATTGTCCTTCCCGGAAAAAAAAAAAAAGGTTGCAAATTTCAGCCGAGGCTGAGCCCGCCAATACGCGCGACAGAGGGCGGAGTGGTATATATAAGATATAAATAAATGTTACATTAGCAAAATTTGTGAAACAAACATAAGGACATTAAATAATGCAGTGTTATACAAAGTTAGACAATATTATACAAGTTGCTGCGACCCAACATTGGGTACTGAATAAGGGAGAATCCAAGTCCCTGTTTCAGTGATGGAGTAAAACTGAAAGGTTATATAAGAAGTTGAAGATGTTTTTAAGCTTTGAGAGCAAAATCGGGCGCGATAAAATATTTGCTAACCAACCAACTGGAAGAACAGGAGGACGGCGGATATGCCACCGAGCTGTTAAAGGACAATTATAGAAATAATGATAGGCAACAGCATCATCACCGCACTCACATAGAGGAAAAAGGGCTCTTTTGAACTTAAAGAGGTATGCTCCAAAAGGACCATGACCGGTAAGGAAAGCTGTAGTGGATGGAGTGAGCAGCAGAAGATCCAAAGATACCACTGGGACAAGATCATAGGTATATCTACCCTTATCTGAGTAGTGAAATAAAAAAATTCTAGAAGATTTAAGAATATTTTTCTAAATCATTTTACTCATTTTGGGCCCCTTGTCCGGATTGGGCTCAAGGCCGCGGCCTAGTTGGCCTGTGCGGTAATCAGGCCCTTCTTCCAACGTTCGAATCTTGAAGGATGCGAAAAAAAATTTTGCAATGAAGTTTGAACCGACAATTCTCTTCTTTTTTACTTTTAGAAGCTTTTTGTAACAGCAGAGTGAGATTTCCAAGCTTTTTCTAGTCACTTTTTTTTTTTTTTCTCACTATCACGACTGTCGCGAGAAAGCTTTCCTTCATAGAACCAAAAGTCTTCAAAAAAGTTCAAAGTGCATCTTAATTAAGGATTTTTTTTTTCTCCAGGCAAGACCAGGTAAATGCGGAGTGACGTAAGTCGGGGTAGTAATGTATACTGTCTCCAATAACTGACACCATCCCTATTTTGAAAATGAATAACTGACACATAACCAGGGTACGACAAACCCCGGGCGACTAAAAAATTCCTCGTGGCGAATAAATTTTTACCTCCTTATTAATTTTATTTTTTTTCCCTTTAACCAAAAAAAAATTAATGTGCGAAAATATTTATTTTTAATAGCGCGAATATTTGCAGTGAAAGAAAGTACACCATACCGGCGCAACAACTCTCCATAATTTTTCAGAAATCAGAGTTTTTGCTAAGCCAAACTAAAGTGCATGTTGAAAGAGATATAGATTAGAAAACCTTAAAAATACTCCATCAGAAAATGAAAAAAAAAAAAAAATTAAATGATGTTTCATTAAGTGGAATGTACCAAAATGGCAGTTGTCAGATATATCTCACAGAAATGACAAATGGACAAATGGTATTTCAAATCAAAATCTCAAAGTCATTGTTAATTTATGTGTATAATTTCTTGTTGGGAATTAAAGGTAAGGATATTACTTTGTCTATTGTTTTAACGTTTAATTCTATAGTTTGTTTCTATTTAATTTTTACAATGTAAAAGTGGTATTATCTTAAAATTTTTGCTCAGTTTGATTTTTTTATTGAATAGTTAACTTGTTCACCAAAATGACACATACATCACTCGAAAATAGCCGAATACGATTATGAGTATAGTCAGTGTTCGATTTTGCAGTGAATGCGTTAATGGCAGAGAAATGATTCTTCAAGCTGGCTCCTAAGAATTTTTCCCGGCGCCTAAGAATTTTCAACTTTTGTCAGTCCCCGCGCATAACAGTTAAGACAAATAAGTTACTACTAAAAACTAAGCCTGTGGCTGTGCGATCCATGAAGGATCAGGGCCTGCAGTGCCCAACTCTGTTTACTTGATCCTGGGCCCCGAGGTCTTATGCAGCATAGGCCCCTGCCGGGTGGTCAGACCAACGCGAGAACCTCGGTGTTTAGTTCCCAAGCAATCTTGGTACTCATTTTATGATTCCCGAAGGGATGAAAAGTTGAGTGAACCTAGCCCAGCCGGGAGCCGAACTCGCGACTTGTAGTGTAGCAGACAGGCTGCTGACCACTACGCTGCTGGTCTTAAGTTACCACTAGATGACATTAATTTTCAAGAATTAACACCTGCGGGACCGGCGGCTTTTAAACAAATTTTATTCGGTTGGAACTCTTTTTTTTAAAAAAGGTTACCTTTACTTAAACAATCACGGAAATGCTCTAATTACAAAATAAAGAAACTAAATATTACTTTTCTTTTTTACTGGTGCATAAAACAAATATTGTATGCTCTTTTTGAGGGTGCATATATGCACGGTCCCAAACGGGTTAACAAGAAAATTTTGAGTTTGAATTTTGCTGAAGTGTCAGTTACTGCTGATTGTCAATAACTTGGGTTTTCACAATAGTGTAGCCTTTAAAATTTTTTAACAGAAATAAATTTGTGGAAGCTTCAAATAAGTGATTCCAAAATTATTACTTATTCCGCCAAGTACTTTTCGAGTTATGCTTACAAACTTCAGGCATTTCAGTTTATTTTGCAACGATTAAAAATAAAATTAACATAAGAAGTTTAAAACTTTATATCTGTATGATTCTTAAACTACTTCATCGAATGACTTCCTGTTTAGTATCCCAAGATAAAATTTTCGAAAGAATCCAAATATGAGGTCAAAATTATGTTTTCATATTGTAAATTTCGAAGTTTGTTACAATTTCAATATGGAGACAGACCCTTAAGATTTCTTTTTCAAAATAACTTCAAAGGAAATATAGTTATCATTCGAATGGACATTTTCATTTTTTCTGTGATAATTTGGCGAATAAAATGTACAAGGTGCTTTTTTTTTTAGGGGGGGGGGGGTATTTTGGGGTATTCGAATATTTTTATTTTATTTTATTTTATTATTCTATTAATTCTTTTTATTATATTTTATTGTATAAATTTATTTTAATTTTTTTTATATAAACATAATATAAGCTACACTATATGTCCATTAATTATTGGACACTTTCAATTTTAGACATTTTGACGAATATTTAAAGATATACTTTTCGGATTCTTCTGAAATTCCAGGATTATAAAGAATATCTTTGACCTCATATTTATTAGCGCTGATTTGATAGGGAGGGCAATTAGGAGGGCGGGAGGCAACAAAAAATCAAAGAAAAATAATAATATTTGTGGCCACCCTGTAAAATGAAATGCCCGAAATGATCTACCGCTGCAGCATACAAATATGTGGATATTGTACAATATGTGTAATCATTTGTGTAAGAATAGCATCTATATTCATGGAGACATAACGATTTTTTTTAAGTTAAAAAAATTCTTGCAATTTTTTTCTTATATCATGCAGAGTTTTCAACTAAATTTAACGCCCATTTCATAAAATTAGGCAAAATATAGTAGAAACAATGTAGTGTAATTGGAACATAAATATATCAAATATTTTATGCAATATGAGCAGTGGTATGAAATATTTATTATCTGCGCATGCGGTAACCATAACAAAGATTTTTTTTCCCTGATTTCATGATTCAACTCTATGAAGCAACTCATATAAAAAGCCAGTCAAATATCTCGATTATTCAGAAAGATATCGGCGATAGAGAGAGCTAATTTTTAGTTGCTCTCTAAAAGCAGCTGAATGATAAGGGACTTTCCACAAATTGCCATTTTTACTTTCTTCTATCTTCAATAGAAGAAAGTATTATAATCGAATTTTTTTTCGACTTCCGGTTTTCGACTGAATTACACGTTTTAGGCGTCAGAGATCACAAAAAACATGTTTATACAAAATGTCTGTCTGTCAGTCCGTGTGTCCGTCTGTCCGTATGTCCATGTGTCTTCATTGTACCATCAAAAATTGTATGAAGTTATGCATAGAATTGAAACAATTTTTTTTTAAAGTTTTTGGCTATTGCAAGCAGGTCCTTCATTAATTTGGAAAAAATCCGCCTGTAGGGGGTTCTGTAATAGCGATTTTTGTGCACTTTGAATATTATACCATCGAAAAGTGTATGAAGTTATGCATAGAATTGAACCAAATTTTTTGTGTATGTTTGTGGCCATGGCAAGAAGGTCCTCCCTAAATTTGGAAAAATTGAGCTGGTAGGGAGTGCAGTAATAGCGATTTTTGTGCATTTTGAATATTGTACAATCGAAACGTGTATGAAGTTATGCATAGAATTGAACCAAATTTTTTGTGTATGTTTTTGGTCATGGCAAGAAGGTCTTCTCTGAATTTGGAAAAAATCCGCCGGAAGGGGCGCTGTAATAGCGAATTTTGTGCAATTTTCAATATTGTACCATCGAAAAGTGTATGAAGTTATGCTTCATTCTAATAAAAATACTAATAAAATTAATTACAATGAAATATTGACATGAGATAGAAGAAAGTTTTGGTATTGGCACATCCAACTAGTTTATTAACTGACTTTCAGAAAAGAAGTTGGTACTATTTATTGAATGCCAACGAGTAGATTTGGAAAGAAATGCTTTGATTTTGATACTTCTTTTTTTCCTGGAATAGGCTCGTTCTGTTTGATTTTTCAAGAAGAAATAAAGCATCATTAAAAATGAAAAATAAAATAAATAAAAACTAAAAATGACAATGCATGGAAAATCCCTCGTTATTCAGCTGCTTTCAGAGAGCAACTAAGAATCAGCTCACTAACTCACTCTCTCTCCGACATCTTTCTGAATAGTCACGATATTTGACTGTATTTTTTATATAAGTTGCTCCATAGAGTTGACTATTAAATCATGAAAAAAAATCTTTGTTATCGTTCATCCATGTGAGATAAAAAATATATTTCATACAACGTCTCATATTTCATCAAATATTTAATATATTTATATTCCAATTGCCCTAAATTGTTTCTACTACATTTTGCCATATTTTCTGAAACTCGAGTTAAATGTGGTTGAAAACCTTGCATAATAATAATAATAATAATAATAATAATAATAATAATAATAATAATAATAATAAAAAGCTAGAATTTTTTTAACGTTTTTAAAAATTGCTGTACCTCCATGAATATGAGTGCTATCCTTGCACAAATGAATACACATATTATAAAATATCTACGTATTTGTATGCTGTAGCAAAAGATCCTTTAGTGCATTTTATTTTACTGGGTGATCCGCCTAATAGTGTTGACCGTCTAATTGTCCTTCTTATCAAATCGTCCTTGATAAATATGAAGTCAAACATATTCTTTTATAATCCTGAAGTTCCAGAACAATCCGAAAAGTATATTTTTAAATATTCGACAAAATCTCTAAAACTGAAAGTGTCCGGTGATTAATAGTCAAATAGTGTAGATTTTTCCTAGAGTTAAAACATATCCCTAAAGATGCGTATATTTTTAATAAAGAGGTACATACTTTTTTTAATAAAATATCTTATACGAAATATGTTTTGCAATAGGTTAGCATTTATATTCATTGATAATTGTCTAATGTCATAGAAATTAAGGCAGTCATATAATATTCATCTCTAACTCGCTAAGTAGAATAAAATTATAATAAATTAGTTTGCATATATTTTATGTCATCTGATTTTTTTTTTTTTCATACGAATGTTTAATTTGTCAAAATTTTATTAAATCGTTCCTGAAGAACGATATTAATAATAATAATGATAAAATGTAACTGTCTTCTTTTCTATGTAAAATATATATTTCCAAAACTCATTTTTATTTTGTTAAATGTTTGAGTTTTATATATCTATGTTTTTGTCCAAGTTCAAAAGTCATTCTTAAAAGTATGCATATTCCTAACTTCCATCGTTTACGCTTTTTTGTTACCTATAAAATTAAAAAAAAAAGTTTTGCCTTACTTAATCGCAAATTTCGGTCATTAGATAAGGAAAAATTTACTAATAAATTTTAGTAGTAAGTAAAAAAACCTAAAAGCGGGCAGCTCTTATGCATATCTATCTATCTATCTATCTATATATAGATATAATAAATTTGAAATCACAGATATATGAACAAATTGGTAAAGTTCTAAAGATGAATGAGAAATGAACATAGGAAACCAGTATGTAAAATAAGAAACTATGAATAACCCACAGAATCTTCAGAGGAGCTTGTGGGTTCATTCATAGAAGATGCTTATTTCATCCAATTTTGTCGGCATTAAGCGTAAAATGTCAAAATTTAGCTCCTTATAACGCAAACATAACAGAAAATAGATAATAAAAATCCAAGAGATCTGATGAAAGGTACACCTCACACAGGATATTAAAAATAATTAGAGCATAATACCTAAATTACATACTACGAATCAAAACTTCAGCATGTCAGGATGGAAAACAGAGTTAGGACTATTTTAACATGTGGGCCATACTTGAGTATCAGACTGAAACCCATAACTTTGCTGCCATCTGGTGTAGGAAAGGAAAAAATGTAAATTGGAACTGGATTATACTGGATTATTAACAATAATGTTTAGTGCTGCCATATTTACCCCCCCCCCCCACACACACACAAAAATAAAAGGAATTGAAGAAATTGATTGAAGAAATTTGATTAAATGATTAAGAATGATTGAAGGAATTGATTGAAGAAATCAAGAAGTGACTTAGATTAACATTTAGTTAAAGTAGAATGAAAAAATAGGAATAAACTTAATAAGTATTGAGTAAATACAAAATAAAATAAAGAATTATATAAAAATAAATAAATAAAAGTGCATTGATTAAATTAACTATAGTTATATTTATAAAAGAGTTTGTCCTGACTGACTCATAACCAACGCACAGCCCAAACTACTGAATCTAGAAGCATCCAGCCGGATGATATATTTATTTATTTGAGGGACACCCTCAAATAAAAGGTTCGAGGCAGCTGCCCTGCATGACCCTGCATTAGTCAAACCCTGGACAATTGTTTCACAAATTGACCAGACAGAATCCTACCTGGTTTTGTACATTATTTATTCAAAAGCAATTTTGGTGTAATTTTGGATATTGAGAGATCAAGAAATTATCAGTAACTGTAATGAAGAGAAACAAAACATCCTACCGCGAATAATGCAATAATTTCAAAAATTGCTACCGGGCGTTCATCAATTATACCTATCAAAATGTGATGTAACAGACTACATTTTCGAGTGGATAATGAAAAATGGTGTGGTAAAAAGGCTATTTTTTCAATTATCGTATAGAAAACTGGGAGATTATTTTAATGAATGTAAAATTATTTAAGTACAGCTGATTTCCTTGCATATGTTTTTTGTATTGAGTAATGCATTCTTTTTTATTAACAAATGGTCATCAGCTTGCTTTTTTTTACTAAAATAACAAAGTTAAAGTATAACTTGTTTCTTTTAGTATAAAGTTGGTAAACTATTTAATTTTTGTCTTAAACTTACTTCAATTTATTTGATGCAAGAGATAATTTTACACCATTTAAGAGCTTACATCGTTTAAGGCGAACTTCGTCTAGTGTGGATGAAAAATGGTCTCTCTTGAAAGTCCGCACTAACGGGAGTTCACTTTATATGTCTGATGGATAAAAGAAAAAAATTATGCTTTGTTATATACGAGGTGTATTTTTTTTTTCAGTCTCCGATAAGCCGTAAAGCGAAGACAGATGTGTATAATGAAATGGTTTTATAACCAAGAGTCAACTAGAATCAACATTACTTTTCGGCATAGTCACTGTGAAGATTGAGACATTTGTCATACCAGTGGATGAGTTTTCCGATACTCTCATCATAAAAGGTTGCCGCCAGCGTATTGAGATAAGTCTCCACGACGTCTTGAAGATTTTCTTTGGTGCGGAAGCGCTGTTCGAGACTTGTCATCAGTTTTCGAAGAAGTGAAAGTCACATTGCCACATATGGGCTATACACCGGATGATCGAACCCACTGAAATTGTGAAAGAAGCTGTTGGGCCATCAGTTCGGCCTGGCACAGAGTGACTGTCACTTTTTTCGATAAGCTGAAGGTTGCTCTTACATCCTAACGAAGATTTCCAGACGCCGTGGAGATCTATCCTCAAGACGCTAGCGGCAATCTTCTATGAAGACGGTTTTGAAAAACTCGACCACCGGTATGACAAATATCTCAATCTTCGCAGTGGCTGCGTCAAAAAGTAACTTCGGGTGTACTTTACTCTTGGTTATAGAACCATTTTGTTATTCACGTTTGTCTTTATTTTACGCCCCATCGGAGGTTGACAACCCCCCCCCCTCCCCCGTAATATAGAGGGAACACAAAAAATACTGACAAATCATAGAGGTTGCTCAGTACAACACTATTTACTAATATCATGCACAGGACAGCGACCTTTTTTTATAATATGTGCGTCAGCGCCTGTCCCCTCTAAACTATGACTATTGTAACACTGTGTATATATTCTGAAAAACTTATTAAATCATTCAACATATATTTTTCTCGTTTTATCTATTTACAGGTGGAGGAACAGTATATCCGTTCATCCCTGCTTTTGGAATAACAGTGCTAGGTCTTACAGCTAGTAACATTGCAGCATGCTACACTGCTACGCTAGCCACCCTGTTTGTATTAAAACCAGCCATTGGTTACACAGCAGACTATTTCAACAGATTAAAAGCCGTAATAGTGGGATTAGCTGTGCTTAAAACTGCATTCTGTTTCTTCATTATAAACATTCCAAATACTGGCATGCCAGGGATACATACGGCAGAGTTTACGAACACTTCTCAAAACAATGCATACTGTCAATTATGTTTTAATTCAGACACTTTTGAACTCCTCCATCCAAAGCGTTATCTGGATAAAGAAAAATTTAAACAAGCTTCAATTTGCTTTAGTAATAATGTAATACAAAACACCTTAATAAATTGTCCATCAAAATACATCAAGTCAATAAACTCCACTAATGACAGTTTTAAAATCAGTCAAACAAAATGTAACTTGCGTGAAGGTAGTGTATTGACTAAAAGTAGCACAGCTTCAAAAGATGTACATGACAATGACGATTCTTTAGATATTTTATATATTAAGAAAGACCTAATTTCATTTGTATGCTTTTTGCCGCTTGGAAGATTGTTTTACCTCACAAATTTTTCATCACACGACCTAGTTGAATATTGTTATACTTTATCGAACGAATCAATCATCAAGTTACAATATTTATTTGAAAAACGGGATTTCATTAAAACAGATTGTAATGGTCTGCATAAAATTTCTTTACAGCAGGAAGATGAACACACCATCGGTATTGAAAATTTTAAAACATATCAATTTTGGGCATTTGTTATTTGCGTTGTAATGGCATCCACATTTGGCAGTGCTGAATTCACAATGGCTGACACTGCTTGCTATGAAAGTATCCAATGTATTAACTTTGGTCAACAAAGAGTCTGGAGTGCCATCGGCTGGGGATTGACGGCTTCTTTTGCTGGATACTTAAATGATTACACAAAAAGCTACATGGCCGCTTGGTGTGTTTTAGCCTGTTTAACTACATTGGAGGTATGTAATTTATATAGGATGAACTTAGTTAAGCCTGACTTTTCGCAGAATATCCTTAAAGACATGAAGACAATTTTTAGTTCAATGGAATTTCTGTGTTTTTCAGCCGGGATTCTCCTGAATGGAATTTTTACTGGAATTGTTTGGTTTTATTTGCCATGGTTCATAGTATCCATTGGAGGCAATAAACTTATAATAGGACTAGTCCACACAATTCAGTGTTTTTTTGGAGAAGTACCTGCTTTCTATTTTTCTGGATGGCTAATCAAAAAGCTTGGACATTTCAATCTAGTTTCCTTAGCACTTATAAGTTACGGCATTCGGTTCTTCTTTTACAGTTACCTTCATAATCCATGGTGGATACTTCCTATTGAATGGTTACAAGGCTTTTCATACGGTACATTCATTCCAGCTATGACGTCTTATGGAAAATTAAATTCGAAGCCCGGTACAGAAGCAACCACGCAATCCATATTATGTACCACTTACGAAGCACTGGGTAAGTTTCATGTATTTATCTCTTATACTGTTATAATACATATTAATTTAAATACCCATTTATATATATTAATTAATTTACAAATTTTACCTTTTCAAATTACGTTGAAATAACAATGCACATGTTTCAGAAAGATTTTTCGAAAATTGAATATCATAAAGGCGCTCTTTATGAATAAATAATGTTAATCATAATTCTTTTAAGTGATGAATAGAATACATCTATCTATTATATATAGAGTAGACTCACTATAATTCAAATTCAGTTAATTCGAAGCGAATGAAATATAAAATTCCGAAAACGTTGTATTTTTCCTTTCTTGACGAGTCATGATAATTATAAACATCATGGTGCTATTTTAATTTTTCCTACTTTATTTCTGTTATATGCTGTTAACATTAAGATTATTTTTAGTTTTTAAGATTAATATGCTTTAGTAATTTTAATTTTATAATGTAGCATGTCTTTTAAAGATTAATGTTTAAAACAATTTGAATTAATTGTAAAATATGTATGCTTTTCTAATGTTTAATCGGAATTTTTACTTTAGCCATTGCACAAAAAGTCGATTCTTTTATAGAATCGACATTCGAACTTATTTTTCGAACCCATCACCGAAAGTACTCTTGAATTAACTATCGCGTACGCTGCATATAAAATTCAACGTCTATCTATGCGTTCCTTTATAACTTAATTTCTACTGAATGGATTTCCATGGAATTAGCACTTTTCGGTAATCTCGTCGGTAATAAATCCTTTGGCTATGATATTTGCACTCTTTCTCTAGACACTTGTGTTAATATCATCCATACAATTTTAATTTGTTTATTTTAAATTAATTACAGATTTAAAGTAATGATTTCCTTCACGCATAACTGGCTTTTCATGGCTACGAAGGAAGGGGTGGATATTTGATACGACAGACTACAGTTTGGCCAATAGCAGAGCTCTATTTATCTCTGTACATGAATTCGTGTATGGTTTGCTAATGTGCATCCAGCTTCGTTATTTGTTGTAGTATTTCTCGCAAAAGATGAGTTACATATGATTACAATATTTTGATACGATGATTTTTTTGGTGATGTCACCATGATTTTGCTGATGCAACGGCGTGTCGTGATGCCACATTTCATTCATTGATCGGAGGAGGTGACATGTTCAAGTGTAAAAATCGCTAACCTTTTCGTTAATCATATTAATACATGGAAAATTCAGAGAGAAACATTCGCCTTGCATATAATATTTCAAATGAAAATAAAATTTCATTATGTTTCGTGTTTGCCCCCATGTCGGTGGCTCACGGAAAAACGTTCCATCTTGTGCTGCGTTTGTAGCCTTGCCAACCTGTAGTAGTGAGAAGTTCCAGGCTTGGTATCGTTCCATGTGGTTTTGTCGGTAGAATAATGTCTGTGCGCTATACTGATGGCCCTGGTTCGTGTCACGGCATGGAATCTTTTTCACTAGGTTGCGTCTTTTCCTTTGCGTCTTTTCGTTAATCTTTTAATTTTTGTTGTTGAAAAAAATGAGTTTACAGCGTGATGTTCATAATTTACGCAGAAGACAACGGCGTGCCGCTGATACTGTGAGCGAAAAAATTGAAAGACGATCCATTCGAAATCAAACTGATAGGCTTAGGCGATCCATAGAACGCTTCAATCAATGGCAAAATAGACTTATCCAACGAAGACGAAACTGCGTGGATTCACAATTTGAAGTGATAACATCCCGGAGTATAGCTGTGAATATAGGACTGTAGTGTACGAATTTTAGGGCATATGCTCTGCGCGGGATCAGCAAGTATTTTATATTGGTATTCCTCCAAACTAAGCTAAAAATTGCTAATAGTAATAAAAATATACTTGAAAAGGCTTAATACCTTTATTCAGATCAGCATATGTTTCATCGCAGAATCGACAACATTTTCAAGATCCTTGTTGATAGAAATACAATTTTTGCAAAAAATTTTAAAAACAAGAAATCGACGTCAATTTCTCAAATCTTGTGACGACAGTTTTTTCTCTTTTCTCTTGCTATAATGTTTGGAAATTCTGTTCAAAACGCCGACTTTCACTGTATTTTCTAAAAGATATTTTGCGTTTACCAAAAAACAGAAAACGTCTTTTGATTACATTCTAAATAACAGCTGCCAATTTCATCAGTTTTTGGACATAAATTAATTTAAAAATGTGTCAGAAAATAGCCCTTTTGAATTTGAGAACAACCTTAATGGACGCCATCAGTGTGACGTCACAGGCAACTCAACTCCGCGTATCAACCGCAAATTGGACCCATACAAATCCAGTGTTCAGAGTATAGTAGAGATGCAGTATATCGTCAAAAACGGCTTGTAATATGAAGCCACTTATTGCTCAAATCATTCGGCACAAACAAGACAAGCACGTGCAACAAACTTGAATTAATTGGACGGGAAGAGGTTTTCAAAGAGAACCGCAAGTGTTTGGGTCGGATTGTAACCGGTTTTTACAAGTTTCAGATTTGCATTTATTATAATATATATTATTATACTGCCAGCTTATAATTATTGCATAATTGAAATGTTCGGGGGAACAAGGTACATAAACCACATTTGAGGCGTTTCGACAAAATCAGTTTTAAAGATTTTGATGAAATCCTGAAATCAGGTATTGGTGCAGGCTACGCCCACTCTGATCTCCAATCAAACAAACCTTGAATTTTGTGATTTTTTATATATCTGGACAGACTTAAATTCCAATAAACATTCCTCAGAGGCCCTGCTTTTAATTCGACTGATTCTCAAACTTATATTGAACATATTACGATTACCATTGGTGTGCACCGTAGAAATGGACAGATAGAGCGATTTCATGCTCCGTTGATCCCAATTCTGACAAAACTATCTTTAAATGATCCCACCAAGTAGTATAAACATGTTCCTTTAGAACGCAGCCGTAGGAGGTGGGGCCGCTAACCCTAGGTACATTTCGAAAGAGGTTCGCTTCGAAAAACCGACTAACGAAGCTGTGCTAGTTTATAAATAAGTATAAAGTTTGAAAAATTTCGGAAAAGGCTTTATGTGTATTTACATGTCAGGGATATTTTAATAAATATTACAACAAATGTAACCTTCTTCCACAGAAGAAATTTACATCGTACTAAGATTTTAGCACAATAACATGCAAATTTTCAATTTTTTTGTTCCGTTTCCTTTTTATATGCATTTCATAAAATGTATTTATTAATTTATATTTCTGAGTTAAAAAAAAAAGTGATGTAGTCAAGTACTATACAATAAAATCAGAAGCAGCCTAAATGGAAATTTCGCGTTCAGCTTTTTCAAGACTTTATAGAAATAGCACTTTTTTTAATTTTCAAAGCAAAATATAACTGCGCTGATATTTTTCTGCATTTTCTCTATCATTCATTTTACACTGAGAAGGGGTTCCTATTGGGATGCCTTAAAATAGTTATATGCTGAATATTTTGGCTGTTTATTATGCTCTTTAAGCCGCTTTTTACATATGACGAATCTATTCTAAGACAATGTTATTCATACGAGTTGTAATTTTCCCAGGGATGAAAAAGTGCCCAGGCCAGGATTCGAACTAGGGTCTTTTGACGGGAATTGCCAATGCTGTGCCAACTGAGCTAGCCTGGATAAATCTGGCAAGCGCACCACCCAGAAACTTTATTGACTATGACATCGGGTCTGATATCTGAACTAGAGTCCTGCATTGGGTCGGGTTACCCGCTTTTACCCGCACCAAACCCGAACCGTGGTTCGAGTTCGGGTCGGGTTAGAGCTATATTTTTTAGTTACGGATCGGTTGATTTTTACTTATTTTGCTGTGGGTCGGATTCGGATTGGGTTAACTTTCTTTGTTTCGCGTTCGGGTCGGTTTCGGGTTGACCTGATTTTTCAAAATAATGTCCATGATATTTTTCAGGTTAAAAATCTATATGCAATAAGACCACCATAATGATCACACCCAAAAACTGGACACCTCTATTTAGCGAACACTTTTTCCAATTGCTAACACTTATATATTCATACGTTTATATCTCTGAATATTGGATACCTCTCAATCTACACACGTGTAACATGTAGATGTGCGCATAAGCAATCAGAAATATGATACATGTGTTTTTGTATGTATAAAAAAGCGAAATGTTGATAATATTTTTCATATTTTGAGAGAAGAAATAAATCGTTCTTTTTAAAGAAAGAATAATCTATAATCACATTTCTCAAATACATTTTATTTCTCATGCAGTAAATTGAATGTATATTCATTCATATTCAAATACTTATTTCTTTTCATCTGAAACATAGATCTGCTTAAGCTTTTTGTGAAAATTTCAACAACCCGACTTGCAACAAACCGACTAGTACTGCAACAAATACGACTAGTAAGAAATATTCTAGGGTGAACCCGACCCGCAGAAAGAAAATTAGAGTCATACCGACTCGAAAAAACAAAATTAGGGACAAGCCGACACGATGCAGGACTCTATTCAACGATCCCGAGGTGTTCGCTATTCAGAGCCTTTGCTATATTTGAATATTAAAGAATATAGATTTGTTCATTTTTTTTCTAGAAAACATAAAATTGTCATTAGAGATATAATTGTATATTACTTTTCATAATTGCATTGAAACAGGATATAATTTATTTTCATTTCGGGGTCGGGTCAAGTAGTGGGTTGAAGTATTTTGGGTATGGGTTGGGTGCGTGTTAAAATATGTCGGGTTGCGGGTCACCAAAAATTAATTTTATCGTGTTTGGGTTGAATTGCTGGTCGAGGAAATTTTTTTGTCGGGTATGGGTCGGGTTGCGACTTGACTTCAAATCGAATTTTCGGGATCGGGTCATGTACAAACCGGCCCGCGCAAGACTCTAACTCTGTGTGCTTTTCAGATTTGTTGGCAGAGCATTGGAAGCTTCGGCGAAAAGGTCCCTGTTTGGGATCTTAGCCTGGACACTTTTTCACTCTGGAGGAAAATTACAACTCGTTTGATTTGTTTACCAATTAGAATAATTGTGTTAAAAATAATCAAAGATAGTTTATATTTTTTTATCCGCATTTAATTGCTTTAAGAAAGGTTTTAAACGCTAAATTCCACCCCCACATTTCTGCGCCACGCCATGGCTAAAAACGATAAAGATTTGTGGTGAGACGAACTTTCTCTAGATGACTTCTTATAGCATGCCATCCTGCCATCGTTAACGAGCCGCGGGCTGATAGTAAGCAATATGTTATCGGTGTTAAATAGGGAAGCATTTGCTATTTTCATGGATACAATATTGTAAAATAAATTTTTTATGCGTTTGATTTTTCCTAACATATAAATCGTACAATGCAATCGTTGGCAGATTGTTTTTGTTTAATTTTCGACTATATTATAGTAATCAAAATATAATGAAATTAAGCAAGAAGTTCACAGAAACAAAAGCTTTCTTTCGAAACTGCAAAACTTATGAAGAAATCGTAATAATAATGATTTTTTATTCTCATTAAAACTTGGAGGAATAGATTCCTAAATCTAAATCTAATTTATACAATTTCATTGTACAAATTAGATATATACTCACATGCTATCTTTTAACACTTTTCAACATAGTTGAAAAGTGTTTATGAATTCGGTTTGCCTGTCTGTCTGTCCATGCTGTAACTCTCGTAAATATACTCGGATTGCCATGAAATTTTTCTATGTCATTGAGGTTTATTATAAAATTTTAGGTATTGAAAATGAAGTGTGTAGCATTTTATAGTTCGTTTAAAGAGACACGTAAAAGATTTCTGTTACATTACGGTCTATTGAGGAAAATCGTCGCTATTTATTGATGTTATCGGTTATTTATGGGTCATTTATAAAGACACACAAAACAATTCGGTTAAAGGACTGACTGAGATTGGTAACTTCTGGAAGTGCATTTTCCTCTCTGGCATGCATTTTATAACTGATCTGATTTTGAGTGTATTAGGGGGTGTGAATAAATTCTATAGCTTACACACAGAGCAACACGGAAAACTTCGCAAACATTACCGGATATGGACAGAAATTGCTGAAAATGGATTTTTGCTGAGTTATGTGGAGGTTTTTTTTAGTTGCTTATTTAGGTATCTTATTCCAATCCAGGAAAAAATGACATTTCTTAATAAATCGTATAAGTGCTGGAAAGTGTTTCATAATCCATGCCTGACGCATGATTTTTCGTTCTTTTTTATTTAAACTCTTAAACAATAATTGTTCATCGTATCTAAAAATTATTTGCAAATGTTTTATGTGAAATCATTTCCTGTTTTTCTTACAGGTTGTGGGATCGGATGTTTGGTAACAGGTGTCTGTCTGGAAAACTTCGGAGGCCATACCACATTTTTCTATGCATCATTTTTCTGTGTCATTGCCACGTTGATAAATGGAGTGTTTACATTCGTCTTCAGATATAGAAAAAGTTCTCACGGTGTGACTAAATCAGCAGCATGTGCGGAACGTTATTGAATAATATCATGTAATTTTTACGAAACCACTAATGATGACATGTCATTACTTAAGTGCATTATTCTGCAGTGGCAAATCTTTCGCAAAAAAATTCTGAAAACGTTTCGAAATTTCAATGCTTAGCAGTTTTATTATATAAACATACCATAAATAAACATTCAACAAATTTTTAGGCCCTAGAAAAACAATTTATTTTAGTTTCATAAAATTGGAACAGAAAAATGCTTATAAAAGATGTCCGAATCAAATGTGCCTAATTTAAACTTCCATTTAATATATATATATATGTATATATATATATATATATATATATATATATATATATATATACAGGGTGATTCAGCTCGTCGGTGACAAACTTTAAGGATCTATAGAGCACACCTAGACGAACATTTTTGAATAGGGAATGTAGGGTCCCTGACGTGATGGTAAGGCGCTAGGCGCTTTCGAAAATTTGGGTGCCGAAATTCGAAACGTCATAAAAACTAGGGAAATGGTTAGATTTTCTTGCTTGTTGCGTCGAAATGATTCTGTTTGTTTAGACTTTCTTCAGTACCAATTTGATAAGCGTATCTCTTAAAACATGGATAGGGGGCGCTGCAGACTTTGGAGAGCTAGACAACAACTTTAAGCCCGTTATTTTGATAATTTAACACATGCTCGCCAAAGTTTATACTCTAACTTAAAGTTTGAACCCAAAAGTAGAGCCCTGCAAAAAGCGTAAGAGCCGGAATAAAATGTCAAAGTACAGGGTGGTCGAAACTCGAAGGCTCCTAGGAGATAAACAAACAGATTTCTTGACTTATGGCATGCATTTTCATGATTCTGTTTGCTGGGGCTCTCTGAAACTCAGTTGAACGGTACAAAAAGAAACATCGATAGGGGGCGCTTTGGGCAAAAAACATAATTCGTTGACATTTCGGACGCTAACTGGAAACGGGGCGCTACGATCAGTTAGAAACAAAACAATAGAGTAATTTACTTATCATAAGAAGCTATTAAAACTGCAGTTTGTTTGTTTTTTTTAACAAACATAGCTGGTTTCAATCATGCACAATGCGCGCAATAAAATTTACATAAGGTGCTTTTTGCTGATTTATGCAAAAGATATCGTACCATATCGATATGCAAAAGATACGTAATGCGTAGACGACAACGCGAGATGACGTAGTTGTATGCGCAGACACGTCTTTTGAACGTGCGGTACCTACTTAAGCTTCGGGTTACTTGTCTGCAGATCGGTAGTAGGATGAAACGGTACACAAACTCTGAATTGGCTGACATGCATTTGGCGTATGGCGCTGCTGGTTGTAATGGACGAGCCGCTCAGCGGTTGTACGCCGAGCGTTACCCCAACAGGCAAATCCCCTGCCATGCCTTCTTCGCTCGAGTACACCAGAGGTTGTCCACAACGGGATCTTTCGACGGAGGCAGGCCTGAACGGGAGCGATCAGTGAGCACCCCCGACAACGAAGAGGCTGTGCTTAACCTGGTTGAGGACAACCCAGGTCTTAGCACGAGAGATATCGCCAGACATGTTGGCATTTCGCAAGCAACTGCGTGGCGCATCTTACGTTCCCGGAATCTGCACCCCTACCACATCCAGCGGGTGCAGTTGCTCAGAGAGCAGGATTTTGGCCCTCGAGTGGAATTCTCAAGATGGTACTTGGCGATGAGATCCAGGGATCCCCGTTTTGTAAACAGCATTTTGTTTACGGACGAGTCCACCTTCAGCCGGGAGGGAATGTGGAACGCCCACAACAGTCATGTGTGGTGTGATGAAAATCCACATGAAACCAGAAGCCGAGCAGCCCAGGAGCGTTTCTCAGTAAATGTGTGGACCGGCATTCTGGGGGATTGCCTCATTGGCCCTTATTTGTTACCTGAACGGCTGACAGGTAGAAATTACCTGATTTTCCTGGATCAAGTGCTGCCGCAGCTTCTGGATGAGGCGCACGTACCCGAAGGTTCGCGTCGCCAGATGTGGTTCCAGCACGATGGAGCTCCGGCCCATTACACGAACGACGTGCGTCTCCATCTAAACGCAAGGTATGGCCAGCGGTGGATCGGGCGTGGGGGTCCAGTTCACTGGCCTGCCCGATCACCAGACCTCACCTGCTTGGATTTCTTCCTTTGGGGTTACCTGAAGGCCGAGGTATACCATACACCTGTCAGCAGTGCTGAAGAACTTGTGGCGCGCATTGTGGCAGCTGCAGGGCAGATCAGAGATACTCCTGGCATTGTTGGAAACACACACTCCTCAATGCGACGGAGGTGCGAAGCCTGCATCATGGCCCAAGGTCGAAATTTCGAGCATCTTCTGTAGTGTTATTTTTTGTAAATAAATTTCCAGTATCATTGATGTTTTTGGTCTAAATTTATTCAGAAGTGTTGAGCAGAGGTAGAAAATGTGTTTTCATTATTACTAACTGATCGTAGCGCCCCGTTTCCAGTTAGCGTCCGAAATGTCAACGAATTATGTTTTTTGCCCAAAGCGCCCCCTATCGATGTTTCTTTTTGTACCGTTCAACTGAGTTTCAGAGAGCCCCAGCAAACAGAATCATGAAAATGCATGCCATAAGTCAAGAAATCTGTTTGTTTATCTCTTAGGAGCCTTCGAGTTTCGACCACCCTGTACTTTGACATTTTATTCCGGCTCTTACGCTTTTTGCAGGGCTCTACTTTTGGGTTCAAACTTTAAGTTAGAGTATAAACTTTGGCGAGCATGTGTTAAATTATCAAAATAACTGGCTTAAAGTTGTTGTCTAGCTCTCCAAAGTCTGCAGCGCCCCCTATCCATGTTTTAAGAGATACGCTTATCAAATTGGTACTGAAGAAAGTCTAAACAAACAGAATCATTTCGACGCAACAAGCAAGAAAATCTAACCATTTCCCTAGTTTTTATGACGTTTCGAATTTCGGCACCCAAATTTTCGAAAGCGCCTAGCGCCTTACCATCGCGTCAGGGACCCTACATTCCCTATTCAAAAATGTTCGTCTAGGTGTGCTCTATCGATCCTTAAAGTTTGTCACCGACGAGCTGAATCACGCTGTATATATATATATATATATATATATATATATATATATATATATATATATATATCTAACGTAGAACGTAGAATGAAGCCATTTAAGGAATATGACAGACGAAAGTTTAAAGTGCGGCGACATTTTTTTTCTGTTGATACTATGGTGTAACTGCTGTTGTTGCGAGCACTCAAGGTGAAACATGGCGACACACAGGGAGAAAGAAGAAATTGTTTGTTTGCTATGGAGATGTTATATTGCATCGAAAATGAACATGATTCCCTCAAGCGGTAATTTTTTCTGATGAGGCAACATTTCATGTCTCTCTAAGAGAGTTTAATAAGCGCAATATCAGAATTTGGGGATCACTAAGGAAGATCCCCCAAGTGTCAGTTCTGGATTTTGACGAGCGTGGCATCATTCGGAAGCTTTTGTCACGTGGATCAAGAAATGAATAGGAACTATACCCCCGAATCCAAGAATTTGCGAAATATGGACCCTTTTCTGTTTTTGAAGAAAAAAAAATAAAGAAGGGGAAAACAACACGAGATACCTTCTAAAGCTTGTGTGTTGAAAACACAAGTTTTGCCAACAACAGGTACAAACGATAAAGGGCATTATTGTATGACAGCGCAGGTGTGTTTAGTAAGAGTGAAGCATACATGTTTTACTGATGGGAAGACTGGAACCGTATTTCTCATGAAAGTCTTTTCGAAAGCATACTTACGCAGTTCATTGAAAGTAGATAAAGAGATCTAGTTATAGACCAAATAATGTAATTTTAGTATACTTTGTACAGTAATAGTGTTAACATCACAGCAAATATTTCGATGGGTTTTTGAATATTCGCCTATTTTCTTTACCAAGTACTTGAAAAAAGTAATCATACAGTGACTGAACTTATTTTGTCGATTCAGATGGAAGTAAGACTGGTTATATACAAGAACCTAGATTTTAGATGCTTAAATTTTCATCTGTTTGTGGCCACTTCATCTGTCGAATATTAGGATAGCATTCTCATTATCACACTATGATGATAAACTATCACGCAAACTACTATCGTGATTAATTATAAGATAAAATTCCTGCCTACGATCGCTTTTGAAGGAATCTCATACTGTTTTCCCCTTCTTTCTCTTCTACCGAAACAGAAACGGGCCCATATTCGTGAACTACTGGATTCGGGAATATAGTTCCTGTACTTATCCTGATCCTCGTGACAAGAGCTTTAGAACGTTACCACTCTCGCCAAATTCCAGAACTGACAGTCGCAGATGTTCCCTAGTCAGAAAACCTCCATCAGAGTTAGGCAAATCTGTAATTTCAATTATCTGCAATGTAATTACAGTTTAATCGTATGTAATTAATTATAATTAAAATTACATGCCGTAAAAAATTCTTGCAGCACTGTAACCAGAACCGCCCCCATCCCATTATTTGACAAAATTGCTGTGTTTGAATGTGTGTAACTATAATCAATTACATTTAATTAACCTGTAATTACACTGCGGATAATTGAGATTACAAATTTGCTCGACTCTGATCCCCATTCAGTACAGGAAGTGGAAAGAAACAGCCCAATAGTCAATGTGTGGTGCGCACTAAAGGGGCACACGTGGAAGTGCACTGATTTTTTACTAAAAATTTTGTGAGTGCTGTTATACATTTTTCGCATGCTTTCTACCTTTTTGTTAACTGTAGCAATGCCTCAAAATCAGGAACATTTGATTCGGACACTCTGTATTCTACCACATATTACAGTTTCATTTTGTAACATATTCTAACATAGTTGAGAAGCGTTTATGACTTCGGTTCATCTCTCTGTCCGTGTATATGTCTTTTCGTGCTCTAAGCTTTTGTAAAATATACTTGAATTTCCATGATATTGATCTTTGTTGTTGACGTTTTCTATAGCATGTATCCTGCTGAAGATGGAGTACCTATTAAAGTTCGTTTCCAGAAATACAGAAAAGACTTCAGTTACACTATAGCCTATGCAGTGTATTTTAATAATGTTTCACTGCTTTAAACCTACTGAAATATACAGGGGTGTTCTAAAATTGGACATACAAATTAACAGGGGTGGTAAAAGGCATCAAGAGGATGAAAAAATACCATAGTACATGGGGTCGCAAACGACATGCTTAATAAAAAAAAGTCCTTCCGGCCAGTGCCGGGAGGAAGAGGTAGCTTTCATATTCCTTATTTTAAAAAAGCCAACTTATATTATTCAAACACACGAAGCTCAATTAAGTGGAAACCGAATGTAGGAGATTAAATTTTAATTTTTATCAATACTAAATCATTATGAAAGAGAATTTCGCGAAATTAGTCAGCTTTATCCAAGCTGCTTTTATTTAAAGTAACTTATATTTGGCTGAAAAATTCGGCGATTTCTTAAAGTGCCTGCCATTTTAAGACAACATGGTGGATGAGGCTAACCAGTGAACTTGGTCGAGACCTTAGTAATTGCTGTGCACATGTTCACTCGCATCGGAATCGGTTGATATATACGAGTGCTGCAGGCAAAAAATCAGATTTTTCAAAATGTCGCCCACGTTAAAAATTGAAACTGCTATATATGGACCATTTTTTAAGGTAAAGACAAACAAAAAATGCTCCTGAATCCTTATATCAAGGTCAAATACTTAAGAAAGAAACCTTTTTCAATTTCTAATTTTTTTGCACCTCATTTTAAATATAATTTTTTTTTAATTTAATGGCCGCCATTTTGAAACAAGATGGCTGATGAAGCTGGCCAGCGAACTTGGTCGAGATATTGATGTATACTATCCAAATGCCTTCTTCCATCGAAATAGGCGAATACGTGTGGTATCGCGTGACAAATACAAGATCGTTTCAATGTGTTAGCCATGATAGAAATTCAAAGTGCTATAATTCAACCACTTTTTAAGATATAAACAAAAGAACAAATTTTCAGAAACAAAAACTGCTCCAAAATCTTTGTATCAAGGCCAAACACACAAAAAAATCTTTTTCATTTTCCAATTTTTTAATGCCTCATTTTAAATTTTAAATTACATTTTTTTAAAAAAATGGCAACCCTTTTGAAACAAGATGGCGAATGAAGCTGGCCAACGAACTCGGTCGAGACATTGGTATGCACTATGTACAGACCAAGTAACATTCAAATCGGTTCATAAATACGCCTGTCATCGCGTGACAAAAATCAGGTCGTTTTAAAATGTCAGCCACAATAGAAATTCAAAATATTATAGCTCAGCCATTTTTTTAGATATAGGTGAAACAAAACCTGTTCCGGAATCTTTGTATTAAGGTCAAAGACATACAAAAAAATTCTTTTTCATTTTCTAATTTTTTGGTATCTCATTTTAAATTTAATTTTTTTTTAATTTTTTTAAATAGCCGCCATTTTGAAACAAGATGGCGGATGAAGCTGGCCAACGAACTCGGTTGAGTTATTTGTATGTACTATGTACACACCAAGGTACATCCAAATCGGTTCATAAATACGTCTGTTATCACGTGGCAAAAATCAGGGCGTTTCAAAATGTCAGCCACGCTAGAAATTCAAAATGCTATAACTCAACCATTTTTTAAGATATAGACGAAACAAAAACTGCTCCCGAATCTTTTTATCAAGGTCAAACACATAAGAAAAAAATATTTTTCCAATTTTCAATTTTTTGGTACCACATTTCATATTTAAATTTTTCTTAAAATTTTAAATGGTCGCCATTTTTAAACAAAATGGCGATGAAGCTGGCCAACGAACTCGGTCGAGACATTGGTCTGTACTATGTATAAACGAAGTTACATCCAAATCGGTTCATAAATACGCCTTTTATCGCGTGACAAAATTCAGGACGTTTCAAAATGTCAGCTTCGCTAGAAATTCAAAATGCTATAACTCAGCCATTTTTTAAGATATAGACGAAACAAAAACTGCTACGGAGTCTTTGTATAAAGGTCAAATACATAAGAAAAAAATATTTTTCCATTTTCAATTTTTTGGTACCACATTTCAAATTTTAAATTTTTTAAAAATGTTTAAATGGCCGCCATTTTGAAACAAAATGGCGGATGAAGCTGGCCAACGAACTCGGTCGAGACATTGGTATGTACTATGGACACACCGAATTACATCCAAATCGGTTCATAAATACGAGTGTTACAGTGTGACATAGGTCAGATATATATATATATATATATATATATATATGTGTGTATATATATCAATTTTGAACGGAGGGTGGTTTCGGGGTCTGGGGGTCATGATCGATGAAAATATACCAAAATTTTTTGAAATTGCTACCCTCCGAACGGCTGCAATAGGTAGCTTTTTGTAAAGAAAGCTACCTAAAAATACTGGGTGTTCTGCCCTAACTCAAGTTGGGTTGACGTAATAACTTTCAGAAAACTGAAGTATATTATAAGGAAATATTTAACAGACAGGCTCACCTTTGCTATAAGTACGACAACGCCAAAAAAAGTGGTCGAAGTTTCCATTATATGCGCCAACAGTATGTGCACTTGACGCTCCACATTTTGGACTGTGATTATCATAGTTTATACGATATCATCGATTGCGTGAGCAACCTGTTTCCCCAGAATTTTTCGTAATGTTATAACATTTTAGACAAAACAGGGTACATATCGTTGCATTTTCATTGCAATGTTTTTATTTTTCTCAAAATTATTTGTGTCAGTTAGAATGAAACACCCTGTATTTGTGACTAAATGAGTAGTTTGCGACCCCATGTTCTATCGAAATTTTTCATCCTCTTGATGCCTTCTATCACCCCCTCTTAATTTGTCGGTCGAATTTTGGAACGCCCTGTATATGTATGACTAAGATGGACGACAACATATTTTGTATGGAATATGAAGCGTGTAGCATATATCGTGCGTTTATATGGACACACAAAATAATTCCATTGCATTATGGTCTATAGAAAAAAAAAAGTTTGCAGTGTATTTCATTGACACTACAGTTTTTCAAACATAATGAAACTTACATACATCACTATAAGGTGCACTGCAACATGTGTTTTATAGGTTATGAAGTGGTTAGAATTTCTCGTTTATTTACATTGACACAAAAGAATTTGGTTACACGAGTGACTATGAGAAATAATTGGTGGAAGTGCGTTTTCAGCTGTGATATGCAATATTATGCTTAACTCCCCTACGAGCTACGCTCGTCACTCCCCCACCCCCACCCCCCCCGTTCAGACACAGCAGACTCTAAAAACCCGCTAATTTAATCGGCTTTAAAAAGATTATGGAAGATTGAATTGTAATTAAAAAACCAATGGAACTAAAAACTGGTGGTGGAACTAAAAGAATCTCCCTGTAAGCGGGCTTCCATTCATTTCCCTTTGAATAGGGGAATTGTAAGGCTGAATCAGCAGCTGTTAAGAGATCCAATGGCTGTTTCCGTCTTTGATTAAATAAGGTCAGTTAAACATTTGAAAATAAACTAATATAAAATAAATTAAGTAAACAGAGCCTTTATCGACCGGTATTTTTTTAACAACGCTATAAGAAAGTTGTTTTAAATAAGACATTTTAAATGTATCATTTTGAATCTGACGTAATTTTCACCAAAGATTTCTTTCTCTTTTTAATATTAATGTAAAAATACTTTTGTTGTTAGAAAGGAAATGTTATTTGCTCTGTCTTAGAGCTCACAACAATAGTTAACAAGTTGGAAATTGCTCGTCAAACGTGGCAAATGAGGTGCGTTCGTACTATAACTAGTTTTATAATTATATTTTGCACCCCATATTGTACTGAATGTATATTTTTTTGCGCTTCATAAGTGCATAGTCTGTAACATCATTAAAATGCACTTACAATAATTTTTTCCCCATTCCCCGTAATGTAACAGAAAACTTTTGACTGTCCCTGTAATTAAACTATACATTCGATTTCAATAAAATTTGAAATGACTCGACAAAATTTTGCAGCAATTATACATTAAAAATTTCAGACCATTCGGAAGGCTGTAAAATCATTAAAATGCATTTGCAATAATTTTTTCCCATTGGCCATAATGTAACGGAAAACTTTTGGGTGTCCCTGTAATTAAACTATACATCCGATTTTCATAAAATTGGAAATGGCTCAACAAAATTTTGCAGCAATTATATATTAAAAATTTCAGACCATTCGGAAGGCTGTAAAATCATTAAAATTCACTTGCAATAATTTTTCCCATTGGCCGTAATGTAAAGAAAAACTTTTGGGTGTCCCTGTAATTAAACTATACATCCGATTTTCATAAAATTGGAAATGGCTCGACAAAATTTTGCAGCAATTATATATTAAAAATTTCAGACCATTCGGAAGTCTGTAACATCATTAAAATTCACTTGCAATAATTTTTCCCATTGGCCGTAATGTAAAGAAAAACTTTTGACTGTCCCTGTAATTAAACTATACATCCGATTTTCATAAAATTGGAAATGGCTCGACAAAATTTTGCAGCAATTATATATTAAAAATTTCACATCATTCGGTCGGGTAGTTTTTGCTCTGTTATATGCGGACGGACAGACAGACGGACGGACAGACAGACGGACGGACAGACAGATGGACGGACAGACAGACGGACTGAACGACGACTATAGGTGCTACGTATTTATATAATTACGAACGCACCTAAAAAGATCATCTGAAAATATGAAATAAATGCCTGGTGTATTTTTTAATTTAATCTGCTTTGCAATATTATTATTTGGTCATTATAAATATGATGTAAGTTCTCCTATTTAATGCTTTTAAAGCATATTAAATTTATTATTTTAGAGTTTTCTTTCTCTTTTTATTATTCACGTGAAAATACTTTTGTTGCTACAAAGGAAATATTTTTATTTACGCTGCCTTAGAATTGGCAACAATAGTTTAAAATATAATCTAGAAATGTGAAATAGATGTGTCGTGTACATATATTTTTAAATTTAAACAGTTTGGAAATATTATTGTTTGGCCATTTTAAATATGACGAAATTTCCACACATTGACAGCTTTTAACGTATGTTAATCTATTTATTATTTTAAAGTTTTCTTTCTCTTTTTAATATTCTCGTGAAAATAATTTTGTTGCTAGAAAGGAAATATTTTTATTTGCGCTACCTTAGAATTGGCAACAATAGTTTAAAGTATCATCTAAAAATGTGAAATAAATGCGTCGTGTAAATATATTTTTTAATTTAAACTGTTTGGCAATGTTATTATTTGGTCATTATGAAGTAATTTCCCCCCATTTAAGGCTTTTAACGCATATCAATGTACAGTCGAGTCTCTCTATAACGAAACTCCATACATCGAATTTCTCTATATAACGAATTTTTAGTAGGAACAGTCCCTTTTTCCCATGATCTCATTAAAAACAGTCTCCATATAGCGAAATATCTATCTCCATATAACGAATTTTTTCATAAAATGTTCTTTATTTATTGTTTTAAAAAAGCTTCCAAATCACATGGAATCAATTTTCCATCACTGATTAGTGATTTATCGTTCAGTGCTGAGTTTTTTATCTTACTTTTCTACCTTGAATCTCCTTGTTTTTTATGCCCAACAATTTCATCCCCCCCCCCCCACTCCCTCCCACATACCTTCAAACATACTTCTTAAAACAGTGTCAATTGGATTGTTATACATATAAGAGCGGTCTCAGAGAGGTAATTGAAGTTTAAGGTGAATGAGAATTCAAATGGAGGAAAATGTTCCCGATACAATTTCATTCCTTGCTAAAGTGTGAACATTTTTTCGAGAGTGTAACAATTTTGAAATATAAACAGCGAAAAATTACAGATTTCTTCGTTTAAAATTAATTTAATTTTTCCTTATGTGATTTCTATTATGTTTTCAAATAAATGTTTGTTCTCCTTTCTGAAACTGTTTAAATAATTCAGAAATACAATATTAGGTTAAAATTTACAGTTAAACATTTCAAATTCTTAATTAAACACCTCAAAAGTAATTTTTGCTCAAAATATACACATTAAATAGGAATTTTTTACTGGAACAATGGATTTCGTTATATAGAGACTCAACTGTATTTAATATTTTAAATTTTTCTTTCTCTTTTAAAATTCATATGTAAATATTTTTATGACGTAATTTTCAATATTTTCCTGCGTTTAATACGTAACCATTTAATTCTAATTTGAAAGCTTTTTTCTGTTTATAATAGTGACGTGTAAATAAATTTTATAATTTGAAGGTAATATTATTATTTGCACTGTTTTAACAATTTAAAATAATAACTTTTTCTAAAATATGTAAAAAATGTCTCTCGAAATGCTGAAACTTTGAATTTAAAATAGAAATAAACCTACGAAAATTAGTCAAATTAAAAAAATAAATGCAGTCTGCACACCGGGAACTTCTAATGCATTATCCTTACAAAAAATGATTAAATTCCTTTATATAGTTTTAACTCCTATAAAACTTTTTTAATGGAACGATTTTGACCAACTTTAACATTAAAAATCTCTTAAAATAATTCTTCGATTTAAAAGCTTTCTGCATCAGTGTGTTTATCAAACATTTTTCTATAATACCACCAATTTTCATATTTTTGTATGCAGTACTTTTCTCAATATTAACGAAGAAAGACAAAAAATTCATTAACAGCGGCGGTGACAACATTAGTTACTTTTTTTAGAATATATATAGAGAGATTACGCGATGTAAATAAACTCTATTGGATATCATATACAGAGATGCACAAAAGAATTTATAAGCATTATCGTCTATGGGCGTGAATGACTTAAAGTGTGCTTTTAATTGTGCTTTGCAGTTTCCAACTGAACTGTATTTTAGTATAATAAGAGATGATTGTGGAATATAAATAAATTTGCATAAGCGCTGCGCAAATGGAAGTTGGATACATTGTTGGATACATTGTTGGATACATCTATAGCAAATGATTGCCGAAAGTGTGTTTTTAGTGCGTGCTTAGTTATTTTACACATTTTCCAGCTGAATTAAAGTTTAGTTTATTATGTGATGTTGGCATGTATAAATTTTTAAGGTAGAGCTATAGAGCTCTATAGAACTTCTATGAACGAACATTTTCTGAAAGTGCATCCGCAACTATCCTAGGTGTTTTGTTTTTTTTTTGTCAATCAAATTTTACTATATTAAGTAGCGTTATAGAATATATAAATTTATAAACATGGCTACTCAAAATGATGTGAATTACATTGTCAACTATGGATGGTAATTCTAAGAAAAACACTTTTAGTTGCTTATGCGTTTTCTAATTTATTTATACTTTAGCTGCGTGACATGTATAAAAACCTATATGTCATAAACAAATTGCATAAAAGAATTTGCATACATTATTGTCTACAGTCACTAATTGCTGAAATTTGGATTTCTAAATTGTTTATTTATATATCTCATTTCATCGCATGAAATAATGAAATACTGTAAAACATTAATATGTATATAATTTCTTTTCAATAAATAATTTTGCAATTGTCTTAGCATATGTTTCTTAACACTGGCTTGAAAGGAATAATTACTTTATTTTATTACAATTACTTTAACAGAATTAAATGTTGAGAAAATGAAGAAAAAACTTGAAGCATTAAAATAACTATTAATAAGTAAGCTATTTTCTTTTTCTAATTCGGTCTTAAATTTCAGTATCTTTAAGAAAATTTTAAAGTTACAACAAATTTCAGTATTTATAATCGTATATCTATACAGCTTATAATGTCGGAAAACTTGCAGAAAAAAATTTAACTTTTAACAGAATTTAATTAAAAAACTCTTAAAAAGCTAATAAATTACTATACATAAGTACAGGGTGATCATAATTGAACTGATAGTACTCAACGTGTTCTAATATATTAAGGAAGACGAGGGACGAAGAATTCCGTGCAAAAAAAACAGCTCCACATATCCCCTGTGGTGACTTTTTGAACTATTTGTGTTCGCGGAATCCTTCCTCACCCATCATGGTTAATCATCCTACAAAATTTGACTCCATTCTCGCAATTAGATCGCGAAAACAACTAGTTCCAAAAGTCACCACTAGGAGATATGAGAAGTTTTTTTTTTCCTTTTTTTTTCTTTTTTCGCGGAACTATTCGTCCCCCGTCTTCTTTAATCCTGCTACAAATGGTGGGTCCACTCTCGCAATTAGATCGCGCTTACAACAGGTCAGTTGAATTATGGTCATATATTATACATACACTTCAGCTATTCGGATTCAAATGCTGAATAAAAATATGTACATAAACAATGTTAAATATTGATCATAATAAATTTTCCGCCTTCATCTATAATGCCGTCCCTCTATATTAATATTATAAAGAACTAGCGATTGTTTCTTCGGCTTTTTTTTTTTTTTTTTTTTTTTTTTTTTTTTTTTTTTTGTTGTTGTTGTTGTTGGGGGTAATCTCTGGAACTAACGAACCGATTTCAAAACTAATGGTGGCAAATTGATGGTGACAGCCCTTGCTCCAACACAGACTATATTTTATGTTGATGTCACTACCCCAAGGAGCAGAAAACGTTCTAAAAATGAGATTTTTGTGATACTGAAGGAACTTGAAAATTGGCGTGGTAGTTACTTAAAAGATGCTCTCTAAGAACAGCTTCTAAAAAATTGCAAATTAAAAAGAATGAAATGAGCGAAAAGGCGTTCTAAAAATGTTCTAAATTGCGATTTCTATGGAATCTCATGAAATCCCGAACCGATTTCAAAAGTCATGGTTGCAAATTGATGGTGACAGCACCTGCTCCAGCATAGGCTGTATTTTATGTCGGTATCAGTACCAGCTGGGAGTTGCAGAGCAAGAAAGTTCTAAAATTGCGATTTTTTATTTTTTTTTAATTTCATTTATTTATTTATTTTTTTTATTGAAGGAGCCAGAAACTTGAAATTTAGCATGGTAGTTATATATGACTTATAAGATGTAAATGCTCTCTAAGAACAGTTGAAAAAAAGTTCGAAATTTAAAAGAGTGAAACAAGGGAAAGGCGTTTTAAAAATGGTCTAAATTACGATTTCTATTGAATTGTTAGACTACAAACTTGGAATATGCATGATAGTTACTTTCAAGGTGTAAATGCTTGCTGAGAACGGTTTCTAAACAATTCAAAACTTCAAATGAAATCCGAAATGAGCGCAAAAGCTTCAAAATACATATTCTAAATTATAATTTACTTAGAATTAGTTTTAGTTCTTCTCACTAAATCTCATTTTCGCATAATGCAGTTTAATAGCGAAGTTTAGTCAAACCGTGTCTTAATTAGTGTCATTTTTATTATCAGTAGCAGTATAATTTCTTGTAATGAAAATAGGCGTTGTCAATCCAAATGCCACTTAGTTATTTATTATTTATTTCTGCAACATCTATTTCAGTGTTTTTTCAATAGACTATAAGTTCAAATAAAAATATAAAGAATATAAATCAAATATAGGACTTTTTTTTTTTTTTTTTTACAAATTCCAATAATTAGGATTATTTTTTAATTTGGTCAAAGAGTAACTTAATTTTTCAAGCTAGAATTGTTTATTTTTTATTGTTCCATTCCCTTAAATAAACTCATCCCAATTAAATGAAACTTTCAAGCGAAGTCGCAGGTTTTACTAGTTATTTATAATTCTACAACATTTATTTCAGTAATAGACTATAAATTCAAATAAAAAAAAACAATATAAATCAAACATACGACTTTTTTTTTTTTTTACAAATTCTAATAATTAAGATTATTTTTAATTGATCAAAGAGTAACTTAATTTTTCATTGTGATTTTTTTTTATTTATTCTAATAAACTCATCCCAATTAGATGAAAATTTCAAATTGTCGATTGGCTCATTCACAATTTCTTCCTTTATTATTTCTTTTTTTTTTCTTTTTGGTAATTTTCTTTCACGCTTTTCTCTTCTTTTTTCTTCTGACTGATTGCATGTGTGATTTAAAACATCTGGAGTGCTTTATTTCTCAATGCCCTTTTTTTTTTTTTTTTTGTATGAACATCGGTCGGTTTATTTAAGCTGATGAACTGCGCATCGAAGACGCAAAAATATTAGAAGCAATGAAAGGTTTAATTTTTCTAAAGAAATACTTTTCAGTGTGTGACGGGAATGTTCGCAAGCAACTGATTCTTTTTGAATGCGAACAATAATTTTTCGTATCTAACTTGACAACAACGAATCACACTGTCAAATTCTCTCAGGATATGTGTTGTTGAGAGGATTACACGGTTCGCTAATGCAATTATGGCACATGGATGTTTAGTTGCAAATTATGTGTAGTTTTAGCTGAGATTTTACTTTTAACAATGTAGCTATGATTCCTGAGCTCCTGAGTGAGCAATTTCTAACTGTTGAGTTTCCTATTTGACAAGAATTACTTGTCATTTCTATGTTCTAATGAAAAAAGTTATTTTAGACTCGTAGAGCGTAGTAATTTTTATAAAAAGTCAATCAGGAAAAAAATTAAGTTTCGTTGACACAATCATAGAAAAACTTGTCTTTATAAATGAGAAGTGCATTTTCTTTGGTTCATATAACAGAAAAATATATGATTTCCCTGACAATACTAAAAACAAAAATGAAGTAGTATTTGGCGAAACTCTATTTCGTATAGCATTTATACATATTATGAAAAAACGACCCCTGTTTTAATCCCCTTAGGGGGTGAACTTTCAAAAATATTTTCTTACTACTTGCCTAGGTCATAACAGAAATCTACTGTCCAAATTTTGTGATCCTGACTTTATTTGTTTCAGCTCTACGTTGATAAGTCAGTCAAACAGGAGTTCTCTTTATTATATTAGTATAGATATGGTACTTTCTTGTAAGTATTACTGAAATGTTATAATAGTTTTATTCACTTAATTTCAAGAGATGCAAAGTTTTAATGCTTATTTAAGATATGCAGAGTTTTATAAATAATTCGGTTATTTTACATTTTTTTAACGTAAATTAATCTCATACATATATTTTTTTTCTTTTAAATAAGTTATAGTTAGCCTATTAACTTACTTATGCTTAAAAACGTTTGAGTTGTGATGAAAAAGCAAGTACGCCATAGGGGCGGCAAAACAATGCTCGCTTTAGGCAGCAAAATCAAAATTCCTAGCTTCGGACTGATGCTAATAATCAGCACTAATGTTATCTTAGAGAAGCAATAAAAAGCGCTAATGACCTTCTCGAAAAAGAGACTAAAATTTACAGCTCGCTTCTTGTTTCTTACTAAGCATTTTCTGAATGCATGTTATTTATTGGCTGTTACATAATTACTCACGAAAGTGGCGGAAGAGGAATTTTGAATGAAACGGAAAAGAGTTCTTTACAGGAGAGTGTCATTGCAGGATAGAACTTCAAAAGTTGCTTTACAGAAGGTCTCAAGAAAGATCATCCGGTGAGGAAATATTAACCCCTTTAAAAAACAGGTAAGTGCCCTTCATTTTAAATCAGCCATACTCAATCGCTATCCGTATGTGTCCCGGCGACCCTTTACATGTGGCCCGAGACACATGATCATTAATCCATATTCACAAAATGGATTGACATGTTCACAAAAGATATTTAAGATTTTCCCTGTTGCTTTATATATTTTCATGGGACTACAAAATCTGTCCTGTAATCTATAATTAATTTTAAAGTATGTTAAAAGATCCTATGCTGAAACAGCTTTTTTTGCTTGTTGAAAAGTTATTTTTACTTGTATAGCCCTATTTGTACTACAGTCGTATGTATATAGTTTTGGAAGTAGGAAAACTATGAATTGATCATTAAGAAAAAAAAATGTATAAAATATAATAGTTATTACACTAGTAACATAATAATAAAATAATTATTACAGTAGTAACATAATGATGAAATAATTGCTGCAGTAGTAAGATAATAATACAATAACTATTACAGTGGAAACATAACCATACAATAGATATTACAAAAGTTATAGAATAATAATCTCTCAAACAAAAGGAATCTAGATATGATATTAACGTAACTATTACATTTTTATATTTATTTTTTGACTTACGATCAATTTATAGTTTGACTACTGACAAAACTGTAAAAAAGTTTTGGAATCGCTTCAGTAGTTCTCGAAAAAAAGTACATCCGTGTCGGCTGTTTTACATGTGATTTCGCAGCTGTTGTTGCCCCTTTTAATTGTTTAACTCCTAAATTTATTTTATATGATAAAAGCTATGAAGCAACTTCAAATACGATTTCACCCCTACTTTTCTGAATATAAGCTTAAATTCTGCTGCACGACTGACTTTTAATAACACTTCACGAAGGGATTTATTTTTATTTTATGAATTATAAAAATAATTAAAGAAATTTAGCAAAAGCAAATTTTCGAAAGATATTTGAACCGCTATCGAATTTTTAAAGGAACGGAATTTGCAAATTGGATACTTTTTTCCCCCATGTGCATTTGTTTTAAAATCTACTAGACTGTTCTGTCGCAAGTATTACACTAATATTTATTTAAACAACATAGTCTGGCAACTATAAGTACACGGCCCGGTGTAAAAACTGAAATTTTGGCCCCGCCTGTTTACAATTGTGCTATATCTCGGAACGGCTCGTTGAAAAATGAGTGAAATTAGGCCCGACCAGGCCGTGCAAAAATCAATGAAATCAGGTCCTTTCCTACTCAATTACTATAAAAGATTTTTTTAATGATTGCTGCATACATATTTATGGGGAAATTTTACGGTACATTTTAGATTATTATGTGTTCGTAGTCCATAGAATACAGAATAGCAACATTAATCACCACTTAGATTCTGAGTCTATTACTTAAAAAAAAATACATTAAAAATGTAATGTATAGTTTAGAATAAAAAAGAAAAGATGATTTAAAATATTATAAATTTTGAAGCTGTATAATAAAAAAAAAAGTAGATTTTGGAAATATTTGTCTATGATTTGTCTATAATAGTTTCCAAACGGCGATGAGTAATTCCAGAATTAATTACAACTATATCTGCCATTTTTACTCGTGATCTTGTTAGTTTACTCGCTGATTTTATTCGAGTTTGTAAAATATTCTTATTGATCAACTTTTTAGCTCCACACGGTGCTTAATTTGCGCAGAAGCTCACATGAATGCAGCTCCAATACTTCTTTATTTTTAGTGAATATTTAAATATGAGTTGAAATCTACAGGAGCTTATAAATACTGTTTACTGTAACAGCTTTGTGTGTTGTGTTTTGCTTGTCCATAGCAACTTAAGGAGTAGGATTTTCAGAAAAATTTTCCATACTGATTTTAATGTTTTTGCTCTGTTCATTAATTAGATCTAATTATACATAAATTCATATAGGTATAGTCAAAATATATTTAAAACATTCTTTTGCTGAAGACGAAATTGCTTTCAATTTTGGAAAATTATGTATGAAATATAATAGACTAGGAAAATACAACTGGTCTGCCAAGTCATATCTTGGTGGAAACCACTTGCAGATTTAGTGGTTGATAGGTAGGTTTATCATTGTGTTTTCCTGCATCCAAAGATATAACAACATGGAGCAGGAAAACACAATGGTAAATCTACCAGTCAACCACTAAAATCGGGTTTGTAGGTGTTGTCTGCCAAGATATGACTTTGCAGACCAGTTGTATTTTAATATGCGAATCGAGTTTTAACTAATCCAGGAATTTCAGCCATCAACTCGATGAGGTGATGATTTGTGCAGCCGCCTACCGATCTATAAATATGCGGGTATAGGGGACGGGGAATGCATTATGCTTGTCATTACTGAGTGAATTACGTGAATTTCAAAACTCGCCTTGCCTTATCCAAAATTTAAAAAATTGAGTTTTCCCAATCAATCTATTCTATTGGTGAACCTGAAATGAAACTGGTGAAATTGAGTTGCATTTTCTTCCCTAAAATTGGCTTTTCTTAAAAAATTATGCTAAATTTTAACATGGATGAACAGAAAATTAACATTAATAGAAATTTACTGTATGTTTACTTTGTCATATATTAAAACAAATTTAAAATACATTCTATAAATACATGTAAGTTTATATCTCAGCCACTTCTAAAAATGTTAGGTTGGTAAACTTATGATCCATGAATCATCTCTGATAATATTAATTTAGCAAATTTACGGTCCACAAACAATTTTTAATAATATAGGTTAGTAAATTTACGGTCCATGAGCCATCTGTGACAATATTAGGATAGTAAATTTACGGTCCATGAGCCATCTGTGACAATATTAGGATAGTAAATTTACGGTTCATGAACCATTTCTATTAATATTATATTAGTAAATTTACGGTCCATGAACCATCTTTGATAATATTGGGATAGTAAATTTATGGCCAATGAACCATTTCTATTAATTTTATATTAGTAAATTTATGGTCCATGAACCATTTCTATTAATTTTATATTAGTAAATTTACGGTCCATGAACCATTTCTATTAATTTTATATTAGTAAATTTACGGTTCATGAACCATTTCTGTTAATATTATATTAGTAAATTTACGGTTCACCAACTATTCCTAAATATGGTACACTGGTAAGTTTACGGTTTGTGGACATTAATGCAACTTACGGTTTGCTAATCTTATTTTAAAGTTATAGTTCGCATATGTAAAGTTACAGTCCGTTGCCCGGTTACTCTGCTGCCGGTCTATGGACCGTAATCTGACGATGAAAAGATTTACAGTGCAGAAAATTAGAGCTGAGGTTTATTTTATTTTTTTTTATTTTTATTTTTATTTTTTTTTAAATTAAGGCATGAAAATACATAAACACCCTGTTTATTGTAAGGGGCCGGAATAAAATCCCAGGAAAAGTTCAAAGAAATCGTCAATTGAAAATCTTAAAAATTTGATTCATCTGTCGATTTTATTTGCGTTCTAGAAAGGGCAAAATTGTTTTAAAAAAATTTAAAAATGCTAATTTATCTTAGCCACTCTGCTGCGTGAGTAAAATTTTCTTGCAGGGACGTCGTTTAGTATACGGTGGTATTAGCCGTATATGTTAAGGATCTACCGAAACAGGTTTTTATGACCGAAACCAAAACTGAAACCGATTTTCGGTAATTTTCCAACTTTCAGCCGATAACGTCCACAAATTTTTTAAGTAATTAATACATACATAAATATACAGAATTATTAATTAATTATACATGTAATTATTAATTAATTATACATGTAATTATATGTGTAGCCCAAAATGGCCTTCTGTGCTTTTGACCAATTTTTTCGTCATTTAAAATAAAATATAATTAATTCATTTATGACATAGAATTATTTTCTAACTATACGAATTTCATTTAATTTAAAAAATGTTTTAGGTGTATACCTTGATTTATCTTTTATAATGATTTTTGTAAATGATCATCTATTATACTAGAACTTTCTCAAAGAGTATTCGAAACACTTCTGCTGTTTCAAACTAAAATTTTTCTATTACTGTTAAGACTGCAGCTTTTAATGAGCGTGTTAAAAGCATTTTCAAAGTTTAGTCCTATAGGCATTGCTTGCTTTAAAATTTACACTCACGTCTTGAGTCACTGTCGTGACTGATAATTATAAACAGTGAAGTTCATAGCTATAAATAAAGAGTCTCTCATTTGAGCCGATACAGCTTAAATCAATTAGTACTGTTGAAAATTTCTGAGGAAGAAACGATATTTTTGGAATACTGGTAGTTTCGGTGGAGTTTCGGTCCGACCGAATTTTCAGCAGCATTTTCGGCGAAACTCAAATCTTGGGCTGAAAACGAAAACGAAACCGAATTTTCGGTCGATCTCTACGTACTGAATTCGTATATATTATTGGATTTTTATAAGGAACTCCGTATACCCTCCGTGGCTATAGCGTATTCTCTCTAGTGTATATCCCCTGCCTATAGCGTATACCCTGTGGGTTTTTTTACAACTGCACCACTGTCTGCTAGTAAGACATTTTGTTTTGTTTGTATGTTTTCATATTTTTATTATCTATAGGTAAAGACAATGGACAAAATGGGGGAAAAGAATGAGAATCTCAACGTTGTCATTTCGCAAGCGAAAACTGAAAAGCTTGGTAAAAAGAAAAGTTTCTGGCACATCAACAGAGAAATGTTACCTTATAAACTACATTTCCTATTGTTCGTTGGAGGTGAGTAAAAAATAAAAGTTTTACGAAAATCTTTTAATTTTTAATGATTTTATTAACCTTTAAATACACGGGCGGTTTTTAATAATATAACACACGGGTGGCATACTATATGCGTCAAGACAACTTTTAATAATATTCTTGTTTAATGCAGTCCAGTAGTAGTATAAAAGTAATAAATATCAAATTGTTAAAAAAAGACTAAATTAAACACGAAATTACCTTTAAAAAAATCTATTGTCGAATGTCTCCAGTTTTTACTTTCTTCTATCTTTACAAGAAAGCATTGGATTCATCAAAATTTTCGAATTCCGGTTTTCGACGGATTTACACGTTTTAGGGGTCAGAGACCCCGAAAAACATGTTTTTACAAAATGTCTGTCTGTGAGTCTGCCAGTCTATGTGTGACACACATTTTGTGGCCGCTCTATCTCAAGAACTAATGAACGAAATTTAATAAAAATTTATATTCAGTTAGTACCTGATATAAATTGGTGCTGATTAGTTTTTAGCGTAAATCACTCAATAGGTGACGCTGCTATGCAGCATTTTTAATGATTTCCACAATAGCTCAATCTCCAGAACTAATGCACGAATTTTCATCAAACTTCAGATTCAGTTAGTCCTTGATATGAATTACTGCTGTTTATGTTTTGGTGCAAATCGCGCGACAGGTGACGTTGCTATGCTGCATTTTTTGCGATTTCCGCAATGCCTTTATCTCAAGAACTAATGCTTGGATTTTCAAAAAACTTCAGATCCAGGTATACCTTGATATGAATTACTGCTGTTTATGTTTTGGTGCAAATCGTTCAACAGGTGGCGCTGCTGTGCTGAATTTTTCAGAATTTCCACTATAGCTCTATCTCAATAACTAATGCACGAATTTTCATCAAACTTCAGATTCAGGTATACCTTGATATCAATTAGTTCTGTTTATGTTTTGGTGCAAATTGCTCAACAGGTGGCGCTGCTATGCTACATTTTTCAGAATTTCCGCTATAGCTCTATCTCAAGAACTAATGCACGAATTTTCATCAAACTCCAAATTCAGATTACTTTGATATGAATTGGTACTAAATTGATGAAATTTTCTTGTACTATTTAAATGATTTAATTAACGTGATTTATATAGAAGACAGTTTTGTGATGGCCACAACATACTAGTTTTAATTTGGCAAAATTTAAGAAGCTAATATTTGCAATATTGCCGTGAAACTGGTCAAATGATAAAAAGTAAAACTTTCGCGTGAAAAATTAACTCAGTGTCGTCGCCGTTTGTTGAGAATTCTCTGATCAATTTATATTAACAGCTGAGTTCGGAAATGGGGCAATAAATAAAGTCGTGTTTTAAAGCACACTGTGTAAGTAACATTAACTCTTAGGTATGTTGCAGATCTGCAACACGGTGATACAAAGAATTAATTAAGAAAGAAAATACGGGGTATTTAAAATTAAACAGATGGTACTCGGAGGCTCATAGCTCCAGTTCTACTGAATGGATCCGAATGAAATTTCAAATACATGTTATGTAGATCATGCGGCCGAGGTTTTTGTAAAACAAAGTTTGAAATATCGCCACCAGCTGGCACTGTACTGCTAAAACCATATACAAATGAGTAGGTAAAGTAATTTCACTATAAAAGCAATATGTATGGTTAAAAGAAATCATTCGTCCGCAGTGAACATGCCGCTGAAAGAGAAGGAACGCACATTGATCGTAAAACGTTTTAATCAGAATTAGAGCAATGCTTCTGCAACACTCTGTGCTTATCGGCGGATGAAAACTTAAGGAGAAGACCCATGTCTGTAAATGCAGTTAAAGGCAAGTTTGAAGAAACCGGTTAAGGTACGTCGTTAAATCATCACCTGGCGGCGAAATTACAAACTTTTTCTTACTAAAACCTCGGCCGCATGATGTGCATAACATATTTTAAAGTTTCATTTGGATCCGTTCAGTAGAACCGGAGCTATGAGCGTCTTAGTACTGTCAGTTTAATTTTAACCTCCCTGTACAATAAATTAGTTAAATACATGTAATATAAAATTAAACTCTCTATCTTTTGCAAGTAGTATTCATAAAAGAAGATTAACGATATTCGAAATCATACAAGTAAAAAATTAATTTCAAAAGCAGAATATAAAAGCATAAAAAAAAGTACCACTTTACAGTGAACTTAAAACTGAAAGAATGACTTTTTCCATTCTATTTCCATCGTATCTTTCTTTAAATATGTAAATATTTAAATAATGCAGTGTCAAATGCGGTTACTGTAGAGATCTGCAATAACCTCGTTTGACCCAAATTGTTTGTTTCAAAGGGGAGTAACGGCAGATTCAATTTTGCATCACCTCTTAAGCCTCACAGTGGTTTTACCTCTATCCACCCTTAAAGTCTTTTCAAAAATCACATTAAAGTTTATTATTTTAACGTGTGTCAAAGTCTAATGAATTTAAATTATGCATATCAGTATGTTTACATTATCAAAGTCTTTTAAGCAAATAATACATTTTAGTAAAATAAAATAAAGAAAGATTCTGAAATAATTTTCTGTCAAAAGATGTGTATCAACAATTCATATGCATGACATGTTTGAAAGCTGGTTGGCTGGTGCTGACATCTAATCTAATCTAATCGCCCACCCTGGGAACCTGCTTGTGGCTGATGGTTGGGTCAAGCCCCTAGCCCAGGGCGGACTAGGTGACATCTGTACATCATTTTATAAACATCGGCTACCGTTTGATGTAGGTGGATTGAATATTTGGAGTAGACAGAGAAAATTTTCTAAAGTAGGGGAGCCACTGTTCTTGAAAGAAATAGTATCACTATATCAAAACTGTAACATTCGTGGTAGATTTCTACAACATTTTCAATAGAAATCTATCACGAAAATTATTGTTTGGAAATAGTGGTAATTAAAAAGGGGCTACTTTTTCTGTTCAGCTTATGAGCTATAGTCGTTACCAATAAAATTTGACGACTTATCTGCACAGATCAATTTATGACACAGAATAGACCCGCACAGAAATCAAAGGTTTATAGGAGACAAAGCTGCAAGGTTTAGGAGGAATTTTATTGCAACGGATTAACACCTAGTCAGTATGCAAACCCAAGATCTATATGATTTTGAAATTATATTTCAATGTAATGTAATACAAGTATTTATTTATATTTACATTATGAACACTGATACATAAAGATTTGAATCACCGTAATGACAGCTGATCGAGTTTTTACTGCACTGTATTGTTTACTGACAGCATCTAGGATCACGATACTTTTATTTAATATGAACATCTGACTTCTGCCAACCACTAGCCACTGTAGTGTCATTCTATGTCACGTGTGGGACATATTTTCTACATATTTCTGCTGTTTTAATAATGTTATTGTATCCTCAAATTAAAACAACCATGCTAACATGAAAATCTATGAGTTTTATGTTATTTTTAATGTATAATTATTGTTTTAATAACTTATAAGTCAATAGATATAGGTATTTATAGTAAATGTCGCGTGCAGTACATTTTGTAAGTTTTCATGGAATCGCCCTGAAACGGGCAGATGATTTAGGTCCAGGATTTAAAATGTGGAGATTTTTATTATTTATTATTACTTATATTATTTATTTATTTATTAAAAATGGGCATCTTACTAAGGTCTAGCGTTTAAAATGTGTAGATTTTTAAACCTATTAAAGGGTCATTCCCTATCACGTGTGTAACAGCTTTTCTACATATTACTGCTGTTTTAACAATTCTATTGCATCCTCAAAATTGAACAACTATGCTAATATGAAAATATAGGTTTTTTGTTAATTTTAATGTATAGTTTATATTTTAACAACTTATAAGTTAATTAAACAAAACATAATTTGAAGAGCAAATTAAAAAAACAAAATTTATTTCCTACATTGTTTAAGACCGAGAAGGGACAGATATTAAGATATTTCATTCAATTAGTTCTACATTTAATGTTAAATTTTTGTAACAAATTAGTTACGCCAATTGAAGATTAAAAAATGAAAATAAAATTCATACAATATGATACTTAAAATACCCTAAAAAGTTAGATTCCGTTCAAATGAAATCGAAATAAATCTTAAACTTCTTCCATTTTTAATTGAAAATATTTGTATTGCAGATTTTGTATTACGTTTATGACAATTGTGCATAAAATGATAAGATGCATACAAAATACAAAACTTAAAAAAAAGTCTAAGATTTATTTCGATTTCATTTGAACGGAATCTAATTTTTTAGGGTGTTTTAAGTATCATATTGTATGAATTTTATTTTCATTTTTTAATCTTCAATTGGCTTAACTAATTTGTTACAAAAATTTAACATTAAATGTAGAACTAATTGAATGAAATATCTTAATATCTGTCACTTCTCAAATTAAACAATGTAGGAAATAAATTTTGTTTTTTTAATTTGTTCTTCAAATTATGTTTTGTTTAATATGTCAAGTTTTTTAATAACTACTGCACTCAGTCGAACGCATTTCAAAATTAATAGAGAATATCATCATCAGGCTTTGATTTATGCGGTATTGCATTACAATGTGGGATGCAGTTTACCAATGTGTAATTCAAAATGTTTCACCACTGTAGTAATGCAGGTTGCGGTAGTTTGGACAAAAACTTCTAATCTGAACGCAAAAAATCTATAATCAAAACATAAAAAATTAACTTCACTTAAATTTAGATACCCTATTTCCCACTCAGGAACGCTATGAATGTAAATGTAAATTGTGTTGAATCCTTACTGCTAATATTTAACTGTGATACAGTAAAAAATAAAAAATAAAAGTTTTACTTAAATTTTTAAACCTTATTCTCTCCCAAGGGGTGATGTAAACACATCAGAAAATTATTACACAAGTTTAACTTGTGGTATAAATAGTTCTCATCTCGGAAAAAAAAAATACATTTTAAAATTTAAGTTATGCAATTCCCCGCTAAGTTCGCTACCTGCATAAAAATAGCTATCCATTAGAAACTTTTTACTGAAATATAAACTTGACCAAAGCAAAAACTTATTCTGAAAATATCCTTTTTATTTCCACTATGACGCCATATTCACCTTTTTAATTTTTGAAAAAAAAAAAAAAAAAAAAAAAAAAAAAAAAAAAAAAAACTAGCTCAATATAATATTTTACGTGAAAATCGTTCAACTAAAAAGAAATAAATTATTATTACGGCTTTTGAAATTTTTGCAACAATGAAGTAAAAATGTTACATTTTCTATGAAAAATGTCCGTTGATTTTCAATGAAAAAAGCGAAAATTGGAATTAAGAAAAATATTTGAATAATGTAAAAACAAATTGGCCCATGTTTCTCTCTGGATTATAATTCACTCATATGCAAAGGCATTTTACCATTCGTTTTGACCCTGACGTCAGGCAAACGTTTTTACACTTTAAATTTATAATATCATTAGAATTAGTAAAGAATAAAAAATGAGTGGCATCAGGGACAAAAAGGTGGGAAGAAAAAATGAAAAAGTTATGATCTCCATAGGCTTTTCCATGTTAAATTAACACTGAGAAGTGACACTGGAAATAAATAAGTATTGCGCTGCCGCGCAATACTTAAATAAATATAGGCATTTATGTAAGCGTCACGTGCGGGACATTTTGTCCGTTTCTCATGGAATGACCCTGTAACATAATCAAAAATTAATTAAATTATCACTGTTTATGTTTATATTTGTCTTGATTTTTCTACTTTTAGGTGCGGGAGCGATATTTCCGTTCCAGTCTGCATTTGGAATAACAGTTCTAGGTCTTACAGCCAGTAACGTAGCAGCAAGTTTCACTGCTCTGCAAGTAACAGTTTTTCTATTAAAACCAACCATTGGCTACATAGCGGACTATTTCAACAGATTAAAGCTCGTGATGATGGGACTAGCTATACTTCAAGTTATATTCGCTCTCCTTCTGATAAACATTCCAAATACTGGCATGCCCGGGATACATACGGTAGAGTTGACGAACACATCACAAAATAATACATACTGTCAGTTTTGTTTTAAATCAGACACTTTCGAACTCCTCCATCCAAAGTCTTTTCTGGACGAAGAAAAATTTAAACAGGTGTCCTTTTGTTTCAGTAATAAGTTAATACAAACAACCTTAATAAGTTGTCCATCAAAATACATCAAATCAATAAACATCACTAATGACAGTTTTAAAATCACTCAAACAACATGTAAATTGTCGTATACGGATAACATACTGTCTGAAAACGATACAGCTTTAGAAGGTGTACGTGCCACTGAAGACGATTTAGATATTTTGTTCATTAAGACCTCTCAAATTTCTTCGTTGTGTCTTTTGCCAATAGGAAGTATGTTTCGCAACACAAATTTTTCCTCAGAATATCTAAACAAATACTGTTATTCTTTATCAAATGAATCATTCATGCAATTGAAACAAATACTTCCAAGATCAGATTTCATAACAAAAGATTGTAAAGATCTGAACAAAAGAACTTTCTCAGAGCAGGTAGATGAACATAGTATAGGTGTCGCAAATTTTAAAACATATCAATTTTGGGCATATGCTCTTTGTCTTGTAATTTGCTGCACAGTTGGCAGTTCTGAATTCACAATGTCGGACACTGCTTGTTATGAAAGTATTCAAGGTAACGATTACGGTCATCAAAGAGTGTGGGGTGCGATCAGCTGGGGACTGATGGCTCCTTTTGCTGGATTCTTAAATGATTATACAGAAAGTTATATGGCCTCTTGGTATATCGCTGCGGGTTTTACTGTACTGCAGATATGGAATCTATCTAGAATGAACTTAATTAAACCAGATTTTTCACAGAATATCCTAAAAGACATGAAGACAATTTTTAGTTCGATGGAATTTCTCTTTTTTGAAGTTGGCGTTCTCCTCAACGGAATGTTCACTGGTATAATTTGGTATTACTTAACATGGTTCATAATATCCATCGGAGGCAATAAACTTATTATTGGATTGGTCCACACGATGCAATGTTTTTTTGGAGAAGTACCTGCTATGTATTTTTCTGGATGGCTAATCAAAAAGCTTGGACATTTCAATCTTGTTTCCTTAGCACTTATAAGTCACGGTATTCGATTCTTTTGTTATAGTTACCTTCATAATCCATGGTGGATACTTCCTATTGAATGCTTACATGGATTGACGTTTGGTTCTTTTTATGCAGCTATGACATCTTATGGAAAATTAAATTCGAAGCCCGGTACAGAAGCAACCACGCAATCCATATTATGCACCACTTACGAAGCATTGGGTAAGTAACAATGCTTTATATTATTTATATATGTATTTCATGATAATTGCACAATAATATGAACATACTTTAATTAATTATTTGTTAGTTTGTACAGTCATGAAAATAAAGGATACCCTCGTATTAACTCACCAGATATATTCGTATAAAAATGTGACTGGTACCAATCGCTTACTAATAACGTTCATTCAGAATTCTCATTATCTTTTGACCAACCTTAGAAATCTGGAAAGTCATCAAAGAAAAACTATAGGCAAACGAAAATAATGTTTTTCAAAAATATATATTCTAAAAACACACTCAAAATATATATTAAACATTTAATTGCTAAAAAGGACGTCAAATGTTAATAAAATATATTAAAAGATCTTAATAATTTGACATGTTTCGATTGAATTTACTCAATCATCATCAGAAAAATAAATAAACACAAAGATGGAAAAATGACAATAAACTATTACAAATGAAATTTAAAAATAAATAAATAAAAATCACGCGCGTAATATTTTAACATGTTTCACGTTGCCCTATTTTATTTTCAAATTATCTAACAATTCAATCCAAATATTTGGGATTTGAAATGACAAGGAATCATTGCAGACCATTGAGTTTCTGACGTAAATTTCAATAGATTCTCTAATAAAAAGTTGCAAATAAAAATCTGACCTATACATTAATCTACTTTCATTAAACAAAATATTTATGTTTTCTATTTTATTTAGCCTAGATAATGCGGTTTTAACTCTATTAAATTTTATGTCTAAATAAGAAATACGAAGTTTGCTTTTTAATAGATTCACTAAATTCAATAAACAAACCAAATAGAATAAGTAAATCTGTAAATAAAAAACAATCTGATACCATTAAACGGTTACAATCATATAATGATATTGCTATTATTTTGACTGATAAATCTAATCGCCTTGCTGTCCTTAAAAGAGAAAACTATATTAATAAAATGCAGGATTGTACTGATAAGATGGAATGTATAGCAGTAAAACATAATCCACTAAATAAAATATGTGGAAAACGAAAGAAATAATAGAGAAAGGTAAATGGCCAGATTTTATGAAAGTTAACCTCAAGTTAAATAAAGTTGCAGTTATTCCAATATTAGTTGGCAGATTGAAGGACCATAAACAAGATTATCCTCTTCGCCCGATTGTCACTAAATGTCAAGGCCCAACATATTACTTAGAGCGTGCATTCGTTCCATTACTGAAACAGTTATTGTCTCCCTCCACTTTCACGGTTGATTCCAGTATTGACTTCATCGGAAGATTAGAGAAAATCGACATTATAGATGATTGCATTTTAGCAAGCTTAGACATTGTGTCATTATATCCATCCATAGATACTTCAGAAGTAGCTCAAACCATCGAACAGTTCATTGACAATAGAGAAGATTTTGACATACCAATGAAAAACACTTTAAAAAGTGGCATAAACCTAATAATTAATAGTAATTATTTTATTTTTAACAATATAATTTATCAACAATCAGACGGTGCCCCAATGGGATCTCCAATTTCAGGCCTCCTAGCTGAATTCAAATTACGCCCCCTTGAATCAAAAATTTTCAGTACTTTTAAATTATTACCTTTAGTTTGGCTACGTTATGTAGATGATATTTTTATTCTTTGGCAGGGGGAAGTTGATAAATTGTTAGTCTTTATTCAACAGTTAAATGATTTAGATAATAAAATAAAATTTACTTTTGAACTTGAAACCGATAAGAAATTACCTTTTTTAGATGTTGAATTAAAAAGAGAAAATAATAAATTAATTCATTCAATATATCGTAAGCCAATAACTAACTTAAATGTTATACCTTTTGATGCTTGCACACCATATTCTTATAAATTATCTACCTTTAGATTCCTTATTAACAGAGCTTTTGGAATTTGTTCCCCTGAATATTTAAATGATGAATTAGATAAAATTAAAACAATAGCTATTAACAACAGATATCAAGTTAAAATAGTTAATAAATTAATTAAAAAGTTTATTAACAAAATGAGCGATGCAGTTATTGAGAATAAAACCGACAGAGAAAATAACATGAAAAGGGTGGTGATAAATTATTATCCAAATTTCTTCGAATCCGCTAAAACTCAACTTAAAAAGTTTGAGGTAAATTTAATTGCTAGACCCCCTCCTAAATTAAAATCAATTTTAACCACTAGAATTGACCCTATTGATAAATTTGACCTTTCCGGTGTTTATATCATTCCTTTTCTTAAAGAAAGTGGTTATAGAAATTATTATATTGGCATGACTCAGAGAAAATTCAAAGTGAGATGTAAAGAGCACATTGCAGACATAAAATTTAATAGAGGTAAAACCGCATTATCTAGGCTAAATAAAATAGAAAACATAAATATTTTGTTTAATGAAAGTAGATTAATGTATAGGTCAGATTTTTATTTGCAACTTTTTATTAGAGAATCTATTGAAATTTACGTCAGAAACTCAATGGTCTGCAATGATTCCTTGTCATTTCAAATCCCAAATATTTGGATTGAATTGTTAGATAATTTGAAAATAAAATAGGGCAACGTGAAACATGTTAAAATATTACGCGCGTGATTTTTATTTATTTATTTTTAAATTTCATTTGTAATAGTTTATTGTCGTTTTTCCATCTTTGTGTTTATTTGTTTTTCTGATGATGATTGAGTAAATTCAATCGAAACATGTCAAATTATTAAGATCTTTTAATGTATTTTATTAACATTTGACGTCCTTTTTAGCAATTAAATGTTTAATATATATTTTGAGTGTGTTTTTAGAATATATATTTTTGAAATATTTTTAATGGACGTATAAGAGAACTTCGGTTTATAAGAAAATAATGTTATTAATAGATTAATTGTGAAACATTCTTTCTAAAATCGTTTTTAAACACCCTAACGTACCTCCTTTCTCCTTTTCAATGTGTGTTCTAATATTTTGTAGTTCTTTTTAGACACGTCGGTGCCTGCTCTTTTGGAGCACATGAGCATGTGAACCCCAAAGGAAAAAATTACGCATTCTTGAGAAAAAGGTGGCATATTGAAACAAATTTACTCAATTCTTAAAAGTATTATATATATATAAAATATCACTCACCCGCAAGAAAAGTGACACATCTCGACAAAAGCAAATTTCAAAGGAGAGGCAAAAGAAAATTCACATGATTTTACTGTAACATGAAATTACAGCACTTAGCACTGCATGCAATGAATAAAAACATTCATAAAAGCATAAAACCCTTAAGAATGAAGACGTAGGATGAGGTTTGGAGGCTTGGGTAATTTTACCTTCCCACAAAATCCACCCTTCTTCTGTTGTCATAAACGGACATATAGCGTAATAAAGTGATTTTCTGCATAATTATAGTTATGAAACTTGTTGTGCAGCAACATGCGCCTATGACAGAACTATTAGTGGAATAAAACGCAATATGAATTTTTTCGAGACGTGTCACTTTTCTTGCAGGTGAGTGATATATAATAAAACTTTTTTAATTATGAGCCATTAAACAAATGACAAATCTAACATAAATAAATGAAACAATCTTTATGTATTATAATTTTTTATCCAATATTCTGTAATTCATATATACAGGGTGAATCAGAATAACGTGGTCAAAATGAAAGGACAAATAGGCATACAAAAAGAATCGAAAATCAGATAGGAACATGGGGACCCAAAATCCATCTGAAGCCCCTAGAGGGGGTTGTAATTTATATGTAATACAAGAAAAAAAATCATTCTACATCATTTTATTTATTCCGTATTTCTACACATGTTACACATTTATGACAAATACTACTACAGGAGATGCTCAAAGTTTTTGACAGACGCCTGGAGACACGCGCATTACGTGGACACTGCATGGACTGACGCATCTTCTCAAACGTATCAGGTGCATCTCAAACACATCCTGCTGCGTAATGCGTGTCTCCAGGCGTCTGGCAAAAATTTGAGAATCTCCTGTTGTAGTACTGGTCGTAAATGTGTAACATATCTGGAAATACAGTATAAATAAAATGATGCAGAATGATTTTTGTTTATTCTTCATGCATAATTCACAATTTGCAACACCCTGTAACAGCCCCGGATGGCGCTTTGCGACCCCAAGTTCCCATGATATTTTATTCTTTTTATGTGCCTGTTTTGCCCTTTCATTTTGGCCACGTTATTTTGAATCACCCTGAATATGTAATTTAAACGAAACTGTGAGGTCTATTTGATCCAGGAATGACATTCTATTACTAAGAAATATACAGCCAATATTGTTAATCAGAAATGACAGAAGCCTCTTCTGAAATACGATGTGTAAAAATTTGTACTTTGTTTATGTGTGTGTCACATTAGCCTCAGTTTTGTGGGTGTCTTATATTATCCGCGATTGACCCTAATTAAATTTTCAAAAAAAGGAAAATGGATTGTTTGCATCGTGCCACCGTCCATCGATATGACAACAGCGTTACTCATGGAGATGTTTTTGTTTTATAATAATGATAATATTAGTTACTATTAATCACATTTATAATCTTAGTCGTGCACACAGAATGAAAAAGCTTATTTCCAATAAAAGTGTCCCCACATTGTGTTATCCTAATTTTTATGAATTTAATTTAAAAATTGCAGTACATAATAATAGGTTATCAGGGATAAACGGAAGAATTCGTTTCTTAATGGATGAGTCAGTAAATAAGTCAGTAAATATTTTGTAAAAAAAATTATGATCTGTTATTCTAACACAATAATCCAAATATGTATATAGGTATATTTTAAATAAGGCATGTCAAACACGTTGCCCGCAGGCCAGTCAAGGCCGCAGCCAATGGGGGGGATCACCAGGGTTTGATCACCCTCCGAAATTTCTGTTAAGATGACTATAAATATGCCATTAACTATCATCCAACACAGTCAAGATTCGAAAAGCAACTACAGTAGAGTCCCGATTATACGAGTTAATATGGACCAAGCTCACCTCGGATAAGCAAAAACCTCGGATAAACCGGATTTATACAAATCGTCACCAACTAAAGAGATGAAATATAAATTTTCACTTCATTCATTCATTTTTATGGTACTAGCAACATTTCTTTGATGTACAGTTGAGGGAAAAAAAAAAGTAAACACCCCCTATTAACTCCTCAGAAAATTATCGTAGACGAAAGTTACTAGTACCGAACAATTGGAAATAAAGTCTACTTTTAAATGGCGTATATAAAATTTGCTTATTTGGGCCATCTACATATTAAAACGAATCCAAACTTCATTTTTTTCAATGGCAATACCCAATTTTAACGAGATATTTCTAATCTTTTGTTCAAAGTATGGCTAGACACCCAATTTCAAGTCATTTGAATGATAAGTTTTTGAATTATTAACATTCAAAATTTAGTGCTTCTAATGTTAAAATACATTTTCATATTTTTATTTATAACTTCTGAAATTATGATCCTAATGTTTTAATTTTTTGTGTAGCAATAATATTAATATACCGAAACATAAATACGTTGAATTTGCAATTTTTATAATTTTATGATATGAATTATGAAATTAGTATTAAAAAAAATTAGGAATAGCAACCTACAATTTTTTTGATGGATTCAGATTTATTAAGTCCTGCTTTATGGAAATCCAAAATTTCACATTTTTCTTCCAAGTAGTTTTCAAATTATGCTTAAAAAAAGGCAAAATGATGGTTTAAGGGGCCATGTATGATAGAAGTGGCTAAATATTTTGAAATTTATTATGCTATCCTGTAATCTAACAGGCTTAATTGACTGCTTAAGGTGCCTTGATCAAGAAGGGAGCTCAATCGAGTACCGAATTTCAATTTGGATACAGCCCTTATAATAAGCTCGTTTTATAATAATTAATTTCTCGGAAACTTATGGTACGAATTGCATAAAAATTTGTTTTTAGACTAATTGAAGAGTTTAGAGTTCATTTATGCTGTCAGAATTGTGTACTGCTATTGAAAAAAACAAAGTTATGGTTCGTTTTAATATGTAGATGGCCTCCTAAGCAAAATTTATACACATCATTTAAAAGTAGACTTTATTTCCAATCGTTCGGTACCAGTAACTTTATTCTACGATAATTTGTTGAGGAGTTAGTAGGGGGTGTTTACATTTTTTTTTCCACGACTGTACATTTCCGTTACTTTTAATAAAAACGAGGAATGAAATTGTTTATTTGAAAAAGCCCTTGATAGTTTTTTGTTTGTTGAAAATGTCAGTTTTGCTGCAGTTATGTATTTATTTATTTTTCTTTTTGCTGTAGTATTACGCTACTGCATAGCTACCAATTTCTAAGATTTTTCCTTACCACTAAAACTTACCTATAAATATTGCCTAATTCAATCGCCGAAACCCCAAAATTGTCAACAATTAAATATGGCAAAAATTTGTATTAAATTTTAGCGGTAACAAAACAGTACAAATTGGCAGCTATATGATTCTATTAGTGTCATGAAAATTGCAGGTGTAGCCTCTTCTTTCTGCTCAAAATATTAAATAGTTTTTTCAATCGAATTTATACCTTTGGAATGGATCATTTTCTTCTGATGGACTGATGGCTTCCTTTATTATGAATCAACCATTATACATGAAGTGTTATGTGAAAATGAAAGAGCAGTCGTTAAAAGTTAAAACTCTTTCTTTTCTGGTCAGAATGAGGGGATAAAAAGGACATAATTTCACATAACATTTCATTTATAATAGCTGTTTCATAATAATAGAAACAATCAGTCCATCAGATGAAAATAACTTGTTTAAAAATAAAAAATCCAAAATGAGACAATGATACACAAAAATACCTACAAAATATTTTTCTGGCTACGGCCTTGAGGCCAGTATTTGCCCACTGACTACTTATTTGTGGCCCGTCAAGCCTTTGTCATTTTATCTGTGTTTAATTAAAGTTTTCGAACTCTCATGCAAAAAAGGCAGGTTGCACGAACGCACTTTAACAAACCAAGTTCTTAGAGATGGCAAACATCCGAAAGTATGAAACATTTTTCTTATATAAAAATGTTAGCATTCTGGGGGAAAGAAGTCTGAATCATGACAGATTTAACTGAAATTTCAATTTCAATTCGAGGAAATTGTAATTACAGAGATAACCAATCGCCAAACACATTTCATTAAATAATTTTTCTGGTTCAAAAAAATTAAAAACAGTCGATTTGCATCTATGTCTTTATTATTTAAAATTTTTTTAGAATAGCGAACGTAAGGAACGATCGTAATTAAAAGAGCAGCGTGTGCAATCAATTATTAAAATAAAATCAAGTTAGAAATTTCAATTAAATTTCATAAAATTCAAAATTCATGAAAAGTACTGTGAAATATTTTTTTAACCCCTTCGGCCCTGGCGTCCTACTATTAGAACACATCTTGACATTGCACTAAATTATTCGTTTTTAAGAATTTTAAGTTAAAAACCTAGTGTCCTACTAATAATACATTGCAGATTAACAATTTAATCTCATTTGTGATCACACATGGCAGCACTTCCCTCAGTAAGCAGTAAAATGTCGGCTTCTACCAGTTTAAGGGCAAACCGTAAGTACACATTTTTAACCTTTTCAATAAAAATACTAATAATAATTTAGTGACATTTTGTTAATTATATTTTATAAATTAAGGCATTTTCTACCTAAATTAGTCATCTAACTTAGAAAATAATGATAAATCACATTATAACTAAGAATCAAACATTTGTTCTAGTATTAGGACATGAGGTCTTAGGTCTAACAAAGTGTGTGTAAAAAGTACTCAGTATTGCTATATAAAACATACAAAAAAATATTTTTTTCTTCAAAATTTATTTTGTCATCTTCAAAGTAGACCCTACTGAGTTCAATGGAAGTATGCCAGCACAGGTCCCAATCTTCCATACTTTTTAGATAGATAGGCAAATTGGGGTATGGCCTTTCATTCCTTCTTCGAATTTTCTCTTATGGCCTCAATTGTCTCAAAACATTTTCCTGGAAATGATAATTTTAGCTTCGTGAACAGAAAATGTCACTCGAGCCCATACCAAGCGTGTTCGGCCCTCTTGGTTGATGACATTAGTTGCATTTTTTGGCTAAAAACTCTTGCAGAACAATAAGAGAAAATTGAGCTCTTTCGAAATCAGTCGTGTGGCGATGCGTTTCAAATGCAAAATATTGTTCATGTCTTTATGAACGGACTTAAAAGGTATGTGAGATATCGTGAGCCAATTCTCTTTAAGACACATACGATGCTTTTCAAGCACCAGCGTCTTGATTTTATTGTTGCCAGCTTTGCACGCAGAAATAAGCTGACAAACTGTTCATTAAACAGTGATGCCGAATTAAAAAATATATGGATGCGGAACTTGTGACACTTGTAGCCAGCAAATATGGTAAAATCGTTGTTGTAAAGTGGTATGACAATAAAGTTGTGACACTAGTATCCACATTTCTGCCAGATAATGCGAAGGATAATGTTAAAAGATGGAGCAAAAAAGATTCCACTTATATTTATGTATATAGGGCAGAAGTTGTGAAGCTGTACAATAAAAGCATGGGGGGAGTCGATAAACATGATTTCTTACCGTCATTGTATCGTACTGCTATAAAGTGTAAAAAATGGACACTTCGAGTAATAGCTCATTATTGTAGCATGGCCATTATAAATTTTTGGTTAGAGTATAAAAATAATGCTAAATGCTTGGAAGTTCCTTTGCAAGATCAATGGATTTATTGGATTTCACATTTGTAATAGCAGAAGTTCTATCACTCGAAAACCAATCGCTAATCCGTATCAAACGTGGAAGGCCGTCATAAAGAAGCTCTGTTTTGCCAAAGAACGAAATGAATACTGCTGTTAGGCCTTCTAAAGATATTAGATTTGATGAAATGAACCATATGATTGAAAGGAGTGCAAAGCAACAGAGACAAAATGGCAGGTTGTTGCACATATAAAAGTACATGTTTTTGTAAAAAATATCAAGTATTTTTATGTTTTCACGCACAGAGAAATTGTTTTAAAGGATTTCATATGAAATAAACTCATTTTATTCATTCTCATGTCCTTTATATCTTACATAATCCTAAACGTGCACACAAAATGAAATTGCTCATTTTGCGTAATTTAAGCCCTGGTTGTCCTATTATTGGAACACTTTTTAATTAGTTAACTAATTATCGAAATGATATAATACTTCATATTATAGTTACTTATGTCTATTCAAGCTTATTTAACCTGCAATTTATTTTTTATCTGTTTCCAAATTAAATCAGGGCCGAAGGCGTTACGTACAGTAAGGTGAAATAAATTATGAATAATATTAATAATTTTGGAACTTTGCATCAATAATTCTTTAACATGGTTGTATTTTGTATGTACAAATTTTATCTATGGAGTGATAATTATATAGTATATGTACCTTTTTTTTAAATGTGGTCCGCGGTTTTGCATATAATACACAATTTGTCCCGCGGCTGTAAACGAGTTTGACATGCCTGTTTTAAATTAATCAGGTTGTAGAAACATTATTCTTAGTTATAATAGTTATAAATTAGACAATTGCACCATAAATTATACTTAAAATTATGTATTCAAATCAAATACAACATGCTAAATGGTACACAGAACAACAATGATTTCACAAACGCATTTTAAATATTAAAATCTACGTTTCGAATTGCTTCTGCGATTGTCATCAGGATAAAAGGATGTCACACACAAGTATGAAATTTTAGAAAAAAAATCAATGCAACACAATTTTTTTTTCTTCGAACTTTTAGACTTGTGTGTACATTATTTTATTTAGATGACGATCGCAAGAGTGATTCGAAACGTAGATTTCAATATTTTAAATGCGTTTGAGAAATCATTGTTTTATTGAGTATACCATTTAGCATGTTGTATTTCATTCGAATACAGAATTTTAAACGTTATTTTTATTTTGATACTACAAAATTTAATAATAAATATTCATTTTCTTTTCTCCTTCCTATAAATAATCTAAGAAATAATAATCTAATTCTTATAAATTCAACAAATAAATTGTTTTAAAATTATGAATAAAAATTAAGTTGAATGTTACAAACAAATAACTATGTTTTATCATCATATAAATAATTTATCATGTTGTTAAGCAATAATTTATTGGTTTAATTGCAGGTTGTGGACTGGGTTGTTTAGTAACAGGTGTATGTTTGGAATACTTCGGAGGCCATGCCACATTTTTCTATGCATCATTTGTATGTGTCATTGCCACACTGATCAACGTAGTGTGTAGTTTTGTTGTCAGATGCCGAAAAGGTTCTCAAGACGTGACCAAATCAGCAACGAGTACAGAACGTTACTGAATAGTTTCATGTGATTTCCATGAACCAACAAACGGTGACACGGTCTATGTATTATTCTGCAATGGAAATCTTTCGGGAAATTTCCGAATTTCCCTACTGTATAGCTTCATGATTTGGGCGAACCATAAATAAAAGTTCAACCATTTTTCACACTCTTGGAAGACAAATACTTTTTGTTTCACAGCATTTACAAAACAGAAATATACAGATATTTCAACCTCATGCATTGTTGTTTGAAATTAAAAAATACAATATGTTTTACACTGAATGTATCTTAGATATTTACGACTGCTTCTCGCTCGCTACACGAGAAAATAGATCCATTATTTTTAAGTTCTTCATCACAGCGTATTCATTCAAAAAGCTTCCTAATTGTAAGTAGCTACATATTGCAGCTGTCAGGAGGAAAACAATTTCCGAAAATTTCGGTATATATGCACCAATCGTGACTCCAGACACGAAAACCCCTCTCCGTTCAAATATTTAATATACCGCGTCCCAAAAGTTTAGACAATCAATAAAAATTGCATTAACATAAAAAGTAATACGGTACAATTAAAATTCGTGAGATAGGTAATAAATAAAAGCAGTTTTGCTGATCTACATATATAAATTATGATCAAAGGTTTGAAATTATAAAATATATAATAAATTATATAAAAATGTGCTGTCCCAAAAGTATAGACACCTGTAATTTATTTTGGTTTTACATTTATAAAAGTAACTAAAAACTTATTTTTAATATTTAATTGTATTGTCACGACACTTTATAACATCAAATACACGTTGTTCCATAGAATTAACTAAGCATTGCATTACAGAAGGACGCATTTGATACCACGTTTTGTCAATTGCAATTTTTAAGTCATTTACACATGTATATTGCTTTCCATTTTAATATATTTTACGCGATAAGATACCTCATATGTTCTCCATGGGAGTCAAATCTGGACTAAGTGCTGGCCAGTCTAATAGCGTGGTATTGTTTTGCATAAACCATGTTTTCGATGATGTGGAGGTATGGATGGATACCCCATCTTATTGGAAAACACACCGGTGCTGCTAGCAAATCCAAATTACGTGATGATAGAATGTTATTAAAAATAGCTTCAGCTGATAACTGATCTGTGCGTGAAATTGCATCAATTTCCACAATTTCAAAAAGTACTCTACACAGAAGAATTAAAGCTTCAACAAATATTGTTTACAGGAATGAAAGCAAAACTTTGCTTAAAGCAGAGACATCAAGATGCACGTCTAAAGTGGGCTAGCAAGCATATGTCATACAGTGAAAAATGGACAGGCATGACCTAAGAAAAGAACCCAAGAACTGTTTCAGCAGGCAACAAAGCAGAGGATCCGTAATGACCTGGGGATGGTTTTCTTTCAACGGCCAAACATTTCCAGAATTTATGTACAGAAAAATGAAATCAGAGGATTATCAGGATATTTTACGTACCAATTTACTGACAATTATGGATTTGTCAGCAGAACCGGACTGTGTTTTCCAACAAGATGGGGCATCCTTCCATACCTCCACATCATCGGAAACATGGTTTAGGCAAAACAATATCACACTATCAGACTGGCCAGCAATTAGTCCAGATTTGAATCCCATAGAGAACATATGGGGGTTCTTATCTCATAAAATATATGAAAATGGAAAGCAATATGCATGTGTAAATGATTTAAAATTTGCAATTGACAAAACGTGGTATGAAATACCTCCTTCTGTAATACAATGCTTAGTTAGTTCTATGGAACAACGTATATTTGATGTTATAAAGTGTCCTGGCAATACAATTAAATATTAAAAGTAAGTTTTAGTTACTTTTATAAATGTAAAACCAAAAAAAATTACAGGTGTCTATACTTTTGGGACAGCACATTTTTATATAATTTATTATACATTTTATAATTTCAAACCTTTGATCATAATTTATATGTATATATCAGCAAAACTGCTTTTATTTATTACCTATCTCACGAATTTTAATTGTACCGTATTACTTTAATGTTAATGCAAATTTTATTGATTGTCTAAGCTTTTGGGACGCGGTGTATTAATAAAGATATTTTATGATATAGTCAGTATACTTACTTTACTTTGTGTGAAATCAGATAGATATCACGGGAAGTCCACTGTCATTAGGTCATTGATCCATTTGTACTCTATTTGTATTACGTACTTACCAATCGTGACTCCAGACATAAAAAACCTCTCTGCGTTCAAAGATTTAACATTAATGTAGACATTTTACTGATGAGGAACAAACTTACTTTACTTCATTTCGAATTACGAAGTGTCTAGGTAAGAATTGTTTGGACGCAGATCGTAGCCATTTCCAGTAATTATTATAGCATCGAATTTCACTGAAAGCAAAGTATGTCTGTTGAAAAAATCGTCATTACCATGAAAGTTGTACCCAAAAAAATATTTCCCCACGCTCAACACTCAAAATTTTCGGACACATTTTCAGACTCATTTTTAAAGGTGAAAACACGAAACTTCCTGACGTGATTTTTGAAGAGATGTATAAATGACCTTGTGTTTTCCTTTTTCGTTCAATTAAATTAGAAATTGAGTTATAAACAATTATTTTATTCGTATCCCCATTCTTTTCGTTTTCAGCTCTCTCGCTTCGGGAAATTTGATTCAAAACGCCAAATTCGACAGCATTTTCTTGTAATATATTCTGCCTTTATCAAAAAATCGACAAGCACGGCAGATTATATAGTTTCTGAATAAGAGAATCTGCTAATTCGATGCATTTCAGAACAAAAATGAATTTAAAAATAATTCAGAAAATAAGAAGTTTTGATTTGAATACACCCTTAAAGTTGTGGACGAAAACTCAGATTCAAATTGAGACATCCTGTATTTATGACTGAATAAGTAGATTGCGACCCAGCTTTCCCATATAAAAATGTTTGTTTTACTGAGCTGTATCACCAGAGGTGTCGCGATGGGGGTTATGGGGGGGGGGAAGCCTCCCCCTAAAATATATGTGAACTTGGGAAGTTTGAGCTTCGAGTTGGGAAATTGCAGACTTTTTAAACACCTTTTTCATTTTTTTTAAATAATAGTAATATATATATATATATATATATATATATATATATATATATATATATATATATATATATATATCGCTTTGCTGACTACTTTTCTGAGTTCTGTAACAGTAAACTAGTTAAATTACCAAAAGAAATACAAAAAGCAGCCAAACTCAATTTATCATTGTGTTTCTCTGTGCTACGAAAATATCATACATCTACCAGACCTGAATTTCTCTACTGTTGTCCATCAACAGTTCTGTTCGGTCGGTTTTATGCTTTGCATTTTTGGCAATATCTTTTGTCGTCTGCGTTTGTTTATGCCAGTTTATAGAATGTTTTGTTGTGAGAGAGGTAGCCATGAGCGGCTCTTGGGATATTATTTAATAAAAAACAGGGCACTGCAGTTTTGTTATTTTGTGTATTTGTGAGTATTTAATATGAGTTAACATAATGGTCCGCCGAGCAACGAAGAAGCAGCCTGGGATTAAATTCAACGACCTTCTAAAATCAAAATTTAAGTTGAGTGAAACGCCGAGATGAATGATAAGTTCTAAGAGTTCCGTGCTACGAAATTCGTCAAAAGATTATTCGAAAAGTAAGTGAACGTGATTTTTCTTATCTTTACTGTTATACATATATTAAACAACGTTTAAAGGTGCAAAAAAAGAGGATTTAAGGCTTATAGCCACTGAAATAAATCTAAATGTTAATGAAAATATGACAATTGCGGATTTAAACGTTATTATTGAAGACAGTGAAATGTATAAAAATAAACCAGATTTTGTGAAAGATATAGCAAACGATATAATTGAAAATCGTAAACATGAAGAGCAAAGGCGAATTTATGAGGAGCAGGAGCAAAGGCGAATTGATAAGGAGCAAAAGCAATATGATCTGGAAGAAATGAAACTTGAATTAGAACTAGCTAAAATTAAATCTGAAGCTAAATCCAATATTAGTAAGGGTGAAATAAAATTAGAATCGTTAGATCAATTGATAAAAAGTATTCGAACTTTGACTGTAAAAATACCTATACGTCCTGAAGGATGGGGGTTTTACTTTTCTTCTTTAGAACGAGCTTTTAAGACTAAAAATGTTCCAGAACAATATAAAGCAGAAATTCTGTTAAATTTATTAGGGGATAAAGCATCTAACATATTAACTTACTTACATGATAGTGATATCGAGAATTATGCAAAAATAAAAGAATTAGTGTTAAAAGAATTTCAACCTACACCTTATTTTTGCTTAGAACAATTTAGAAAAGCTGTTAAACAACCAAATGAGACTCATGTACAGTTTTCTTCACGTCTAATGACAAACTGGGAATATTATTTAAATTTAAGAAATGTCTCTAATTTCGAGAGTCTAAAACAACTTATAGTATCGGATAAATTATATCAAACATTAGATAGAGAAACAGCTTCCCACATTAGTGTGAGACAAGGAGATAAATGGTTTTTACTAGAAGAGTTGGGACGAGAGATTGATTTATATTTCACATCACGCGGAAAATCTCTTACTGAGAATTTTAGTGTTAATCGTAAATATACTAGCTCCAAAAGTGTATCTAAAGTATTCTTATCAGATGTTAAAACATTAAGTTGTATTTTTTGCTACGAAAATCACACTCTTTCAAAATGCCCGCATTATTTAAAATTATCTGTCAATGAAAGGGTGAACGTTATAAAATGTAACAAGTTATGCTTTAATTGTTTAAATTCACATTCAGTTGCAAATTGTCCATCAAAGTACACGTGCTTTTGTAAGAAACGTCATCATAAAACTATACATTTTCCAAAAACAAATAACAACACATACGTGAAAGAATATGTTTCATCGGAACAAAATAAACAAGGAAAGGTAAATGTGGAAGAATGTTCAGATTCTAGGCCAACAAATCGTGGCACATCAGTCTTGAACGCTAATGCAGAAGAGTTCGTTCAGAAAACCTTTATTAGTAACTATTCGAATAAAAAGAGCAAGGTTTTACTTTCAACTGTTATATGTTTTCTAATTGATGAATCGGGATGTAAACATAGAGTAAAGTGTTTATTAGATGTAGGCAGCGAGTCTAATTTTTTATCACGCCATTTAAGAGAGCTAATGCATTTTAAAAAAAAGAGAACAAACATCTTAGTGTCAGCTGTACATGATGCTACCTTGGTAATAGATGAAAGTTTTGTGAAAAATTTAGAATTCTTGGTAGTTCCAAAAATAACTGCAGATTTAACGCCTTCGCGTCCAATCGAAATCTCAGTACAAGGTTTACCTAATGTAAAATTAGCAGATGATAGTTTCAATATCCCAGAACATGTAGACATGCTCTTAGGAGCAGGAATTTTTTATGAGCTTTTGAGACCGGGACAAATTCGTGTTAATAATTCTGATCTTATTTTGCAAGACACAGTTTTCGGTTTTGTTGTATCGGGAAGTTTTTCGACAGAGAATGAAAACAAAGTTCATTGTGGGTTTATTAAGAAAGAAACCAACCTAGACAAGACACTTAGGAAATTCTGGGAGATAGAAAATATCGAGGTTGAAAAACCAAAAAGTAAAGAGACTTTAATTTGTGTGAAACATTTCGTAGAAAATTATACACGAAACAAAAGCGGTAAATATGTTGTTAAAATGCCCTTAAAAGAGGATCCAGCTATTTTAGGAAACTCAAGACAAATCGCTACGAAAAAATTAAATTCTTTATGGAATCGTCTAGCAAAAGATCCTGAGTACTTAAGATTATATTCAGATTTCTTAAAAGAATATCAACAGTTAGGCCACATGGTTGAAGTTAACGAAAGCGAGGAAGAAAGTGGATCTTATTACATTCCCCATCTTGGAGTGTATAGAGGAATAGAAAAAAGTATATCAACGCCTTTGAGAGTTGTATTTAACGCGTCTTCCTTAACAACTAAGGGAAACTCACTTAATTCTATTCAATATAACGGAGGTGTAATACAAGATGATTTATTCTCAATTATGTTGAGATTTAGAAAATATATCGTCGCTTTCACTACAGACATTCAAAAAATGTATAGAGCAATCTCTATTCATCCAGATCAGAGGAAGCTGCAAAAAGTCTTATGGAAGGAAGGTCTTAACGAACCAATTAAAAATTTTGAATTAACGACAGTTACTTATGGTACTGTTAGCGCACCTTTTTTGGCCATGAGAACACTACTTCAATTGTCTAAGGATGAAGGAAGCAAGTTTCCTTTAGCAGCACCCGTACTGAGAGAAGACATGTATATGGATGATATTCTATCTGGAGCTGATTCTTTAAGTTCTGCATTGGAACTCCAAAATCAATTAATAGAAATTTTAAACAGTGCAGGAATGTTATTACATAAATGGTGCAGTAATGCTCCACAACTTTGTAAAACAAATGTCGAAATATACCCCTTTGGTGATTCAGAAGAATCTAAAGCGTTAGGTGTTTTGTGGAAATCGAAGAAAGATTGTTTAAGTTTCAATGTTAAAATTCATAATGATGTAAATGTCACTAAGAGACAAGTGTTATCAACTGTATCAAGTATATTCGATCCCTTAGGTTTAGTATCTCCTATTATAATTAAAGCAAAAATATTTATGCAGAAGTTATGGTTATTACAATTAAATTGGGATGATTTGCTAACCGAGAAAGAGGCTAAGGAATGGAGAGAGTTTTCTGATACCCTACAATTAATTAATAAATTTGAGATTAGTAGGTGTATTTTATTGAAAGATGCAATTATGATCGAGTTACATGGTTTCAGCGACGCATCTGAAGCAGCCTATGGTGCGGCAATTTACTGCAAATCAGTGACAGAATCAGGTCAAGTGTCTGTAAAATTAGTGACAAGTAAATCTAGAGTTTCTCCCTTAAAGCAATTAACTGTTCCAAAACTTGAGCTTTGTGCAGCAGTTTTATTGACAAAGCTTATGAAACGAGTGATTTCTTCGCTCAAAATTAGTGTAAACCAAATCTTCTTGTGGTCCGATTCCATGATAGTATTATCCTGGATTAAAAAAGAACCATACGTTCTAAAAACTTTTGTTGCGAATAGGATTTCTACAATACAAGAACTAACTCAAGGGATGCAGTGGCGACATGTTCCATCTCAGCATAACCCTTCTGACCTTCTAACAAGAGGAGCTAATCCTGATAAACTATTATCAAATGAGTTATGGTGGAGTGGTCCATTGTTCCTAAAGGAAAAAGACTATCCCAATACAAATATTCCTGCAGCAGTTAATTCCAGTGACTTTTCAAATGAACTGAAAAATATTAATATAAGTGACTTTAAAAGCATATCTGTTTTTACTGTTTCTATTAATTCTTTTGTGCATGATATAATTGATTTAAGTAATAACTATTGTAAAATAATTCGTATTTTAGGATTTATTTTCAGGTTCCTTAGTAATTGTAAAAAAGAAAAAAAGGAGGGTCCTCTGGATCTCGAAGAGCTCAACAAAGCAGAAAGTTTTTTGCTAAAAAGTGTTCAACGTGAGTTTTTTGACAAGGAAATAAAATCCTTGCAAAAATCAGGTAATATTAATCATGATAGTCAGTTAAAAAACTTACATCCATTTCTTGATAAAGAAGGTCTTCTAAGAGTAGGAGGTAGATTGGCGAACAGTAACTTAAATGCCAACCAAAAATTTCCAATTTTACTACATGATAAAAGTAAACTTACTCAAATGATAGTAGAATACTTACATAAACGGTATTTACATTTAGGTCCACAAGCTTTACTTTTTCAGTTAAGGCAGAAGTTTTGGCCTTTGAATGGTCGTGCAATATGTAGAAAAACAATTCATAATTGTAGTATATTTCATGTTATAAATATTGTTAATCCTTTTTTTTTAAGCAGTAAGCTTTATAAGATATTTTGAGTGTAAATATGTAAAATTAAGCTAATTTCTATTTGATTGAATGTATTTTGTGTTTATCAAAGAAAATATTCATACAAAATGTGTATTGAGAGTGTATATATTATTTGAGTGAGATATTATTTATACAGAAATTTATTTAGAGAGATTATTTATATGAGACATATATTATTCGAGTTATTTAAATGACATTTATTTTATCCAGAAGGTTTAAGTCTTATTTTGATTAAATCGAGAGTGTTAACCTTTAAATACTTTAAAATAAAGTATTTCTGAGCTATTTTTTGAGATAAAATATGAGAAAAAGAAATAAATTCTTGCAGCATTTAAAAATTTAATTTGAGTGTTAGATGTCATGAGTGAACATCATTACATAATGTGTGCAGAATTTTAGAGTAGTAAACATAAAAACAACGAGGTGTTTTCAAGAGACCAATTTCAAAAATTTGTCTGTTACCCATGGAAAAATGATTATCTTTTGTAATTTGTCAATTTATTGTTTACTAGTACATGCTGTATTATATGTTTAAAATTGAAAGTGTAATAATGTATTATAATTGTGGTTGAATGAAAATCATTCAACGGGGGCCGGTATGTTCGGTCGGTTTTATGCTTTGCATTTTTGGCAATATCTTTTGTCGTCTGCGTTTGTTTATGCCAGTTTATAGAATGTTTTGTTGTGAGAGAGGTAGCCATGAGCGGCTCTAGGGATATTATTTAATAAAAAACAGTGCACTGCAGTTTTGTTATTTTGTGTATTTGTGAGTATTTAATATGAGTTAACAAGTTCTCTAATCTATTTCCTCCAAAACTTTGTTCCTTTCTGAAAAATCTCAAAATGTCATGAGGCTATTTTAATATGATTATGACTCGTACACAATAGAAGACAAAATCTTTCAATAAATAACGAATAATTATACTTTTTATCTTTTTAGTTTCCATATTTTTCCTTGGAAAGAATTTTTTTTTTACATATAAGTATCGTTATCATTAAACACACATTGCACATATAATTTCAGTTGGAAAATAGAGCAATTAGTTTCAAGTTGGGAAATTGCTTAATTATAAGTTGGGAAATTTTTGGATGCCTCCCCCCCCCCCTCCCCACACACACACACCGAAAAAATATCTGTAACTACCCCTTGGTGCATCACCCTACAAAGTTTGTACACGAGGTAGCGAATCACTATGTACGTATGTAGATGTTACGGGAAAGCTCTGGGTAATCATAACAGCTCCCCTCTCTGGATTTATTAGCGAAGATTCCACTCAATACGATCCCAACATTCCGAGAGCTTTTCTCATGTTCACTGCTCAACAAGCACCAAATTTTCTGGCACAATGACGGACTCATTTTTAAACGTAAAAGTATAAAATTCGCAGACCTGACTATGGAAACGATTTGGAATCGAGATGACTTTTTCATATTTTGATAAATAAATTACCTATCGAGTTATAAGCGATTTTGATCATGTGACGAGACGCTTTTTATCTCTTCACTGACTGGATTGTCTCCTTTCGTCCGGAACTTCGGTTCAAAACATAAATTTTGACAGTATTTTCTGAAAGATCTATTGCGTTTAAAAAGAAATGTAAAACGTTTTTCGATTACATAGTTTCTGAATAACAATGCCTGCCGGTTTCATGTGTTTCCGAACATAACTGAATTAAAACTTGGGTCATAAAGTTGCCCCTTTGGATTTGAGAACAGCCTTAAAGAGAAGTTCTGAGTAGTGCAAGTTGTTAATAACTTATTATTGTAAAAACTTTGCAACCACCACTATTACATTTGGCACAGGATCGAAAAACTGTGGTGTTTCCCCGAAAATTAACTATAAGACCTTTATCTGTCATGAAAACATATTTATTAGATCAGTCGAAAATTGTTCGTAATTAAAACGTCCGACACAGCTACGAATCCATCTTATTGAATAAAAATAATTACGGCATTTCATCTCTTCATCTTTTAGTTAACTCTCCACCATATTCTACATTATTAAAAGATGGTAATTATGCTCTTCCTTGTTATTAAGATGGCCTCACTTCCTGGTGACGTTTGTAGATTTTTTAAGCAATCCAAAACGCAAAATATCTTGGCTCCAGATCTCGTGTCTGTCAATAAATACTAGCCGGGGAGCGATGTTTACGGCAGTGCAAATAGACCAACGAACCAATGGAACCACGCAAAAGCGCGGACTCTTATTTTCTAATCGCGCAAGAAAATTGAAGTAATCCGTCTTTTCCCCAAAAAGCGCGAAAAAGGCTTTTAGAAATTAAAAAAAAAAAGGGAAAATCGAAAAAAATAAGAATTTCAGAACAGATAATTTTAATAGAAATCATATCGGCATTTAAGATTGAAATAAAACTGAAAAGAACTTGAAACAAAAATAATAATACCTTAAGTGTTTTTTAAAAAAGATTTTGTAAGAAAAATGAAATATTGATTTACGAATTTAGGAAGAAAAATAAGTAAAAGGAAGGATAGGAATATATTTTAAAACAGGAAAAAATTAGATAAACTAGGTTTATAAAATTATGTTAGATAGGAAAAATTTATAGAATGTTTTTAATGTAGCGCCGAAATTTATTTTTTGTAATAAGGTAGATGTGCCAGTAATGGACACCCCTTGATGTTTATGGTTCATACAAAAATAACTAATAAATATTTAGCTTTAATTATTTTTTTATAATTCCCCTTTGCATGTTTTATAAAACTGGGTTATTGTTGACATTTTTAATCAAACCAATGGAAGCAGAAAATAATGTTTCGCTGTTTTTCTGTGAAAATTTTAATGAAGAGACTAAGAGACTGGCCTCGTTTAATTAATTTATATATTATTTATTTTCTTGAAAATTCTGAATGTTTTTGTTTGAGTAGCAATAGAAAACTTAATTTTATATACTAACGGCCATTTACAAAATTACATTTATTTTTAAAGTTTTAAGAGGGGGTGTCCATTACTGGGATGGTTAATTAGTCATTTTCCAGTAATGGACACCCCACGTAGACATTGCTAAAAATGAAATTTCAGTAATGTTTATAGTGCATAAAATATTTTTACTTAACTGCAAACCTAAATAATCAAATTTAATTTTTAAATTATAGTACTTACCAAAATGTAATAACACCAAAACTTCTATAAATAGCTGCTTTTAAATTATTTTATGTGATTAATGAAATTTCAATATTTTATTCTCTTTTTTTATGTATATGTACCTTGCATATTTTATAATCTGGCAATCAAACCAGCCAGGAAGCAGAAAATATTGTTTAAGAGCACAGTCAAAGAGGTGCTCATAGGGCTTAATCCCTCTCCGTTTAAATAAAAACAATTAAATTACAGAAGTTATTAAAAATCTATTTTCTGTTTTAAATGTTTCCTTATTCACCTCTGACCAAAAAAAAAGTAATATTAATGAAAGTTATAGGTAATATTCATGAAACTAGTAAATCTGCAGATCCGTGGCCTCAAACATCAGTTTTACAGTTTTATTTTGAAATTATTTTATTTAGTATTTAAAATATCCAACTCACAACATCAGTCCTTTCATATTTGTAATATTGATTATTATAAATGATGTACCAAGTAGTCTCTGGAAGATTAATTGTTAAAAATAGTGAGACAAAACTAAACACTAATATTCCAAAACTTTTTTTTTTGTATTACCTTTTAAATCCCACACTGTTTCAATAATTTGATAGCTGTAATTGCCTGATATTTAGTATTTTAAACTATCCATCTAAAATAATTAAAATATCGATCTTCAAATAATTACAATATGCAAACAGTAAATGATTAGACACAAATATTTTATTAATTACTGGCATCCTAATTGTTAAATTTATTTAAAAATAACTATTTTGTTTCATTAGTGTGTATTCATTAAATTCTGGTTCTAAATACAGTCATAAAAACAATTATATTTATTATTTTTTATGGGATGTCCATTACTGGAACAGAGGGTGCCCATTACTGGTCCAGAGGGTGTCCATTACTGGGCTTTTTGGTGTTTTGATATATTTCTGTTATTTAAAATTAAATTCCGATTCATATTGGGAAATGAGACTATAAGAATGGTTAAATGTTGTTGATAGGTTAATATGATATTGAAAAAACTGGAATATAATATTTATAACTATTAATAAAAAACTAATTTTTAAATAAATTCCTTAAGGGTGTCCATTACTGGCACATCTATTATACATAATTAAAGAGAAATCACATCTGTAAAAATTTAAGGGAAAGATAATACAAAAATTAAACACAATAATTAAACAAAAAAAGTGATAAAGTATGAATATCTTATGGATTCATTGTATATAGTTATACACCGATAGTTATTTTACAGGGGCGCACAAAAATATCTGATTACACTGTCGTCTATGGGGAGCAGTTATATAAAATACTTTATGTTATTTATTACAGTAAAATCTCCCTAAAGCGACCACGTTCTGTTCCAATAAAAATTGGTCGCTCCGAGAGGTGTTCTCTTAATGGAGGTCATGTCTAAATCTAGATTTTAATTGTTGAAAAAAGGTAACAAAGTTACTGAAATTTATTTTTCACATCAAGAAAAATGGAAATTTAAGTATCAAAACAAAAGTTAATTACTATAGAGTTTAAAAAATGAATACATTGACGTTTGCTTTGATTTTACGGTTTTATCTTTTATAACTTTTATTTCAAAGTCCTTTCGAAGTTCAGTAAATAAATGCAATTTTTTTTGGGCGGGAATAAATAATGACGATTTCATTAATTTATCTATTTCTTTGAGAGTTTCCTGACAGAATAAGGCAGGGACGTTTATTGACCGTCATTGTTAATTTGTCAACAGAGTTAAATTCATTGCCTAAAAAGGCACAAAGGGGTTTAAACACTTTAAAGTTACCGGAATTTAAAAAAAAAATTCTAAATTTAGTTTAGAAGTTTGATGAATAATGCGCTCTACGGAATTATTTTCCTTTGGTCGCTCATGGAGGTAGTTCAACTGGGATGGTCTCTGAATGGGGGTAAAATTAGTATTGAGCCTATGGGAATAAATTTTGATCCATGAAAAAATGGTCGTTCAGGGAGGTGGTCGCACAGTGAGGTTTCACTGTATTCTATTGTGCTATTTAAAGCGCTAGGAATTTTGCATACGTCTAAGGCTTGTTGCGGCATTTTCCCCATTGAAAATATATGCGGTTTAGCCTTTTCAGTTCTTTTACAGAGGGATACGAAAGAATTTAAGAGCATTTACAGTTTTTTCTATGATTTTTAGGTAGATTTTATAAGAAATATATATATTGCGGTCGTTACCATGGTGCGACTTTTGAAAAATTCCTTCATAACTTTTCATTATATGACTCCAGGAACCCAAAACCACCGCCACCTAAAAAGTTTATATATATATATATATGTGTGTGTGTGTGTGTGTGTGTGTGTGTGTGTGTAAGTATGTACTAAATTTTGTCCGCACGATAAAAGTCGCAAATATGCGCGGATCGTCTTCAAACTCACGAAAAACATTAAGATAGTTAATATCTCGGCGGGGATTGCAAATGGGCAAAATCAACCCAAGGGAGTGGAAATAGGGAGGCGTTTTGTGAAAACAGAAAAAAAACCCATAAATTTTAAATTATATCACATATCAAATCAGTTTAAAGTTATTATTAATTCCAAAAAAGGGCCAAAAATTTCTATATGACAGATTTTTGATAAAATTAAAAATGGGCTCAAAGGGCGAAAAAAAAAGGGGGTTTTAGGGAGAAAAAAATTCATAACTTCGTCAATTCTCAAGATATCAAATCCAATTAAATTTATTATAAATCTTCTTAATATTATCTACAACTTTTATATTGACAAATTTTTGATAGGACCAAATCTTACAACAAATACAAATTAAGAATACATAGCGGTTGAAGAAAAAAATATCGTATTAACATGATTCTGATAAAACCAGTTCTTACAGAAAAATGAAATTAAAATCTCGCCAGATAAAATTGTTAAACTGAGTTTATCTCTGATCTTCATTTAGTTTTTGTTGTGAAATTTGTACTTAACTTCGAAATCTACCTGCTCCTGTAGGCCGAGCCGGCAGTGATTTTTTTTTTTTTTTTTACATGTGATGATGCTTTGTTAATCTCTTAAAATAACTATGTATTTGTTTTACTTTTCAGGTGAAATTTAAACTTACTGTACACGAACGAATTTCACTCAAATCTTCAGAATAAGTTTTCGCCACAATTAAATTTATATTTTCATGTAAAATTTTGAGCCCCTGGTGGGAAGTTTAAAAACTAAAATTTAAAATGGGTTTTTATTTTTTTTTTCCATACTTAAAACATACTCTAAGTTAAAATTAGACGGAACATATTCGATTCAACTTTTTACTTTCTTCTATCTTCAATAGAAGAAAGTATTGTAATCGAAATTTTTTTCGACTTCCGGTTTTCGACGGATTTACACGTTTTAGGGGTCAAATATCCCAAAAACATGTTTATAGAAAATGTCTGTCTGTCTGTGCGTCCGTCTGTCCGTCGTCATTGTACCATCAAAAAGTGTATGAAGTTATGCATAGAATTGAACCAAATTTTTATTTTAAGTTTTTGGAAATGGCAAGCAGATCCTCCCTGAATTTGGAAAACATTCGCCGGTAGGGGGCGCTGTAATAGCGATTTTGATTATTGAACCATCCAAAAGTGTGTGAAGTTATGCATAGAATTGAACCAAATTTTTATTTTAAGTTTTTAAATATGGCAAGTAGGTCCTCCCTGAATTTGGAAAAAATTCGCCTGTAGGGGGCGCTATAACAGCGATTTTTGTGCGATTTTGACTATTGTATTATCCAAAGGTGTATGAAGTTATGCGTAGAATTGAACCAAAATTTTATTTTAAGTTTTTGGCCATGGCAAGCAGATCCTCCCTGAATTTGGGAAACATTCGCCGGTAGGGGGCGCTCTAATAGCGATTTTGAATATTGTACAATCCAAAAGTGTGTGAAGTTATGCATAGTATTGAACCAAATTTTTATTTTAAGTTTTTGGATATGACAAGTAGGTCCTCTCTGAATTTGGAAAACATTCGCCGTTAGGAGGCGTTCTAACAGCGATTTTTGTGCGATTTTGAATATTGTACCATCCAAAATTGTATGAAGTTATGCATAGAATTCATCAAAATTTCAATTTTAAGTTTTTGGTTATGGCAAGCAGGTCCTCCCTGAACTTGGAACAAATTCGCCAGTAGGGGGCGCTGCAATAGCCATTTTTGTGCGATTTTGAATATTGTACCATCCAAAAGTGTGTGAAGTTGTGCATAGAATTGAACCAAATTTTTATTTTAAGTTTTTGAATATAGCAAGTAGGTCCTTCCTGAATTTGGAAAAAATTCGCCGGTAGGGGGCGCTGTAACAGCGATTTTTGTGCGATTTTGAATATTGTACCTTCCAAAAGTGTATGAAGTTATCCATAAAATTGAACCAAATTTTTATTTTAAGTTTTTGGTTATGGCAAGCAGGTCCTCCCTGAACTTGGAAAAAATTGCATACTAAAATTTTAAAATGGAATTTTTTATGTTTTTTTGGATGGCAACCATACTACAAGTTAAAATTAGATAAGCAAATTCAACTTAAATTACGTTTCCGCCAATAATCCCCCCACCACCCACCCCTCTGGAAAAAAAAATACAGTAACTAAATTTAAATAAAACTGTTTTTCTGTTGGTGCTATATGCATATTTTCTCAAGTTAAAAATAGGTTTGGCAGATTTAGCACAATTTATTTTTGTTTATACTGCCCCTGGGGGGAATAATATAACTTAATTTAAATAAAATAGATTTTATATAGTTTTTTCATACGAAATTTTAAAATAAGAGCATGATGTTGTCAAATTGTCTTTAAGTTTTAATAAAACCTTTCACGTGATAGGTTTTTTTTTTTTTAAATACTGTTAGCACTTTTGTTGGGAGGTTGCATAACAAATATTTTAAAATGATTTTTTTTTGTATTTTTCAACTGTCAACAAATTTAAAATTAAATTAGAGAGATTCAACTCAACTATTTTTGCGCCGATATCGCCTCCAGGCGACAAATGCAGTAACCAAATTTAAAGAAATTCTTGTTTTACTGTATGATGTCATACTCAAGTTAAAAATATATAGGACAGATTAAACACAATTTTGTTTTATGATCTGGCGGGAAAGAAGTAATTAAATTAAAATAAAATTGATTTTATTTAATAAATCTTCAAAATAAGCTTTAGACGTAGTTAGATTTTTGTACTCATAAAAGCTTTCGTGGATATAGAGGGGTTTTTTACACTGGTAGTGCACCTGATAGGAAATTGCATAAATAAAAATAATTAATTAGTAACCTATTAAAAAAATAATTTTATTTTCTCTGATGGCAACCATACTCCAAGTTAAAATTACTTTGGACAGAATCAATTCAACTTTCTTTTACACCGATGTTAACCATTGGTGGAAAATAAGCCAACTTAGATCAAATAAAATGGATTTTTTATATTTTACTCCATAGAGCCTTAATCAAGTTAAAAATAGATTGAACAGATTCAACACAATTTTATTTTTGTTTATAGTGACTCCTGGTGGAAAATAGCATAACTAAATTGAAATAAATCGATTTCTTTTTCGTTTTACTGTGTGAAACAATCCTCGAGTTAAAAATAAGTAATCCTGTGGTATCTTGATGAAATTCTCTTTCAAAATTAAAAAATAGAAAATAATATAAGAAAAATATTAAGCATTATGACTTTTATTCAATTCGAGCGCACTAAAAAGTAAAAGATATATTTTGTTTTTCAACCAGTGAGTAAAATAAAAATTCTGCTCTATCATTACTAACTATGATGAAGCATCATATATTATTTTTTTAATCTAATTTTTAAATTAAATTTTACTCTGTCTTTTCTTCTATTCAAAAAATCATAATAGTATTCTTTAAAAAGTAATCTCATGACAAAATACATTTTCATGTTTATTTCTCTTTTCTTTCATGCGAAAGTAATATATGGAAAAAAACATTAAATGGATTGATTCATTATAATTTTACATGCTGCATTCATCCAACTTAAATTATACATCAGGATTTACGATAATTACATTCTATCATATTCGATAATATTTATAGCTAATCTATTTTTTTTATGTGTGTTATGTGTGTCATTTCCTGCTCATTTTATAAAATTTAAAGATAATATTTTTATTAACCGGTGTTATTACTTACTTATACCATTATAGTCAGGCAAAGGCAAATGTATTTATGTCAACAGTAATGTAAATACATTCTAACGTTTTGTAGATGTTTCAACAGGGTTCCTGCCTGTATTTTCGGGATATTGTTTTATCATTTTATTCGCCATCATTTAAATTCTCCCCCATTGCATTTCTATGTAGCGGATAATTTTAGCGTTTGTTTTAACTCTCATATTGGCTTTGTATTCATAAGATTTTGGCGTGGAATTATGTGTAAGTGGTACATTCGACCTGATACTCTGGTGCTGTAAAGACATACCAGTCTAGCGGGCCACCCCATCATTATATTTTGTCACTAAGTTTCAATAAAATTTCATCTTTACCTTTACGATCTGTTTGCAGTCAATAATTGGATGAGAGCCCCAATAAAAATGGTTTCTTGTAAGAATGCGATGTACTTATCATCGGTACATCCGGCCAACCTTTAATTTGAAATGTGTGGGGGTTTTCTCCCCAAGATTAGCCTCCATATATTTAATTTTTATCAAACATACACATTAATTAATTAAAAGCAGAACAATTTTTTATTAATCGGTAGTAATATTGTGTTTTTAATGCTATAATATTTTTATTGTCCTTTTGCCGAAAAAAAAAAACATCCATTTTTTTTCTTTCTTTTTTTTTTTTCTTTGTCACAATCAAGCAGAATATGTTGATGTTCTTCCCCCGCCTTTTATTCATTAATGTATATGTCTGGAAAAAAAAAAAAAAAACAAGAAATATGTAAAGAGATATTAATCATAGAGATTTTCATTTTCTCACTGATTGGAAAAAAGAATGCTACTTTTCAGTAGATTTTAATTGAATAAAATTCAGAGTTTTTAAATTTTTTTTATTTATATTACTTACGATATTGTCGCCTTTAAATATACAGAAATTTGATTTTCTTTCTCGAAAGATATATCTGACTTTAGTTTCTCTATATTAATTTTAACACAATTATTCTAATTGGTAAATAAATCATAACAGATGTAAATTTCCGACTGGGCGAAAAATATAATCGATAAGGTTAACTTTGTGAAAAATTCGTGTTTTTGCAGTCTTGAACCTTGAAGTGCCTTTTAAATTTGCCTCTCTCTCTCTCTCTTTTTTTTTTTTTTTTAAATGTATCGAAATATTTATTCTAACCACTGAAAGAGGAAAATTATAAATTCAAAACTACATTTTATATGTAATATGCGTAAAATATTATTTACAACATATTAATTACAACATAGCCATCAATAAGCGGTTCAAAATTACAAATGTTTTCCTAGTTTAAAAACTCTCCGTTATCATCCGTAAAACAGTAATGATTGTAAATCAAATTTCTTAATTCTCATTAGAAGAACACAGTAGAGCGCCGATAATCGGAACTCCAATTAACCGAACTTCCAATTATTCGAACAGCCTATTTCTCTCAAAAAATGTTTGTTAACCGAACTTCTATTTATACGAACCGCCTATTTCTCTTTAAAAAATTGTTTTTAATAATGATGAGATTGTGGATGAGATTTAAGATGAAAATATAATTGAAGAAATGAAAACGAATGCTCTGAAAATGACCCAGATCCATCACATAAGGAAGCCTTTGAATGTTTGGAAACAACTATGAAATGGTTCGAACGGCAGAAGAACTCTGATCCTATTCGACTTAAGAAGAATTCGAGATATGGAAGCATTGGAAAGAACGTCTTCTTTGAAGCAAGCAACAGTCGAAAACTTTTTTGCTTGAATTATAATCTCTGCAGTTCAGAAAATGATAAAAAGAGAAACAGAAAATTTTAAATGATTAAAAAAAAACAGTTTTTAAACACAGTTCTAAGCCTGGATAAAGTGTGAAGGCTTTAGTATAGTCAGGAACATCCCTTAAATTGTCAGTCCATTTATCCGAACTTTTGCTTATCCGAAATAGGATCGGTCCCGACTTGTTCGGATAATCGACGCTCTACTGTATAATGATAATCATAACTTTCTCAAGTACAGTTGCATTGAAATCTAATTTAAAATTTTATTACTTCCATTACACGTAATTGTAACTAAATTTTCTTAGTTACTATTACAACAACGTAATGATAATCATTACTTTCTGCTTTATAATTATAAACTCGTCATATTTTTAAAAATTGTCATTGCAATTAAACATAATTGTAACTAAGCTTTTACAGTAATCATTACAGCATCGTAATGAAAATCTTAGCTTTCTGCAGTACAATTATAAGCTCATCTTATCTAAAAATTTGCCATTACGCTTACACGTAATTCTAACTATAAGTCCTCAATTACAATTTCAATTACATATTGATGACAAAAATGACTATTGATGACAAAAAAAAAAAAAAAAAAAAAATGGCCATAATTTTTTTTGCAAAAAAAAATTATGGCCATTTTTTTCCCCATTCGGAGCAGAAAATCAGAGTTCTGACTTTTTACGGCTGCTCTTTCATCTTCATCTAACACTTCATTTATAATGGCTGTTTCATAATAATGGAAGCCATCAGTCCATGAGAAGAAAATAACTCGGTGAAAGCGGAAACTCGGTTAGGCGGGACTCAGATAATCGGGACTCTACTGAATATGTCATTTTAAAAATGATCTTTAGAATATTTTTGTTGATGTTCAGAGGGACCTCCTCCTTGGATCCGCCATTGTAGATTACGTAGTTCAGCATTACATATGATTACATATTTTAAATTTTAAAATAAGTCGTCTATTATAAAATTAGTAATATACTTTGTGGAAGAGGGGGGCGGGGGGGGGCACCAAAATCCATGTTTGCCCCGGGTGCAAAAGAGGCTAGTTTCGGCCCTGCACATACTAAAATGAAAACCAATTTTATCCAAGATTGCTCTCGAGCATCTAATGTAAAACCGCCTAAGGATATTAATTGTACAAAGTAGTCTTCTCAAGTGTTTCTCTTCCCGTAGAAAACTCTAAAAATTCAGGTATTAGCAGTCCTTGGTATTAGTTGTCCCTTGTAATCTATTAGCAGTCCTTGTGAAGAGTCACGGGGCTGGGACTGCTGGGAAATGATCCTGCCGGGATATCACACTGGATGACACTGTGATCTTCGAATGGTCCTCTACGCCTAATAAAGCAATATACGCACGAACTGTGTGTGTGTGTTTTTATGTAAGGAACTATGCATATATATCGTTATCATTTTAGGGGGGAGGGGGTGTCTGGTACATGATATCGTACGATATCTCTGGGGAAGAGAGGGGGGGGTTGTCTTTTGATATCGATATCATTTTTGATCCAACCAAAATTTTCACTTTTTATCTGTAACATGATCTTTAAATCAAAATATTATGTACCGCATACACTCGCGTATAGGTCGACTCGCGTATAAGTCGACCCCCTAACTTTCGAATGCAAATTCTGCAAAAAATCAAAAACCCGCGTATAAGTCGATCCCCTAACATTTTACTTCAATTTTGCGCAAAATCAAACCAAATATTTCACTTGCCTATGCGAAAAAGTAGTAAGTAAATAAAAATAAATCATTGAAAAATTTTTTAATGATAAATTATTATTATTTGTATATTTTCTGTAATATTTTATTATTCATACACATAAAAAGTCAGAATTTTGCAGTATTCGAAGCTTTATTTTTTATTTTTTAATTGACTCGCGTATAAGTCGACCCCCCAAGTTTGCTTGCCAAAAATTGTCAGAATTTCCTCGACTTATACGCGAGTATATACGGTAATCTTTTTTTAGTCTATCATCTATTTTTATGAAAATACAAAGTTATTATTAAAATCACTAAATTTTTATAAAATTATTTAATTCCAAAATATAGAATACCTCAACGTTTGGCATTCCTATTCTTCTTCATATGTGTATGCATATATAATCGCTGTTCGAGAAATCATGACGAATGAAATGAAACTTGTGTTTGCTAATAAATATAAAAGAGAAACAGAAAGAATGTTGTCCACCTGTTTTGTTCATAAGAATTTCTATCTGCCCCCCCCCCCCTTTCCTCCGTACAGGGCAAGTACAAGAAGACATTACTACTGTCTAATGCATAATGTAACAAATAACTATTATAAAATACTTCTAAATAGTAACTATTTCTTTTAAGTGTTATTTTATATAAAGTTATTTCATATATAAAGTGATTTTTTATTGACTTCTCTTCATTTGAATCAGTAAAGTATCCGAAAAGTAAGTGTAGCCATTTTTGTATATCATTCCAAACAAAAGAAATAAAAACCAAAAACCGAAAAAAAATCAGACATTGATATCGATATCATTGCGGGGGAAGGGGGGGGGGGTTCGAGGGATGATAACGTATGATATCGGAAGGGGGGGAGGTGGTCCAAAATTACCAAAAAGTTGATTACGTTATAAATGCACAGCCCCTAAGCATGACACCAGAAACGACCCCAAAACCTAGTTCATAAGATATACAGTGTAATTCATAAATATCGAAACAATAGGCTATCTCCTTAAATATTGCCCCTAGAAAGAAACTTCCAGTAGCAAAGTTTCATTAAAAAAGATTCACAATTTTATGAGATAAGTTGCAACTCCATGGTGGGTCTATTTGAGAAAATACAAAAATTAAATTTTTATACGGTCCCCGTAGGATAAAATCTCCAATTAGAAATTTTTTTATAATCCATTCCTGAATTAAACAACCCCCCCACCCCACCCCCCATCTTTATATCTGCAAAATTCACAGAGATATTAAAATCTAAAATTTGTGACTTACACCACTTAAGCATACCTCTAAGAAACTTGCTTGAGAAATATGCTAGAGGTCTGCACGAACCCGAGCTTGGCGCCAGGCCCGCAACAAACACGACTCGTTTTTGTAAAAATACTAATAGCGATAATAAAACTTCTGTTAACGGAATAATTGGAAAATATATTTTAATAAATTACTTAGAAATATTTTCAAAAATCTACCTTTTGTTATACAGCTTTAAAAGTATTGATGTTTTGAAACCTATTTTCCATTTATTCCAAACGACATCGTTTTTTAAAAATAAATCTTTATTCTGATGTAATAGTCTAAGAGTATAAATAATCATTAACGTTGCTATTGCATATTTTTTGAATAGATGCCAAGTTCCCACTAATTTTCCGTTATAACTGTGTTTATTTGACCCCGGTTTAATACGTTCGAACCATACTATAATAAATTTGACTCAAACCTTTAAATTAAATAAGTCAAAGATTCGTTAAATAATTTTTCTGGTTTTAACTGGTTCAAATTAATCTACATATTACGGAGGATTAGTAGGAGGTTTGGCAACTATGTTTTTGTCATGCAAACACATAGTAATCTAAAATGTACTGTAAAATTTTTGTATAAATATGTATGTAGTATTCTTTAAAATAGTCTTAATTGTATCTTAAGAAAAATGGGAATTTTTTGTACAAATTTCGGCCTGTGCAGAAATCTAAAATATGCACAGACACCTGTCTAGATAATGAATTAAATAAAATCAAATGCAATCGTCCATCAAAATTATAATCTTTCGCATCATATCAATACACCCATCTATGATCTGAAACATAAAGTGCATAAAAGAAATTTATATCTCTAATAAACTTAAATTTTATAACTTTGACTGTATACCAGATTTTTATGAGAGACTAGGGTATACGTTAAACAAATTTAATATCTGTATCCGATAGCCAAACTATCGAAAGTCACATTTCACTTTGGAAGCTTTTAAAAATCATTTAAACGTTCTATTAGGAGACAATCTTTGTTTTAAACTTTAAATGCATTTTTCTGCATCACAGGTTTTTTCAGCATTTCCCATCTTTAAATTGATATAAGTCAATAACCTTTAAAGAAAAATGGTTCAAACTTGGAATACATCAATACATCTTTTCAAATATTTTACTTAAATTTTAATTCGGTAAATTTGAAAAAAAAATATATTCATTTTTGAAAATACGATTTGTTTAAAATAAGTTGCATCGTCTTTTTAAATTGCTATTTTAAATATTTAAAATTTTTTTAAATTAATATTTTTTTAAATGCTGAATCCAAATTAAACTTATATATTTCTGTTTAATTAAAATGAAAAAATTCAATTCGACAAATAGTATTTATTATTATTTTAGTAATAACAATTTTAAATTACTCTGATTTTTTTTTTTTTTTTTTTTTTTTTTTTTTGGTAAGAAAAGTCTTATGATGTGATTCTGTTTACAAATTACATGGTTAACCATCACAAAAAATTTAAAATTCTAACTCTATAAATAAGTAAAAGAAATATATAAATGTTTCCTGGACACGTTACAGTAACATTGTTTCTTGTCTGATCCCTTGAAACCTCACGAATTATTAAAACGGACATATCTCTCTGAGTTTTGCAGATATCAAGATTGAATTTTTTTTGTTTAATTCAGGAATGGAAGGAAAATTTTCCTAGCTGGAAATTTTATCCTACGGTGGGTGTATAAAAATTTTATTTTTGTATTTTCTCAAACAGACCCCCCCCCCCCCCCCCCCCATGTAGTTGCAACTTATCTCATCAAATTTTGCACCTTTTTTTTATGAAACTTTGCAATCGGAAATATGTGCCTTGGGGCAATATTTAAGGAGATAGCTTATTGTTTCGATAATTATGAATCACACTGTATATATATATTTTAATTAATGTTTTTTAATTACAATATAATTTCTAAAATGAGATATTTATTACTTAAACAATGTCTCGAAAATCCACTTATTTTATTTAATATTTATTTCTTTCTTAAACGTATAAGAGAAATTAATTCACCCTCCTTATCAAAACAATGCCTACTAAGATATTTATTCCATTCAGGGGCGTAGCTACAAAAAAAATTTCGGGGGGAGGGGGAGGGGAAAGTTCAAAATATTCCCAACTTATAATTAAAAAATTTCCCAACGTTAAACAAATTGCTCTATTTTCCAACTAAACTAATATGTTCAATGTGTGTTTAATGATAGTAATAATTATAATAAATATGATAGTAAAAAAAAAAAAAAAAAAAAAAAAAAAAAAGATTCTTTCCAAAGAAAAATGCTGAAACTGAAAACACAAAAATTATAATTATTGGCTCGTTTAATAAAAGTTTTTGTCTTCAATTGTGCACGAGTCATAATCGTACTTCACATGAAAATAGCGTCATATTTTTAGATTTTTGAAAAAGGAACAAAGTTTTGGAGGAAATGTATTAGAGACACTGTTGTTGGACGACAGTAGAGAAATTCAGGTCTGGTAGATGTATGATATTTTCGTAGCACAGAGAAACACAATGATAAATTGAGTCTGGCTGCTTTTTGTATTTCTTTTGAAAGTTTAACTAGTTTACTATTACAGAACTCAGAAAGGTAGTCAGCGAAACAAAAAAAAAAAATTCTTTTCTTTTTTTTTTTACTTTTTATTTAAAAAAAAAAAAGAAAAACTTTTTCAAAAATCTAGAAATTCCCAACTCTAAGCTCAAAATTCCCAAGTTCACATATATTGCGGGAGGGGCTCCCCCCCATAACCCCCCATCGTGACGACTCTTATTCCATTAATTTAAATAATAAATTATCGTCTAAGTACAGGCGCACAAAGCATTTATAAAAGTTCACTTCAAATTCCAACTTTCATGCCATCAAATTACCTACAAACGAAAACCACCGTGCCACCGCTAATCTGGTAATAACCATTTAATTTCACATAAATCCCCTCATTATCAAGTTTGACTAGCCAGATTGCTAACACGTTCGACTGGTAAAGTAAATTGAGGATCCTTGTTCGAATCCAAGCTCCGCAAACGGTGAAAAAACTTCTTTTAAAATATCAACTATACTTTTTTAAAACACCATAAAGGGCGACACTAAAAAAGAAAACTAATTTAAAACACTTTAAAATGTAAAATTGCATATAATTTTTCGCTAGCACCAAATACGGGGGGAAATGGGGGGACGACACAGAAATTTTTAACTTCTCCACTCAAGGGTCTACTGTAATAGGGGGAGAAGGAGGAATAATAAAAAAAAATCGGAAAAAATCCTTATCTCACACAAAATTCACCCTTGAGTAGACCTTCGAGTGGAGGAGGAGCGCTATAATCATGTGTTACAGCTACAGATAATTTTGAACTTTTCACATGAATCAGGGGCCCACCAGTGGCTGAAAATTTCTGCTTTCAAAGCTGGAGGTGCTAGGTTCGGATCCAATCGCACCTGTTGGCCTAATCGTTCGGAGTTTTCCGTTTTTTTTCTTCAAACCTTACGTAAATATGGGTTAGGATCCCTTAGAAAGAACCCCACGGAGGGCATCCCCTCGGCCCTATATCCCTAGTGTAGATTATCGGCCTTTATAAAGAACACCACAGCACATAAATCAAAGGATGATCGCAAATATTACAAATTTGATTCAATTCGTTGTTAGCTCCCTAATTACCTTCGAGACAAATATTCACTGAAAAATATGCGTTTAAACATGTTCTTTATCTTCCCAAAGTTCAAGAACATTTCGTCAAGATATTCCGCCAAACGCGTAAAATTGAAGACATTCAGTCAATATTGGCAATATCGTGTACTTATGAATTTATTTATTATTTTATTAATTAACTAGCAAAGTCCGTGGCTTTGCTCACGTAATTGTTAAACTGTGCCAAGTGATATTTGTGTGCCTATTTTTATTGGAAGAAATTATGCTGTTACTTATAATTCAAAAATGACTAATTTATCTACATTTTCAGTAAACTTCATTCTTATACTCTGCATTAGGCTGAGAGGATCTGCTCTCAAAGCTGGTAGACGAGAGGTGCTGTGTTCGAACCCAATCGCGACCGTCGGCCAAACCATTCGAAGTTTTCCATGGTTTTCTTCGAACCCTGAGTAACTTTGGGCAAATACAGGTTAGGTTCCCTTAGAAAGACCTACACGGGGGGGGGGGGGGGCACCTTCATCGGTCCTATATCCCTCGTGTTGATAACCGGCCGTCAACAACACCAACACCTTATACTGCATTATGCGAATATGACACTTAAATTAATGATAAGAACTAAAATTAATTCCAAATAAATGATAATTTCGTATGCATTTTGAAGGTTTTCCACTCACTTCATTTTTCATTTGAAATTTTGATTTTTTTTAGAAACCATTCTTCACGAGCATTTACATTTTATAAGTAACCACCATGTCAAATTCCAAGCTTCTATTTATCCAAGCTTCTATAAGAATTTCATCACAAAAATCGCAATTTTTGAACATTTTTTGTTCTTGCTCATTTTAAAACTTCAAAATTGCTAAAAACTGTTCTGTGGGTGAATTTACGTCTCTAAAGTAAATTTAAAATTTCTATCTCTAAGCAATTTCATATAAATGATAGTTTAGAGGGTTTTTGGAAAGTAACATTTTACCCTTTTAGGTAGATTTCGTAAGAAATACTGCCTATTATAGTCTCCCCTTTGTTGGAATTTCTGAAACATTTTGCAGATCTACGCCGATCATGACCTCTAGAACCCAAAACCACCCCCAGTTCAAAACGTTATATCTATCTATATATATATATATATATATCATGTATTTATGGACACGGTAACTTCCACAATTCTGCACCAATCTCTTCCAAAGTGATATATAAAATTAAGGGGCAGAAAATCTCGGTCAAGTTCGTTAATGGGCAAAATCGGACCAAGGAGGTGGAAATAGGGAGGGGTTTTTGTGAAAAAAACCCACAACTTCTTAATTATAATACATATCAAATCAGTTTAAAGTTATTATTATTTCTAGAAAAAGGGCTAAAAAATTATGTATTACAGATTTTTAATAAAATTAAAAATGGGCTCAAGGGGCGCAAAAAACAGAGTTTTAGGGAGAAAAAAATTCATAACTTCGTCAATTCTCAAGATATCAAATTCACTTAAACTTATTATAAATATTCTTAATACTATCTACAACTTTTATGTGGACAAGTTTATAGGACCCACTCTTACTGAGAAAAAAAAAATGGGGGAAAGGGTGAAGAAGAAAAAGTTTCATAACTTCATCAGTTCACAAGATATCCAATCCGTTTAAATTTATTATAAATTTTCTTAATATTATCTACAACTTTTATATTCAAAAGTTTTTGATAGGAACAACTCTTACAGCAAAAACAAATTAAACAAAAATGCGGGTTGACAAAAAAATTATTTGTCGGGATAACACCGCCATATCACACGTGTGCTTAAAACGAAGGAAAGAGACACAAAAACAATATAGAAATTTGGACCACCGTGGCATCTTTTTGAGATGCAAGCATATCGTGGGAGGTCGCTAGTGAGATGGAATTTCTAGAATGAGCGGGTGTTTTTACAGGACCAGAGGATTCAGTGGAAAATACTAGGTTAGGCAATAAAAGGGATTGAACTTTTTGAACTTCTGGTGAGTCTGTCAACAGTAAATTTTAGTGAGCAGCTCTAAAAATGTCCCATGTTAGGAACACGAGTTTTAGATTACGCCATAAAAAGGGATTAAGGTATTAAGGGCTTAGTTTGAGACCACATGTCGCGTTAGCGTTACTATAATATTATAATGTTATACAAGCATCAGTGGTTTGGTTAAGAAAAATCTCGCCCCTTAGAAATTTTGATAGGATGAGATGATTTTTAGGAGGGGTTTAAGCTTACAAAAAAATAAGGAAGATAGGAATTGAGAGGTGAGAGAAGAGAGGGAGTTTAGATTTGGCAGAGAAAAGATCCCTTTTTCTTTAAGATGCTTTGAGAAGGGAGAATTAGGTATTCTCTGGGCTCAGAATAGGAATGCGGGTTTTGCTTCTGTGCAGCCGCATATCGAGAGTTAATAAATTGTTGTACAGTGGATCATACTTTAAATGACAGTGCCATGAACTGGATTACCAGACTTAACTTGGATGATACACTTAGATGATTCTGACCAAGGAAATAAGAGGTGAGTGGGAACACTTTATCAATAAATCGGGCAACCAATAATTCAGTAAACGAATGAAAGTTAGGCATCCTTAGAGTCCCTGTGAAGGTTCAAACTATAATTTATACCAATGTTCTATGTATTGCTTATTATTAATATTTATATACCTAGGGAAAATTTACTCTAGGCATGATGTTAATGCTTTATCATTTGATTTATTAATAAATTAGTGTTTCATATTCAATGTTTCACTACCTATTTATTTATACATCCGACTCTCGAACCTGGGAAATAAAGTAAAAAGTAAAAAGTAAACTAAGAACCACACGAGTAGTCGGACATATTGTAATAAGGGTGCGCTCAAATCCAAACTGCTTATTTCCTGACTCATTCTTAAATTCATTTTTGCTCTCAAACGCACCCAATTGACAGGTTCTCTTATTCAAAAAATATGTAATATGCCGAATTGATCGATTTCTCGATAAAGGCAGAATATATTTCAAAAAATGCTGTCAAAGCAGGCATTTTGAACTGAATTTCCCGAAGCGATAATGCTGGAAACGAAAAAAAATTGTCGTACTAAGAAAATAATTGTTTGTAAATCAAGTTCTAATTAATTGAACGAAAGATAAAAACACAGGTCGCTTATAAATCTCTTCAAAAAATCACGTCAGCAAATTTCATGTTTTTACTTTTAAAAATGAGTCTGAAAATGTGTCAGAAAATTTCGAGTTGTGGAGCGTGGAAAAATAATTTTTTGAAAACCGCCTTAACATGATTCTGATAAAACCAGATCTTACAGTAAAATGAAATTCAAAATTCGTCATTAGCGGAGAGATAAAATTGTTAAACTGGGTCTATCTCTAATCTTGATTTAGTCTTTGTTGGTGAAATTAGCTAATTTCACCAACTAAGTATTAAGTATATATACTTAATTTCGAAATCTACCTCCGTCTGTAGGCCGAGCCGGCAGGGATTTTAAATTTGGATTTTTTTTTAGAACCAGCTCTCGGGGAGCACTTAAATCTTAAAATTAAGCACCATGCCAAATTTCCAATTTCTAGCCCAGCAGCATCGCAAAAATAGCAATTTTAGATTTTTTTTTTTTTTTTTTTTTTTTTTTGCTTCTGCACCCTTTTAAATTCCGAAGTTTTAGAAAACTCTTCTGTGCAAGCATTTACGTCTGTTTTAGGTTTCTATCTCTAACATTTCTAAATAAACCACAATTTAGAACGTTTCGCATGTTTCACGCTTTTAAATTTCGAATTTTTTACTCAATTGTTTCTATCGCACATCTGCATCCGCAACTTAAATGTAATGACTATACTAAATTTCAAGTTTCTCACCCGAAAAAAATCCAATTAAATCGTAATTTAGATCGTTTAAAGAAGGTTTTTCGCTCATCTCATCGTTTTAAATTTCGAATTTTTTAGAAACCGTTCTTAGCGAGCATGTACATCTTAAAAGTATAAGCCAAAATCATAGTATATCAAGCCAAATTTCAAACTTATACCAACTGTATCGCATATTTTAGAACGTCTTTTTCTCCTCCACTCTTTTAAATTTCAAATTTTTAGAAAACTGCTCTGGGCGAGTAGTTACGTCTCTAAAGTAAGAGCCATACAAAATTTTAAGTTTCTAACTCTAATAATTCCAAATAAATCGTAATTTAAAAGTTTTTAGAACTTTTTTTGCTCATTTCACCCTTTTAAATTTCGAACTTTTTAGAAACCGTTTGTAGTAAATAATTGCATATTAAAAGTAACCAGCACACTAAATTTAAAATGCAATAGCAGTGCCTCAGCAATATCAAATAAATCGCAATTTTAGAATGTTTTTTGCTCCTGCAGCCTCTTGGGTGTTGTTGTACCGACATAAAATGTAGCCTATTTTGGAAAAGAGATGGTCACCAGCATTTTGCGACATTATTTTTGAAATCGGTTCTGTAGTTCCAGAAATTACCCCCTACAAACAAACAAACAAATGTTACTTCTTTATAATTTTTGTATAGATAAAAAGCACCAGTTTTTAAGGGGTAGACGTTTTAGTACGACACATAAAAAAACACAATCCAGAAGGTTTTATAAAATATTACGCGAAGCATAACTGAGTTCTGAGGTGAAACACTCAAGGTTTCCGCCAAACGTTTTAAGTCGATTTTCGATTCACTTGAGTTCAAAAAATGTTGCCATCGGTAAACAATCGATTATAACTCAAGATGTAATTCATTTATTGGAAATTGAAAACAGTTATCCGTTTTCAAATCAATTTAACAGTCATGCCGCAAACCTTATGTTTTTACTTACAAGGAAGGTCTCCATACTGGGCGTACTCGGAATATGTTGAAAAAAATTTTAGTAATGGTACTCATGTATGTAATAAAGAATCAGTTAAAATTAGCGACGGAATTACAGTAGAAAATCTGTAAAAAAAAAATACTTTCGAATAATTGGCGTGAAAAGACGAAAGCGGCATGCAATTTGGCGAGCAGCACTTTTCCTCGCCAAAAGCAAATGATTTTAATGAATCTGAAAATTGTTTGTTAATTGATTTTGAGAATATGCGGTATTTAATGAATTTAAACGTAAACCATGAAAGAATTTATTATTATTATTATTATTACATTTTGTATTATACTTGTTGCTTGTTGCCGATTTGAATGAAATTTTGCCATTGTTTTTTTCTCCAATCCACAATTTTTTTAAAAATTTAAACGGCTTTATCGGTTATAAAAATAACTTTTAACGCCAGATGAATAATGCTGCCGTAATACATTTCCATCCCGAAGAAGTTGTTTCCATAGCAACAAAGTTGAAACGACAGTGCTCGATGGGGCATATTTTTGAGTTTGGAACAATTTTAATAAATTTAAATTTTGTTTTAAATCGTAAAATATGATAGTTAAAATTCGTTATAAGTACATATAAATATATATGACAAAACTATAGTTAAAACAAACTAAAAATGACAAAGCTAAAGTTATTTAAATTAAACTTATTTAAACAAATTCAACATAAAAGTTTTTCCCTTAAAGAGTATTCGACAAGCGTATTTTTACTTTCTTCTATCTTTACAAGAAGAAAGTATTGGTTTCATGAAAATTTTCGAATTCCAGTTTTCGACGGATTTACACGTTTTATGAGTCAGAGATTCCAAAAAACATGTTTTTACAAAATGTCTGTCTGTGAGTCTGTCTGTCTGTCTGTCTGTCTGTCTGTCCGTCTGTCTGTCTGTCTGTCTGTCTGTCTGTCCGTCCGTCTGTCTGTCTGTATGTGACACAAATTTTGTGGGCGCTCTATCTCAAGAACTAATGGACGAAATTTCACAAAACTTCATATTTAGTTAGACCTTGATATAAACTGGAACTGATTAGTTGTTGGTGAAAATCGCCCAACAGGTGGCACTGCTATGCGACATTTTTAACGATTTCTGCAATAGCTGTATCTCAAGAACTACTGCACGGATTTTCATAAAACTTCAGATTCAGTTAGTCCAGGATATAGTTTGGTGCTGATTACTTTTTTGTGAAAATCGCCCAACAGGTGGCGCTGGTATGCTGCATTGTTCATGATTATCGCAATAGCTCTAACTCAAGAAAAAATGCACGAATTTTCATCAAACTTCAGATTCAGTTAGTCCCTGATATAAATTACTGCTGCTTAATTTTTGGTACAAATCGCCCAACAGGTGGCGCTGCTGTGCTGCATTTTTCACGATTTCCACAAGAGGTGTATCTCAAGAACTATTGCACGGATTTTCATCAAACTTCAGATTTAGTTAGTCCTTGACATGAATTGATGTATAAATTAGTGCTGTTTAATTTTTAGTGTAAATCGCTCAACAGGTGGCGCTTCTGTGCTGCATTTTTCACGATTTCCACAAGAGCTGAATCTCAAGAACTGTTGCACGGATTTTCATCAAACTTCAGATTTATTTAGTCCTTGGCATGAATTGATGTATAAATTAGTGCTGTTTAATTTTTGGTGTAAATCGCTCAACAGGTGGCATTGCTATGCTGTATTTTTTGCGATTAAAGCTTTATCTCAAGAACTAATGCTTGGATTTTCAACAAACTTCAGATTCAGGTATACCTTGATATCGTTTAGTGCTGTTTACTTTTGGTGTAAATCGCTCAACAGGTGGCGCTGCTATGCTACATTTTTTCAGAATTTCCGCTATAGCTCTATCTCAAGAACTAATGCGCGAATTTTCATCCAACTTCAAATTCAGATATACTTTGATATGAATTGGTGCTAAATCGTTGTTATTTCTTGTACTATTTAAATGATTTAATTGACGTGATTTATATAGAAGAAAGTTTTGTGATGGCCACAACATACTAGTTTTAAAACTTAATTTCTTCGCCAAACGGTGATAAGTCGCCAAATAAGTGAAATTTTCATTATTTTTTTACGGACGTTCTACCGAGGTTCCGCCAAAATTTTTTTATAAACATATATACCCATGGGAAGAGAACATTCTGTATTTTTTTTCAGATTTTTCTGAGTATGCCCGTATGGAGACCTTCCTTGTTAGTATAAAAATGACTCTGTGAATGCGTCGGAAAATTGAGGGTGGAAAAACAGTTTTAGAAGAACAGCATCAAACATAAAAAGGATATCTGCATGACAGAGAAACTGAAAGATACTCTTCCTTTTAATAATTATGTAAATAAATAAAAATTAAATTTAAAAAATCAAAAACCCAACTTCGTAAAAAGAGAACTAATTAATTATTTATCATCAATGTGAAACTATTTTTTTATATTACTTACCTATTTTTTTTATTATTTACTTGTACTGATGATTTTTAAGTTGTGTTTAATTGTTAGTCCCTATCTATAAACACTGTTTTGATGAGCCTATCGATGTCTATGATGGTTAGAGTTGCAGTAAAGCTAGAGATCTTACCTACACAACTTCCAAGTTGTGTAATATTTAAACGGAGCTTCTGACTGTAAAATAGTCAATGAAACACCGTCTTCATTTTGAAAGACCTATCCAATGATATGCCACTCAATAGGGTGCGTAAAATATTTATTTCGTCTCTACCGCCATTTTGTATTTTACGGCCGCCATTTTGAATTTATAAAAACAAAAACATAGCTTATAACCATCGGACGGTTATGACGAATCGATAGAGACCTCTTTCATTAAAATCCATTCAGCCGTTAGGATGTTTCGAGGGTATAAAGAAATCCACATACCCAGATACGCGTCAAACACATAACCCTTCTTGGCAGTCGAGTAAAAAAAAGGAATATTTTTAATAAGTAAATAATGAGAATGGGAAATGTTTTTGAATAGTGCAACTGGATAGTAAAACAAGCTCGCTGCATATTTTTTGTTATTTTTTCAGTTGTTTTTGTTTCTTTATTTCCTTTCTCATTACCACATTATTATGATAGGGACAGAGGAAGCACCTTCAGTTTTATCAGTTTTTGGAAATAAAAAAAAGAAAGTTTTAAATTTCAGCTAGATGTAACTGCTGCCGTGCTGTCGGCAGTTATATCTTAGAGAAGCAACAGCAGTGCTGATGACCTTCTCACAAAAAAGATGAAAATTTACTGCTCCTTCTTTTACATGCACGTTATTTATTAGTTGTTATATAAATGCTCTCTAAAGGCTTTCGACATAAAAAGAAAAATGTTGTAACTGAACGATGAATAAAACGAAGAATAATTAGACTCGTCACTGAAAATGGAAGTTTAAAAGTATTTTTACAATAGGTTTTAAGAAAGGTAATCAAGTGAGACATTACTAACGATAGTGACTGTTGAAAAATTGGTGAGTATTTCTATTCTGATTTTGAGTTTTTAATTAAAGAATGTATAATTTTCTTATACGGCGTGCGTTTAAAAAATATATATGATTAATTTTCTAAGGATTAGTTATCTTAAATTATTGGGTCAACAATAAATTATTATTCAATTACATATCGAAAATTAACTTTGTAAATATGTTTAAAAATGAGTCTAATTTGCTAGATCTATCTCTGGCACAATGATTGCATTAAATGTTTCCTTAAAATAAATTAATAATAATCGGTGATAAAAGCTAGATTGAAAAATATTAAAATAACATTTTCCAGTTTTTTTAATTAATTATGTAAACATAAACTTGTACTTCAAGGATCATTGTTTTATAAAATTAACTAAGCAAACTAACTTATTTCATAAATAATTTTAATATAAACTTCCAGTATATAAACTGGTAGTTGAAAATATCGCATACTTATCTGTCTTAATCCCTTGAAAATATTCACCTAATCTTAAGTTTCATTCACAAAAGCTGTTTTTCTCAACAAATGTATGACAAAAAATGATGGGGATCGTCAAACTTTGAATCATCATAATAGCTTCACAAACCACCACCTCATCGTGTTCACGGCTGAAATTCCAGGATTAGTTGGAACTCGATTAGCATGTTAAAATGGACTGGTCTGCCAAATCATATCATTGGTGGAAACCACCTGCGGACTCAGTTTTAGTAGTGAATTTGTAGGTTTCTTTTTGCGTTATCCTGCATCCAGTGGGGTCTTAAAGTTACGAAAGGATAGAGGACTGGATGCAGGAAAACACATTGGGAAACCCACCATCAACCACTGAAATTGGGTCTGTATGTGGTTTCCAACCAATATTATGCTGATTGAACTTTAACTAATCTTGGTATTTCAGCCGTGAATTCAGTGAGGTGATGCTTTTTGCAGGCGCCGCTCGCACTATAAGAGCATTTGAATTTTTTAGACATCTTTATCAGTAAAATCCCCACCTACATTTATTCAAATGTGCTTGTATCAGGTGAACATTGCATAAACATAAGCAATTTCAGACGTGTATGGATATACATGTAGTATATTTGTGAATAATAATAATAATAATAATAAATAACTTGTAAAGATTTTTTACAACTACTAGGAGGCAGTAAATGAAAATCCCCAAAAATCTTGTATTTTCCTTTTTTTAAGATAATAACTTTTAGATAATAACTTAAGATAAAAAACTTTTAATATTACAGTCACAGCAGCTATCACGAGAAAACACTTTGTAGATACAGAAACCTATTAGCGACAAAGTATTCTTTCACTACGGACTTTTCTGTCGTCTTCGGAAGATCATAGCTTACTTTTGGAAGGCTTCCAAACACAGTTTGTATTTCTGAAATGTATAATGATGGTGGCAGCGGAAAGCGCTTTCGTTTTTGCGCCTTACACGACTTCTAAGTATCGCATAATTTCAATTCTTACATCTGCGAACAAGAAAATAAATGTACTTTCGAATGAAAATTGTTTGAAAATTAGCTCACTTTAGTAACTTTAAATGAATTTCTAAAATATATTTTTAAAATCTACCTCAACAAGTAAACATTTGTAGTAAGGTTGGCAGCTGATTGTTCAGAGCAATTTGAAAAGAAAGACTAGAAAACAGGAATTCTGTTTCTTCAGAATTTAGCGTCGCTTCCGATGAAAAGAAAAAAAATATATACATATAAATATAGATAGTACAAAGCATAATTCAGTTTGAAGACATAAAACACACGCTTTTATTTTATTATATAAAATGACGTCATTCCCATCTGCTAAAGAATTCCATATTTAGGATCCAGTCTTAAGCAACATCTGCAGAAATATATGCATAGGACGTCGCTATCGCAGAATAATACACAAATCTAGCAAAAAAGCGATGTCGTCATTCTATAAACTCGACGAAAAAAAAAAAGATCTAATGATTCAAATGTTTGTAACATTTATATGGAATCATAAAATTAAATATAGTTTATAATAGCTCCCTTTTTTTTATCAGAAATCATAAATGTATATTTGTTTCAACATTGCACGTATTTTAATTTAAAAAAAAGTTCAGTTGTTATGGGAAAATGGCAACCAAAAGATATAATAATCAACTATTTTCCAATTATTTTTCCGTTACTTTTTAGTCTAGTTCCATGAGTACTTGTAGTGTAAGTCACAAGCTGCGATTTTTGGCTACCCGTATTTTTGAATGGAAAAATGTGACTTATTTTATCGGAGATATCTAATTAATTGAATAAGGCGAACAAAACTTTTCGAAAATAACGGTGGCCAACAAGTATAACAGTTATCAGCCATGTGACTTACACTACAAAAACCCGTGGAACTAGACTCTACAGAAATAGAGTACTTCAGTTGCCTAAATTAAAAAAATGGCGTTAAAAACTACAAAATTTAATATCTCAAAAATAAATTGAGATGCAATTTTCAAACAAATTGCATTTAAAAGTACTTTTTTCCCCTATATGATAGTGTACAAATTGACAATTTGCGATGTATAGAAGTTTAAAAAATTGCAATAGACATTATCAGTATTTAACAATACAATGATGCATCTGCTTTATTTTACGGCTGGCTCCTGTAACTTAACGTTATTTTTTAGAGACGGCACTTTAATTGCTGACTGAAAGAAGTAGCAAATCGGGCCTAAAAATGTCAGGATTTTAAATTGTTGCCAAATTGTAAAAACAGTGCAAAGAATAATATTTCCTTTCAGTTAAAAAATATATTTACACGTGACTATTAAAAACAAAAAGAAAACTTTAAAATAATAATTAAATGGTCACGTGTTTAAAGCAAGAAATAAGGATAATTACGTCATAAAAACAGTATTTACACATGAATATTTAAAAAAAGGGGGGGGAGACTCTAAAATAATAATTACATTTACATTATTATGTGTTAAACGCTGTAAATGGGGAAATTGCGTCATATTTAAAATCGCCAAATAATAATATTGCCAAACAGTTGCAATTTAAAATATTTACATGAAAGATTTATTCCATATTTCAGATTGTCTTTTTAACTATTGTTGCCAATTCTAAGACAGCGCAAATAACGTTTCATTTCAGTTTTAAAAAAGTATTTTTAAGTGAATATTAAAAAGAGAAAGAAAACTATGGTGAAAATTACGTCAGAATTAAAACAATATATATATATAGAGATAGATAATGTCTTTTTTAAAAATAATTTTCTCGTAGTATTCTTAAAAAATTCCATCAGGCAACGACGTTATTTGCTTACTTCATTTTGCAAAAGCTGATTTTTAAATGTTTAATTGGTCTTATTTAATCAATCACGAAACCAGCATTAGATGTTTCAATAGCAGTATATTCGGCTTCAAATTCCTCAATCAGAGGGAAATGAATGAAATCCGATTACAAGGAAATCGTCACTGATCGTTTAATTATAATTCATTCTTCCATAATATTTTTAAAGCAGATCAAAATAGCGTGTTTTTAGAGTCTTCGGTGTCTGAACAACTCGAAGGAGGCAGTGCACCCTAGTTTTTGAAAAATAAAGTATTTTTATAATTGCTGAAAATCCTATTTTTAATTTTATGAAAAACACTGTAAGGATAGTTCCTTTAAAATTCGAGTCAAATGAGAAATATATGTTGAAGTTTTAGCATTTTGATGAAACCGATAAAAATGAACTTAAAGATTTCAACCCTGAATAACCTCATTTAAAAACCTCACATATTTTTAGTTATCATATCTTTGCAGTACTTCGAGTGAACATACTACGAAGGTTTAAAAGGATTTCAATCAAAAGTTGAAACATTGATACCGTCATAATTTTTCGCAAATAAAAAGTACCGAGATTCCTTAAGAAAATTTTTCTCAAAGTGACATTAATAAATTTCCTGGTAAAACGATCTTTTTTAAATAGCATTTGATGAAAGACGTAAATTTTTGCACGAAATTCAAAAACAGGTGAGAAATATGAAAATAAAATTATTAAAGCATACTTTTTTCATTTTTTCAAACAAATGCTTTTCATATTCTTCGGGTTTCGAAAAAATTCTCATTACATTGATTTGATACTTTTGAAATCGCTTTTTGTCGTTTTTTTTTTTTTCAATGATTATAGTGGGATAAAACGTCCTAAATATATTTTCGAATTTATTTTTATTTGTTTTCTACTTACTTTTATTTATAATTTTATCATTAGTAGGCAAATTCATTGAATAATATGGAAGAAAAAAATGAAGAATTCAGCGTTGTCATCTCACCTGAGGAAATGGAAAAATCCGATAAGCAGAAGATATTTTGGCATATCAATAGAGAAATGTTACCTTATAAAATGCATTTCTTATTGCTCGAACTAGGTGAGTATGAAACAGTTTAACAAAATTCTAATTAAAATTTTAAACTTATTATGATTTTCTTTAGTGTATAAAAGACGTAGAGAAAATTGACGAATATCAATATGCTTTGTGCAGGAATCGTAAACTGAAATCCGTTCTAAAAACTGGTAGACTGTGGTTCTCATGCAATATTCTATTTAGAGATCGACCGAAAATTCGTTTTCGGCCCACAATCTGAGATTCGTCGAAAATTCGTTTTCTGCAAAAATGCTGTTCAAAATTCGGCCGAAACTATCTGCATTCAAAAATCTCGTTTCTTCCTTTGTAAATTTTCAACATTACTCATGAATTTGAGCTGTATTGGCTCAAATGAGACTATTTATTGCTATGTACTTGACTGTTTACAATTTCAGTCATGACTGACTTAAGACGTGAGTGCAAATTATAAAGCAAGCAATACATATATGACTAAACTGTTTCACGTGCGCATTATAAAGCTGCAGACTTAACAGTAATAGAATTTCTTTAGTTTAAGACCGCCGTAGTGTTTTGAATATTCTTTAAGAAAGTTCTAGTATGACAGAAGCGAATTACAAAAATCATTATAAAAGATAAATCGAGAAATGTATACCTAAAACATTTTTAATGAGATGAAATTCGTATAATTTGAAAATCTGTCTGTGTTGTTGATGAATAAATTGCATTTTATTTTATATGAAAATTAAAAGTTTTGGTCTAAGGCACAGAGAGCCAACTTGAGTCACACGTATAATTAATTAATAATTATGTACATTTAATAAATAGGTATAATTAATAATTATCTATATTTATGTATGTATTAACTACTTAAAAAAAATTGGAAGTTTTCGTTTTCGGCCAAAAATAAGAAAATTGCCGAAACTCGGTTTCGGTCTTAAAAACCTGTTTCGGTCGATCCTTAATTATATTACTCACAGTCACTGTTTCAGGGGAAAGTTCACTTAATAAACATCTAAGATTCAGAGTTTCTTTAGCAGCCATACATGCTGCTTCAGTTGTGGATAAAGCAAAGAGAATGAAGAGCTGCGCACCAGTAGGTCAATTGTCACCGCTTTATTTTTATAGTTTCTTCGCCTTATTTAAAGACAGATTTTTTGCGATTCAATGTTCCGAAGAATACTATCAAAAATTAGGGGAGCAAACAAAATAAAAAAGGAAAAGTGCCCAGCTAACTGATGGCATTGAGCTCACAGGCTATTCACACTAATTGTATATTATACTCTTATTTCAAAGAATAATGCCAAAAATATAAGTGAAAGGGGATTACCCCCGTTTCCCCCTTTATACTTAACCAATGAACCTCCAAATCTAATCAGGGAAGCTCCTTAACATAATAAACCGATATACCAAATTTGGAGCAAATCGAATAATCCTGCGAAAAAAACCTTTTATCTAAATTAAGGGGGGTGGACTGGCCCCCCTTTCCCCCTTTATCCTTAACCAATGAACCCCCAAAATTAATCAGGGAAGCTCCTTAACATAATGAACCGGTATGCCAAATTCGGAGCAAATCGAATAATTCTGCATGAAAAACCCATTTATCTGAATTAAGGAGGGGGGTGGACTAACCCCCCTTTTCCCCCTTTATACTTAACCAATGAACCCCCAATACTAATCAAGGAAGCTCCTTAACATAATAAACCTGTATACCAAATTTGGAGCAAATCGTATATTTCTGCATGAAAAACCCATTTATCTAAATTAAGGGGGGGACTAGCCCCCTTTCCCCCCTTTATCCTTAAACAATGAACCCCCAAAACTAATCAGGGAAGCGCCTTATCAGAAGGAACACAGAAAAAAATTTGAAGCAAATCGGATATTTCTATCAAGAGTTATGGCGTTACGTACATACATACAGAACCGGCGGGCACATAAGCTCTCAGGCTTTGATAGCCTGTGAGCTAAAAATTAGTGGTGACAATTGTCTCGCTTATGCGCAGCTGCACCTTCAGTTAAATTATCCCTCCAGCCGCGGGATACGCTATTTTTGCGTTTCAGTGGGCTACTTTAAAAAAATTCAGATTGCTTGATTCCCACCACTTTTTTAAAAGCGTGTAATTCGGCTTATTCTCGCATTATATAATCTGTAATTAAATAAAGTGACTATTTCTGCTTCAAAAAAGTGGTGGGAATCAAACAATCTTAATTTTGAAAAAGTAACCCACTGAAAATGTCGCCCGCGGCTGGAGGGTTAAAAGAGGAAAATCCGAGACATAGTTGGAAGTTCATTTTTTGACTCATGTAGGAATTTTCTGAGCTTTAAATATTCCTTTTAAAAGGGAATAGGTGCATGCGATATAATTAGAATTCAGTTCATTTTTACAAGTAAATTCTTAGCATAAATTGTTCATGCCGAAGCATATAAAAATTATAGGATTTAAATGGGTGTTAAAAACAAAATAAAAAACAAGATTGGTCAATAGAAAACTTCAAAGCTAGATCGCTCTAAAAAAATCTGGAATTGATTTTGAAAAATATTTCCCCCTGTTGCCAGGTTAAGTTCGGCCAGAACTGCAAATGCTTAAACTAGCGCTTCCCAACTTTTTTTCTTTCACGTACCCCTTTCTTAGGATTTTCATTTCGGAGTACCCCCATTTCTTATAGCCACTCTCCCTCCCCCCCTCCGCTCAACATGCTTTTTTAGGTGCGTTCGTAATTATATAAATACGTAGCACCTATAGTCGTCGTTCAGTCCGTCCGTCTGTCCGTCTGTCCGTCCGTCTGTCCGTCTGTCCGCATGTAACAGAGCAAAAACTACCCAACCGAATAGTCTGAAATTTCAAATATTTGATTGTTGCAAAATTTTGTCGAGCCATTTCAAATTTTATGAAAATCGGATGTATAGTTTAATTACAGGGACAGTCAAAAGTTTTTCTTTACATTACGGCCAATGGGAAAAATTATTGCAAGTGGATTTTAATGATATTAGAGCCTTCCGAATGATCTGAAATTTTAAAGATATAATTGTTGAAAAATTTTGTCGAGCCATTTCAAATTTTAGGAAAATCGGACGTATAGTTTAATTACAGGGACAGTCAAAAGTTTTTCTTTACATTACGGCCAATGGGAAAAATTATTGCAAGTGGATTTTAATGGTATTAGAGCCTTCTGAATGATCTGAAATTTTAAAGATATAATTGTTCAAAATTTTGTCGAGCCATTTCAAATTTTAGGAAAATCGGATGTATAGTTTAATTACAGGGACAGCCAAAAGTTTTTCTTTACATTACGGCCAATGGGAAAAATTATTGCAAGTGCATTTTAATGATATTACAGCCTTCCGAATGGTCTGAAATTTTAAAGATATAATTGTTGCAAAATTTTGTTCAGCTATTTCAAATTTTAGAAAAATCGGATGTATAGTTTAATTACAGGGACAGTCAAAAGTGTTCCGAAAAAATTATTGGAAGTGCATTTTAATGATGTATCAGACTATGCACGTTATGAAGTGCAAAAAATTATACATTCAGTACAATATGGTGTGCAAAAAATAATTTTAAAACTAGTTATAGTACGAACGCACCTCATTTGCCACGTTTGACGAGCAATTTCCAACTTGTTTTTCATTAGTAATCTTATCGCAAACATATAATAAATTGATACAAATTACATTGACATTTCCTTGCATTTTAAAATTAATATAGTTTTTAATAATATTAGTCAAACATTAAGAATCATTCATCTTTTTTAACATTTTCCAAGAAAGTTGAAAAGTGTTTATGAACTCTGTTTGTCTGTCCGTCTGTCCACGCTTTAACTCACGTAAATATACTCGAATTTCTATCCAATTGAGGTAAGTTAATGATGCTTAACCATGACATGTTCTGTATTGCATATGAAGTGTCTGTATATCATTAATATTTCATTTACAGGGCCACTCAAAAGAATTAATTCCGTTGCATTTACATTATGGTATATGGGGGGAAATCGTTTGCAGGCATTTTAACGACATTACGTTATTTCAAATGCGTTGAAATTGATATTAATCACTGCACTTCTCTACAAGATGATTTGGATAGAATAGAGCATTCATAGCATTTGTCGTTCATTTTCAGAACATGCAAAAGATATCGGTTACAGTACTGTTTTTGAGAAGTAATTGCTGGAAGTGTTTTTTCAATTTCGGTATGCGCTTTTAAATTTATGTAATTTTTTGCATGCTACTTCGTTGCATATAAATTCTATATCTCGTATACAAAGCTGCACAAACGAATTCAAACACCATTCTCCTTATTAGCGGAAATTGCTGAGGGGAGAATTTTCAAGTTATACATTTCCTAACTGAACTAAATTATGGCATGTATGTAGGTAATACATACAAATCTGTATATCATATACAGGGCTGCTCAAAGAATTAGGATAATTTTCCGATTGTAGATGAAAACAGCTGAAATTGGGTTTTCAAATGTGTTATGCATTTCCATGGGGTTGAATTAGACATAATATTTTAACTTATTAAACGGTGCTGTTTTGTTACATTATTCTGAATGTATTGGAAAGTGTTTCATAATCTATACTTGACGTATGATTTTTTTTCTTTCTTGTTTACAAATTTGAAAGCGTGTGTTTTCTTTAGAGCATAATGCCATTTTCATCAGTGGAAACATTCTATCTTTGTAAAATGTGGGATTTTTTTTTTTTATATTACTATTTATAACTAGCCGCCTCTGGCGACCAGTTTGGTCTCCTTAAATGTATGCTAAGCATTGCATCATGTTACTTTCATTCTGAAACTAATTGACTTGCTCAATCCTTCCCCAAATCCAAAGATTCTGATAGAGAAATCAAAAATTCTTTGCGAACTTGATAACATTTCATACATTTTTGTTGTTATGCGTATTTCGTCTTTTTTGACAAATACCTCATAATTTCCGTAGCTGTAAAAATGAGTGAAACTTCAAGTGTTTAAACTGAGATTTGTGCATAAATTATCAAAATTAAACTTATTTTACTTAAACATGCTGTTACTTCAATGTTATTTTTTAATATTAATAAATTTATTTAAATTTTGCAAATCATGCATTTATAATTTATTTTTCATTACTTAATAACTAAATAATGAATATATATACTTTTGTTTTTATAGATTTGATTTCTGAGTTCAAAAATTTGACAATATACTAACATAACTAAGAGAAATAGCAAAATAAAACCCTCGTGAATGCAAGCCGTTAACAAACGTTAGCGCCACCAATTTACCTACTATGACGTCATAAGAATATTGTCCATTCATTGTTGGAGAACATGCTTTGCGAATGATTACCTCCATGGTCTAATATTTTCTACCGTTTATATGATGAATGAATCTCTTGTGTTTGTTTACTCTATGAAGTGAAATAGAAAGCTGTCAACTTAATTTCAGTTGAAATCAAATCTTGGAATATATATTTATTTGAATGTAAATTAGAAAAAATACGTTGATGTTGAAATGAAATATTTTAGTTTATGTTATTATTATTACGATTAATTGTTTATTTAGGTACTTTTCCATTACCGAGGCCTTGGCATTTTTCTTTAAGCTTGGCGCAATTCGGGCATCAGAACGTGAAATACGTTGATAAAATATATAAATAGCTATTAAAACAAAGCTGGTGAACTTCTATTTTTATTTATATGTATTTATTTGCATATAAACATTTGGAACAGATGTCATATTCGCCCCATATTGGCGCGATTTTTTTCGGTTGCCAACTTGGCGAAAACATCGACAGCATAAACAACATAATCCGGGTTACCACATCAAGCAAAATAACGACACTTTGGAGCAAGTTAAGTACGTGTTGCCTATATGATATTGGCGACAGAAAAAAATCGCGCCAATATGGGGCGAATATGACATCTGTACCAACATTTTATTTACACAGATATATATAGTATTTGTTTACATATAAATTACTCCTGTTTCTATATAAAAATAGATTATTGGCTTCTTTAGATTAAGTCAATTGTATACATATGGAAAAAATTGCTTATGTATATGAAATAGGGTATTGATTGCCAGAAAATTCGATGCCCTTTCCTTTTCTCGCCAAGTACCTATACTGGAAAAATATCTATTTATTTATTTATTATATTTTAAATGAGGTAAATGAAAGATGTGTATTTTAAATGAAAGTTATGTATTTTAAATGAAATGAGTGATTTTTAATGAAATGATGGCGATGGAAGAATATTTGACGATTTATCACCTGCGCCCGACTAACAAAAAAATACCGAAATGGCCGTTTGGCATATAAAAAGCGAAGCGGTCAGCCCGGAACTATTGATGACAGTCATATGACTTCGACTTTTATTATACAGATTTCGCATAGTACTCTGTAAAGTATTCGGAAAGTCGAATGGAGTCGCACCAGATTTTTTAAATTAGTGTAATAGTGCCTTTCATTAATAATATATCCAATGATGTAGTTTAAGGTCACCAACGCTCGGGGAAGAACTCTGAAACAAAGCATTAATTACTAATCGCATAAAAGGTTACTTTTTTCATATCTGCGTCCACAGAGAAAAGCCTCTGTTGTCAGGTCTTACCTATTACTGAATTTATTCTATAAAATTGACATTCAAAGATGTTTTAAGCAAGATTTCTATTTTTAGGTTTAGGAGCAGTCATTCCGTTCCAGTCTGTATTTGGAATAACTGTATTAGGACTTACAGCCAGTAATATTGCAGCATGTTATACAGCTCTGCAAGTGACAGTTTTTGTATTAAAACCAGGCGTCGGCTATATAGCGGACTATTTCAACAAGTTAAAATCCGTAATAGTGGGATTAGCAGTGCTTCAAGTTGTATTCTGTTTCTTCATGATAATCATTCCAGATACCGGCATGCCAGGAATAGATACGATACAGTTACCGAACACTTCTCAAAATAATACATATTGTCAGTTATGTTTTAATTCGGACATGTTTGAACAACACCCTCCAAAACGTTATCTCAATGAAGAAGATTTCAGACAGGTATCATTTTGTTTTAATAATAATGTAATTGAACATATTTTAATAAACTGCTCATCATACACTAAGTCAAATTACTCCAATAGTTACAATTTAGAAATTAAACGAACAATATGCAATTCTTTTGACAGACTATCGACTGAAATTTACTCAGGTTTAGAAGGTGCTCATGCCAACGAAGATTATTTAGATATTTTATATGTAAAGACCTTCCAAATATTTTCTATATGTTTTTTGCCGATAGGAACACAAAATTATAGCATGAATTTTTCCTATGATTATCTCAACAAATACTGTTATGCAGTATGGAATGAATCAGTCCTGCAATTACAACATTTATCTGATAAATCAGATTTCAAAACAGTACATTGCAACGATCTGTGTAAACAGACACCTTCACAGCAGAAAGATGAGAGCAATATAGGTATTGCGAATTTCAAAACATATCAGTTTTGGGCGTTTGCTATTTGCCTCTTAATTGCCAACACGTGCGCAAGCGCTGAATTCACAATGTCTGACACTGCTTGTTATGAAAGTATCCAAGGTAACGACTATGGGCAACAAAGGCTCTGGGGTGCCATCGGCTGGGGATTCATGGCTCCTTTGGCAGGATACTTAAATGATTATACAGAAAATTATCTTGCCTCTTGGGGTATCTTCGCCTGTTTCACAGCCTTTCAGATATGGAATCTTTCTAGGATGAACTTAATTAAGCCAGCCTTTTCACAGAATATCCTAAAAGACATGAAGACCATTTTTAGTTCGGCAGAATTTCTGTGTTTTGAGGCCGGGGTTCTCTTAAATGGAATGTTTACTGGAATAATTTGGAATTACTTGACATGGTTTATAATATCCATAGGTGGAAATAAACTTATTATAGGACTGGTCCAAACAATTCAGAATTTTGTTGGTGAAGTACCAGCTTTCTATTTTTCTGGATGGTTAATTAAAAAGCTTGGACATTTCAATCTAGTTTCCTTAGCACTTATATGCCATGGTGTTCGATTCTTTTTTTACAGTTACCTCCATAATCCGTGGTGGATACTTCCTATTGAGTGTTTGCATGGGATTACGTTTGGTTCATTTTATGCCGCCATGACATCTTACGGAAAATTAAATTCGAAGCCTGGCACAGAAGCAACAACACAATCCATCCTTTGCACCACTTACGAGGCACTAGGTAAGTATCAGTGACTAATACTTATGAATATTCTTATTTAAACGCATATTAAATTACGGATGCTTTATTTAATTGGTTTTCAATTGAAACATTTTAAAAATACTAAAAATTAAGTTGACTACCGATATTTCAGAAGATTTTATTCGAATTTATCTTACTGAAAATTATTTATTATGTTAATAATAGTGATTATGAAGGAATAATGACATCATAATCAACGCACAGCTCAAACTACTGAACCTAGAAACATGAAAATTTGTGGGAAAATACTTCTTACGACGTAAGCGCACACTAAGAAAGAATTTTCTAAAATTCCACCCCTAAGGGGATAAAAGGTGGAACAAACTTTTTTAAAATTCCTTCAAAATCGATTATTATAGTTATATGTCAAATGATAACCTATTTTAACGTATTTTTGTATGCTGAATCGAATGCTATCAAATACATTCTTCTAAGTCCAATAGTTCGTAGGATATTTAACATTTTTCTAATTTGGTGATGTCTTTGGCACAAAATATTATTTTTAAAACTGATAATTCATCCATATTCATTAGTATACTACATTTGTTACAATAGCAACAGGGGAAATTAAAATTAAATATTTTAGTTAATCAATTCTTTTTATTAAATTATTAAAATGGCTATATCAGTTAGAAAAAAAAAGTATGTCTCGAAACTCCACGAAAAATAAGATTAAAAACAAACTGTTACTGAATTTATTTAAAATGCAAAAATAAATTGTAACGAGAAATTAATATTATAAAGCCAAAATATTTAATTTAAATATGAAATCAATGTTTGTACGTGTTTAAAAAGTTTTCATTGGAAGCAATTTCAATTAAAATACCAATTGGCGATTTATCATTTGCTGCTGGTTAAGAAGAAAATTGAGTACTTTTATGTCGGCCGTGTGCAAATCTCGCCAATAGCATTTTTTTTAAAAATTGCCAATAGCAGTATTTAACTTTTGCGTATGTAAATTAGAAATACTTGTTTGATCTAGAAATAAAGTGTTTTGTTTTTTAGTAATAATTCCTGCTAATTTTTTTTCTTTTTACTATTTTAAATGAAATCAATAAACGGTATTAATTTAAATGTATGTATTTTAAATGAAATGAGTGAAAACTTTATATTTCAAATGAAAATAATGAAATGTGAATATGGTAAGATTTTAGTCTATATCATATCATTATATGTTGCTTAGTTGTAGAGCTATTTGGAAAATTATACAAAAATTTGAATTCAATTATGAATGATATATCTACTATCTATACTAATATGATAAAGAAGTAAAGTTTGTTTGTTTGTTCGAGGTAATCTCTGGAACTACCGAGACGATTTCAAAAGTAATGGTATCAAAATGATGGCGCTAGTCATCTGTTCCAATATATCTTATGTCCATGACACTACCCCAAAGGGGGTGCAGGAGCAAAAAGACTCTCTAAAAATGCGATTTTTGTGTTACTGAAAAGCTTAGAAATATGAAATTTGCAATGGTAGTTACTTATAAGATATAAATGATCTCTAAGAACATTTCTTTAAAAATTCGAAACTTAAAAGGAGTGAAAATGCGCAAAAAGCGTTCTAAAAAACGTTCTACATGGCGATTTCTACGCAATCACATGAAGTACCGAACCGACTTAAAAAATAATTGTGCAAAATGATGATGGTAACACTTGCTCTAACATAGGTTATATTTTATGTCGGTGTCACTACCACAAAGGCAAAAAAAAAAAAAAAAAAAAAACATTCTAAAAATGCAATTTCTGTGTTACTTAAGAACTTCGCAACATGAAATTTGGCATGGTAGTTACTTATTTGATATAAATGACCTCTAAGAACATTTCATAAAAAATTCGGAATTCAAAAGGTGTGATAATGCGCGAAAAGCGTTCTAAAAAATATTCTAAATGGCGATTTCTACGCAATTTCAGAAAGTACCGAACCGACTTAAAAAATGCTTGTGCAAAATGATGGTGATAATCCTTGCTCGAACATAGGCTATATTTTTATGTCGGTGTCACTACCCCAAGGGGGTGTGCAGGACCAAAAAACATTCTAAAAATGCTATTTTTGTGTTACTAAAGGACCTAGCACCATGAAGTTTGGCATGGCAGTTACTTATTTGATATAAATAACCTCTAAGAACATTTCTTAAAAAATTCGGAATTCAAAAGGGGTGAAATGCGCGAAAAACGTTCTAAAAAATGTTCTAAATGGCTATTTCTACGCAAACTCAGGAAGTATCAAACCGATTTCAAAAGTAATGGTTGGAAGTTGATGGTGACAGCCGTTGATCTAACATAGGCTCTATTTTATGTTGTTATCATTACCACCTGCCGCTTGCAAAAACGGAAAACGTTCTAAATTGCTATTTTTGTGTTACTGAAGGACCTAGAAACATGAAATTTGGCATGGTAGTTACTTATTAGATATAAATGATCTCTAAGAACATTTCCTAAAAAATCTAAATGTAAAAGGTGTGAAAAGCGTTCTAAAAATGTTCTAAATTGCTATTTTTACGCAATCTCAGGAAGTACGGGAGTGATTTAAAAAATAATCGTGTGAAAATGATGATGACAGCCCGTGCTCCAAGATCTGCTATATTTTATGTCGGTGCCACTACCCCAAAAGGGGTGCAGGAGCAAAAAAGGTTCTAAAAATGCGATTTTTGTGTTACTGAAAGGCCTAGATACATTAAATTTTTTATGATAGTTACTCTAAGAACACTTCATTAAAAATTCGAAATTTAAAAAGTGTGAAAATGCGCAAAAAGCGTTCTAAAAACATTCTAAATTGCGATTTCTACGCAATCTCAGGAAGTACCAAACCAATTTCAAAAGTTTAGAAATTGATAGTGGCAGTCCTTGCTCTAACATAGGCTCCATTTCATGTTGATGTCACTACCACCTGGGCGTTGCAGGAGCAAAAAAGTTCTAAATCACGATTTTTGTGATAATGCAAGGGCTAGCAACTTGAAATTAGGCTTGGTAGCTACTTGTAAGCTATAAATGATCTCTAAGCATATTTCCTAAAAAATTCGAAATTTAAAAGTGGCGAAAATGGGCCAAAAGCGTTCTATAAACGTTCTAAATTGCGGTTTCTATTCAATCTCAGGAATTATCAAACCGATTTCAAAAGTAATGGTTTCAAATTTATGGTGACAATCCCTGCTGCAACATAGGCTAGACCTTTTTGTTGTTCTCACTACCACCTGGGAGTTACAGTAGCAAAAAATGTTCTAAATTGCATTTTTGTGATACTGAGGGGTCTAACATTTTGAAATTTGGCACTTAAAAGATGCAAATGCTTTCTAAGAACCGTCGAAAGTAAATTCCAAATTTAACAGGATGAAGTGAGCGAAAAGCGTTCTAAAAACTTTCTAAATTATGATTTCAGTGCAATCTTATTAAATACCAAACCGTTTTAAAAAATAATAGTTGCAAATTGGAGGTGATAAAACCTGCTTAAACTGTTATATTTTATGTCGGTGCCACTTCCACTAGAGGGTTTCTGGAGCAAAAAACGTTCTAAATTGCGATTTCTGCGATACTGAAGAGGCTAGAAACTTGAAATATGGCATGGTGTAGTTACTTATAAAATATAAATGCTCTCTAAGAACAGTCGAAAACAAATTCGAAATTTAAAATGAGTGAAGCGAAGGGAAGGAGTGAAAAACGTTCTAAAAATGTCCTAAGTTGCAAATTCTATGCAATCTCAGGAAATAAAGAAGCTATTCCAAAAGTAATGGCTGTGAATCAGTAGCGACAGTCTCTGATCCTAAAGAGGCTATCTTTTGTGCCAGTGCCACTACCATCTTGGGTTGGCAGGAACAACAAACGTTCTGAAAAATTCTTTAAAAACTTCACAAATTACGTTTTCTATAGAATATCAGGAAATACTAAATCGATTTCAAAATTAATGTTGGCAAATTAATGATGACAGTCCCTGTTTCAACGTAGGCGTTTTATGTTGATGCCACTACCACCAGAGAGGTGGCAGGCCGTTAGACAAGAAGTTTGGAATTGTATATGATGGTTAGTTTTAAGATGTAAATGCGTTTTAAGAAGATGGTTTCTAAAAAATTCAAAACTTCAAATGAATACTGAAATAAGTGTATGAAATGAGCATAAAAGCTTCAAAATACTTTCTAAATTATCATTTATTTAGAATTAGTTTTAGTTCTTCTTATCAATTTAAGTCTCATTTCTGCCTTATGCAGTGTAATAATGAACTTTAATCAAACTGTGGCTTAATTAGTAATTTTTAAATTATTCGTAAAAGTATAAATTCTTCTAATAAAAATGAGACATACAAATATCACTCGGCACATTTCAACTATTACGCGAGAAAAGCCGCGGGGTTTGCTAGTAAATATATAAAATGCAAATTAGTATTTCATCCCGGCCGTTTATAATTTGAGTTCTGCTGGGCACATTTTCATGGGACTTACAATGCTACTTAGATATATTTTTATGGATGGCTGATACTTATCTGTAGCGAAGTTTTCTTCTGTGTTGCTTTTTCTAAAGGGAAAGCTGGAGAACGAATCCGATTACAGAAAGTCACATCATCATTTACTATCTTATAAAACGTAAAGTTGTATTTCATTCCGATTGATTATAACTCAGGTTCTACTTAAAAGATTTTTATAGAACTTACATTGTTAGTTTGGTAATTTGTTTTAAAAATGCTTTAATGTAAAACATATCGTTCTACATTGCTTAGCTATAGATCTACGAGAGAAAGTTAAAATTAGTTAAATCCGATTATGAAAGATTACCTTTTATTTAAAGTTCTACTGAACGGATTTTGATGAAAGTTCACCAGTTAGGTTACCTAATTGGTGAACTTTCATCAAAATCCGTATATACCAGGTATTGTTTCAATATTTAAGATATCATTCTACATTCTTCAGTTATGGAGTTATGTGGGAAAGTTCTCAGTGGTGTAATCGTAAAAAGCCAGAGGATAAACGCTATAGTCAAAGGGTATATGCTAGAAACTAGAGATTATGTATGCTGTAGCTATGGAGGGTATCCAGAGTTTCTTAAAAAATGCAGAAGATACACGTCGTATACCCTTCGCTACACCCCTTTAAGTTCTATAATCAAGCTAACGCGATTATGAAAGATATCTTTAACGATCTACTACATACATACGAGTAAAACGTAAAGAGGAAATTCGTTCTGACCGCTTATAATGTGAATTCTGCTGTATGGATTTTAATGGGACTTGCATTGTTAGTTACATAATTTTTCAGGGAAGGTTTTGGTATGTAACACATTTCGTTCTAAATTGCTCAGATGTCGAATGATGTGCGAGAGTTTTTTAATCAGTGAACCGACTGTAAAAGATTAGCCTTTTTAAAAGATGCTACAGAGTGTATTACAATGAACTAGCACTGTTAGTTTGAAAAATTTTCAAGAAAGGTCTCAGTATGTAACACATATCATTCTACGTTGCTTCGTTATAGAATTAAAGGGCGAAAATTCTATAATCAGGTGAACCCTATTATGAAAGATTAGCCTTTTTAAAAGGTTCTGCCGGACGGCCTTGCATTGTAAATGTTTCAGGGATGATTTTAGTATATTACATATTCTTCTATCGTTCTTTACCAAATCATACTGTAAGTGATCAACTAGATATACAGTGTGTCCGTAAAGTCATGCTACACTTTTGACTGGTCACAGGAAATCAACGAAATAAGATGGAAATGTGGAATCTTCACCCAATAAAAGAAAAACTCTCCAAGTTTCATACCTGTTCAGTGCAGTTCGATGTAGCCTTCATTTGTTGCCCTACACACATCTAAACTATATTCAAGTTCTTCCCCCACACAGTTAAGGACGCCGCCTGGTGTAACAGAGTGAATAAAGCCTGTGATTTTCTGTTTCAAATGGAGGCCACATCGAATTGCACTGAACAGGTATGAAACTTGGAGAGTTTTTCTTTTATTAGGTGAAGATTTCATATTTCCATCTTGTTCCGTTGATTTCCTGAGACCGGTGAAAAGTGCACCATGACTTTACGGACACACTGTATTTCTTTCGAATCAAGGTTCATTTGGAGAAACCGAACAGCGTAGTGGACGAAGGCTGCTAGTTATTTTATAAATGAGGAAAGAAAGTCCATATTCATAGTTTTAAAATCCACTCACAAAAACTTGTGTTCCCCTTGGAATAACCCATTTGCATCGTAAGCGCATAAATGCATCCATTTCAGGAATTTATTTTTTATTAAGAAATTCCGAAAGGAGAATTTTGATTCATGTAATTACAAAATGTCTGTTCTTAAATAAAGCAAAAATTACTATTCAGAATGTCTGGTATGAATTCTGAATAAAAAAGAAATTCTTGAAATGGACGATTCGGATGCAAATGTTTTAAGAAATATGTAGACAATATTGCCTATCAGTATTGTTAAATGCTTTATCTGAAACATCAAGGCTTTAGTTTTGTTCAATCATATAGTTTAGTTAGCACAGCCATAGTTACCACAGTAATTTACAATTTGATATTTTAAAATACTCATAAAAATATATATTAAAAAAATTAGCAAGAAATTTACAGAAAAATGAGCTCTATTTTGAAACTAAAACATTTTACTATTTTTTCTCCTCATTACTACAAAACTTGAAAAAAATCAGGTTTATAAATATAATATGATTCATCCATCATTTTCTGTTTTCTTTCAGGTTGTGGACTCGGTTGTTTGATAACAGGGATCTGTTTAGAATACTTCGGAGGCCATACCACATTTTTCTATGTATCATTTTTCTGTGTTATTGCCACAGTGCTCAACATATTGTCCACATTCGTCATCAGATGCCGTAAAGGTTCTCAAGACGTGACTAAACAATCAACAAATGCAGAACGTTACTAAATAATTTCATTTGATCGTCATGAATCCACTAATGATGACATTTCATTGTTCAAGCTTTGGGCATGAGTTTCTAAAAAAATTCAAAAACTATTTTGAAATTTCCCTTTTAATGGCAGGTAATTTCATGATTTGTGCAGTACATAAATAAACATTTAATCAGTATTTATATTCCTTAAATAGAATTCACTACATTTTATTGCCCATTCAGCCCACCGTCCTTGAGTATGATGTTGCAAGACTAAATATTTGAGGGCTGAAAATAAAAGTCTGATTTGAGTGAAGACATGTTGGAAAATTGAATTTATTGTAATGGCAACTTTGTTTTGTTTGTACTCTGTAGAAAAGCTCGCAGCTGTACGAAATATAACTGCATACGCCTATTCTGCGTCTAAAGTTGCCAATTGTTTGTTTGTTTTCAATATCTGACAAATATTCACTGCACATCTGAAAGTTTTAAATGCCCTTAGTGTGCAAGGCAGTAGAGATTAGGCTCACAACACGTGAACTATGTCGTGATATGATCCAACAATACAACATACTGTTTGTGTGTTTTCCAGGGAACCATCCCTAAAATAAGTATGAATTAAAAGTCGTATAGCAGTAAATTCACTTCTGCACATTAATACCATAGTGAACTTCTGCGCATTAATACAATAGTGAAAGACCAAGTATAATGATTGAAATTATAATACAGTAAAACCTGCTAAAATTGATTCGCAAGGGACCAGTGAAAAAAATCGTTATGGACAGACTACCGATTTAGCCGTTTCACTATGTACTGTAATTGCATTGCATTCTTTTCGCAATGACCATGATTTTTTTTTTCATTGTTAAAGCCGGATTATTTTATATGCAAATATCTGTTCGAAAGTTTATAATGTAACATATTTCAATATTAATACAAATAAAATGTCGTTTTATTAAAAATGTGTATTTTTTTATTGAACTTAAAAATAATTTAAAAAACAAAATAAAAATAATATTTTTTACAGCTAACGTGTATAAAATTTTCCTCTTCATTTTCCAAGCATATTTTCATTTAACCTTTTTCGATTTAACACTATTTTTTATCTCTTTATTAAATACTAGCAGGCCATGCCCGCTGCGCTGGTCCTTTTTACTAAAATAACTTTGTATCAAACGAAATTGTGAATTTAACCTTCTATTTTAAAACAGTAAAGAGTAAAGACCATCACCTGGAATGTCCTTCCGTATTGCTGAAAACGATGCGAACGCCATTGGGATATTATACTATCTTATGCCTTGGACAAAAATTGGCAATTAAGAAACGACTCTTTTAGTTGATCATTTAATGTAGAGTTTGGTACTGAAATGAGACAGTTATGACAACAGGAATTAAATTTTCTCTAGTCATCACACTGTAAAATTAGAGAGCATTACAATGATTGAAGATATTGATTTTTGAACTTTAAGGACATTCCGATTGTTCATTTTAATTTGTTTGTTGTTGAACTCCCGGCCTCTTAACTTGCGCAATATGTGGTTCTGGTAGCTTAAATTCAATCTCATTGCATATTACATTATATTTTTTTAATAAACGTCCTCTTCTGGCAGGTTTGCTAATGTTTTCCATCTGTCTATTCCAGCAGATTAAATAAAATCAAAAACATAGGACAACAAACGAATAGGACAATAGGACAACAAACCGACCTGTTTTTACAGTAACGCATGTTGAAAAATATTTTAAATGTCTGAAATTAAGGCGGGGGGGGGGGGGCACACATTTACCCTAAAATTTAAATAGGTACTACTTAGTTATCCCGTTGAACAAAAATATATCGCCAAACTATAAGATTAAATGCTAATAATGGTTGATCGTAAATGTCACATTCACTTGACTTTAAGCAAGTTACACGTGTTTACATCATAAAGTGATTTTTATTTCGACATTTTATTTGTATTTTTATTAATGTTATACTAATTTATTTGTTCTTTCGTTATGTAAATTAAAAATTATGTCAATTTGCATAATTTGGCGAGTGGTTTGGCGCTTTATATAATTTGGCGAAATTGGTCGACGGGATAACTAAGTATTACCTTTAAATATTTTATATATACACTTGATAAAATATCATTAGTTTACTACACGGTGTACAAAACTGTTGTAAAGTCAAAAATAAACTTATACAAACATTAAAATAAAGTTAAAATATCTACGTTTCGGTCATCCTTCTATGACCTTCCTCAGGAACGTTGTCGTATATCTTCTAAAATTAGAGCAAAAACACTTATTACATTATTACATACATTACATACATTAGAGCAAAAGCATTTATTATTTTTAAATATTTTACTTAATAATCATAAGGTTAACTGCTTTTTATATAATTTACATTTGAATATAAAACTTTACTTCAGAAACTAAAAGAAAAGAAAAGTAACTAAGGAAAGTACTAAAAGAAAAGAAAAGTAAATAAACAATTTATTAATAAATAAACAACAATAGCCGGGTTACCATGTTAGGCAAAATAACGCCATTTTGGAGCCCATTAGGTACCATGGAGCGTATATGACATCTGTGCCAACAAAACTTCCAATAATATAGTAAATATGCCATTTGGCGGTGACTTGATTATCGAAGATTGTAAAATAAATAATAATAATAATAATAATAACAATTACTAAATAACAATAATAATAACAATTAATAAATAATAATAATAATAATAATAATAATAACAATTAATAAATAATAATAATAATAATAATAATATAAAATTGGAATTCAGACGTTAATTTATGTGCTTTTAAATATCTAAGATCAGTCCAATATCTTTTAAAATATTACCTAACAGAGGGGAAAATATGAAGAAATAACGAATTAAAAAATATTTGCAATTTTTTTTTTCAGCAAGCAAATTTTATTTCAAAATTAATTTTTTTTATAGTAATAACACATAATTTCATAAATTTCCTTAAGAATAATTTTCAGTTCCTAAATTTTTAAATTATGAATTTTCCTATACGTGAAATTGGCGTTTGGGCCAAAGAAATATTAAATATACTATAATATTTTCAAAAAAAAAGTTAATATTCGTTGATCTGATTTGGAGTCTATAAAAATCATATGCTTCCGTAATTACGGCGAAAAACTTTTTAAAAAGTAAGAAATTATTTTACAATATGTATGTGTGGCAGAAATTCAACCTAAAATTTAGATATTTGATTCCATTTTTAATACATTAAGTTATACCTATATAATTTATAATTGAAGAGCTAAGTGGAAGAACTTGTTAAGTAACAAAAATTACATTTCAAGAAATTTGAGGTGAAAGTTTTTGCTGTAAATTTTAATGATTTATTTTCTGTTTGATACCATATGTTTAAAATATTAACATGTATGGTACTAAACTCTCTCAGAAAAACTTATTCATATTTAATTTTCTAATATTAAAAATTATTAATATTATTGACATTATTAAATATTAAAATATTAAATATTAATGAATAATGTCTTAAATCTTCAAGACTAAATAGAATCTTAGTATTTTAGCTTCACCATGTGATAGGATACCTCATAACGCTTTCATCCAAAAGATTTAATTTTTTTTTTTTTGAAAATGTAGCATAACATGTTCATCCACTCAGCTCTTCAATTGAATTAAAAAAATGTACTCCAAAAATGATCTCGGTCACTTGAAAAAACAAAATTATTACGAAAATGCTCAAGTTAATGTCACGCTTATGCATTTTCGGCTTAAAAAATGGCTACAAATTGTTTGGCGAAAAACGTAAACTAGAAATTGTAAAGAAAGAAATAATATGTAATTTACAATTACAGTAACTTTTACAATTACATCTGTTTTTTTCTCCTGTAAATCACATGATGTGGCAGATAGATAAAAATAAAAAGGAACTAAAAATAAAAAAAATTGTAATTCAAAATTAGTCTAATCAAATTTTCAGATTCATTTTTTTAACGTAACGATGGCGATACTTCGCCAAATACTGTATCAATTGTAAAATTCGACAATAAATTATATTTTAAGCCTTACACATATTTATTTCACGTTTAAATTAAATGTTTTCGTTTTATAATATTATGTCTCATTAAAACTTTTTTTGTTATCTTTTTAAATTAAATATCAGTATTTTTTTTCACTTATTTGCGAGGTATTTGTATTATTTTCTAACTGATATAATATAGCCATTTCAATTCTTTAACCAACAAACTTTTCTCCAAAAAATGACCAAAGGCAACTTTTTCATTCAAAATAAAAGTAAAAGACGAAATTTAATACCAAAAATCATAGTTATCCCTGTATATTTGACTCATAAACCACCGCGGGAATATTCTCTATCGAATGACACAAATCCACCGGGTAGTTTTTGAAAACACTCGAGCGGAACTTTTAGAGCTTACTGCTTTATAATATATACTAGCAGGCTATGTACGCTGCGCTGGTCAGTGTTTCCAAATGAACCTTGGATTAAACGAAATAAATTTGAACTTGTATTTTAAACAATATGGACCTTCAGCTGGACTTTGCACATTGCTGAAAACGATGCCAACGCCATTGCAATATTATATTATCTTAAGCGTTGGACAAAATTTAATTATTAAGAAGCAATTCTTTTAGTTGATTATTAACAGTGCACTTTTGGTAGGGTAATGAGACCCTTATGACAACAGGAATTAAAATGGTCTCTGATCTGACATTATTAAATTAGAATCCATTAGAATGATTGCACAGATTGACCATTGAACATTAATAATGTTCAGGTGGTTCATTTTCGTTTGATAGTTCTTGAACTCCTGAAATCTCAGTTCACACAATATGTGATTCTGGTAGCTTAAATAAATCTCACTGAATGTTACGATATATTTCTTAATAAACGTCCTCTTGTGACAGTTCTACTACTACTGCTTTCTCTCTTTGGATTCCAGCAAAGTAAATACGTAAAAAATGTATTGAGCGATTTGCAGTCAAAAAAAAAAAAAAAAAAAAAAAAAAAAAAAAAAAAAAAATGTTTAACTTTCATATTTAAAAGGAAAGTGCATAAAAAAGTGTGTTTTTAAAGCTGAATTGTTTGAATAAAATTAAAATGACGTCATTTTCACTGCCTTTTCATTTTGTAGACCATTTACAATCATGTAACCGTTTACACGTTACAAAACTCGATTACTTAATCTTGCAGAAAAATAAACCTGTTGCATCCAATAAAATCTTTCTAATAATCTGTAATCGACTCAATTGTGATGGTTGCCGTCAAATATTAAGACTGATGCAACAATATTGTTACAAATTTACCAGAGTTAATGACAAAACAAACAACTACTCGCCGAGTTACATTCCAATAAATAATGTCAAATTGTTGTCGAGTCAATTATAGATTTTTTATAAATAAATTTTCATCTCTTAAATAGAATTGGCAATAATAAATAAAGTTCATTATACAAAAAAATTTAGCAATAAGCATTTTGGTGAATACTTGAACGGAAGATTTATTTTGCATTTCTCTAAAGAGCATAATAACTCGGACAAACAAATAGGCTTGCCAATTCCTTTATAGCCAAGAGTAAAATAATCTATCGTCTATTGTGTAAATATAATTGTTGACCAGATTATGAAAATAACTCTTAATTTGTTGCTAAGTTTAGCTGAAGCGACGAATTAGAAAATATATCTTAAATTAAATTCAGCAAGCAAGCAATTTTTATTGCAAAATTTTGGCTTTTTTTACAATAATAATAACGCATAATTACAGAAGAATCTTCTTATATCCTAACTTTTAAAGCATTGAATATTCCTATAAGTGAAATTGGCAATAGGTCCGACATGTTAAAAAAAATAACATAATACGCAATATTCCATTAATAAGTAATGATCTGAGTTCCGGGATATAAAAATCACATGCTTGAAGAAAACAAAACGGTATGTTTCCATAGTAATGGTATTCCATACTATGATAAAAAATATTTTAAATCTCTGAAATTAAATTATTCTAGCATATATGTGTATATGGCAGACATTTACGCTAAAATTTAAGGCACAGATGCCCTATACACGCCAACGTCATATACGCAACGGGTACTTAACTGGCGCCAAAGTGTCGTTATTTTGCTTGATATGGTAACACGGGTGTTGTTATTTATGCTGTTGATGCTTTTGCCAAATAGGCGTCGGAAAAAAATCGCGCCAATATATGACATCTGTGCCAAATTTAAATTCTTGCTACATAATTATAATTTTAACTGATTTTTATATGATTTACATTTGAACATAAAAATTTATTCCAAAATGTTCTCCCACACTTAAAAAACATTATTGTGACCTTCGCCTGGCTTAAAACCTGGCCTTTGTGGTTTAAAATTGCATTGTATTTAGCGACAAAGATAATAATTAAGTAGCATGTAACTCACTAATACAGCCATTTTTACAATTACTTCTTCTCGTTTCTCCTCTAAGGTATATAATGGGAGAATTACATAAAAATGATAATTAAATTGAAAAAAAAGAAAAAGACCTAAAAAATGTTACTTGAATTTTAATTCTTCAAGTTTTTTCAGACTCATTTTTATTTACCTGACTCAAGCGAAAAATCGCCAAATAATGTATCAATTGCTTCTTTCATACTAATTTATTTTAAGTTTTATAAACATTCCTTTCACGTTCAAATTAAATATTTTCCTTTTATAAATTTATCTCACATTAAAAGGGTTTTTGATTCTTTTTTTTTTTAATTAAACGAGTAACAGTTATTTTCTTTTAATTTGCTAGTTGTTTACATTATTTTCTACCTGATATAGCCGTTTCAATTCTTTAACCAACGGTAAAATGATGCCAAAAAATAATTACTGGTAACCCTTTCGTTCAAAATAACAATAAAATACGAAATTTATTACCTAAAATCATAGTTATTCCTGTATATTTGACTCATTAACCACCGCGGGAATATTTTCTGTCGAATGATACAATCTGCAAAACAATCCACCGGGTAGTTTTTGAAAACTCTCGAGCGGAACTTTTAGAGCTTGCTGTTTTATAATACACACACACATATATATATATATACTAGGGGGCTCGGCCCCCTACGAGCTACGCTCGCCAACCCCCGTCCAGACACCGCAGATTCTAAATGCACGCTAATTTGATCGGCTTTAAAAAGATTTCGAAAGATTGAATTATAATTTAAAATACAGTGGCGATCTCCCTATAAACGAATTTCTTTTCATTTCTCTTTGATTGGGGAATTTTAACGCCAAATCCGCTGCGGTACTACTTGATTATCCTGTCGACCAATTTCGCCAAATTATATAAATCGCCAAACCACTCGCCAAATTATACAAATTGATATAATTTTTATTTTAAATAAGGAAAGAACAAATAAATTCGTACAACATTAATAAAAACACAAACAAAACGTCGAAATAAAAATAACTTGATGACGTATACACGTGTAACAACATTTCAAAATAAGCTAATATAAAAGGAATTAAGTAAAGAGAGTCTTTGTCTCCTGGTATTTTTTAACAAAGCGAAAAGAAAGTTCTTTTAAATGAGACATTTTAAATTCATTCTCAAAATATCAAATAAATGTCTAGCGCAATTTCTAAATTTAAACTTTTTTGCAATATTATTTTGTGTTAATTTTATGTAATAACTATAATGTGACGTAAATATGACGTAATTTCTCCTAAGACTTCTAACGCATGTTAATGAGTTTATTATTTTACAATATCCCTTCTCTTTTAAAATTCACGTGTATACTTTTTATGACGTAATTTTTAATAAGTTCCTGCTTTTTATACGTAATTATTTAATTCTAATTTGAAAGTTTTTCTCCTGTTTATAATAGTCACGTGTAAATAAATTTTTAATTTGAAGCAAACATTATTGCTTGCGCTTTTTATACAGTTGGCAACAGTTTAAATTAGTACAATTTTCTGAAATCTGTAAAAAATATCTCTAGAAATGATAAAAATTTGAATTTAAAATAGAAATAAAACCTGAAAAAATGAGTCAAAATAAAAAAATTAATGCAATCTGCACTCCGGCAAATTCTAACACATAAAATGATCTAAAAATGATTACACTGCCATGTATAGTTTTTGCTGCTATAAAACTTTTTTAGTGGAACGATTTTGTCCAACTTTAGCATTAAATAACTCTTAAAATAATTCTTCGATTTGAAAACTGTCTGCATCAGCGTGTTTATCAAACATTTCTGTATAAAACCACTGATTTTCATATTTTTGTATGCATTATTTTTGTTAATATTAACGAAGAAAGACCTCCTGTCACAAGAAAATCAAAACCGGCGGCGGCGGTGACAGCGGTAGTTACTTTTTTTTAGAATAGAGATATATATATATATATGATGATGATGATGTATCTTTCATGCAACAATATTAAAGAGTACTTTTTAAATAGGACGAGTTATGTCTTGAAAGCCTATTACATTACTACCCCATTGCTAATATTACTACCGCATACTATTTTAGCTCCAAATTGTCGCAGAGAAATGTAAAAGATACCATTCGACTGGGAATTGTGTCAACTTTCCATTTATCGATGCATTTTTTTGAAATAAGGGCCGTTCACATATTAAAAATTGTATCAACTTTGAATTTTCAAAATGTAACACACACTTTTGACACCCTATCTGAGTTCATTGGAACAAGGCAGCCCTGAAAAAGTTGTACTTTATATATTTTTAAGAAAAAATATATAAACTGTATCTTTTCCAAAATTGGAGCTAATGCTATATTAATTATTTTGTAATTCACCAAAATAACTATAAAAAAAAAAAAAAAGAAAATTTAAAACTTGATTTTCTTCTAAAGCATCAATTAGTTCTCTCTGGTTTCATTTTGTTTTGTCCTAAGAAAACTAATCTTTCAAGTTAGGCTTATACATTTTAGTTTTTTTTTTCTGGCGGACTGTATGCCTAATTTAAGACATCTAGACGCTTTATTTCACAATCCTATTTTTAAAAATACGGATAAAGAATATACAGATCATTAGATTTAATTAAGCTGATGAACAGAACACTGAAACCCCTGAAATATAAGAAATGATATTCGGTTTCCCCTACACACACAAAAAAAAATGCTTTTTCGGGGAATAGCGTATTCAATTAAAAAGGTTTTAGAGGTCGTTCTCATGTGGTGACAGATAATTAACACTCTCAGTGCGCGGCAACTCATTTGAAGTTGTGTTGGAAAACGACTCTCAGAGAACTCTGTTTATGTTATTTTTACACTCTAATTTAACTCATCGTGGTTTTTACATGTAAACATGGAATATTTGTAATCGATTTTAACTCATCTCCTGATGTGCTACAATTATAAAAAATTATGTACCATATAGGTGTGTTCTCGATGACAAAACAACATTTAAATATTTTTACAACTTATTTATGAATTAATTTTAAGGCATTTTTCCTTTAGACGGTCGCAGGTGAAAAATCGACAAATAATCTTTATACTTACAGCAATTTTGCATACATTGTTGCAAAAACAATGGAGTTCATTATATGCCTCGCCAAAATTTGACAACTAGCTATGAAATTGTAACACTAATTATTTAAACACTAAAAAGTAGGAAATATTAAAAAAGATAAAGATTGTTATAATTTTGGTAAAAAATATTCTATTATTGTTTAATAAGATGATATTAAATAATTTATGGTTATACGATGCGAAAACATTTTACAAATCCTGAAAAGATTACTTAGATAATGGTCTTTTTTTTCTTTCCTATTGCCATAGCTTTAAAAATAAATAGAGCAAAAATTATATTTTTGAAAATAAATTCTAGTTCATGCTTTCTATCAAGCGTAAACCAAACGGAGAATTTCCGTAATCGGGGTCCACGCCAAATTCAAGTGCTGTAAAGACATTTTTTGGAACTACGTGAATTATGCAATGGCGAAATTAGGCGTTTTTTTTTTTTTTTTTTAAGATAAAGATTCAATGCTCACAAAAGAATGTTTTTAAAAATATATACAATTTTATCTTTATTATTCCTGTATCACATACAAACTTCATAAAAAGTTCAATAATACTTGTGAAAGGCAACAGAAGATAGGAGATCCATTTTTTTTTTTCAAATATTCAGCTAGAAAATCACCTTTGATATTTTTTGCTATTCTGGATGAGAGAAATTTTCTCAAACAATTTTTGCTTATCGATCAAAACAAAAATATGACCAAAAAATCTTATTTATTTATTTTACTTTTTACTTTTTGGTAAGGTGTCTAAAGTTTAAATTATCACAATATACTATATTTGGTAATTCTTAATAATAATTTTTTTTATGCTTGAAAACGTTGTATCAAGTTTATTTGTAATTTTGTAATAAATATGAATCTCTCTATTCTAAAAAAAAGTAACTACCGCTGTCACCGCCGCCGCCGGTTATGAATTTTTTGTGACCGGAGGTCTTTCTTCGTTAATATTATGAAAATCGGTAGTGTTATACAGAAATGTTTGATAAACACGCTGATGCAGACAGTTTTCAAATCGAAGAATTATTTTAAGAGATATTTAATGCTAAAGTTGGACAAAATCGTTCCACTAAAAAAGTTTTATAGTAGCAAAAACTATACATCGGAATTTAATAATTTTTAGTTCATTTTATACGTTATAATTTCCCGGTGTGCAGAATAGATTTATTTTTTTAATTTGACTCATTTTTCAAGGATTTATATCTATTTTAAATTCAAATTTTAAGCATTTCGAGAGATATTTTTTACAGATTTTTTTAGAAAATGATATTAATTTAAACTGTTGCCAACTGTATAAACAGCGGAAACAATAATGTTTGCTTAAAAAATATATATATATATTTATTTATTTATACGTGTAATAAATTAAAAATTTATTTACACAATTTATTTAAAATTTATTTCGCCTTTAAAAAGATTTTGAAAGATTGAATTATAATTTAAAAAACTGTGGCGATCTCCCTATAAACGAGTTTCTATTCATTTCTCTTTGATTGGGGAATTTTAAGGAAAATTTAGCTGCTGTTAAAAGATACTATGGCTGTTTTCCTCTTTGATTAAATAAAACCAGTTAAACATTTCAAAATAAGCTAATATAAAATGAATTAAGTAAACAGAGTCTTTGTCTCCCAGTATTCTTTAACAAAGCGAAAAGAAAGTTCCTTCAAATAAGACATTTTAAGCGGGCTCTCATGTTAAGCACACAAGTCGTTTGTTGTTCAATAAATAAATAAATAAATGAAAGACATTTTAAATGTATCGTTTTTAATCTCACGCAATTTTCACCAAACTTTTATTTCTCTTTTTAATATTCACGTGAAAATACTTTTGTTAGAAATGAAATATTATTTGCGCTGTCCGAACAAAAATAGTTGAAAAGTTCATCTCGAAATATCAAATAAATGTCTCGCGCAATTTTTAAATTTAAACTGTTTTGCAATATTATTTTTTGTTCATTTTACGTGATATGTGTAATGTGACGTAATTTCTCCTATTTAAGACTTCTAACGCATGTTAATGAATTTATTATTTTATAATATCCTTTCTCTGTTAAAATTCACGTGTAACTATAGTTTTATGAAGTAATTTTCAATAAGTGCCTGTTTTTTATACGTAATTATTTAATTCTAATTCGAAAGTTTTTTTTCTGTTTATAATAGTCACGTGTAAATAAATTTTTAATTTTAAGCAAACATTATTGTTTGCGCTGTTTATACAGTTGGCAACAGGTTAAATTAGTACAATTTTGTAAAATAAGTAAAAAATATCTTTCGAAATGCTGAAAATTTGAATTTAAATAGAAATAAAAGCTCAAAAAATGAGTCAAATTAAAAAAATAAATGCATTCTGCACACCGGGAAATTATAACGTATAAAATGATATAAAAATGATTAAAATCCTATGTATAGTTTTTGCCCCTATAAAACTTTTTTAATGGAACGACTTTGTCCAACTTTAGCATTAAATATCTCCTAAAATAATCATTCTATTTGAAAACTGTCTGCATCAGCGTGTTTATCAAACATTTCTCTATAATACCGCCGATTTTCATATTTTTGTATGCAATATTTTTCCTAATATTAACGGAGAAAGTCCTCCGGTCACAAAAAATTCAAAACCGGCGACTGCGGTGACAGCGTAAGTTACTTTTTTTTTAGAATCGAGAGATAAGTTTAACTGTCCTTAATTAAAGCTTTATTTTATTATTTTTTTCAATACATTTCTTCGCATTTAACAAATGCTGCATATTATTTTGTAATATGGTATAAAATTGAAGAGAATTGTAAAATAAGGTATTAGTTTTGACTTAAAACCCATAACATTTTATAAGAGAAATACTGCACAAACTTTTAAAGTCTTTAAATTTTCAGATTCAAGAATCATTTCTAACACCACAGGTAGCGCAATTATTTTTGACCAAAATGTATCTTCGGCATGCGGCTTCGAATACCTGATGAAACACATTTAAAATACCAAAGACGTTTTCTATGGAATATGGAGTGACCCCTTTAGCAATTGCGCTTTAGTTTCATGGACATACAAAGAATTCGATTACAATACTAACTATGAGCTTGCTGGAAGTGCATTTTCAGTTGTGGCATGCATTTTTAAGCCTAACTGAATTTTAGTATATTACATGCAGTAAAATATGTAGATCATACAATAAAGTGCGGCACAAAATTATGCGAATATTTAAATTCCTAGGGCGATAATAACTGAAACTTTGTTTAACACTGTTGTACGCTCTCTAAATATAGTTTATTCAGATATCTTTTTTCACTGTATCAAAATATGAAGTTTCCTAACACTATCCTGGTAATGTCATCCATGCGTGATACATGATTTTTCTTTCTTGTTTTTTATTCTAACAAAAAAAACAAAAATACTTTCCGGCGATTACGAAAAATATCACATTCCCTGATACATCACCACCAAATTCGATCGTCAGAAAAGAAAATGAAAAAAAATATTTGCGAATGAAGTTTCATTCATTGGCCGTTGCAGCATTAGATTTTTGTAATAATTCCCGTGAATAAAGTTTTTGTTGCAGTCCTTGAATACGATTGGTTAAAAATAGTTTCGAAATTCTCAAACCTGGATATTCTATTTCACTAGTAATTACGTTAAAGTAACAGAGATGTTTTCTTAAACTAATCAGAAATAAATTCTGTCTGTAACATAAGTAATAATAAAATGGCCTCATACCGAAATACATCAAGAAAAGTAACGACATCACCTACAGTGATAAATGGAATCCTTGTATGGTAAAAGAAGACATCACACGTTTTATCAGATTTTTCAGAAGTCAAAAAAGAAAGCTCTAACATTTCAGTTTCTCAACTGCAAATTACGTCAATAATTTTTCGAATGTTACATCCCTCTTTTGTTGGATTTGTGTTTTTTTTTTTTTTTTTTTTTTTTTTCACTAGGGGGCTCGGCCCCCTACGAGCTACGCTCGCCAACCCCCGTCCAGACACCGCAGACTCTAAATGCACGCTAATTTGATCGGCTTTAAAAAGATTTCGAAAGATTGAATTATAATTTAAAAAACAGTGGCGATCTCCCTATAAACGAATTTCTATTCATTTCTCTTTGATTGGGGAATTTTAACGCCAAATTCGCTGCGGTACTACTTGATTATCCTGTCGACCAATTTCGCCAAATTATATAAATCGCCAAACCACTCGCCAAATTATACAAATTGATATAATTTTTATTTTAAATAACGAAAGAACAAATAAATTCGTACAACATTAATAAAAACACAAATAAAACGTCGAAATAAAAATAACTTGATGACGTATACACGTGTAACAACATTTCAAAATAAGCTAATATAAAAGGAATTAAGTAAAGAGAGTCTTTGTCTCCTGGTATTTTTTAACAAAGAGAAAAGAAAGTTCTTTTAAATGAGACATTTTAAATTAATTCTCAAAATATCAAATAAATGTCTAGCGCAATTTCTAAATTTAAACTTTTTTGCAATATTATTTTGTGTTCATTTTATGTAATAACTATAATGTGACGTAAATATGACGTAATTTCTCCTGAGACTTCTAACGCATGTTAATGAATTTATTATTTTACAATATCCTTTCTCTTTTAAAATTCACGTGTATACTTTTTATGACGTAATTTTTAATAAGTTCCTGCTTTTCATACGTAATTATTTAATTCTAATTTGAAAGTTTTTTTCCTGTTTATAATAGTCACGTGTAAATAAATTTTTAATTTGAAGCAAACATTATTGCTTGCGCTTTTTATACAGCTAGCAACAGTTTAAATTAGTACAATTTTCTGAAATCTGTAAAAAATATCTCTAGAAATGCTGAAAATTTAAATTTAAAATAGAAATAAAACCTGAAAAAATCAGTCAAAATAAAAAAAATTAATGCAATCTGCACTCCGGAAAATTCTAACGCATAAGATGATCTAAAAATTATTACACTGCCATGTATAGTTTTTGCTGCTATAAAACTTTTTTAGTGGAACGATTTTGTCCAACTTTAGCATTAAATAACTCTTAAAATAATTCTTCGATTTGAAAACTGTCTGCATCAGCGTGTTTATCAAACATTTCTGTATAAAACCACCGATTTTCATATTTTTGTATGCATTATTTTTGCTAATATTAACGAAGAAATGCCTCCGGTCACAAAAAAATCAAAACCGGCGGCGGCGGCGGCGGCTTCGGTGACAGCGGTAGTTACTTTTTTTAGGTAGATTTCGTATGAAATACTACCTATTGGGATCGTTCCTATGTTGGAATTTCTGAAAAATTTTTGCAGATCTACACCGATCATGACCCCTAGAACCCAAAACCACCCTCAGTAAAAAACTTTATATATATATATATATATATATATATATATATATATCTATATATATCACTTTCTTCTGGACACGATAACTTTCGTAATTCTGCACCAATCTCTTCCAAACTGATACATAAAATCAATGGGCATAAAATCTCGGTCAAGTTCGTTAATGGGCAAAATCGGACCAAGGGGAGGGAAATAGGGAGGGGTTTTGTGAAAACAGAAAACCCCCCATAACTTCTTAATTTTTGTACATATCAAATCAGTTTAAAGTTTTTATTACTTCTAAAAATAGGGCCAAAAATTTATGTATCACAGATTTTTGATAAAGTTAAAAATGGGCTCAAGGGGCGCAAAAAATAGGGTTTTTGGGAGAAAAAAATTCATAACTTCGTCAATTCTCAAGATATCAAATTCAATTAATTTTCTTATAAATCTCCTTAACATTATCTAAAACTTTTATATTCACAAGTTTTTGATAGGAGCAATTCGTACCGCAAAAAAAATTAAAAACGAAAACAAAAAGGGCGTTTGAAGAAGAAAAAAATCCATAACTTCGTCAATTCTCAAGATATCAAATCCAATTAATTTTATCATGAATCTCCTTAACATTATCTACAACTTTTATACTCACAAGTTTTTGATAGGACCAATTCGTACCGCAAAAAAAATTAAAAACGAAAACAAAAAGGGGGTTTGAAGAAGAAAAAAATCCATAACTCCGTCAATTCAAAAGATATAAAATCCCCATGAATTTATCATATATCTTCTTAATATTGTCTACAACATCTATATAGACAAGTTTTGGATAGGACCAATTCTTAGAGCAAAAACAAATTAAAAATACATACCGGTTGAAGAAAAAAACCATCCAAGTAAGGGTGTATTCAAATCCAAACTGCTTATTTTCTGAGTCATTTTACAATTCATTTTTGCTCTCAAAGGCTACCAATTGGTAAGTTTTCTTACTCAGAAACTATATAATGTACCGTAATGGTCGATTTTCTGATAGGGGCAGAATATATTTTTTTAAATGCTGTTAAAAAGGGCATTTTGAACCGAATTTACCGAAGCGGATTGTGTTGAAAAATCATTGTATTAAGGATGCGCTTAAATCCAAACTGCTTATTTTCTGACTGGTTTTTAAATTCATTTTTGCTCTCAAACGCATATAATTGGTAGATTCGCTTATTCAGAAACTATATAATGTACCGTAATAATCGATTTTTAGATAGAGGCAGAATATATTTCAAAAAATGATGTTAAAGTGGGCATTTTGAACGGAATTTCCCGAAGCGATTGTGTTAGAAACGAAAAATATTGTCCTTCTGAGAAAATAATTGTTTATATATCAAGTTTTAATTAATTGAACAAAAAATAAAAACACAGGTCGCTTATAAATCTCTTCAAAAATCACGTCAGCAAGTTTCATATTATTTTTTAATTAAAAATGAATCTGGAATTATGCCAGAAAATTTCGAGTTGTTGAGCATGGAAAAGTATTTTTTTTAATACCGCCCTAACATGATTCTGATAAAACCAGCTATTATATGAAAATGAAATAAAAACTCGTCAAGAGCGGCCAGATAAAATTGTTAAAGTGGATTTATCTATAATCATGATTTAGTTTTTGTTTGTGAAATTAGTATATTTGACTTCGAAATCTACCTCTGCCTGTAGGCCGGGCCGGCAGGGATTTTTTAGAATAGAGAGATTTTAGAATTGCTTTTAAAAAAACGAATAATAGTTCCGAATCATTTCAAAGTTCTTCTATAAACCGGATACATGAGATTATTTTAAAAGAATGTAAGTTTACATGATACAGTAATAGAAAATATCTCATCCTGTTTAAATTTAATTTAAAAATATGTTTAAATTTAGTTACTTATTCAAAAAATCTATTTCTGAATAGTACAACTTATAATAAACATTTTACTCTCATGCTTGTATATAACACTGTTATGATAGAGATAGCTTTCAGAAGTAACATCATCTCAGCAAAGCAATAACAGAACTAATCACCTTCTAAGAAAACCGATGAAAATTTACGGTACTTTTCCGTTATACGGACACCATTGTCGCCAAGAGTAATAGTTGGCGCAAAATGAAAATCGCGTGAATTGAAGCATTTAAAAAATAAAAGAAAAAACATTGTCGGTAGTAAAGTGAGCATTTTGAAAATATAACATTTGAAATTTACAGACTTTTACGAACTATTTTATTAAATCACAAATATATACTTAAAATATCTCAGCATCAGTAGTAAAAGTAAATTATAACTTTATATAAAAAAAAAATAATTAGAATAATAGCAAATTAAAAAAATTTTCGAGGTTAAGGTTAAATAATAATCATTCACGTGATTCATGTTCCATAAAGAGCAAATCACAATATTTCGTATGGTTTACAATAAAAATCCTTTTCACGATCAAGGTTGAAATATTTGGCACATTAGCATACATTTTGGCATGGTGTCCGTATAACGGAAAAGTACCAAATTTACTGTTCACTAGAGGTGGGGACACGCTCAACTAGGGCTCAATTTTTATACCAGTCTTCAGACTGAATTTTATACCTGTCTTTGGGCTCAATTTTTATACCAGTCTTCGGACTAGATTTTATACCTGTCTTTAGGCTCAATTTTTATACCAGTCTTCGGACTGGATTTTATACCTGTCTTTGGGCTCAATTTTTATACGAGTCTTCGGGCTCGAGTTCTTTGGCAATTTCTCGAATATCCATCCATCGTATTTCAAAAACCTTGAAGTAACGTTACAGAAACCATAAAGTTTAATTAGGCTCTTAGCTTATTGACACTTCAGGGGGACGAGAATCAGTTTGAAGCTGAAAGTTTCAGAGTATTAGTCGTTCTGTGGGCAGATGCGTTTGCTTGAGAAGTGCACGTATATTCCGAGAATCCGGGCAGGCCTGTGCGGAGCCTAGCTGAATACTATCAAAAGAGACGGAAATAGCGTATTTATAGTGATATAATCTAGTGCGTAGGTAATATCACAAAGTGAAATTTAACGTAGGGCAGGATCTGCTAAATCCGTGCTTATAAATGAAAGTTTTGTATTTTGTTGTAAATATTTAAATGAACTGTAAATAAAACTCCGATTTAATATTTACTTGAAGTATCCTAGTGAGCTGATTCCCAAACGTATATCGTGTTCGGTATCACGCACCTGTACCAGTGGTGGCTGCACATCAATTAAGGAGTATATATTTATATCATGACGCGTAGTGGATTATAATTGAAGTAATCATCGTCACAATATAGGCAACCTCTATTACAGCAGCATTTATTTATAACCGACTACATTGTGCGTTAAATGTTTCTTTATTTCTTAAATTTATTTTACATGTGATCAAATCTAGATTTTTTTTAAGTAAAATTTTTTCCTTATGATTTTCCCCACAGATTATTGGTGTAAACCTAAATTTGTGCAGCAAGAATCCCTTTTTATAAAATTAGATAAATAAAAATAGAAACATCAATTTTTCAAAATTTTCTGAATTGATAACGAATTTTCAGATTAACGGATTAGATAAATTGAATACTTTTTCTCTAATGCAAGCTTTGTTGTCTTCTAGACTGTACTGTTACAGATTTTGAACCAAGTGTGTAAAGTGCATCAAGTTTATGGATTATTAGATTTAAGTGACGGACTGGCAGTCAGTGTCACCAGATTTAAATCTCATGGAGAACGTTTGAAATGCATTTGTTTGAGCAGTGTACAACAATCGAAAGCAATGTATTATTGTCACATTAGGGGTTTTATAATTTACAAGTTTGAAATCATAAACTGCTTTAAAAAATGTTTACTCATTGACACATCGTAATTTCCCTATTATTGAAAATTTGAGCAGGTATACAATGTATTAAAGAAAGTGGCCACATTATTATGAAACAGTATATGTCGTATAAGATCTACAAATAATCACTTATCACATTACGATATTTTTGTATTTGATTTAAAACAATAAGTAATTGCTCACTTTTTTATATAAAATTAATAATAATTTCAAAAAAATATGTTTTTTTTAATTAATTATAAAAATATATGGGGCATTCTCACAATCTTTTGACTTAAGGGAATAAAAATCTGGAGAAATTAAACTTGCTAAAATAACATTTTAATGTGATAGACGAATGCCTTAATGATTCAAAATAAAGAAAAAATGGTTAGCAGCGAAATTTTTTTTTATTTAACTGAGGTTTAAGTTAAACTTTCGAGTTTAATTTTCCTTACCATTTTAACAGCATAACTTTCTATTTTCTTCTAAATTTTTACTTATAATGAATTTACATAGTACCCATAGGACATTCAAATAAGAAATAATAACAATGTAGTATTTTTAGTACAAAATTTTGATAAAACATTGTCTTAAAGGGGTGTTAAAGAAGGGACGGAAGGAAAAAAAGAGGATTGTATAGGAAATAAGGAACGGTAATGGAAAAAAAGGGATGGTAAGGATGGGACGGTAACGAAAATTACCACTATTTTTAGGCAAATTACGTTAAGACTCCGTGGTAGCCACAATGCTCATTGATTTTTAGAAACAGTTATTTACATTGGATTAAATTTAAAAAAAATTTATTTACCTCGAAAAGTACAGGAATAAACCTTGGGGACGGTAAGACTACCAATAAAGCCACGATGCTTGAAATTGATATTTAAATGCTGATTTAAATTCTGCAGTAAATTTCCTGTCAAAGAATTTTAGACATTCTTTCTCTAGCACACTTCTGCATGAGAAAAAAGTTGAAAAAAATTCTGTGGCTGCATCTGAAGTGACTTTCTGTATAAGTTTAGCAAGAGGGATGGTAAGGAATCTAAAACGCAAAAAATGTGTGCAAGTTAATTTTTTGCTACATATTTATATAAAACCATTATCCCAGTTTCGAAAAAAAATTACATCGAATTCCTTTTATTGAAACAATTTTATACAGACAGCTCCAAACTTAAAAATGACGTCAGGGACACGGGACGGTATAGGCGTTTTCCTGGTATTTGGACCCCCAACATCGTTCAAAACTTATTTATCACGTTAATATTGTTATGCAATCATGCAATGGGATGTTCCCCAGTATATGAAATTTAAAAAGCACAAGAATATGTTCTAAAATAAAAATTATTATTCAGGGACTTAAAAGTCAAAAGACTGTGAGAATGCCCCATACATGAATTGTAGCCTATGAATTTTTTAATAGAAATCTTTTTCTAGAAGCATCAAATACGCAAATCCAAAATTACAGCTAACTCAGCGAAGTAGATTTTGGGTTATGCTTATAAGACCACCCGCCTTTACAATGATTAAAACCCAATTTAACAGTAGGAGTTCCAAACTTTAAACCTTCATAATTTCTAAACTGCTTGATCGAATGATTTCCTGTTTAGTAACCGACGATCAAATTTGCTGAAAACTCCAAATATAATGTAAAAATTAAGTGTTATAATAGAATATTTGAAAGTTTGTTAAATTTCTGCGTGTAGATGACTCTCAAACAAAGGTAAGTATAGCATTAATTAGTTGTATTTATAGGTATTCGATTGGTACCTGTCACATTTTTTTATAGGAGAATATTTGGTACATTTTGTAAGAAGTGGTCACTCTTTTTTCAGGGCTGTATAATAGAATAATGATCTTGTTATTGAACTTTTTAGAGTTGAGTTTATAGGACCAGTAGTGCGTCTTTAATCACAGCCATCGTTATCATTATGAATATATATGTGATCACCACAAAAAGGTCAAAAATCAAAGAAAAAAATTTTATATGCTACTTACTGATGTACTCAGTATACGAAATACATATGTAGTCAACACATGATTGGAAATTGGATCTTCGCTGTCTCTATTTTTACCATTGTGGTGATGATTTATTATTTACATCATAAGAGATATTTATAATGCCTGATTGATAATATAGTATTTATGATGTTATCAGAAACTCATTTTAATTATGATTACTAAACAATCTTAAAGGATAAGATGGGATTATAAACTATTTGTATTGAAAATATAACCTTTGAACCCTTCTTATGCAACTAAAACAATTACATGTTTGTATGTGAAAGGTTTCATAGTCATCTTTATCATATGAAGCATACACGTGATCACCACAAAAGTAGAAGCCTTACCTATGCCAGTTACTGGTTTTATTAGACAAAACATATAAACAAACATCACAGATGATAGAAAACATGTATGTGTTGTCTCTTTTTCTTTCGTAGTATTTGCGCGTTTACATTGTTAATGACAAGGAAATTATTCTTGTCGAAATCATTCTCGTATTATAAGTATTTCTAGAATGTTAACAAGTTACATTTTAAGTTTTCTTAATCCCCCGTTACTTTATTGTCTCAAAACACTATTATTAACGCATTTTTACAACTAATTATTGCACATTCTAAATTATAAATTGCTTTGAAATTTCTCAAAACAATTACTGTTCGGTCGTATTTATGCTTTGTATTTTTGGCAATAACTTTTATCGACTGCGTTTGTTTATACGAGTTCTTAGAATGTTTTGTTCTGAAAGAGGTAGCCACGAGCAGATTACCTTATGATATTATTTAATAAAAACAGTGCACTGCAGTTTTGTTATTTTGAATATTAGTGAGTCTTTAATATGAGCTATCATTATTGTCCGCCGAGCAACGAAGAAACAGCCTGGGATTAAATCCAACGAGTTTTTAAAATCAAATTTTAAGTTGAGTGAAACGCCGACATGAATGATAAGTGCTAAGAATTCCGTGCTACGAAATTCATCAAAAGCTTATTCGAAAAGTAAGTGAATGGGATTTTTCTTATATTTACTGTTATATACATATATTGAGCAATGTTTAGAAGCGCAAAAAAAAAATGAATTAAGTCTTATAGCCACTGAAATAAATCTAAATACTAATGAAAAAATGACAATTGCTGATTTAAACGTTATTATTGAAGACAGTGAAATGTATAAAAATAAACCAGATTTTGTGAAAGATATAGCAAACGATATAATTGAAAATCGTAAAAATGAGGAGCAAAAGAAATTTGATCTGGAAAAAATGAAACTTGAAAGATCAAAAAATGAACTAGAACTGGCTAAAATTAAATCTGAAGCTAAATCTAATATTAGTGAGAGTGAAATAAAATTAGAATCGCTAGATCAATTGATAAAAAGTATTCGAACTTTGTCTGTAAAAATTCCTATACGTCCTGAAGGATGGGGTTTTTTCTTTTCTTCTTTAGAACGAGCTTTTAAAACTAAAAATATTTCAGAACAATGTAAAGCAGAAATTCTGTTAAATTTATTAGGGGATAAAGCATCTAACATAATAACTTACTTACATGATAGTGATACCGAGAATTATGCAAAAATAAAAGAATTTCAACCTACACCTTATTTTTGCTTAGAGCAATTTAGAAAAGCCCTTAAACAACCAAATGAGACTCATGTACAGTTTGCTTCACGTTTAACGACAAACTGGGAATATTGTTTAAATTTAAGATATATATGCGATTTCTAGAGTCTTAAACAACTTATAGTATCGGATAAATTGTATCAAACATTAGATAGAAAAACAGCTTCCCACATTAGTGTGAGACAAGGAGATAAATGCCTTTTACCAGAAGAGTTGGGACGAGAGCTTGGTTTATATTTCACATCACGCGGAAAAACTCTTACAGAGAATTGTAGTGTTAATCGTAAACATACTAACTCCAAAAGTGTATCTAAAGTATTTTTATCAGATGTCAAAACATTAAGTTGTATTTTTTGCCACGAACATCACACTCTTTCAAAATGCCCGCATCATTTAAAATTATCTGTCAATGAAATGGTGGACGTTATAAAATGTAACAAGTTATGCTTTAATTGTTTAAATTCACATTCAGTTGCAAATTGTCCATCAAAGTACACGTGCTTTTGTAAAAAACGTCATCATAAAACTATACATTTCCCAAAAACAAATAACAGCACATACGTGAAAGAATATGTTTCATCGGAATAAAATAAACAAGAGAAGGTACATGTGGAAGAATGTTCAGATTCTAGGCCAACAAATTATGACACATCAGTCTTGAACGCTAAGGCAGAAGAGTTCGTTCAGAGAACCTTTATTAGTAACTATTCGAATAAAAAGAGCAAAGTTTTACTTTCAACTGTAATATGTTTTCTAATTGATGAATCGGGATGTAAATATAGAGTAAAGTGTTTATTAGATGTAGACAGCGAGTCTAATTTTTTATCACGCCATTTAAGAGAGCTAATGCATTTTAAAAAAGAGAGAGCAAACATCTTAGTGTCAGCTGTACATGATGCTACCTTGGTAATAGATGATAGTTTTGTGAAAAAATTAGAATTCTTGGTAGTTCCAAAAATAACTGCAGATTTAATGCCTTCGCGTCCAATCGAAATCTCAGTACAAGATTTACTTAATGTAAAATTAGCCGATGATAGTTTCAATAACCCAGAACATGTAGATGTGCTCTTATAGGAGCAGGAATTTTTTATGAGCTTTTGAGACCGGGACAAATTCGTGTTAATAATTCTGATCTTATTTTGCAAGACACAGTTTTCGGTTTTGTTGTATCGGGAAGTTCTCCGACAGAGAATGAAAATAAAGTTCATTGTGGGTTTATAAAGAAAGAAACTAATCTAGACAAGACACTCAGAAAATTCTGGGAGATAGAAAATATCGAGGTTGAAAAACCAAAATTAAAGAGACTTTAATTTGTGAGAAACATTTCGTAGAAAATTATACACGAGAAAAAAAATGGTAAATATGTTGTTAAAATGCCCTTAAAAAAGGATCCAGCTATTTTAGGAAACTAAAAAAAAACCAATGAAAAAATTAAATTCTTTATGGAATCATCTAGCAAAAGATCCTGAGTACTTAAGATTATATTTAGATTTCTTAAAAGAATATCAACAGTTAAGCCACATGGCTGAAGTTAACGAAAGCGAGGAAGAAAATGGATCCTATTACATTCCCCATCTTGGAGTGTATAGAGAAATAGAAAAAAGTATATCAACACCTTTGAGAGTTGTATTTAACGCGTCTTCCTTAACAACTAAGGGAAGCTCACTTAATTCTATTCAGTATAATGGAAGTGTAATACAAGATGATTTATTCTCAATTATGGTGAGATTTAGAAAATATATCGTCGCTTTCACTGCAGACATTCAAAAAATGTATAGAGCAATCTCTATTCATCCAAATCAGAGGAAGCTGAAAAAAGTCTTATGGAAGGAAGATCTTAACGAGCCAATTAAAAAATTTGAATTAACGACAGTTACTTATGGTACTGTTAGTGCACCTTTTTTGGACATGAGAACATTACTTCAATTGTCAAAGGATGAAGGAAGCAATTTTCCGTTAGCAGCACCCATACTGAGAGAAGGCATATACATGGTTGACATTCTATCTGGAGCTGATTCTTTAAGTTCCGCATTAGAACTCCAAAATCAATTAATAGAAATTTTAAATAGTGCAGGAACGTTATCACATAAATGGCACAGTAATGCTCCACAGCTTTGTCAAACAAATGACAAGATATACCACTTTGGTGATTCAGAAGAATCTAAAGCGTTAGCTGTTTTGTGGAAATCGAAAAAAGATTGTTTAAGTTTCAATGTTAAAATTCATAATGATGTAAATGTCACTAAGAGACAAGTGTTATCAACTATATCAAGTATATTCGATCCCTTAGGTTTAGTATCTCCTGTTATAATTAAAGCAAAAATATTTATGCAAAAGTTATGGTTATTACAATTAAATTGGGATGATTTGCTTAAGGAGAAAGATGCTAAGGAATGGAGAGGGTTTTCTGATACCCTACAATTAATTAATAAATTTGAGATTAGTAGGTGTGTTTTATTGAAAAATGCAATTATGATCGAGTCACATGGTTTCAGCGACGCGTCTGAAGCAGCCTATGGTGCGGTAATTTACTGCAAATCAGTAACAGAATTTGGTCAAGTGTCTGTAAATTTAGTGACAAATAAATACAGAGTTTCTTTCTTAAAGCAATTAACTGTTCCAAAAACTTGAGCTTTGTGCAGCAGTTTTATTGACAAAGCTTATTAAACGAATGATTTCTGCGCTCAACATGAGTGTAAACAAAATGTTCTTGTGATCCGATTCCATAATAGCATTATCCTGGATTAAAAAAGAACCATACGTTCTAAAAACTTTTGCTGCGAATAGGATTTCTACAATACAAGAACTAACTGAGGGAATGCAGTGGCGACATGTTCTATCTCAGCGTAACCCTCTTGACCTTCTAACAAGAGGAGTTAATCCTGATAAGGTATTTTCAAATGAGTTATGATGGAGTGGTCCATTGTTCCTAAAGGAAAAAGACTATCCCAATACAAATATTCCTGCAGCAGTTAATTCCAATGACTTTTCAAGCGAACTTAAAAATATTAATATAAGTGACTTTAAATGCATATCTGTTTTACAGTTTCTGTTAATTCTTTTGTGCACGATATAATTGATTTAAGTAATAATTATAGTAAAATAATTCGTATTTTAGGATTTATTTTCAGGTATCTTAGTAATTGTAAAAAAGAGGGTCCTCTGGACCTCGAAGAGCTCAACAAAGAAGAAAGTTTTGTTGAACACTTTGTTAAAAAGTGTTCAACGTGAGTTTTTTGACAAGGAAATAAAATCGTTGCAAATATCAGGTAATATTAATCATAATAGTCAGGTAAAAAACCTCCATCCATTTCTTGATAAAGAAGGTATTCTAAGAGTAGGAGGTGGGTTAGCGAACAGTAACTTAAATGCCAAAGAAAAATTTCCAATTTTACTACATAAGAAAAGTAAACTTGCTCAAATGGTAGTACAATACTTTCATAAACGGTATTTACATTTAGGTCCACAAGCTTTACTCTTTCAGTGAAGTTTTAGCCTTTAAATGGTCGTGCAATATGTAGAGAAACAATTCATAATTATTCCATATTTCGTGTTATAAATGTTGTAAAAATTTTTTACATTTTCTTAATGGAGTAGGTTTTATAAAATATTTGAGTGTAAATATGTAAGATTAAGCTAATTTCTGTTTGATTAAATGTATTTGTGTTATCAAAGAAAATATTCATACAAAATGTGTTTTGAGAGTGTAGGGTAACTCTACGATAGACAGGGTTCTAAAAAACACGGGCCGGGCGGGTAGCTGGGTGGGTATCCGGGCAGTTACCCACTACAACCCTTAAGGTTGTAAAAAACTCGGGTTTTTTATAAAAAACCCAGCCCGGGTGGGTAGCTGGGCGGGTACCCGGGCAGCTACCCACTACAACGCTGATAGATGGTCATAGTTTTTAAAGATTGAAATAAAAATTCTTAGAATGCAAATACAAGAAATATTGATGCATATTTAAAATTCTTATACATATACTCATAATATTTTATGCAAAAATTAATTAAATATTGAAAACAAAAAGTGTTAAACAAAATTGAAATTTAAATGGAAGATGGACATCTCTCCTTAAAGCCGAGGAGAGATGGCCATCCAATACAAAAAAGAAAAAGTTAATTTAAATAGCAAAAAAATAACACATTTCATATAGTTAATCATGAAAAACATATAGCAATTTGTAAAGATGCACTTATATGATGGAAAATGAGTGAAAAAAACTCGAATGAACAAAATTTGAAGTATAATTTCAACACTTCACTTTTCGCAAAATCTTACTACATGCTTGGCAAAGGTCTTGATAATTTGTACACGTTTCATGGAACCACTTCAGGTACCTTATGCATTGTATCCAGACATTCTTTTTGGATGTGATATTATATTGTTTTGCACAACCAACACAGTGATCCTAATCCAACTCTATTCACTCGGAATCTGTAGAATCTGATAATTTAATTGTATTTCGATTTCTTCGCTACTGGAATTGTCGTGTTTTTTTTCTCGCGTTAAATGTAGGTTTATTACGTTAATTTAGTTTATTTATCAACTTTATCAGTTTCTGTTACGAAACTTTCCGACATTTTTCAGTATTTTCTGAAACAGATAAATCGTTAGGTCTTATTATCTTATTATTATTATTATTATTATTATTATTATTATTAAAACATTTATATTAGTTAAAATTTAAATAATTATATCAATTCATATATTTATAAACGTAAACGTTATATATTTATTTTAATTTAATTATATTTAGTTAAAATCATCACTAAGTATAATTTTGAAATATTGATTAAAGGTGGCCATCTATCCTGAAATTGAAGGACTGATGATCACCCAATTTAAAGCATCAATACCCATTGTACGTCTTTGTTTTAGTCTTAGAAGTAAAGATTAGATTATATACGTGCCTTAAAAGTCCATATAGTAAAAAATATATATAACCTACGTACTGCAAAGCATTTAGATACCTAAGTCAAAAAAATATTCTACCATTTATTTAATGTACATTAAAATTAGACTTACTTTTTACAATAAAAAAACACAATTGCACGTTGCAATAAATAAACACGTTGAACTATTTCATACGAACAATGCTTATATTGCAATCTATGATCAAGTTTTGGAGATATTTAGACTGGCCATCTCTCCTCTATGGCCATTTATCCTAGAGTTGCCCTATATATAATTTGAGTTATTTAAATGACATTTATTTTATCCAGAAGGTTTGAGTTTATTTTAATAAAATCGAATTTCTTAACCTTATAAGACTTTTAAAATAAAGTATTTCTGAGATATTTTTTGAGATAAAATATGAGAAAAGAAATAAATTCTTGCAGCATTTAAAACAAATTTAACTTGAATGTTAGATGTCATGAGTGTACATCATTACATAATGAATTCAGAATTTTAGAGTAGAGTTATTTCCAGGTAATGATGGAATTATTACAGTAGTAAACATAAAAACACAAAGAGGTGTTTTCAAGAGACCAATTTCAAAAATTTGTCTGTTACCCATAGTAAAATGATTATTATCTTTTGTAATTTGCCAATTTATTGTTTACTAGTACATGCTGTATTATTTGTTTAAAATTTAAAGTGTAAAAATATATTATAATTGTGGTTGAATGAAAATCATTCAACGGGGGCCGGTATGTTCGGTCGTATTTATGCTTTGTATTTTTGACAATAACTTTTATCGTCTGCGTTTGTTTATACGAGTTCTTAGAATGTTTTGTTGTGAAAGATGTAGTCACGAGCGGCTTACCTTATGATATTATTTAATAAAAACAATGTACTGCAGTTTTGTTATTTTGAGTATTAGTGAGTCTTTAATATGAGCTATCAATTACATTGAGGCTTTTGAAGAAATAAGTTTTGATTCTAATGTCTACTTTTTTTTTTATTGCTTCTATTTAGTGCATGTTCATGTTAATTAATTTATTATTGAAAGAAATATTTATATACAAATTTTTAGCTGTTCGTTCTTTTAAATTGTTTGATAAAGTGAATCAACCAATGAATAATTCCCAGCGAGAGTGATAGAATTCCAATCCAGAAAAAGGTGTTACGACCTCCAAAATTGTTAATACAAAATCCACCAAGCAAGCTCCCTGCTGCCACTCCTAGAAAAGTAAATACAGTTAATCAAGTTTAAAAAGTAACTGAGTTTAGAAGTAAATATATTATTTCACTAAAACACAAATTTAAGTTCAAATAAAAAACAGCATAATCAGAGACAGTATTTTTCTCGTTAGACATCAGTATTAAAGATATTATTAACAAGTGGGTAAGTGTGATCGAAGGAAAAATTGGATAGATAATGATATTGAATTTTATAAACAAATAAAAATAATGCTGATAAAAGGAATAATTGGATAATTGTGTCGAAATTTATATTTATTCATTAAGACAACGATTAAATGGGAAAATACTTCAATTGAATTATTTTCTGTGAAAAAAAGTGAAACTTTTATTTTATTAATTTTATAATATAATTTTGCTTTCTGTATCTTGAAACTTTGATTTAGGAACATCACAAACTACGAATTTTATTTTGATCCAAAATGTTGTTTTGGTGATACTATACCTGATTGAATGTCACATTTTCAGAAGTATTTTCCACTTGTAGTATAAGTGATAATTATATAATGAATTATTGCATTTTCAGAAGTATTCATGCACATAAAATTCCCAAAATAATTTCTGTTGCTTTAACAATACATTTTCAAAACATGTAATAATTGTTATGTTATTAATTAAATTTTGTATAAACATTTTCAAAGTTCTTTTATGCTATTTCATAAATTATTCTTTAATTAAAAACCGAAAGAGAAATGTGTAAATTAAAATAGCAAATCTCGATTAATTAAACTATTGGTAAGAACTAGAACAAGACTCAAAGTAAAAGTATATAAACATTTAAAATATTATTTTTTGTTTATACATTTTTGTAATTAAAAATAATATTACGCAATAACTTACCTAAACCTTCAAAGGTTCCGCTCACAATTCCTTGTACTGTTGCATCTGTCCCTTTTGGAGAAATCATTTTCGAATATGAAGTCATTGCTGAATAAAAGCTGCCAAAACAAGGACCTCGAAGAAGTTCCACTGGAAGAGCCAGCCAGGGATTCATCAAAAAGGAATGAAGTAAAAATTTTAATCCATAAGCCATTAAACACATAGTGAATGTGTTTATATGACCTAACTTATTAATAATAAAACCTGAGTAAAAGAAAAATGGAAGTTCACCGAGAAAGCACTGGACACCAACAGTAAATCCTAATATAAGCTGGTTGGCGCCTAGTGTAGTTCTTAAATACCAGAACAAATAAAATCGTGCAATTCCTGTAATTACACCTATTCCAAACATAGTTATGATGAAAAGTAAGATATTTGGTTGGATAAGTAAAGTTCCAACATCTTTGCATATATTTTTAGATAGTATTACATTTTTCAAGTGTAACTGGTTTATGACGATGAGATCAATTGCAAAAAGTATTACCAGCATGTAAAATCCTGCTGAGTAATTGTACATCTTTGAAGTTCCGCTGAAGACTTGATTGAGATATCCAACGAGTAGACCAAATGTACCCCATCCAATCGTTCCCCATAGTCTTTGTTTTCCAAAATTTTGTGGCTGATCACCAAGAGCATTATAGCAAGCGGCATCGGATAAAGACACTATTGAGCCAAGAGTAATAAAAATTAGTGTCATAAATATAGTCAATGCGTAAATCTGAAGAGATGGATTAGTTCCAGTTACACTTTTACATAGCTCTGAACCATCAAAGCAAGTGTTGGTACACTTCACATCCTCTTCTTTCAAGCAGTTTCTGAATAATTCTTCTGTCTCATTCGTTAAAAATAAAGTAGTATCAATGTCATTTCTTTCAAGACAACTAGTTGTGTTGTACCGACACAATGGGCAAGAAACGGGACACTCTTTTTTTGAATTTGTAAGGCTGGATCGGCAACTTTGAAGATTGAAGTCAACAACATATGATGTATTCTTGTAGCAAAAAATGTTAAAATTCGTGATATTTATAGGTGTTTGATGAGGTTTTGGTATAAAGTTGAGCCCAAGATCCGCCGCTATATCCACTAGGATAAGAAATACGACCACATGTTTTAATTTTTGGAAGTGGTCAGCAATACCACCGAATGCTGTTTTCGTCAAAACGGTCAAACATGACAGGACAGCTAAAATAACTCCGACAGCGCTGGCGGATATACCCAATTGTTCTGCATAAACAGGTATAAAGGGAATGACTCCGGCATGGGCTGAAAATAAAAAACCTTTTACAACGATGAAAGTAAATCAAATTATATTTATTATATAGATACAAAGTTCTATCATAAGATCAATTTTATTAGGAACCTTCTATCATAGAAGGGGCCATTAAAAAATTAGAAGAAAATTACATTTATGAGAAAAAATATTTTTTCTAAAAACTTTTCTTTGAATCTGGTGGGAACTTCTTAATAAAATGAATTGCATTTGTACAAATGTAGTCGATGCTGCTTATTATAATATTCATCAGCGAATATCCCACTCGATGTAATAGATTTTCATTGCCTCCGAAGTAAGAAATGTAATGTAAGAATATGAAAGTAAGGTAATGAAAGAAATGGTGTAAAACCTATACTCACGATACCTTTTAACGTAGTTTATCGCAAGATATCGATTTCTTTAACTTATATATTCTTAAAAGAATCCCCTTGAAAGAATATTACCTTCTTGCAGGACAAAAATGAGATTTTATTCCAAAATTAAAAAGACATTTAAAATCAAACACTTAATAAAACTAAAAACAACATATTAATATCACATAATAAAATAAAAAATAGTAGACGCCTCAAGCTTTATTAAGTACAAATATTAGTCAATACCGAAACTGTTGTTTACACCTGTTCGCATTCAAGAAAATGCCATTTTAAAATATTAAATCATCAGTGAGTATACGTCACAGTAGGACCACATATTCTGGTGGAATTGTGCATGCTTCGTTTAAGGGAGTTTTCTGTAATATTGTAAACTAACCTGGAAAAGAAATTCTATTTTTTAAATTATTTCAGTTTGATTTAAGTATTTTAATATTTTTGAAATTTGGGATTTAGTCGGTATGTATTGATTGATTAACAAGTTTCGATTGTAAATTGCCAGATTTGTAATCGCGTTTATGCTTTTCTAAGCGGATGTTGAAGGTTCAAGTAAGAAATAATGTTACTTTTAGGCTCCAAAATTTGTTTCGGGGAAAGATGTAATTACCAAACAAGAAGATTTAACTGAAATTTTGGAAAAAAGCTAATTCTATACGTCCAGCAATAAAGTTCACAATTGAAAATAAAACTGACTGTATGCTTCCCTTTTTAGATATTTTGATTGAAAGAAAAAAAATAATTACCGGTCAAGAAATTTTAACATCAGTATACCGTAAGGGATGGTTTACTGGTCAGTACTTAAATTTCAATTCTGAAAATCCTGTCTCCCATAAAATCGTTGTTGTTTGAAACTTAACTCAAAGAACAAGAAAGTATTGTAGCAATGACGGTAACTTTTAATTAGAAAAGAAAAATCTTTACCAATTCGAAAGATAATGGTTACCCAATATAATGACTAAACGATAATTTTTTACGAGCAACCTGCATCATCTCCATAAACCACAGGGGTCTTACAAATTATGTTTCCGTTCCATATTACAAAATATTGTAAGAAAAAATATTTAATTTATTCAAATCAATGAATATTGGTACAACCTTTAAACCTCAGAATGTTAAGAAAATTGAAAAACTGATTTCAGTAGTTACCGTCCATAGCCAAATATATATGTATTCCAATTCTTTTGAGCAGCCCTGTATTTGATCTGTAGGTTGATATACATACTATATAATGGGAAAATTTAGTTTAGCAAGAAAATGCATAACAGGTTGAAATTAATCTTTCAGCAATTTATACTAATAGATAGAAACATACTTGAATACTTTTGTCAGCCCTGTAGTTTACCTAGTACCTTTATTACATGCCACTATTTATCTAAAATTTAATTCAAACTAAAACACTCTTAAAACTACTGAAATTACATTTCCAGAAATTATCACCCATAAACGGCCATATATCCAATTCTTTGCGTGGCCCTGTATTTCATTTTATCTATATTATACAAATATTTCTTAGTAAACTAAATTCAGTTCAGCGTAAAAATGCGTAACTCCTTTAAAGCCCACCTTTAAGCAATTTATGCTCATACTCAGTAACCTTTACGAATTCATTTCTGTAGCCCAGTATATGAACTATAGCATTTATACGCATTTTATAGTATGCATAAATATAGTGACAAAAGTGCATATCATAATTAAAAATACATTTCGAGCAATCATTACTAATATACAGAAATTCGGATACAATATAGTATCTGGAATCTTTTCAAATACACCGCAAACAATTCCCCCTATACCATTATAAACGGAATTCTTTTGTGTGGCCCTGTAAAGGAACAATAACTATTCTTTGCATCGCATATTCAACAGAATTCATTTTTTAGTGGACCTCATAAATGAATATCAAGTTCACTATGTTAAAGAGCGTAAGACCATTAAAAATCATTTGAAACGATTTTTTCCCATTGGCCGTAATGTAACGGAAAACTTTTGACTGTCCCTGTAAATGAACTAAACATGCTACAAACTTCATTTGAAATAGGGAACGTGCTATAGTAGAGGTCACTAACATCCAAAAATTTCAGAACGATCCGAGCATATTTACGAGAGTTAGAACGTTGACAGGCGGCCAGACGGACAGACAAACCGAAGTCATAAACACTTTTCAGTTTTATTGGAAAGTGTTAAAAAGAGTTTCGGTATCAAATGATGAGCAGCTGATATAAAACTTGAAATGTTTACTATTTTTTTATTTTATTATATAATGTTTATTTTCTGTTTTTTAGTTTTATTAAATATTTAATTTTAAATGTCTTTTTTATTTTAAATTTTTTATACAGACGTAATGTTTAGGTATATTTGTGATTCTATTTACTTGAAATTACTCCTTTTCTTTCTGCATATTTCTGGAGGTAAGGAGCATCTGAGCTTTCTAGGATTTTTTTTTTTTTTAATCATTATGGTGTGTTAGACATAAATAGATTGAATATGTCAGAATTTTTCAAGTCGGATTTTATTGAAAAGTGTCTTGCTTGTGAAAGCTTATGTTGCCATATGTTTGTTTTCTGAGTTTACTCTTAATGTACTTTACGTAGAGAATATTTCGGTAGAATGAACCTATAACACTGATACTCATACTGATGCTAACACATACAGATCGAAAAAAGATACAATGTTTTTAGAGATACAGATCAGAACATAAGGCCTCTAATACAATAAACAAAATTAACTGCGTTCTATTATATAAAGGATGTAGGTACTTTCCATATAAAAATTTAAAAATACAAGTATCTTCTGTCTATCGCCAGATAAACGTCCTGTTATTTAGGACATACGTCGATTATTTATGACGGTATACCCGATAATAGAAAGAATTTTAAATGTTTTCTGTATAGTGGATTAGGATTATAAAACATTTCCCATTAATCCCACCATTAATCACTTTCCTGTATTGAAAAAAGGACTTTTATAATGGTTATTGTATGTATTGCACATCGATCATGGAAAAGACACATAACTTATAACTTACCTCTACTGAAGAGATTTTAAAAATTCTTGTCTGAACTACTAGTTCTAAAATTATGAAAATTTGAGTACCTTTTGTAACGTAGTTAACGTTTAGGTAGGATTTTGAATAATATCTGTAGTTAGTAAAGAGATATGTTTTAGGTAGATTTCGTAAGAAATACTACCTATTGCAGTCGTTACCATGGTGCGACTTTTGAAAAATTCCTTCGTAACTTTTCATTATACGACCCCAGAAACCCAAAACCACCCCCACCTAAAAAGTTTATATATATATATATATATATATATATATATATATATATATATATATATATATATATATATATATATATATATATGTATGTATGTATGTATGTATGTACTAAATTTTGTCCGCACGATAAAAGTCGCAATTATGCACGAATCGTCTTCAAACTCCCCAACAACTTTGAGAAGGCTAATATCTCGGCGGGGATTGAAAATGGGCAAAATCGGCCCAAGGGAATAGAAATGGGGAGGGTTCAAAATGTTGAATACCGTCTTAACATGATTCTGATAAAACCAGCTCTTTCACAACAATGACAGAAAAAAATAAATATTTTTCGTTATAGCAGTTGCCAACAATTAAAAAAAGCAATAAAATTCTCACCACAACAATTGATTTCCTATTGCAAAATTTTCACGCGAAAATTAATTAAATAAAAAGTTTGACGAATTGAAAACAAATTGAATATTAAGTCATAAGTTTTTTAGAGCAAGATTTCCGCCTGAAAACTGAAAATGAAATAAATAGTTTGACAAATTAAAAAGAAAATAAAAATATTGCGTCATATTAGAAATATAATGGACACCAGCAGGTGAATATGTAACGTCATGTGAGTTTGAAGAAACGTATTAAAACATAATAAAAACCAGACTATGGAAATATTAACATATTTTAACACTTTGAGGTTCTCTGAATTTGCTTTAGCCATTTTTAAACCTATTCCATATACATGCGTCTGTGTATTCCTGTATATTAGAATTTTTTCAAAATGTTTAGCTCCCAAGAGCTCATTCTTGGTGAAGGAACTGGGTTTATCTCTAATCTTGATTTAAGTTTTGTTGGTGAAATTAGTACTTAACTTCGAAATCTACCTCCGCCTGTAGGCCCGAGCCGGCAGGGATTTTTGTATTTGTGTGCAGTTTTTGAAAAGACCCGCTGCGCGCAGATTGATTTTAATTAAAATACTGTTTTATTCATTGTTTTTTCAAACTTTAATTAAAATTAAGTCAAAAACTCAATAAAATTGATTTGTTGTTATTGTATTGTATAGTTAAAATCGTAACAACTTAATGAATTTGTACAGTATTTTTTACCCTTTTTAATTTATTTTATAAAACTTATTTTAAATTTAAAACAAGAAATAAAAATCATGCGTTAAGCATAATGAAACCCTTTCCAACACATTAAAAAATAATGTATTAAAGATTCACGTTTAATAATGTGAAGGATGATGTCTAAACAAACAGATTACAAAATACATAACACATAAAATTAATTTAAACAATTCCCATCTACAGCTGGAAAATTGTTCGAAATATTTTGTGCAACCCTGTATCTGATCTATAGAGTTGTATATATTCTACATAGTATGCAAAAATTTAGTTCATTTATGAAACACATAACCAACTTTAAAAATCCCTTTCAGTAATTTCCGGCAATACACATAAATGTACTGAAATTCTTTTGTGAAGCCTTGTATATGATTTATAGAATTATATTTCAAGTTACATGCAAAATATTAGTTAACTTTAAAAACACATGCCAAAATTATTAACGCACTTACTGCAATTATCACTCAAGTACAGTACTCTAAACAAATTATTTTGTGTGTCCCTGTAAACGTACGATAAAGGCTATAAAAACCCTATTCTATAGTAAGCATCTTATAGTTAACATCTATAATGTATATAAATTTCAATGTATTTGGAATAGCGTAACATCATTAAAATACACTGCAAACGATTTTTCCCCATTGACGATAATGTAAAGGAATTGTTTTGAGTGGCCCTGTAAATGAAATATTAATGCTACACATTTCATTCTCGATACCGAACATGCCATGGTGAACCTCAATAATATATATATCAATTACATGACAATCCTAGTATATTTACGCGAGTTAGAGCGCATACAGACAGACGGACAGAAAAACCGAATTCGTAAACACTTTTCAACTTTGTTGGAAAGTGTTAAAAATTTGTGAAATCAAACGCTGATCGGAAATATCACTTGTGGATTTCACACTCAACCATATCATTTTTGTTTATTTTATACGGGTAGAACACCCCACCACCCCACAAAATTAACATCGGCAACGTCGGGTGAGGGAGGAGGCCGTTAGTTACGTCATCTCGCTTATTATCAAAGACTTAACTATGTAAGTTTAAAATTTTTAGTTACGTTTTCAGTTTATGACCCACGCTACTGGGCCAGTGTTCGACTCCGGTCTTGAGCAAGATTCACTCAACCTTTCATTCCTTCGGGGTCAATAAAATGAGTACCAAGCTTACTTGGGATCTAAACACTGAGGGTTCCGCGTTAGATTGACCACCTGACAGAGACATGTGCTGTATAGTGTACAGCACCTCAGGATCTATGGCCAAGAAAGCAGAGTTGGGCACTGTAGGCAAGAATACATAATGAATTGTAGAGCCGCAGAGTTTTGTTCAACTTTTAATTTATGACAGTATTTACGAGTTTTAGCCGCATATACAGATAAAGCCCAGGTCTACGACGCCGAAGGCAATTGGGGGAGGGTGTGTGTGTGGGGGGAGGTGGTACATCTCTAGGTCAGTTTGAAAAACGGAATTATTTATCTTAAGCGTTCTAGCGCTTGAATAAAATTTTAAAATAAGGCCTTTTTTGTTTTCTTTTTTTCGAATAGTATACTTCTCTCCCTCTTTATCTGTACTGTTCCGATTTGCATGGCACAGTTTATTTTTTAAATTTTTATTTTTTTTATACATTCTTTTTATATGCGATTTATTTCTTTATTTTTCATTTTATATACATATATATACATATAATTAAAATGAATTCACAAATGTATGAACAAGTTGGTAAAATTCTAAAGATGAACAAAATATGAACATTGGAAACCAGAAATGTATAATAAGAAACTATGAATAACCCACAGAATCGTCAGAGGAGCTTGCAGGTATAATTCATAGTAAAGGAATGTTATTTCATCCAATTTTGTCGGCATTAGGCCTAAAAAGACAAAATTTAGCTCTTTATAACATATCAAAACATGCCCAAAATGAATGACAAAAATCTAAGATATCCTAAAATTGAAATACATAAATATTGCATATATATACAATATATATATATACCGGGTGTCCTAAAAAGGACTGACTGATTTTAAAATTCAATAACTTGCAAACGGTGACAGATATTTAAAAAATTCTTGCAGGAGGGTTATGCATGAGGTCAAAAGTTTTTTTACAGTGATTTTCGATTTTAGTTCGAATTACAAACAATAGATGGCGCTGCGATTAATAGACGCTAAATTCAGGCTCGATTTTTGGTCCTTCGGGACCCACTCAATACATTTCCATCTCCTTTTTAAGCATGGAATTTGAGATCGGCCAAAAAATCGAGCCTGTTTTTAGCGCCTATTGCTTACAGCGCCATCTATTGTTTGTAATTCGGCAAACTTATTAAAAAGAATTATATTTTTTCATTTCATTTTTTAAAAGTTGCGACTCGGAACCTTATGCATAACCCTCCTGCAAGAATTTTTTAAATATCTGTCACCGTTTGCAAGTTATTGAATTTTAAAATCAGTCAGTCCTTTTTAGGACACCCGGTATATATATAAAGTACTGCAATAAACTTCACTATCAGATGATGTTTGGGAATTTTTATAAACAAATGACACAGAAAAAGAGACAAACTTTACATACCTCCATTTATTAGAAAGTAGTGAACTTTTACCGGAAGTAGCTTCTTGTTTATATTGCAAAACCTCATTTGTACTTCTTTACTTTATCCTGATAAAAAGAAGAAATATTGTAAGAAATATGAAAATGAAAGGTGCAGATACATTGGGCAATGACATTTTATTTTTGATTTTTTAAATTCATCATGATGCATTTTTAAGTGGAAAGAAGATGCGTTCTATGCTCGAAGTGCACCATGTATTTAAAAGCCTTTTTATCAGTGATCCCAAACTTTTTTTTTTCTTTTTCTTTTTTTTTTTTTTTTTTTTTTTTTTTGTCCGTACCTTCCTTAAATATATCTAAAATCCTGATCGCCGCAAGATATAATTCTATTATTTAAAAAGTGAATGTTATTCGAATGAGAAAAGCATAAAAAACATTAATAAAGATAAGTAACTAAGTCACTTCAAATTTTCAGAATCATAAGAACATTATTATAAGTAACATCTTTCTGCGATCCCTATTTCGAGATTTGTTAATTTTCTAATGTCGCTAGTGCTTAAGACAAGACTCGAACCTGATAGCTTGGCTATACGCACCAATGTTGACCTGATGGCCATAGCTAAAAACATATATATAATTTTTTTTTTCAATTGTATGCATAACTTCATGCCCTTTTCGATAATATAATAATGAAAATGGCAGAATAATCTCTATTACAGCGCTTCTTTCCAGTGGAATATCCCCAAATTCAACTGAGACCCTCTGGCCTTAGCCAAAAACATATATATGAAATTTGGTTCGGTTCTATGCATAACTTTATACTCTTTTCGATGATACAATAATGCAAATTGTACAAAAATTGCTATTACAACGCCCCCTTCCAGCGAAATATCCCCAAATTGAAATGGGACCTGCTGGTCATAGCAAAAAATTTATGTATAAAATTTGGTTCAATTCTATGCATAACTTCATGTACTTTTTGATAATACAATGAGGACATACATACACACGGACAGACAGACATTTTGTAAAAACATGTTTTTCGGGATCTCAGACCCCCAAAACCTGTAAATCCGTTGAAAACCGGCAGTCGAACAACATTTCGAAAACAATACTTTCTTCTATTATAGATAGAAGAAAATAAAAATGTATTTTCCCGTGGATAAAAAATTAAAAATAAATATTTTCTTAAACCTCAATGCGTAGAGTTTACAGTGCGTATATAACTTTGAGACCAGCAAAATATTGTAAAAATTTTGACAAATTTTAAATGAGATACTTGAAATGGAAATTTAACACTGATCATGAAAAGGAACTACTAAAGTAAACAAAATGTATCCGCAAACTTTTTATTGCGAAAAAATAATAATTATGCAAACAAACTTTGTTTTCGCCCGTATAAAAACTTAAGGACAGCACTATTTTTTCATGGAAATGTTACACAGAAATATTATTGATTTGTAGGTTAAAAACTCTTGTGTATAATGATTTTTCTAGCGTTTTCTATTAAGAGTTTTGTTAATTTTATAATAATGCCAAAAGCAAGTAAACTGACTGAATATCAAAAAAGTGCTATTGAATCTTTTGCATTGTCAGGAATGGGTTGTCGGTCTATTGCAAAAAGATGGGAAGTTCTAAAACCGTCGTCAAGAATTTTTTTAAGTTGAAAGACGAATATGGGAAACAAAACTGGAAGAAGACAAAAAGCTTTGTCACCCAGAGAGATGAAGAATTTTAAAGTTAGCACCAACTAGGAAGTACTCAAGTAGAGAAGTTTTACGAACGAATGGGTTCAATGTATGCAAGGAAACAATCTGCAATACAATTACTGGATCTGGGAATTTTCAATACCCAGAAAAATTCTGTATATTCTCTTTACTAACTAGACACAAAAACCAGCGTTTACAGTTTCCAAGACAAGTGATGACCCGGGACGACAAATGGCTGCAGATTACTTTTTGTGATGAAAAAGTTACTTTCTCCGATGGAAAAAAAAAAATAGAGCTTAGATGGTACTGGTGGCTGGAAGTATTATTGGCATGATTTGAGAAAATAAAAAGAAATTTTCTGAAAACGTCAATTAGGTGTCGGACACATTATGACATGGAGCCTTTTCGTTTAACGAAGTGGGGTCACTTGCATGTCTTTCAGGAAAAGCTAATTCAAAGGTATATCTAGAAACTCTTTCTGGCAATTTTTCACCCGTGTCAACAGTTCTGGAGGGGGAAAAATGGGTTCATCAGCAAGATAATGCACCTATCCACACAAGCCTTAGGACAAATCTTTGGTACCCGAAAAAAAATGTTGAAGGTTTACAATGGCCATCGAGAAGTGCTGATCTAAACCGTATTGAGACTTCTGGGGAGATCTAGCAAGACGAGTTTACAAAAATGAAATGCATTTTTTCTCAGCTTCAGAACTCAGATCTACGATTGAAGATGAATGTTAGAAAAACAGCCCCGAACTGTGCCAAAAATTAATAATGCCCATGAAGAATAGAATATTTGTGGCCATTAAAATCAATGGTGGATGAACAACATATTAAGTATTTGTTTTTCTACATTACTGCATTGTTTTTATATGCTATCTTTTACACAGGCGGGAGCAATCTTTTTTGTATATTATTTTATTTTCGTAATAAAATGCTTACAGATAAATTTTGTTGGCTTTTTTATTAACTTTTTAACTTTACGATACTGATTTGAAATTTATCAAAAAATTTTACGTTTTTAGGTGCGTTCGTAATTATATAAATACGTAGCACCTATAGTGGTCGTTCAGTCTGTCTGTCTGTCCCTCTGTCCGCATATAACAGAGCAAAAGCTACCCAACCGAATGGTTTGAAATTTTAAATATATAATTGGTCCACAATTTTGTCGATTCATTTCAAATTTTATGAAAATCGGATGTATAGTTTAATGACAGGGACAGTCAAAAGCTTTCCGTTGCATTATGGCCAGTGGGGAAAATTATTGCAAGTGCATTTTAATGATGTTACAGCCTTTCGAACAGAATGAAATTTATATGCACTGATGAAGTGCACTAAAATCTACATTCAGTACAATATTCGGTGCAAAAAATATTTCTAAAACTAATTATAGTACGAACGCACCTTATTTGCCACGTTTGGCTTGCCATTTCCAACTTGTTTGCTGTTCTTAAAGTTTTCACAAGCACGCATTGCACTCGTGTATTTTTCGTGTTTTTTTTTACTATTCATTTGGTGTCACAAGTAAGGGATTTGAAAATTTCCGTTTAAGTATTTATGGATATTAATTTTTCTTTGTTAAAAGCTTAGAACATCTAAAGAACAGATTGTTTTTAAGATGAATGACAATATTTTAATAAATAATTAATTATGAGATATACCGATGACAAGCTACCTGACATTCTTATACTTTGAACATTTAAGATAATATAGCGTAACTATTGTTTCGAACTTTCTAAAAAATTTTACCTTTCTAAGTTTTACCTCTATTTCGGAGTGTTTCGTAAATTTTAAATCTGCACTGAGGCTGTTATTTTTTGCAAGCATTGTAAATTTAGAGTATGAAAAACCTAGGCAAATCTCTAATTTAGAGGGATTGATTCTTTTCTAACAGAGAATTTTTACTATATCACACTTTCATGATATAACATCGTGGATTATATCTTGTAACAGATGAAAAGAAAAAGAAAAAAAATACCGCAGGAAACTAAATAGGGAATTTGCTCCATTCGATACAGGAAAACTAAAACATGGTGTTACGGCTTGCCTTGACACTGTTTTGAACGCACCCTTGTGCGTTCCACCAGACTTTTGTGTTTGCCGTTTGGCAACGGCAGTCTTTATCGTTTTTGTTCTGTTGTTCGCACGTCGAATGTTTTTATGGAGAAAAACCCGCATTTTACTGAGCTATTTCGTTAGCAAAAATGACCATGGGGTATTTATTGTTTATAATAACGACTATTATAGTATAGATGTAGCATAATTATACAGATTATGTTTTTTATTCAAGTGGTATTGTCCACGAAAACAACATCGCAATGCTCCGTAACTGACTATGGTGTCAGTCCATACAATTTCCTGTATATGTGTATTTAAAAAAGAACTGTTTTGTTGTTTAACTCTCTTCGAATTATTTGACTATTTTCCATTTATTTGAACTAGTTACAGTCCATAATCCATCTACATACACGCACAAAAGTGGTCCAGTCGTTTGGAGTTAGGAACTGGTAATTCTCGGAGTAATTAGTCATAGATAATCAGTTAAAAGATGACTGATAAAAACAAGCTAACAACTTTACACTGTAAAAAAAATTCCGCAACGTTCCTGGGAAAAAATGGGCAGCTGAGTTGCCCATTATTTCCAAGAAACATTTCTTGAAAATGACTGGAACTTTACTGTATATGTTAAAAACTTTCTACAGAAATGCCAGTAAGTTTCCTGCGAAATACCAGGAATATTTCTGTTGACAGCAAAACATTACTGACATTTCACAGCATGCGGGATCCGCAGACGATTTTTACATTTCCAGTTGATAATTTTCGCTTTATTATCATTATTTGTTATAATGAAAAAATATTTTGAAATTGACATCAAAATTATTATTTATAATTTACACGAAAAAATAAATTTTCAGTTAAAATTCAATAAAGTAAATATATATATGATATATTGTTTCTGAACTTTGCTTAAAATATAAAAATATATAAATGTAAATAATAATTAGAAAAAAAATCTAGACATAAAATATTTTGGATTTTCGTCAGTAATTATGTTAGTTTACAAGTTAGATAAAATACATATAAATTTTCATGAAAAAAAAAACCTAAACGTAATTGTATATTTTTTCCGAAAATAAAAAAAAAATTCAAATTTGCAGCAATTCAAAGTGTCAATTATATATCAAATTTAAATCAAATTGTAATAAAGTGTTAAAATATAAAATTAATTAAAAAAGAAAAAAAAAGTCCAGAGGTAGCATCGAACTCGGGCCGTACGGGTGGCGTGCGAGCTTTCTGCGTCCACACCACGAAAGACACGTTGAGAGCTGCAAACTAATGGGTATTTGAAACGTATGCTAAACCTCGACATCTAATTTCTGAAAATCTAAGTCCCATTTGAAGAAATCCTTTCACAAGAATAATTAGAGATAAGAACTCTAAAACATACTTTAAATTAATCAAAATCGGTGAGAATCATGTTTGATGGTCCCCTGGTTAATGGAGATCCAAATAATAGGTGTATTTTTTTTACACGGTCTGCTCCTTAAACATTCCACAGACAAGTACGAGCGATAATCTCTTAGCGATGTCACGGAGGTATTGTATTTTCATCTGAATTGTCTTGACAATAGAGACGTAAAGGATTATGTCGTCTATTGATTTATTTGCATTCCATATTGATTTTTTTACATTCATTTAAGGAATTCTTTTTCGACACTCGCGCGCGAGCAACGGATTATAGCAAAAAAAATAATAAATGGCGGCCGCAGCGTTTTGCTGTTTCCAACTTTTGTGTCAGGAACGTTTCAGATAAGAAAACCAGAATTTCACAGGAAAGAGCTAAATTATTCTGAAAACCTGAGAAAAGGCGAAACGTTCCTGGATTTTACATGGAACGTTACCATTTTTTTTTACAGTGTAAATCGTCAGAGGGGAGCCTATAAGGGTCAATTGACTAGAATACAAACTTTTCTAGATGATGAAAATAAAAAGGACATTTGGGAATATCAAGTTAAATTTGACAATATTCGAAAAATTGTCTCGAATCTAGACGACTTAAAGGTGAAATATTTTGAAATTATAGAAGAGGATACGGAGCTCAATGATCATCTAGCAGCCTTTACAGAAATAGAAGATGAAGCAGAAAAATTAGAGGTAAGGCTTAGAAAATTCTTACTCTATAATAGTAATAATAGTGAAAGTAAGTAATTAGAAAGTTAGTAATTCAAATTTTGAAAATTCAAGTATAAATTATAAATTGCCTGATATACCATTACCAAAAATTTCGGGAAATTATCAAGATTGGTACACATTTAAAGATCAGTTTATGACTTTAATTGATTCGAATAATAAATTAAGTAGCACACAGAAACTCTATTATTTAAAATCTACCCTTAGTCACGGTTCTTTAGATGTAGTTACAGATGATGATTCCTATGAATCGCTTTTTAAAGTATTACAAGATCGTTTTCAAAATAAACGTTTTATTGTAAATTCTCATTTGAATGAAATATTATCAATGGAAAGTTTACCGCAAGATTCAGCTAAAAGTTTAAGGGCTGTTGTTGACGGATGTCAAAAACACATTCACGCTCTTAAAACTATTGGTTTAGAACTTAAACAATTTTCAGAAATCATGTTGATAAATATTATTCTTAAAAAACTTGACAAAGAAACGAAAAAACAATTTGAGTTATCCTTAACCAACAGGGAATTACCCGAATGGGATGAATTTATTGCCTTTCTGCAAAAGCGCTGCTTAGTATTAGAGAATTTGCAGGGTAATTTAAATACGAAACCTAAATAATTTTCAAGTGAAAGAAATCAAAGGGCAAAAAGTTTGCTCATAAACAACGATTAAATTATTTATCTCCAACGCATTTGATTGCGAAATGTTTATCAAAATCACGCTGTTGTTTTTGTTCAGATATGCACCACACTTTACTCTGTCGCAAGCATGCCTCTTCTTCTAATGAGAAAAATTATCCACCTGCCACTCAAAAAATAAATAAAAGGGAAACAAATCAAAAGATGAAGTAACCTTGGAATTCCCCCCCCCCCCTCACTTCCGCAGAAACGAACGGAGGCAATTAGATAAATAATGAATCGTTGAAAGCTTTAAATAATGTAAATACGAAAAATAGATCAATTTTATTAAGTACACTGTTAAAAATATCGTGAAAAATTACCTCTGTTTTTAAAGGCTATATATTTTCTGACCAATGAGAACACGCCATAATCTTTTATGAAGCGTTCTCATTCGTCAGAAAATAGATAGCCTTTTAAAACAGAGGTAATTTTTCACTATATTTTTAACAGTGTACTTGCTTTGTTTTTATTGAAGATAAATTTGGAAATAGAAGGAAATACAGAATGGTGTTAGATTCAGCGAGCAATGTCAATATTTTGACTAGGGGCTGTTCAAATATTACGTAAGCATGTTTTTGACTATTTTTGACCCCCCCTCCCCCCTTGTCAGCAAAAATAAGCAAATCGCGAACCCCCCCTTAATAATTACGTAAGAAAATTAGAACCCCCCCCCCTACTTAAAAAAAAATTAGGACACAATACAAATTAAAAAACTCTACTCGACTAATATAACTACTAAATAATAATAAACGCTTGTTTTATTTCTTTACAATTCTATTTAAGAAAATTTCTTAGATCACAATTTTAAAAGAACTTAGCCATTTGAAAAATTTAAATTTGAACATGACAATATCTATCCCGATGCTGACCACGTCTGCTCAAGCCATTTTTCCATATCTGTTATGATATTAGTTTCCAGTTTTACTTGATTATCTTCATCGCTTTCTTTTCGGATGGAACCTTGATCAACTTCATCTTCATTGATCCACTCAACATCTTCCATATCCTCCACGAATTTTACGAGCGCATATGTTCATTTGCTCGACGAGCAGCAATTCTCAATGGTCGTATAAGGCAGTCCTTCTCGCTTTTTTCACTCTGTTGAATTTTTTTGTGTCTGTTTGCTGACTTCTGAGATGCATGATATTGGCCACAACTTCTACAAGTTCTCGTGGATAATTGCGAATTTATGGAAGGTCAAAAATAGTCATACGGCATCTTTAAAAATCCCTTTGCTGTAATATTCAAATTTAAGGCCTGACGGAGACTTAAATCTTTAATTTCCCCTCCTCACTTGTAATGATGTCATTTGAAGATTGTATTATTTTAATTGGAGGAGGAATGAATCGTCGTTTTAATATACGAAATAACCCACTACGTGCAGGAGAGCAACAAATCTTTTCTTCGCATTTTACAATTTGTAGCAAGTATTGACTTTCTTGTACGTGCTTCGAATACCAATCCAAGTCATAACCAAGAGAGTCTGTTTCACCGGAATCAACATGTGTGGCAGTAACACGATAACCGTCAATATTTAATGAGTTCCAGATTTTTGAGAGAGTTTTACCAGCATATGCAAAGTTATTTTGCTCCATTTCTTCATCAATAGTGCAACCGTTCTCATCGAGATGGGAACCATAATGGTCATGAGGGAGTATAAAACCAGACAGTTCTCGACTGAGTGGTGACATTCGCCTTTCTACTCGATTATATGCACTTCTTCCAGGAGCATTGCACGCTATGAAAATTCCATCTAAATCATGCTTTTTGAAATGGTTAATAGCAAACGATATAATTTTCTGGTAGCGGGGATTCTCGTTTGGACCTTCATCAACCGTAACTATGAATACAGGTTTGATGAAACCCTCTTCTGTTTTCACTAATTTTTCAAAATCTTTGAGTATTAATAGAATTTCAAAATCCTGAGCATGAGTATTTGGTGTGGAAGAACTGTGTTTCCCACTTCTTATAGCTATTAACGTTGGACCAGAATAACCTATGTATGGCTTTACTTTGACCTGCCATGCCAGGAGGAATCACAATACCAGCGTAAACACATGGGATAAGTTTGCGGCGTTCAGCGATGACCCAGTCGTGATAGCTTAAGGATACACGATACTCCATATGCATCAGTATCAGAGCCTGTTTATTGGCTTCTGTAATTCCCAAAGGTACGCGCGCTTTGTCATCATGTGAAAGAAGAAACACTTGCATGGGTCCAAAAATTGAAGCTAAAGTTTCTAAATAATGGATGGATATTACTGCAAATTGGGTATCAATGTGAGATCGGTGATAATCAGCCAGAATCCAAGAAAGTTTTATCGGCACTGTGGTGACATGTCTTCGACACTCGATGGTTGGGGAATGTTTTGGAAGCAAACGAAGATATGTTCTACTCCTGCTTATTGCAAAACCAACCTTTTTCAGTTTTGCAGTCAAGTCATCGAGAGTTTTGACACTTCGGACTTGTTTCTTCTTTTTGCATCTGCATCGCTTCCAATAATAGCTATGTCTGCTATTGCTTTAAGTAATAATGGTTGTTTAAACTTGGTCTTCCTACTGATTCCCTCAAAGCTATTTTTTTTTTAATGTCTGGATTATCATGGCAGATTTCTCCAAGCTTTGTTCGTTTGGTGGTTCGATGTTTTCTTTGGTATTCAGCATTTTGTCGTTTCCTTTTTAAGGATTGTTTTTCCTTTTTTGAGATAACTGGAAACCTTATTTATCTGTTTTTGAATTTGAGATACATTGGTTTCAATTCAATTGGGTTACATTTCATTTTTAGTAAGGTTCAAAATTTGAAAACAGTTAGAAGATTATCTGCTACAAAACTAACATATTTTTTAATTTTTTCCCCCATGGATGCATTAATTTTTGAGTTATTTGAAAAGAAAAAATAAGGCTTAGCTTGGCTACGCCCTATTTAAAAAGTAATAACTCGTTTTTTGACGTTCTTTTGGTCTTTATTTATTCCCATACTGACCAAGGCTACACGGTCATTTTATCTTATCTATCCTTTTTCCAATTTTTACAAGTAATTATGTAAACTTAAAGTTATGATAAAATATATTTAAAATTTTAAGAATAAATTGATTATAATTACCTTTATAAAATAATCAAGAAAGACTGATTTCTTTTTGGTTGCCTTACGCAGTTCGTCCTCAATTCTTTTTAGCACCAATACCTCTAACTCTTTGTCAGTTTTAGAAGACTTTTTGTACTGCCGCCACACATCATTAGTTTTACATTGGATATCCTTCAAAGGTTTATCTGATGCAGACTTTTTGAAACTTTCAAAAAGTTTTTTATACAAGATTTCTCGAAATGAAGACATATTTCTGATTTTATTTATTTTAAACACCACTACACTGCAGTACTGAGAGGTAGATGTCTGCACAGGCCGAAATTTCCAGATCCGGGCCCGGCCCGACTCATAGAGAAAAAAATTCGGCCCGGCCCATACAAAAAAGTATTGGCCCGGCCCGATAAAAAAGTTAAAAGTTCGGCCCGAGCCCGGCCCGACCCGAAAAAAAGTTAAAATCTCGGCCGTGCCCGATTGAATTTCTACAAAACATTGATTTTTATGTCGATTTGGTTAAAGATTTGTCTCGTACGAGGAGTTCTGGCCAAAAATATGTCTTAACTATTTTTTTATGTTTATAATCTTCATTTTTATAGAAGTGGCGCAGGCTGCGACATTTATTTTTTTAATCAATCTCTATTTCTTGTATGTAAATGAATCCGCTATCATTAATATCGTTTATCCATATTCCATGTATTGAAGTGCTAAAAATCTGAAAAATGCTATACAGTAAAATCTTCCAAAACGGAATTGCATAAAAAAGAAAAAAAATCCGTTATAGACGAGTGCCCTTCTTAGCAAGTTGTAAATGTATTATATATCCTATTCTTACGTATTAGTATATTAATTTTCTATGAATCAACACGTTTTTCAGTTTATAACAGGATTTCGTCATAGACAGGTTCCTTCTCACATGTTTTCTTATATTTTCATTTAGCTATATTTTAATAAGTGTAGAAATCTACTATTCTTTAAAAAGAATAAATTTGAATGTTTAATTGTAGAATAATAGCGATTTAAAAATGTGTATATTTTTTCAAAATTTTTTGAGCCTGACCTAATTTTACTGACCTTTGAACGGATCAGGCCACGCCGAGACAATGATTTTCATACGGGCTGCGTCAAAACTAGGACTTAAAATTTTGGGCCTTGAAGACTTGGAATGAAACCAGTCCCGGCTCTATACAGAAAAAAATGGGCCCGACCCGATCCCCCAGGAAAAAAGTAAGGCCCGAACCCGGCCCGTAAAGAGTAGTAACTAAGCCCGGCCCGCCCCGAGCCTTCAGAAAAATGTATGGCCCGGTCCCGCTCCGAGTGCCGTGAATGAAAATAGGCCCGAGCCCGGCCCGTGCAGATCTCTACTGAGAGGTTTATAAAACTCACGAGACACCAGACTGTAGAGCAGTCGGTCACTATGGTTATGGGGTTCAACCACTTGACAGAGGAGGGGTGGAAACAAAAAAGATGGAATTTTACTTACGTTTTGGAAGCTTTCCCGGAAAACTCATATTGTCACAATACATCATATCGCATCGGTCCATTCAATTCTATTCTATTCTATTCTCACAATTAGAAATAGTAGTAAGTTCTCAGAGATAATAAGCCCTCATGCATCAAACATGAACAGTCACCTCTAGATAAAAGAGATCGTTTATGTTTTCCTTGTGCGGTCAAAATAGCTGACATCAGAACTTCAAGTTTATATTCTTTTGCTGTTTCTTTCTTTCAATTTGAAATTTTATAATTTTTTTTTTACAAGTTAGAGATTCTGAAAATGTCTTACGTAAGCATCATTCAAACCCCCCCTCCCCCCTTGTCAGCAAAAATAAGCAAATCGCTAACCCCCTCCCCCTTAGGTGCTTACGTAATATTTGAACGGCCCCCTACAGAATGCGCAGATGCTTTGACATTAAACAAAAGGGTAATTAATGTTCCACTAAGCGGTTTGAATGATTCTTTACATAATATAAAAAATAAAATTTCCGGTGTTATTTCCAATGTGAATGAAAGTTTCAAGGAGAATATAGATTTCTTAATTGTTCCTAAAATCACAGATGTAATTCCATCAAAGCAATTAAATATATCGAACATTAATTTACCAAATCTTGTAGAATTTGCTGACCCAACGTTTTTCAAACCGGGAAAAAATTCATGGTTTGATTGGAGCTGAATTATTTTACAGAATTTTAAAACATAATTCAGTTAAGATTAGTGATAAGTTAATTTTGCAAGACTCAGTTTTTGGATGGATTCCAACCGGTACGCTAGATGACAGGGAAACTGCAAATAATTCCGCTATGTGCCATTTTATTAGAGATTTCGACGAAATTAATGATAATTTAAGACAATTTTGGGAATTGGAATCTATTGGCATAACGCATGATCCGAAAATATCGGAAACTGATCAAGCGCAACAAATTTTCGACAAAACTGTAAAATTTGTAGACGGTCGATATGAAGTTCAGTTGCCCTGGAAAAGGGACTGGAAGGAATTAAACGATAACTTTAATATTGCGAAACAGCGTTTGGAAGGTTTAAAAAGAAAATTTTATAGAAATCCTGAACTTTTTCGTCAGTATTCTGAGATAATCAATGATTACCTAAATCAAGGAATTATTGAGCAGGTTGAAGGAAATGAACCTGTTTTAGACAAGGCTGTCTACTATTTGCCCCATCATGCGGTCTGTAAAGAAGATAAACTTACTACAAAGGTCCGAATCGTCTTCGATGCCAGCTCTCATGATAACAATGATCTGTCCGTTAATGATTGTTTATGGCCCGGCACCAACTTAAATCCACTTCTATTTGATATTTTAATCCACTTCAGATTATACGAAATTGCCTTTTCTTCTGATATCGAGAAGGCGTTCCATTAAATCTCACTCGCTGAAAAAGATCGGGATTCTGTCCGTTTTCTGTGGTATGATGATGATTTAAAATCTTTCAAGGTCTTCAGATTTAAACTTGTTATTTTTGGAGTCAATGCCTCTCCATTCCTCCTATCAGCTACCATAAAGGAGCATATCAAGCGGTTTACGAACCTACACCCAAGAACTGTTCACCTACTCGATAAATATATTTATGTGGATGATTTTATATCTGGCGAAGATACGCTGCAAGACGCTCTTGATGTTTCCCTGAATGCTAACAAAATAATGTCTGAAGCAGGAATGATTTTTCGAAAATGGATAACCAATGATGAAGCGTTATTGACGTACTGGCAAAAGGAAGGTTTAAATATTCAAGCAGAACATGCTGCAATAAGCCTAGGAAGCAATCTAAGCAAGGTATTAGGAATGTCCTGGAAAACAGAAGAAGATTGTCTGACATTCGAAATCAAAAGTTTAATAGAATTCTTGTCATCGCAAAAAATCTCAAAACGTCTACTATTGCAAGCAGTTGGTAAAATGTTCGATCCGTTAGGCATGCTGACGCCATTCACCATTAGAATAAAATGCCTGTTCCAAGAACTATGGCTAAAGAAGACAGCATGGGATGAACAGTTACCAACTAATGTGCACGAAAAATGGTTAAAGTGGTTCGAAGAACTTCCAAATATAGCAGAATTAAAAATTACGAGGAAAATTCTTGGTTGCTTGAATCAAGTAATAGCTGTAGAAATATATGCTTTTTCTGATGCTAGCAAAATAGCGTATGGCTCTGCAATTTATCTGAGAATAAAAAGAGAGAGTGATGTGGAAGTCAATCTCCTGACTTCAAAGAGTCGTGTTGCACCGATAAAGGAGATAACTCTGCCTCGACTGGAACTTCTCGGAGCCTTACTAAGTGCAAGACTGACCAATAAAGTAAAACCCATCCTAGATCAAAAAATCACATCGACAGTGTACTATTGGATTGATTTCAAAATAACATTATACTGGATCAAAGGCTCATCAAAGCGATGGAAATGGTTTGTGGCAAACCGTGTTATAGAGATCAATGCACTGACTTATTCTAACTCATGGTATCACTGCTCCAGCAAGGACAACCCTGCTGATCTCTTAACGCGAGGTGCGACTGTTAATTCTATTATAGAGAATCCCATGTGGTTTAAGGGACCACAATTTCTAGCAACTGACGACTTGTCAATTCCCAACGAACTTATTTCTGTTCCAGAAAAGGACTATTTAGTTTAGACTAAATCAAAATGTAAAAATGACATTGATTCTAATATTTCTCTTTCTCTTTTTAGGAATCCTGAAGCAGTAGATTTTTTTCTAAGTTTGAAGAGCAATTATTTCAGTATTCTTCCTTTATTGGCTTATATTTATAGGTTTTTTTCACAATTGTAAGTGTAAGTCAGTAGACCGGCTCCGAGGCAGCCTCACCACCTCAGAAATAAGGGCTTCAGAAACATCTTTAATTAAGTTAGTACAAAATGCAGAATTTCCGGAAGAGATCAGCAGTTTAAAACGGAAGTCAAGGGTTCCTCTTTCCAGTAAAATTAAATGTTTATCCCCCTTTTGGGATCAAAATAATATCTTAAGAGTTGGAGGCAGATTGGAAAATTCAGATTTAAACTTTGATAATAAGCACCAAATCATTTTGCCGAAAGGCCATAAGATTACAAAACTCATATTTGAGTATTTGCATTGGAAATATTTTCATATTGGTCCCCAAAGTTTGATACATTACGTACGTATGAGATTTTGGGCCGTAAGTGGGAAAAATTCAGCACGAAAAGTAGTGCATGACTGCGTTGTCTGTTTCAGGAGCAACCCAGTTACTGCCAAACAAATCATGGGTGTTCTCCCATCAGAAAGGGTAACTCCAAATTTTACTTTCAACCATATAGGAGCCGATTTTTGCGGTCTTTTTGAGATTAAATATAAAAATCAGAGAAAGGGGATTTTTCATAAGATTTATGTCGCGATCTTTATTTGCTTAGTGACAAAGGCATTTGGAAATGGTCACAGACCTAACATCGGACGCGTTTATCGTATCACTTAAACGGTTTTTTTCTAGGCGAGGAAAATGCTCTTCGATTATAACAGACAATGCTACAAATTTTAAGGGTGCTAATTCAGAATTACGCAAACTTCATGAGTTAGTTAGTAGACCAGATGAAAAATTAGCTAATTATCTTACGACAGAAGCTATTGAATGGAAGTTCATTCCTCCTAGATCACCCAACTTTGGCGGCTTATGGGAAGCTGGGGTAAAATCATTCAAATACCATCTTAAAAGAACTTTAAAGGGTGCTAGACTGACAATAGAAGAATTCCAAACAATCACCACTCAAATTGAAGGAGTTTTAAATTCACGTCCCTTAACCCTTTCAGGGGCGGTGATGCCGTCACGGCATCACATAATTTTAATCCCCATTTGCAACATTGGCACCAGTTTTATTGAATGAAAACTTCACTTTTATTAAATAAGCGAAAATATAGCTTTACTTGTTTACAAATAAATTTTCTTGCAAATACTGGTGTTATTCAATTATTTCAACAGTTTACACACACAAATGGCTTGCCCCTGAAAGGGCTAACCCTATTATCGACCGACATAAATGATTTTAACGTATTGATACCAGGCCATTTCCTAATTGGTCGGTCAATAGACGCTATTCCAGAACATCAATTAATTGATATTAGCGAATCCAGATTATCTCGATGGGAAAGAGTAACTAAATTTGTTCAATTAATTTGGAGAAATTGGCAATTAAATTACTTAAGTCATCTCCAAAATCGTTCAAAATGGCAGGTAAAGAGCGATAACATCAAACCAGGAGCAATGGTAGTAATAAAAGAGGACAATTTACCTCCTTGTAAATGGATGCTTGGACAAATTCTAGAGGCTATGCCAGGGAAGGATGGTAATGTTAGAGTAGCGAAAGTAAAAACTGCCTTTAACGTTTTCGTTAGGTCGATTTCTAAATTATGTGCCTTACCCGTTGATTGATGACCCATTTGTTTTAAGAAATACCTTAACTTGCTTTACCTTAAATTTTCTTATTATTGTATTGTATAAGTAGTATTGTTATTGCAACTCATCCTTATTGTATTTTGTATTATCATTTATCTATTTCTTATTTAGTGTTATATGAATATATTGAAGTTTATATATTGTTATTTTGAATGTGGTGTGTAAGTTCATAATATATACACTTTATATTGTTTTATTGAATGTTGGCACATGTCAATGGGGGCCGGCATGTTACGGCTTGCCTTGACACTGTTTTGAACGCATCCTTGTGCGTTCTACCAGAGTTTTGTGTTTGCCGTTTGGCAACGGCAGTCTTTATCGTTTTTGTTCTGTTGTTCGGACGTCGAATGTTTTTATGGAGAAAAACCCGCATTTTACTGAGCTATTTCGTTAGCAAAAATGACCATGGGGTCTTTATTGTTTATAATAACGACTATTATAGTATAGATGTAGCATAATTATACAGATTATGTTTTTTATTCAAGTGGTATTGTCCACGAAAACAACAGCGCAATGTTCCGTAACTGACTATGGTGTCAGTCCATACAATTTCCTGTATATATGTATATAAAAAAGAACTGTTTTGTTGTTTAACTCTCTTCGTATTATTTGACTGTTTTCCATTTATTTGAACTAGTTACAGTCCATAATCAATCTACATACACGCACACATGGCTTAAAAGAAGTTTTGGCTTGAATATCATCAAACCGTATGCAATTAATATAGATTATATGGAATCCCATTTTAAGTAACTCAAGTTGTCTCATTTTCTTCAAACGAAAATTAGGCCAATCTGTTTTTTGCCGAAATTTTCTGGATGCGAAAAGTTATGGCAGTATGTAGTTATGGAAAACAGGGCCTTTTTTTGTTTCTGTGCCTTTACTCCCTCCCTAAATCAGCTTAATATTGCCTGAACGACCGACATTACCTCCTACTCTCCTGGTGTCCGTGCCAGTCGAATGTTCAGCGGTGTGGGCCGGCCCTTGCAAGGGCCTGGATGCTTACGAGTATTCCAAGTGTTGCCGCCAACACCTGGCTGTTTGCGGGCATCGGCGGGGTGAAAAAGTCGCTCAACACTCCGTACGAGCTGTCTACCAGAGGGTTGGTCTATTAGAGAACGGCTCCAACCAATTGGAAAACAGCTCTATGTGCACTTCGTTGCCAGCATCTTCGAAAATCACCGTTATGTTGCTATGCCCAGTGGATTTCTGGGCCCCACGTTCGATGGAGATACGCGGAGAGGTTTTTTACTCTCTGCAGGCGCTCCGCAAGCATAGTGTTGACCAGGCTCGGACTGGCCTGCCGGCCCATCGGCCCGAGTGCCGGTACGCCCTGGTACAGGGAAAACTTCGCGCCCCTATGTGCCTAAGCCGCTCCAATACTTTTTCCCTGGTTATGCACATACATTCTGACTAGTACACTAAATTTTGAGGATTCGTTTAGGTATAATCATTCATTAAGAGGCTACTTCAGTCAAACGAAAAGACGCCTTCGCTAATGCTAATCTCTTCGAAGAAATTTATAAAGATATCTCGGTCGCATTTCAGTATTTTTAAATGATTTTTTTTCATTGTATAGCTGAGATCGATCTGTATGCAGGCCGTTTTTTACTTTGTCGATCTTAATTGCAGTTTTTTTTTATGAGGATGCTTTTACTTTCGAAACCGGTTCCGAAAATTAAAGTGTCCTCATTAAAAATACCTGTAAACAAAATCGAAAAAGTAAACAACGGCCTTTGTACAGATAGATCTCAACTATTCAATGTAAAAAAAATCATTTAAAAATATTTAAATTCAAACGAGATATTTTATAAATGTCTTCCATAGGATTAGCATTAGAGAACGGGTCTTTTCGTTTGACTGAAGTAGCCTCTTAAGAGACAGAAAGCACAAGAGAGTTATTTGCTATCTCAAAGAAATTTCAGGATCGGAAATCCAAAGTGGGTATCTTTGCATGAGATTGAGAGAGAAAACATTTACCGAGGGACAGTTTTAATAGTTCCGGTGCTCTAGGCAAATTTTTTTTCATCGCCTTTTTGAATGATATCTTTTAGATTTTTCCCAAATATTTTGTATATTTTCAGTCTTTTCGCTTTTAATACCTTGCCCATCCCTCACCCTTTAAAGTCGGCCTTGAATGCACCTATTTGAAAACCGTGCTTTTTGAAAACAACTCGAGAAAAGAAAAAGGGGGATCGAGACAAACCGGAAAAGGCATTGTCCTACATTATCTTAAAACTTGATAGAAGAATTTAAATTTGAGGATGCTAAAGTTAAACTTATTTCGGAAACATTAATTTACATCTTCATAAAAGTCATCTGATTGATTTTTTATTAATTTATCAAAGAGATACACTATATAGAACCAAACATGTTACAGACTTTTTTTTCTCTATTCAAAAATATTTTTTTTAATTATGAAAGCTATTAATAAATTCATATTAAAAAATTATGAACCTACATAAATTTTTGCATACGACAAACCTCAATTGTTAAAAATATTAATGTGTAAGGTTACAGCCTATTTGAATAATTAGTTTTCGAGGTACAGAGAAATTTTGCCTTTCCATAATTTAAGGGGACCGCCATCTTTTATAAAAAAAAACCACAGAAAACAAAATCGTAGAAAGTTACCAAAAACACTTTATAAGATTTTCTTTAATGTAAAGTAAACTTATTATTTAAAATTCTTGTATAATTTTACTGGCGACTAACTGAGTGTTTTCGGAACTTTTTCTTGTACGATCTTCGTTTTATTTTCCGAAATTTATAAACCCCTAACACTTTCTGTTATAACTGTGTTAAGATTTAAGAAAATTATATAAACTATATCTCTTTCCTGGCAGGCAAGGAATTCAAATAGAATGTCAAAAGTGGATGTTAAAATTTGAGCAACCAACGTTTCGATGTAGACAATCCCCAAAGCAAAATTTATGAATAGTATTGAATAGTAGATATTATTCCCAATCATTTGGTAGCTGTATTTTTTATACGGTCGTTTGCAGGAGAATTTGTAGGGGTGATCAAATTTTTTTTGTAACACCATAAAGTTTAGAAATGCATGCAGAAATGTGTTTAAATGAATGAAAGTGTAGAAATGCAAAATTTAGAAATGTGTTTCTCCTGCTTTCAAAGTAGAAGCACGTATCTTTTGCGCCTGATGAAAGAATACAAAGTTCTTTTGTAAGGCCTTGTGCGTTTCTAAATTTTATGGTGTTTAAAGAAGTTATTTTTTATCTTATCGTATCACAACACCTTTCTTCATCATTAATTGTGATTTCTTTTCCATGACACTATCTATTGATAAAAGAATAAAATTAGAAAGACCAGCCTTAATATCAGTCATCTACTACAAGGTAATCGATGTTCAACTTGCTGGAACTTTTAGATATTACATTATTCGTTTTAGAAAATTACGTAGCATTATGAAGATTTCATGGAACTTTAAACATGCACGGGGAATATAGCAAAGCCTTTTATCTAGACTAAGTGATATAATATTAAGCTATTTCCATACTTGGTGCTGTGCGAATGTGTTAAACATTGTTAAGTCAGATATAACACAAGCAAAGTTAGTTAAAACTTTTGCGCCCTCTGAAAATCCAAGGTCTGCGCCCTTTTTCCTAACCCAGTCCGACCCTGGTGTTGACGAGGGACTTGACTGATGTATAAAAAGAAGTAAACACCCTCTACTAACTCTGCAACTAATTATAATAGAAGAAAATTACTGGTACCAATCGACTGGAAATAAAGTCTACTTTTAAATTATATATACAAAATTTGCTTAGGGGGCCATCTACAAATTAAAACCAGACTAAACTTTGGGGAGGGGGGGGGGGGGTAATCACAACACACAATTTTGACACTTTATTTTAAATCTTCGTTCAAATTATGCCTAGAAACGAAATTTCTAGTCATTTGAATGATAAGTTTTTGAATTATAAACATTCAAAATTGAGAGATCGTAACGTTAAATTTTCATATTTTTATTAATATCTCCTGAAATTATAATCCTAATGGAATAATTTTATGTGTGGTTATAATACTAAAATACTCAACCATAAATACATTCAACTTGTAATTTAAAAAATTTTATTATATGAATTATGAAATTAATATTCGAAAAAAATATAAATTGCATGCAACATACATTTTTTTTTTTTTTTTTTTTTTTGATAGATTTATATTTATGCGAATTCTCAATTTCAAATTTTTCTTCAAGTAGTTTTCGAAATATCATTAAAAAACATGAAATAAATGATGGTTCAAGAGGTCGTCTATTTCGGCCAGAAAAGAATAATTCGAAAAAATATATTTTACTCACTTTAATGAAACATTTGGGCTAGCAATAGTCCAAGCATCATATTAAGCGAGTCGCGAGGGAAATGGTCATATCGGCAAGAAATAATACATTAATAGAAGTGCGACATAGTCATTCTGCAGCATTTCAACAATCGAGTATCGAAATTCAATTTGGATACAGCCCCTAAAATAGGCTCATTTTAAAATAGTTAATTTCTTGGAAATTAATCTTACGAATATCATAAAAATTTGGATTTAGGCTAATTGAAGGGTGTAGAATTTAATTATGGTATCAAACTTGGGTATTGCTATTGAAAAAAGAAAGTTTGGGTTTGTTTTGATATGTAGATAACACCTAAGCAAATTTTACATACATCATTTAAAAGTAGACTTTATTTCCAATCGTTTGGTACCTGTAATTTTCTTCAACGATAATTTGTTGCAGAGTTAGCAGAGGTGTATACTTTTTTTTTTTTCACGACTGTACATATCATATGTGTAAATGAATAACAAACACAATTAATAATTAATAATACGAAGATGAATAAATAATTATAAGTAAACATACTTTATTAATACTTTCATAGGATAGCAGTGTATCAGTAAGTTAACCCTTCGTATCCCCCGTTGCATATCTGCAACATACCCAGAAATAAATGTTACTTATACAGTGGGCTTTAAAACATGATTTTATTTCGTGCTGCTAGTGGTGTAAGTCATGAAAAAAAGGGTATACTCTTTAGGCAGAAGGTATACAGTAGCGGGTATACGCTATAACTACGGAGGGTGTACGGAGTTATCCAGACGGTATACGGCATATACGACCATATACCCACCACTACATCCCTGTTCCCAACACAGCAGTTAATATAAATTGTTCATAGACTTCTTAACAGATGGCGATACTGAGTTAATTTTTCATGCCAGAGTTTTATTTATTCTTTGAGCATTTTCACATCATTATTTCAAAAATGAACTTCGCAAATTTTATAAAGTTTAAAAGGCTGGAGACGTCCAAAAATAGATTGTTTATAAAGATAAGTTCGTATACTTTACAATTTTGTATTAAAAAATTGATAGTATTTATGAGAAGTATGTAATTTTCTATTTATTGCAGGTGCGAAAAAAGTACCTTTTAGTCAATATATATATATATATATTTTAATGTTCTTTTTTTTTACATGCTTAAAATGATGTGTTCTAACATGTGAGTAAATATTTTTCAAACTTGAGATGTTGAGTCACAAAGGGTTTACTGAAATTCTGCTCTTTTTGTTCGTAATTTTAATATAATATCTGTAAATCTATATTATTAAACAAAAGCATATTAATGAGTAACGCTGACGTCATGTTGACGGTGGCAACACCATGACCAATAAATTTTGCTTTTACTGCAATTGTTTAACTTCTAAACATCGTACAATTTCACATTTTACAACCGTGAAATAGGAAAACAAATGTACTTTCAAACGCGATTTTTTTTTTTAAATTGTATCTCATTTTACTGACTTTTTATGGTTTTTAAAGTGATTTTCAAGCATGATTTTTTTTAAAAATCTGCATGTAACCCAAATAGGGAAGCTTAATTAGTTTGCGCTTAAAACAATGTGAATAATTCAACATTTGTTTTTTTCCGTGTAATATTCCATAACTAAATAGCCAATTTAAACTTCACAAATAAATAAATAAACTAGAAAACAGGAATTCTGCTTTTTCAGAATTTAGTGGCGCCCCCGACATTTCCGTTATTTCATTTTCTTTTGATGGACTGATGGCTTCTATTAGTATGAAACAGCCATTATAAATGAAGTGTTAGGTGAAGATGAAAGAGCAGTCGTAAAAAGTTAGACCTCTGATTTTCTGGTCAGAATGGGGAAAAAATGGCCATAATTTTTTTTTTTTTTTTTTTCTGGTCAGAATGGGAAAATAATGGCTATAATTTTTTTTTTTTTAAATTATGGCCATTTTTCTCTCCCCATTCTGACCAGAAAACCAGAGGTCTAACTTTTTACGACTGCTCTTTCATCTTCACCTAACACTTCATTTATAATGCCTGTTTCATAATAATAGAAGCCATCAGTCCATCAAAAGAAAATAACTCTTTGAAAGCGGCACTCGGATAATCGGGACCATACTGTAGCTCAGTTTTAGGGCTTAAAACACGCGATTTTATTTTATATAAATCGACGTCATCCGAATCCGCTGAAGAATTCCTCATTTACGATCCAATCATAAACATCTACAATAAAGTATGGGTAGGATGTCACTCTCTCAGAATAATACACAAATGCAGCAAAAAGAAAGAAATTCATTAATATTTTTTCAAAATAGCACGTATTTTAATTACTTTTTTTTCAGTTTTTATGAGAAAGTGGCAACAAAAAGATATAATTGCTATTTTTCAACTATTTGTTCTTTACTTTCTACAGAAATGGAGTACTTGAGTTGCCAAAATGAAACAAATGTCGCTAAAAACTACAAAAAAATTAATGTCTCAAAAATAAAGGGAGATGCAGTTTTCAAACAAATTGCATTTAAAAGAACTTTTTTTTTTTCCAATACGACGGTATAAAAGTTGAAAATGTGCGATGCTTAGAAGTTTTAAAAATTGCTAAAGAGTATTAGTCGTAATGCTTTGTTTTACGGCTAGCGTCTATAAGGTAACGTTATTTTTTGGAGACAAAATAAGCTGGGAGAAAGAAATGGCATTCCGGGGGCTAACAAAACATGAATTTAACAGACAGGTAATCGAACTACGCGCTTAACCCCTTAATTCTCGCTCTCGTCAATATCACGGGCTGAGGTGTCGTTCGTTATTTCTCGCTCCCGTCATATTTCCGGGCTGGAGATTTATTTGCTGGAAAAAACTTCTGAAACCAGAAAAATTTAACTGGCATTTCGGTCTGAAGTCTTTGAATATTACAGCTAGGGTTTGGATTTTGCGCTGACTGTAATGTTGGGCTTTGTATTGCATGTTTCGAAATATGTAACACTCAAAAATTATTAATAATCAAAATTTAATGTATATATATTATTAGTAAAAATGTGTGTGATGATGATAAATAAAGATCTAAGATGTGAAAAATTAAGGTTTTATTCGCATTACTTTGTACGGTATAAAACAAACATTAAGACACAGAATTCTCGCATGATGGCTTTTCTACAAATATGAATTTGTTCTATAACATCTTTTTTTTTTTTCGCCTTAAAAAAAAACTAATTGCATATTTTATTTAGAAACCTTATAATTATTCAATTTCTGTAATAAAATAAATAGGTACTTTTTTGATGGTTTTTCCAAATATTAAGCGACCGTGAAGGGGTTAAACAACGAAATGAGCTGGTTAGATTGCCTGGTTTATTAAATTTTTTAGATTGCTTGGTTGCCTGGATGCTCAGAATTGTTCAAGAACTGCTCGATATCCTTTAAATTGTAATATTAATATTCAGAATTAAATTATCTGTTAGGCTACGTAGAACTTCTTTGTATTTTCATTTTTCGATATTTTATAAGCATTTTAAGGCCACTTTTAAGAAGTCAAATAGGGAGCCCTACTATGGGGCTTTTTTTAATGCCGCCATTTTTACAAATACAGTAGAACCTCGATTATCCGAAGAAATTGGGACCGGCCCTCTTCCGGAAAATCGATTATTTCGGATAATCGAGAATGCTTCAATTTTAAGATTTAGGAGAAATATATGCAATATTTCTTATTATGTTAACAAGTGCTTAATAAAAATAAAGCCATAGCAAAATAGAAACAAGAAAAAATAGCTTTAATTTTTTTAAATTAAGTGCCTTTTACATATATCACAATGGTTTGAAAAAATGTTTTGTTTGTCGCAGTTTCGATTGTCTTTGCTTTGAAGCTCTATCGCGGAGTTTTTTAATATTAGTTCACCAGTATCACAGTCTTTCTGCCGCTCTAGCCATGCCAAAACATTCAAAAGCTTCAGAATTGCTAATTCGTTAGTTTTCTTCGTTCCACTCCGCAGCTTACGTGAGCTCAAGTTTAACTCAAATGAACTCTAAGAAAGGGGATCGAAAATATTTATATGTACTCCTAGTTAGGAAATGACCGCTTGCACACAAGAAATATGATAGTTAAAAAAATGCTTTCAAAATGGATCTTGATAGTAAAAAAAAAAAAAAAAAAAAAAAAAAAAAAAAAAAAAAAAAAAAAAACCTTTAACATCGATTTTGGTTAACCGAGAGTTTCGGTTAAAAGAGTTTTGGATAAAAGAGGTTCTACTGCATTTAAATTTTGAAAAACTCCTACGCTGCATAAGCAATGCGCTAAAGATTAATTGCATTATTTTTTTTTTCATGTTTTGGAAATGTTGGTTCAAGCAGCCACCTGACATTGCATTTTGACATTGCACTCATGATACCTCATTTACCATGAATGCCAAGGACAAATTATGAATACTTTTACTTTTTTATGAAAAAAATACGAAACACACTGCAAACATAACTTAATATATGTTGCAAAAAAAAAAAAAAAAAACCAACAGTTTACGTTGTTGTTAAAACCCTACACAGTTTCTAAACTATGACTTTTTTTCGATCTTGAAACTGGTGTCCGTCCTCAATTTTCGATTAAACTTTGCTAATACACAAATTTACAGATCCTGGACATCATATGGTTTTACGTATTCATTCATAAATGTCTATAATGTGATGAAAAAAATCAAGTTTTTTTTCTGCTTTGTAAGACCTAAATGTTTGTTTATTAAAAAAGAACAAACTTTTAGGGCTTAATTTTTAGGTTCTCTTGGCATTAAACTGATTCAGTAGAAATGGAGAAAAATTCAATTGAGAAATTCAAATACAACAGAAAAAAAAGCACAATTAGGTAGATTTCGTAAGAAATACTACCTATTGCAGTCGTTACCGTGGTGCGACTTTTGAAAAATTCCTTCATAACTTTTCATTACATGACCACAGGAATCCAAAACCACCCCCACCTAAAAAGTTTATATATATATATATATATATATATATATGTATGTATGTACTAAATTTTGTCCGCACGATAAAAGTCACAATTATGCACGGAACGTCTTCAAACTCGCCAACAACTTTAAGATAGCTAATTTCTCGGCGGGGATTGAAAATGAGCAAAATCGGTCCAAGGGAATGGGAATGGGGAAGGTTTAAAATTTTGAATACCGTCTTAACATGATTCTGATAAAACCAGCTTTTACACAACAATGGCAGGAAAAAATAAATATTTTTCGTTATAGCTGTTGCCAACAATTAAAAAAAAAAGCAATAAAATTCTCACCACAACAATTGCCTTTCTAATGCAGTGTTTTCACGTGAAAAATTAAATTAGATAAGCAGTTTGACGAATTCAAAACAAATTGAATATTACGTCATAAGTTTTCTAGAGCAAGATTTCTGCATGAAAATTCAAAATGAAATAAATAGTTTGACGAATTCAAAACAAATTGAATATTACGTCATAAGTTTTCTAGAGCAAGATTTCTGCATGAAAATTCAAAATGAAATAAATAGTTTGATGAATTAAAAAACAACAAAATATTGCGTCATATTGAAAATATAATGGACCACAGCAGGTGAATATGTAACGTCATTGAGTTTGAAGAAACGTATTAAAACATGATAGAAACCCGAGTATGGAAATATTAACATATTTTAACACTTTGAGGTTCTCTGAATTTGATTTAGCCATTTTTAAACCTATTCCATATACATGCTTGTGTGTATATTAGAATTTTCACAAAATGTTTAGCTCCCTAGAACTCATTCTTAGCGAAGGAACTGGGTTTATCTTTAATCTTGATTTAAGTTTTGTTGGTGAATTTAGTACTTAACTTCAAAATCTACCTCCGCCTGTAGGCCCGAGCCGGCAGGGATTTTTTTTATTTTTTTAATAAAAACATTATCTCATAAAATAATATTCTTAGAAACTCAGTTTTGAAGATGATTTATTATTTAAGAACTAGCATAATACTATGCACTTTATTAGTTTATTATTTGTAAAATAGAATCTTACCTGTAAAAAAGGAAGCAGATATTTTGGTTAAATTCCGTATATTATGTGAAAACTTGTATCTAAATATGAGGTCAAACCGAACACATTCCAAAACTGAAAGATTGATCTCGTGGTAATCTTATTTCGACCTTTACATGCACAGTGAATTATAAGGTCATCTGATAAAAAAAAAACTTGAGTTTAAGATTTCTCGCAATCGTAAGAACATAATGTGAGATTGTCAGGAAGAAATCGTCTAGGTTCATAGTAATGTTACTGACTGAAAAACGAGAAGGGACTTAAAATTACCTTTTTTACTGTAGATTGTCTCCAATGGTAAATACCGTTTTAAAAATCCCTTAAAAGTTAAGCTTCGTTCACATTGAGTTGAAAAAATAACTATAATAGTTAATAAGTGAATAGTTATTAATAATTAATAGTTAATAACTAAATAGGTATTAGTTTGTAATTACTAAAATAGTTATTAACTGAATAAAGATGGCTTGGTTTTCAACACATTACAACATAGTTGAAAAGTGTTTTTAAATTTGGTATGCCAGTGCCAGTCTGTCCATCTGTCTGCCGTCTGTCCATTCCTTAAATTTGCGTAAATATAGTGAGATTGTCATGAAATTGATAGATGTTATTGGGGGTTTACTATGGCATGTTCAGTATTAAAAATGAATTGTGTAGCGTTTACAGTTCGTTTACAAGGAACCAAAAAAATTTCCCTTTCATTACGATCAGTGGGGAAAAATCATTTGCGGTGAATTTTAATGATGCTACACTATTTAAAAATTGAAATTTATACATATCACTGAGTTGTAATACTGGGCGCTTACTGTAAAATTTGTTGTTCGTTTACAGGGACACACAAAAGAATTTGGCTACAGCACTGCCTATGAACAATAATTGTTGGAAGTGCATTTTCAGTTGTGGTAAATTTAACTATTTTTTTTTTTTTTTTTGCATAGTGCTTGGTGTGTGTAAATTCTGTAGATCATATACAGGGCTGTACAAAAATCGCAACTACATTTCCGCTCATTGGCGGAAATTGCTGAATTAGAATTTGCAACTGCACTATGCTTTTAACTTAACTAACTTTTAGTATACTATAAAGTATACATACACATACAAATCTATAGATCCTATACCGGATGCTTCACAAAAAAAAAATCAGAAATTTTTCCGACTATTGGTGGTAATTGCAGAAATTGGGTTTTCGAATGCATGACTCCTTTTTGCTAATTACTTACTTAGACATCATCTTTCGCCTTAATAAACTGTGAAATTTAGTTATAGTATTCTGAATGTGTTGAAAAGTGTTTCATAATCTATTCGCGACGCATGATTTTTCGCTCTTGTTGGATATTGAAATTGAAGTGTTAGGAAAAATATTATTATAGTCGCAGAAAGTTAGATAACAGTTACTTGTCTTTTTTTTCTTTTTTTTGGGGGGGGGGGGCATCGACCTAGAGGTTTGCACGGGTCCGGTTCTGGCAAGCGGGCCGTGCCAGAAAAGTGAGGGCAATTTTCCAAACGGGCCGGCAAAATTAAGACGATTTTTTTTAACTGGCCGGGCCAGGCCGTGAACAAAAATTAACGGGCCGGGCCGAGAAAAAAATTAAACGGCCCAAAATGGCAGGGGCGGGCCTAGAAAAAACTCATCGGGCCTATCGGCCTGATATAACAAAGTTAAGAGGACCAAACTAAGGTGATAAAATATGAACAATTTATACCCAAGTTGGTTTCATTTATGGATGTTAAGCTTAACAACATCAATATAGAAATATAACATGTACTGCAGAGAAATCGGCTTCGGACAGTTACATTGTGTCTGAACCCGGGCTTAATTTTTTTCAACAAACTCGGGCATGGCCGTGATCTGGTTTAAATTTCCTTCTGTATACTCGGGCCTGGCCGGAACTGGAATTAAATGTTTCCAGGACGTGTCGAGCAAGCAAGCAAAATGTATTTTAAAACTAGTATTAGCGGTAATAAACTTCTATTAACGGAATCTCTTTGGGAAAATACTTTAATATTGTTATAGAGAAATATTTTCAAAATCTACTTTTTTTAAAATTATACAGCTACAAATGGTAAGATGCTTTTAACTATCCTTTTTCTTTTCTTTCCTAAACTACATTAATTTTTAATGTATTTGTTAACGCTTTTCAACAAAGTAGTTGAAAAGTGTTTATGACTTCGGTTTTTCTGTCCGTCTATCCACGCTCTAACTCTTGTAAATATACTTGGCTTGCCCTGAAATTTTTGTATGTTATTGACATTTATTATAGCACGATCCCTATTTAAAATGAAGTTTGTAGCATGTATAATTCATTTACAGGAACAGTCAAAAGTATTCCTTTACATTACGGCCATTGGGAAAAAAAATCGTTTCAAGCGCATTTTAATGATGTTTCAAACGTACTGAAATTGATATGCATTTATGAAGTTTACTAAAATGTGTATTTTCTAGAATATACGGTGTAGAAAATATGTATTATTCTTTTACAGGGCCACACAAAAGAATTCCATTACATAATGGTATAGACGCCATAAAACGGAAGGTCAAATAGAAAAATGAGCCTTGCTAAAATCACGTGTTTTTTGACGTTTACCATAGACTCTTAGGCTATAACAGGTGGCACTGTCATTTTAAATTTAAAAAAAAAAGTAAACCATTATGGTTTTAACCTCGAACCTCTAATTACGGTTCGAGCATAAAGTAGAAGTATATAGTCCAAATGTATAGACGAAATCATAAAACTAAATAATAAATGAATAGAAAAAGATCGAATACTTCTACAATTCGGTATGCGTACGTATAGTGATCGGCTGTATTAAAAGCACATAAAAAATAAAGAAATGCTCTGGCTGTTATTTGTTAAACTCTCATGGAAAAGACTGCAATGAGTTCGAAAAAGATAACATTATGTTGCTTTCCAGTGTAACGTAAAATACAGGTATGAACATAAAGTTTATGATTTTTTGGTATTGTTTTCACTTAGATTTACAACATTTCAAATTAAGTCATATATGTGGCGTTTAAAAATACAGTAAAACTCCAATTTTCCGAATATCAGTCATCCAAAGAGCAAATATCCGAATCGATATAAAGTAATAATATAACATACTTCGGTTATTTTCTTAACCACATCTTTGGATATACAACTAATGCGAAACCTTTGAATGATCTCCTATATAGTTCTTCTACATTTTGTTTTGTTCTAGAGCAATGAGCAGCATTTTACGCACTTAAAAACTACCTACAAAAGAATTTGTTCTCGAATTTTTCGTCCCCGGTTCTGAATTAAAAATACATACACTTAAATTCTATTTCGACCCAGTCCTTTGAGGAAAATCTGCCGATGACAAATTTCACCCAGTTTTACAAATGAGCAAAACGACATCTACCAAAAAAAGCTGCATAGTTATGCATTTGAAATTCTAGAGGACATTGAAACGTTAAAAATATTTAGAGTATATTTACATGGAACCAAATTAAAAAACCATCACGGGAAGTAAAGCACTCCGGATTGCACAAAATTATTGATAAAACACAGCTGATCGCAAAAAATCACCAGATGGACATTTTTCCTTCGAGATTTTGATTTTTTGTTTCCGCCCATATATCTTCAAAACAAATGAAAGAAGTCTCATCACATACAATGAAGTTACACAAAAAATTATTGCATCTCAATCGACCAATGATTTTACAAATCAAATTAAACAAGCTCTTGAACAATCCCCAATGAATGATTTTTTCTTAAAAAATTCTGGACTATATAAAAGCTCAATATCATAAACTTTTAGTTTTCCCCAAAACTACACATAATCAAATAATACAAGAAACAAATTCTAAAGGTCATTTTTCAACACAAAAATTTCAAATCTCATTAAAATAGATTATTACATCTCAAACCTTAATAAACTGGTACAGATTGTCATTTTAAAATGTGCCCCTTACATTTTATCTTCCAAGAAGTTAGATAATCCTGAAGGCTTTCGCCATCAGATTCCTAAGGACGACACTCCTCTTGACACCTTTAATGCCGATTTTTTTTATACAAAACATTCTATGAACAAAAATTATAATTATCGCTTTACAGGGATCGATGCTTTCACTAAGTTTCTATTATGTTAATTGTACATTTATTTACGACGCTTTAGACAAACTTCAACAAATAGTGCTAGGAAATCCCGACAAATTATTTCAGACAGAAGCTGTGCTTTTACTTCGGCGGATTAAAAACCTTCAGTGACGAAGAACATAGTGAGCCTATTACGATCATCACTAGTGTGTCCTGTGTAAATGGACAAATAGAGTGATTTCATGCCACCTTGACCATTACCGTCTCAATACTCAAGGCCTGCGGGCTGATTTCGTGACGTACCAAATGAAAATTAACCCCTTGAAGGGCAAGCAATTGCGTTTGTGTAATGCTTAATTCCCACTGGAAATTTAGAAAAATTTTATTTCAAAATAAGGAAAAGCAGTTTTACGACTTTTCTCCACTAAAGTCAGAAAACTAAAATTTCCTAAAATTTTTCTGGTGCAAATCCTGATTAATCGTAGGTGGTATATAATATATACCGCCGCCCCTTAACCCTTGAGGGGCGGTGGGATATATTTTATCCCACCTACGATTAATCAGGATTTGCACCAGAAAAATTTTAGGAAATTTTAGTTTTCTGACTTTAGTGGAGAAACGTCGTAAAATTGCTTTTCCTTATTTTGAAATAAAAATTTTCTAAATTTCCGGTGGGAATTAAGCATTATACAAACGCAATTGATGCCCTTCAAGGGGTTAATCTTCATTTGGTGCGTCACGAAATCAGTCCGGAAGCCTTGAGTATTGAGACGGTAATGCCTTGACCCCAGTTCTCACAAAACTTTCTTCAGATGACTCTACCAAGTGATATAAACATCATCCTTTATTCCAAGTATTCATAAATTAGTACCATCATTCGGGGTTACTTAAGCCACTTGTCAGAATAAGACTTCTGCCAATTCAAGAACGTTTACTTTAGAGATTAACTAATTGTTGTAAAATTTGGCTCTGCATTTACACTCTATTTTTAGATGTATGAATTTTTTTTAAAACATGTATCTCAAGGACAAAAAATATAAAACATGGTGGCTTAAGTTACCCTTCTATATGGGGTAACTAGAGTCAGCAATAAAAATTCAATGTTTGGCTTATGTTAATTGGTGATGGGGTAACAAAAAACGTATAAAAGGCTAAAATAAGCGTACATATAATTCTCAAGACATTTATTAGTAAAACTAAAAGTGTAAATTTTTTTCCTTACATTTTTAGTGTTTCGGATATTTCATTTTCACTAAAAATGTTCAAGATGCTTCATTTGATATGCAGGTATTGAAGTTTGGTTAACATGTTCAAATGGAAAAAGATTGCATCCTCTATTGGTTGTTGAAACGAGCTTTTCAAAATTGTTGTCTTTAGGGGCTTTGGAAGTGCTTGCTTGAGACTCGACGTTACAGACTTCTGCTCAAAATTTCAAGTTCTTCTATATCTTTTACTGCTGGAATATTTAATTTCCTTTTAATGTTTCTCATGTGTTCTGTCTCCTTCGTTTTGCCCTCTTGCAGATAGGTTTTAAATTATTGAATCCAGTTCTTTCTAGAATCACGATCTTCAGATTCTTTCTTTTTATGATCATTATGAAGCCTCTTCAATACTTATTGTCATTCCAAAGGCAGAATCCCTGCTGCTCTGAAGCCACTTTTCAAGTTGTTTTTGGTGTTTTCTTCTTATAAGTGATCAATACACATTTTTAAGAGTCGAGGAAACCTGCCTTTAGGCACAGTGCAACGATTTTTCTTTTTCCAGTCATTGAACATCTCACGCCACTTTTCCTTTAAAGGTCTGAAAAAAGTCACATCTAGAGAAATGTAATCTATGAAGTAGAACAACCATAAAAGTACTATTTGAGGTTATGTTTGAAAGTGTTTACAGTTAATTCAATTTAAAAATACAAGTTTGGTAATTAAAGTTATGAAACGTATAAATTTATCATGAAATTATCTTAAATATAAATAGAGGTTTATAAACTTATCTTTAAATCACACACAGTATTAAAATACGTGATGCAAAACTTTACTAAAACGTATAATTGATGGCGTGAAAGTTCACCGTCAAACTCAAACAGTTTTGCCAAAACCAGCATCTGAAATTTACCTAGCAAAATGGCTTTTTTTACCCCAGTAGCTTAAGTAACCCCGGATGACAGTATCACATCAGATACCATAAAGTTTTTTCCATTTGAATTAATAGTTGGCGTTAACATGAAAAATGAAGACGACATTTTCATAAAACAAACCTTGGAAGAAGAACATCTCAAATCAACATCGCGTGATAAACGCGAATTGCGAGAAATTGCTAAAAATAATATTTTGCAGCATTAACAACAGCGTAAGCACGCTATTATGAGAAACAGAGAAAACCTCACAAAATATATATTTGTCATTTAGTTGCAATACAGCACACTTAATTCAGATCTAATCTGAAATTAAAGATAAAATATTTTGGACTATACAAATAGGCTGCACATGCTGCTGATGGCGACTGCACAAACCATCACCTCGTGAAGTTGAAGGATGAAATTTCAGGATTAGTCCGAACTCGATTAGCCCCACCAGTGGCTGAGAGGTTCTGCTCTCGAAGCTGGTAGACGGGAGGTGCTGGATTCGAACCCAATCGCGCCCGTCGGCCTAACCGTTTTGGAGTTTTCGTGGTTTTCTTCGAAACCGTAGATTCCCATGCGTAAATACGGGTTAGATTCCTTTATAAAGACCCCCACTAAGGGCACCCCCCCCCCAGGGCCTATATCCCACGCGCTGATAATTGGCCGTCATAAACACAAACCAAACAAACCAAACCGAACTCGATTAGAATATTAAAATGGTACTGTTCCTCCAAGTCATATATTGGTGGAAAAAACTTGCAGATACAATTTTAGTGGTTGATTGGTAAGTTTCCTATTTTATTTTCCTGCACCCAGTCCTCCATCCTTTTAAACCTTTATGATCCTCACTGAGTGCAGGAAAACACAATGGGAAACCTACCAATTAAAATTCGGTTGCTCTTACTGGTTGTGTGTCTTTTATGTATTACATTTGTTGATAACCCCGTCACCACGGAGTCATTGGTGTTCAGGATGGACGAGTGTCAATAGATGGCGGTTCTATTCAGGCGAATTACACTAATAGAACAGGCGACAACCGCGTCGCACCCCTTCGTGAACAAGCATCGGAGAATTCCTGGGAGAATCATGAAAGAATGCGGTAATGAGAAAGTGAAGAGACGTGTCTGTGCTTCGCTGGCAGTGCAAGAAAACAGAAGTGATGTTCGAGTTGTTATGTTGTGGAACTTGTCGAATAACTTGCCGTTTGATATCCTAAAATAAAATTTACAGAAGAATTGGTTCAAAATAGAAGTAGCAATTACAATAAGGATGCGATTTTGCGGAGTCTAGAGAAGCAGTTTTCCTCTCGAGGAATTTGTTATTTCAAAGCGCATCAGTCATCAAAAGCCAGATCAAAATAATAATAATTGAGAAGTTACACAAAAGCTGAAATATCTTGTTAAATTCGATTAAAATAGAAACTTCAGCATTAAATAAATACAGAAATTTGTAATTATCAATAATATATGCTAAAGCCCAGCTAATGCAACATATTCAAAGTGAGAAACATATTTATCATTGAAGAATACTTTGGCTAATTTCTAAAATATATGTAGGAATTAAACTGTATCTACTTCGCAGCTGTCCAGAAGAAAATGAAAAAAAATACTCCCTTCAAAGTAAAATTTTCCCTCCCCACCCCCAAGAAAGGTTTGAAATGGCGTCCCTGAGTTACATCTTATGATGATTGATTATGATGGGGCTCACAACCATAGTAGACCAAGTCCACTTAAAAAAAAATGAGATAGCTCATGTACAAGATGCAATAAACTGTGTTTTATCTACTGCCATAGTGCACCAAGTCTGTAGTTCACTTACTTTCTCACAGATTGCATCTGTGTCCAGAGTTGGTGCAGTAATACGAGAAACCTTCACAACTCTACTGAATCAAGTCTATTCATCAGTGTACTACTTTTTCATCTGTGGTCCATTCTTATCTAAATCTGGCCTCATTGCTATCAAAAAACGTTGTAGTTTAAATAAATAGCGATTTCAAAACTTCTGATGAAAAATAAACGTTCGTGAATCATGAGATCTATAAACTATGAATGGAAAGTAATTTTGTTTTTTATGCCGCTCCCCCCGCCTCCTCTCGGTAAACAAACGGTAAACATACCGACAGCGTTTTTCTTTAAAAATATCATTACAAGAAAAAAAAACTCTAATCACATAGTTCGGTCTTCGGCTTAGAGAGGAATGTTCGACAAAGAATAAGTCCCCGTGGAAGAGAAATTCTATTAAAAAGTCTTCAGCGCAAAGTTTAATTTATACTTCAAGTCACTAAATACAGATACGTGTAAATTACGTGATGACATATTAATCAAGTTTTAGACAGAAAATTATGTAAATACTAGAAAACGTCTTGAAACTGAACGAGAGCGGCACTTTCGGAAAGCTAAACAGGCTAGAGAGAAAATGAAAGCTTATAAAATTAAAGTCTCAGATGTAACTTATTTCCACATTCGACTCGGAAAAAGCACTTCCTCTTCCTAAGCTTTCAACATCCATAGCTTATTATAAACCCTAGCTATATGTTTATAACTTTGGGGTGCATTCCTTTAATAAAAATTTGTGATACATGTACGTCTGGGATGAAATAGAAGGAGTAAGAGGTGCTCAAGACCTTTCTAGCTTTGTTGCAAGACACCTAAGAAAGAAAGCCTCTAAACATAAGAAAATTATTCTATATTCTGATGCCTCTGATGGCCAAAATAGGAAAATCAAAGTGTCTCTTACGCTGTTAAAATTAGTTAATAGTGCAAACATAACAGCAGAGTCAATTGAGCACAACTTCATGATGTCCGTCCACTTTTTGAATTTGGTCCAGAATTTGGTCTGATTGAAGCAGCAAGTCGCAAGAAACAACACATCTATGTCCCTGGAGACTGGAAGGAAACTATTATGATTGCAAAGAGAAAATGTCCTAAATTTGATGTCACTGAAGTTAAGAATTGCGACTTTGTTTCTACTACCGCTTTGGAACAAAGTATCACAAACAGAAAGAAGGATACCGAGAGAGCTTGTTTTAGTTGGATGGATATTAGATGGCTGCGAGTTGTGAGAGGTTCCCCCTTCACGTTGCTGTTCAAATAAACCCTCAAAGAGAACCAACCTTTACGCAAAATAAATTTGGAAAAACGAGCTCTTGGACGCAAGTTACTTTCTTTGTCAAATGTCAGTCAAGATCCAGAGGCGTTGCCATGGGGTATCTCTCCATCCAATATTTGAGAAGTTGGAAAATTTGGGCTTAGAGTTGGGAAATTATAGATTTTTGAAAGACTTTCTTTTTTAAGAAATAATAGTAAAGCAAATATGAATTCATTATTCTTCTGGTGACTTCTTTTCTGAGTGTTGTAAAAGTTAAATAATTAAAAGAAATACAAAAAGAAAGCAGCAAGACCCAACCTTAAATTGTGTTTCTCAATTCTATGAAAATATCATTCATCTACCATATCTTAATTTCTCTACTCCTGTCCATCAACAGCTGACTCTAATCCATATTGAACAATTATAATATGAATTTCAGGAGAGCTTTGTGAGCGAAAACAAGCTTTATTTACAGTAACACAGCAACAGATTGAACATTAAATTTACGGTTGTAATTTAAGCGGGTTTTGGAAGAACTTAAGCGCTTGTCCGTAGAACTCCGTTCTAAGCAAGGTTTCATTGGGCTGGGTATATAAACTGTACTCTAACTTGATTATCTGAGATGATAGCGTGGAACGATAAAAAAATTAATATTTATGTAATCTGTTCTGAACTTTCATTTATTATCTAATTTTGTTAGATAAATATTTAAAGGTAGCAGTGAATATGTCATTTTTCTGTTCCTATGTGAATAAAAGACCTAAATCATGAGTTTTTTATTAAATAAAAGTTCTCGCGAACAAGTATTCGAACCCTGAATTGTTAAGTAAAACTTAACCCTCTACCTATCAAGCTATCCGGTCATATTTGATATTCTATCGACATTTAAAGATTTTTTTTTCAACTTATAATAAAATTTGTTTGAAATTAATCTTTTAATTGATAATTAGGTTCTGAAAATTATTATCGAGAACATGCAACTTTACAAAATTTCAGAACTGTAGAACATCAGGAAATGAGTGAAAAATCGCTAAAAGAAGTTAAACAAAAGAGCGTAAAAATACGCTATAAATTAAATCATAAAATAAAAAAATGTGAATAATCTAAGATTAATGCATGGTTTTCATTTCTTATTTCCTTCTGACCTTGATTCAAAGATTTTATGTAATGACAATCATCTGTCTCCAAGACAAATATTAAAAGCAATCCCTTTTCCAAACGAAAGCTTCATTTTATACTCATGTTTTCCCTTCTAGTTTTATTTTACTTATTAAAAGCTGCACAGCTGAAAATGAATACCACAACTCACAGAAATCAAATATTTACACAGAAATCAAATATTTACGCAGAAATTTATGACATAGTGTAGGGTATTCCTCTAATAGAAGGGAACATTTCTTTAAGGGGGCACAGGACCTTTGAGTTTGTCAAATCGATCTAAAACATCGCATTTTTAAAAGTACAAAAACACAAATGATATGCAATTAAGACCTTTTTCCTTTCTGCCTAAGGTATATTCTTAACTGTATTATACAGAAAAATAAATGTTGTTTAAACAAAATTAATATTTAAATTTTAAATTTAAAAATTTATCTCACTAATGCTTGAATTAAAATCATTAACTGCTGAACGCATGATAAAACTCTAAATTATGCATATAGAAAACAATTTTTAAACAAAATAGAACCATAACACACCTACTAAATTAAAATCAAAATATACACAAAAAGTTTTGTTTAAAATTTAATTTTAGCACAAAATAAGAAAAATTTCAAAAGTTTTTTAAGTTTTTTAAGCTCAAAAAAATAAATAACCAAAATGGGCGAAATTTTTTGGTTTTATCATGAAGACGATAAAGAAACACATATTGATTCATTTTTTAAAGCTGTAGTTTATATAGTTTGAAAGTAACGGTACGCGCAAACTCCAAATTTACTAATCTGAGGTAATGCGTTTTAAAGTTTCAATATCTATGGACCTTTAATTGTATTCACCGTCTATAAATGATTATAACACAAGAAATAATGTAGATTTTTGAATAGGGTTTTTTCCAGTTTGTGAGAAATTTGTAAAAATTCAGAATAAAACAAAAACTGAAAACTGATTTTTTCAAATTTTAAAGATCCTGCCCCCCCCCCCTTTTTTTCGTAGCACTTTGCATGCAGTGACTTTTTAATTTTTAATTTTAAAAAGAGGAGGGAGGGGACATGTTGTTTTTGGCCGTTATTCCATTTTTACACTGTAAAAAAAAACGGACTAAAATACGGAAAAACTACTGGCAATCTAGATGCCAGTACTATTTCCGTATTTTAACGGAACTTTTCCCCAGTAAATTACAGAAAATTTTCCGTTAAATTCCAAAAAAACGGAAAATTTTCTGTATTGTACCGGGGAAAAGTTCCGTTAAAATACGGAAATACTACTGGCGTCTAGATTGCCAGTAGTATTTCCGTATTTTAGTCCGTTTTTTTTTTTTTTTTTACAGTGTACTGTTTTTTAAAAGTAAAAATAGTTTTTTTTAACACTCTTTTATAAGCATTCAATGCTTATTTTAAAAAGTTTTTCTAATTTCATGACTGAATTCATGCAGTTCCAAACAAGTCGGAAATTGTACGTCAAACGTGGCAAATGAGGTGCGTTCGTACTATAACTAGTTTTATAAATATTCAGATCTTGGTGCAATAGCTGTTGCACTCTTATGCAGAAATACACGGGTACAAGATTTATTACAATTAATAGCCATGTATACGACCTACGGCATTTATACACACAACGTAATATGCAAAAATTTAATTAAACTTAAAAACTCATATCGCAATTAAAAAGTCACTTCCAGAAATCATCGCTAGTATACAGTACTTCGGATGCAGTATAGTATCCGAAATCTTTTGTGTGTCCCTGTAAATACTGTGCACTTCCTATTATACAGGAAGTAACTTGTAAACCTCAGCAATATATATCAATTTTATTACACTGGTGGACAAATGTTAAGGACCAAGAAGAAATGTACACGTAAATGGAATCTACGTGAGATTGTGGGTCAAGAAGCAAACAATAGTATTAGCAGAATGTTACACAAGACTTAATATAAAAGTTTTATTGAAAGGATGTATACAGGGTACTTCAGAGGTTCTTTTTCTGAAACGGGAATATTGTCTGAAAACATGACTGTACAAAGAAAGCAAAATATTCACAATTAACGATCGCAAGTGCCATATCAATAAGGGGTGGGTTCACCGTGTAATGCGAGACAACGTTCAACACGGCGTGGTATACTCAGAACAACATGATTCAGTATCCGTTGAGGCAAGTTGCCCCATTCCTCCTTCACCGCATGGATGAGGGTTTCCTTGTTTGCGGGAGTAAATTGCGAGCAGCAATACAAGGCATCACATACATTTTCAATGAGATTCAGGTCAGGAGAATGCGCTGGCCAGTCTATGCGATGGATATCTTCGGCCTCAAGACAATCTTGTACAGACTGTGTGCGATGACAAGGTGCGTTATCGTCCATAAAACAAAACTTTTCGCCGACAGCACCTAGAAAAAGTCGAACATGTGGAAGCAGGACGTCTTCAATGTACCGTCTACCTATCATGGACCCTTGGTCAAGCACATAGAGATCCGTGCGGCCATTGAACATGATGCCTGCCCACACCATGATACTTGAAGCTCCATATCGATATCTTTCTAGAATATTTTCGCGACAATAAGCACTACCAGCCTCGCGCCATATCAGTTTACATCTACAATCAGACAATAGACTGAATCTATTCTTATCTGAGAAGAGCACAGTAGACCTGTCGTCATCAGTCCAATTGTGATGCATACGGCACCCTATAAACGGGCGCTACGTGGCGTCTCGAGAGTGGGACACAGACAACAAGTCTTTGTGCGTATAGTCCACCCTTTTTCAAACGTCTTGCAATAGTTTTCCGCGATATTTTAGTTCTTGTGGCAGCACAAAGTTGATTTGCTAATTGACCAGCTGTGTTGCGCCGGCTCCTTTATGCCGAAATAACAATATAGCGATCTTCTTGGAACTTCGTACTGCTAGGACGATCTCCTCCAGTGCGCCTAGTACATATTCCACTCTTTTGGAATGCCGCCCATAGCCTAGAAACAACAGTGTGTGCGGTGTTAAATTCACGGGCAACACCTCTCATTTTGCGTCCTCCTTCCAACTTTCCGATTGTTCTACCACGTGTAATATCATCTAAATGATGCCTCTAAGACATGTTCAAAATTTCAATGGTCAAGCTCCACTGCATCTCCTTCAATTTCTACATCTAATGACAACTCACAGCACCCGCCGATTGCCTAAAATCTCTTATATCTGCGGTCACGTGATCGACAAAAGCAGAAGTACAAAATTTGCATAAGTTTCGAAAAACAGAGTTCATCCCACATTCATGCAAATTTACACGTGTTTCTGCGGCTCTATTTCTAACTGTAATCGTTGAAAATAAAAGTGGTCCTTAACATTTGTCCACCAGTGTATGTGAAATAGTTTAACATAATTAAACTATGCCGCAAACAATGTTTACTCCTATACCATTATGTAACGGAATTCTTTTGTGTGGCCCTGTAATTGAATAATAAATATTCTTTGCACCGCATATTCTACAGAATGTATATTTTAGTGCATTCCATAAGCGCATATCAATTTCATTATGTTCGAAAGGGTGTAACGTCAAAAAAATGCACTTGAAACTATTTTTCCCCATTGGCCATAATGTAACGGAATACTTTTGACTGTCCCTGTAATTGAACTATACATCCGATTTTCATAAAATTTGAAATGACTCGACAAAATTCTGCAACGATTAGATACCTTAAATTTCAAACCATTCGGTTGGGTAGTTTTTGCGCTGTTGTATGCGGACGGACAGACAGACAGACGGACGGACCAGACGACGACTATAAGTGCTACATATTTATATAATTACGAAAGCACCTAAAAACAATTCCGTTATAGTACGTTAATTGTTCTCCGATTCTTTAAAACTAGCCGCCCTTAGCGACCAGTTTGGTCTCCCTTAAACATATGCTAAGCATTGTATCACGTTACTTTTATACATAGTTTCATTTTCTTGCCCAATCCTTCGCGAAATACGAAGATTCTGATACAGAATCCTGAACTCGGCATTTTTATGTTAGCCAGGCGTAGGTGATAAATCGCCAAACATTGTTCCCGTCGTATTTTTTCGTATTTAAAATATAGTACTTTCATTCATTTTATTTAAAATACATAACTTTAATTTAAAACTGAAATATTTAAAATTTAAGACGCGTAATAATTGCTTTAAAAAAAAAAGAAAAGTAATAAATAATACCATAAACCATGATATTTAATTTAAACAGCAAAGCTTTATTTGAATTTACCCCTTGAAAAATTGTTTATAATAGTCGCATGAAATGGACTGTTATAATACTGATTACATGATATTTACAATATTTGGCGATTTATCACCTGCTCCAGGCTAATATTAAATTGGCCGCTTGGCATACAAAAAGTGAAGCGGTCAACCCGGAACTATTGATGACAGTCACATCATTTACGCTTTTATTATATAGATTCTTCGCTTTGATTCAGGCTTGATTTATTGAAAAGTTGGCCTGTCTATAATTGCAATTTTTTGGACTATATTATCGAACTACTGAATTTTTTTTAATTACAATTTTCGCTTTATTTCTTTTTTAAGATACAACAACAAGAATGAAAATAAACATTATTTAAAGTGTCTATTTAGAATTTCAAAGAGGTTTTTTTTCAACGTATAGTCAAAATGTGGTAATCAATGTTAAACTATTGAACAATAAAAGAGTATTTAAAAAAATAATTACGAATTCTTCATTTTTATTTATATTTTCTACTTTTTAGTATTCAAGATATTTCGTTGTTGCAATTTCACAGCCAGTTATCTTATTTTGGCGAGTGTGGCAAAGCGCATAATTTTAACATACAAAATCCAAGTTAAGTTAAACGAAAGAGTGTAAAAAAGGAATGTTTATTTTGGCTGTTATGTATGTGTGTGTATATATGTCTAAAATTCTCTCAACAACCACTGAATAGACACACTATATCAAAACCTGTTACATTGCAGTTCTAACACAAGGGAAGGTACTAAAATAAACCAGACTCCCGTTAGAATACATTTATTATTAAAAAAAAAAGAGATTACATGCATAATATAATGCCTTTTATACATAACTGATTATTGGTATACGCAAAGTAAGCATGCTCAGATTGAATTATTTCCCAAATTACAAAACCTACATTTGAGAAATTGCGACACTCATCTGTACGAGTTCTATTAAACAAGTGAGAGAAACCAACAAACATTAGCTAGGTAGTAATGGGAGGCTCGCCAACATTTTGTTCAAAATTGTCACTATCAATCGATATTTATTGCCCCTATATCGCCACTCTCTTATGCATAAAGGCATTCTATACTCAGTTGTCTAAAAGTGCTATTACACGAGGCGTTAAAGTTACCTCTAATTCCGAAGGACTCAATGTTAATCTATGGCTTCAAGAAAGTCGCTCGGAAAGCAAGCAACTATTTTGTGTCGGAGCAACTTTGACGTCTGAAACAAAACGAGTCGCCAGTAACAGTCAATCAAATGCTTGGAAAACTAACGATAGAAAAACCTTTTCTCGAACAGCCAATGAAATGCTTAGAAAACGAAAAAAGTGGTACGTTAGTTGCGGGAAAACTGACGAATCGCAGGTAATTTTTGTCGCATGAAATTTTTACGTGTAATAGCACTTTAAGATAGATGTCTTACCCGTTCATCAACTTCTTGAACTCTATCCTTTTTGTTTGGTCAATGGATTTAAAGGTTGTTATAACTGCAAAAAGGAAAAGACGATGGAAAAGCCTTTTCTCGAACAGCCAATGAAATGCTTAGAAAACGAAAAAAGTGGTACGTTAGTTTTGGGAAAACTGACAAATCGCAGACAATTTTTGTCGTTTGAAATTTTTACGTGTAATAGCACTTTAAGATAGATGTCTTACCCGTTCATCAACTTCTTGAACTCTATTCCTTTTGTTTGCTCAATGGATTTAAAGGTTGTTATAACTACAAAACTACTATACTATGCTACTGCAATTCAACTTTAGATTTCAATGTGCTTGTTTCCATTCCAGTTTTAGAGCACTAAATTTTAGCTTTGCAGTTGAATCTAGACAGAACAAGTTGATTGTAAGAGTGACTTAATTTTATTTTGTGAATATGCTGATTTACTTTATGTATATACTCTATGAAATGAATGCTTAGAATAAACTCGAATTTAAAAGAAAATTTGTAAGAGACCTCAAATTACGGGAAATATATATCCTACAACTAAAACATGTTCCATGTCTTCAGTACTACAAAACTTGAATGAATAATGCTTCATGAGAAAAAAATCTTTTAAATAACGAAGGAAGCCAAAAAAACAAGTAATATAATTTTTTTAAAAGTCAAATCGTACTTAGGTCATCAAAAAAAAATGTAATATAATCCCTTAAGCTAATATTACTTTTTGTTGCATTAAAATATCTCAATTTGTTGATTTTCTATAAGCAAGAAAACTCTATTGGTTTACAGTGGAAGTCTATGGGAATTTAGGGAAATATTAGAGATATCGCCAAGTTGGCGTCAGTTTTGGCGACTGATTTTGGTCGCTAAATTTGGCGATATATCGCCATGTTGGAGACAAACTTGGGGGTATTTGGCGACAGAACAGGGTCCTTCCTATGGTAACCCTCCTTATAGGTAAAGAGATGCATTAAATACTGTTCTATAACCAATGGCCGCCATTTTGTCTTCCATATAAAACTAAAATTAATTAATTTAATTAAATTAATGAATTAATATTTAAAAAAACTGCATTAACATCAAGTGTCATCCACTACAAAGTTAAAAAAGTTATTTGAACTTGATTGGATGAATAATAAGTATTTTATTAACGATTGAAAATTTGAACAAGATATATAAATATAGGGAAAGTGTGAACTAATAGTAGGAATCCTTTTATATATAAAACAAGTAATATAAAAATTTTGTTTTTAAAGTCAATTCTTACTTAGGTCATCAAAGAAAAATTTAATATAATCCCTTCAGCTAATATTAGTTTTTGTTGCATTAAAATATCTCAATTTGTTGATTTTCTATAAGCAAGTAGGTTTACAATGGAACTCTGTGGGAATTTGGCGAAATATTAGAGATATCGCGAAGTTGGCGTCACTTTTGGCGACTCATTTGGGCCGCGAAATTTGGCGATATATCGCGAAGTTGGCGACAAACTTGGCTGTATTTGGTGATAGAACAGGGTCCCCCCCTATGGTAACCCCTTATTGAAAATACTTTAATTGATCTTCAATAACCAATGGTCGCCATTTTGTTTCCCATGCAAAACTAAAATTAATTAATTAAAATTTAATTAACTAGGGGGCTCTGCCCCCTACGAGCTACGCTCGCCAACCCCCGTTCAGGCACATTAAATTTCAAAAAGCACGCTAATTTGATCGGCTTTAAAAATATTGAATTAAAAAAAAAAAAAAAAAAAAAAAAAAAAAAAAACAGTAGCGATGTTTCTGTAAACGGGTTTCCATTCGTTTTCCTTGGATTGGGGATTTTTAAGATCAAATCTGCTGCTGTTAAGAGATACAAAGACTGTTTTCGTATTTAATTAAAAAAATTAGTTAAACATTTGAAAAAAAGTTAATGTAAAAGGAATTAAGTATACAGCGTCATTGTCTTCCGATATTTTTTAACAGCACTATAAGATAGTTCTTTTAAATAATTCATTTTAAATGTATCGTTTTAAATGTGACGTAATTTGCACCAAAGTTTCACTTCTCTTATTAATATTCACGTGAAAATACTTTTGTTGTTAGAAGAAATATTATTTGCGCTGTCTTCGAATTAACGATAATAGTTGAAAAGATCGTCTCAAAATATCAAATAAATGTCTCGAGCAAATATATTTTTTAATTTAAATTGTTTTGCCATATTTTTTGTCCATTTTAAATATGACGTAATTTCCTCCATTTACAAGTTTTAACGCATAATAATGATTTTTTTATTTTAACATTTGTTTCTCTTTTAAAATTCAAGTGTAAATATGGCTCTTATGACGTAATTTTCCTGCTTTTAACATGTAATCATTTAATTCTAATTTTAAAGTTTTTTTTCTGTTTGTAATAGCCACGTGTAAATAAATTTTTAATTTGAAGGAAATATTATTCTTTGCACTGTTTTAAAAATTGGCAACAATTTAATATCCTTTTATAAAATATGTAAAAAATATCTCTGGAAATGCTGAAAATTTGAATTTAAAATGGAAATAAATCCTCAAAAAATTAATCAAATAAAAAAGATAAATGCAGTCTGCAGACCAAGAACTTTTCATGTATAAAATGATCTAAGAATGATTAAATTCCTATGTATAGCTTTTGCTCCTATAAGCCTTTTTAATGGAACGACTTTGACCAACTTTAACATTAAAGATATCTTAAAATAATTATTCGATTTGAAAACTGTCTGCATCAGCGTGTTTATCAAACAATTCTCTATAATACCACCGATTTTCATATTTTTGTATGCAACAGTTTTTTTAATATTAACGAAGAAAGACCATGCTTAAGCATTCAAATTGGATGCCGATCTACCGGGAATATCTACGCAGATTTTCATTGGTCCAATTCCAAATCAAAACTTTTATATATACATAGAAGGATTAATTAATACTTGAAAAAACTGTATTAACATCAATTGTCATCCAGTACAAGTTTTAAAAAAATTATTTCAACTTGATAGGATGAATAATGAGTATCTATATTATAAAGGACTATATTATAAAGGACAAACATATCTGTGCGTAACGCATACGTCATTTTGCGAATGGCAACACTTTCAAATTTGAAATAAAATTTTGGTTTTGCAATTTTGCGCTCCTGCAAATTTTTAAACTTCTAAACATCGCACATTTTAAATTTTTACACCGTCGTATAAGGAAAAAAATGTACTTTTAAATGCAATTTGTTTGAAAGCTGTATCTCAATTTGTTTTTGAAATATTAATTTTTTTGTAGTTTTTAATACCATTTTTCTTATCGTGGCAACAAAAGTACCCCATTTCTATTGAAAGTTCTTCACTATGTTGAAAGTAAACGGAAAATAGTCGAAAATAGGAGATACTGTATCTTTTTTTTTTTTTTTTTTTGCCATTTTTTTTCATAAAAAGAGAAAAAAAAAATTAAAATATGGTCTATGTCAAGAATATTGTCTGTTATTCCGTGATAATGACGTCATATGCATAGTTTTCTATAGACAAAGTTTACGTCTGGATTGAAAAAGTGGTTTGCTTTAGCGGATGCAAATGACGTCATTTTATAAAAAAAAGCATGTATTTTAATTCTTAAACCTGAATTATGTTTTGTAGAAGTGCGTCATTTTCACAGCCCAGCTGCTTTGAAATTCTTCACAGGTGAAAATGCTTCACTTTTGAAAATAATTTAATCAAAAACACACACTGATAAAGCGCAATATTTTACAAAAATTTAAAGTGTTTTTATAGAAGAGAGGTGACATGCAAATAATAGCGAATTATATTACAGAAATTGATGATTCTCGCCTGGATGGATTTGCTTCGCCGAGTTCGACAAGCAAACAAATAATTCGTGGTTTAAAGTAATATAACGTTCCTGAAGTTTTTATCCAAAATTCTCTCGAATAATGAAATCTTAATGCTATTATTTAGGACATTCTACTATAATTTTATCAAGATAACATAATGCACTTAATTTAATTTTTCCTAATTTTATATAATCTATATATTTAAAACACAAGTGTGTTTTTTAGTCATCTGCCCTGATCTTTATGCTGAACCAATTTTACTAATATTTTTTTTAACTTAAAGCTCTTCATTTGTAGATGTGATCGTACTATCTGTTTGTTTTTTTAAATTGTCCCACTTTTATAATTTAATTTTAAAAGCATTTTATGGAATTTCTTCAAAATGGTGAAAATTAGATAGCTTTCATTATTGCAGACAAGAGAGAAACAATGAGGCATTTTTATCTTTATTCATGCTATTTTCTGATAAAAATTCAAAATTGTGATAAAAATTGTTGTATAGGGTTTAGTGTCGCAAAATTCTTTTAGGAGCAGAATATTATATCAGGGGCATAATAACGGAAAATGACATACTGCTTTTGCAAACACGCATTTTTCCTCAAAAATTTTTTAAATTGTTTTTCCTTCTGCATGTGTACTGATACTAAGTTTCATACACTAGGCGAAATGCTTATTTAAGTGAAAATGAAGTCATATTTAAAAGAAAACGAACATTTTCTTAGATAAAACTAAACATTTTAACACAAGTGCGTCTAAAAACATAAATTACGGAAATTTTTACTCTCCGGAATTGAGATTAGAATCTCAAGTAAAAGGTGTGTCTGTTCGCATAAAAGATGTTGCTGACAATCGTGACTTCAAGTTTTGAGTTAAAAGGATTTTTAAATGATCAAACAAAATACATTTTTTTTAAATGAAGAATATGGATAGGAGATGTGCGTATGCAAATTTTGAGAAGGTGAAAATTGCTGTTTTTCATTCCGGAATACCAAGCATAAGAGCCTCAGTTGATAACCAAATCCTAATAACTGATCATTATTATATTTTACTGATTATCTATATTATAAAGAACAAACGTATCTGTGCGTAACGCTGACGTCATTTCGCGAATGGCAACAGTTCACGATCAAATTTTGGTCTTGAAATTTTCGCTACTGCAATTTTTTAATCTTCTGACCATCGTACATTTTCAATTGTCTTCGCATAGGGAAAAAAATTATTTTCAAATGCAATTTGTTTAAAAACTGTATCGTAATTGACTGATGTATTATATTTTCTAAAATAATTTTTAAGCATGGTATTTTTTAAGTTTATCTTATCAAGTGCCGGGTTCAATACATAATAATAATAAACATTTTGAGCATAAAGCAACAAACATTTTTCCGCATGTGTTTCTGACTATTTTTGCATAACGAAATTAATACTTCTTTTATAAATAAATAAAAGAATAATATTAAAAAAACCACCAATCTAACACATTTGTGAAAGACAAATTAACGAAATTAATACTACTTCTTTTATAAACAAATAAAAGAATAACATTGTAAAAACACAAATCTAACATATTTGTAATCGTACAATTTAAATTTTTAGATCATAAAATAGTTTTTTTTTTTTGTTTTTTTTCAAATGGAATTTGTTTGCAAAGTTCATCTCAGTTTACTGATTGTCTATGGTTTTAAAAACAATTTTAAAACATGAAATATTTTTAAATTTATCTATATCGCGCGGAGCTCGATTACGAAAGATTAATCCGTTTACCCTTAAAACAAAATAAAGAGTTCATCATTTTCTTACGGCTAATATCCATTAAAAAAAACTTCCCTATAAATAAATAAATAAAATAATATAAATAAAGCACAAAATTTAAGAGACATGTATAAGCTCTGAAATTATCAGAACATAAAAGGATGCCATAAGTAGCAAAATCTTGGTCAAATAACTCTTAGCATGCGGCTAATAAGAAAGTATCGCTTTTGATAAATTTCAAAAATTTATTTAATTGTATAATTCGTATTTTCCATATGAAAAATGCTTTTTTAATGTAAGTGGGCAATCTAAAAAATTTATTGCATATAAAAAAATTTATTAGTTTTCAATTAAAAAAAATGTTTTCACCTATATTCTTTAACCCGGGAAGCCCAGGTACGATCCCCTAGTTTTATTAACGATTGAAAATTTGAACAATATCTATAAATATATAAATAAATATAAGTAGAGTGTGAACTAATAGTAGGAATTGAAAAAAGTTTTGATTTGGAAATGGACCAATGAAAATCTGCGTAGATATTCCCGGAAAATCGTCATCCAATTTGAATGCTTAAGCATGGCCTTTCTTCGTAAATATTAAAAAAACTGTTGCATACAAAAATATGAAAATCGGTAGTATCATGGAGAAATGTTTGATAAACACGTTGATGCAGACAGTTTTCAAATCGAAGAATTATTTTAAGAGATATTTAATGCCAAAGTTGGACAAAATCGTTCCACTAAAAAAGTTTTATAGCAGCAAAAACTGTACATAGGAATTTAATCATTTTTAGATCATTTTATGCGTCAGAATTTCCCGGTGTGCAGACTGTATTTCTTTTTTTAATTTGACTCATTTTTTGAGGTTTTATTTCTATTTTAAATTCAAATTTTCAGCATTTCGAGGGATATTTTTTACATATGGTATTAATTTAAACTGTTGCCAACTATATAAACAGCGCAAACAATAATGTTTGCTTCAAATTAAAAATTTATTTTACACGTGACTATTATAAACAGAAAATATAAAAAGCAGGAACTCATTGAAAATTACGTCATAAAAACTATATTTACTTACACGTGACTTTTAAAAGAAAAAGAATATTGTAAAATAATAAATTCATTAACATGCGTTAGAATTCTTAAATAGGAGAATTTACGTCACATTTACGTCACATTACACTTATTACGTAAAATGAACAAAAAATAATATTGCAAAACAGTTAAAATTAAAAAATTGCGCGAGACATTTATTTGATATTTTAAGATGATCATAATATTTCATTTCTAACAAAAGTATTTTTACATGAATATTAAAAAGAGAAAGAAAAGTTTGGTGAAAGTTACGTCGCGTTAAGAGAACTAACGGAGCTTGCAATTTCTAAAAGACAATAAACCTGATGAGTTAGTGATTTTGAGTCTCCAGCCTGGGAGCGAAGGTTCGATTTAACTTCAGAGTTGTTTTGCGGACTGACTTGGAAAGACGTTCCAGTCAGATTCCGATAGCGCGCCGAAGTATATTGAAGGCCGGTAAACCCGAAAAGCCCCCTTTATCCCTTTAAAACTTGTATATAGTTTGTATGTCCTGTAAATATAATTCATGCCTTACTCCAGACATTAAAATCGTGTTATTTCTACACCATCGAGTCATCAATTAGAAGTATTTATCACCAAAGGTCAACCGCAGTCAATTCCACATACATAGCTACACAAAAGAATTGGAGTATCTTTCCGACTATTGATTAAATCTGTTTTTCAAATATGTTATACGTTTTCTAAAACGTTTACTTAGATATTTTCTTTACCTTATTAAACGGCGTAGTTTTGTTAAGGTACTCTGGAAGTGTTGGAAAGTGTTTCATAATCTATGCTTGATGAATGATTTTTCTTTCTCGTTTATATGTGTCATTACTACTTTCAAATATCTCCAGAAAAGAAGCAGGCAGTTATCTCATTTCTCTCTTGAATTATAACCCTTTAAATTTTGAGAATATTTTTTAAATCAGCATTTTTGATAGCTGAGAAACTCAAAGGGGCGAAGCTATATTTATATCAGTAGGGGGCTCGGCCCCCTACAAACTATGCTCGCCAACCCCCGTCCAGACTCCGCAGACTCTAAATGCACGCTAATTTCATCGGCTTTAAAAAGATTTCGAAAGATTGAATTATAATTTAAAAAACAGTGGCGATCTCCCTATAAACGGGTTTCTATTCATTTCTCTTTGATTGGGAAATTTTAACGCCAAATCCGTTGCGGTACTACTTGATTATCCAGTCGACCAATTTCGCCAAATTATACAAATTGACATAATTTTTATTTTAAATAACGAAAGAACAAATAAATTAGTACAACATTAATAAAAATACAAATAAAATGTCGAAATCAAAATAACTTGATGACGTAGACACGTGTAACAACATTTCAAAATAAGCTAATATAAAAGGAATTAAGTAAACAGAGTCTTTGTCTCCTGGTATTTTTTAACAAAGCGAAAAGAAAGTTCTTTTAAATGAGACATTTTAAATTAATCGATTTTAATCTGACGTAATTTTGACCAAGCTATTCTTTCTCTTTTAAATATTCACGTGAAAATACTTTTGTTAGAAATGAAATATTATTTGCGCTTTCCTAACAAAAATAGTTGAAAAGATCCTCTCAAAATATCAAATAAACGTCTAGCACAATTTCTAAATTTAAACTGTTTTGCAATATTATTTTGTGTTCATTATAACTGTAATGTGACGTAAATATGACGTTATTTCTCCTATTTAAGACTTCTAATGCATATTAATGAATTTATTATTTTACAATATCCTTTCTGTTTTAAAATTCACGTGTATACTTTTTATGACGTAATTTTCAATAAGTTCCTGCGCAATTATTTAATTTTAATTTGAAAGTATCTTTTCTATTTATAATAGTCACGCGTAAATAAATTTTTATTTTGAAGCAAACTTTATTGTTTCCGTTGTTTATACAGTTGGCAACAGGTTAAATTAGTACAATTTTCTAAAATAAGTAAAAAATATCTCTCGAAATGCTGAAAATTTGAATTTAAAATAGAAATAAAACCTCGAAAAATGAGTCAAATTAAAAAAAATAAATGAATTCTGCACCCCGGGAAATTATAACGTATAAAATGATCTAAAAATTATTAAATTCCGATGTATAGTTTTTGCTCCTATAAAACTTTTTTAGTGGAACGATTTTGTCCAACTTTAGCATTAAATATCTCTTAAAATAATTCTTCGATTTGAAAACTATCTGCATCAGCGTGTTTATCAAACATTTTATAATACTACCGATTTTCATATTTTTGTATGCATTATTTTTCTTAATATTAACGAAGAAAGACCTCCAGTCACAAAAAATTCAAAACCGGCGGCGGCGGTGACAGCGGTAGTTACTTTTTTTTTTTTTAGAATAGAGAGATATTTTGCAAGGCAGGATCTCTGCAGTTTATATATTATGTAAGTCGTTTTCTGTTATTCCAATCGGTCTATGATTTACGGAGGCTCGAAATTGCAAAAATCACAGTCCCCTTTGAATAAAAAGGACATTTAGAATCAAAAAACATTTTGCTTAATAATTTTTCTGAATATATTTAGAGACATGTTTCTGGAATCCACTGTACGTTTGTGCTATAATTAAAGGTTCAAGAGTCATAATAGTCCAAGATTTTTTATTCCTCTATTAGAGTATTGAATACATGAAGTTAATTCTGTTATATCCCTATATCCATACCATGAGAGTCAATGAAATCTCTCTTTCTGAACACTGCATTGACGAAAAAATCACAAAAAAAAAAAAAAATACACAAGATAATATTTCATTTCATGGACTCTTATGGTTAATCTTATGGCTGCTATAATTTTTGAATTCGCGTCCCCTTTGCTTACTACAAACTACCTAACCAAATTATGATTGCTGGTTGTTTACGCTATGCCTGCCACGACGATGAACTTTAAAGTTAACTACGGACTTTTTCAGTCGGTTTTCACTGGTAAGATTGAAGATGGATCCAAAGTGGTAAATAAGATAATGAGTAAAGTCGTTTGATCTTCGTTTTAGGCTTAACATACACAACTAGCTTTCACTGAATAACTGGAGATGACAAAAAGATAGAAGCAGATCTTTTTTCCTTCAGATGATTAATAACAAGACTAAAGTTTCGAGAGGGATTAATTTGCAGCTCTCATCCTCATGTGATCAATAACAGAGATAAGTTAACCCAACAAGCTAAAGGTGTTTTACTTTTTTGAGATTAACGACTACTATACAATTGCTCACCTGATGATGAGCGCTGCAAATTAATTGCTCTCGAAACTATAATCATGTGTTCAATATCTGGAGGAAACAGAAGATCTACATCTATCTAAATAACATTCATATTTGGTTAGGTAGTTTGTAGAGAAGAAAAACGCTGAGGATTAAAAATAGAAGAATTTGTAAGTCTTTTTTAATTTATTTTATTTAATTTTTAGTTTTTACAGTGTTATTAATTTTTATGAAATCGACTTTAAGCTTATACAAATCAATGCTTTGGATACTAAAACTGTTAATTGCCGAATTACTTAATATGTTTTCGAAATGGTGAAAATAAACAAGATACAAAGTAAAAAAATGCTTTTTAGTATATTTTATTTCCATGATTTACCACAATAGCTAAATTAATAAACACTTTTCAATTTTAATTTTACAAGATATATTTTACTATTATACTGCGTAAATAAATATTGCATATAGGTCAGATTTTTAATATTTTCAATAGACATTTTCTTTTTAAAATCCTCTTCACAACCTCTAATCAGAGTTATCCCTTTTCTGCCTATAAACTAGAGGCCCACAACCTTTTCAAGAGGAGGGCCACTTACAAAAATGTCTGGGTGTCGGGGGCCACATCAGTAACACAGTAAGAATTCTATTTTGAGGAGTTAGGGGAGGCGGGATCTATGGACTATAATCAGATTTAAAAAAAAAAAAAACATGATTTCAGAGAGGGGCAGTTTTACAGATCTAGGTTCCTCTACCCAGTCAGTTAGGAGTGATAATGAATTAAAAAAAGGGAAAAATCTGAAATTCACAGCAAATTTTCTGAAAGGTTGCTACAGCAGAGGGAGTGGGACCCCCGGCACTAATTATTTTTGTTGCAGGTTGGGTTAACTCTGTTTTTAGTTCGGTTCAATTTTAGCCTAAGTGTAGATTCCTGCAATTTGGGTTTGGGTTAACCGAATTTTTTAAAAGTTAGTTCAGTATAGTATTTCAAATTAAAAATTATACTTATGATAAACGTAGATGTTTGTGTGCTGTTTTCTAAAGAGACTGGTGCCTTTTTTTTTGTCGCAATAATTTCATGAAATTCGCGCTTTTTCTGCGATCCTTTGGCGAAATTCACGTTATTTCGAGATCTTTTGGCAAAATTTCTATTTTTTTCGCAAACTGTTGACGAAATATGCCTTTTTTAGTGATTCTTTCACGAAATTCGTGTTTTTTCGGCGATCTTTTGACGAAATTTGTATTTTTCCCGCGATCCTTTGACGAAATTTGCATTTTTTGCGATCTTTTAGCGAAATCTGTGTTTTTTTCGCAATTTTTTCACGAAATTTGCCCTTTTTCAGCGATTTTTTGACGAAATTTACTTTTTTCTGTCATCCTTTGACGAAATTCGCGTTTTCCTGTGATCCTTTTGACAAAATTTCTATATTTTTCGCAAACTGTTGGCGAAATTTGTGTTTTTTGTGATACTTTGACGAAATTTCCATTTTTTAGCGATCCTTTGAAGAAATTGGAGTTTTTTCGCGACGCTTTGACAAAATTCGCGTTTTTTTCACGATTCTTTCACGAAATCTGCCTTTTTTCGCGATCTTTTCACGAAATTCGCACTTCTTTCGCGATTTTTTGATAAAATTTGAGTTTTTAAAACGATTTTTTTTAACGAAATTCATGTTTTTTGAGTGATTCTTTGAGGAAATTCACGATTTTTCTGAAACCTGTGGGTAAAAAATTGCGATTTTTTCCAGTTTTAAATTGACGAAATTCCCAGGCCACAGGTTGTACATCCCTACTATAAACAGATGCGTTAATGCATTGCGATATTTCATGCTTGATGCGATTCCAAACATCTTGCCAAAATGACGTTTTGATTGATCATTGGTAGAAATTGTCAAAATTATATCGTTTAAATTTTACGACTTTTTTGCCATTTATTTCCTAATTTTTCAATCTTTCCCCGATATCGAATGGTGTTATTCCTATCTGTTTCTGTCCTGTTTTACAGTAGCACCAACTTTTGAAAAATATTGGGTGTGCTGAAAAGGTTTTAAATAAAATAACACATACAATTTTTTTTATTTTAGTGAGTGTGTGTGGGGAGAGGGGCGGAGGAGAAGTGAATGACTAAAGATGAAAATTCGAAGTCAAATTAAGGTTTTCTAACTAAAATGTAAAATTATTATAACTTAATAAATAATTTTATTAAATTATTGTCTTTTAAATTATTCCTTATAAATACATTAATATTTATTATAAATAAGATAAAAATTGCTAACTCTTGAAAAAGCAAAAAAGTAAATGTCAATACATTTGAGTGTTTTATCGATTCAAGACATTAAAACAGAATATGTAGGAATTTTTTTTGAGAAAGAGAAATTTAATTGTGCATCCCCTGAACAGGCTTATAGGGGTCATGTAAGTTTAATTGATGTCCTTACTATTTTACATAAAAATCGCTAACTCTTGATAAAGCTAAAAAGAAAATGTCAATACAGTTGAGCGTTTTATCGATTTAAGACATTAAAACAGAATACGCAGGAAATTTGTTTTTGAGAGAAATTTAATTGTACATCCCCTGAAGGGGCTTTTAGTGGTCTTGTAACTCTAACTGATGCCCTTACTATCTTACAAAAAAATATATTTTGATAATATCAATAAAATCAAATTTTATTTCAGCGATTAAATAAATAAATAAATGAATAACGAAATAAATCGATAGAAAATGGGTGGGTGCGGAGATCAAATTATTGGGTGGGCTCCCGCCCCGCTCCCGCCCCACGGGCCCATATAAGTTGGCGCCACTGCCTGTATGTTCATTTTATTGACAGCCCTTTTTATATAAATATAATAAATATAATTTAACTATAATGAATATAAAGATGACAAATGTGACATGTTTGTAAATTATCTACATAGTAATTTTTTTAAATCACGTTTTACCAAATAGATGGCGTTGTTCTGAACTCTTACATGGCTAATAAGTGCCATCTATCGGTGAAATGTTTATCCACTTTTAAGTTACTGTATACAAATTTACTAGCATCTTATAAGCGTTTCAATTTTTTCAGTATTATGTTTGTTATACGTCAGGAAATAATGATTTTTAAAGTTCGGGAGTTCTTTTTTCGGACACCATGTATCTTGAAATATTAAGAATAATTATTAATTATAACCGAGAAGTACTAAATACTATTGTTGTCTCTACTAATATTATATATATGATCCCGTTCCAGATTACATATATAAAGGAAAATATAAGTTCTTTTGCTTATATGTTTTATTATTATTACTCGTATTATTATTATTATTATTATTATTATTATTATTATTATTTTTAGATAATGTTTTTAGCTATGCCTTGAATTCTGGAACTATTTAATTGGACATTGATTAGGATTTTTTTAATGTAAAAATGTTTTAAAATAATGTTACGTTTTATTTTCACAAAAACAAAGTTAGCCGATTTTTGTACATGTTTTTGATTAGTGAACACGAAAAATCACATTTAAGATATTCCACTAACTACAATTTAAGGTGCTTCTGCTTCACATGCACGGGCCCATATAAGTTGGCGCCACTGCCTGTATGTTCATTTTATTGACAGCCCTTTTTATATAAATATAATAAATATAATTTAACTATAATGAATATAAAGATGACAAATGTGACATGTTTGTAAATTATCTACATAGTAATTTTTTTAAATCACGTTTTACCAAATAGATGGCGTTGTTCTGAACTCTTACATGGCTAATAAGTGCCATCTATCGGTGAAATGTTTATCCACTTTTAAGTTACTGTATACAAATTTACTAGCATCTTATAAGCGTTTCAATTTTTTCAGTATTATGTTTGTTATACGTCAGGAAATAATGATTTTTAAAGTTCGGGAGTTCTTTTTTCGGACACCATGTATCTTGAAATATTAAGAATAATTATTAATTATAACCGAGACGTACTAAATACTATTGTTGTCTCTACTAATATTATATATATGATCCCATTCCAGATTACATATATAAAGGAAAATATAAGTTCTTTTGCTTATATGTTTTATTATTATTACTCGTATTATTATTATTATTATTATTATTATTATTATTATTATTTTTAGATAATGTTTTTAGCTATGCCTTGAATTCTGGAACTATTTAATTGGACATTGATTAGGATTTTTTTAATGTAAAAATGTTTTAAAATAATGTTACGTTTTATTTTCACAAAAACAAAGTTACCCGATTTTTGTACATGTTTTTGATTAGTGAACACGAAAAATCACATTTAAGATATTCCACTAACTACAATTTAAGGTGCTTCTGCTTCACATGCATTTGAATGCGATGTTGTAATAGAAACATTCATATATCAGGGTAACGAGTGTTGTATTTTGACACGCTGCACACTGAGACGAAGTGGCTTTTTGTACAGATATTGACAAAGAGGTTTTCAGTATTTTCAGTGTCTGTTCACAATTCCCAATCATGGCACTTATAAAAAGTGTTAATTTTATAGATTTTTAATTCAAAAATCTTAAATTTTAGATATTTTAAAACAAAAAGGTGTTGGTTTATTTTTAATGAGATTTGTCAGAAGCACGTTTTTTACGAGGATTTTCATTCAGTCAAACAATGCCAAAGTTGCACCTGGTTGCAGGTAATCTCAACGTTTTTCCCTCCTCAAATGCCTACAAAAGAGGAATGTGCCAGCGATTTTGTGGGATATAGTGAGATCTTGATTTTACCAGAGAAAATATTGAAAATTATAAAATTTTCTAAAACCATTAGAATCAAAACCCCATTAATTAAAAAAATATATTAAGCTCATAATATTGTTCCAAAGACGGAAAAAATTTTACAAATATAAAAAGCTAGATTTGCATCACATTTTTTCTTTCACCAGTTATTCATATTTGCTTTTCACCCGTTTTTCCTACTTTTCCGATACCTTTCCTTCTATAACTAGACGATATGTAATGGGGCTATACGGTATGTAAGGGGGAAAAGCATGTATGGTTTCTCATGCTGTGGGGCTTATACAACAACTCTACTTATTTACAAACCTTGAGGAAATACATACAAATTTCACTTATATCGTGGAAATTCGTCGTTTCGACAAACCGTGCACCATCGACTGAAAACAAACCAAACAAATTAGAGATTCTTCTCTATAAATTTATCAAGTACAAACCTTAATATTGTAATATTATGTAACAGTAAAAAAAAAAAAAACTTTCTATTCCAATTTCTTATCAAGATTTATCTATGAATGATAATAAAATTACTTGCTGAAAGACTAAATCACGTTAAATATATCTTATACTATAATGCGAGCAAAAATTGTGTGTGTGTGTGTATGTAAATTTTATCTCGAAAACGGCTCGAACGATTTTGTTTAAATTTTGTACCCTACCGTTTTCGAATATGAAAAGACCATTGGGAGGGGTCATGTGTTCGAGAAAATTCGATTAGTGGGTCATTTTGGGTCATAATGGGTCAGGGTCAAGCTAATTATATCTAAAGTACGGCTCAATCGATTTTGACTAAATTTTGTATGCAACCATTTTCGGGTACGAGAAGACTATTGGGCTAGGTCACATGTTCGAGAAATTTCAATTTGTGGGTCATTTTTGAGTCACTGTGGGTCAAGCTATTTTTATATAAAAAACGGCTCTAACGATTTTCACTAAACTCTATATTCTACAGTTTTGGATTACGAGAAGACCATTGGGCTAAGTCACATGTTCGAGAAAATTCGATTAGTGGGTCATTTTTGAGTCACCGAGGGTCAAGCTAAGTTTATCTAAATAACGGCTCCAACGATTTTGAAAAAATTTCGTAATCTATCGTTTCCGGGCACGAAAAGGCCATTGGGATGGGTCACGTGTTCAAGAAAATTCGATTAGTGGGTCATTATGGGTCAGGGTCAAGCTGATTATATATAAAAAACGGCTCAAGACATTTTCACAAAATTTTGTAATACACCGTTTCTGGGCATAAGATGACCATTGGGCTAAGTCACATGTTCGAGAAAATTCGATTAGTGGGTAATTTTGAGTCACAATGGGTCAGGGTCAAGCTAATTGAATCTAAAAAACGTTTCAAGACATTTTCACAAAACTTTGTAATTTACCGTTTCAGGGCATGAGATGACCATTGGGCTAAGTCACATGTTCGAGAAAATTCGTTTAGTGGGTCATTTGGGTCACAATGGGTCAGGGTCAAGCTAATTGAATCTAAAAAACGGCTGAAGACATTTTCACAAAATTTTGTAATATACCGTTTCTGGGCATGAGATGACCATTGGACTAAGTCACATCTTCGAGAACGTTCGATTAGTGGGTCATTTTTGGTCACAATGGGTCAGGGTCAAGCTAATTGTATCTAAAAAACGGCTTAAACAATTTTGACTAAATTCCGTATTCTATCGTTTTCGGACTCGAGAAGACCATTGGGCTAGGTCGCATGTTCAAGAAAATTCGATTAGTGGGTCATTTTGGGTCACAATGGGTCAGGGTCAAGCTAATTGTATTTAAAAAGCGGTTCAAAATATTTTGACAAAATTTTGTATAACACCGTTTCCGGGTATGATAAGACCATTGAGCAGGGTCTCATGTTCAAGAAAATTCAATCAGTGGGTCATTTTGGGTCTAATGGATCAGGGTCAAGCTAACTGTGTCTAAAAACGGCTCAAACGATTTTGACAAAACTTTGTATTACACCGTTTCTGGATAAGGTAAAACCATTGGGCTGGGTCACATGCTCAAGAAAATTATATTAGTGGGTCATTTTGGTGGCAATGGGTCGGGGTCAAGCTAACTGTATCTAAAAAAGGTCCAAACGATTCTGACAAATTCTTTTATTATACCGTTTCACAGAACAAAAAGACCATTGGAATAGGTCACATGTTCGATAAATTTCGGTTAGTGGGTTATTTTTTAATCAACGTGGGTCAAGCTTATTTTATCTAGAAAACGACTAACGATTTTCACTAAATTTTGTATTCTATCGTTTTCAGGCTCGAGAAGAGCATTGTATTAGGTCGCATGTTCGAAAAAATTCGATTAATATTTAATATTGGGTCAGTATGGCTCAGGGTGAAGCTAATTGCATCTAAAACAGCAAGAATTATTCAGTGGGAATAATATATCGAGATAAACACAAAGCTAATTTTGACCGAGCTTAGCTCAGTCATTCCTGCTAGTTTATTACTTAACATTTAAAACTACCGAGCGCTAGAACCTAAACAATGATTTGTTAAGAGAACATTAAAAGTTAACTTCTTACCATGTGGGAATGTCGCGATAGCTCGATATGTTCTTTTGAACCAGGCGTTGCTGCCAAACACCATTTATCTCAAGTAAGTCCCTTTCTTAAATATTATTCAATGTGCCGAATCTTCATTAGCATAAAAAGTTACTCTTCTTTAAAACGCACATTCTGACGAGACTCAATTCGCCACTCCGGGAACTTAGAGACCTTGATAGAAGAGTAATGTTCACTTACGCATACAGGGTCCATCACAAGGGCCGTGGGTGTACGTAGAGGGCGCAGGAGAGAGCTGTCACACCTTTTTTTTAAGTAAAAAGAGAAAGTACTAACTAGGTAAATTCCACCACTTTTAACGAAAATCCTGTGTACTACCATGCATTCACAGAGAACAATTGTAGAGGGCCTTTATAAAGAAGAGTACGGACACCTTTTCTTCTATATTATAACTGTAGTTTGCTCGGTAGTACGAACACTTTTCTTATAACATCGGAATAATAAAAAAAGAAATGTCACGGGATAAAAATAAAACCCCGAAACATATTTTGGACGTATCATTTTTATAGAATGATTTGCGACAGAATTTTTACGCGGGAATACTTTTTTTTTATGACTGTACGTGTACATATCAACAGAAAATCACTAAAATTAAATTTAGTTGATTTTTTTTTTCAATTCTTACTTACAAAATTAAAATCACACTTATTCCTTTTAGTTAAATATATTAAAATAAAACATTGCACGTATCAATTTTATAGAATGATTTGCGACAGAACTTTTACGCGGGAATACTTTTTTTTATGACTGTGCATATCAACAGAAAATCACTAAAATTAAATTTAGTTGATTTTTTTTTCAATTCTTACTTACAAAATTAAAATCACACTTATTCCTTTTAGTTAAATATATTAAAATAAAACATTGCTTATTGATAAAAATATTTTTGGCTCATTAATAAATGAAAATTTCCTTGACATCATCGGATTCATACATTTTAGTTAAAGATTTTTTTTAATAAAAAAGAGCAACCATGATAAAAAAAAAGAAACTAACTTGCTAATATTTCATTTAAAATTACAGACACCCTCCATGTCTTCTGTGAAAATCGGCAGAATGCATAAGTATGTATACTTCTTTTAATACTTCATACAAGTTAAAACTAACTTCATATTTGAATATTGATTTCTTTATATTTATATCATTTTAGAATATTATCGTTTAAGACAGAAACTTGACTTTTTTCATTGTCCTTTTTGACTTTCGATAGGTAAACACTAGCTAGAATATTCACAAACAGTAAAATGAAGCTCATTTCAGCAGCATAAGTGAAACTCATCCGGCATCCAAATTTGTCCAGGCCAACTCCAGCAAGAAGACTTCCTGTGGCAGCACCTAAAAATTATATTGCATCTTAATTAGTAACTGGATATATATAATTACAATGGTCAACAAATTTGAACTTTTGCTCTTTCACAAAAACGAAATTAGTTGTTTCTTATGCGCTTTTTTGTGCTGATTTCGATCATAGTTTTAGATTTACTCCATCAGGTTTTGTTTTTGAGATATTTGCATATAATTTATGCAAATTTTGTACATTTTGCAAAATTATATGCAAATTTTGTAAATTTTGTACAATTATATGCAAATTTAAGGCATAAAGCATTATCAGACTGGCTTTTTTGTTTTATGTTATGATTACTGTCTAATTTGCGTCACAAAAACGTTGTTTTTGAGATTATACTGGCATGTGACCATATTATATTATCACCAGTATATGACATAACTTTCGGGGCTGTCAACTGGAAAGGAGGCCATGACAGAGATTTTACTAAAACACAACAGTTTATTTATAACAGTAAACATGGAATTAGCAGTGGAGCGGGTGGATTTAAAGCAGATAATCAGAAATAAGTTCACTTTAAGAAAGACGAATACTCCGTTCGTACGAAATATTTAAAAAACATTAGACCGCCATTTTTTAGGCGGTGACCTCCCAGAATTGGATGCCTGTTCGCATCGCCAAAAATCATCTAAGTGACTCAGTGACTCAGTGAACGTCACTGTGTCTGAGATCAAAAAAAATGTAATGTGTGCGCATGCGCATTAAATAAAACCGGTCGCAACAGCCAATCAGTTAAAGATAAGGTTTATAGTCAATCAGAATGAGTGGTAGTGGTTGTATCTAACCAAAGAAAGTTGAAAGTCATTGAGAAAGTTTGTGGAAGTCACTCAGCGAGTTCGGCGGTCTGAGATATCGGAAATAGATATTAGGGTATATCCTTTATTAAATTTAATTCACTTAATTCGACTCCAAATGATCTCTCAGTTCGTTCTGCAGGAACATAAGAAATTCACTTCTTAGGTTCCTGCAGAACGATAATATCAACATATATAGAATCCCGTTGATTCAGATGTTTCTCTTTATTCGAAATAGAAAGCTCAACTTCTTACCAAATACGTGAAAACTCATATCAGAAGACCTTATCCAAACTGCTAATTAGAAGCTCCATTTGAAGTCAACACGTGGTTCGAATTTCACAAGAGGACTAACAAACCCGACGCTGAAATACAGGGTTGCCAGTTTGACCTCCATTTTTATTCGGAAATTTCAAATTCACACCAGAAAAAAAAAAAAAAAAAAAAAAAAGCAATTTAACAAATTACAACGACCATTTGGAAAATGATTTTTTCAAAGACTAAAATTTAAGACATAAGAAATCGCACGAAGTTGATCATGCATTACGTACGCCATGAATTAAAACATTAATAGTGTTATTACACGTAATGATTGCAAGCGACAAAAATCTCCTGCGACTCGTCAGATTTCCTGAAACTTACGTATTATCCACCTTAAACTTACGTATTATCCAAGCATTTCATTGGCTGTTCGGGAAAAGGCTTTTCCACCGTCAGATTTCCAAGCATTTGATTGGCTGTTACTGGCGACTCGCTTCGTTTCAGGCGTCAAAGACGCAAAGGGAAAATACAGATTACTGTATAGACCAATCAGAAAATGAATAAAATGCGGATTCAACCAATAAAACTCTCCAGATATGTTTCTGATTTCATACCCTGACAGAGAACAATAACCATTTTTCTAAATGGTTAATAATAGTATTTTAGGCTTTATTTAACGAGGGACATTTAGCGATCACATAAAGTAAAACTTCTTTCGAAATTTATGGTATGAATTTGAAATTTTGGATTAAAATTGGAGGCCAAACTGGCAACCCTGGTGAAATGTGTTCAAGATCAACTGATCTCATCTACTACTGCATTATAAATACATGCGTACTTTATGAAACTTGACCATTGGCACAAATCTTAGGCTCACGATCGCATGCAAAATCTCAAAACACACTCGGTACGTTAGAATACTCTTTAGGCACTCCTCTAAAAGTGTTCTATAAATCCTGCATTTAAGAGACCTCACTAGTCACTCAAAAAGACCTGGATGATAATGTTAATCCTATGGGGAAGTTATTTTCAAATATCTCGCTTAAATTTTGATATTTTCGAATGATTTTCTTTGCACAGGATAGCGGAGGATGATCTACATCCGGGATAGTTTTTACTTTTTTATTTTGGTTTCAGATTAAAAAAAATATATATATTTTACTTTCGGAACTGGTTTGAACCGGTTCCGAAAGTTAAAGTAATTACAAAAAAAAAAAAAAAAAAATCTGAAACTAAAATCGAAAAAGTAAAAACTAGGCCGGATGTAGATCGTCCTCCGCTATCCTGTGCAAAGAAAATCATTCGAAAATAACAAAATTTAAGCGAGATAATTAAATATAACTTCCCCATAGGATTAACATTATCATCCGGGTCTTTTTGCGTGACTAGTGTGGCCTCTTAAGCGTTTCATAAAATCGTTACATTAGAATATTATATATACAGGGTAGATTTATTATTATAATTGATTATTTTTCGTTTAAGAGAATTTTTCACTATAGACACGTTCCGTGTTCACACGTTTTACTATTTAATAAATAATAAACATGCATATTAAATCTTTTATTCACATATCTGTTACTCATTTGGTCATTTTCACACCCTTTTATTTTTATTTAACTCAACTGTGTTTTTGTATTCACAGATGGAATTTTGGAATTGACTTTTTACTCACTTCCTGAATTATAAAAAAAATATATACTAAGGTGCATTTTAGATGACAATATGACATTTTAATATTTTTACAGCTAATTTTAACGCATTTTTTCACTAGCCAGGTGATAAATCGTCAAATATTCTTTAGGGTTAACATTGTGTATGAGTTATAGGACTGGACAACAATGGATTTAATTATGCAAAAAAAAACGCTCGCCAAAAAGGGCAAATGGCTATGTAGCTGCAACAACAATGTATTTTAAGCTCTATAAAGTAGAAAATATAAATACTAAATAAAATGTGTAACATATTTTTTAAACATTACGCTTTAATCATTTAATAATTTTCATATTTATTAAATTATGATTATACGCTGGGAAATCATTTTAGAAATACTAAAAAATATTGCTTAAATAATACTTTTCCCCCTTTCCTGTTGCCATATCTGAAAAAAGAAAGACAGCAAAAATTATACATTTTTTGATAAATTCACTACCTCGCGCTTTTTACTAAACGTAAAAAAAAAAGTTATTAATCGTTGCCAATCACATTCACTTCAGTAATTTAACATTATTAAATGTATGACTTGGTAAAAATCACCACAAAAAAAAAAGTGCAAAAATCGTAGGCAATTGACCCCAAAATCTGTTGGCAATTGGCCTATTTCTGCAAATATTTTCAAGAATATCTTAAAAAATTCTGCAGATATTTTTAAAGTAAATTTAAATCTGCAATTTTTTTCAGATTTTGGGACAATTTCTGGAGAAAGTGGAGATTTCTTCAGATAATCTTAAGATAGTGAGGATGGTAAATTATATAAAATATATAAATAAATATATACTGCATATAAAGTATAATAAAAAATAAATTTTAAACTATAATAATAAAATAAACTTTAAACAATAATAAATAAATTATACAGATGTAAAAAAAATAAGGACTACTGTAATTAGTATAATTGGCGTCATGTTTCGCGCAGGTGTATCTGACCTGGTCCGGATAATACGTAAGTACCTTTCCCTTAATTAATTCCGAACCCACCCACCTTCATCCCCGTCCCAGATACTAGGCTAATATAAATTCAATTAAGTATGATTCACATAAATCTATAGAAGTGTTTACCAGAAGTATTTAAATCGATCAATATCTCTCTCTCTCTATTCTAAAAAAAAGTAACTACCGCTGTCACCGCCGCCGCCGCCGCCGCCGCCGCCGCCGCCGCCGCCGGTTTTGATTTTTTTGTGACCCGAGGCCTTTCTTCGTTAATATTAACAAAAATCATGCATACAAAAATATGAAAATCAGTGGTTTTATACAGAAATGTTTGATAAACACGCTGATGCAGACAGTTTTCAAATCGAAGAATTATTTTAAGAGTTATTTAATGCTAAAGTTGGACAAAATCGTTCCACTAAAAAAGTTTTATAGCAGCAAAAACTATACATAGCAGTGTAATCATTTTTAGATCATTTTATGCGTTAGAATTTGCCGGAGTGCAGATTGCATTAATTTTTTTATTTTGACTCATTTTTTCAGGTTTTATTTCTATTTTAAATTCAAATTTTCAGCATTTCTAGAGATATTTTTTACAGATTTCAGAAAATTGTACTAATTTAAACTGTTGCCAACTGTATAAAAAGCGCAAGCAATAATGTTTGCTTCAAATGAATAATTTATTTACACGTGACTATTATAAACAGGAAAAAAACTTTCAAATTAGAATTAAATAATTACGTATAAAAAGCAGGAACTTATTAAAAATTACGTCATAAAAAGTGTGCACGTGAATTTTAAAAGAGAAAGGATATTGTAAAATAATAAATTCATTAACATGCGTTAGAAGTCTTAGGAGAAATGACGTCATTATAGTTATTACATAAAATGAACACAAAATAATATTGCAAAAAAGTTTAAACTTAGAAATTGCGCTAGATATTTATTTGATATTTTGAGAATTTAAAATGTCTCATTTAAAAGAACTTTCTTTTCGCTTTGTTAAAAAATACTATAGCTTATTTTGAATTTAGCTTATTTTGAAATGTTGTTACACGTGTATACGTCATCAAGTTATTTTTATTTCGACGTTTTATTTGTGTTTTTATTAATGTTTTACGAATTTATCTGTTCTTCCGTTATTTAAAATAAAAATTATATCAATTTGTATAATTTGGCGAGTGGTTTGGCGATTTATATAATTTGGCGAAATTGGTCGACAGGATAATCAAGTAGTACCGCAGCGGATTTGGCGTTAAAATTCCCCAATCAAAGAGAAATGAATAGAAATTCGTTTATAGGGAGATCGCCACTGTTTTTTAAATTATAATTCAATCTTTCGAAATCTTTTTAAAGCCGATCAAATTAGCGTGCATTTAGAGTCTGCGGTGTCTGGACGGGGGTTGGCGAGCGTAGCTCGTAGGGGGCCGAGCCCCCTAGTTTGTTAAATTAATTCTTCAATCTTTAAATCAGATTTCGATATGTATTTCTTGTGTGCGTGTTTGTGTCGGGGGTTGGAGGGTCACAGTGCTATTTGGGTGCTTCAACATCAAGCGTGCAGCATTTTATCATATACTTTATGAACGAATCTCACAATGTGACTTATACCTTTGCCTTTGAAGAATGTAATCGCAAAGCATTCATCACCTGGAAATTTCCAAGTTGTGTAATCAATGTTAAAATATTAACCTTCTTCCCCTCCCACCTGGAAAAAAAATAAAAAATCCCTAAGTACAGCTAAATCTAAAGGGGGATTCTCCCAAGTTGGCAACACTGCTTTAAAGGCTTATTCAAAATTAAACGGAAGAATTGTGCGTGTTTTTTTTATGATCATCTGTGAATAACATTTGATTTTAGAGTTTTCATACAATTTTTCTTGCAGTAATCATATTTTAAGTTATTTTATACAACTTTTCCGGTTATGTTTTGAATATGCCTTGTACAATACAATAGTAATTAATATATATAACTTTTTTCTCACCTATTCCTTCAAAGCACAAATTAAGTAAAGATTGGACGGTAGCCTCTGTCCCTGCAGGAGCTTCATTCTTTGCGTACATTGTCATAGAAGCATAAAACAAGCCAAATGTGGGACCATTGAATAAGCCAGCAGCTAATGTCCACCATGGATCATACATTACGGCAAAACACAAATATCTTAGGCCAAAACAAAGGAGGGTTACACTGTTGCAATGATCATGACCTATTTTCTTGATAATCCAACCTGACACGAAAAAACAAGGCACTTCAAATATACAGTCAAAGGCTTGAGAGAGTCCTAAAAGCACTTGAGAAGATCCTATTTCTTCCATGAACCAGAATTGGAAATTCCAAATAAAGCCAGACAAAATGCCAATGGTGTACACTATGAAAATATTATATAAAATGTCTATTTTTGAAAATAAGAAACACACGTCTTTGCAGATATGAGAAGAATATTTTAGATCTGTCACTTTTAAATGATACAAGGGAATAAGATCTATTACAGCAAGAGCACCAAGTAGATAAAAACTGGGTGCATAGTTGATAGCTTCAGTATCATTTGACGCAGCCTGATTGAGGCATCCTCCAATTAGGGCACCCACGCCCCATCCAATTGTCCCCCATAATCTCTGTTGTCCGTATCTATCTTTTCTATCTTGGAGTAACTCGTAGCAGACAGCATCCATCATAAAAAGGATAGCAGTTAACGTAATAGAGGATATGATCATCAACATGAGGAAACTCCAAAACTGAGCTGCGGGAAATCCATTTTCTTCGACACTTGATTGTTCGAGACTCTTTTCCATTCCCTTGGCATCGAAAGAACATTTTTTCACTTGACAATCAAATTCTTGGTTACAAAGGTTCATGCATAACTTCTCGTTGTAAAAATTGATGATATACTCATTTTGAACATAATACTTTTTAACACCACTACCCAAACCTTTTCGTATTTCCATATTATCCCCTTCTACAGCAAAATCCAAAGTGTCTTTAGTGTTTTCTTTTGTGTGTTTTTCACTGCTCAACTCCTTTTTGATATTCTGGGTACTCTGTAATGAAAATGCCGTACGCCGAGTTTGTTCTGAAGAACAATTTTTAGAAGGAGAAACTGATGATGCTATCTTTCTAGACAAAGCATTATTTACTTCAAACAGCAATAAATGTTGTGCACCAGCATGGAATACAGCCAATTGTCCCTTTCCCAACCTAATACTGATATCACAGTCAGAAACGTGAACAAAAATTTTAAATTGAGATTTCATTTCCATATGACACTGAGATTCACTTTCTATACTGTTTATCGGAATGTCATTTTTTGATTTGAAGCATTGCATATCACACATAAAGCTACTTACTTCCCCCATAAGCTCCTGCGATAGGCTATATTCGATATTTAAAGTTAACTTAGGACTACAAGATGATTGTAAGCTATCATTTGTCCATATGTATGCCAAATGAGAATGAAAATTTTTTTCTGTGGCGTTAATTTTATACTGGGGTATCGTTGACTTAGGAGGAATAAAAGTTAATGCAACATGTGAAAGAGCCGAAAAAATCATGATAATTGATAAAATCAAACGGAATCTTTTGAAATAGTCTAAAAGAAATCCAAACAAAGGGTTGGTGAGTATCTTTATAAAAGGCACAACACAAAATACCACTCCAATAGCAGTGGCTGAAATTCCTAGTCGCTTGGCAAAAACTGTTCTGAATGGTAGAGCACATCCCAACGCTGAAAAGAAATAGAAATAAAAAGTTACATATATTTGAATTTTACTATACGAAATACAAATTTTTTAGACTAAATTATAGATAATAAAAAATAAATAAACAATTTTATACTGAAATTTTCAAAAAAGATTTCAACTAGATAAAATATACCCGGATGATACTGAATCGACTATCCTATTCAAAACAATCTAGAAATCGATGAATAACCTTTATGGTACTTTTCGGTTAGCCGGGCGCCAGTGTTATATATACATATTTATATACATACATATATGTATATATACATATATATTTACATATATATATGTGTGTGTGTGTATATACAACATGTGTATATGTATATATATGTATATTTACATATATGTATGTATATAAATATGTATATATAACACTGGCGCCCGGCTAACCGAAAAGTGCCGCCTTTATAAACTCTTATTCAAATATTCCTGTTTCTATTTTTCCGACATTTAGAGAAAGATTTTGTTTTCAAATGTAAAATGAATTTTGTAATCCCATTTTTGTAGCCCCCCCCCCCCAAAAAAAAAAATAAATAAATAAATAAGTGGTGGGGATCAACGAAAAAAGAAAATGGTTAACTAGAACTTTTTGGTTAGATTCTTTTAGCGTGCAACAGAGGTGATGAAAAGTGAAACATGACAAGTAATATGCGGTCTGGGCAACCAAATTTATTTATAGATCCAGTAAAGCTTCCTTATTTAATTATTAGTATGATATTGTACAGGCGTTCACTCTGAACATTAGACTCACTTGAGAAAAAAAATCAGTTTTTAAAGAAATTTTCACACATTTTTAAAACATGATGTCTACTTCATCAAAAATTCTCATTAATCTTAGTTGACACAATGTGGTCTCAGAAACCGCTCCTCGCTAGTTATGGGTTAGTAAGAGTGCTTTCAGAGACCGAAGAAAAGGTATGCATAAAATCTTCGACTACTTCTGGTAGCCAAAGATGGTCACACTATTCTTTGAAAAACAGGGCTTTCAGAGAGAAATTTTAAAGTAAATGTGACCCGAATTTTCTCTTTCACTGAAAGTGAATCGGAAAAATGTTAAACGATCTACTGTATTGTTTATTGTAGGTTTTCAGGATTATTCATTACACGAAAATAAGTGAGTCATTCTTTCTTCAAAATTCTTCCCTGATGTTTTTCTTGGATCAATAATTGCCGCAACCCAGATAGCAGGAACATTAGCAGAAAGTTTGATTTTTTTCTGATATTATCTTAACTTGAGAAATTCGCAGCAAATCTCCAGCAAGGTATACCATCACCCACTTGCATGAGTAGTTTGTTGTGAAACTGATAGCAAGACTATCTTTAATTAATGAAAGTGATGAAAGCAAAAAATCCCTCTGTTGAGAGAATAGATAATCAGCAGATACGCAGAAATTGCAGAAATTTTATTCGGTTGGCTCCGCTTTTTTTTAAACGCTATACTTCTCAAATATCAAAAAAGTCTGGAATTGAAAAGCACAGATATTACCCTAACTTGTTTATGATGGTAAAAACGATGCATGCACCTTAACGGTGCGTATGCATCAATAGACCTGATCAGGTCTATGGACCCCCTTCGAAGGGGTTAAACTTATAGTATAACAGTTGTAAACAGTTAATGTGTTATGGAAAGATTACTATTTTGCAGTAAGATTGCAGTATTTTCGATTACTTGTTTCTCGTTGATTAACTATAAAAGTGATACAGCATAAATTTAACTTGCACGACAAGTTAGCTGCAAGTTCAAAGTGTGGTGACTTCAGCGTTTGTGTTATCTTTCTGCAGTCTTGTTATGAACTTTCAGTCTTGTCATGCTGAGCTTGCTGCAACTTTGCAGGTTTTCAAAGCAAGACTTCTGCAAATTTTCTGCAAAGTAAAAATGTTATGTGGGAAGAAACTTTTGTTTAATAATAAAAGACATCCCAGATAGCATTTTTAATTTACAGCAGTCTTGCTTTGAAAACCAGCAAGCTCAGCATGACAAGGCTGAAAGTTCATAACAAGACTGCAGCAAGATAACGCAAACGCCAAAGTCACCACACTTTGAACTTGCAGCTAACTTGTCGTGCAAGTTAAATTCATGCTGTATCAAATTTATTGCAAATTAACAGCAAATAAGTAATCAAAAATTCTGGAAACTTACTGCAAAGTAATAATCTTTCCAAGCCCCACTATCTGTTTACAACTGTTACACTATAAGTTTAACACCTTCGGAGGGGGTCCATAGACCTGGTCAGGTCTATTCATGCGAACACACCGTCAGAAGGTGCATGCATCGTTTTCATCACCATAAACAAGCTAAGGTAATATTTGTACTGTTCAATACGAGCATTTTTCTGGTATTTGATAAGTATAGTGTTTAGAAAAAGCGGTGTCATCCGAATAAAATGTCTCCAATTTCTGCGTATGTGTTGATTGTCCATTCTCTCAGCAGAGAGATTATTTGATTTCGTCACTTTTGTGAATTAAAGACAGTCTTGCCACCAGTTTCACAACAAATTACTCATGCAAGTAGGGGAAAGTATACCTTGCGGGAAATTTGCTGCGAATTTCTCAATTCAAATTTGTCACGGCAAGATAATGTCAGAAAAAATCAAACTTACTGCTAATGTTCATGCTATCTGGGATGGGCACTGTTTCAGCCAGTTTCAATTTTTAAGGGGGGAAGGGCAGTCGAATTACCAAGTTGAAACTCGTCTTTTCGAAAGATAAGAATGTATAAGCTCGTGAGGCTGGTATGTTCTTGGAAACGATGATTTAAATAATAGGATGACCCTGCCAGTAGTTGATACCCTTCCAGTAGTTGAACAAATTTTTGAAATATTGCATCATTTCCGGTGGAAATGGGTTTTATACGTGGCACTAGGCATAATATTTTTGTTTGAATGTTAGTGCACCTGTTGCCACACTGTTATCAGCTGTCTACTGTAAGAGCAGCTATTTTATGACAATTTTTTATTAAAAAGTGTAAACATTTAGTTTTTGGTTAGTTGGAGACAATTACGGTAAGTTAAAATAATCCACTTCCACCTTGCTTATTTCAACTAATATTTTTATAAGAATTTCTGTTAATTACAGCCCAAGAATGATACTTTAAAGATTAATTTTTAGAATTTCGATTGACTTCTTTCGTCTGATCAACCACTGAAAAAATGGCAATTAAAAAACAATTTATTTATAATTTTGTTGCTATTTAATTCAGCGGATTTCTTTTTTTGTCCATTATAGGACATTCATTAAAGGTTGTAGCAATCATGTTAGTTTGCTTGTAAAACTTTTTTAAAAAGGAAATATATTTAAAAACCCGTTGCGCTAACTTTATTTGATCAACTACTGACTGGATCAACCTATTTTTTTCCTATTTGGCTCCAATAAACTATAGAGAATATCATAAAAGAACAATAGCATACGCGCAGGGCGTAAGCTTAGATTCGAAGTTTTTGTCCATAGTATGGCAATTTGCATTTCAGAACTTAGCGATACTTTGATTAGACGAGTTAACCTGTGAAAGATTTATTTTTTAGGGTTCCATACTTAAAAAGTAAAAATGGAACCATTATAAGATCACTCCTGTGTCTGTCTGTCACAGCCCTTTTACTCGTAAACTATGCAACGTGGAAAGTTCAAATTGAGGAAAGTTAAAAAGATGATTGACCCCCATATTTACAGATTAATAAATATTCATAAATATATTTAGGAAAAATGTACAGGGGCTAATTAAGTTACTTGAAGAAAAAAAATCGTTTCTTTCTATATCGTGTGGGGGTATCGTGTGAAAGCTTTCGTAACGCAGAAATCAAAAATATAATTCATTTAATTTTAGATATTATATTTTCAAAGTTATGATGGAAAATGTAGTGCAAAAATATGTCCCCCACCATCTAATTCCGAATCTATTGAAACTAAAATTATGAAAAAATTAGAGGTAGTAGACATTAATTTAAACCTTGCAGGAAAATTATAGCGATTACCCTAGGTCACATAGTTTTTGAGAAAATGGCATTTTTCCGTTACACTTAAATTTCGATTTACGGGCTTCAGAAAAAGTGTTGAGCAGAGCTGGAGGTACCTATCGTAGCAGAAGTATAAAAGCATTGTTGATCATGAATTTCGGAAAAAATCGTCGGTAATTAGCCGAGATATTAACCCTTAAGACACGGACAGTTTGGACATACATAATGACAGGGACGGCATACTCTATGCTTCATCGGCTTTTAAAGCCTATATAACAAATTTTAAGGATATATTTATGTAATGCAATCCCCAGTAGCAGTATAAAAACAATAAACGTCAAATTGCTAAAAACAGACTAATTTAATGAGAATTAATCACATAAATACTATGGGATTCGCGACTAGTTTCCATTGAGTGGCTCTCTCAATACACCTACAATGTCTTTAAAGGTTAACTAAAAACCTTTATGGAATAACAAATATACAGAAAAGCTATATTTGCTATTATTTAGGTTCCATATATCTTTGAACTTTCATGGTATATCCATTTATACTTTTCTAGTATACAGGGTGCAAAGGAAAGTCCCTTTAACCTGAAAATACTTGTGAACAGAGAGAGCTACAGCTGTACAAGTGAGGTAACGGTATAGTAAAGCAACTACGCCCGATTTAATGAAAACGACAGCAGCGCTCCCTAGTGGCGAAATTTGAAAGATAGCCACTGTAAATCGAAAACGAAAAGAGATAGAGCAAAATTTACAGTTAGAAAGTTTTAGAGCATCAATTAATTAGTAGAATACGACATTTGGTTTACATGGGTAAGATAAATCTTCGCCTGTTTACCCAAAAATGCCCGAAATCGATGCACTCCATTTTGTGTAAACGTTTGAATAAAATAGTCAGAAGTATGAAGAAACACGCACAATTTATGCTATAAATACGTACTTATCTCAACACATTTTGATAACATCACACACAAAAAAAAAAGACAAACTGTCTAACAGTGATAAAAAGTTAATATTCAATATGTTCGAAAAGTTCACCATTGCTCGCGATACACGTTTGTATTCGTGAGAGTAATTCTGCATGCACATTTCTCAGCATGGAACGCTTATTACAAGCCTCTTAAATACGGCGACATAGATTTAACCCTTTCAAGGGCGGTGGCTAGACGGTCTAGCCACCTAATTTCAATTCCAAAACTGACAAATAGCACCAAGAATATTTTAATAAAATTTTGCTTTTGTAATGAAAGTGCAAATTAGCGGAGTTTTGTTTTCTGAGAAATTCGTTTGAATATTCTGGTGTCAGTCAATTATTTCATCAGTTTACGAACAGAATTCTTCTGGCCCTGAAAGTGTTATTCTAAAATGTTAAATGCATTGTAAATTAAATCTTTGCAGACATTACAGCATAGTACAACGTCACAATCTGCAATTGTGCACTGCTACGCTTCCGGAATGTGAATAGGCAAAGTAGAATCGTCGCTCATCGATTTCGGACATTTTTGGGTATGCAGGCGACGATTTATCTTATCCGTGTGAACCAAATGTCATTTTGTACTAATTAATTGATGATCTAAAACTTTCTAATTGGAAAATTTGCTCTACCTCTTTTCGTTTTCGATTTGCAATGGCTATCTTCCAAATTTCGCCACTAGGGGTGCTGCTGTCGTTTGCGTTAGGTCGGGCGTAGTCGCTTTACTGTACCGTTACCTGACTTGTATAGCTGCAGCTCTCTCCGTTCGCAAGTATTTTCAGGTTAAAGGGACTTTCCTTTGCACCTTGTATACTATACAGCTATACCCAACCCTACCTTGAATAGTTTTTACGAAGTCTTAGTATTCTTTTAGCAACGGTATTTTTTTAATAATACACTTACTAATTCATATATTATTGTACGTAACCCTCTGTGCGCGAGTAATACTCGCACTTGACCGTTTATTTATTATTGTGAAAGATTTATTTTTTTGTATATTTTCGCTTTGTGTATATGTTTTGCTTTGTTTTACTTTTGCGTTTTGTCCATTTTTAAGAGTTTTGTTCAACACAATGCAAACCTTAAGTGAAAGACATCAGTTTGGATATGGAAAACAAATACGAAAAATCATGCAATAGGCATAGATTATGAAACACTTCCAAACACTATCAGAATATTGTTAAGAAATCATAGTGCGCAGCGGTTCACAGGCCTTGTAGCACGCTGTACACTATATTTACGCGAAACCATTCAAGCCATTCCCAGATAGCATGAACATTACCAGCAAGTTTGACTTTTTTCTGATATTATCTTACTTAGACAAATTTGAATTGAGAAATTCGCAGCAAATCTCCCGAAAGGTATACCATCACCCACTTGCATGAGTAGTTTGTTGTGAAACTGATGGCAAGACTGTCTTTAATTCTTGAAAGTGATGAAAGCAAAAAATCCCTCTGTTGAGAGAATAGACAATCAGTAGGTACGCAGAAATTGCAGAAATTTTATTCGGTTGGCACCGCTTTTTTTAAACGCTATACTTCTCAAATACCAAAAAAGTCTGGAATTGAAAAGCACAAATATTACCCTAACTTGTTTATGGTGGTAAAAACGATGCATGCACCTTAACGGTGCGTATGCATCAATAGACCTGACCAGGTCTATGGACCCTTTCGAAGGGGTTAAACTTATAGTATAACAGTTGTAAACAGTTAATGTTGTATGGAAACATTACTATTTTGCAGTAAGTTTGCAGTATTTTCGATTACTTGTTTCTTGTTAATTAACAATAAATGTAATACAGCATGAATTTAACTTGCACGACAAGTTAGCTGCAAGTTCAAAGTGTGGTGACTTCGGCGTTTGCGTTATCTTGCTGCAGTCGTGTTATGAACTTTCAGTCTTGTCATGCTGAGCTTGCTGCAACTTTGCAGGTTTTCAAAGCAAGACTTCTGCAAATTTTCTGCAAAGTAAAAATGCTATTTGGGTTTTCGACCTTCTATGTGACAAAAGATAACTGAGATTTTCGAATACGAATTCATTGACATAATATATTCGTACTCATTACTAGGCATCCTTAATCGCATGCATTTGTCTTTTATATGTTCTGAGAAGCCGAACTTCAAAAATAGCGGATTTTAGCAGCCAATAGCTGGCAGAAAAATAAAGTCTCTGATCAAAGCTTTAATTAGAAAAAAATTCAGATTTTGAGCTGCGATGTTGTTATCTAATAAAATAATATTATTACTTTGAGGCATTCTTAATTTCTCACATTTATCTTGTATAGATGTTCGGAGATACAGAATTTCAAAAATCGCTGTTTTGGAACTCATTCACTGCCAGATCGCAAACAATGTAACCAAAACCTATCGACTACTTCCGGTGTACTTAGGAAATTGAAAGGTGGTTCATATAGTTCAGTCTTTTTTCATTTAACCCGAAGGAAAAAAATCAAAAATCAGAACAATTCTTTTTACTTCGCTTGTAAAATTCTACAAAGTTCCAGCTCTTATTTTTTTTTATTAGCAGTACAGTACAAGCATTTCTAAGCATTATTGATCAATGGCTTGTAACTCAGAAAAATAATGGAGATTTTGAACTGAAATTTTGCATATAACTGAAAGAAAGATACAAAATTAATTTTCCACAAGTTCACTTTATAAAGTTCGAAATTATTTTTTTATCTATTATTTATAAATTGCTAGCAAAAGCCGCGGCGTTGCTCGCATAATATTTGAAATATGCCAGTGATATTTGTGTGCCTATTTTTATAAGAAAAAAATTACACTTTCAGGAATAATTAAAAAATTATCCCACAGTTTGACTAAACTTCATTATTGCACTGCATTAGGCGAAAATGAGACCTAAATTAATAAGAATAACCCAAATTAACTCTAAATAAATGATAATTTAGAATGAATTTTCAAACTTTTACTCTCATTTCAGTTTTCATTTCGAATTTTTTAGAAACCGTTCTTAGCTCTCATTTACATCATAAATGTAACCATCATGCCATAATCTAAGCTTCTAGTCTAATGGCCTATCACCCCTGTAGTGGTAGTGACACCAACATAAAATATAGCACATGTTGAAACAGGGACTGTCACCATAAATTTTTCAACATAAATTTTGGAATCGGTTTGGTATTTCTTGAGATTCCATAGAAATCGTAATTTAAAAAGTTTTTAAAGGGCTTTTCGCTCATTTTACCCCTTTAAATTTAGAATCTTTCATAAACTTGTTCTTAAAGAGCATTTACGTCTTATAAGTATATATCATTAAGTTTTACTAATTTTAAGTTTCTATCATTAAAACAATAGAAATCATAATTTAAAACATTTTTAGAACGCTTTTAGCCTATTTCAGTCTTTTAAATTTCGATTTTTTTTCAACTGTTCTTGGAGAGCATTTACATCATATAAGTAACTACCATACAAAATTTCAAGTTTCAAACTTTAACAATTACAAAAAAAATCGAAATTTAGAAAATTTTTAGAACGCTTTTCACTTATTTCACCTTTTAAAATTTGGATGTTTTTTTAGAAACAGTTCTTAGATGACATTTACATCTTATAAGTAATTACCATGCCAAATTTCAAGTTTCTAACCTTTTCAATATCACAAAAATTGCAATTTTAGAATGTTTTTTTTTTGCTCTTACACCTCCCTTTTGGTAGTAGAACCAACAAAAATATAGCCTATGTTTTGAGCAGAGACTGTCACCATCAGTTTGCCACCATTACTTTTAAAATCGGTTTGGTGTTTCCTGAGATTCCATAGTAGTCGTAATTTATAAAGTTTTTAGAACGCTTTTCGCTCATTTCACCCTTTTAAATGTCGTAATTTTTAGTAACTCTCCTTATAGATCATTTATATATTATACGTATCTACCACGCCAAATTTCAAGTTTCTATCTTTAACAATTGCATAGAAATCGCAATTTAGAACTTTTTAGAACTCTTTGCGCGCAATTCCATCCCTTTTAAATTTGGATTTTTTTTTTTTTATAAACTGTCCTTAGAAAGCATTTATATCTTATAAGTAACTACCATGCGGAATTTCAAATTTCTAGACCCTTCGATAAAACAAAAATTGCATTTTTAGAGCGTTTGTTTGCTTCTTCACCGCCTTGGGAGTTGTGGAATTGACATAAAATATAACCTATGTTGGAACAGGGACTGTCACTATTAATTTGCTACTATTATATTTTTGAAATCGGTTCGGTAGTTCCAGAGATTACCCCCCTACAAATAAACAAACAAACACACAAACGTTACTTCTTTATAATATTAGTATAGATATTATATCTACAGAGTGCATAGAATATATTTATAATAGATTTAGTATTATTATTATTGATTACACTAGTCTGCATGATATCAGATGTTTAAAAACCAATGACTGGCCTTGATGCATTTTTTTTATGCTGAATACAAAACTGTTCTTAGTTTTTTTTCTATCACGTATAGTTTGTTTGTAATCGACCCCAGTTGATTTCTAAGATTAATCGCTGGAAACGAGCATCATGTAGTAGTCACACATAATGCAAATGTTCTTCTAGATACTTTCAAACTTATCTAACGACTTTTAGAATACAGTCTGATTGACATAAACCACTCGTAAACCTCCAAGAATTTTTTCTTCCATCATTACACATCAAATTAAGATTAATGAAACAATTTGTAAGGGCTCTACCACAAGATGCGTATTGCTTCAAGTACCTTACTATGAAATTTCCCTTCATCACACACGAAAAATTAAAAGCTGGAATTTTCGTTGGTCCTCAAATCAAAAAACTGATGAAGGACAAAGATTTTGAAAAAAAGATGAATGAAATAAAAAAAGGACGCATGGACCACCTTCAAATGTGTTCTGAAAATTCTCTAGGGAATAAGAAAGAACCAAATTGCAGGAATGTTGTTGACACAATGTGCTGGAAAATTTCAAGAAGTTGGGCTCCAATATGAGTGTAAAAATTCACTTTCTGCATTCCCATATCGAGTACTTTCCAGAAACTGTGGGACATTACAGTGAACAGCACGGTGAACGCTTTCACCAGGATATCAAAGAGATGTAAAATAAGTCCCGGGAAGATGACTTGTAAATAGGATGGCAGACTACTGTTGGGTATTCAGGGCTCGCAGCGTTCCTGAAATTTTCACACTTTGCTACCACTATTTCAAAAAAAGATAAACTTTACTGTATAGTTCTATTATAGATGTTGAAGGAATCTACCACGAAGAATTTTTATTTAAAATACTGGCAGCAAAGTGCGAAAATTTTAGAAACGCTGCGAGCCCTGGGTATTGAAGAGGGACATAAATGGTGAAGGAGGATCTACAAGAAAGGCAAAAATAAGAAAGTTTGTTTAATTAAACACTGTTTGCTTTTCGTTTTATTAAATAAATATCATGAACTTATAAGGACATTTTTTACAGTATTTTTAACGTGTTTAATGAAACACTTGCTATGAAATTGTGATAAATTTGATTGCATTAATTAAAATATTGAAACACAACTTCTTATTTTTTGTAAAATCCTGACGTGGTAGACAAAAATGAAAGTCACTTCCGGAATCAGCATCAAAAATTGATTCAGAAAACTTGATCTTAAGAAATCATCTGGCAAAAAGTTTAAAATTGCAGACTGCTGTTATTAATAGATAGATAGTGAGTGAATAGAGGGCCTTTTATCCTGAAAATACTTGCGAATGGAGAGAGCTATTGTTATGCAAAATAAATTTATTAAAGCCCCGGAATGTAATTTTCTTATATCTAGTCACCAGCTTAAACACGTCACTAACCGCATATTGGATTACTGTGACATTATAAAACACGTACGATCAGTGAGTCTCTTATCGCCAGGAACGCAACAAGTGTGTATAACAAGCACAGCAGTATTCCCTATTGGGTGATCAAAGCCACTATCGAATCAATATAGTTTTTTTTTATAAGTATTTTATTTATACATTAAATTTGGTGAACTTTCATCTTGTACATGCCGAGATACAGCTATCTCAGAAAATCTAAAAAGGCAGCACACCAGCACCATCTGTTAGGCAACATACACTTAAACCTAAGCAGCACCAATTTATACCAAGGTCTAGCTGAGTATGAAGTTGGATGAATTTTCCTTTCATAGATTCCAAGAAAAGCTAACATGGCAATCGTGAATAAAAACCCCTACCGGCTCCGCCTACAGGCGCAGGTAGATTTCGAAGTTAGGTACTAATTTCAACAACAAAAACAAAATTAGAATTAGAGGTAAACCCACTTTAACAATTTTATCTGCCACTTTTGACGAGTTTTTAATTTCTTTTTTATATGAGGGCTGGTTTTATTAGAATCATGTTAAGGCGGTATTGAAAAAAATACTTTTCCATGTGCTCAACAACTCGAAATTTTCTGACACATTTTCAGATCCATTTTTAAAAGGAAAAACATGAAATTTGCTGACGTGATTTTTGAAAGGATTTATAAGCTACCTGGGTTTTTTTCGTTGAATTAATTAGAACTTGATTTATAAACAATTGTTTCTCAGTAGGACAATATTTTTCTTTTCCAACACAATCGCTTTGGGAAATTCGATTCAAAATGCCCACTTTGACATCATTTTTTGAAATATATTCTGCCTTTATTAAAAAAAAAAAAATCGACCATTATGATACATTATATAGTTTCTGAATAAGAAAACGTACTAATTGGATGTGTTTGAGAGCAAAAATGAATTTAAAAATGAGACAGAAAATAAGCAGTTTGGATTTGAATACGATGATTTTATCTTCACCGCTATGTATTTTTAATTTGTTTTTGCTGTAAGAATGGGTCCTATCAGAAACTTGTCAATATAAAAGTTGTAGATAATATTAAAAAGATATATAATAAATTCATGCGGATTTTATATCTTGTGAATTGACGAAGTTACGGATTTTTTTCTTCTTCAACCCCCTCTTTTGGTTTTCGTTTTTTTTTTTTTTTCTTTTGGTACAAATTGGTCCTATCAAAAACTTGTGAAGATAAAAATTGTAGATAATATTAAGAAGATTTATAATAAATTTAATTGGATTTGGTATCTTGAGAATTGACGAAGTTATGAATTTTTTCCTCCCCAAAATCCTATTTTTTTTTGCCCCACTTTTTATTTTATCAAAAATTTGTCTTACATAAATTTTTGGCCCTTTTTTTAGAAGTAATAATAACTTTAAACTGATTAGATATGCATTATAATTATAAAGTTATGGGGTTTTTTCGGTTTTCACAAAATCCGTCCCTATTTCCACCCCCTTGTTCCGATTTTGCCCATTAGCGAACTTGACCGAGATTTCATGCCCCTTGATTTTATGTATCAGTTTGGAAGAGATTTGTGCAGAATTATGGAAGTTATCGTGTCCATAAAAAAGTGATATATATATATATATATAAAGTTTTTTACTCAGGGTGGTTTTGTGTTCTAGGGGTCATGATTCGGTGTAGATCTGCAAAATCTTTTCAGAAATTCCAACATAGGAGAGATTTCAATAGGTAGTATTTCATACGAAATCTACCTAAAAAACGCAGCACCACCTGTTAGGCGGGTAGCATACACCAAAACAGAAACTTCGATTTATGCCAAGATGTAACTGAATGTTGAAGAGTAGTGAAATTAAAAGCTATAGATGTCGAGATATAGCTATCAGTGAAATCGGAGAAAATACTACAGAGCAGTACAACCTGTTGGACATTTTATACCAAAACATAATCCACAAAAAATTATGTGGAGGTCTGACTGAAAATGATGAAATTCCGTGTATTATTTCTCGAGTTAGAGCGGCCACAAAATGGCTGTCAGATACATGTAGTGAGATAGAAATCTTCTAAAAATAGTCAAATTATATTCAGGACATCCCAAAAGTCTGAATCCGTCAAAACATGGAAGATGAAAAATATCTCGAGTCCAATACTTTATTTTTATGTATATCAAAAAAGGTAAATAGGGAGTCCGAAGAGAACTCAAAAATTAGCACAAATGAAGTTTGACCCTTATGGCTGTATTTTTAATAACAGTATAGCTATCATTTTCGTTGTAAAAGACATCCTAGTAATACCACAGCTAATTCAATTCTGAACATTTATATTGAAACTTAAAGGAAATCGGTCGAGCGGTTCTCGAGGTAATACAAGCGGTTAGGTACAAAAGTGTCGTTTTCAGGAAAATGCGTTTAAAGTTTTAAATTTCGTTTAGCGGTAATGCATTACAGCGGTGTGTTTGTCGCTATAACTTTTGTAAGAATTCGAATTTCAAGAAATCGTTTTCCGGGCATATCTACAATAAAGTAAAAAATGTTAAAAGAAAAAAAATGGAAAGTTTAAAATTGGTGTTTTCTCCCTCCCCTTCATACTCCCACTCCACGCCCTCCCCCACCCCCTAAACTAAATAATGAAGAAATTCATATTGCAGATTGATTCAAAATAATTTATTAAGTACAAAACATAATAAAATCACATCACAATTTAAAATAACTGAGTAAAGAAAAAATAATAAAAAATGTTAAAAGAAAATAATGGAAAGTTTAAAATTGGTATTTTCTCTCCTCTCCACCCTCCACTAAACTAAATAATGAAAATACTCATATTGCAGATTTATTCAAAATAACTTGTTAAGTACAAAGCAATAATAAAATCACATCACAACTTAAAATACTGAATGAAGAAATAATGTAAACATTTCTTCATTAAGTGTACAGAATACTTCATTAAGTGTCATGAATTTGAATGTAACTATTTCCGAATAGTAATATTCGCTTAATTTAACGACTGAAATTCTGTGTTTAAATAAGGCGAAGATTCGGTAGGCAGTCAAATACAAGTACTTGAGAGAACCCAGATCTTGGCTATAATGGCAGCCTTGAGTCTTAGTCCAAAATCTTTTCTACTAACTTAAATTTTATTTCCCATTTGTCGCTACTCTCTTATAAAAGTACTCTGATAATCATGAAATCCTTGCATAATGTCTCTAAATGTCATCAAAGTAACACTCCCATGCTAGTGGCAGTTTACCTCAAAATTTATCAAAAAATCGATTTTTGTTTTCAATATTAAATGGAAGCCAGTATAATTGGCGAATATTTTGACACCTCATTTTTACACATACGGTAATTATACCGCGAGATATTGTAAATTTTGTTAATACACCCAGCGCAATGAAACCCATACAAATTAAAACTTTAAATGGTTTTTTCTCCATGTTCATATTTTCTTCACTTCCATGTTTTAAAAATGCTAACAAGGAAGGTCTCCTTACTGGGCATACTAAGAATATTTTGAAAAAAAAATACCAATTAAACTACTTATGTATGTAATAAAGGATCAGTCAAATTTAGCGGCGGAATTACAGTGGAAAGTCTGTAAAAAAAATAAAATACTTTCGAGTATTTGGCGCGAAAAGACGAATGCGTCACGCGATTTGGCGAGCAGTACTTTTCCTCGCCAAAAGCAAACGATTTTAATGCACCTGAAAATTATTTGTTAATTGATTTTTAGAATGCGTGTAAAAAATATTTAATGAATTTAAACATAAACAATGAGAGAATTTAATAAATAAATTTTTTCATATTGCATATTTATGTTGCTTGTTATTTAATTTTATTACTTTAAAAACAATTTCATATATAAAAAATACTTTCATATATTTAAGCGCATTCCAAAACAAAGGCAAGATTCATTTAGCAGTTATTCATTTCAATATCAAAGAATTCGTCGTTTCCATAGCAACAAAATTGAATCGACAGCGCTGCATTGGACTTAATTTTGAGATATTGAAAATTTTTAATTTATTTTAATTTTGTTTTAATTCATAAAATTTGATATTTAACTTTCATTATAAATAAATATATATATATATGTATGACAAAACTATAGTTAAATCAAACTAAATCTGACAAAACTAAAGTTATTCACGTTAAATTTATTTAAACAAGTTCAAGATGAAACATTTTTATCTTAAAGAGTATTCGACATGAAAAAGTATGTTTCGAAATTTCATTTCATCGCCAACCGATGATAAATCGCCAAATAAGCAAAATTTTCATTATTTTTTTACGAACGTTCTATCAAGGTTCCGCCAAAACATTTTTTATAAATATATATATCCACATGAGAAGAACACTCTGTAATTTTTTTCAGACTTTTCTGAATATGCCCGTATGGAGACCTTCCTTGTAAGGCTTTTTTGTATTTGAGATAGAGATTTAAACTGTTTATTTTGTACATGTTCTTTATTATGTATGTGATAAATCAACGCATGGAATTAGCCTTCAGGTTTTTTGCTATTTTTTTTAAATAAAAGTGCATTAAGATGTGTTAGATTTCATCGTTTTACATCGAGATTTCATCGTTATATCAGTAAAAAAATTATATTAAATGTAATATTAGACGTATCTAAAAATCCATGCTCAGTATTCTGTAATACATATTTGAAAATGTAAAAAAAAACATTTGAGCAAAAATATCAATATTTAAAAAAATAGTAGGCATTTTAAAAAATACATTTTTTTTAACTTTTTAAAAAATTTCAATTAAAGATATAGTTATTTCTTTTTTCAAAATGTACTTTTAGCCTAACATTGAAATGCAGTGAGTTCACCATTTGAACATAATTTTTAAAAATAAACAAAATTGTTAAAAAAAAAAAAAAAAAAATCAAGTAAAACTGCAAGTTATTGAGTGCACAGTGACTCTTAATACAATTCCGCAGGTGCCAATAAATAAATAAACTTATCAAAATTTGCATTTCCATTCATAAAACGTATTCTTAATATATTAATATAAAATAAGACGTGGATCTAACTTCACAGGTGTAACACTTATGTAAATATTCTTAAATCACTATGATGATCCATCGATAAGTAACTTCATTTCCAGCTGCAGTCTCCATGAGCAGGATATTGTACTTTAAAGTAAGATTTTGGTTACTTTTATGAATTGATTAAGAATAACATTATGTTGTTAGTATTTTACCACATGATTTATGCTTGTCTTAAAGACCATCTCAAATGCACTTTAATGTTTCGTCGGTCAATAAGAAAAATTCCTTGCAATCTTCCAACTTCACATTAATGAAATTCGCATGTATGTGAATTCTAGGTTTTAATATGACTTATTTTTGCATTAGTTCCATCACACATATTTAATGCTTTCAACGATGTTTAAATTCATTATTTAACTTATTCATTATTATTTCTAAATATTTCTGTTGTTACATTTTATAGGCTTTGATATAATATAAATAACTTATATTCATTTGCCTTCATCGACTTACCTGCCATAAACAAGAAATAATGACACTTTACAGGCAAGAGTCTCCGATTGATGTTATGGCAAAGCTTTTCCATTTTCTGGATCATGTATCTTCACTGATTAGTTTCGGGAAACATCTGAAATATCACATAAATGGCTGATTATTATAAAAAAAATGATGCAAGATACTATACTTATATAATAATTAAACATAAACATAATTTGCAGAACAAATTAAAAAACAAAACAACTTATTTCCCACATTGTTTAACCCCGAGAAGAGATGGACAGTAAGATGTTCTGTTGAGTTAGTCCTACATTTAATGTCAAATTTTTGTAACAAATAAGCTAAACTATTTGAACATTAAAAAATAAAAATAAAATTCAAACAATATGATGCTTAAAGCACCCTAAAAACTTAAGATTCTGTTCAAATGAAATCGAAATAAATCTTAGACCTTTTCGATTTTCAAGTTGCAAATATTTGTATTTCAGATTTTGTATTATGTTTATAATAGGTGTATATAAAATGATAAGATACATGCAAAATGCAAACCTTTTAAAAAAGTGTAAGATTTATTTCGATTTCATTTGAACGGAATCTAAGTTTTTAGGGTGTTTTAGGAATCATATTGTTTGAATTTTATTTTTATTTTTTAATGTTCAATTGGTTTACCTTATTTGTTACAAAAATTTAACATTAAATGTAGAACTAACTGAATGGAATATCTTAATATCCGTCCCTTCTCGGGTTTAAGCAATGTAGGAAATAAATCGTTTTGTTTTTTAATTCGTTCTGCAAATTATGTTTTTGTTTAATATCTGAAGTTTTTTAATAACTACTGCCTTCAGATGAATTCATTACAAAAGTAATGGAGATTACTATCATCAGGGTTTGATTTATTCGGTATTGCATCACATTTTATTATGTAATTACCAATGATTAAGAGCCATTATTTTGAAATGCAGACAAAAAAGTGATATTTTGATAGTTGTATTTTTTGATTGGCGTGATTTTCTTTTATGTTGAAGTAAGAGATAGTTAATGAATATTGTGCAATTCTGAAACCCTGAAAAAAATTTCCCTTCCTGTATAAAATGTCAAAGTTCAAGGTTGTGAATACCATTTTTCACAAAATGTTAAATGCGAGCATGTTCGGAGTGTTATATCTTTCGAAAGCAACGACATCCCAATTTTTTTTTTCATAAACTGTTAGTATAGCACTGCCTTCGTAATAAACTTATTTCCATGGGGCATTGTTGCTTTCGATTGTTACGTTGCCACAAAATTAAAGTACACTGATGCTTTTGCCCATTTTCTGTGCTTATTATCTTGTTTAAGCAACAATATCCCAAAATTTTTCTTGTTGAACATGAAAAGTTTACTATTTAGTGAAGCTAAATAATATAGAAATTAATTGGGACATTGATGCTGTTGGCAGATATAATTTGTTAAATGTTCAAAAAATGCAAAATTTGAAACTTTATAATTAGGCCTATCTCAAAAAAGCATCAGAGCAGAACGAAACAAAATATGTCATGTAGTAGGTGAATATATATACTAGTAAACAGAAAAGAAAAAAAAGTTGTGTCTCATGCCATTTTCAGAGAAATAAAGGACAAAAACATAAATTTTCGAACAATGCGTTTTCGTAAATTGGTGATTGGGAAAACTGTCGTTAAACTCTACATACCAAAACTGAGTAATAATAATAATAATAACAGGTTCCGTAAATCAGAACACCTAGTACTTGTTTATTTTTTCAAGCAATTTGCAGGCAATTTTAAAATCTGTCTTGGAAAGACAAAAAAAAACGTTCATTCAATGGAACTGGGGCACATATTTTGCACGAGGTTTCTTTACCCTTATACCAGTATCGATGATCTTTAGAGAGCGCAAAATTATTTTTTTTTTTCATGCTTCTTCATACACTTCACTTTGATTTCATTGTTCTCAATTTCAGTAATTTCTTCCGGATACTACATGTTATTGAATAATCTGTGACACTGTCTGCGACAGTCTGTGGCACTTTACTGTGACACTGTATTGTGATAGTCTGTGACACAGTCTGTGACATAGTCTGTGACACTGTACTCACTTCTATTGCATTGTAAAATGGATCTTAATACTTCCTGTACAGAAATTTCTGCTTCTTCATTATCAGCTTCGTTAGCTTCATAAACATGCTGATCTTCTGTATTATTTTATACAAAATATTCACTGGCCACATTATGACCAGAAAAAAATACTGCTCCTTCACTTAATGCAATATCATCTTTCCCAGGGCCAATATCGAAATATTGCCATACTTTTAATCCAGCCTTTGTTGTTTCCACTGAATGATATGTCCAAATATTCTCAATTTTCTTATATTTATAATGGCTGTTTAAGTTATTGATTTCAGTCACAGAAACTTTGGGGTTTTTGGATACCACCCATGTACAGTAAGCTTTCCTTTAGCTCTTGTGCATTGCTGATATTCTTACCAGAATTTAAGTAGGCTGTACAACAGTGCTGTGCATTTGATCACACTCATTCTTTCCACGCTGATACTCATTGTAAGCATGCCGCATTAATTTTAGTTTATATTTTTATATTATTATAATTTCTAACGGGATATGCCTATTTCCACTGTAGCAACTCGTATTATCTGATTTTATATAAATTTGACGAATGGTTGGCCTGATTTGCTATATGCACAAGAACACGTAACGTATGTTCCAGTCCTTGATCACTACGGACCAAAATCGTGAAATTTACTTTATTCTCTAAATGGCCACCAATTTTAAAAAGCAGTACAGTGGTATGTAGGTTCATCCATTTTTTGCCAAATTATGCCTTCTGAGATTCTCGAAATTTTACTGGGATACTATTTCCGGCGCAATCCACTATGTAGTTTCAGAAGAGAGTTCACTGAGTGCAAATATCTTTGCATTATTTTGTTGCACATCACGAATGTTAATGCTTCAACCAACTTAATACTTCATTATGAATAAACTGTAAATTATACAATAATCCTGCCCGAAAGCTTTCATTTTCAATGGTTATAACTTTATTTTTAATGACATGTAACAGTTCAACGGTATCCATCTCCATACATTCTGGGCAGATTGAAGTATGGCTGTTGGAATTTTCACAAACCTGATGAAAATTAACAACATTTGGATCCCTGATGGCCAAAAGAGGGCAATGTCTGATTATCGAAGTTCGAAGTAGCAGGAGTCGTTCGGTAGCTTCATCGCCCGAAGGCCTCCCTTCCCACTTTTCGGTGTCTTTAATTTGTGCAATTTCCCTTTTAAATTTGTCCGGTTTCAATTTTTGATTTTTTTTCAACCTTGCTTTCGCTAGAGTGTCTTTTATTCGGGACGTGGCTGAGGACCTATGAACCTTGCTTCCGCAAAAGAGTCGGGATAGAGTAGAAGAATAAAGGGCTGCGGACGAAGAGAGGCCGCTCGCCGCGGCGGTTGCATATTTTTCCCACTGTTCTTGTATAGGATTTAAATTTTATAACTTCCATGTAAAATGTCAAGTTGCTAGCTCTTTCAGCATCCCAAAAATCACAGTTAAAACGTGTTTTGCTCCTGCAAACCCCAAGTGGTCGTGACACCGATATAAATCGATAGCACAAGCACAAAAAATCTTCTTAAAACGTCATCAAAAATTTTTAAATGCGCATTTTTTTTCAAAAAATTTTAAATGCGCTAGGACTTTCGAAAGATCTGAGTCTTTCTTCGTCAGGCGCAAAGAAGACGTGCAAATAATTCAAAAGTTGCAGATTCTGACACTTTTGAATATTTAACAACTTATATTTGCTAACAGCATCAATATCCAGTAAAATTCTACATTACTTAGCTTGTCCTAATATTAAACTTTCATATTCTACAAGAAAAATGTTGATGTACTATTGCTTAAACAAGATAATAAGTGCAGAAAACAAATAAAAACGTCATTTGATAGCATTTTGTGGCAACATAACAATGGAAAGCAACAATACCCCATAGAAACAAGTTAAGTTTATTATGCAGGCAGAGTTATACTAACAGTTTATGAAAACATAATTTTGGAATGTTGTTGTTTTCCAAAAATATAGCACACCAAACATACTCACATTTCACTTTTCATGAAAAATGTTATTCATGACTTTGAATTTCGACATCTTTTACAGGGAAAGGGAAATTTTTCCAGGGCTTCAAAATTGCTCAGTATTCATTAAATATGACCTACTTCAACATAAAAAAAATTAAACCAATCAAAAAATACAACTATCACACTTTGTCTGATTTTCAAAATAATGGCTCTTAATCCAAAATGTTTCATCAGAGCAGTAATGCAGGTTGTTACAGTTTAGACAAAATCTTCTAAATTGAGTATAACAAATCTAATAAAAATATAAAAAATCAATTTTACTCAGATTTAGACACCCTACGCAAACTAACAATCGAAATTTTGACCAATCGTGCAAATCCTGGACCAAAACTTTCATCATTAAATGAGTTGAAATTAGCTTATTCAATAATGCTTTAAAAAGGGTTTGTACTAAACCATGTTGCTAAACCTAGGCATACTTTTTAGGCGGTTTTTGGCTAAAGGAATACGCTATTATATATATTACGTCCGCAACGTTTGAGTTTAAATTTCTCTACCTAATTTTAATTTGGAGTATGTTTAAAACATTAAAAAAAAAATGTATTTCAGAATTTTAGTAATGCAGCCAAACGAATCATGTATTTTTTTTAACATAAAACTGACGCAGCAGAAGCTTATTATAACGATTTAAAAAATAAAAAATTAGTTATGTTGTTTCCGGCCAGGGGGCAGTATAAAGGCAAAAAAAAAAAGAAAAAGAAACGTTGAATCTGTATTGGCTAATTTTAATTTGGAGTATGGTTCCCATATGAGAAAACGTGGAAAAAAATCCATTTTAAAGTTTTAGTTATGCGATTTCCCTCCAGGTGGTCTCTGCAAATTGTCTCTTTAATAATATGTTCATTTTGTTTTCAAATAAATCATGATAGCATGTCTGACAGAAAATTCTTTTCTGTATGTAACTGCGATTCAGGCTTAACAATCAATATCGACAAAATATATTTTAATGTTTTATTTTAAGTATGATGTATTATTCGCCTGCTTTCTGTATTTATGCTTTTATGCTTCTCGTTTTCTTAACAAATGTTTGAAAATGTCCTTTTTATTATAAACATGTCGTCCTTTTCACTTGCTTTCTGTAATTTATTCTCCTTGTATTGGTACCAAATATTTGAAAATCTCAGTTTTCTTTCTAGCATGACGTCATAACTATGTTCTTAAAAAAAATCAATTTCAGTTTTCATGTGGAAATCATATAAAGAGGGTAAAATTTTATGGTAAATATGTCCATATGTTTCATCTCAATGAAAATAATGAAATTATGAATTATTAAAAAAATATATTTGAATAAAATAAATAAAACATAGCCTATCTTACTTTCTGGTTAATCATCTGGTTAATCATCCATTTTGACCCTGACATCAGGCAAACTTTCTCACACTTTAAATTTATAATATTATTAGAATTAACACAGAGTAAAAATTTTGTGTCATAAGGGACAAAACGGTTGAAAGAAGTCAAAAAAGTTATGAGCTCCATGGGTTTTACTATGTTAAATTAACGTTGAGAAGTGACACTGGAAATAAATGGCTATTCCGCTGCCGCGCAATACTTAAATATGTAAAGTGTTACAATAATTAAATAACAGTAATATAACAAAACAATATAACAAAATTCAGATAATTCATACTAGATACTGTATATTAAGTATAAAATGCAATATAAAGTAGATTTTCCAAGTTCTGAAGCTAAAAAAAATCCGAGGTTTTTTTTTTTTCCTCTTAACAAGACTTTTGCTCGATGTAATTTTTTTTTTTTTTATCTTTTCAAAATGTAAAACTATATAGTACAAATTTAATTACTTTAAATAATGTTTGATAAATGTTGAAGATTAAAATATATTACATCGCAGAAGCTAATAAAGTGTTAGTATATAAAAAGAACATTTGGCAAACAAATGATGTTTAGGATATTTTAACATAATTTAAAATGAATTATAAATCTCAAGGTAGATTTAGTCTTCGTGGGTTATAGGTTGAACATGTCTGATCTAAACAAATAGTTATTAGTTTTAGTTCGGCACAGTGGCGCCATTAGGGGATGGCTGGGGGGGGGGGGGGGGGGGCAATGTTTCGGGGTATATGGATACTAAAAAATCGATTTCTCTTTTTTTCTTTTTTTTTCACAAATTGCGCTAAAGCTAAAATAACTTGTCAGAATTCAATAAAATAGAAACACTATAATTAAATAAACACTAAGTAATTATTAATAATTATCAATAATACTAGGGGACTCTGCCCCCTACGAGCTATGCTCGAGAACCCTGATTCAGTTCAGACACCGCAGCTCTAAAAACAGACTACGTCCCTGAGGGCAATTCCCTTCCAGGACACCGATAGACAAAGAATATGCTCTTGAATTTGAGACTTTTTTCTAATCGACGTGACGGTGCAATCGGTTTTCAAAAATACGAATTTTAATCCTTTCGAAAAATTCGCGACCGCAGGTCACTTTGCGCCAACCGGAGACGATATTTTTTCTAAGCTAAAAGTAACTAAACGACGGTACTTTAACGCAATATTTTTAAAGCATGTCAGAACACCGGATTTACATCACCTATTAAAATTTCGAAACGGTCCCACAAGTAGAGGTATTTAAAAATAAGAAAGAAAAATCATGCGTTAAGCATGATTTTTCTGTTTGACTATGAAACACTTTCCAACACTTCCAGAATACTTTAACAAAACTTCGTTAATTAGGTAAATAAGATATCTAAGTAAACAGTTTAGGACAATGCATAAGACATTGAAAAATTGATTTCAGTAATTGTCGTCCATAGCCAAATATGTATTCCAATTTTTTTGTACAGCCCTGTATTTAACCTATAGGTTGGTATATATTCTATACAGTATGCGAAAATTTAGTTTATCAAGAAAAAGGATAATAGGTTTAAAGTTCACTGTACTTATTTCACTAATTTATTTCACTTTTTATATCAACAGACGGAAATATACTTCATCACTTTTGTACAGCCCTGTATTTTACCTACTTCCTGTACATACACGCCACTATTTAGCTAAAATTTAATTCAGATTAAAGCATGTTTAAAACTACTGAAATCACATTATCCATAGATGGCCATGTATCCAATTCTTTGAGTGGCCCTGTATATCATTTTATCTATATTCTACAAACATATCTTAGTATACTGAATGAAGTTCAGCGTGAAAATGCATAATTCATTTTGAAACCGCTTTAAGAAACTTATTCTTATACAACCCTTACGAATTATTTTGTGTAGCCCTGCATATAATCTATAGCATTTATACACACCACATAGAATGCAAAAATTTAGTTAAACTTAAAAACGCACATCATAACTAACAAGAACATAAAATCATGCGTCAAGCATAGATTATGAAACACTTTCTAACACATTCAGCATACTATGATAAAACTTCACAGTTTAATAAGGTAATAAGAAAGAAAAATCACGCGTCAAGTATAGATTTTGAAACACTTTCCAGCACATTCAGAAAAATGTAACTGAACTTCACCGTTTAATAAGTTAAAATAGGATATATAATTGAACTATTTGGAAACGCATAACACATTTGAAATCCCAATATCAACAATTCCAATCTACAGTCGGAAAAGTATCCGAATTCTTGGAGCAGCCTGTATAGGATAGATATGTATTTGTATCTATTAACTAAATGCATGCAAAAATTTAATTCAGTTTGGAAATAAATGCTACAGTTTAAAATTCCCCTTCAGCAATTTCCGCTAATAGGGAGAATGGTAAGTGAAATCTTTTGTGCAGCCCTGTATATGAGATATAGAATTTATACACAATGAGTAATATGCAAAAAAAAATGTTCAATTTAAAAGCACATACCGAAATTGAAAACGCACCATTGACAGTACTGTAACCGATTTCTTTTGTGTGTTCCTGTAAATGAACGACAAATTCTATGAATGCCCTATTCGATAGTAATCATCTTGTAACGAAATTTCTTCGGTAATTTATATTAATTTCAATCCATTTGAAATAGCGTAATTTTAATAAAATACTCTTCAAACGATTTTTCCCCATTGACCATAATGTAACGGAATTATTTTGAGTGTCCCTGTAAATGAACTATATTAATACTACACACCTCCTAATCAACACCGAGCATTCCATGGTAAACATCAATAACATATATCAATTGCATGAAAATCAGAGTATTTTTACGCAAGTCAGAGCGTGGACAGACAGGCAGACAGACGGACAGACAAACTGTCATAAACACTTTTCAACTTTGTTGGAAAGTGTTAAAACTATAAATTCATATAAAATCGGGTTAAAGATATGAAATCATGGAAATAGGAGTTTTATTTAAGGTTGTTATCATGCGCCCGGGCAACGGTAAGCGGGTCACCCTAGTAATAATAACAAGAACGAAAAATTATGTGTACAGCATAGATTATCAAACACTTTTCAACAAATTTTGAATACTATAACAAAACTTCACAGTTTAATAAGGTGAAAGATGATGAAATTAAACAAATGAAATGTCTAAATGAACAATTTGGAAAACGCATAATCATAATCTATTTAAAAGCCAAATATCTGCTACTTCCATGAATAGTCGACAATATATACCATTTTTTTGTGCAGCCCTATATATGATCTATGGATACTATGGATATTTTTTTTGTCGAGTTTCTTTAATGACGGCCTCTTTTTGCTGCATTTGTGTATTATTTCGCGATAGTGACATCCTATGCATACTTTACCGTAGATGTTTAAGAGTGGATCGTAAATGTGGAATTCTTAAGCGGATGCGGATGCGAATGACGTCATTTTACATAAAATAAAAGCGTGTGCTGTAAGTCTTAAAATTGAAATATGTTTTGTACTATTTATAAATACATATATTTTTTTTCATCGGGGGCGACACTAAATTCTGAAAAAACAGAATACCTGTTTTCTAGGTTTTTTTTTCTTTTTTTAAGTAACTGTATTTAAATATTGATTGCATTATGAATCTCTCTTAATTTCGTTAAGAAATTTGTAATATAACTAGGGGGCTCGGCCCCCTACGAGCTACGCTCGCCAACCCCCGTCCAGACACCGCAGACTCTAAATGCACGCTAATTTGATCGGCTTTAAAAAGATTTCGAAAGATTGAATTATAATTTAAAAAACAGTGGCGATCCCCCTATAAACGGATTTCTATTCATTTCTCTATGATTGGGGAATTTTAACGCCAAATCCGCTGCGGTACTACTTGATTATCCCGTCGACCCAGTGATGGGATTCAAATAATTTAACAACCGGTTCTCTGCCCGAATTATTTTTGAAACATAAACGTGATAGAAAATGAAGCATCACACATAGATTATGAAAAACCTCCCAATATTATAAGAACATAGTTAAATAACTTTGATCTCTTGGTATAATGAAAAAAAAATCCTGAAACATGTTTCCCCATGAAAAAACGCAACTCATTTAATAAATATTCGGCAATCATGAAACTATAATCAAAACTTCTATCAGAAATTACATCAATAAAGAGCTCGAGATATTGGTGAAGCCTGTTCTCGTGAGAATATTAACTCATTGATTGTCAAACATTCCTATTTACATCCTTGCCTTTGTGATAAATGCTTGTCATTTCTTGAAAGTTTATCTCGATAAACCGACTCTTGTGACTGTTATGTGCTTGATTTCTGGATTTTTTGAATGCGTGTTTTATGTTAGGTTTTGTCATCAAAGTCGCAAATTTCACCGAGATATTCATCAGTATCGTTTTCTATAATTAATCTCAAATGACCCAAACTATTTGTGCAGTAACAATAATTAGCCCTTGAAGAAGATGTATCTGGAAATTTTGTATCAATAATGAAATTTAGCTCTGTTTAAAAACATGCAACATATTTTAAAAAACTTTCATACAATAAATGTCCATGGATAACAGTTGCCAATGAAATTCATCAGCACTATATACATTTTCATACTGGAACTAGCAAAAATAAATTAGAATTATTTTGGTATCCTGTACTAAAAATAGCTTTATATTTATGAGTTGAAAAGTTTAAAAAAAAGTATTCAAAAAGGTACTATATTATTTCATGTAGTTAATATTTAAATAAAACAATAAAGGATGTAAAAAAAAAACTAGATTATAGTCTACAAAAGAGATGTAAAATATTAAATAACTTGTGTTATTTGAGATATTTACATATGGTACTTGATAAGCGTCCCCACTTTCAATTTTCTTTGTCTTTACTTGAACATTATTGGACGGATGCATTCTTTCTTAACATACATTCATTATAAAAGTAGGAAACTATTATTGTAGAGGTTTTTAGGGCAATTAGGCTAATTTTTATGCTTGATACATTAGAAATAGTTAGTCGACTTCTCTTCTCTGACCCTATTATGTTTATCTTTGAGGACCCTTTTTCCATTTCGGCTGAACTTGCAGCACTTGTTCTGAGAATATTTTTAGCCTTTTGAATAATTTTAAAAACTCCATAGTTTTAGAAAAATATTTAAAATATAGTAAAATAAATTCTCGATAACCATTAATATTAGTTAATATAAATAATGGCTCTTCATGGAAGTATTTCTTCTCCAATATTTGAGTAAATGGGATGGAGAAAAATAAGTACTTTACTCCTGTATTCAAATGACTAACAATTTCGTTTCATATGTTCAGAATTCAGTAGCCTATCATTTTTGTAATTTGCTACATTGTTTTTAGAAAACATGTTCCCGAACTCAGTTAAAATCTTCTACGAATTTGATATCTCTTAGAGTGTCTGAAGTAATAAAAAGCTCATCGTCTTTCTGTTGTATGTGCATTTTTCTTCCGAAGCATTTCAAACATTTTAATAAATTTTATAAGTTTTCATTCTTTATGATGCTTGTACTTTTTGTTCGCTCTGCTTCTCAAAGACGAGCAATTTCATTTAAAGCATATGTTATTAAGGCAGAGGTGATTCTGTTCTGAATTTTCCAGAAATTTAAGGCATTCGGTTCCGAAATTTATAAAAAATCGATCATCAGTCCGAATATTCGGACATAAAATATCGCGAATTTAGACAAATTCTCGCCGAAAAAAAAATAAATTTCGTCAATCGTTTGTAGAAAAAAATCATCCATTTCGTCAGAGGATGGCTGCAAAAATGCGAATTTCATCAAGAAATTGCAAAAAAAACGCAAATTTCGTCAAAGGATCGTGAAAGAAATGCTAATTTTGTGAAAGAATCGAGATTTTCGTCAAGTGATCGCAAGAACAACGCGATTTCCGTCAAATGATCGCGGAAAAAAATACGATCTTCGGCAAATTATTGCGGGAAAAACGCGAATTTCGTCAAAGAATCGCGTAAAAAACGGAAAATTCTACAAATAATCGCCGAAACAAAACGGAAATGTCATCAAACGATCGCAAAAAACAGAAATTTTGCCAAAGGATTGCGGATCAAAGTGCCGTGGAAAAAACTTATAATTAGCGCCAGGGATTTCTCCCCCTCTCCCTCCTCTGCTGTAACCTTCCAAAAAATTTGCGGTGAATTTCAGAATTTTTTACTCAGAATCACCCCTGCTTCTAGATAATATGAATTATAAATATGAAGAGCATCCCTCCTCATTGCTGACCGACAGCCAATTACTAAATCATTAAATTTAGAACACTTCTAATTTCGAAAATATTTCCAATGCTGTTCTTTATCATCTTAAAAACCGCATTTTGCTTAGAAAAAATACGGTCCTTTGTGTCCTACAACACATTTTGAAAAACTGTATCCATGCTATAACGAGTGGGAAGATTTTTGGATCGACTAAAATTTCTCGAGTTATGATATTTAGAATTTCGCCATTTCTTGGCCAAAAGAATGGGCCAGACAACGCTGGAAATTCGTAAAACAGAAAGTATTACTAATCGGCAAGTTTAGACTATTCACTGTTTTTCATTTTTTAGAGCATGGACAATGTTTTTCTAAATAGAACTTATAGGACTCGGGGATCTTAAAATTTGTTACATTTATAAAAATAACTACCTTAATATTAAAGATGTGAATTACCACATTGCTAACAAGGCGTAAACCAACTTCGTGAAAAATGTCCAAGCCGGGAATCGAACCCGGGCCCCTGGAATAGATCTCCAGTGCTCTACCACTAAACCACAAGGACGATGCCCAGCTTGGCATCTCTCACTTATATAAGTCGGTAAGGCTGCTACTGCAGCACTAGATGGAAATGTCTTCATGAACACACAATCTAGCGGCGTAACATGAGACGCAAATGAATCCCAGCATCGGTGAATATACAATTTTAATTAATTTTTCAATTACTTTTCAGCAGTGAAATTACGCTTGAAATTATTGAATATTAAAGATGTGAATTACCACATTGCTAACAAGGCAGCTAGAAGTATAATAGTTAATCTAACAATTTAATCATTAGCTATTGATCAGCGATAACACGGAATATTCCGTATAATTTCAAATAAAGCAGTCAAAGCAAAGTACCTTTCATTCAAATATAAGTATTTATTGTAATGTCCAATAACCATGCCTACTAGGGTTAGTCTAGGCTGCCGATTTGTATCTCAAAAGTCTCCAAAATTTCATATATAATTTTTTAAGTTACATTTGCTCCTTGCAGAACAAATGGAGAAAAAAAGTATTTTTCGCAAATGAAACAAATCAAAATATGTAAGTGTTATGGTTAGAAAACTATGTTGTGCAGATAAATATTTAAAGAAAGTAAATTAATTTAAATGCAATTTTCGCATTTGAAATATAATTTTAAGAACCGGTTCGCCGAACTCAACACAAATTAATAACCGGTTCGACCGAACCGGTGCGAACCGGCTGAATCCCACCACTGCGTCAACCCATTTCGCCAAATTATATAAATCGCCAAACCACCCGTCAAGTTATACAAATTGACATAATTTTTATTTTAAATAACGAAAGAACAAATAAATTAGTACAACATTTAAAAAAAAAAAAGCATTTTATCAAATTACAACGACCGTTTGGAAAACGATTTTTTTGAAGACAAAAAAATTTAAGACTTAAACATCGCACGGAGTTTATCATACATTACGTACGCCATGAATTAAATATTAATAGTGTTATTACACGTAAAAATTGCAAGCCAAAAATATCGCCTGGGTGTTATTACACGAGGGGTCAAAGTCGCTTCAGATTCCAGGCGTCTCCCTGTTATCGTATGGCTGCAGGGGAGTCGCTTGGAGAGCTAGCAACTTTTTTCTGTCGGAGCGTCTTTGACGCCCGAAACGAGGCGAGTCGCCAGTAACAGCCAATCAAATGCTTGGAAATCTGATGATGGAAAAGCCTTTTCCGGAACAGCCAATGAAATGCTTGGAAAAGACGCCGTGAGGCGGCTGTTGTCGCTAGACGCCTGGGATTTCAAGCGTCTTTGACTCCTCGTGTATTATCCACCTGAAACTTACGTAAATATCCAAGCATTTCATTGGCTGTTCGGGAAAAGGCTTTTCCATCGTCAGATTTCCAAGAAATCTGACGGCCAATTTTAAATGAAATTTATTTCTTAAACTTCTAAACATCCCACAATATTACTTTTTACACCGTCGGATAGAGAAAAAAATCTACTTTTAAATGCAATTTGTTTGAAAGCTGTATCTCAATTTGTTTTTGAGTTATTAATTTTTTTTTTTGTAGTTTTTATTACTTTTTTGTCATAATGGCAACAGAAAGTATCCATAGTTGTTGAAATTAAAGGGAAATACAGATTACTGTATAGACCAATCAGAAAACGAATAAATTGCAGATTAAACCAATGAAAACCTTCAGATATGCTTTTGATTTCCCATCCTGACGAGAACAATAACCATTTTTCCAAATGGTTAATAGAAATACAAAAAAAAAACGTCGAAATAAAAATAACTTGATGACGTAGACACGTGTAACAACATTTCAAAATAAGCTAATATAAAAGGAATTAAGTAAATAGAGTCTTTGTCTCCTGGTATTTTTTAACAAAGCGAAAAGAAAGTTCTTTTAAATGAGACATTTTAAATTAATCGTTTTTAATCTGACGTAATTTTGACCAAGCTATTCTTTCTCTTTTAAATATTCACGTGAAAATACTTTTGTTAGAAATGAAATATTATTTGCGCTTTCCTAACAAAAATAGTTGAAAAAATCCTCTCAAAATGTCAAATAAATGTCTAGCTCAATTTCTAAATTTAAACTGTTTTGCAATATTATTTTGCGTTCATTTTATGTAATAACTGTAATGTGACGTAAATATGACGTAATTTCTCCTATTTAAGACTTCTAACGAATGTTAATGATTTTATTATTTTACAATATCCTTTCTCTTTTAAAATTCACGTGTATACTTTTTATGACGTAATTTTTAATAAGTTCCTGCTTTTTTTACATAATTATTTAATTTTAATTTGAAAGTATCTTTTCAGTTTATAATAGTCACGTGTAAATAAATTTTTAATTTGAAGCAAACATTATTGTTTCCGTTGTTTATACAGTTGGCAATAGGTTAAATTAGTACAATTTTCTAAAATAAGTAAAAAATATCTCTCGAAATGCTGAAAATTTGAATTTAAAATAAAAATGAAACCTCGAAAAATGAGTCAAATTAAAAAAATAAATTAATTCTGCACACCGGGAAATTATAACGTATAAAATGATCTAAAAATTATCAAATTCCGGTGTATAGTTTTTGCTCCTATAAAACTTTTTTAGTAGAACAATTTTGTCCAACTTTAGCATTAAATATCTCTTAAAATAATTCTTCGATTTGAAAACTGTCTGCATCAGCGTGTTTATCGAACATTTCTGTATAATACTACCGATTTTCATATTTTTGTATGCATTATTTTTCTTAATATTAACGAAGAAAGACCTCCGGTCACAAAAAATTCAAAACCGGCGGCGGCGGCGGCGGCGGCGGCGGCGGCGGCGGCGGCGGTGGCGGCGGTGACAGCGGTAGTTACTTTTTTTAGAATAGAGAGAAGAGAAACATATAACATAAACTAACATTTTGAAGAAAAACACAAAACATTTTCTTGTATGTTATCTTTCTTATTGCCCTTGGTTATATCGTACGTATTTAATTGTATCACGGCAGACGCAATATAACGAGGGGTCACTGTATTATGTAATCCGTATCTTCAGTTTCAAGTATAAATTGGATCCTTTGACAAAATATACAGCAAAGTAGTGAATAATTTTGAAAAGTAATTTGTAGTCGTTACTTTTTATAACTAGTTGTAGTTGTAATCAACAACATTTTAGATAAAATAGTCGTAATTCGCTACAATAAAAAAAAATCCCTGCCGGCTTGACCTACAGGGGCAGGTAGATTTCGAAGTTAAGTACTAATTTCACCAACAAAAACTAAATGATGGTTAGAGATAAACTCATTTTAACAATTTTATTTGGCCGCTTTTCACGAGATTTTAATTTCATTTTTCTGTAAGAGCTGATTTTATCAGAATCATGTTAATACAATAATTTTTTCTTCAAACATTATGTATTCTTAATTTGTATTCGCTGTAAGATTTGGTTCTATCAAAAACTTGTCAATATAAAAGTTGTAGATAATATTAAGAAGATTTATAATAAATTTAATTGGATTTGATATCTTGAAAATTGGCGAAGTTGTGAATTTTTTTCTCCCTAAATCCCTATTTTTTTCGCCCCTTGAGCCTATTTTTAATTGTATCAAAAGTCTGTCATACATAAATTTTTGGTACTTTTTCTAGAAGTAATATTAACTTTAAACAGATTTGATATGTATTATAATTTAAAAGTTATGGGGTTTTTTCTCTTTTCCCAAAACCCCTCTCTATTTCCACTCCCTTGGCCCGATTTTGCCCATTTGCAATCCCCGCATATATATATATATATATATACTTTTTAGGTAGGTGGTTTAGGGTTTCTGGAGAAATGCTTTATGAAGGAATTTTTCAAAAGTCGCACCATGGTAACAGCTGCAATAGGTAGCATTTCTTGTGAAATCTACCTAAAAAATAGTTTATCTGACCCCTGTCCTGAAAAAATTCTATTGCAGGTTTATCATCACTGCAAAGTGGTAGAATACATCTCATCGTCGGCGAAAAATGCTTATAACTTAATAGAAAGTATGCTGGTACTGTTTCAGCACAGGCGCCTTGGCGCGATAGAGCAGATTGAAATTGGCGAGAGAAGGAAATTTTGCAACATATTTTCTGGCAACCAATACATTGTTTCTGATACACAAAAAATTTCATTCAGCACTTATACAATTTATTTAATAAAAAGATGCCGTTTATCTATTTTCATATAAAGTGGTAAATTTTACATAAAAAAACAATAACAATATATATATATATACAGTGAAATACGTTTAACACGAAACTGAGGGGACCGAAATTTTTTTTCGTGTTAAAAGAATTTCGCGTTAAAATATGCATTAAAAAAGAACAAAACTCACAAAGATTTTTGACGTCGTCAAATTTTCTTTTGATTTCCTTTTAAACTACTAGTACGTTGCTTCCATTAGGATAAAAAACAAGTAAACAAAATATTGTTTTGTCGGGGAAAAATCAGATAACTTTTTAAAGTGTCTTTTTCAACATTCTGAGATCTAGCTTGTTTGAACCAAATAAGCAAAGCTGTCTCTAAATCTTCGTGCTTAGCAGTTTTCATACGTTTTCTCTCAGGCTTAAACATACTGTACTCAAACATTAATGTAATGGGATACCTGTTTTTTATTATTGTTGATAATGTAGAATTGGCAATTTCAAACTTTATGCAGATTTCTGTTTTCGCCCTTCTTTTTCATCAACTGCATTAAGCAGCTTCATCTTCATTTGAAGCGAAATAGCAGTTTGTTTTCGTACAGATTTCTCAGCCACTGTACTCATAAAACATAAGCTAATTTACAAAAACAGGAAATTCACTGATTTTCACCCAAAATTCAGTGGTTTTAACACAAAATTCACAAATTTCAAGTCAAACTAACTAGTTCGAAAGCGAATTTTTTTCGTGTTAAACGAATTTTGCTTCGTGTCAAAAGAAAAAAAAATGCATTAAATTGCATCGTATACTGTCCGGACCGCTATATCATTTCGTGTTAACCGATTTTTCGTGTTAAACGTATTTCACTGTATATATATACATATATAATGTTTATATATTTATATATGTTACCGGCCAAACCGATTTTGGCCAAACTAGTTTATCCTAATGCGCATAGGATAAACCAGTTTTTCCTAGGTCAAACTAGTTTAACCTAACGCCCATAGGATAAACTAGTTTTTCCTAGGCCAAACTAGTTTATCCTGACTCCCATAGGATAAACTAGTTTTTCCTAGGCCAAACTAGTTGGCCTAACGTTCATAGGATAAACTAGTTTAGCCTGCTATTCATTGGTCTGAACTAGTTTATCCTAGACCGAACTAGTTTATCCTAGAAAAATTCAATTAGGCGTGCTTTTATTGATCCCAAAGACCGCTTCGGCGCCAACTATAGACCGCCAACCTTCTAGTTCATCCTAGGCAAATCTACACTGGCCTCCAAAAGTTAAGATACAGGGACTGGATGCTTTCGATTGCACACGTTTTGTCGAATATCTACCAACATTATTGGCGAATTGCTCTTGAACTTCTAGGATGTAAAGAACATGTTTGATTTTATATTTCTCGGTGAATATTTATCGGGGGTTACAATTAGGAGGCTAATAATAAATTTAATAATAAAATAACATTTGCGATCACCTATGTAACAGAAAAGGCTGTAAATGGTTTGTCACTGTGGTAAATGACTATTTGGGTCTTGTTCAACGTTTATATGCATTTGTGTAAGCATAGCACTCATATTCGTGAAGAAGTTAACGTTTTTGTGAAAAATTCAAAAGTTTTTGTTTATAGCATACAGCGTTTTCAACCAAATTTAACACAACTTTCCGAAAACTTGCCAAAGAATAGTAGCAACAGTATACTGCAATTAAAACATGAATACTATATTGAATATTTGATGAGATATGGGCATTTTTATGAAATAATTTTTAACTGCGCATTCGCGGAAGGTTTCAAAATTTTTATTTCATAATCTGGTAGTCAGTATTTTGGGACAACTTCTATAAAAGTCCAGTCAAATGTTGTGAAAACTTAGAAAGATGTAGTGAGTTGATTGAAAAGTTGTGGAAAATCCCTTATAATAAAGCTATTTTTAGGAAGCAACTCACTATATCGACCCTATCTTTGTGAATTTTCGCGATATTTGACTGAACTTTTTATATAAGTTGCCCTAAATAGCTGACTACCAAATTATATAATAAAAATGTTAGGATCTTCCACGCATGCGCAGTTAGAAATTATTTCATACAAATGCCCATATCTCATCAAATATTCAATATATTCATGTTTTAATTGCAGTATACTGTTGCTACTGTTCTTTGTCAGGTTTTTGGAAAGTTGTGTTAAATTTGATTGAAAACTCTGTATGCTATAAACAAAAAACTTTTGAATTTTTCACAAAAACGTTAACATCTTCATGAATATGAGTGCTATGCTTACACAAATGCATACAAATTTTGAACAGGACCCAAATAGTCATTTACCACAGTGACAAGCCATTTCCAGCCTTTTCTGTTACATAGGTGATCGCAAATATTATTTTATCATTAAATTTATTATTAGCCCCCTAATTGTACCTCGCGATAAATCTTCACTGAGAAATATAAAATCAAACATGTTCTTTACATCCTAGCAGTTCAAGAACAATTCGCCAATAATGTTGGTAGATATTCGACAAAACGTGTGCAATCGAAAGCATCCAGTCCCTGTACCTTAACTTTTGGAGGCCAGTGTAGTTTATCATAAGCCAATTCAATTTGACGTGTTTTAATTGATGTGAACCAGTGTTGAGCACGATCACAAGAAAAAAGAAAAAACGAACTAATTCAATTTCTCAAAAATGAGTCAAGTCGAGCTCAAATTCAAAATTTTTGCAAACGAATCCGCTCAACTCAAACACATATATGAAAGTGAGCAAAGTTCACTAAAAACTCGTCTTTTATATATATATATATATATATATATATATATATATATAATAGGAGTTTAGCGTCCAAATTTACAAAATTTGTGAGCTAGTTTTTGGTTATTCGATGTAAGGGTATTTACGGGCCTGCTCAATTTTCCTTCCAGGAACTCGGTCCGGGTTTGGTTTGGGGATTACTTTTTTCGAGAGGTTCGGACCGAGATGGACAGGAACTCAATTTTTTCCGGCTTAAGTGCGAACTGGACTGCATTCTTCTTGAGGCAGAAATTTTCAGTCCAATTTCCAACCCAGTTCATATGAAAATCACTTGGAGTGTCTGGATCTATGGTCTGTTCAGTAAAAATATCAGTAACATTTGGCCCGACTTAAATTTTTAATATACGTATTTTTAAATCGCTATTATTCCATAATTAAAATTTATATCCATTATTAGCCCCCGGTACGGTATGCTATTTCTTTCTCCCAGCTTATTTTGTGTCCAAAAAATAACGTTACCTTACAGAAGCCAGCAATAAAAAAAAGCAGATGTATCATTGTACAATTAAATACTCTATAGCATTTTTTAAAATTTCTAAGCATCGCACATTTTTAATTTTTATACCGTCGTACTGAAAAAAAAAGTACTTTTAAATGCAATTTGTTTGAAAACTGTATCTCCGTTGATTTTTGAAACATTAATTTTTTTTAAGTTTTTAGCACCATTTGTTTAATTTTGGCAACTCAAGTACTCCATTTATGTAGAAGGTAAAGGGAAAATAGTTCAAAAATAGCAATTATATCTTTTTGTTGAAATTTTCTAATAAAAACCGAAAGAAAATGTAATTAAAATATGTGATATTTTGAAAAAATATAAACGAATAATTTCTGTTAAAACATGGAGCTATTATAAACTATATTTAAGTTTAAGTTATCTATATTAATGTTACAAACAAATGAAGGCCTATGATTCATTAGATAGCCGTTTTTTTGTCAAGTTTCTTTAATGACAGCCTCTTTTTGCTGCATTTGTGTATTATTTTGCGATAAAGACATCCTATGCATGCTTTACCTGTATATGTTTAAGAGTGGATCGTAAATGTGGAGTTCTTAAGCGGATGCGAATGACGTCATTTTACATAAAATAAAAGTGTGTGTTTTAAGTCAATTTTAAGACTTAAAACACACGATGATAATAGTACAATGATAATAGTACAAAATATGTTTTGTACTATTTATTTATACATATATATTTTTTTCATCAGGGGCGACACTAAATTCTGAAAAAGCAAAATTCCTGTTTTCTAGTTTTTTTTTTTTTTTTTTTACGTTTTTCTATCTTTACAAGTATTTATGTAATATATGTAAAATAAGTAATATAAGTAGTATTTATGTAAATGTATGATATAAGTATTTGCGTAAATATTACGCGCAGGATATTTTTACTTTCTTCTATCTTTAGAACAAGAAAGTATTGGATTCGTGAAAATTTTCGACTTCCGGTTTTCGACGGATTTACACGTTTTAGGGATCAGAGATCCCGCAAAACATGTTTTTACAAAATATCTGTCTGTGAGTCTGTCTGTATGTATGTGACACTAATTTTGTGGGCGCTCTATCTCAAGAACTGTTGCACGGAATTTAATAAAAGTTTATATTCAGGTAGTCTCTGAAATAAATTGGTGCTAATTAGTTTTTGGTGTAAATCGCCCAACAGGTGGCGCTGCTACGCTGCATTTTTCACGATTTCCGCTATAGCTCTATCTCAAAAACTAATGCCGGATTTTCATGAAACTTCAGATTCAGTTATTCCTTGATATGAATTGGTGCTGTTTACGTTTTAGTGTTAAACGTCCAACAGGTGGCGCTGCTATGCTGCATTTTGCAGGATTTACACGATTCCCGCAATAGCTCTATCTCAAGAACTAATGTACAGATTTTCAACAAACTTCAGATTCAGTTAATCCTTTATATGACTTGCTGCTGACTATGTTTTGGTGTAAATCGCTCAATAGGTGACGCTGCTATGCTGGATTTTGCACGATTTTCGCAGTAGCTGCACCTCAAAAACTAATGCACAGATTTTCATCAAACTTCAGATTCAATTAGACGTTGACATAAGTTGCTTCTCGTTAGGTTTTGGTGTAAATTACTCACCAGACAGCGCTTCTATGCTGCATTTTGCTGGATTTACACGATTTCAGCTATAGTTATAACTCAAGAACTAATGCACGGAATTTCATATCTTTAAAATCCTCATAATGAGCATATATTGCAAATCAATTTTTCACTGTGATAGTGAATCTTGAAGATAAACATGTTTGAGGTAGAAGAAAGTTTTGGGACTGGTACATCCGACTAGTTTAAGATGAGTAGATGCATTTTTAGGTAATAAAATTAAAGTACGGTAAAACCTGAGGAAAATATCGTGCTTGTGACGGAATTCCGTGTTTAGCAAAAATAAATATGTTGATCTATATAAAATGAGGATATTAGTACTTGTAAAAAGAATATTATGCAATTACAACAGACGATGAACCTTCTAATAAGGGAGCCTGCCTATAACGGATTTTCCTTCTTCCCTATGCAAATCTATCTTTTAGAAGATTTTATTGTATAGAATTTTTTTCAATTTTTAAATCTCCAAGCCATAGAATGTGGATTAACGATATTAATGATCCTATTGTAAAATATATTAATATTTTACTGAATCTCTATTTGTATGTAAATATCTGAATAATTACTAATACTACTATTTTTTTTTTATACGGCTTGGAGACTTGAAAATCTGAAAAATTTTATGTAGAAAAACTTTCTAAGACTGAATCACATAGGAGAGAAAAAAAAACTTCGTTATAGTTAAGTTCCTTTTTTAGCAGGTCCGTCGTCTCTAGCAAATGTATTATGTTTTTTTTTTCAGACAGATTATTATATATCATTTGCATGATTTAAAAAAAAATCTGTTTAAAGCAGGATTTCGTCACACACAGATTCTTCTAACAGGTTTTACAGTACTACATCCCCATCCATATGTACTATTCTTAAAAGAAAATTTTAATTGTGGAATAATGATAGCTTAAAAATATACGTATTTTAGGCCAAACTGGGACCGGGATTTGCCGGATTTTTAGAAATTCCAGATTTCTGAAAGAATATCAAATGTACTACTAATATTCTTAATGGTGTATTTATTCATAAATAATTCAAAGTCAAATTATATTTATGTGAGGGAAAAAAATATCCCCAAATTCTTCCTCTCCTAAATTTTATGATAACCTGTCATCCCATTCTTTGGTCCTCTACACAATATGTCATATGGAACATATTTTGTAACTACCGGCGGCGGTGAAGTGGGGAAGATAGGGGGACAATATCCCACTCCCCATAGAATAAAATATATTATACATGGATGATGGCAATACTACTTTGCGAAGTTTCTCGCCGGAGCGGTTGTTGGGATCAATAAAAGTACGTCAAATTGCATTGGCCTTGGATAAACTAAAAGGTTGGCGCCGGGGCGGTCTTTGGGATAAATAAAATCACGCCAAATTGAATTGGCCTAGGATAAACTAGTTTGGACCAATGAAGAGCAGGCTAAACTAGTTTATTCTATGAGCGTTAGGCCAAACTAGTTTGGCAGGAAGAAGTAGTTTATCCTATCGGCGTTAGGATAAACTAGTTTGGTCTAGGAAAAATTGGTTTATTCTATGCGCGTTAGGATAAACTAGTTTAGCCTAAAATCGGGTTTGGCCGGTAACATATATAAATAAGCATAAAGGTCCATTAGGTTTGTTTTCATCTCTGCTTATGTCACTTGCCAACAAATCTCACTTTGTGAAGCTCGAATTGCTCCAAGCTTTTTTAAAAACGGGTACTTTTCGGTTAGCCGGGCGCCAGTGTTATATATACATACATATATACATATATATACACACATTTGTACATATATATAGACTTATGTATGTATATATGTATGTACGTGTGTGTGTACATATATGTGTATATATAACAGACGCCCGGCTAATCGAAAAGTACCAAAAAACGCCAAGTCCCCGGCACATACGTCATATACGCACCACGTTAACGCGATTTTTTTCTGGCACTAATGTCATATACGCACAGGGGTACTTAACTGGCGCCAAAGAGCCGTTATTTTTTTGATATGGTAACCCGGATGTGGTTGTTTATTAATTAATAAATTGTTTATTTGCTTTGCTTTGCTTTTTTTTAATTATATAAATTATTGGTACTTGTAGTTATCCCGTCGACCAATTTCGCCAAATTGTATAAATCGCCAAACCACTCGCCAAATTGTACAAATTCACATAATTTTTATTTTAAATAATGAACTAGTTGGATGTGCCAATCCCAAAACTTTCTTCTATCTTATACATCTTAATATTTCAAAAACTAGTTATACAATATACTATAATACTTCAATATTATACTTCAATATTATTAGTTCATTACTATACCAACTTTGATTTTCATCTTAAATTCTTGCTTCAGTCAATTAAATGAACTAAAAACGACTTAATCTATATCATGATATTTGTTAAAATTAATAGTTTTTCCTTATTCTGTTGTTATCAGATGTTTGCGAATAGCCGGCTTAGCAGGAAGTGAGTTCCCGCCTTTGCGCGAGCCGCCGATGGACAATAGAACTACGAAAAATCAAGAAAAGTATACAAAAATCGCTATCACAGAGCCCCTTTACCGCGCGATATTTCCAAATTCAAGGAGGACCTGTTGGCCAAAGCCAAAAACGTGCACAAAAAATTTGGTTCAATTGTATGCATAATTTTATACACTTTTCGATTGTACAATAAAGAAAATGGTACAGACATCGTGATTATAGCGCCCCCTTCCAGCGGAATTTTTCCAAATTCAGGGAGGACCTTCATGCCATGACCAAAAAGAAACAAAAAATTTGGCTCAATTCTATGCATAACTTCATACACTTTTCGATGGTACAATATTCAAAATGGCACAAAAATCGCTATTAAAGTGCCCCCTACCGGCAATTTTTTTCCAAATTAAGGAAGGACCTGCTTGCCATAGACAAGAACTTAAAATAAAAATTTGGTTCAATTCTAACATCCGTCGAAAACCGGAAGTCGGAAAAAATTTCGATTACAATACTTTCTTCTATTGAAGATAGAAGATAGTAAAAAACAAATAAATTAGTATAACATTAATAAAAATACAAATAAAACGTCGAAATAAAAATCATTTGATGAAGTAAACACGTGTTGTCAAGTGAATGTGACATTTACGATCAACCATTATTGACATTTAATCTTACAATTTGGCGACAGTAATTTGATCGACGGGATAACTAACAAGTACCAAATTGTTTTGTTCTATAGGTATTAATTAAACTTTTTTTATTTATTGTTATTCCCTTTTTAAAAATATATATGTTACTGGTATTCGAAAACGACGTTTTCTCCAAATTGGCGTCAGAAAAAAATCGGGAACAGATGTTATATATTCTCGCGGCCGCCATCTTGGGTTTTTTCTTAGCGTGAACACCCCTTTTGCGCCAAGTAGTAAATGTCGCCAATGTTTATGCGCATGTTAGGCTTCACGGGGTTGCCAGAACACGTCACTCGTCGGGATTGCCTTATCGATAAATGCCAACAAAAAGACGCCAAGAAATCCAAGATGGCGGCCGAGGGAACATATAACATCTAAGCCAAAAATCGCGACAACATGGTGCGTATATGACATCTGTGCCTTTTTTTCTTATTATTTCGATTTTTAGATACTAAATTATGCAGATAAAATCAATTAGTTTTTCGGTGCTGTTCCATCGATAAAATCACTTTAGCATTGAAAGTAACCGCCATGTTGTTTTGTTTGTCTAGAAGTTTCAGATTGGCGATCATTTACAAAAATGGTATTTCGGCGTGATTTGGAAAAAATAGCAAAGTTCAATCTGCGGACCTATAACACATCTGTTTCTTTTTTAAATATACTTGTTTGCGTTATATGTTATTTGAGTTTAATGTTTGATATGAAAAAAAGATACTACTTAATTATCCCGTTGACCAATTTCGCCAAATTATACAAACCGCCAAACCACTTGCCAAATTATACAAATTGACATAATTTTTATTTTAAATAACGAAAGAGCAAAAAAATTAGTATAACATTAATAAAAATACAAATAAAATGTCGAAATAAAAAAAAAACCACTTGATGACGTAAACACGTTAACTTGCTTAACCCATTAACCGCCAAAACTATAACGTTGAGTTTTTCAACTTTTTAGCTGCACGTCGTTTGCCACCACAAACTATAAAAGGTAATTTTCGCTTTATTTGATTTAAAAATTTTGTGTCTTTAAGTAAGGCCAATATTGTAGTTGAAAAATAGTTGTGGGTATGTAAGAAATTTAAATATGTGCATTTATTTTGACTGTTGCGTAAACGCAACACCAGCGGATAACGGGTTAAAGTCAAGTAAATCAAATGTGACATTTACGGATCAACCATTATTGGCATTTAATCTTACAGTTTGGCGATAGATTTTTGGTCGACGGGATAACTAAGTAGTACCGAAAAAAAATTACGTATTTTTTAAAACAGGTAATAAACGTCGTTTTTTTTGTGTGTGTGTGTGTGTGTGTGTGTGTGTGTGTGTTCTGTAAATATGCAAACATTTCTTCATGGATCTCAAGATTTTGCTAAATTTTAAACCACAACAACATTGTTGCTAACGTTGCTATTGTTTGATGCCAAGCTTGGCGACATATTCACTGATGGAACTTTAGCCACCCTTTATATATTACGGTATTATTTTAGAACATACATACATAATAGTCATACATTTTCTAAAAGTTTATATAATTAATATTATGTGTGCCATTCATTGGCGATTATCTTGCATGCGGTTAGTAACTGAATACCAAATAATTATGATCCAAAGTTGAAGGATACATACAGGCTACTGAAATCCCCTTTTATTTAAGATTCATCGCATTAATATTACCCTTTAAGAAATACGCATAAAGTACAATCCGATTAAAAGATATATTAACATAAAACGATAAACGCTAGTTGTGAGACTGATAAAAGTTAAAAAAAAAACAGTTAAGGGATTGAAAACATATTTATTTTTAAATTATTGACGTGATTAAATTGAAAAGTACAAGAGAAATTTTGAACAATTTTGAATGTATCTTATTCCAAGTATAAAAACGCAAAAATAATTTGGGGATTAAGCAGTTTGGGTTACTTTTTAATTTGCTTTTTCGTTGGAGCCATTTTCTTTTTTTGTTTCACTTTCCCTTCTTTTCGAGCCAAACTTTTTGAATCTTTCTTGATGTTTTCCGATTTCTTTATTTTGAATCTTCCTTCAGCACCGCCTTTGTCAATTTTTTCTTTGTCCACCTTTGTCGATTTCTCCATTTTGAATCTTTCTTCAGCACCAACTTTATCAATTTTCTCAAGCCCTCCATTACCAACAGCTTTCTGCAAGAACTTGACGATGTGGTACTTTAATAATTTCCTGTTGACCTCATACTTTTCTTCGATGTATTTTCTTATGTCTTCAAATGACGCGCCGTTACGTTTTTTTAGGGCCTTAATGGAATCTATCACCATTTCAGAAGTTGGAGGATGAGTAGCTTTTCTTTTTAGGCTCTTTCTTTCAGGCGCAGCTACAACTGTCATTTCCTTAGTCTTATCATTCTGGATTTTTGACTTTGCATTTCCAGTCTTATTCTTCATGCTGTTTGTCTGCATATCCCGCATAACATCCACTGTTGTATCATTTGAATCCATAACTGTAATAACTCCTTCTGAGCTTGATCCAGCAGTAGGATTTTCTGGATTTTCAGCCACAAAATTCATAACTGGAGTAACTCCTTCTGAGGTTGATCCAAGAGCAATTTCTGGATTTTCAGTCACAAAATTATATTCAGCTGCTTGATCCATTTTTTTCATACAATCCAATCCTTTCGGGAAAGCAAATCTAAATCCGTATCAAAATTTCGTTTACTTGAAATATGCGCAACAAAAATAATTCCTGAAGGTGAAAAAGTTTCAAAATGGTTTCAAAATATCAAGAAATTGTTTCTGTAGAAAATGAAATTCTGGAAAATTTAAACTCTCGGGTCTCGTTGGTTTATGAATTCGCGCGCATTAATTAGTAAGATGAAATATTTCTTTTTAGCAAAAAACATTGAGTCCATGGTTCGCAGTACTGAACTCTGGAGTTCAATGTTTTTAGCTTTAGTCGGAATAAATCACGTCATTTTAAAAAATATTACTTGTATTTTTGCTAATAAAGTGGGCATTACCAACGATAGCAACAGACGTCTTCGAATACATAAATTTCCAAAATGACTACACGTTGAATGACGATAAAATATTTTTGCAAAATTTTTCATGCATATTGGTATTTTCTTTTATATACCAGCAACCGATCCCACTTGAGTTCATTGATACATTTTGCTGCAAATGCATTAAGATGAGACATTATGCAGTGAATTTTCATAACAGCCTCATAGAAATTGCAGCATGGCTCTGCCCTCTAGGATGACACTCTCCCACCCCACCCCCCCCCCTTCCATCCAGACCCTGTGCTCTCTAAAAATACGCTAATTTGCTCTGTTTTATAAAAAAGAAAAGTGTCCAGTTAAACTGATGGCATTGAGCTTACAGTCTATTCACACTAATTGTATATTATAGACTCTTACTTCAAAGAATAATACCTTTCGAAAAATAAATTAAGGGGGGTGGGGTGTTACCACCTCCCCGTTTCACATCTTTATACTTAACCGATGAGCCTCCAAATCTCATCAGGGAAGCGCCTTATCAGAATAAACCGGTATACTAAATTTGAAGCAAATTGGATAGAAAAACCCATTTATCTAAATTAAGGGGGATATTAGCCCACGCCTCCCCCCTTTATACGTAAGCAATGAACCTCCAAGTCTAATCAGGGAAGCGCCTTTTTAAGTTAACCGGTGGTTTGGAAAATTGAAGCAAATCTGATAATTCTGCATGAAAAACCCATTTATCTAAGTTAAGGAGTGGGAGATTAGCCCCCATAACCTCCCTTTATACTTAACTAATGAACCCCCCCCCCCCCCAAAAAAAAAAACTAATCAGGAAAGCGCCTTATAAGAATGAACCTAGAAAAAAAAATTGAAGCAAATCTGATATTTCTATCAAGAGTTATCGCGTTACGTACGTACGTACACGATATGGCCAAAGGTGACCGGTCACTTGCGATTTTAGACGTTTTGTTAAATGTCTAGAAAAATACATGAGGAATTAACCTGAAACTGCAGGTGTGTAAACAGTATAGTACAGGTCATATATTTCCGCAAAGATTTTTTTCCGAAACCCCATAGGGGACCGCCAACAAATTGAAAAAGAACGAATATCTTTTGGATAACCCTGTAAAAACTAATTTAGAAAAAGCGTTCAAACTCGAGATTATTAATAAGTGGCTTATTGTAATATATTGGGTTCATTTTTATGAGTACAGAATGTATATTCGTAGAGAAATTAAGGTTTTTATAAAAAGTCCCAAATTTCGCCAAGTTTTTTATTACCATTTGCAGAGTTCTTAATATAAAAAAAAGTTATTTTAAAAAAATATGACAAACAACATTGTGCATAATACTCTGTAATTAGAATTTAAAAATAATAAAAATTGGATGAAAAATGAGCAGGTTTACTAAAACATGTTTCACTGCGCATGCGCGAATACAATCAAAATATAATGTGCATAATGTATTAGCTAAGTATATAGAGCAACTTTTGTGAAAGTCTCAAAATCATAGCTTGAAAATTCTGAAAATTATCGTCGATAGAATAAGCTCGAATTCGGTTGTTCCCAAAAGGAAGCAAAAAGATGAGGGGTTGTATCCAAATATAGTAATATGTGCAATATTGTGTGCGCTATCTTGGCACTAATCAACATATAGTTGATACAACCCCTCATCTTTTTGCTTCTTTTGGGGAATAACGGATTTCAAGCTTATTCTATCGACAATAATTTTCAGAATTTTCAAGCTATGATTTTGAGACTATCACAAAAGTTGCTCTATATACTTAGCTAATACATTATGTACATTACATTTTGATTGCATTCACGCATGCGCAGTGAAACATTTTTTAGCAAACCTGCTCATTTTTCATCCAATTTTTATTATTTTTATGGTTCCGTACTTAAAAAGTAAAAACGGAATCATTATAAAATTCACTCCTGTGTCTGTCTGTCTGTCACAGCCCTTTTAGGTAGATTTCGTATGAAATACTACCTATTGGGATCGTTCCTATGTTGGAATTTCTGAAAAATTTTTGCAGATCTACACCGATCATGACTCCTAGAACCCAAAACCACCCTCAGTAAAAAACTTTATCTATCTATCTATCTATCTATCTATGTATCTATCTATCTATCTATCTATATATATCACTGTCTTCTGGACACGATAACTTTCGTAATTCTGCACCAATCTCTTCCAAACTGATACATAAAATCAAAGGGCATAAAATCTCGGTCAAGTTCGTTAATGGGCAAAATCGGACCAAGGGGATGGAAATGAGGAGGGGTTTTGTGAAAACCGAAAACCCCCCATAACTTCTTAATTTTTGTACATATCAAATCAGTTTAAATATTTTATTACTTGTAAAAATAGGGCTAAAATTTTATGTATCACAGATTTTTGATAAAGTTAAAAATGGACTCAAAGGGCGCAAAAAATAGGGTTTTTGGGAGAAAAAAATTCATAACTTCGTCAATTCTCAAGATATCAATTCCAATTAATTTTATTATAAATCTCCTTAATATTATCTACAACTTTCACATTCACAAGTTTTTGATAGGACAAATTCGTACCGCAAAAAAAAATTAAAAACGAAAACAAAAAGGGGGTTTGAAGAAGTAAAAAATCCATAACTCCGTCAATTCAAAAGATATAAAATCCCCATGAATTTATCATATATCTTCTTAATATTGTCTACAACATCTATATAGACAAGTTTTGGATAGGACCAATTCTTACAGCAAAAACAAATTAAAAATACATAGCGGTTGAAGAAGAAAATCATCTAAGTAAGGGTGTATTCAAATCCAAACTGCGTATTTTCTGACTCATTTTACAATTCATTTTTGCTCTCAAAGGCTTCCAATTGGTAGGTTTTCTTACTCAGAAACTATATAATGTACCGTAATGGTCGATTTTTTGATAGAGGCAGAATATACTTTAAAAAATGCTGTTAAAGTGGGCATTTTGAACCGAATTTCCCGAAGCGGATTGTGTTGGAAAAATCATTGCATTAAGGATGCACTCAAATCCAAACTGCTTATTTTCTGACTAATTTTTAAATTCATTTTTGCTCTCAAACCCATTTAATTGGTATATTCGCTTATTCAGAAACTATATAATGTACCGCAATGATCGATTTTTTGATAGAGGCAGAATATATTTCAAAAAATTATGTCAAAGTGGGCATTTTGAACGGAATTTCCGGAAGCAATTGCGTTATCACTTTCTTCTGGACACGATAACTTCCACAATTCTGCACAAATCTCTTCCAAACTGATACATAAAAATCAAGGGACATAAAATCTCGGTCAAGTTCGTTAATGGGCAAAAGCGGACAAAGGGGATGGAAATAGGGAGGGGTTTTGTGAAAACCGAAAAAACCCCATAACTTCTTAATTTTTGTACATATCAAATCAGTTTAAAGTTTTCATTATTTCTAAAAATAGGACCAAAAATTTATGTATCACAGATTTTTGATAAAATTAAAAATGGACTCAAGGGGCGCAAAAAATAGGGTTTTTGTTGAGAAAAAAAGTCCTAACTTCGTCAGTTCTCAATATATCAAATCAAATTAATTTTATTATACATCTCCTTAATAATATCTACAACTTTTATATTCACAAGTTTTTGATAGGACCAATTCGTACTGCAAGAAAAAAAAAAAAAAAAAAAAAAAAAAAAAAAAAAAAAAAAAGGGGGGGGGGGGTTGAAGAAGAAAAATTTTCATAACTCCGTCAATTCACAAGATATAAAATCTCCATGAATTTATCATATATCTTCTTAATATTGTCTTCAACATTTATATAGACAAGTTTTTGATAGGGTCAATTCTTAAAGCAAATACAAATTAAAAATACATAGCGGTTGACGAAAAAAATCATCTTATTAAGGGTGCATTCAAATCCAAACTGTCTATTTTCTTAATCATTTTTAAATTCATTTTTGCTCTCAAACGCATCCAATTGCTAGATTCTCTTATTCAGAAACTATATAATGTACAGTAATGATCGATTTTTTGATAGAGGCAGAATATATTTCAAAAAATGATGTCAAAGTGGGCATTTTGAACAGAATTTCCCGAAGCGATTGTGTTAGAAACGAAAAATATTGCCCTACTGAGAAAATAATTGTTTATTAATCAAGTTTTAATTAATTGAAAGAAAAATAAAAACACAGGTCGCTTATAAATCTTTTAAAAAATCACGTCAGCATGTTTCATATTTTTTTTTATTAAAAATTAATCTGAAAATGTGCCAGAAAATTTCGAGTTGTTGAGTATGGAAATTTTTTTTTTTAATATCGCCTTAACATGATTCTCATAAAACCAGCTATTTTATAAAAAGGAAATAAAAACTCGTCAAAAGCAGGCAGATAAAACCGTTAAAGTGGATTTATATCAAATCATGATTTAGTTTTTGTTGGTGAAATTAGTATACTACCTCTGCCTGTAGGCCGGGCCGGCAGGGATTTTTTATTCTTAAACTATGCAACGTGGAAAGTTCAAATTGGGGGAAGTAATAAAGATGATTGACCCACATATTTACAGATTAATAAATATTCATAAATATATTTAAGAAAAATGTACAGGGACTAATTAAGTTACTTGAAAAAAAAATCTTTTCTTTGTATATATCGTGTGGGGTATCGTGTGAAAGCTTTCGTAACGCAGAAATCAAAAATATATTTCATTTAATTTTAGATATTATATTTTCAAAGTTATGGTGGAAAATGTAGTGCAAAAATATGTTCCCCCTCCTCCCCCATCTAATTCCGAATCTATTGAAACTAAAATTATGAAAAAATTAGAGGTAGTAGACATTAATTTAAACCTTGCAGGAAAATTATAGCGGCTCCATAGGTCACATAGCTATTGAGAAAATAGCATTTTTCCGTTACACTCAAATTTCGATTTACGGGCTTCAGCAAAAGTGTTGAGCAGAGCTGGAGATACCTATCGTAGCAGAAGTATAAAAGCATTGTTGATCATGAATTTCGGAAAAAATCGTCGGTAATTAGCCGAGATATTAACCCTTAAAGACACGGACAGTTTGGACATACATAATGACAGGGACGGCGTACTCTATGCTTCATCGGCTTTTAAAGCCTAGATAACAAATTTTATGGATATATTTATGTAATGCAATCCCCAGTACTAGTATAAAAGCAATAAACGTCAAATTGTTAAAACAGACTAATTTAATGAGAATTAATCACATAAATACTATGGGATTCGCGACTAGTTTCCATTGAGTGGCTCTCTCAATACACCTACTATGTTTTTAAAGGTTAACTAAAAACCTATATGTAATAACAAATATACAGAATAGCTATATTTAGGTTCCATATATCTTTGAACTTTCATGGTATATCTATTTATACTTTTCTAGTATACAGGGTGCAAAAGAAAGTCCCTTTAACCTGAAAATACTTGTGAACGGAGAGAGCTACAGCTATACGAGTGAGGTAACGGTATAGTAAAGCGACTACGCCCGATTTAATGAAAACGACAGCAGCGCCCCCCTAGTGGCGAAACTTGGAATATAGCCACTGCAAATCGAAAACGAAAAGAGATAGAGCAAGATTTCCAGTTAGAAAGTTTTAGAGCATCAATTAATTAGTAGAATACGACATTTGGTTTACATGGATAAGATAAATCTTCGCCTGTTTTCCCAAAAATGTCCGAAATCGATGCACTCCATTTTGTGTAAACGTTTGAATGAAATAGAAGTAGGAAGAAATACGCACAATTTATGCTATAAATACGTACTTATCTCAATACATTTTGATAACATCACACACAAAAAAAAAAGACAAACTGTCTCACAGTGATAAAAAGTTAATATTCAGTATGTTCGAAAAGTTCACCATTGCTCACGATACACGTTTGTATTCGTGAGACTAATTCTGAATGCACATCTCTCAGCATGGAACGCCTATTACAAGCCTCTTCAATACGGCGACATAGATTTAACCCTTTCAAGGGCGGTGGCTAGACGGTCTAGCCACCTAATTTTAATTCCAAAACTGACAAATGGCACCAAGAATATTTTAATAAAATTTTGCTTTTGTAATGAAAGTGCAAATTAGCGGGTTTTTGTTTTTTGAGAAATTCTTTTGAATATTCTGGTGTCAGTCAATTATTTCATCAGTTTACGAAAAGATTTCTTCTGGCCCTGAAAGTGTTATTCTAAAATGTTAAATTCATTATAAATTAAATCTTTACAGACATTACAGCACAGTACAACGTCACAATCTGCAATTGTGCACTGCTACGTTTCCGGAATGTGAATAGGCAAAGTAGAATCGTCGCTCATCGATTTCGGACATTTTTGGGTATGCAGGAGACGATTTATCTCATCCGTGTCAACCAAATGTCGTTTCGTACTAATTAATTGATGACCTAAAACTTTCTAACTGGAAAATTTGCTCTACCTCTTTTCGTTTTCGATTTGCAATGACTATCTTCCAAATTTCGCCACTGGGGGTGCTGTTGTCGTTTGCATTAGATCGGACGTAGTCGCTCCACTGTACCATTACCTCACTTCTATAGCTGTAGCTTTCTCCGTTCGCAAGTATCTTCAGGTTAAAGGGACTTTCCTTTGCACCCTGTATACTATACAGCTATACCCAACCCTACGTTGAATAGTTTTACGAAGCCTTAGTATTCTTTTAGCAAAGGTATTTTTTAATAATACACTTACTAATTCATATATTGTTGTACGAACCCTCTGCTAATAATACTAGCACTAGTAATACTCGCACTTGACCGTTTATTTAATTCTGATTGCAGAGTTTTATGTACAATGTTGTTTGTCATATGTCCTCAACAGAACTTTTTTCTTAAAAGAACTTTTAGAGAAAAGAATTTTTCTTTAAAAGAAAAATTTTTAGGGAAAGAATTAAGGACTCTGCAAATTATAAGCAAAAAAACTTGGCGAAATTTGGGACGACTGTTTTTATAAAAATCTTAATTTCTCTGCGAGTATACATGCTATATTCATAAAAATGAACACAGTATATTACAACAAGCCACTTATTAATAATCTCGAGTTTGAAAGCTTTTGCTACATTAGTTTTTACAGGGTTATCCAAAAGATATTCGTTCTTTTTCAAATTGTTGACGGTCCCCTATGGAATTTTGGGAAAAAATCTTCGCGAAAATATATGACCTGTACTATACTGTTTACACACCTGCAGTTTCAGGTTAATTCCTCATGTATTTTTCTAGATATTTAGCAAAACGTCTAAAATCGCACGTGAACGGTCACTTTTGGCCATATAGTGTACATACAGACCCTGCGGGCACATTAGCTCTCAGGCTTTAATAGCCTGTGAGCTAAAAAAGAAAAAGAAAATGGCTGCAAAAGTAGAAACTCAATAGCTATTTGAAGATAAATTAAAAATCACAAAAAGTGCTTTTAATTTAGTAAAATATGCTTAGCCCCCACTCCGTCGAAAAATAAAAGAAAGAAAAACTGAGAAAAGGAATTATTAACAGAGTTTATGGAATTTATGCTATTTTATATAATCGTAATAAAATATTTATATTCCTGAAAATATTGAACTTTTCTGAGCATTTCATTTTAAATATAACGACACTTTCACTAACGAAGCTTTAAAGTTCATAATTTATAAAAGAAAATGCACACGATTTGCCGAAGACGGCGCGAAATGCACATATAAAAATCATAATTAATGTTAAAAAAAGTCTTGATAAAATTATCAGTTTTCATACCTTTATATGCAATAGTTTTCTTAATATTAACCGAGAAAAACATCCGATCAAAAAAAAAAAATCATTTACGGCAGTGACAGTTACGTTTTTTAGAATAAAGATATATGTATATATATATATAGATAGATAGATACAGTTTTGTAGATTAAAATTCGTTATGATATCGGTAAATTTTCATCATTAAAAATAAAAAAATAAAATATTTTAAAATGTAAAATCGAAAATGTTACCAACGGAACAGTGTACACTGTAAAAACAACAACAACAAAAAGAAAATCGACCTTTTTACAGCACAAAGTACTGTTCATCTCGCGCTCAAACTCGATCACAGTCGAATGTGCTGTAGCTTTCTTCGGTTTCTTCATTATATAAACATGAAAAATAACAGTAGTTGCGTAAAATTAACAGTACAAACTGCTGGCGTCCGAATTGCCAGCACATTGTGCTGGCAAATCTACAGTGGTTTTTTTTACATTGTACGCATTGTTATGGACTATTTATGCAGTGAAGCTTAACATCCAGTCGATAAATAAGTGGCTTGCCGAGGCATAAGGAAGACAGAAAAAAAAATTATAACTGTGGTATCAAAACTATAACATTTAAAAAATTAACCCATTTATGCGTAGCGTCCCATTTTTGGGACGTTTCGAATTTTAATATTTTTTTATAATTTTCTTCTTCTTCACAACATGAAGATGGTATGAAGTAATCTATACTCCTATTATAAAGAGGTAAAAATTGTTTATTTTTAGGAGGTAAGCTCTGGAAACTACCGAACCGATTGCAAAAGTAATGGTATCAAAATGATTGTGTTAGTCTAACTTAGAACATAGGCTATATCTTATGTCCGTGCCACTGGCCAAAAGGGGGTGCTGGAGCAAAAAACGTTCTAAAAATGCCATTTTTGTGTTACTGGATGGCCTACAAACATGAAATTTGGAATATTAGTTACTTATAAGATATAAATTATGTCTAAGAACAGTTCTTAAACAATTCGAAATTAAAAAGGTGTGAAAATGCACAAAAAGCGTTCTAAAAAACGTTCTAAATGGTAGTTTCTACATAATCTCAGGAAATACCAAACCGATTTAAAAAATATTGGTGTCAAAATGATGGTGACAACGCTTGCTCCAAGATAGACTATATTTTATGTCGGTGCCACTACCCCAAAGGAGGTGCAGGAGAAAAAACGTTCTAAAAATGCGATTTATGTGTTACTGAAGGACCTAGAAATATGAAATTTGAAATATTAGCTACTTATTAGATATAAAGGATTTCTAAGAACAGTTCTTAAAAACAATTCGAAATTTAAAAGGGGTGAAAATGCGCGAAAAGCGTTCTAAAAAACGTTCTACATGATGGTTTCCACACAATCTCAGGAAATACCAAACCGATTTAAAAAATAAAGACGTCAAAATCATGGTGACACCCCTTGCTCCAACATAGGCTATGTTTTATGTCGGTGCCACTACCTCAAAGGGGGTGCAGGAGAAAAACGTTCTAAACTGCGGTTTTTGCGTTACGGAAAGGCCTAGAATCGTGAAATTTGGAATGGTAGTTGTAGTTAGTTATAAGATATCAATGATCTCTAAGGACATTTCCTATAAAAATCGAAATTTAAAAGGGGTCAAAATGCGCAAAAAAGCGTCGTAAATACGTTCTAAATTGCGATTTCTATGCAATCTCAGGAAGTACTGAACCGATTTCAAATATAAGGGTGTAAAAATGATGGTGACAGATATTCCTCCAAGATAGGCTATATTTTATATCTATTTCCACTACCCCAGAGGAGATGCAGGAGCAAAATACGCGAAAAGCGTTCTAAAAACGCTTTAAATGCCGATTTGTCAGCAATATCTCAGGAAGAATCAAACTGATTTCAAAAGTAATGGTAGGAAATTGATGCTGACAGCCTCTGCTCTAACATAGACGCTATTTTATGTCAGTATCACTATCACCTAGACGTTGCAGGAGCAAAAAAGCGTTCTAAATTTCGATTTTTGTGATCGGTAGGAGCTAGCAACTTAAAATTAGGCAAGGTACATATTAAGAACATCTTTAAGAACAGTTTCGAAAAAATTAGAAATTTAAAAAGGGGTGAAAATGCGCGAAAATCGTTCTAAATTCCGATTTCTACTCAATCTCAGAAATACCAAAGCTATTTCAAAAGTAATGGTTGCAAATCAATGGTGACAGTCCCTGCTATAACATAGGTTATATTTTACGTTGTTGTCATAACCATCTGAGTGTTGCAAAAGCAAAACATGTTCTAATTTGCGTTTTTAGCACAACTGAGGGGTCTAACACTTTGAAGTATGGCATGGTATTTACTTACAAGATGCAACAGCTAAGCAGTCGAAAGAAAATTCTAAATTTAAAAAGATGAAGTGAGCGAAAAGCGTTATAAATTACAATTTTTATGCGATCTTATCAAATACCAGACCGATTAAAAAAATAATGATGACAAATTGTTGGTGATAGAACCTGCTCAAACATAAGCTATATTTTATGTCTGTGCCATTACCACCAGAGGGTTGCAGGAGCTAAAAACTTCCTAAATTGCGATTTCTGTGGTACTGAAGAGGCTAGAAACTTTAAATATGGCATGGTAATTACTTATAAAATATAAATGCCCTCGAAGGACTGTCGAAAATAAATTTGAATTAGAAAGGGGTAAAGCGAAGGGGAGGTGCGAAAAGCATTCTAAAAAAGTCCTAAATTACGATTTCTATGCAATTTCAGGGGATATAAACCGATTATAAAAGTAATAGTTGCGAATCAATGGTAACAGTCTCATCCAACACAGGCTATATTTTATGCCGATGATTCTACCACCTGGGGTTTACAGGAACAACAAACGTTCTAATAAAAGCCTTTAAAAGCTTTCTAAATTACGTTTCTGTGGAATATTAGGAAAAAACAAACCGATTTCAAAATTAATGTTGGCAAATTAATTGTGACAGTTCCTATTTCAAAATATCCCTTTATGTTGAGAGAGGTGGTAGGACTTGGAATTTGACATGATAGTTAATTTTAAGATGTAAGAAGATGGTTTCTAAAAAATACAAAACTTCAAATGAATACTGAAATGAGCGTATTAATTGAGCATAAAAGTTTCAAAATATTTTCTAAATTATCATTTATTTAGTTTTATTTCGTTTTATTAATTTAAGTCTCAGTTATGCCTAATGCAGTGTAATAATGATGTTTAATCAAACTGCGTTTTAAATAGTATTTTTTGAATTATTCCTAAAAGTAATTACCTTTTAATAAAATAAAATATTACCTTTTAATAAAATAAAAATTTAGTTAGTACCTTTTAATAAAAATTAGACATATAAATATCACTTAGCATATTTCAAATATTACGCGAGCAAAGCCGCGGGGCTTGCTAGTTGTCTATAAATGTCTTTATCTATTATCGAGAGATGACAGCATAAGATTGCTATTTATTTGCTTAAATGAAGGCCTTTTTTTCGTTGTTTATAAATTTTTCATTTTTCAAGATAGTGAAAGGTAAAAAGTGAGTTTATTTGTATTTTTTGCATCAAGGATACAAATAAATGTCATAATCTTAGCTTGTAGACTTCTTTAAAATACATATTTTTTTAAATTGCGAAATTATATGTTTAAACCTATTTTTTATGCATGTTTGTAACGTACAAAATATAAGGCACCAGGCGCAAATGGGTACATATTTCTATTAGCCATTTAGAGGACAGTTATTGGTGTAAAGTCCTTTTCAAGATGATTTTGAAATAAATTGTTTTTTAGCCTCAAATACGATTATTCTTAATCTATAATTAATTATACTTATAATGTTATTAGCCTCTGTAAAGAAATAAATATACTTTTTCAATATTAAAATAAATAATCATTATTTAACGTCTGCACTGTAAACTGAAATGTCTTAAATTCAGACATTTAAGTGTCTAAAACGGAGTGTTCAATTTTCAGACGTTTTAAAGTGTCTTAATTTTTAAGACACTTGTATGCGTCTGAATTTCAAACACTTCAAATGTCTGAATTGCATCCATGTTTGACCACTTCGACAAACATTTTTTCACCTTTTTTTTTTCTTTCGTAAGCATTATACGGTGTAAATATATATATATCCCTAAAAATATGGAACTGTAGCCCCTCGAGACTCCAGTATAATTTACATATTTTAATTGAAATTTTCTGATGTAAATTCCAGAAAAAAATCCATTTATTTTGCATATTTCTGTATTTAAAAATTTCCATTTAAAAGATAAAATATAATTTTTCAAGAACTAATCTCCATATTTTATATACAACCACTAACCAAAGGCCATCTGAACTATATAGTATTCATTCCAAACTAGAGTAAACTTTACCACTTACCCCACGTGGGATTCGATCCAGAGTCCTCTGCGTAGGAGAAGAGTGCGCTAACCATTTGGCTACGATTTCGTCGGCAGATTTTTCAAAATAATGTTATTCATCAAGCACAAGCAATGTTTTTAAGGAGACCGGGAAAGTCTTGAAAGACCATGTTAAATTCATCAACTTTATGTACCTTTTTCTCAGGAATTGTGAAAGATAGAGATCTAGATTTTTTAGAGTAGACAGAATAACATACTTTACGTATTTTAACAGACCATTTTCGTTCTATGTGAAACTCAAAATTAATTATTAATTATTTATTGAAAATCATTTTTAAATTAGCATTTTTGGTAAGATTTCACTGCCTAAAATAAATAATTTTCAACAAATAATGAAATCCCAGAGTTAAAGTATACAATATAACATAAAACAAGTATTAAAAAAAATCTGAGTTCTTAAGTTTAATAGATATTGAAAAAAAGAAACATAAACATGAAAAAGCCAAATTTTGAGAAAAAGTCGTGAAATATGAAATAATGAATAATAAATGAATAATTTCAACACTTATTTTTTCATATATAAATATGTGTGACACATCGTTGGATATTTAATGATATAAAAAAGTAAAAATCGATTTTTTGGTTGAATTTTGCTTCCCCGGTCCCCTTAAGTAGCAGTAAGTTTTTTTCCAATTTAGTATCATTCTGAACCTGAACAGTTTATACACAGTGCTGTAGTCGTAAAAAAAAAACACAGGGTACACGTATGGCAGAGGGTATACGCCAGTGGTTCCCAATGTGGGGCGTACGCCCCACAGGGGGGCAATATGGCTTTTCAGGGGGGCAATTTCAGATTTCTTATTAACAAATTTTCTGTCATTTTTTTCTAATGAAAGTAGTTTCTTAGTTTAAAAATAGAAATAATAGATGAAAAAATTTAAAAATAACTGAATAAAAATTAATTTCCGAAACGATCCCATTTAAAAGTTCAAAAATACACTGGCACCGAAATAATTATATGGATTATCTCCTATAATTTGAAACCTTTTATATAATAAAGAATTATTTAACCAATTTCTCTGGTTTTAATACTATTTTAGTAAATTACACCTCTTTTTTTACTATTTATTTAAAAAAAGAACTTGTACATCTATTCATAGTGTAATATGCCCCACGAGGGAAATTTTGTAGAGTATATCTAAAATTGACTATTTGGGCATGTTTAATCTAAAAAATGTTTTGAATGATAAAAATGAGGTGCTACATTTATGAAATTAATAAAACCCCGTGTGCATCACGGAAGGAAAGTGTTGAAAGTAAACTTCTTATGGCTCTTCTGCAGACCACATACAGAATATGAAATTCATGACATATGCATTTTAAAATTTTAAATTGGAGAAAACATGGGGCCCAAATAATAATAATGGGAAAAAAATCCGCTATCAAAGAAGTATGTTATGGGAGGAAAGGTAAGTAGTAACTTAAACTGGATAAAAGTGTGAACTCGGAAATGCTACTTGTGAATTATGTTATCCATACAGTCTACATCCATACAGTCTACAAAACAATAAACAAATATCACTTATTCTTAATGAAGTACTAAAATCCATTATCCAATGTGGAACTACTTTGTATCAATTCTATCAGATGTTATACAAAATATGAAAATGTTTTCAAGAAATTTTGCGAAAATAAAAATGTAGACTGTTTATCAGTTTTAAAATTTGAGATAAGTTGCCAAAAAACAATAAAACGATGTAAATGCGAAGATCCATGGCATCACTGCATTCATGGAGTTAGGTTAAAAGCATATTTGTAATTAAAAAAAATATGATTTTGATAAATTAAAGAATGTGAAATCACTTATGTGGAGTTAATGCTATTTTCGGATCCATCTGGGAAAATGGAAGTTTATTTTTTATGTGACAATATTTATATAATATAGAAGGGAAGGGGGGGGAGGCATCATGATTTTAGAGATGCCTAGGTGGGGCACGGCCAAAAAAAGGTTGGGAACCACTGGTATACGATAAAGTCATTAACGTCATGTATCGAATTTTCGCTGTAGTTTTATTTCCAGATAGATTACTTTGACTACACGAGATGGCGCAACTATTCATTTTCAAAAATTGAAGGTTTAATTTCCACTTCAAATTGGAAATGTATAAATTTTAATTCATTTTTGTTCTTAAATCATGAAATTGGCAGATGATGTTATTCAGAAAATATGTGATCGAAATAAGTTTTCTATTTTTTGATGAATAAATTACCTATCGAATTACAAGCGATCCTCTTTAAACAGGTTTCCATAACAGTAGGTAACGCAAGTATTATGCAATCAAACTTTTTAAGAAGGAATCGAATGAGACTGGGCAAAATTTCGCTTTCAGCATGGTTATATCGTATATTTTTAAACGTACTACTAAAAATTATTTGCTAACTGTAACTCAATAAACAGTAAATAAAACTGAAGTAAACCTCTGTATAACGGAAATTTGGCTGAAATGAAAAATTTCATGATTTCTTGGAAATAACACACTGGTATGAATATAAATAAATAAATCCTGTCTAATATAGGTGATTTTTGAAAAGGGGGTTGAATTATATGGGTTTGTCCTAGGAAGGTTATATTTTATCTTTTAAATGGAACTTTTTAAATACAGAAATATGCAAAAAAAAATAGAAAATTTTCTGGAATGTACGGAAAAAAAAAATTACATTAAAATAAATAACGTAAATGGGTGTCTGAATAGACAGTACAATTTCCATATTTTAACGGATACTTTTTACAGTGTGATATACGATTAAAAAATAAAAAAATACATTACAATTCATCAGATATACAAGTAAAAATTACATAAAAGTAGAATTTTTCTGGAAGGTGTGTTCACTCGTAAGCAAACTTCGCCGATAAATGAATCATGTGCACTTCCACCTGAATAGACAGCATTGTTTTGATATTTTTATACTTTATTAGGGTTCTCTGCCCCCTGCAAGCTACTCTCGCCAACCCCCGTTCAGACACCGCAGAATAGTGATGGGCGATTCTGGAAAATTCAGGAATCGATTCAAATCGACATCGTATAAAACTGAATCGATCACAATAAGAATCGATTCCCAAATTCTAGAATCGATATTTCGATAGTCACAGATTCGCACAGATAAGCTCAAAAATATTAATTTCAAAACTTAGCGAATCGGCAGAGCCGTAGCGACCACCTCCCATACCTCACATTTAGAGGGTAGACAAAGTCAGGGGCCCAGTCGTAAGCTATTACAGACCTTTGAGTCAAATAATAAAGTTTTTAACTTTTAAATTATTAGTTTTAAGATGTAATTTTACTAATATTGTAATTTAGATTTTATTTAAATTTATTTTTTAAGAAAGGTCTCGGTTAAATACAAGTTGGAAATTGCGCGTCAAACGTGGCAAATGTGGTGCGCTCGTACTATAACAGTGCACTTCATAAGTGCATATCAATTTCATTCTGTTCGAAAGTCTGTAACATCCTTAAAATGCACTTGAAATAATTTTTTCCATTGCCTGTAATGTAACGGAAAACTTTTGACTGTCCCTGTAATTAAATCATTGTGATTTTCTTCCAGCCTGAATTAAAATTTAAATTTTCAGGGACATAATTCACGTTGCCATAAGAACCGATTTAGTATTCTTACAATTTGAGTTTAATAATGTAACTAGCAAAGTTTATTAAAGTTCTTTTATTTAAAAAAAAAAAAAAAAATCGTCGCTGCAAGACGTGAAAATTTAGTTTTCTCAGAAGAAATAAAAATCAATTAATTTTACTGTCTTAGAAGGATAGTGGACGCACATGTATATTGCTTGGAAATCTTTAACATTATAGCTAGTAACTAGCGGGTTCCGCCTAATATGAAATCTCGAAGCGAACGAACCGCGAACCGGGTTCCCGCTGCCTACAGCATCGTATAGGTGTACCCCCCCCCCCCCCCACCACCACCACCAATTTTTGACATTCATCATTTAAAAATTTTTTATTATGTGTTATAAACTATCTTAAAATTTCAAACAAATCGCCCTGTTATATTTTCCAATTTTGTTCTGCCCCTCCCCTCTATCCCCCCCCCCGGAATGTGACGCGCCATTCTTTTTTATAATTTTTTATCATGTATTATAAACAATCTTAAAGCTTAAAACAGATCGCATTGTTAGATTTCATAATTTTAACAAAATCGCGTTATGTTGGTTCCAGATTCCGCCACCAGGGTGCGCACTCTATTCCTAACAAAACTGTGAACGAAACTCCGTTAAACAACCTATCAGTAGATATATTACTCAAGAGTGTGGCAATCTTGATCAAAAATTTACGCTATTTGCCGAAATTACTATTCGGAAATAGTGGTAACTAAACTTTTGACTTTTTTATATTTAATAAGTAGCATTTATCTCAGGACTCCGTCAAAAAACCCCACCTAAAACGGTAAGGAACGCTAAGGTTTAAAAAAAATTCTAGCGGCCTTACCCCCCCCCTCCTCCCGAAATTTTCGCACCATTCTTTTTTAAACTTTTTCTTATGTGTTATAAACTATCTTTAAAGTTTCGAACAGATCGCCTTGTTAGATTTTCTACTTTAAATGAAATCGCGGTCTGTTAGTTCTATATTCCACCACCAGGGAGCGCAGTCTATTCAAAACAAAAGTGTATCTAAATGAAACTCCTTTATACAACCTATCCGAAGATACATTAGTCTAGGGGGTGGTAGTCTTAAGCAAGAATTCAAGATATTTGTGAAATTACTATTCGAAAATAGTGGTATGAACACTTATAAAATTTTTGATATTGAAAAAGTAGTAATTATCTCAGCCCGCCGTCAAAGAACCGCACGCTAAACGGTAGAAAGCGTTAATGCTGCTATAAAAAATCACGTGACTGCCTTTAAAAAAAGCATTTAATAGAAATAAACCAATTAGTGAAATAATAATTAATATCTCAGCTTGTAATTAAGATAATATTTTTTCGAATTTCTGAAAGGAGAATTTTTTTTTTTTTTTTTTTTTTTTTTTTTTTTGCATCGCCCTGTCCAAGTTTCGAATTTTTACGCCCCTTACATTCTAAGATGTGGTCCCCTTTTAAAACAGTACAAAATTCTTGGGAATCACTTTGTTTAAATTGTTAAATATATTATTTGAAGAAAAAGGTTTTAAAGCATTTTAGCACGTATTTTCATACCTACACCCTTGAAAAAAATTAATAACATACAGGGGATCCTTTAGTTTCGGAAAGCTCCGAAATTTCATAAAATTCAAAGTATCATAAATCAGTAAGTTTGGTTGTAAACGACTGAATTTTTTATAATACAACTTACACAAACACTTTGACAAACTTAAGGGTGAAAATACGGCTTAACTAACGAGAACCTTGAGTCACGTGGCTTTAAACCAAGAATGATAAGTTTAAAATGGAAAAGAGATGAAATTTGTTATTACCATTCATAAATAGTGCTCACCAAGAGCTGCAGATATAATATCAGTGTTTAGTTGGTAAACAAATGATTCGGGAAGAATGTCAAAAAAGGTCCCATTGAAATTGGACCATAATTAAGAAAATTCGGATCGGGGGGGGGGGGGTGGTATAGGTGACGAACTGAAAAAGTACAGCTTAATAAACTAGTAACCCAAATAACTTGGCTCCTAAACTAAAAATATTACAATTTAACCTAGAAAGAAAAAGGCTCTTATGCGAAATTTGACAGCAGTTCTGCCTTTAAAACAGTAAATCCGAAAGAATAAATACATATTCCTTTGAAATTACTGTCAAAAATATCAATACAAAAGTTGGAGCACGATTGACCCTTACCAAAAAGAAGGAAGGCTAGAAATAGAAAATAAAAGATCACATTAAAAGCTTTCTAACGATATGTTATACGATATGGTTTGGAAGAAACAAAAAATATCCCCCCCCCCCCCCGAGGGAGCAGGTAAGCCCCAATCGGTCGGAGGGGCGACCTCAAAAGTATCTTTGGTCAAGGTTTCAAAATGTGGCTTTATAATAAAATAGAACAAGAATTGGACATTTTAAAAATTGCATGCAAATTTTGAACGGCCCTGTAAATTAACATTAGCGAGGAAAAGGGGAGAGGGGGGTGGAGAGATTAGAAGAGACGAACTTGAAAAATACAATATAATAAACTAGTAACCTGAATAACTAGGCTTCTAAACAAAAGTATAACGATTTAACCTAGTGTTGAATTCAGGGGGTAGCCCGGGAGGACATCCCTCCCGAGACATTGAAATGTCCCTCCCGTAAGTTTTGAGATTTTATGCTTTTTAATGGACAAATGTGCCCCCCCCCCCCATTACGGAACTCTGAAATACCCCCCCCCCCAAAATCCCGACCGGAGTCGCATAAATCCCTCCCTGAGAAAAATACCTGCATTCAACACTGATTTAACCTAGAAAGTAAAAAAAGGCTCTTATACAAAATTTTACAGCAATTCTGGCACTAAAACAGCAAAATTGGAAGAATTGATTCAACCCGAATCGGGGATCGACCGCGATGCGATTTGAATTGAAGTAAATCAAAGCATAACGATTCGACATTGCATCTAAAGAATTGAAAGTGAATCAAAATATAACGATTCGACATTGCATCTAAAGAATTGAAGTAAATCAAAAAAGTAACGATTCTGAAGATCGACATCGGCATCGAATCTGAACTGAATCGATTCACCGTTTCTGATCCAAGGGCAGAATCGATGCGTTCATCTTTTCTTGCTTTCTTTTGTCTTTAGAAAAATAAAGTGTTGTTTTCGTGAAAATTTTCGACTTCCGGTTTCTAAGGATTTATAGTGTTAGAACTTCTTTTCTGGAATACGATTTGACTATTTTTATAATTTTTTTGTCTGTCAGTCTGTCTATTTGTCTCTGACAAAAAAATTGTGAGCGGTCTATTTCAAGAACTAATGCATGGAATCTGTTGAAACTTTAGATTCAGTTAGACCTTCATATAAATTGGTGCTGATTACTTTTTGGTGAAAATCGCTCAACAGGTGGCGCTGCTATGCTGCATTTTTCATGATTTCCGCAAGATTGCTATCGCAAGAACTAATGCACGAATATTCACCAAACTTCAGATTCAGTTTGACGTTGACATAAGTTGTTGAGGATTAGGTTTTGATGTAAATCTACCGGCAGGTGGCGCTGCTATGCTGCATTTTTCCCGAGTTTCGCAATAGCTCTATCTCAAGAACTAATACACGGATTTTCATAAAACCACATTCAGTTAGACGTTGGCATAAATTGCTGCTTATTAGGTTTCGGTATAAATCGCCCAACAGGGGGCGTTGCTATGCTGATTTTATCAGCAGAGTTGAATTCAGACATTTTTCTCCGGGAGGGACAGTTCAGAGGGGGAGGCGATTGGACTTTTGTACATTTTAATGTACAAAAAGCATAAAATCTCAAACTTTCTGGGGGGCATTTGAATGTTGCGGGGGGGGGGGGGGATGCTACCCTCCCGGACCATCCCCTGAATTCAACACGTTTTTCAGGATTTAAATAATGTCAGGGATAATATCTCAAGAACTAATGAACGAAATTTCATCAATTTTTAATGTACAAAAACGTATTGAACTCAATGGGTGGCCCGGGGGGGGTGACATTCTCCTCCCCCCGAAACACTCAAATGCCCCCCAGAAAGTTTGAGATTTTATGCTTTGTTGCGGGGGGGAGGAATGTCATCCCCCCGGGCCACTCTCTGAATTCAACACGTTTTTCAGGATTTAAACAATTTTAGGGATAATATCTCAAGAGCTAATGAACGAAATTTCATCAAACATAATATTCTGTTAGACAATGCCATAAGTTATCCATGATTAGGTTTTTGTGTAAATGATATGACAAATTGTGCTGCCATGCTGCTTTTATCAACAGTGTTGAATTCAGACATTTTTCTCCGGGGGGGGGGGATTTCTATGGTTCTGGAGAGGAACATTCTAGAGTTACGAGGGGGGAAGGATTGGACTTTCGTCCATTAAGCATAAAATCTCAAATCTCCCTAGGGGACATTTCAATGTTCCGGGGGGGGGGGGGGGTCCACCCGTACCAGCCCCTGAATTCAACACTGTTTTTCAGGGTTTACACAATGTTTGCGATAACATCTCAAGAAGTAATGAACGGAATTTCATCAAACTTAATATTCTGTTAGTCATTGACGTAAGTTGTTTTTTCTGAGTCTTTCGTGTTAATCATGTAATAGGCTGCGTTGCTATACTGCTTTTTTCACGATATTCATGATAGCCATATCTCAAAACGAATGCACGGAATTTAATCAAACTTCATATTCTGTTACACTGTCGTATAAACAGATCCTTATTAGGCTTGGGTGTATACTACCCAGCAGGTGTCGCTTTTATGCCCTTTGAACTGGGATTTTCCGTTGCGGACATCTACGAGGGTGTGGGCCGAAATTCAATGATTTGTTAGGAAAATGGGATTCTTATACATATTTTTTAAATACACATATTTCAAGGAACCTATACTTTTGGATCCTCATGATGAGTATAGGTTATTTAAATTTGACACTGTGATAGTGAATTTTGAAGTTTTAACATTTATGTGACAGAAGAAAGTTTTGGGATCGGACATGCAACTACTTGACTTTAAATTTTTGAAGGAAAATGAAAATGATATGACCTTTAGAGACATCGATTAAAAAATTTATAGTATCGATTAAATCGAGTTGGCCATAGTATCGATTAAATCGATTAAAAAATCGAAATCGCCCATCACTACCGCAGAATCTAAAAGCACGCTAATTTGATCGGTATTAAAAAGATTAGAGAAGATTGTATTATAATGAAAAAACCTATAGCGATCTCACTGTAAACGGGTTTCCATTCAATTCCCTTTGATTGCGAAAATTTAAGGCCGAATTAGTTACTGTTAAGACATCCAATGGTTGTTTTCGTGTTTGATTAAAGAACACCAGTTAAACATTTGAAAGGAAGCTAAAATAAAATGAATTAAGTAAACAGAGTCTTTACCCCCCGATATTTTTAACAGCGTTATAAAACGATTGACATAATACAATTTACTGCTTTAACCCCTTCAAGGGCGGTGGTTCATTTTTGGACCACTTAATTTTAATTCTTAAATGCCACATTGGCACCAGAATATTGGAATGAAAATTTTCCTTTTATTAAGTAAGTGAACAAAAGCATTTTCGTATTTCGAAATTTGTTCGTAAATTCTGGTGCCATTCACTGATTTCAGCATTTTAGGAATAGAAGTACCTTGCATTTGAAAGGGTTAAAAGCTAATATAAAAGGAATTAAGTAAAGAGTCTTTGTCTCCTCGTATTTTTTAACAAAGCGAAAAGAAAGTTCTTTTAAATGAGACATTTTAAATTAATAGTTTTTAATCTGACGTAATTTTGACCAAGCTATTCTTTCTCTTTTAAATATTCACGTGAAAATACTTTTGTTAGAAATAAAATATTATTTGCGCTTTCCTAACAAAAATAGTTGAAAATATCCTCTCAAAATATCAAATAAATGTCTAGCGCAATTTCTAAATTTAAACTGTTTTGCAATATTATTTTGTGTTCATTTTACGTAATAAGGGTAATGTGACGTAAATGTGATGTAATTTCTCCTATTTAAGACTTCTGACGCATGTTAATGAATTTATTATCTTACAATATCCTTTCTCTTATAAAATTCACGTGTAATTATAGATGAAGTAATTTTCAATAAGTTCCTGCTTTTTATACGTCAGAACAAAAAATCTTCTTAAAACACCATAAAAAATTTTGTAAATGCGCTAGGCCTTTCGAAAGATCTGAGTCTTTCTTCGTCAGGCGCAAAAAAGACGTCCTTCTACTATGAAAGCACCTCTGCTTTCATAGTAGAAGGACGTCTTTTTTGCGCCTGACGAAGAAAGACTCAGATCTTTCGAAAGGCCTAGCGCATTTACAAAATTTTTTATGGTGTTTTAAGAAGATTTTTTGTTCCTAGTCATTCACACCAGTTTTAACATATTTTCTTTTTATACGTAATTATTTAGCTCTAATTTGAAAGTTTTTTTTTCTGTTTATAATAGTCACGTGTAAATAAATTTTTAATTTGAAGTAAACATTATTGTTTGCGCTATTTATAAAGTTGGCAACAAGTTAAATTAGCACAATTTTCTAAAATCTCTCTATTCTAAAAAAAAGTAACTACCGCTGTCACCGCCGCCGCAGGTTTTGAATTTTTTGTGACCGGAGGTCTTTCTTCGTTGATATTAAGAAAAATAATGCATACAAAAATATGAAAATTGGTAGCATTATACAGAGATGTTTGATAAACACGCTGATGCAGACAGTTTTCAAATCGAAGAATTATTTTAAGAGATATTTAATTCTAAAGTTGGACAAAATCGTTCCACTAAAAAAGTTTTATAAGAGCAAAAACTATACATCGGAATTTAATAATTTTTAGATCATTTTATACGTTATAATTTACCGGTGTGCAGAATTAATTTATTTTTTTTTAATTTGACTCATTTTTCGAGGTTTCATTTCTATTTTAAATTCAAATTTTCAGCATTTCGAGAGATATTTTTTACTTATTTCAGAAAATTGTACTAATTTAACCTGTTGCCAACTGTATAAACAACGGAAACAATAATGTTTGCTTCAAATTAAAAATTTATTTACACGTGACTATTATAAACAGAAAAAAAACCTTTCAAATTAGAATTAAATAATTACGTATAAAAAGCAGGAACTTATTGAAAATTACTTCATCAATAATTACACGTGAATTTTAAAAGAGAAAGGATATTGTAAAATAATAAATTCTTTAACATGCGTTAGAAGTCTTAAATAGGAGAAATTACATCACATTTACGTCACATTACACTTATTACGTAAAATGAACAAAAAATAATATTGCAAAACAGTTTAAATTTAAAAATAGCGCGAGACATTTACTTGATATTTTGAGATGAACTTTTCAACTTTTTATTTGGACATCGCAAATAATATTTCATTTCTAATATAAGTACGTTCACGTGAATATTAAAAAGGGAAAGAAAAGTTTGGTGAAAATTACGTCAGATTAAAAACGATATATTTAAAATGTCTTATTTAAAAGGACTTTCTTTTCGCTTTGTTAAAAAATACCGGGAGACAAAGACTCTGTTTACTTAATTCATTTTATATTAGATGATTTTGAAATGCCATTGTATCTTTTAACAGCAGCTGATTTTTCCGTAAAATTCCCCAATCAAAGAGAAATGAATAGAAACCCGTTCATAGGGAGATCGCCTTTGTTTTTTTAATTATAATTCAATCTTCCAAAATCTTTTTAAAGCCGATCAAATTAGCGTGCTTTTAGAGACTGCAGTGTCTGAACGGGGGTTGGCGAGCGTAGCTCGTAGGGGGCCGAGCCCCCTAGTAAGTAAAAAATATCTCTCGAAATGTCGAAAATTTGAATTTAAAATAGAAATAAAAGCTCAAAAGATGAGTAAAATTTAAAAACTAAATGCAATCTGCACACCGGGAAATTATAACGTATAAAATTATCTAAAAATGATTAAATTCCCATGTATAGTTTTTGCTCCTATAAAACTTTTTTAATGGAACGACTTTGTCCAAATTTAGCCTTAAATATCTCTTAAAATAATTCTTCGATTTAAAAACTGTCTGCATCAGCATGTTTATCAAACATTTCTCTATAATACCGCCGATTTTCATATTTTTGTATGCAATATTTTTCTTATTATTAACGGAGAAAGACCTCCGGTCACAAAAAACTCAAAACCGGCGGCGGCGGCGGCAGTTACTTTTTTTTAGAATAGAGAGATATTTAATGCCAAAGTTGGACAAAATCGTTCCATTAAAAAAGTTTTATAGGAGCAAAAACTGTACGTAGGAATTTAATCATTTATATATCATTTTATGCGTCAGAATTTCGCGGTGTACAGACTGCACTCAGTTTATTAATTTGACTCATTTTTGAGGTTTTATTTCTATTTTAAATTCAAATTTTCAGCATTTCGAGAGATATTTTTTTACACACTAGGGGGTGCTGCCCCCTACGAGCTACGCTCGTCAACCTCCGTTCAGACACCGCAGACTCTAAAAGCACGCTAATTTGATCGGCTTAAAAAATATTTCGGAAGATTGAATTATAAGTTAAAAAACAGTGGCGATCTCCCTATAAACGGGTTTCTATTCATTTCTCTTTGACTGGGGAGTTTTAAAGCCAACTCAGCGGCTGTTAAATGATACAATGGCTGTTTCCGTCTTTGATTAAATAAAATCTCTTGACATTTCAAAGTAAGCTAATATAAAATGAATTAAATAAACAGAGTCTTTGCCTCCCGGTATTTTTTAGCAAAGCGAAAAGAAAGTTTTTTTTTAATGACACGTTAAATGTATCGTTTTTAATCTGACGTAATTTTCACTAAACTTTCATTCTCCTTTTACTATTCACGTGAAAATAATTATGTTAGAAATGAAATATTATTTGAGATATCCTAATAAAAATAGTTGAAAATGTCATCTTAAAATATTACATAAATGTCTCGCGCAATTTTTAAATTTAAACTGTTTTGCAATATTATTTTTTGTTTATTTTACGTAATGTGTAATGTGACGTAAATGTGACGTAATTTCTCCTATTTAAGACTTCTAACGCATGTTAATGAATTTATTATTTTACAACATTCTTTCACTTTTAAAATTCACGTGTAATATGGTTTTTATGATAATTTTCAATGAGTTCCTGCTTTTTATATTTTCTTGTTTATAATAGTCACGTGTAAAATAAATTTTTAATTTGAAGCAATTTTCTAAAATCTCTCTATTCTAAAAAAAAGTAACTACCGCTGTCACCGCCGCCGGTTTTGAATTTTTTGTAACAGGAGGTCTTTCTTCGTTAATATTAAGAAAAATAATGCATACAAAAATATGAAAATCGGTAGTATGATACAGAAATATTTGATAAACACGCTGAGGCAGACAGTTTTCAAATCGAAGAATTATTTTAAGAGATATTTAATGCTAAAGTTGGACAAAATCGTTCCACTAAAAAAGTTTTATAGGAGCAAAAACTATTCATAGGAATTTAATCATTTTTAGATCATTTTATACGTTTGAAGTTCCCGGTGTGCAGACTGTTTTTCTTTTTTTAATTTGACTAATTTTTTGAGGTTTTATTTCTATTTTAAATTCAAATTTTCAGCATTTCTAGAGATATTTTTTACAGATTTTAGAAAGTGATATTAATTTAAACTGTTGCCAACTGTATAAACAGTGGAAATAATAATGTTTGCTTAAAAAAAATATATTTATACTTGTAAATAAATTAAAAATTTATTTACACGTGACTATTATAAACAGAAAAAAACATTTGGAATTAGAATTAAATAATTATGTAAAAAAAGCAGGAACTTATTAAAAATTACGTCATAAAAACTATAATTACACGTGAATTTTAAGAGAGAAAGGAATTTGTAAAATAATAAATTTATTAATATGCGTTAGAAGTCTCAAATAGGAGAAATTACGTCATATTTACGTCACATTACAGTTATTACATAAAATGAATACAAAATAATATTGCAAAAAGGTTTAAATTCAGAAATTGCGCTAGACATTTATTTGATATTTTGAGCGGATACTTTTCAACTATTTTTGTTAGGAAAGCGCAAATAATATTTCATTTCTAAAACAAGCATTTTCACGTGAATATTAAAAAGAGAAAGAATAGTTTGGTCAAAATTACGTCAGATTAAAAACGATTAATTTAAAAAGTCTTATTTAAAAGAACTTTCTTTTCGCTTTGTTAAAAAATACCGGGAGACAAAGACTCTGTTTACTTAATTCCTTTTATATTAGCTTATTTTGAAATGTTGTTACACGTGTCTACGTCAAAGACGAAAACAGCGATGTCAATCGCTGTTTTCGTATGTATTTTGTATTCGTACATATGTATTTTTGGTACTATTTAGTTATCCCGTCGACCAAAACTCTATCATAACTATAAGATTAAATGCCAATAATGGTTGATCGTAAATGTCACATTAACGTGACTTTAAGCAAGTTACACGTGTCTATGTCATCAAGTTATTTTTATTTCGACGTTTTATTTGTATTTTTATTAATGTTGCACTAATTTATTTGTTCTTTCGTTATTTAAAATAAAAATTATGTCAATTTATATAATTGGCGAGTGCTTTGGCGATTTATATAATTTGGCGAAATTGGTCGACGGGTTCATCAAGTAGTACCGCAGCGGATTTGGCCTTAAAATTCCCCATTCAAAGAGAAATGAATAGAAATCCGTTTATAGGGAGATCGCCACTGTTTTTTTAATTATAATTCAATCTTCCGAAATCTTTTTAAAGCCGATCAAATTAGCGTACATTTTAGAGTCTGCGGTGTCTGAACGGGGGTTGACGAGCGTAGCTCGTAGGGGGCAGAGCCCCATAGTGTGTAAAAAAAATCTCTCGAAATGCTAAAAATTTGAATTTAAATTAGAAATAAAACCTCAAAAAATGAGTCAAATTAATAAACTGAGTGCAGTCTGCACACCGGGAAATTCTGATGCATAAAATGATCTAAAAATGATTAAATTCCGATGTACAGTTTTTGCTCCTATAAAACTTTTTTAATGGAACGATTTTGTCCAACTTTAGCATTAAATATCTCTTTAAATATTTCTTCGATTTGAAAACTGTCTGCATCAGCGTGCTTATCAAACATTTGTCTATAATTCCACCGATTTTCATATTTTTGTATGCAATATTTTGCTTAATATTAACGAAGAAATATCTCCGGTCACAAAAAATTCAAAACCGGCGGCGGCGGCGGCGACGGTGACAGCGGTAGTTACTTTTTTTTAGAATAGAGAGATTTTAGAAAATGGTATTAATTTAAACTGTTACCAACTGTATGAACAGCGCAAATAATAATATTTGCTTCAAATTAAAAATTTATTTTACACGTGACTATTATAAACAAGAAAATATAAAAAGCAGGAACTCATTGAGAATTATCATAAAAACCACATTACACGTGAATTTTAAAAGTGAAAGAATGTTGTAAAATAATAAATTCATTAACACGCGTTAGAAGTCTTAAATAGGAGAAATTACGTCACATTACACATTACGTAAAATGAACAAAAAATAATATTGCAAAACAGTTTAAATTTAAAAATTGCGCGAGACATTTATGTAATATTTTAAGATGATATTTTCAACTATTTTTATTAGGATAGAGCAAATATTTCATTTCTAACAAAATTATTTTCACGTGAATAGTAAAAGGAGAAAGAAAAGTTTAGTGAAAATTACGTCAGATTAAAAACGATACATTTAAAGTGTCATAAAAAAAAAACTTTCTTTTTGTTTTGCTAAAAAATACCGGGAGGCAAAGACTCTATTTATTTTATTCATTTTATATTAGCTTATTTTGAAATGTCAACAGATTTTATTTAATCAAAGACGGAAACAGCCATTGTATTATTTAACAGCCGCTGAGTTGGCTTTAAAATTCCTCAATCAAAGAGAAATGAATAGAAACCCGTTTATAGGGAGATCGCCACTGTTTTTAAACTTATAATTCAATCTTCCGAAATATTTTTTTAAGCTGATCAAACTAGCGTGCTTTTAGAGTCTGCGGTGTCTGAACGGAGGTTGACGAGCATAGCTCGTAGGGGGCATCGCCCCCTAGTCATAAAAAAAAAAATGTAAGACTTCTCAGTGTTCCTTGTACGACGAATGCAAATGGCTGTTTTTGTCGTTTTGAAAGTTAAATATATTTGATATATATTTAAATTAGAAAAGAAACTGTAGCTATGTCTATCTATGTAAGGAACAACTGGGAGATTAACGTGAGAAAAGTATTTGACTTATGAACCTGTTTGTGGACCGAACTCGTTTATTTCGTTGCCTCATCTTACAATCCTCTCCGCGAGTTCGATCGGATATCTCACAAGCCATTTACATCAATTTCGGGTCCTACATGGTCGTAGGTTGTGTAAACATCTCAAATGGGCAAAATCTAATCTTTTTCCTGCACGTTTTCGATAATAGGTTGAGTCTAATATTTTCCAGCAGGGGTCGAAAGTATAAATATGGGAGGTACATTTAGTTTAATTGGTTAATTAGCTCTTGATTGACATCTGGTCAAGACTCACACAATTCCTGAGTTTCTGTGACATACAATCCTTAACCACAAGCTAAGGAGAATTGTCCATGTGGAGAATTATATGTTTTAACGCCAATTGAGTGATAAATGGATGGCGTTGGCTCTATTGTTTACGCAGGTTTTGCTCGCCACCTGTGCTCTCTCTCTTTCTGTACGAGTAGGTGAGTCAGTGTTGCCAGATTGGGGATTTTGTCCCCATTTTGGGGAATTTTGAACCTCCAGGGGAATTTTTGGGGACAAATTGTTCATGGGGAAATTTTTGGGGACCATCAACATTTTTGGGGGAAAACTTGGGGAATTCGTTTCACTATTTCACTTAAAGTTCACTTTTAGCCATCTGACAACACTGGTTCTAACTCGATTTTGATTTGGAAAACGAAAATAAAATACAGAAATCAGATATATCAATCATTATTCTCATGGTCGTGCTCGCCGTTTACAACATAACAGTTTACACGTATCACAGATGCATAACGATCTTCCTTGGACTATCTCCACCTGAATTTCCAGACCGCTATATATGTAAGTGCGGCAGATTTTCCTAGTCATCGCGGACAGATACACAGGCACATTTCTTTTGTTAGTATAGATAGATACAACAGAAATAGAAACAATTTTATAACTTTCTTTTTTTTTTGTTTAAGGCTAGTTAATTTCCGTTTCATGGAATGACAGTAGAGCCTTTTGTAAGACACACAATTGCATATTACAATCACGTTGCTCCGTTTATAACTGAAATTTCTCAATGAATGCAGCAGACCTCCTAATTTTCCTTATAAGAAACTTGAATGAGAACTTTGCAGTCTTAAGGGGTCTCAGGACTCTTAAAATTGGAAAAATCGAAAAAAAAAAGACCATTTTCTACATATAATATTTTAAAATGTAATTGATTTTAAGACAAAATTTTATATTGGGATGAAAGATATAAGTATGTTCTTTCATTTCATGTATTTTAAAAATTACAAGATGCAGAATTAGAATTTACAGTGGGCTCCAAAATGTCAGACATTTGACGAGCGGAAAATCGGCATAACAGATTATGCGCACGATTACAAAATAAATTTTGCAAGTAGAAGGAAAAATTTGGGTCCTACTTTTGCTTCACATTGTAATAATTACTCTGAACCTAAATAAATTTGTATTTAAAGCATTTTTCTATTTTTAATACAAAGTTATAATTAGTTAATGCAAAATTTAGAAATTTTCAACAGTATAATCACCTATAAAGAATATATTTCTGAACAATAAGAAGGAAATTTTAGGTTCAGTTCATACAGACTAACATGAAACATATGTTTTGAAAATTTAATGAACAAAAATTTAGAAGTTTTTAAGATATCGTGCGCGTTACGCCTAAAAACGTCATTTGGAGAAAATTGACTTCAAAGTTTCTGAAACGCCGGCGCCGCTTCGGCTATTGAGCATGTATAATTCTAAAAGCCATAACTTCCGTTCTAATAGGAATTTCAAGGAAACATTTATAACAAAATGTTCAGAAAAGATAGTAGTTTAATATTTAAAAAAATTAAAATTTCGAAAATTTTAAAGCTTTTTAAAGATGTTTTTCAATTTTAAAGATGTGGAAAGATTTTTTTTTTCTTTTATTATTGATGAAAGCACGTTGATTGATACAACGAAGGTGCTTTCATTATCTATTGTCAACAGTTTAAAAAAAAACAAGCATAAAAGAACTTGTCGTTGTAAAATGTATTTATCATTCTCTTCGTTTAGCTGCGAATATGCATGCAAAATTCTGCGGTGTTTAAATGTTTATTTATTTTTTATTTATTTTTTGTAAATTGGAAATTTTTTCAAAAAAAGGCTTCATTTGGGAAAATTTTTGAGTTTAAATTAGTTAAACCTTTCTTATAGTGATAAATTGAAAATTGAAAATTTACTTTTTTGAGTAGAAACTTAGTTGGGGACTTTTTCTGAACAAATACATTCATTTGGGGAAAATTTCAAAAATTTTGGGGAAATTGACTTTCGGCTAACAGAGATGAGTGTTGATAGAATGTTTTTTAAGAACATGTTTTCGCTTTTACTGTAAATAAAATGTATATAGTATAATATAGATGTAAATAGTCTTACAATAAAAAGGAAGAGAGAAAATGATATCCCGTCGAATAATTGAGTAAGTGCCAATTCATTTAAATTAAGGTTGGTTGTATTTATGCCGGCCAATTATCAGCACGTGGGATATAGGCCCTAAGGGGGGGAGTGCCTTCCGTGGAGGTCTTTCTAAGGAAACCTAACCCGTATTAACGCTTGGAGAACCAGGTTCGAAGAAAACCACGAAAACTCATTTAAATTAAGATAGCGTTAGTTAAGAAATCCACTGAACCAGAACCGGTCGCCACAGTCCAAACGTCAGCATTTTCTATCTTGTCTTATCATTATTATCATTTATGATCATTATTTATCTTTTATCTAAAAATGTTACTCTCTGATTTTAATGGTGAACGTAATAAATGTTATGCTGGGAAACAAAGTTACAAGGGGTAAAACGGATCTTAGAATATAAGATTTAATGTTAGGAAAAAGAACTTAAAGAACCTAATTTGAATTTTTGAAATTTAATATATAATTTTGAATTTAAAAGGATTTTAATTCTTATCCTTTTCATCTATATGTATAGTATATGTATTTATCTCTATAAATAACTGATCATTGTTATGCGACTGCGCTCGTATTTATAAACCGATTGGAATGTGACTGAGCATATGTTAAGAGTTTATTAAAATCTCGACCAAATTCGTTGGACATAATAAGTCGCCATCCTGTTTCAAAATGGCGGCTCCTTAACGATTTCAAACTAAAGAAAATATAGAAAAAATTATAAGTGCAAATTTTTTGCATAATTGTTAGGTCTTGATAGAAGGATTCAAGAACATTTTTTGGTTTCCCTTTCTATCTTAAAAAAATGGATGAGTATAGCAATTTGAAATTCTAGGGTGGCATCCATTTTGAAACAAGAAATTTTTTCCATAATCGGGAGTAATTTAGGACTTTTAACAAATGTGGTTTTTTGAAAATTTATTTTCATTGTTGCTACTCCCATACGCTTGAAACAACAGTCATATCCGTGAACGTTCCGTTAAGTTTTTGAAATTCCCATTCAAATTCAGTATTGACGGAAACTAGAAATATTCTATAATTGGGTTCCAAGGTATTTTAGTTTCATGTGTTTGAATAAAATTTGCTGAATCCTTATAAACAACGAAGAATGAAGCTGTCTTTTCCTACCGGCACAAGCCAAAAAGACTTTTCGTCTTTTTTCGTCTTGAGGAAAAATAATGTGGTTACTTTTTTGTTTCGGAGAGGTGGAGAGGGCCGCAAAATTTCTTCCTGCCCCTGGCGCCAAAAAACGTAGCTACTCCACTGAATCTATTTTAGGACACCCGGTATGTTTTTTAATGAGTTTCAAAGCATTCTTTACTGAATTACAACTGATCTTAGATACAAAGAGACAAGCAGTCTTATACCAATATAGTATTTTTTTACATAATTCCGAAGGTTAAAAAGTATTCCTAAATAATTATTTGGACGTACCTGTCATGGAGCTTTTACTGTATATAGTTTTTATCTTCAAAAATATTTAGACTTTCTTTTCAAAAATCCGATCAACCCGAAACCTTCTCGCAAGAGTGAAAACCCAATCCGAAATTGACCCAAAACCCGAAGTAATGTATGTCAATCTGCCCCAAACCCAACGCGCTAGGCGCATCTAAAAAGTAGAAGTAAACCCGACCTGCAGCAGAAAAGTAGAAGTCAACCGGGCCCAAACCGGACCCTCATCAAAAAAGTAGAAGTTAACCCAGCCGCAGCAAAAAAAGTAGAAGTTAACCTGACCCACAGCATAAAGTAGAAGTCAACCAGACCCAAATTCGACCCACAGCAAAAAAGTATAAGTTAATCCAACCAGCATCAAAATAGAAGTTAACCGGACCCAAACCCAATCCACAGCAAAACGTAGAAGTAACACTACCCGCAGTGAAAAAATTAACTCCGATCCGTGCATCAGATTGGAGTTTCCAAATTTCTAAAATCGCCTCCCCCAGGACTCTTCAGATCCGCCCTTGGCATCTCCTTACCCTAAGGGGTTATCATAGGGGGAATCCTGCTCTGTCGCCAAAAGTGACACCAAATTGACGGTATCTCTAATATTTCGCCAAATTCCCATAGACTTGCATTGTAAACCAATAGCGTTTACTTGCTTACAGAAAATCAACAAATTGAGATACTTTAATGAAACAAAAAGTAATATTAGCTTAAGGGGTTATATTAATTATATTTAAGGGAGTCCAAGTAAATTAAATTATGAATAAAGTAACATGATACAATGCTTAGCATGTATCACATGTTTTATTTTCATATTTTATATTATGTATATCCATGATGGGTAAGTATTACGGTGGCCCCCAACGGCTAGTTTCGTTTTTGTTTGTTTTCAAAATCTAGTTTTCAAGCAATGGCTATCATGAAAACGACTTCTTGTAAAAATACGTTTTTCTTCATGATAGGTTTTTTTCGCCATTTCTCGTATTTAAATTCTTATAACTCGAGAACCGTTAAAGATACAGGGTTCAAACTTGGAACATATATTTTTCAATTGTTTTATTTTAATTTTGATTCAGCATATTTGAAAACAAATATTTACTTTTGAAAATATGATTTTTTTTTAAAGTTGTACCACTTTTTAAAACATTTTTTCGTTAAATATTTTTATTTTTTTTTACAAATTAATATTTTTAATTTTTTTTACAAATTAATATTTTTTAAAATTCTGAATCAAAATTAAAACTTATATATTTCTGTTTATTTAAATGAAAAAAAAATTGAAATTCTATAACTAATATTTCGAGTTATAACGATTTTAAATTAACCCACTTTTTTAATAAATTTTAAATTAATTTTTTTTTTTAATTCTGAGAACTTTTATTATGTGATTTTGTTTACAAATAATAAGGTTAACCATCACAAAAAAATTCAGAATTTCAACTCAATAAATAAAAATTATTTTAAAATGTGTCCCGGACCCTCTTAAAGTAACATGTACGTCTTAAAATATATTTTTTAAGTAAAATAACTATTAAAACTACAGTTATTATAGTCACTATTGGTATTTGTTTCTAGAACTTCACTGGATATGATAAAAATTCATCAAACTTTAGATTGGCCAGTTTATCATTCCTTCCACTATATATATATTTTTTTTTAAAGGTTAAAGAAAAAAAATTCCAAAATTCCAACAGACTATCCCATCTCATAGAAAAAAAAGATTCCTTTCATCATCATCAGGGTTCGTTGATATATATCATGCAGTGGCGTGGCGTGAAAAATTTCGGTGGTCATCGCAATTATTTAAGTTTGTGGTGAAAAATTATTAACTCTAAAATTCAATGGTTGAATGTTCAAAAAAGAAACTTTAAATCTTACCTTCACTTATACATGAACTCCAAATGTTCTGCTAAAACTGGATCGTAGAGTTTTAAAAGCTTATTAAGAGTTTTAAAATATTGCTTGGTCATCGCCGCATCCAGCGATGACCGGACGCCACGCCACTGAATGATATATATCCGAAATTTATTTTGAAAATATCAAGATTTTTGATATTTTCGATATTTTCATATTACTTTGATATTTATTTTCAAAATATCAAGATGTGTGCTACTTTCAATATTTTTCTACATTTGATATTTATTTTCAAAATATCACTGCGCAAGATATTTTTAATATTTTCAATCAAAACAAGTGCAAATGAAATTTCTAACTGTTGTTGACTGTGTTTTCTGTAAATAAAGAAATTTTGTTCCTGATAGTGACTTTTTTAACCGAAGAAGAAAACAAATATCTTTTCCAAGCTTTATGTATGTTTGAATTTTTTACTTTTAACTGTAGATTATGAGGGCATTATTAATTCAGAACAGACACTGAATAATAAACTAATTTAAATACTCAGTTATATATATACAGCTTCATTAGAAAAGAATTTGTTCTGGTATTGATTGAGTTCAATTTAAACTGTACAGCATGTTAGGGAATAAAAAATGTTAAAAATTTTCAGTTAAAACAATATTCTGTATTTAAAATTTTGTTTTATAAATTTCTGATTTCTTGATTAGTTGATACTGAATCCTATAGCTTTTTTTTTTTTTTTTTTTTTTTTTTAATCTAAGGCATAAAGCAAATTGTTTCGGTTTTCAATTAGTTGATCTTCAATTTTGTTCTAAATTTCTGATTTCTTGATAGTTAATACTGAATCTTATATATGTTTTTTTTTTTCTATTTTTTAATGTAAGTGCATAAAGCAAATTGTTTCGGTTATCAATTAGTTGATCTTCAATTTTGTTCTAAGTAAAAAAAAAAAAAATGTACTTTTAATAAATTGTTTAAGTTTTCATGTTAAGTGCAATATGTTTTAGTTTCTAATGTATATTATGCTTGAAAATATTTATTATCAGCAAAGTTGACTATTTTGAAAATAACGAATATATATCAAAAATATCTAATATATATCAAAATATCGAATATTTTTGATGTTTTCGAAAATATAATGATATTTACGAACTCTGATCATCATACATTTAAATTTGAGAAATAATATATTGCTAAAACAGGCAAAAAATTACTTTTTAAGCCTTTTAAGACAGAAAAGGTAAAATCGAAGACAGAGGAAAACTCAACCTGCGTCATCAATTAATAAGGCATATCTAGGGCGATTAAGATAAATGAGGTCGGAGACCACGTAGTCTGGTAACTCTGCGATTGTGGAACTAGTCCTCATTCGGACGGTTAATCTCGCTATCAAGAGAGTCGAACTCTTTGATAATAACAAACATTTTCCCCATGGGATTAGAAATTGTTTTAGTCTGGGCAGCTATATTTTGATGCATTTAAGGAATTTGGTGATCTGGAGAATTTCTTTTATATCTTTAAAATTTTGAATTTTATTATTTTTTATTGATAATTTTTTTATAAATACGAATTGGAGTGGAATTTGGAGTGATATTAGGGGTAGAATTCGAGGTATTGTTAGTATTAACACTAGTAGCAAATGAAAGGATGTAGCTGGGGTAGTAGACATAGATTCATGAGTAACAACCGAGTTTTGTTATCTTGTTTCCTTTTAGTATAATTAAAGCGTTTTAATATAACAACAAGCATTTGGGTTTCTTTGAGTTATTTATAGGTATTTTTATTTGAACTAGGGTTGGTTAAATTTTCAACACTGAAAGGATTTTTAGTACAACCCCAGTAGATAGCAGGGTACCCTACTTGACCGAAATTAGCGCATTTGGAGGTTAATCTGTCCTGTTTTGGTCAGTCCTTACTCAAACAGTTTTCAACACATTTCACGCATTTAGACGCGAAATTGCGGATTTCAGATGCGTAGCCGAAGCCTTGGCAACGATAACATTGTTTGATTTTTTGATTGCATTGAAAGGCTTCTATTGTAACAGAAATGCAATGGATTTCTTCAATTTTATAGATTTCGTCGAAGTTGGTGCGCTCCTCTTATAAAGTGGTATAGATTACGAATTTACGATTTTTGAGCATGGCAGCCTTAGTTACGGTGAAACCATACTCTTTTAAGCTGTCAGTGTTCACTTTCAGTATAACAGGGATTACCCCCAATACAGACTTTATGATGTCTCTGCTCCTTGGGATACATAATAGGCTATCTCTAAATTTTTTCGTCCAAGAAACGTGCAAAATTGCCCATGGAACAATGTAAGGCTTCGCAATGGATTACCAAGTTGCAGGGTAACTTTACATCCAGTCTATAGGTAAGCGTCTGAGACATCAGGGAGCCATATGAAAAAATTAAGTTTAATTGAAGTTTTTTTTTAACTGCTTAAATTGAAAGAAAAAGCAAATTAAAAATAAATTTAAGGTTAAATTAAAGACTAAAAATATGAAAGATAAAAATGTAAAATTAAAAAGAAATTAATGAGAAATTAAAAAACAAAAAAAAAATTCCATTAGTTCCTATACAGACGAAATACTAACCTTAAAAAAAAGACACTTTTCAGTGACCATATATTAAGTTTAAATTTACGAAACAAAAATTACCAGTGAGATGTTTAATGATGATATCTTTTAACACTTTATTATTTTTTTGGAGTAGAAAATTACATTTAAATTAAGCATTTCCGAAGAATACATTTTATTTTATTTTCGTAAAGTTAAATTACGATTTCACATACTAACTAGTTAAATTTTAAGATTTCGCATTTCATTTTTTATCTTTTTTTTTTTCGGAAACATTAAGTGTTTGTTTTTCTATTTCATGTTTTTTTTACGATATGTGTATTAAAGAAAAAAGTTATTCGAAGACGTTGAGGGCTCTTTTGTTTCTTCTTTTTTCGGGTAACGCTGGGCGGATCAGCTATTTTAAAACTTAAAAAATGTATTTATTTAGACAAGATTATGTAAACTTTCAGGTTTTCAATTGATGTATTTTGATAATGAAATATGACTGTTTAAGTTTTCATTTACCGCATATTTTACACAAAAATTCACTTTATATTTTATTTCTTTTAAATTCTACATCGTTCTCGGGGACGCAATCTATATTTCCGACAAATATTTTAACTTATTTTACTGTCTAAAACAAAAATCCAAGATGACTCATACTGCCGTATGCTTGTTTAGTTCTTTTAGGCTTTTTCCACGTAGTGAAAGTATCCTCATAAAAAAAAGCCTGAAAACAAAATCGGAAAAGTGTAAAACGGCCATGTAGAGATCGACCTTAGCTATCCAGTGAAAAAAAATCATTTAAATATATGCAAACGCAAAAAAGATATTTTAAAGTATTTCTGTCATAGAATTAACATTAGTATGGAGGTGTTTTCACGTGAGTGAAGTAGCCCCTTAATATAAACTGAAAACTAAATCATACTGCACTCCGCATTAAAACTAATAAAACAATATTTTAAATATCTTTTTTCTTGGGTTTTTTTCTTCAGTTATGTAACAAAATCGAAGATTAGCTAATTGAAAACAGACAGAGTTTGTTTTTCAGACTGAAAAAAAAAAATATTGGATTTAGTACAAAGAAGTACAGTTTAATGTGATAGAAAATTTTACGTTTTATAGAACAAAATTTTAAATACTATTGAAAATTTATTTTTTTATTGAAAATTTACCCTATTTTTTTAAATAAATGTAAGCTTGCCTGTTTTTTCATTCCCTAACCTGTTGTGTAGTTTTAATTTGATTAAACCAAAACCAGAAAAGATTGCTTTTAACGAAACTCTAAATAATTTATTATTTAAATTAGACGGTTTATCTTTCAATGGCTGTTCTTATTACTGTCACACATAATTATTGCTTCTGCATTTAAAATATTCAGCTTATAGCAGAAAACTTGAAAAAGAAAATATATATATATATAACCATTAAATAAACATTATCGACCACCATCAAAAATTGTGATTATGAAATATATATATACATATATTATTTTTATTTTTATTTTTATTTATTTTTTTGGGGGGGGGGGGGGGGGAGGGTTAAAAAGTCACTGAAAGAACGAAATCTCTTTATCCTTAGAACGACACACTCAATAATAGATGAAAAATTCATTTACAATTGTTTTGACTGAAAATATCAAAAATATCATATAGTATATATCATAAACAAAATATCATACAAAATACAAAATATCATATTTTCTTTGGTACTATATCCTATAGTTTGTTTTTTGTGAGTCTAAAAAGCAAATTGTGTCTGTTTTCAATTATAGTTAATCTTCAATTTTGTTACATAAATGAAAAAGGAAAAACTCCAAGAAAAATGTCAAAAATATCATACAAATATTATACATCTAAAAAATGACATTTTGAAAATAAATATCAAATATATGAAAATATCGAAAACATCAAACATCATGATATTTTGAAAATAAATATCGGATATATATCAGGATACATATTAAGATATATATCCATTGATATATATCATCAAACTCTGATCAGGGCGGGAGATGGGCAAAATGCGGTTAGGAACCACTGATCTATATTTAATTGTTCTATAATTGCTTTTCGTGTGAAAATGATTCAAATATAATATACAAAATCTAAAACATGGGTTATTTAGCAAATTTGAAGGGATTTTGACATTTTTTTAGTAAGTTTATATTTTTTCGATAAGAAATGCTCATGGCATCATTGTAGATTTTATACAAATTAATATTTAAATAATAAAGTTATTAAAAATAATTTGTCATAAAAAAAATCAAGCTGCTGTTATGGGCACTTCTTATCGAAAAAAAAATTAAATGATTTTTAAAAAGTGCCAAAATACTTTAAAATATGGTAAATAACCTATGTTTTAGATCTTGTATAACATATTAAAACATTCCTGATAGAAACATTAATCGCTGAACCAGTGTTGAATTCAGAAGGTGACCCGGGAGGAACACAACCCCCTCCTCCCAGAGCAATGATATAATCTCCCCCCCCCCCGGAAGATTTGAGATCGTGTGCTTCCAATGGCCAAAAAGTGCAATTTCCTCCCCCCGGAACTCTATAAAGTCACCCCGGAGCACAGAAATCCCTCCCGGAGAAAAGTGTCTGAATTAAACACTGCACAGAACCACTAAATATAGATAAATTAAACACTACACAAAACAACTAAATATAGATTCTAAACAAGCAGACCCAGTGCGAGGCTTTCGCATTGCAATCTTTCAGTTTATTTTCTGATACAATTTTCGTTAATTTATAATTAACTGCAGTTTATTTAAACAAACAACTTGTTTTAACTAAATATGAGTGTACATGCCTGTTCAAAAACATTTCTTATAAAATCCTATTCATCTTTGAGCGTTCTGTATGTACTACATAGTAAAAGGTATGTTGACATAAAAAATAATATGCATGATGATGCTTAACCCTTAACTGGTGAGGTGGGATGTTTTGTGCCCCAGAGAAATTTAAATTCTGTAATTTTGCCGTGTTACATTACTAGATGGACTGCACATTTACATATGTGTGTAAACTTACCGTACTTTTTCAGTTGTTTTTATACAAGTAAATAAGGCAAAATTCACAGGAAATTTTCTTATTTTAATTCGCTAAATTTTGTGGAGTGCGCAAGAAATGAAATTTTGGGATTACATACACCCCACATCACCACTTACGTTATAAAAAAAATCACTTCACCACTTAAGGGCTAACCTAAAAGTACAGCGAAAATATAGTATGAGATGTCAGACGTGGGCAACACTGTAAAAAAAATATGTAACGTTACTCTATAAAATTGATGGTAACATGTTGCCTCCAATTTTATGCAGTAATTTAACTTATATAATGGTGTAATTTAAACTGATATAACTGGTGTAATTTTACATATTAGTGTAAGGTAACACTAGTTATATCGGTTAAGTTACTCAATAAATTGGAGGCAGCAAGGCTGCCACCAATTTTATGGAGTAACGTTTCACAAATTGTTTACAGTGAAGCAATCCTATCGAATGAAAAGTCGATAGGATTGCAAATAAAGAAAAGAAGACGAGAGGAACCCATTTTTGGCCCCCAGAAGGTCCATTTTTATACTTTAAGATGTTTTAATTGTTTGGATAATTGTGTAAATCCAACACTGTATGTAACATATTAGTTATATTCAGTTTGCGATGTCAGATGTGGGCCAAAAATCTTATCCAGTGATACCTCATTCATCGATGTACGCTACATATTAGATGAGAAGAAGGGGTGTTGACAACAGAATTAATATACAGGATTTTATCTAAACAATTAAAACATTTTAGCGAAAAAAACAATGGACCTTCCGGGGACCGAAAATTTGCCGTCCCTCTTCTCATCTTTATTTGCAACTGATTTTACTGTTAATCAAAATGTAATACAGTAGAGCGCGATTATAGGAACTTCAATTAACCGAACTTCCAATTATCCGAACAGCTTATTTCTCTCAAAAAAATTAAACCGAACTTCCAGTTATCCGAACGGCCTATTTCTCCGAAATGTTTTTAACCGAACTACCAATTATCCATTGGCCTTGGAATAAAATTTTAAATAAAGAAAAAACTGATAGTGGATATGGAAATGAGTAATGTAAAACAATAAACGAAATGAAAAGAATCCTAAGCTATGAAGGAAATGAAATTAACGAGTGGTTAAATAGTGAAGTACATGACCCTGGATATCAGTTTTTAAATGATGATGAGATTGTGGATGAGATTCATGTTGCAAAAGAAATCGAAGAAAATGAAAGCGAATGCTCTGAAAATAACCCAGGTCCGTCACATAATGAGGACATTGTATGTTTGGAAAACAGCTATGAAATGGCTCGAACGGCTGAAGAACGCTGATCCTGTTCAACTAACGTATTTAAGAAGAATGTAGCATTGAAAATAATGTCTTTATTGAAGCAAGCAACGAGTTCAGAAAATGCTAAAAGAAGAAAATAATGTAAACTAACAAAAAAAATTAAAAAGACAAACAATTTTTAAACATGCCAGTACTAACTGATGCTGCCAGTCTAAACTTAGATAACCTGTAAAGGTTTTAGCATAGTCAGAAAAATCCTTTAAACTGTCTGTCCATTTATCCGAACTATGGTCGGTCCCGACTTGTTCGGATAATCGGTGTTCTACTGTATTCGCCAATTCAAACTCAATGTTATCGAATTAAAAAATGCATTTTTACATACTTTCTAAATAAATAAGTAAACTAAACTCACCCTTCCGATCTATTCTGTTCCTAAATTGAAAAGAAGTAGTTCTCTGGAACATTAATCATGAGCTATCGGAACGTCGCTGTTGACAGACTGTCTAAGAAATAGTAAAAATAAATGTGGTATCAAGGTTAGTGTCTGTTCTTTTCAAAATATCAGTGAGATCAGATAGCAATAGATGCTCACAAAAATGAGCATAACGGTCTTTTTTTCCTTGCCCACCACCGATCAAAAGAATGTTGAAATGCGTAGATTTGACATTTGATTTTTTTCCCAGCTGATTAAACTGGAGTGTTTGAAAGAAATGCATAAAACAATTGCCTTGTTCAATTCTACTTAACTCATGATTAAATCAAGGTTAACATATTTTGAGGATTTTGATCGCCTCTTTAACGATAAATATTTATTATCAATATCTATACTAATAAAAGAATAAATCGCTTTGTGTGTGTGTGTGTGTGTGTGTGTGTGTGTGTGTGCGCGATGGCTAGCGAATTCTACGCACGTAGAAGTCTGAAAATTTAGGTGAGGATAGTCCAAGACAAGTTCGGATGCACCTGAGACTCAGATTATTATTTATTTAAGTATTGGGGCCCCTGGGCCCCTTTAAGTTTTTATGCACTAAATTGTTAATAACTCGCCCCCTTTTTATCCGATCTTCTTCGTTTTGGAAGGCCTTTCTCCATTTAGTTATTCTCGCCTTTCTACTTTCCAGTTATGACCCTGGACTCTTGGGGCCTGTTACAGGGCCTCTTGAAGTTTTTGCGCAAATAAATTGTTAATAAATTGCTTTCTTTTAATCCGATCATCATTTTTGGGTTCCTTTTTCCATTTATTTATTCTCAGGTTTCTACATTCCATATAAGACACTGGGCCCCCTAGGGTATTGTAGAGTCCGGTCCAGGGCCGCTTGAACTTTTTGTGCGCCAAGCATTATTCATCCCCTAATTTTCTCACTTTCTCAGTGCATAATTTTAAAGTTGAGTTTTGGATTCTTCTTCCTGGACCAACACCTTCATATTTTCATTTGGGCCCTAGGACCTTTTTACAATATTCACCCAATCTTTTGTGCATTTCATTAAAATATTAATCTAACGAATAATTCACACCTTATGCTTAATTTTTACTAATTAAATATCTAAAGCGTTAAGTACTAAGACATTTTAACATGTTTTCATGTTAGGGCCATCCATGTTTTTAACAGTCAGTTGGCCCCTTTTGGGCCCACTATTATAACTCCCTTAAAAATGGTCTAACTCCCGGCTAATCTTCACTAATCTCACGGCTTGAGTCCTGCATCGGGTCGAGTCGGGTTGGCGCTATATTTTCCTGTTGCGGGTCGGGTTGACTTCAACTTTTTTGCTGTGGGTCGGGATGGCTTTCATTGTTTCGGGTTCGGGTCGGTTTCGGGTTGGCTTTTTGATTCTTGCGGGTCGGGTTCGGGTTGACCAGATTTTTTAAAAGAATACCCAAAATATTTTTTTCCCGTTAAAAGCCTATTAAACCGCAGATCAAAGTTTCACAAATGCACAATGCCTGCCTGTCCGTTTTGTCTAGTTCTGGAAGTTAATATAAACATACTTTTTCAACTACTGGTACGATAAGGATTATAACGCATGCTGCATTGCTAAAGCATTTTTGATGAATAGTTACAATTCTAATGTTCTAGTCTTGATACTTCTAACGTTATTATGACAAAAATCTACTGTGTGATACACAGAAAGGATAGCGTTTTGCTGCGTATTGTATTTTAAAAGTACGATAAGGCAGAATTTGTATAATACAAGGTGTATCGTTATAAATGGAACTTCTGAAACCCCAACTAATTTTAAAGCATATTTAAGGATTAGATTTTTAATTTTATACCGTTACATATCGATTGAAACATTATTTTTCTATTTATTTTTTTTGTTGTTGTTGTTGTTGTTGTTGTTGTTTTTGTTTTCATTGTATCAAAGTTCGGGTATAATTTATAATACCTGTGATATTCATTTAATTGAGTCGTATACGGGGGCAGGACTCTAATTCAAATACGTATTTCTTTTCATGAGAAACATAGTTGTGCTCAAACTTTTTTGTGAAAATCCCAACAATCTGGGTGGCAAAAAACTTATGTATGACAAGTACGAATTTTTCTATTGTGAACGCCACCTGCAGAAAGAAAATTAGATTCATTTCGAGCCGAAAAACAAAATTCGAGATGACCCGACTAGATGTTTGACTCTGTTCAACGATCCCGAAGTGTCCGCTATTTAGAGGTTTTGCTATATTTGAATATTAAAGAATATAGATTTGTCATTCTTCTATGAAAAATATAAAAAGGGTATTATAGAAGCAATTGTAGATTTTTTTTTCCTAATAGCATTAAAGCATGGTTTACTTTTCTTTCATTTTACGGGTTCGTGTCGGGTTGCAGGTTGAAATATTGCGGGTTCGGTTCGGGTGCAGGTTGGAATACCTCTGGTTCGGATCGGGTTGCGGGTTGCCAAAAATTATTTTTGCAGGTTCGGGTCGGGTTGCGGGTTGACCTAAAATGGAATTTGCGGGTTCGGGTCGGGTAGAACCGGACTCACGCAGGACTCTACTCCCGGCAAAGCTATCCTGTCAATGGGTGTTATGCTAGAGAGAAGTGTATGCCCGCGCAAAGAAATAGTTCTTACTGAATTTTAAAGAAAAGCTACATTAAATCCGATTTTTAGGGTTTCATTCATCTGACGAAACCCTATTCTTCTCACTCCTCTGTCTGTCAGTCCGTCTGTCTGTCTGTCACAGAGCCCGTTCTCAGAAACTATATATGATGGAGACTTGAAATTTTGGATTCTTAGTGCTGAACACCTCACACCAAACGACAAATCATAAAATTAAAAAAAAAAAACTTATATTTACCCCCATGGGCTCTAACTTGTGTAATTTAAACTTTTCTTTCTAACTAAGCCCCTAATTAAGTTGAAGACTTGAAAATTTGCGAAATTATAGCTAAACACTTGCGATACAACGGCAAATCATAAAATTTCGAAAAAATATTATAGTTAACTCTCTGGGCTCTAACTTGTGTATTTTAAAGCTTTTTTTTTCTAACTCAGCCCCTAAATAAGTTGAATTTTTGGATTCTTATAGTTGAACACCTCACATCAAACGACAAATCATAAAATTTTGAAAAAGTCTTATATTTACCTCCTGTTATCGATAAATATAATTTAGATATCATAAATTAATCAAAAATGAAGTAAAGTACTTTTTCCATTCAATCAGTGAGATTTATTGCTATCATAATCATTTTGTAAATTGCTAAGTAATATTTATTGATGTTCTAATAATTTTGTAAATCATTAAGTGTTGTTTATTGCTTTATATATTTATTTTAAGTTGCGCGCTTGGGCCCAATGACGTCAGACACTCTTTCTGACGAAAATGTAAACGAGAAATAATGTTCAGTGTATATTAAAGTTTTGATTATGTAACTGCTGTTCGTAATGTTTGAATACGAGTTATTTTGTCGCTTTGAACTGCAGTTAATTGCTATGATAACTACAGTTGTAGTTTATATGAATTTGAAATTAAGTTATTAGAGATAACACCTCCTCTGGACTCCAACTTGTGTATTTTAAGTTTTTTTTTTTTCTAACTGAGCACCTAATTAAGTTGAAGACTTGAAATTTTGGATACTTATAGCTGAACACCTCACATCAAAAGACATATCATAAAATTTTGGAAAACCCCTCCGTGCTCTAACTTCTGTATTTTTAGCATTTTTTCTAATCTCCACACTTTTCCCCCTAGATGCACTTTTCTAACTTTTGCCGACACTCCTTTAATCACTCTTTCATATTATGCACCATAGCCGTGCACATTTTAGTTCCAATTTTTACCGCCAGGGGGCGCATACCTATCTCGGGTGCTATGGGTTCGATCCCCTCGACTAAATATATCTACGGATAGTTTGTAAAACGGAGTTTCGTTCGTGTAGAGGTTTGTTTAGAATAGAGTGCGCCCCCTGATTTCGAAATGTGGAACTAACAGATTTTGCAAAAGAATGAAGTGTTTTAAAGGAATATTAAACGAAACCCGCTGTGCGATCTGTGATCACACTTACTTACTTGTTTCTTTAGATTTTTCCATTGAAAAACGTTTTACTGATTAAACAAAATTGATTTAGCTTAATGTATGTTCATATTTATGACAAATACTAGTAATATTCAAGGAAAATGTATTTCTTCGCGCATAAGAATTCTGGCGATATTTTTGGCGGTACAAACAAATGAGTAAACCCCGCAGAGTTGTTTGGGGGTGATTTGCCATGGGGTGATTCCCATGTCATTTCTGGAAATAGAATATTTTCGATGTCCAATCAAATGTTTCATTTTTTTAACTATTAAAAATAGAATAAAAATATCGATGGATTCGAATTTTTTGGAAAATTTTACCTTAAAAACATACCAAACATATGAATAAAATATGTAAAATAACAAATATTATCTTTAAAATTAAACGGCTGAAAGAAGATACGACCTTCTTAGAGGATAGACGATATAATATTCACGATATAATTTTCATGTTTTTGCATACACAAGGTAAAGTATTCTTATTTTAATTAGAAAGATTTGACTGGCAGTTAAATTAGTCTTTTAATCAATGGTATAAATTCAATATTTCAAAAGTATGTTAGATTCAAAAAGAAGAGAAAATTCATCAGTTATTCAGAATGTATATTTTAGTTCTATACATAAATGTAAGTTAATTTGAGTTAAATTAAAATATAATTTAAGATAAATCAATTATCCGGAAACGAAATTGCAAAATCTGGTGATTATAGGAATGGTTTAAAACACTTCTTCAATGTGGCCTAAAATGTAAATTTGTAATTACTTAAGAACATCGTGCGAAAAAAAATGGTTTTTCATTCTATTTTGATAGGCATTTTTTTAATTAATGTAATGAATGAAATTTATACTGAATGTGAAATTGGACATAATTAGATTATTTTCAAATTTTGTTTTTACTTTAAACATAAAAATTAAAGAATGCTAAATAACGAGAATTTTATCTTAATTAAAAATCTTAAAATCATTTTATTTCTTTTTAATGTGACTTTTTATAAGTGCGTACATTCACGATATAATTTCCCTTCTTCCACATACAGAAGTTTAAACTATTCTTATTTTACTTAGAAAGAACTAATCAACAGTTAAATTAGTCTTTTAAACAATGGTATAAATTCAATATCTTAATAGCATTTTAGACACAAAAACAAGAAAAAATTTACCAGTTATTCATAATGCATACTATATAGTTTTATACATAAATTTAAGTTAATTTGATTTGATAAGTTAAATTATAATTTAATTTGACATAAATCAATTAATTGGAAACGAGATTGCAAAATATCTGGATATATTGGAATAGTTTAAAACAATTTCTTCAATGCGACAAAAATGTGCATTTGTTTGTGAACATTGGGAGAAAAACAATTGTGAATAAAGTGTTGTAAGAACATTATGAGAGGGTGTGTATGTGTGTTTCCTTCTATTTTAATAGATAATTTTGAAAAAAAGTGATATAATTTTTAGGATGAAATTTATATTAAATCTGAAATTGGAATAAAATTTGAGATTATTTTTAAATTAGATTATTTTCAAATTTTTCTTTTGTTAAACATAAAAATTGAATGCTAAATAATAAGAATTTTAATTTTATTTAAAATGTTAACATATATATCAATAAACTTTTTATTCGGATTCATAATGAAACACTGCACAGCTTTTGAATTTTAGCATTCATTACTATGAGTTTATTACACCGATTAGATTTATTTATTGTTATTGTTGTAATGAAGCTTTCAAATCTGGGACTAAATAATAATTGATTTACAAAAGAAAAGCTAAAAAATACTCATTCCTGATTTCTTTTATGATTTTCCGAAGAAGAGTTCTGTTACAAACAAATCAGCGGAGACTATTTATTTTTATTATAAAAATAAGGGGGGAAAACAATTTTTATTTTATGCATGTTTTATGTGATTTACAATAAGTTCAATATTTAATGTATTAAAAAAACTGTTCAATTTAATGTGATATAGCTTTTTTATAGCTAATTTAATATATGATTTTTGTTCGCGCACTTTTAAAATAAAATTTCTGTCCTTTTTTTTCTGGGTGGGTGGGAGGGTGTCTGAACTAAAATACAATTTTTCTCTTATAAATTATTTCTTTCGAATATTTTTTAACATTAAATCATCGTTAATTTTATATCTTTGTGAAAAAACGCTGAAAATAGCATTATAAATGACTAAAACTTCAAAAATTGACGAATAAAAAAAATTCTATATTGGAAAAAATAGGATTCGATTTGCGAATGTTGAAAAATCGTCGCGTAAACCCGAATAAAACCACAAAAATTGCTGTACGGAATTCGAATTAACTTTATTGAAAAAAGGATAAAATTTATTGCATTGGACTAAAAGTTAAAAATCGGATGTATTTTAATAATGTAGAAAATCGCCGCAAAACGCTAAAAACAAACACAAAAATAAAACGTTAAATCGCATAATAATCGCTAAAAATTCAGAAATCGCAGATGACAAAATTTAGTACAGTAGGCTAAAACAATGGAACCAAAATTCTTTTAGGAATACGGATCAATCTGCATAGAACGTGAAAAAAACAAAAGAATTGGTAACATGAACTCCCGCAAATTTATTCCCCCAAACAATGATTGTTGCGAAATACGCAGCATTCCTTTCCCATCCCTAAACAATTATTCTGATTGCGCAATTGAGAAACCTTTTTTTTTATTACGTGCCAGAGCAACACCCACGCGCAGCAGAACTAAATTAGAAATAGAAGAAGAAGGGTGCTTTTAGGAGCGCCTCTGTTGTCCAGATGGGACAGTAGAACTTAAATTTTAAGACTTTAAGAATTACTAAATCTTTTACTGTAAATAATTTAACTTTATTGTATAATCTTTTGTGTTTCACCTATATATTCAAGAAAATAGATTAATTACTTAAGATGAATGCATTTGGATTTTTTTTAGAATTTTGTTATGATTTTAACAAAAATAGAGCCAGAAAGCAGACGACCGCTCACTGGAATTTGGATTCAGAATTCCAATATAACAGGTATGATAATTTTGATTTGATTTAAGAATATTTATTGATTGAATAAGATAGAATTAACATAAAGTTAGTGGCATCCCTCGCCGTGATGCGGTCTGTCTGTCAGAATTGATGATAAGTTTATTTATCAAGACATTCTGCTTAAAGTATCAGAGTTATAATATTTGACATAGTTTAAAGAACTGTATTTGTTGTCAAGAATCATGGCAGATAATTTAGTGATTGCCAAGAAAGAGAGAGTAGTCCTTCGCGAGAGTATTGATAAATTTATAAATAAAATATAATCAATTTTGAAGGACGTTGATCCTAATCTCCTAGATTTGGAGGAAACTTTAGAGCAATTAAATATGGCAGAGATAGAACTGAAGCGGGCAGATACAGATATTAAAAAATTAATTCAAGAAGCTCAATTAGACAATGAATTACAAAATGCTCAGGAATATCGTGAAAAAATTAATTCTTGGCGTTTTAGAGCCAATCGAAAGGTAAAAGAGTTAAATAAAAAGGAAACGTGTAACGATTCAATTTCTAAACAAGACACCTTTTTAAAGGAAAGCATAAATATTAAATTACCGAAATTAAATGTCGCGAAATTTTCCGGAGACGTATCAGAATGGCTGACATTTTGGTCGGCATACGAAACAGCCATTCATCACAATGATACATTAGAACCAGTTGATAAATTCAACTATTTAATATCCTTTTTGACTCCCAATCCGTTAAAAAGTATTGACGGATTTTCCGTAACATCAGATAACTATTTAAAAGCGATAGCGATTCTGAAGGGGCGTATGGAAATACGGATTTGCTTATATCTGTAGATACGAATAAACTTCTAAATATTTCTCCTCTAAGACATTCAAATGGTACCAGATCCTTTAAAAGAATTTACGATGAAATTCAAACAAATATTAGAAGTTTAGAGTCCCTTAATGTTTCATTAGAATCTTATGAAAGTTTGTTAAAACCGATATTATTTAAACTATTACCAAGAGATCTTGTGTTGGAATTTAATAAAACGCATGATGATGTTTTTAAAGTACAAGATATCATTTCATTCTTAAATAAACAATTAACATCCCGAGAAAAAATGTTTGCGTCAACATCAAATGAAATGAATGATCGACCCATGCAAAGTAATTATATTACGCAACCACTTAAGAGAAATACTTTTCCCCCCCCTCGCGTCAATAAATTTGATTATCAGAATAGAAAATTACCATCAGCGAGTGATTTATTAGTTCAAGATAAAAATGAAATTATTTGTTCCTTATGTTCGGGTTTACACCCTAGTAATAAATGTTTTAGTACGCGTAATTTACTGTTTGAGAAAAGACTTGATTTATTGCGAAAAAGAGGTATATGTGGCCTTTGTTTACAACGCGGTCACATAAGAAAATATTGTTTATCTAAAGAATTCTGTCCTAATTGCCACGACAAGCATTCAGAAATACTTTGTAATAAATCAATAAATTTAAAACGGAAACCTCTAAATACAGAGAATAATGATGTTGATGTTACGAAACAGATGCTCTCAAATCTTAATATCATTTCCAATGTTTATTTGCAGACATTGATAGTTGCAGTCCCTAATAACCAACTGAATTTATTAGAGTAATTATAGATTCAGGGAGCCATCATAGTTATATAACTCGTTATGCTGCCAATAAATTAAAATTAAGAAAGATAAAAACGGAGATAATTAATCACGGACTTTTCGGAGGCACGGAAAGAAAAAGTAAACATAATCGCTATGAATTTACGATTGGTAGTTTAGATCAAAATTTTCAATGCAAGATACAAGCTTTGGATGAAGAAAAAATCTGTACAGGAGTGAATTTATGTCGCGATAATAAATTATTAAGAATCTTAGAAAAGGAAGGCGTGTTTTTGTCAGATGTACGTAGATACAATAGATTATGTTTGTATCAAAATAACCCCGAAGAAATACACATTTTAATCGGCGCTGATACAGCCGCGAAACTATTTACCGATAATATAAGATATTTCGCTGATCTGGGTTTAGCAGCTTTTGAAACGAAGTTAGGATGGACAATTATGGGGAAAATAGAGGGTAATCAAATTGGTTTCGAAAGTTCGTTATCAGTTCTATAACTGTCTTTGCTTACGTCAAATGCTAATTTGTCTAATTTATGGCGATTAGACGCCTTGGGTATAAGTAATGAAGATGACAAAACGAAAGAAGATTTGACCGAAGAAACAAAAAAAGCATTTTTTAGAAAATGTTAAACGCGATGAAAATGGTCGTTACGAAGTCGCATTACCATGGACTGTGGACAATTCCGTCTAAACAGATAATCGGTCATTAGCAGAAAAACACCTTTACAAGACCGAAAGCAAACTTATCAAAACAAATGAATGGAATATGAAGAAATCTTTAATTTATGGGAAGATAGCCAGATTATAGAAGAAGTAGCCGATGAAAAGGAAGATAAGATACATTATTTACCGCATAGACCAGTAATTAAAGAAAACAATGAAACGACGAAAATACGTCCCGTTTTTAACGCCTCGGCACACACTAGAGACTGTCCTTCTTTGAATGAATGTCTCACCAAAGGTCCTAATTTAATTGAAATAATCCGTCGTATTTTAACCAGATTTCGGAAAACCGAATAGGAATTTCATCAGATATAGAAAAGGCTTTTTTGCAAATTAAAATAAGAGAAAAAGACCGAGATTTTCTTAGATTTCTTTGGTTCGATTCCTATCGAAATTTGAAAATTTATAGACATTGTCGCGTAGTCTTCGGACTCACTTCAAGCCCTTTTTTGCTAATGGCTACATTAAATCCCCTTTTGAGCGAAGTCCCCGAACTTTGGCAAGATACAGTTCAAATTTTGAGAAATTCATTTTATATAGACAATTCCCTCACTAGCTGCCCCACCAGTGGCCGAGAGGTTCTGCTCTCGAAGCTGGTAGACGGGAGGTGCTGGGTTCGATCCCAATCGCGCCCGTCGGCCTAATCGTTCGGAGTTTTCGTGGTTTTCTTCGAGCCGTGGATCTTCCATGCGTTAATACGGATTAGGTTCCCTTAGAAAGACCCCCACGGAGGGCACTCCCCCCGGGCCTATATCCCTCGTGTAGATAATTGGCCGTCAAAAAATCAACCCAACCCAACCCTCACTAGCTTAGATTGAATTCCTGATACCGAAAAATTTATTACAGAATCTCAAATCATATTAGCTTCAGCTCACTTTAATTTGAGGTGTTGGCGATCAAATTTGCCTCAGGCTATGATCGATAAATCCGGAGATAAGCCCAAAGTTGCACCCGTTTTGGGATTGGTATGGAATTTAAAGCAAGACAATTTAATGTGCAAATTAGAAGAACCAATTGAAATAGATGAACCAATCACAAAAAGAAAAATATTGTCTATTATGCAGCAAATTTTCGATCCCATCGGATTCACCGCTCCAGCAATTCTTGTACCAAAATTAATTCTTCAAGAGACCTGTAAACAGAAATTAAAATGGGATGAAGAACTACCTGGAAATTTAAAGAAACAATTTACTAATTGGTTGAACAAAATAGGCTTTTTGAAAGAAATTTATGTCCCTCGATGTTTAAACATAATTCCCGCTAATGAAAACGAAATTTCGTTACACATTTTTTCTGATGCTAGTAAACATGCCTATGCCACCTGTGTTTATCTTAGGGGCCAAACGCAAGGGAAAATTAGAGTTCAGTTAGTAAATGCTAGAAGCAGAGTAGCGCCCATCAAAGAATTCACGATACCGAGGTTGGAATTGCTTGCATGCCTTATTGAGGCTAGACTCGCCAAATCTGTAACGGATGACTTAAAATTAAAACCAGAAAAGACTACATTTTGGAGCGATTCATCAACAGCTTTAGGGTGGATACGAAGAGAACAAACCTGGGGTACCTTTGTACATAATCGAGTTTTAGAAATAAGAGATCTTACCAAAATAGAAGATTGGAGACATATACCTGGAGATTTAAATCCGACTGACCTCCCATTCAGAGGGTGTTCTTTTGAACAATTGAAAAAATCAAGATGGTGGGAGGGTCCCGATTGGTTATATTTATCAGAAGACCAGTGGCCACAACCAGAAGAATATCCTGATGAAAAAGTCATAAATCAAGAGAAAAAGAAGACAATTCTTACTCTTTTAGACAAAGAAGAAACTGATTTTAATCGGTATTATCGATATTTGTCCTCTTACCGAAAAAATGTCAGAATGATTGGTTGGATATATAGATTCTTCAACAACTCGAAAATGAAAGAAAAAGTTTCAGTTCCTGATATTTCTGTAGATGAGTTTGAAAAGGCTGATTAATACAAAGAGAATCCTTTTTGGGCAGAACCGACCCAAAATTGAAATCTTTAAGACCACTGGAAGATAAACACGGTCTCTTAAGAGCCAAAACCAGCATAATTCTTCGAAACGAGAAAGAAAATTTTCGTTATCCTATAATCCTTCCTTCTGAACATCCAGTTGTTTTAAGATTAATTTATGAGAAACATATAGAAAGACATCACGCTGGAGTTAGCAATCTAATGGCTCAACTTAGAGAAAATGTTTGGATATTAAAATCAAGAAAATGTATCAGAAATGTTCTTAGACAATGTGTTAAGTGTCAAAGATTCCAAACACCCAGAACAGAGGTCGAACCAGGAATCCCACCTGGAGACAGAATCAGAGATGCAGCTATATTTGAAGTGGTGGGAGTCGATTTAGCCGGTCCTCTAAACCTTGCCGATGGTTCAGAGGTGTGGATAGCTTTATTCACCTGTGCTGTCTATCGAGCGATACACTTGGAGTTGATAACATCTTTATCAGCTGAATGCTTTATGCAGCCCCTAAGAAGATTCATCGCAAGGCGAGGCAGACCTTACATAATTTACTTCGACAATGGGAAACATTTTGTTGGCACTAGCAGAGCACTTTCCAGTGTAGATTGGGAAGCCATAACAGCCTTAGCCTCTATACAGAAGATAAGATGGAGGTTTAATCCCCCTGCAGCACCATGGTGGGGCGGTGATGGGAGCGCCTTGTGCGGATGGTAAAGGAAATTTTAAGAAAAGTTTTGGGTCGCGCCTCATTAAATTACGAAGAACTGAGCACAATACTCTGTGATTGTGAAAATGTTATCAATTCAAGACCGATCACATACATCTCGGTAGATAATCGAGATCCTGAACCCTTAACACCATTGATATTCCTTCAAGAACTGCCTACATCCGGCGTTCCGAATATTGATATATTAGACTCACAAGATCTTAACAGACGAGCAAGATATCGTCAAAGAATAAGAAATGATCTGCGAAACCGATTTAGAACGGAGTACTTAGGACAGCTGCGGCAACAGTCTATGAAGAAGGAGAATTCCAAACCTTTGCAAATAGGAGACATCGTTCTTCGGGAAGATACCAACAAAAGACGTCTTCACTGGCCTTTAGCCAAAATAATAGATATATTTCCCGGAAAAGACAAAATAGCAAGATTGGCTAAAGTCCAAACAGAAAATGGAATTTTCCTCCGTTCTTTCCAACGCCTGTTTCCTTTGGAAATTGATGCAGATAGCAATTCCTCATCAGATAATATAAGCGAGCAGAAAGTGAACTTTAATGTCCATAATGAACAACGAAAGACTACTCCAGAAATCGATCAGGCTAGAATCAGTGTAGAAAAGAGCCAACCCAGTGACAGAGATATCTCTCCTGTGGTTACCAGAAGTGGACGACTAGTGAAACCTCCTGAGAGACTCCAACTAGGACTTTTAGACTTTTGAGTTCCTCTCCAGGATCGAGAAACTCAAGATGGGAGGATGTTGCGAAATACGCAGCATTCCTTTCCCATCCCTAAACAATTATTCTGATTGCGCAATTGAGAAACCTTTTTTTTTATTACGTGCCAGAGCAACACCCACGCGCAGCAGAACTTAATTAGAAATAGAAGAAGAAGGTGCTTTTAGGAGCGCCTCTGTTGTCCAGATGGGACAGTAGAACTTAAATTTTAAGACTTTAAGAATTACTAAATCTTTTACTGTAAATAATTTAACTTTAATGTATAATCTTTTGTGTTTCACCTATAAATTCAAGAAAATAGATTAATTACTTAAGAAGAATGAATTTGGATTTTTTTTTTAGAATTTTGTTATGATTTTAACAAATATAGAGCCAGAAAGCAGACGACCGCTCGCCGGAATTTGGATTCAGAATTCCAATATAACAGGTATGATAATTTTGATTTGATTTAAGAATATTTATTGATTGAATAAGATAGAATTAACAATGATAAACAGCCAAATTTGGCAATCCTACAACGACAAAGTTAGTAAAAAGGCTAGAGTAGCATAATACCCATTGACTAGTTAGACATGCCTCAACTTTAGTTTTTTTATAACAACTTCTTAGATCCTCCAGCTACTACATGAACAATAAAAAAAATTCTCAGACTTCAGCTACCACCAATTTTGAATATTAATCGACTTCTTGGGGCCCTTGGTGCATTTTCTTTTAAAACGATACGAATTCCTTGCAATTTTCTTTAATATAGTTCTGGCGTCCACCTATTATTTTGAAAACTACTAAAAACTATCTTTATACACAACTACATGCCAGTTAAGGCTCGGTACAGGGCTCCTTGAAGTTTTTACGGCATAAATTGTTATTAAATTGCCCCATCTTAATCCAATCTTCATTTTTGGAACCCTTTTTCCATTTAGTTATTCTCAATCTCTTACATTCCAGTTAAGACCCTGGGACTCGCCTATGGTCCCGTAAGGCCCGGTCCAGTGCCCTTGAACTTTTTGTGTGCAATGCATATTTCATCCCCCAATTTTCTCACCTTCTCAGTGCATAATTGTAAGGGGTCTCAGAACTCTTAAACTTCAAAATTTTCGAAAATTTAATTTTTTTTAGATGTTAAACTCTTATCTTTTCTGAACATTTTGATATATTTGTTTCCTTGAAATTTCATTAGAACAGAAATTATGACTTTTAGAATTATGCTCGCTCAACTGCTTTAGCGGCGTTTCCGACAATTTGAAGTCATTTTACTCCAAATGACGTTTTTGGGCATAACACGCAGGATATCTCAAAAATGTCTGAATATTTTTTCATGAAATTTTCAAAACACATGTTTCATGTTAGTCTGTATAAAATGAACCTAAAGTTTCCTTTTTATTTTTCAAATAAGTATTTTATAATGTGATTATACTGTTGAAAATTTTGTAATTTTGTATTACCTAAATACGACTTTGTACTAAAAATATAAAAATACTTTAAATACAAATTTATTTAAGTTCAGGGTAATTACTACAATCTGAAGTATAACTAGGCACCAATATTTTCGTTCTAGTTGCAATATTTATTTTGCAATCGTGCGCGTAAGCTGCTATACCAATTTTCTGCTTGTCAAATGTCGGACAGTTTGGAGCCCCCTATAAATGCTAATTCTGGATCTTGCAATTTTTTAAATACATGAAGTGAAAGAACATTCTTATATCTTTCATCACAATTAAAATTATTTTACAAAATCGTATACATTTTAAGATATTAGATGTTGAAAATGGTCTTTTTTGTTTCGTTTTTTCCAATTTTAAGAGTCCTGAGACCCTTTAAAGTTGGGTTTTGGACTCTCCTTCCAAGACCTCATATTTTTATTGGGGCCCTAGGGTTCTTTTTTAAACATTTACCCAATCTTTTGCGCATTTCTTTAACATATTATTCTAACGAATAATTCACTCACACCCTATACTTAATTTTTACTAATTAAAGATCTAAAGCACCAAGTACTAAGACATTTTAACATGTTTTCATGTTAGGGCCCTGTTTTTAACAGTCAGTTGCCCCTTTTGGGACCCCTATTATAGCTCCCTTAAAAATTATCCCATTCACTAGCTTTTTTTTCTAACAAATTCTTAAATCCTCCAGCTACTAAGTGGACAACAAAAATTTTTCTTAGACTTCAGCTACTACCAATTTTGATTGCCTTCTTGGGGCCCCTTAGTGCAGCTTCTTTAAAAATGAACCGAATTGCTTGCAATTTTCTTTAGCATAGTTCTAGCGTCCACCTATCATTTAAAATACTACTAAAAAATATCTTTATACTCAACTACATGCCAGTTATGTCCCCGGCCCCTTAAGGCCCAGTACAGGGCCCCTTGAAGTTTTTGCACCATAAATTGTTATTGAATTGCCCCCTCTTAATCCAAACTTCATTTTTGGAACCCTTTTTCAATTTAGTTATTCTCACGATTTTACATTCCAGTTACGATCCTGAGGGGTCCCCTGCGGTCCTGTAGGGTCCGGTCCAGTGCCCTTGAACTTTTTGTGCGCAATGCATATTTCACCTCCTAATTTTTTCACCTTCTCAGTGCATAATTTTAAAGTCGAGTCTTGGGCTCTTCATCCAGGACCAACACCCTTATATTTTTATTAGGGCCCCAGGGCCTTTTTAAAAGCATTTACTAAATTTTTATGCATTTCTTTAAAATAATGTTCTAACGAATAATTCATACCCTGTGCTTAATTTTGACTAATTGTAGATCTAAAGCGTTAAGTTCTAATACATTTTAACATGTTTCCATGTTAGGGCCCTGTTTTTAACTATCAGCTGTCCCCTTTTGGACCCCCTATTACTGTTTCCTTAAAAATGGTACGCTTAACTAGCTTTTTTCTTCTAACAACTTCTTAGGTCCACCAACTACTACATACATGAACGACAAAAAAAAATTTCAGACTTCAGCTACCTCCAATTTTGAATATTAATCGTCTTCTTGGGGCCCTTGGTGCAGCTTTTTTTTAAATGATCCGAATTGCATGCAATTTTCCTTAACATAGTTTTAGCATCCGCCGATTACTTAAAACACTACTAAAAAATATTTTTATACTCAACTACATGCCAGTTAAGTTCCTGGCACCTTGTGGCCCGGTACCGGGACCCTTGAAGCATTACCAATATAAATTGTTAATAAATTGCCCCCTCTTAATCCGATCTTCATTTTTTTAATCCTTTTTCCATTTAGTTACAGTAGACTCCCTCAAATCCGCACAACTTGTGACCAGAGGTTGTACGGATTTTAGAATTTTGCGGATTTCTGATCATTGCTTTGTTTTAATTTTTTAAATAGTAATTTAAATGCAATAATGCAATAAAAATTATAATGAAGGATTGTAATAGAGTAAAATATTAAAATAATTAAGTAAAGTAATAAACTAAAACGATAAAAAGTAAGATAATTTAAAAACTGAATAAAATATTATAATAAAGTAAAGGTCAAGTAAATAATTAATAATGTATATTTGAATATGCATAAAAAAGATGAGATACATTTTCCTTGACTTATTCAATGAAACCAAAAAAGCTTGATTAATGTATAAATAGATTTGGTAAATAGATTGTGATTACCAGTGATATCAGCAATAATCTTTAAAAATAAATAAATTTGCACTACTCTCATGAAAAAACACGAATTCAGTGATATTATTAAGAATTACATATTAAAATACATATAGGACGAAATAAAACTAAAAAATTCTGTAGGTTTGCTCCTACATCTGAAATGAAAGTTTCATTGTTTACATCCGTAAAGATGTGCGGATTTTAGGCGTTTGTAGATTTTAGGGAGCCTACTGTATTCTCACGTTTCTACAATCCAGTTAAGACCCTGGACCCCCTATGGTCCTATCCGGGGCCCATTAAACTTTTTATGTGGCATGAGCTTTTCATCTCTTAATTTTCTCGCATTCTCAATGCAAAATTTTAAAGTTGATTTTTGGATTCCTCTCCCCGAACCAACATCCTTATATTTTTGCTAGGACCCTAAAGCCCTATTCTAAGCATTTCCTTCCATTTTTTGCGCATTTCTTTAAAATTTCATTCTAATGATTAATTCATACTCATGCTTAGTTTTGACTTATTGAAGAACTAAAGTGCTAAGAACTAAGACCATTTAACATGTTTTCATGACCCTAATTTTGACTATCAGTAGGCCCCCTTTGGGTCCTTTATTATTAGCTCCCTTAAAAATGGCCCGATTCACTAGCTTTTTTTTTCTAACAATTTCTTAGGTCCTCCAGCTACTACATGAACGACAAAAGTTTTTCTCAGACTTCAACAACCACCAATTTTGAATATTAATCTTCTTTTTGTGGCCTTTGTTGCAGCTTCTTGAAAAATTATCCGATTTTATTCCAATTTTCTGTAACATAGTTTTAGTTCCCCCCCACCTACTTTACCAACTATATTCCAGTTAAGATCTTGGACCCTATAACCCGGTCCTTCTTTTTACCTCGGCTTCCAACTTTTTCTTATAAATCTTCTTTTTCGGCAAAAACTTACGTTTACTCACTACAGCCGTAAATTAAAAATCCCGTTACTGTAAAGGTAACTTTAGATAAGGGATTTCATCCGTTTATTAAATATCGTGTTAATGTAAAAAGTAATTTGTGAAATTTACAGGAGGGAGCACCTTCCACCGCTTAGGGGCGCATTCTTTCCTCGGGTTCTAAGGGCATAATTTCAATGGGATTTCGTTCATTCAACTTATATGACAATTCGGCTACTTTCTGTATTACGAAATTTTATCTTAGGCTTTAGTTACCAATATTTTCGAACACTAATGCTGCATTCCTTTTTCGGGTTCTATGGACTTGATTTACTACGAGGTTTGGCTCACTCAACCAGGGACGTAGCTTTAGGGGGGGGGAAGTCTCCCCCCCCCCCAATATGTTCAAATAGTAGGGGGCCACAGAAGGTTTATGGGCGCCGTCAGGCTCCCGAAAAAAAGGGTTCACAGTAGTAAAATGTAACTATAAAATAATTTTATTTTAAATGTAAAATTACAAAGCTAGTTATTTTTTACACACAAAACTTGTATAACGTATTCAGTTTTAGACCTGTTACTTCCACTACACCCCCCCCCCCTCACGAAGAAAATTTATACATCCGGAATGAAAAAAATTGAAAGCAGGAATTGTAATCAATTGCAGGATAGAAGTACAATTATTTCCTTCTTATCTCGGTAGTTGTTGGTCAACCTTGGCAGTAGAAAGAAAGTGGAAAGAAATACCTGGACGGATTAGAAAAGTTCGCAAATATGCTCAACAGTAGGGCGCCACGAAGCCCAGTGGCATAGTGGCCAGAGCATCTATCAGCCGCGCTGCAGGTCGAGAGTTCGACTCCCGACTGGACAAGCTTCACTCAGCCTTTCATTCCTTTGGGATCAATGAAATGAGTACCAAGCTTGTTTGGGATTAAACACCGAGGGTCCCGCATTTGGCTGACTACCTGAACGGGACGTATGCTGCATAACACCTCGGAGCCCAGGGTCAAGAAAACAGGGATGGGCAGTGTCGGCCCAGATCCTTCATGGATTGTATATCCACAGAGATTAGTTTAGTTTAGTAGGGTGCCACAGAACGTTTAAAGCCGCCGTCAGGCACCCACAAAGAAGGGATTTAAATTACTACATCTATTTCCTAACAAAAACAATTTATATATATGCGGAAGAAAAAATTCCGGAAACAGGAATTATAATCAACTGCTGGACAGTAAATGTAATTTGATCCTTAGAAATACAAGTATTTCTTTCTTGTCTAGATTGGTCACCTTTAGCAGTAGAAAGAAAGTGTGAAAACAACTGAAAGTGACAGTAGGAACAGTTTTCAAATATATTCAAGTAGTAAGGCGCCATAGAAGGTTTAAGGGCGCAGCAAGGCACCCTCAAAAGAAAGGGTTTTAATTACTACCTCTATTCCCCAACAAAAACAATTTATACATCCAGAAGAGAAAATTCTGAAAACAGTAATTGTAACGAATTGTGGGACAGTAAGTGTAATTCGATTCTTCTTATCTCAGTAATTGTTTGTCACCATTGGTAGTAGAAAGAAAGTGAAAACACATGGAAGTGACTGGAGGGGATTAGAACGGTTCACAAATATTGTCAAGTACAAGGGCGCCACACAAGGTTTAATGGCGCCGTCAGGCACCCATAAAGAAATGATTTAAATAGTAGTTACAATTATTTGTACAAGCACTTTAAATGATAAATTATAAAGTAAGTTACTTTTAACATACCATATTTGTTTAGGAAATTTAATTTTAAAATTGTTATTACCTCTATTCCCTAACAAAAGCAATTTATATATGCTGAAGAGATAATTCTGAAAACAGGAAATTGTAGTCGATTGCGAGAGAGTAAGTGTAATTCGATCCTTAGCAGGTCATTTTATCCTTATCTCAGTAGTTGTTGATCATTCTTGTAGTAGAAAGAAAGTGGAAAAAGTTGAAATGACTAAAGGGGGGGGGGGGGGGGGGTAGAACAGCTCAGAGAGTGTGAAGGTTGTCTAGAAGACTCCACGGGCCGAAATTTCTAAGGCCGGACACGCCCCAATACAAAATAAAGCTATCTTGGTTGGTTTTAAAAACTAAAAGCCTAAACCTGGAGCCTTTAAAAAATCAAAAACCCAGAACGGCTCAATTTTTACAAAAAAATTCGATTTTTCTTAACATATAATTAAGAATTTCTTTTAAAGAATGCTGCATGCATATTTATGCGAGATTTTTATAGTAAGATAAGGTGGAGCAAGAGTGTGCGATGTGCAAAAGTTTGCAGAGTGATTATCTAATCCCAAAACAGAGTTTTGCCTTTACCTACAGTAATGAATGTTATTACATCGTTTACAACTGTAGCTAAATGCAAAACTCTGTTTTGGGATTAGATAATTGCTCTGCGTACTTTTGTACACCGCACACTCTTGCAGCACCTTACCCTATATTTCAGACTATAAGTACGCAATCCATAGAATACAGAATAGCAACATTAAGGAACACTTAAACTCTTAGACTTTTACATTCAAATAAAGACTCATTAAAAAAATTTAGTTTAGAATAAATGTAACAAATGGTTAAAAAAATATACATTTTGAAGATGTATTGTAAAAAAATACATTTTTGAAAATATTTCTTCGTAATTCATTAAAGTATATTTCCAAAGATTCTATTATCACTATTATTTTTACAAAAAAAAAAAAAATAAAATAAAATAAAATAAAATAAAATAAAATAACAATAATAATAATAAAATGTCCTGCCCGACACGTCCTAGTAACAATTAAGTCAAAGTCCAGCCCGGAACAAGTATGTAGAAAAAATGTACGCCTGAGAATGGTCCGAGTTGACAGGAAAAAATAGGCCCGGGCTAAGACACAATGCAACTGCCCAATGCCGATTTCTACGTTGGGCATGTTAAATTTCTGTATTGTGCTGTCAAACTAGCATCGGTTCGGGCAACACATTTACAATCTATTTTTGGTCCAACCAAGTCCATTGAAAATTGTTCATATCTCGTCGTCTTAGTCCGATCCCTTTAAATTTGGTATAAAATGAACATGCCTTACGCAAATCACCTCGCCAGTCTAAGCTCTGGGGAGCCCTTATGTGCATCGCGTCAAGCAGGACTGTCGTAAGCCAGTGATGCCGCCATGACACATTCTACTGGCCAAAGAAGAACACCGCCGAACGCACGTCACTTTCACTGCTCCCCAAACACCATTGGACGACATGGTCGCAACGACAGTAAAACCAAAGTACTCGAGGATTAAGCGGCATAGTTCGGGGATCACACCTCCGAGCACCCCGAGAGCTTTGTGTGTACCAGACACTTATAGGAGCGCCGGGCCCTCGGTCATAACCCCAGGTTTCCAAGATATGCTATTGCTTTACCAAGAGCTTCTGGACAGCGATGACAGCGATGACCACCTCGGGAACTCAGCTTTCGCTTTAGAGTGTTAGTGCAATCCCGAGGGGTAGACCACATCCACTCCTCCCGACTCTCAACCAGAGTCTGAGAGGGAGCGTCGGGTCCCTGATCAAGCTGCTGAGATTTATTTCGGTTACTATGAGATTTACAATTACAATCACATTTGGTTACCCAATTTTTTTGGGCGAACCGAAGATGTCACATCGAGATATATGACTGTATGTAGTGATTACATGAGGATCATTTCACCTAATGTGATTGCATAATTGTTTACAATTTTCTTGGATATATATACGTCACAGTACATTTAACACACAATATTTAACATGACAATTAGAAACACATTACAACACAATATCAAACACCTACTATTTACATGACTGTGTGTAGTGATTACATGAGGATCATTTGAATGTGATTGCATAATTATTTACATTTTTCATGGATTTACAGGGATTTCACAGTACATTAAACACACAATATTGAACATCACAATTAGAAACACATTACAACACACCTACTATATACAATTTGCGCATACAAGAGTTTGGAGAGAAGCACAAGATAAAAATTCAAAAGTGATATGAAAATCTACACAAATAGGCACAGGCCCATTTCTGTAAAACTTGGTACGTCGAGGTCCTCTTAATTTTTTTTTTTTATCTGCCCGGCCCATTTGAAAGTTTGACTTTATTTCGTCCTGTTCCGGAACTCTGGCCGTGCAGATGCAGACCTTTAAGGTTGTCATATAGCAATTCTGCTGAAAGAATCCTCTTAATAAAAAATTCCTCCACCTAAAGTTCGAATTCTTTGAATTCCCCTCTTGTGCAAAATGTGACAACAGTGCATTCCGGTCATTTGGAGGATTGGAGACTTGTGTTTCTTGAAGTGAATGTATATATTTATTTTAAATTGTTGATGATTGAGAAGAATGTAAGAGCATTTACAGTTGTTTACTTTAGTTAAAGCTCAAATTCCTTCCAAAATATTACTTTTGACACATTCGCAAAATCATCATCATCTGTTCGCATATGAAATTTCACTTATTTTTAACCAGTTTTCTAAGAATCTAACAGCACTGGAATTTTTCTGTAAAAATCAAAACTGATATTTTAAACAGGCTCTCGAGACGTGATAGTGAGAGAAGTGATCACCAGGTAACAATCAAGCTACAATTCAGTGTGTGTTTGACATATTTAAAAAGAAAAGAAAGCTTTCTCGGTTCGTTTGTATTTGAATATGAAAATCTGAAAGTTTGATGCATGTAGACATGAAATCAACATTCTAACTGTGTTGCATCAAACATTTTTGCATTTTCGAGTGGGGAAAAAAAATCTAAAAAATTCCTTCTTAGAACAAAACTTTTTTAGAACAAAACTCATTTAACACTTTTTAACTTTGTTCAAAAGTTTTTGTATTTGCTGCATAAATGTATTCAAATTGATTAATGAGTGCCAAATGTGGCGGGCGGTAAACTTTCCAAAATTTACGGTATATCGTAGCAACTATATTCTTATAATAGATTATTTACAATACTGCTTTGAGTTAATGAGGGATGTCTAAATATACTACCAAACTAGTTAGATGTGCCAACCCCAAAACTTTCTTCTATCTCATACAGCTTAAATTTCAAAAAGTAGCTACATATGTTAATACTTCAATATTGTTAGTTCAATCCTATACCAACTCTGATTTTCATCTTAAATTTGTACCTCATTCAATTAATCGGAGTCAAAACGAGTTAATCTCGAACATGATATTTATTAAATTCAATATTTTTTCGTTATTCTGTTTTACATCAACTGTTTGCGAATAGCCGGCTTAGCAGGACGCGAATTTCCTCGCTACATGAGCCGCCGATGGACAGTAGAACAACAAAAAATCAAAAAAATTATACAACAATCGCTATCACAAAACCTCTTTTCGGCGGCATATTTTTAAATTCAGGGAGGACCTGTTTGCCATAGCCAAAAACGTGCACCAAACATTTGGTTCAGTTCTGTGCATAACTTCATACACTTTTCGATGGTAAAAAGATGGAAATGGCACAGGCGCCTATTACAGCGCCACCTCCCGGCAGAATATTTCCATATTGAAGGAGGACCTGCTGGCCATAGCCAAAAACATACTCAAAAAATTTGGTTCAATTCTATAGATAACTTTAAACACTTTTCGATGGTACAATAAGGAAAATGGACAAAAATCGCTATTGCCCCTTACAAGCAGATTTTTTTTCAAATTCAGGGAGGACCTGCTTGCTATAGCCAATACATTACACAATAAATTAGGTTCAATTCTATGCATAACTTCGTTCACTTTTCGATGGTAAAATGGCGACACACGCACAGGCAGGAATTTTGTATAAACATGTTTTTTGGGGATCTCTGACCCCTAAAACATGTAAACCAGGCGTAAAAAATATTTAGATTACAATACTTTCTTCTATTGAAGATAGAAAAAAGTAAAAATTGCCTGTGAACCTATAGTTTCTGAGCTCTTTTCTTCCGGATTTTTGAATTTTTAACTAATAATACAGATACAAAATGTAATCAATTATGAACAATCTTATCGCTTGGAGTCTTTACATCCCCACACAATATAATATATATGGGTAGATATATATTGTGATACACTGATATATCTACATATATCAATCAACAGTGCAAAATGTGTTTTGAAAAGGTGAAAATATTAATCGAGATCATTGTTGTGTAAAGCATCATAGAAGATGAATTATACATAAAAGACATGATGATAGCACAGATTAGGGCTACTATATTGTGAATTGTAGGAACCTTAACACGGATATAGATGACGTTGCCGGGGAGGGGGGGGGGGCGTAAAATGAAAATTATAAAAGGGCGCCAAAATCAGGTCCTTCTACCCCTGTAAGACTCGCATTAACTTTAATATTTGCGAAGCACGGTTATTGGCGGTCGCCAAACAGTGAACTATCGCCAAGGCAGAACTATTCGAACTGGAACAGGCAGCAGTCGCTGCGGAGATCGTGTAGTGAGAAGATGGAGTGAAAATCAGTGGTGTGTCGCCCTGATTGTTCTTTGATAACATCGGCATCTAATGTCTTTGTGAAATAGTTAAAATATCCAAAAGTTAATGTTATAATATTCGTTGTGTGTGTGTGTATTTGTCATATTAATAAACAAGTGTTCGTCAACCCATTTCGTCATTTTAGCAGTGTGTTTAGCAGTGTTTTTGCATCTCAAGTATTTCTTAATGAAATAAATAAGTAACCTTTTTCTAAGGTTAAGGAGATATCGATGAGAAACCTTTTTTTAGTAAAGAAAGGTAATAAAGAAATAGAGAAGGAAAAGTTGTATTAGGTCCTCCCCCCCCCCCCCAATAAAATTTTCAAGCTACGCCCCTGCACTTAACTTGGTTTTTGATTGTCTCCAGCACGTGCGGAGTGCTTCCAGTGAATGCTGCTTTAGTTAACGGGGACCCAGGTTTATTGGGAAAGAGGTTTGTTGGGAACACTACCCGTAAGGCATGGTGACGTCGTTGTGAAGTCACACTGTGATTTTGTGACCGTCGATGTGACGTCACGTGACGTGGATGTGACGTCACAGTGACTAGAATGTGAGGTCGTTATGGCCGTTTTAGAGGTCGTTTGTGACGTCACATTGTGACCACTCTGTGAAGTCACGGTGTGACTAATTTGTGAAAAGTGTGTCATTTGTGACTATTTTGGCATTAACTTTGTGACGAACCTGTGACGAAAGTGACAATGTTTTGAAGTCACACTGTGACCAATTTGTGAAATATGTGTCATTTGTGACGAACTTGTCATAAACTCTGTGATGATTTCAAATGAAAATCAAATTTCAAATTAATTGCTTAAAAGGCGCAAAGGCGAACTAGTGAAAAAAATTCCATGCTGGAACTCGAACCCGGGCCATCAGTATAGCGCACTTACGTTCTACCGACTAAACCACATGGAACGATACCCAGCCTGGAAAATTTCTCACTATTACATGTTGGCAAGGCTACAAACGCAGCACAAGATGCAATATTTATCGTCAGCCACCGACATGGCGCAAGCACGAAACTTAAATCCAGCATCGATTGAAACTATATTAATACTTGGAAATGTTTTCAGAGAGAACCATTCGCCTTGCATACAATATTTCAAATGAAAATCAAATTTCAAATTAATAGCTTAAAAGGCAATTTTAATTTGAAATTTGATTTTCATTTGAAATACTGTATGCAAGGCGAATGTTTCTCTCTGGAAAAATTTCCAAGTATTAATATAGATTTAATCGATGCTGGTTTAATTAAGTTTCGTGTTTGCCCCATGACGGTGGCTCACGATAAATATTCCATCTTGTGCGGCGTTTGTAGCCTTGCCAACATGTAATAAGGAGAAAATTTCCAGGCTGGGTAGCGTTCCATGTGGTTTAGTCGGTAGAATGTCAGTGCGCTATACTGATGACCCGGGATCGAGACCCGGCGTGGATATTTTTCACTATGTTGGCCTTTGCGCCTTTTAAGCAATTTATTTGAAATTTGATTTTCATTTGAAATATTGTATGCAAGGCGAATGTTTCTCTCTGGGAAAATGTCCAAGTATTAAGACTGTGATGATTCTTGTCATAAAAACTACGATAATTTTAAAGTAAAGTTTTGTTTGAAATATAAAATTTTATCTTTTTACCATACTTTTTAGCAAGATATCGCTATTTTGGAGTCCTATTCTTCTAAAATATTTTTAATTTTCCATTTAAAAAACAATGCTTATTAACTGACATCTTTTTTTATTAAGTTAGCTTGATCTAGAATTCAAGCTTAATATTAAGAATATGTAAGCTTTTTAATGTGTTATGATTTGTCATTGCTTTTTTAAATACGAAAATGGAGTCTAACGGACATTAATACAACTGTTACTTATAGAACTACATGATAAGCCCTATTTATTTAAATTTTTTATTCCCGTATATATTGTATTTTGTGAATATGAGCTAATTAGATTTGGTATGTTTTATATGAAAAGAGTGATCTGGGAAATAGAAACAACAAGTAAGATATATCATGCGTTAGGCATAGATTATAAAACACTTTCCAACTCTTCCTAAATGTTTTATCAAGACATCGGGGGAAATAACGTAAATAAGATAACTAAGTAAACATGAAAACGCGTAAAACATTTAAAAACTGATTTACGCAGTTACCATCCACTAAGGTGTAAAAAAATCATAATTTAAAAAAAAAATAAAAAAAATCGGTTTTTTTTGTTTAAATCAGATTTTTTTTTATTTAAATCAGATTTGTATGATTTTTTCCCCAGCGTTCAAATACTGAATAGCTATCATGAGTTTTAGGTTTCCAAAACAATTACACCACTAATTGCTAACATAATCTATGTTTTTACACTTTAATTGATAAAATTATAATTGTTAGTTTGTAATTACAGAAATAAAAACTGCAAATTAGTAGTTTCATTAGGTAGTATTATACAATAATGTTATATACATTAATATTGTAATAATTATGTAAAACTTTATAAATACTAGAGATACTTAACATTTATGAAAATTATTAACTGCATTTTATACTAAATAGCTAACATTACTTCAAATTAATTATTAAACAATCAACTCTCTAATTAGGAACATATTATAAATTTTTAAGCCTTAATTATTAAAATGATAATAATTCATTTTAGAAAGAAAAAGGGACAGGATGCTAGTACAAAAAACGGGCACTATTTCATGAGGAAATATATTAGTAATGTGTTTAGTAATGATGTAAGAAAAAAAAAAAGAATATTTTTTAGCATTATAACTAAAGTGTCCTTAATTTTTAATAATTTTATGAATAACAAATTGAAAAATACAATTAAATAACATATTTTAATAATATCCTGTTTTTTCTAAAGAAATAAAGTTCTATATTTTTGCAAGATTTTTTCCACATGAATTTAGAATACTGTTGAATGGGGAAGTTTTTTACAAGAAATCTCTGGCTACAACTACAGGTAAATTTCAACTTTTTTTTTCTTTTTTTAAGGCAGGGTGCATTTTGCCAATTTCAAAAGGGGCATGGTGTGGCACCATTAAACAAAATGGCCTAGAAGAAGCAGTATAAGTAATTACAGAATTAATAAAAACTGCAAATAAGTAAAATTCATTAGTTAGTAGCACAAATAACAAAACTAACAAATATTATTTGCAGCTCATTTTGCATTTGTATTTAGGAAATTTTCCGTAAACCACCAAAATCTATACTTACACACATGTACGTGTATGCTAACCAAAAGAAAAAAATGAAAATGAGTTAAACCCATTCATATAGAATAAATATAAGTTAGCCACTAATATCTGAAATCCTCAAAATATTTAAGTAACAGCATTATTACCTCTATTAGCTTTCAATGGTTCAATTTTTTAATATATATGAGTCACACACACAAAAAAAAAAATAATAATAATAATAATAAACATTTATTCAACCTATACCAAAGAAGCTCTTGCTGTGCTTAGCATTTTTATACCAATTATTTCTTTTTCTCTTATGCATTCATTTACAATTTAGCTGCTGAGCAGATGTCATTCTTTCATTCTTCTTTAACTTGAGATTGCTATTAATTACTATTTATTATTTTACTTGTAGAAATGTAATTATACTTGCTATGTGTATTTTATATAAAATAATGCATAAATTGATTACCTAAAGGAAATTATGACATTGCAAATTATGTTAAATTTAAATACTATCATTTTTAAATGAAACTGTTTTAATTTGGATAAAAACTTAAAAACAATGCTTTTAATTTTTTTACAATACTAATGAATTAAGCTTAGAAACAATTATTTAAAGCTCTTTTTTTGTTTATTAATAAGTCAAAATACCTGTAGAAACTTTCAAATTATGTTCATGTTAGATTTTAATACTTTTTTTGACATTTTAAACATTTAGAAAATTTTTGATTTTAATCAATGATTTTTTTTAAAAAATCGGTTGATTAAAATCATGATTTAATCGCTGATTTAAATCAACCGATTAAAATCGTTGACACCCTACCATCCACAGCCAAATATGTTTTCTAATTCTTTTAAACAGTCCTGTATTTGATCTGTAGATTGATATATATATACTATATAATGGAAAAATTTAGTTTATCAAGGAAACGCATAACAGGTTGAAATTCTCTTTCAGCAATTTATACTAATATATGGAAACATACTTAAATAATTTTGTACAACCCTGTAGTTTACCTAGAACCTTTATTACACGCCACTATTTAATTAAAATTTTATTCAAGCTAAAACACTCTTAAAACTGCTGAAATTACATTTCCAGAAATTATAATTCATAGATGGCAACGTATCCAATTCTTTGCGTGACCCTTTATATCATTTTATCTATATACTACAAACATTTCTTAGTAAATTAAATACAGTGCAGCGTTAAAATGCATAACTTATTTAAAAACCTCCTTTAAGCAATACCCAGTAACCCTTTCGAATACTTTTGTATATTCCTGTATATGAATTATAGCATATATATATATACACCATATACTATGCATAAATGTAGTGAATCATAAAAGTGTATATCATAATTAAAAATGTATTTCCAGCAATCATCGCTAATGAACAGTACTTCGGATACAATATAGTATCTGAAATATTTTGTGTGTCCCTGTAAATGCTATATACACTTCGTATTATACATAAAATAATTCATAGTATGTAAACCTCACCGACGTATATCAATTTCATTACATATCAAATAGATTAACATAAATAAAGTACGCCGCAAACAATTCCCTCCACCCCTATATCATTATGTATTGGAATTCCTTTTTTAGCCCTCTAAATGAACAATAACTATTCTTTGCATCGCATATTCTATGGAATGCACATTTTAGTGCGCTTCATAAATGCATATCAATTTTATTCTGTTTGAAAGCGTGTAAAATCATTAAAAATCATTTGAAACGATTTTTTTTCCCACAAGCCGTAATGTAATGGAATACAATTGACTGTCCCTGTAAATGAAATAACATGCTACAAACTTCATTACAAATAGGGGTCTTGCTATGGTAAACGTTAATAACATCCAAAAATTTTAAATAATTTAATTATCTTTAAATGTCTATTAATTATGTTAATGATTGATGATAATACTTGTCCATATACTTTTATATTTATGCCACCATGTGGTTTTAACCCAATATTTAAATAAGAAAATAAACCAGATTAAAATGCAATTTAAATCACTAATTTTAATAATCTGATCAAAGCTGTTGAAAAGGAAGTTAGATATTTTAACAAAATAAAAAATAAATGTAATGAAATATTTGTGTTCTATAACATGTTTATTAGAAGATAACTGAAATCATTGTAATAGAAAAAAAAAAAAAAAAAAGCAAACAAGGAAAATAATATTTTAGATATTTCAGCAAAATAAAAAATAAATGTAATGAAATATTTATGTTCTACAGCATGTTAATGAGAAACTAACTAAAATTGTTGTAATAAAATAAAAAAAAAGCAAACAGGGAAAATAATATTTTTACATACCTAATTTCATTGACGTTGTATGTGATACTTTGATTTTGGGGAACCAATTAAATCCGATTATAAGTACGATAGCAATGACTTGAATCATCTTCAACAAGTCAAAGCTACCGTAATTTTCTCGGGTTTATATTTTGTTAGCTGAACTAACTTGGATCCTGAGAACGTTCTTGTTTCAGTTTTTAAATCCGTGTCAACACATCTATGCTGTCCAGTATCCACAGAACTTCAGTGTCCACAGTGTCCACAGAACTGTCCAGTGTCCCGCGTTTATTCTAAAAAGTTTCGCTGTTACTTTTATCCGTTATTCTGCGGTCGAGTGGTAACAACTGAAATAGTGCAGATGCAGACGATTTGTAAGTTTCGAAGTTCGAAGCAGATGTTTTTTGGTTTTATTTGTTTTTCTATACCACAGTTTCGGAAGGAAATTAAATGCGTAATAATTTTGTCAAATTGTCTCTAATTCAATTTCCTGTTTGAAAATGTTTTATTGTATTTCATCTTTTATTTTTATCAGTTTTATTGAATTGTAAAGTGTCATTTACGTAAATTATAATAATAATATTATCCATAATTAGAGTTTACTAGATAAAACATTGCTTAAATTTTCAAAATGTATACAAATTAATTTAATGGTAATAATGATGACTCCCTCCTTTTTTTAAAAAGTAAAATTTGTATCACAGGTAATATATACAAAATATCTTCTTAAAAAATACAACAAGATTATCGAGAAGAGATGAGTTTTTCTTTGTCAATCTTTCATTCTCTTAATATTAATTTTCTGTAGAATAAAACTTGTAAAATAATTTTTAAAGATATATTTTGAAAACAAAAAATAAAACATGAATAATTAATTATGTCGTGGGCTTTGCCTAAATTTTGTACATTAATTTTATATTCGGAAAATGTCAATTCTATTTTAAACGTTTGAAAGAAGTAGAATAATAATAAAAAAAAAATACTTAAAATAGTGAAACACTAAGAGGAAAAAAAATGACTTGAATGCAAATTATAAAGCAAGAAATGCATATATGACTGAACTTTGAAGACGCTTTCTGCGTGCTCATTAAAAGCTGCAGCCTTAACTGTAATAGAAAGTTTTTAGTTTGAAACGACAGAAATGTTTCGACTACTCTTTGAGAAACTTCTAGTATAACAGATGATCATTTACAAAAATCTTTATAAAAGATAAGTCGAGGTCTGCTTACCTAAAACATTTTTTTAATAATATGAAATTCTCATAATTAGGAAATCGTTTTGTGTTGCTGATGAATTAATTACATTTTATGTTATATGAAAATAAAAAGTTTTTGTTAGAGGCACAGATGCAACTTGGACCACGGTTTAAAAAATTTGTTAATCCGGCAGAAAAATATATTTTACAGTAAATAACATGTTTTTAATAATTTTTGTAATTTTTTAAAGTTTTCTAAGAAGTTCACATCTCAGTCACAATGTGACATCACTGAGTGGTGGCATTTTGGTCACAGATGTGACGTGACCACAGTGACTTACAGTGACGTCACAATGACGTCACTGTGACCATGCATGCTATGAGGGTAGAAGCTGCGGAAGTCAATGGGGCGCCCGAAAGTAGGTTTATTTAAAAGATTTTCAAAAGATATAAAATCATACAGACTTGAATTTTGTTTGAGATTATTATAACGGGTCCCGGGCAACGCCGGACGGGTCAGCTAGTTTTTAAAAAAAAAACTACAGTGACCTCTTATTTATGAGTCTTCTAGAATTCTAGGAGATCTAAGGTAAAAAGTCGTATAAATGATATATCATGCTGTTATGTCAATTCATATTCATGCTTGTATAATTATACATTGTATGTATTAAAATCAAGAAAATATTTTAAACATTAAATTAAATATATATTAAAAATCATTAAATAAAAAATGCTAAGAAATGTTAGCTTGCCATACCTTATTCAATTCCTACTATTAGCTCACACTCTCCCTATATTTATTTATTTATCCTTCTATATATAAAAAAAAGTTTTGATTTGGAAATGGACCAATGAACATCTGCGTAGATATTCCGGGTTGAACCGCATCCAATTTGAATGCTTAAGCATGGCCTTTCATCGTTAATATTAAGAAAACTGTTGCATACAAAAATATGAAAATCGGTGGTATTATAGAAAAATGTTTGATAAACACGCTGATGCAGACAGTTTTCAAATCGAAGAATTATTTTAAGAGATATTTAATGCTAAAGTTGGACAAAGTCGTTCCATTAAAAAAGTTTTATTTGAGCAAAAACTATGCATGAGAATTTAATCATTTTTAGATCATTTTATACGTTATAAGTTCCCAATGCGCAGATTGCATTTATTTTTCTTATTTGACGCATTTTTTGAGGTTTTATTTCTATTTTTAATTCAAATTTTCAGCATTTCGAGAGATGTTTTTTACAAATTTTAGAAAATATCATTAATTTAAACTGTTGCCAATTGTATAAACAGCGAAACAAATTATCATATCAAATATTTCTTCAAATTAAAAATTTATTTACACGTGACTATTACAAACAGAAAAAAAAAAAAAAACTTTAAAATTAGAATTAAATGATTACATGTTAAAAGCAGGAAAATTACGTCATAAGAACCATATTTACACTTGAATTTTACGTCATATTTAAAATGCCCCAAAAATATGGTAAAACAATTTAAATTGAAAAATATATTTGCGCGAGATATTTTGAGATAATCTTTTCAACTATTATCGTGAATTCGAAGACAGCGCAAATAATATTCCCTTCTAACAACAAAAGTATTTTTATGTGAATATTAATAAGAGAAATAAAAGTTTGGTGTAAATTACGTCAGATTTGAAACGATACATTTAAAATGAATTATTTAAAAGAACTATCTTATAGCGCTGCTAAAAAATACCAGGAGACAATGACACTGTTTACTTAATTCGGTTTACATTAGCTTATTTTCAAATAACTAATGTGTTTAATTAAATACGAAAACAGCCATTGTATCTCTTAACAGCAACAGATTTGGTCTTAAAAATCCCCAATCCAAGAAAAACGAATGGAAACCCGTTTACAGAGAGATCGCTACTGTTTTTTTTTTTAAATTTTAATTCAATATTTTTAAAGCCGATCAAATGCGTGCAATTAGCGTGCTTTTTGGATTTTGGTGTGCCTGAACGGGGGTTGGCGAGCGTAGCTCCTAGTTTATTTATATATTTATCTTGTTCAAATTTTCAATCGTTAATAAAATACTCATTATTCATCCTATCAAGTTGAAATATTTTTTTTTAAACTTGTACTGGATGACAATTGATGTTAATACAGTTTTTTCAAATATTAATTAATTAATTAATTTTTAATTAATTAATTTTAGTTTTGTGTGGGAAACAAAATGGCGGCCATTGGTTATTGAAGGTCAATGAAAGTATTTTCATTAAGGGGTTACCATAGGGGGGACCCTGTTCTGTCGCCAAATACCGCCAAGTTTGTCGCCAACTTGGCGATATATCGCCAAATTTGGCGGCCAAAATGAGTCACCAAAAGTGATGCCAACTTGGCGATATCTCTAATATTTCGCCAAATTCCCATAGAGTTTCATTGTAAACCTACTTGCTTATAGAAAATCAACAAATTAAGGTATTTTAATGCAACAAAAACTAATATTAGCTTAAGGGATTATATTAAATTTTTCTTTGATGGCCTAAGTAAGAATTGACTTTAAAAACAAAATTTTTATATTACTTGTTTTTATTATTATTTCTAAAACTTAGATTATGTCATGCTGCAATATAAATCTGTCTCTAAAACAGCTTACTAAGTTTGCCAAAAATATACAGGGTGGCCGCTGATCATGGAATTTTTCAGGGACAATTCCAATAATTTCTTATAAAAAGTTTGCCTTATTTAATCGTATTTTTCCTCTAAGAAAATACTGGTATTTTCCCAGAAAAATTCCTTATCAAAAATTCGCCTTATTGAATCGTTTGATTGAATAAGGCGAATTATTCTATAAGAAAATATTGGTATTTTTACTGAAAATTTTCCTGGCCGGTGACCATCCCAAGGCTCGAAATGGAAAAGTTCACCAACCGGAACGCTATTTCAAAATTATTGTTGACTAAACACTTTTTTGAAAGTATAGACAAACTTATATGTAACCATACAAAAACAATTAAAAAAAACATACGTAAGTTTCTAAATAATTTTTAAAATATATGTATGATGCATATGCATGAGCTCATTAACATCACTAAAACGCACTTAAAGGAATAGTGTTCCATAAATAGTAGGGATAATTGCCAGATTGACCAGAGTGCTATTGAGAATAGAATTCCGACATTTATAATAGACCGGGAGGCGTCTGCACACACCATCACCTCATCGAGTTTACAGCTGAAAATTTAGGATTAGTTAAAACTACATTAGCATATTTAAATGCAACTGGTTTGTTAAGTCATATCTTGGTAGAAACCACCTGAAGACCTAATTTTAGTGGTTAACTGATACGTTTACTATTGTATTTTCCTACATCCAAAAGTTTGGAAACATGGAGGAATGGGTGCAGGAAAACACAATGGAAAATCCACCAATTAACCCGTAAAATCGGGTCTGTAGGTGGTTTCCACAAAGATATGACTTGGCAGACCAGATACATTTCAATACGCTAATCGATATTTAACTAATCATAAAATTTCAGCCGTCAACTCGATGAGGTGATGATCTGTGAAGACGCCTCCCGGTCTTTAATAAAATTTGTTTTAAGGGAGTAGAAGACGGAGAGATAAACTGAAAGATTTGCCTTATTAAGATTTTTGTAAAAGCATATAAAAATTCATTCAGCTTGAAATTATGTAACACCTTTATAACTCGGGCTAAATTTCTGTAATCGGGTTTTGGCGACCAACATATCTTATCTATAACTATAATCTTTCTTTTACAGATTTAAAATTAACAATAAATTAACAGTAAGTAGGCTAATAATACAATATGATAACATTAGCAGCGAACTTCGGACGCCGTATCTGTCGCACATCGTTAAAGACAGTTTATTAGTTACACATTTCATTTAATTAAAAGGAGATTTTTAAACTTCCATATGGAATTAGGATATTTTTCCACTATAGGGACCTTGGCATGTTTTTAAATTCTTGGCGCAATTCGGACTTCAGAAACTGAGATATGTTGCCAAATGATATAAACAGCTATGAAAACAAACCTGATGAACTTTTATGTTATTTATATACATATAAACATTTTATTTATACATGTATAAAATATTATTTTTTATATACAAATTATTTATGTTGGTATATAAAAATAAATAAACGGGTTCCTTACATTAAATAAATTGTATACATATGGGAAAAATTGCTTGTATATATGACACAGTAAATAGGTTGCCAGAAAATACGTTATTATCAAATTTCTTTTCTCGTCAAGGCTATTTTCTGTATTTCGCCAAGGCTACTATATCGGAAACGTACAGAATTGCGGTTATATATTTTTTAATGTTTTATTGTTTTAATATCGTAAATATATCATAATCTATACTGATTAAAATTTTTAGGTATATTCATTTTTTCTATTTAACAAGCCTCTTTGGAAAAGCATATATATTAAATGTTATTGTGCTTGAAATCACGTGACCCCCTTCAAAACTCAGTAATCGAGTTTTGGCGAACATTGGCACAATTGAATGTGTTAAGGAACTGTTTACGGCCAAATGAACACCCCCTGTTTGAAGGGTTTAGAAGCGGAAATTCTGTGTTTTCAGATTTTTCTTGTTAATTGTGCTACAAACCCGACTTACTTGTGAAATTTCATGATTCTACGACTTTTAGAAGTACCTTAGTTATTTGATGATGCGAAGTGAGTCAGTGACAAAAAAGCGCTTTTTCGGAATTTAATATTTCGAAAACTACTAAATATAGAAACATAAAATAGTGGAACCTTAGTTCAGTTTGACCATACGAACACGTGTATAAAAGAAAAATTTCTATATCTCTCCCTAAAACGACGTTATTAGGGGGTGAAAAGTATGCCGTTATGGTTCAGGAAAAGGTATCTTACGGCTTGTGCGAACTTGGCGGACGCACTGCCGTGCTCCCAGATAAAAATCTGTAATAATATGTTTTAATAATTACACGAACCGGAACGATACTTATCATAATTTCACGAACCGGAATATCCTGCCGGTTTGCTCCGGTACATTTCGAGTCCTGAGGCATCCTGTAAATTTTTAAACAAACTTAGTAAGATATTTTAGAGACTTATAGAGAATAAAATAAGTCGAATTTTAAGAAAATACTGGTACATGCCCTGAAAAATTCCCTGACCGGTGGTCACCTCGATATATGCAGTCAGTTTAATTATTGTTAGCTAAAAATATATGAAGGCAAGTTATTCGCGAGAAAGGATAAAAGAATTTTAGAACGCTCTTTGGAGTAGGAGTAGCGGAAAGTAGTGTAAAATCGCATCCCTTATTTGTTGCTTCGTGAAGCCAAAATTTTTCAACAGAATTTAATGTAACTTTGCGTACATACTCTGAACTTATCCTTGTACCATAATATCGTTTTAAATATGTGATTATTTCATCACATTTTTATAAATAAATAAATAAATATTTATAAAATGTCAAATCATCCAGTCTTATCCCACCGGCGGAGTTAAAACCGCATGGATTGATATGTTAATCTTAAAAGAAATAAACAAGTGGGTAAGTGTGATCGCAAATCGCATAGAGGGTTTCGTTTAATGTCGCTTTTAAAACACTTTATCCTTAATTAATAAATCAAAATTGTTAATTTATAATTATTAAACCGCTACAAAAATAGCAGCACCATTATATTTAATTTTAAAATAATTTTAAAACATATTTGTAGACCAAATTAAAAATATTCAAGAAAAATTATTTAAATAAAATTTAAAAAAATTATAATATTTTTAAATTCAGCAATTTCAAAAATTTAGCGGAGTTATAAATAAAATATAATTTTTTTAAAAGAAAAAAATGTTTGAAACATATTTAAAATGCTCAAATAATTCCTAAAAAAATCCTTATTAATTCTTTCGGTTTCGAAACACTCACTAGATGGCGCCAAAAAAGGATTTTAACCTTTATTAAAGTTAAAAAAAAAGGGGGGGGGGGGGAAACCCTTTCAATTCCTAGTTTTTGATAAAATGGCTAAAAAATACGAAATTTCTTTTAATTAAATCCATCGGACAATTAAATATAAAAAACTGAAAATTTCAACTTCCTCCGATATGCTTCGAATCCGGTCCTTTTGGTTAGAAATAACACACTCTACCACAGGACCACCGAGTTTACAAAAAATAGATTGAAATTAAGATTGTGTTTTGAAATCGCAAAAATGCTGAGATGTCGTTACATTAATTTATTTAATTAAAATAACATAACTTTTTCAAAATTTTATGATTTTGGGTATGACAGGGGATATTAAACTATATGTAAAAAAAAAAAATCAAGTCTGTAACTTAAATAGTTTCCGAGTAGGAGCGCTGTGACGGGCAGACAGGCAGACAGAGAAGCGCGATTATAAGGGTTTCGTAAGATGAACGAAACCCTTAAAAGTTTAGGCTTTCTTTTAAAAAGGGACAACATATTTAATTTTAAAATTTTAACTAGACTTTCGATATTTCCATTATAAGCCTAATGATTGAATGACAAAAGGATAATTAGCTTCATTACTATTTGATAAATTGCAGAAAAGAAGTTCTCTTCTTCAGCAGCTTTATAAAAATCATAATTACTATTGACCATACAGTTTTGACTGTCTTTCCTTCAAACTTTATTTCGGGTCCTTCAATTATTGTTTTCCAATATCCTTTTTCATCCCACGTAGGATATTCGGTTTTCCCCAAGACTAACAACGGTAGCTCCCCACCCCCCTGTCACTCCAATCTGCATATTTATATTTCATACATTATTTGCAAATTTTAAAACATTTTGTCTTTAGAAAAATAAAAATTTTAAATATATTTATCAGCATATACTTAGCTTTTAACTATTCCACTTTTCAGTTATCACTCCTTCCGAATAGAAATATTTGCCTAATTTTAATGTTAATTAATTGCGGAGCTCTGCGATTAAATATGGTAAGGATTATTGTTCGGAAATAATGTTAATACAAAAAAGGAATAGTTCGCAAGTATGCATTTTTATGAAAAAATTAATGAAATTTACAGGTGTCCAAAATTAAGAACCAGTCACAAAATGCTAATTTTTAAGTAAGCGAATACTCAAAAGGAAATAATGTAATTCAAATAATTACTATCCCTACAGCACAGCTAGTCCATATAGCATCTCATTCATATCACACATATTCACAAGTGTCACAGTCACTACGGTGAAACAAAAAATAGGAAATTCCACACGTCTCATTATGAGTCTCAAATGATCACTATATGCGACTCCACTGAGACATTAATGTGACTTCTGCTTCGTGACGAGTCACCAGGTGACTTTACAATGTAGCTACATTGTGACTCTCGTGTGACAGTCATTTTTAGACTCAATTTCAAAGTCATCATGAACGTTACATTATGATAAGTCACCAAATAATATCATAATATAGTCACATGGTGACTTTTCACAAAAGAGCACAATGGTGACTTCACAGTAGTCTCTCTGTCACCTGAAAGTTATCCTGTGACTTTAATGTGACATTATTTGGTAACTTATTACAATGCAGCGTTCACGATGACTTTGAAATTGATTCTGCAGATGAGAGTCACAATGTAACTACATTGTAAAGTCACATGCTGACTCGTCACAAAGCAGCAGTCACAGTAACGTCTCGTCTCAGTGGAGTCAAATATAGTGATCATTTAAGACTCATAGTAAGATGTATGGAATTTCCTTTTTTTTTTTCTTTTGCTCCACCGTAGTGACTGTGACACTTGTGGCCATGTGTGACATGAATGAGATGTTATATGGACTAGCTGTGATGTAGAGATAGTAATTATTCGAATTATATTATTTCCTTTTGAGTATTCGCTTACTTGAAAATTAGCATTTTGTGATTGGTCCTTAATTTTGGACACCGGTGTATAATCGATTCCTTCCGCATAACAATCTTTTGTTGTGAGCCCCTAAAAATCAGATTTAATTAAAATTTTGGCATCGTTATCGGAAAGATTCGAAGCTTTTATAGAAAAATGGGAAACACTGCTCCACTGCTTTCTATCAGAATAACAATACATGACAATTATATGACTAAAACCAGCGTTTAAACACACAATATACAAATCAAGCACTGAAAATATCCAGACGTATACGTTTCGTGAGCACTGGGACTCACGTCATCAGTGTATAAAATAAACCCTCCCCTCAACTACATGCAAGACGAAAACCCAAATGGACTCAGATCATCAGTGTATAAAATCAAACATCCCCCAACTACATGCAAGACGAAAACCCAAATGTCAGTGAGTCCCAGTGCTCACGAAACGTATACGCCAGTTTGGCCTCCCTTAAATGTATGCTAAGAACAATGCTTTTTTTTTAATTATTTTTTTTTTTCATTATCATTTTATTTAATACAAAACTTTCATTTAAAACTGAAAAGTTTAAAATTAATGGCTTTCACTTCTTTCTTTTTTTTAAACGAAACGAAAAGAAAAGTATTAGACGCAGATGTCATACATGCACCGGGATACCTAAATGGCGCCAAAATGGCATTATTTTGCCTGACATGGTAACCCGACTATTGTTGCTTATTTATTAATAAATGTTTATTTACGTTTATTTTCTTTTTATTTAAAAAAAAATGTTATAAATTGTTTTGTTCTATAGTTATTAATTAATTTTTTTTATTGTTATCTCATTTTAAAAATAATAGAAAATAATTTAAAAATACACATGTAACCGGTATTCGAAAACGAGGTTTTCGCCAAATTGACGTAAAAAAAAAATCCCGCCAAACCCGATTAAATAATGCAACAAATCCTGACATTTAATTTCAAATTCAAAGCAATGTTTTAATGGTACTATTTAATTATCCTGTCGACCAATTTCGCCAAATTATATAAATTGACATAATTTTTATTTTAAGTAACGAAAGAACAAATAAATTAGTATAACATTAATAAAAATGAAAATAAAACGTTGGAATAAAAATCACTTGATGGCGTAAACACGTGTTAACTTCCTTACAGTCAAGTGAATGTGACATTTACGATCAACCATTATTGGCATTTAATCTTATAGTCTGGCGATCGATTTTTGGTCGATGGGATAACCAAGTAGTACCGTTTTAATTTACCGCTCGAAAAATAAAAAATGCTAACTGGCGAGTTTAAAAAAAAAGGTATTGACGAGATGTGCACACGGCTAACATAAAAGTACCAAGAATTATTTGCGATCATGGCAACTTTTATGTAGTTTTACTCGAAAAAATAACTTTGATTCTTTAATCCAAATGGAAACCTTTCTTATGAAGAGCGAAGGGTTGTATTTGTTTATGCCAGTTACATGACTTGGACTATTATAATGTAAGTGAAATGATGGCGATAGAATAATATTTGGCGACTTATCCCCTGTGGCTGGCTAACATTAAAGTACCAAAATAGCCACCTGGAATATAAAAAGCGAAGGGATCCGCCCAGAACTGTTGATAATAGTCACATGATTTAGGCTATTATTATAGAGACTGTTTTCAATTCTAAAAACAGCGCAAAGGATAATATTTCCTAACGATTAAAAATTTATTTACACGTGACTATTAAAAAAAGAAAAACTTTAAAATTACTATTAAATGAGTAGGTGTTAAAAGCAAGAAAATATTAGAAATTATGTCTTGAAAATTGTATTTACACATGAATATTAAAAGAGGGAGGAAACTTTAAAATAATAAATACATTAATATGGGTTTAACCCTTTCAGGGGCAAGGTACTTCTATTCGTAAAATATTGAAATCAGTGAATGGCACCAGAATTTACAAACAAATTTTGAAATACGAAAATGCTTTTGTTCACTTTCTTAATAAAAGGAAAATTTTCATTCCAATATTCTGGTGCCAATGTGGCATTTAAGAATAAAAATTAAGTTGTCCAAAAATGAACCACCGCCCTTGAAGGGGTTAAAGCAGTAAATTGTATTACGTCAATCGTTTTCTAACGCTGTTAAAAAATAGCGGGAGGCAAAGACTCTGTTTACTTAATTCATTTTATTTTAACTTCCTTTCAAATGTTTAACTGGTCTTTTTTATATCACCACACTCTTATTATCCCTCGTAACTAAGGAAGAAGGCATAACTATAAGATTACTTATAGTTTTATTTACATATTTACAATAGCTGCCAAACGCAGATCTCAGAACAAATCATTTCTTACAACTGCCTGGAATTCTCTGGTTGCATGCGAAACCTTACAAATTTTAATCTCTTTCTGAATGGTGCTGCCATCTTTTAATAAAGATCGCTACTAATTCTGATTCTTGTTGGTTTGGGATATGACACCCCTCTCCCCTCATAGTTCAAACGAACTAGAGGCAATCTTGCTCTTTGACTTCGAACTGGAGCACTTTTCTTAGAGTCCTCGTCATAAGTTTTAGTCAAATTGTCTTTCACAGATTTATTTGTTGTATTATCATTTTTATTACTCACAACTGTACCTGTTACAATATCATGCGAAGGCTGAGATTGGCTTGGTTCTATAATATTATTATTATTAAGCTGTTCTTTTATTTTTCCATTAATTCCCGAAAAACGGTTTTGGTTAACCCTTTCATACCTATCATAATCGCTGTAATTTTTACCACTATGTCCCATATTTTCAACTTTGTCTGACATTAGTTTATCATTTCGATTTATCTCTACAACTCTCTCTGGTATTTCATAAGTTATCTCTTTATTACATCTCAACTGATCAACGTGACGCTTACACATTATTCCGTCACATCTATTTACTAAAATCCATCTACTCCCCAATAATTTCATAATTTTCCCTTTTGCCCATTTCTCCCCTTTTCCAAAATTTTTAACAAAAACTAAATCATGATGTGAGATGAAATCTCACAGTGTTTAAATTATGTTACTGTTTTATTTCTATTGGCCTTATACATCGATGTTCTTTAAACTTAAATCCATATTTATTTTTGCGCGGGCGATTTCGCTTCATCGCACATCGGCAAGTTCGCTGACGTTCGGCTGCCTCTGGCATGGGATGCTTCTCCTTTGAACTTTGTACGATTGTGATGACGTCATCGGAGCAAGCCTCTCACGGCATATGCATTGAATGGGTGGCTATCTTTTGGAGGTGTGTCTATTCGCTGTGCGAGGAGCAAATAGAAAAATAATCTTTTTAAATGTTTTCTTTTGGATTTGTTTATTAAGACATTACCTAATATTTTAAATTCTCTAATAGATTTAAATCTTTTCTTTCAGTAACTTTTGAAGTCCCCATATTCTTACTATAAATTAAAAATTCCGTTAATTTTAAAATCAGAATCTGTTTTGTTGGTGTTGCTGTCATGACTTAGTTTTGTTTTTAAAAAAGATCGCGAGCTTCGGCTCCGGTCTATCTGTCTGCCGATGAATGTGGAATCCGGTGAAAAGCTTTTGCGTAAACGATGTCTATGATTTTAACAACTCCGGTTAAATTATTTCTTGATAATTTCTTTATTTATGCTGCACTTTAATTTTTAAAAGAAATATATCTATCTTCAAGTGGAGTAGATGCTTTTATTGGCAAGAATTAATTTATGAACGGTGACCAACAGGAAGCCTTTTCTTCTCTTCTAAAAAGATGGAAATAAACATTTAATTTATATCGTTATCAAGTCTCCTCTTCATTTATTTTACAGACTACACGATCCAAGTAAGAAGTTTCATTTATTTCTATTTTTTTACAATTGCTGACCTCAAAGAACAGAGGGTTTTATTGCAAACATTACACAACGCATGTAACTAAAAAGAACTTCAAATTTAATTATACCTTTCATATCACGGCACATTATAGTTATATCACATTTGGTGCCGCAAAAACAGTGGTTCTTAAGAAAAATTTAGATTGATTTGAAGAAAATTCGTAATATTTTAGAACTTTTGTTCTCAGAATAACTTTTGAAAATTTTTTTGATGTGTTCAATATAATTCAAGATTTATTCTTTTAGTGAATTTTAAGAAATATGGAATATTTTATGCAAGAATTTTTGCATAACTACATATGACAATATTTTTTTAGTATTGGAAGTTTCTGTTCTCAAAAAAATTTCTTGCATAGATTTTTGCTATTTTGAAGAATTAAATTCTAGAATGAATATTGTTCTGCTCCATCTTGAAGAATATAATATATTTTACTAAGTTTCCCATATTTTTTTAAACAATTATTTAAATTAAGATCAATTTCCTATTGAAGAATAGTCATATTTTTGATGATGCATAATTATTATTCTATTTAAATAGTTTTATTTGAAGAATTTCATCTACATATTCTTCTATTTGTAATGAATTATTAGAGAACATAAGAATGATTATTTGATATATATATTTTTGAAAGAACATATTTCAAGAGGCTATGACTTTGGGTTTTTTAATTAAATTTTATGGCACTATTAAATTGCAACAAATTTGCAAATTCTATATATATTTATAAGAAGCATTATTTTTGAAATCATGATTATTGGTACTGAGAAATTTTATTCTAATATCATACTTATTATTCTGAAGCTGAAATTCTTCACAGAAGTTAGTAGTTGCAAATATCCTATATAACATTCTTAGAGATTTCTATGCTTCTATTCTACAAATTTCAAATCAAGATATTTTGTTTAACAATAATTTGAATACAAGAGTTTGTTTATAGATTTATTCTTATGCCATCTGGACTGTGATGTTCTATAATATAATCATACAGTTTGGCTTAGTGCAAAGATAATCTGCAATTTACAAATTAAGAATGTATGCATTTAAGAATATTTTCACATTTATTTTACAACTGTTCTCAGGTTTCTAAAAGCACTCTCAGCTGACAAAATTTTATATTTGAAAAATTCTTGTTGCTTCATTTTTTTAAATATATTCTTATGGCAAGTTGTAATTTTGACATAAAGACCTTTCCACTTCATCGTACGTGCAGACTATGACAGTTTTGAACAAACAGTTTCTCATGTTGCTCTCAGAAAAAGAATGAAAGCAGCATTAGTTTTTTTACTCTTGAGAAGAAGTAGGCATGGGGCTACTTCATTCCTGTTACAGTTACATTCTTGAAATTGTTTTGCATCATCTATTTAAAAAAAAAACAATCTTATGGTTTTATCAGCTTTTAAAATAAGTTCTCATATTGTCAGTGTTTCTCTGCAATAATTTTAACTGTGTGTCACTGCTGTTTCGCATATTTAAAGACTGTCTCTCTACATATGCTGATCTAAGAGTTTCTCTTCCAACCTGTTAAAAAAAAATACTCACCTGCAAAAAAACTTTGCTTCATTCTCAACAGTTTCTTACCTGATGAAGTTGGCCGTTCACTGATGTGTTGTATCCATTTGTGCTGACCTCTTCTCTAGTATTTTTCTTGTTTGATGATAGAAGATAAATGTACTATACTTACCTGCTTAACTCACTGTTTTATAACAATAACTTTAAAATTTATGCTTCATTTTCAACACTGAAGTAACTATTGAAGAAGAGTCATGTCGTGTTTGAGTCATTCTATCCTTACAATGTCTGATTTAATTCAATATCTTCGCTGTTTGTCTTTAAAGCTAAATAAGATTTACGAGTAATCTCAAATGTTTTCTCAAGTAATAGCTGTCACAAGACCTGATTATGGAAGTGTTGTTGGTTTGCCTTTTCTCTTGTGAGATGAAAATTATCCTTACTAAGTGGATTGGTTGACTTGTCTGCTCCTATAAGTCAGTGTTGCTATTTTTTTTGCAAAAATATTTTTTTTTTGCTAAATCAAGAAGATTTATGAAATATTATAAAATTAGTTACTTTCAATATTGATTCTTACATATACCTACAGTTACAAGAGTTGTATTTTGATTCAGGAATTCTCAAGATCAATTTATTTTCTGTCTAAATTCCCCATATTTCAAAAATTTTATTGTGCCTTTGTTTTTATTTGTGAATATACCCAAAGTCTCTAAATTTTTATGTTGTCATATGCCTCATATTTTTACACAAGTAATTAATTGAATGAATTCTGAAGATTTTATTATTATTAATGAAGAAATTAAAAATTTTTTAAGCATCAAATCAAGTCCTATACAAGATTACACAAAAAGAAAAGAAAAGCACAGTTCTTAGTAACTATTTAACAGCGCCTTTTGATATAGAAGTGTTCCTTAGTGAATCTTCAAAATTACTAAGAAATTTAAAGAAAAAGTGCTTATTGATATCATCACCTACCTACTTATGTCTCATTTGTTTACCCAAGATGTGTGTGTGAATCTTCGATTTTTCACCAAATACAACATCATTTTGTCTACTTCAGTGCTCTATAATTCGTCCTTTTAGTGTGTCCGAAAATAGTGATTACTGAAAGTTAATGATTAGCTTCAAAAGAAGTGAAGCACACGGATGTTGTGTTGTCGCTCCAAAAAAAGTTCTCGTCCAATGTTCCTGTAAAATGTCTATTCAACTGTTAAGTTGATGTTGCCTTTCTGTGTATGTCATCTAGAGATATGCACCTGTTTCTACATGGTAAACAAATGTTTACACCTTTGCATCAATACACATACCTGATGTCTTTTTTTGTGTGCCAAAACTTTCAGCGTGTTTTTGAACATTCTGATAACATTTATTTATTTTATTTTTCATGCAAACTTTAAATTGTGTTTATAACGCTAAGGAATCAAGGATCTGTAAAGAAGGACATTGCTGTTGTTTCTGCAGTTATGGGATGGTATATTGTACTATTTAGTGTATATAGTTATTTTTTTCTTTTTGCACAAGGTGTCAGGAGCCTTGTTTAGGGAAAATCCAAGCCACCTGAAATCTTGAGTAAAACATGAGTAGTCACAGTGTATATTGTTCTATGATTGTGGATAATAGTATATTTTTTTACATAATTCTCTTGATTTTTCTGCATGAAATATTTTATGTAAATGATTTATAATATTTATATTATGGTACACTTAAAAATTTAAATTTCCCATGATAGTGTCAATTTTTTAAAATCTTTCATTGTATATGAAAGCATTTATTTATTCTGGGGATCCCCACCCACTCAACCAAATACTTACTTATTCTTAAAACCATGGTTTCTCTGTTTGTCTGTTTATCTATAAATTTATGAGTTTATCTTTATGCATATTTAAAAATTGTATTAAGTGATGTCTCATATTTTAAAGAATAGTATATACTTTGAAAATTTTTGATGAGTAAACAATACAAAAAGTATTGGTGTTTGTTGATATATTGCTTTTGCAATCTAATGAAAAGTAGTAAGAGATTCAACAGTAAAACACTTAATTCATTTTAGACATGTCTCTCATATATATATTGTTGCAACTACCTTAACTATCTGTGTTTTACATGTGAGTGGTCATTTAGTGCACGATTTGGCTACTTGTTCATGTGGAGTACAGCTGGTTGTTTGAAGTCAAAATATTTAGTACTAAATTGAATTTAAAAAAAAATGATGAATATCATATTGTGAAAATGTTACTAAAGATATTTTTTATGTATGGCCAGTTTAGAGTAATTAAAAAAAATAAATGCTCTATTTTATAAGTTATAAGTCCTAGGCTGTGATCAAATACTAAAGTTATTTTGATCTTTGTTGCTTGTAAAATGCAACTTTTCTTATATGGTATATCAATTTAATTAAATGTTTGATAATGAGCTCATTTTATATATGCCAATTCTCATTTTATATATGCTAATTCTGATTTTGTTTAGCATTTTTACTTAATACATAGGATTTTATATATGCTAATTCTCATTTTCTTTAGCATTTGTACCTAAGTATTTGTGAAGATAAGTTTATGACATCATACTGCAATTGCCATAAATAGAAAGATTTGGCATTTTTTTATGTATACTATTTTCAATATACTGTATACTTTTGATGTATTTTCTTTTTCTTCTCTCTTCCCTTTTGGTCACCACTAATTTTTATTTGCAGCACTTAAACTTTTGGCTTTATTTTAACTTATAGTTTTTTTTCTCTCTGTCTTTGGCATCTAAAATTTTGTCATCCCGTTTCTATAAAAGGTTTTTATTTCATTTTACCTTTTACATCACTTGTTCTGCCAAAATTTTACTCGGTAAATGGGGGTATTGTGAGATGAAATCTCACAGTGTTTAAATTATGTTACTGTTTTATTTCTATTGGCCTTATACATCGATGTTCTTTAAACTTAAATCCATATTTATTTTTGCGCGGGCGATTTCGCTTCATCGCACATCGGCAAGTTCGCTGACGTTCGGCTGCCCCTGGCATGGGATGCTTCTCCTTTGAACTTTGTACGATTGTGATGACGTCATCGGAGCAAGCCTCTCATGGCATATGCATTGAATGGGTGGCTATCTTTTGGAGGTGTGTCTATTCGCTGTGCGAGGAGCAAATAGAAAAATAAGCTTTTTAAATGTTTTCTTTTGGATTTGTTTATTAAGACATTACCTAATATTTTAAATTCTCTAATAGATTTAAATCTTTTCTTTCAGTAACTTTTGAAGTCCCCATTTCTTACTATAAATTAAAAATTCCGTTAATTTTAAAATCAGAATCTGTTTTGTTGGTGTTGCTGTCATGACTTAGTTTTGTTTTTAAAAAAGATCGCGAGCTTCGGCTCCGGTCTATCTGTCTGCCGATGAATGTGGAATCCGGTGAAAAGCTTTTGCGTAAACGATGTCTATGATTTTAACAACTCCGGTTAAATTATTTCTTGATAATTTCTTTATTTATGCTGCACTTTAATTTTTAAAAGAAATATATCTATCTTCAAGTGGAGTAGATGCTTTTATTGGCAAGAATTAATTTATGAACGGTGACCAACAGGAAGCCTTTTCTTCTCTTCTAAAAAGATGGAAATAAACATTTAATTTATATCGTTATCAAGTCTCCTCTTCATTTTTTTTACAGACTACACGATCCAAGTAAGAAGTTTCATTTATTTCTATTTTTTTACAATTGCTGACCTCAAAGAACAGAGGGTTTTATTGCAAACATTATACAACGCATGTAACTAAAAAGAACTTCAAATTTAATTATACCTTTCATATCACGGCACATTATAGTTATATCACACATGAAGCTTATATTTGTGAATGGGTTGCTGTATTTTAGGTTTTGATGATAATACCAAGTGAAGGGCTGTTCGAACTGGCCTTCCAAACATTAATTCAGCAGCAGTTTTACCAGTCACCGAATGAGGAGTGGAATGATTTTCTAACAAAAATCGTGAAATTGACAATGTTATGTCACTTTTATCTAGCTTTTTAAGACAATTTTTCACAGTTTGCACATACCTTTCCGCTTGTCTGTCCGAAGACGGATGATAAGGTGGAATAGACGTATGCTTAATTCCATTATTTTTAAGAAATTCCTCAAATTCATCACTTGTGAACGCTGGACCATTATCACTAGCCAATTCAACAGGTAATCCAAATGTAGCAAAAATTTTCCTTAATACCTTAATTGTAGTTTTACTATCAGACATGGGTACTACCTCTACTTCCAACCATTTAGTATAAGAATCGACTACTATTAAAAATATTTTACCTTCAAAAGGACCGGCATGATCTATATGGATCCTTTCCCAGGGTCATTCAGATTTCTATTTGACGGGTTCCATTTTGGGACAATCCCTCGCAAACATCTGACATCTATTACAAAAATTTACCATTTGTTCAATTTCTTTATCCATATTTGGCCACCAAACTACTCCCCTAGCTTTCGCTTTCATGCTCGATATACCCTGATGAATGGAATGCAGTAATTTTAATATATATTTACGGCCTTCCTCTGGTACGATCACTCTATGTCCCCACAATAGACAATTTTCTAGACAGGAAATTCCCTCCCTTCTACGAAAATATGGTTGATATTCTTCTGGTCTAACCTTTCGCGGCCACCCACGTAATACCCACTCTAAAATTTGTTTAGTTACAGGATTTTCAGTTGTCCACTTTGCAATAGTTTTAGAAGTAACAGGCCAATTATCATTATTTGAAACGAACATTATTTCAGCAGGATTTCTTACTATATATTTACAGTTTCTGGGAGAGGTAATCTACTTAATGCATCAGCATTCTAGGTGATAATGTATCAGGTACAGGCCCTTATTATCGCATGGGCAAATCGGGACATTGCTCAGGGGCCCCGGATCTTAAGGGGCCCCCAAATCCATATACAGTCGCACCTCGTTATCCCGACACTGTAATGACCAGAAAAAAGTGTCGTTATAAGCGGAGCGTCGCGATAACCGGAGTTAGAGAAAAATATGTTTATTAAAAGCTGTATTTTTAATTAATTTAAGACAATTTTAAGTTCGTAAACTGTTCTTGCAGTTTTAAGCAATAAAACATTATTATTGAACAAAATAAACACCAAAACAAAAGTGAAAAGAATAAAAATCAGATTTATGATGACTTGCTTTTTGATTGAAATATTGATGAATAAGCAATATTCCTAGATGTGCTTCCTACAATTCTTTTTTCAATATTGTACAAGGAATTCTAATCAATATTCGTTGTTTCAGGAATGGATGTTAGATTATATCTGATCGTTTCAATGCAATGCTTCGGTTTTAGTCCAATAAAAAACCGCGTGTAACCACAAGAAAGCGTCGACTGACCAGATCAAAAAGTCCGCGAGTAGACTGATGCGTCTATCTGGAGCTTAAGGGGGCATTCATAGTGTGTGAGTTTATTTATTCAGGTGAAGGATTGAAGAGAAAAATTTGTCATTTATCTCAATGGGTATTTTAGACACTTTTGTGAAAAGTTTGGTTAAGACATTTCTTACCGCTTAATTTCCGTGCTCATAAGATGGCTTATGAAAAATGGACAATTTTTCTAAACCGTCGGGATATCTGGAGTTGAAAATTACTGTAAAAGCACTTATTTTCGCGAGTCGTAATTTTCGCGAAAAGGAAGATATCGGTGATTTCGCGAGCTGGAAATTTCGCGAATTTTATATGAATAGAACTGAAAGTTGAAAAATACCCAAAACTACCTAATAGAACCCCTTTTGTTTAAATTTCTAGAGTAAAAAGAATCTGTGGACCTGCGAATATCAACCGATTCACGCTTCTTGGCTTGTGCGAACATTTAACGTTGTTAAAGCCAAATATGAGATAATTTTGAGTGGCTTCAAAGAAGCTGGTATAAATATTGTAAGTGAATGAGCTACATTCTATTAGTTGTATTATTGTTTTTATTCAAGAAATAGTTGTAAGTATTCAAGAAATTTTTGTACTTATTTCTTATTTAAGTAACTGTAATCATTAAATTGTGGATAAGTGAAAAATTTCTGATTTTTTATTATTATTTGAGGCGAAGAAAAATATTTCGCTAGGCTTAAATTTTCGAGATTACGACAGTCTCGCGAAAATCGCGAAAATAAGTGCTTTTACAGTATACAACGACGTAAAATCCGGAGTTTATTTACATGAAAATCATATACAGAAAATCGGGACTTTGAAAAACTGACGCGATAAGCGGAGTGACGTGAAAACCGGGTGTCGTGATAACAAGGTCCGACTGTATTAAATTATAAAAATTTACTTTTTTTTTTTTTTTCAATTCCATCTTTTCCATAAGTTGAAGTTATTAAATTTATTTCAAAGTAATATAACAAGTTGCTAAAGTTATATGTAAAAGACTGTTGTTCCGTACCAAAATAATAATAATAATAATAATAATATTTTTATTAATTAAGGTACTTAATTTAGAATTGACAAAGCTAAGAATTTTCTTCTACTAATTAAAATCTAAGGTGCGAAAATATTGTTTATGGATTACACATACACATACGACTGACCATCATTTCTATTTGAATAAGGTTGAAACGATTTGAATGGGGCCCCGTAATTTATCTTTGCCCAGGACCCCAATTAATCATAAACGGGGCCTGATCAGGTACCTTTTTAACAGGATCAAACAATCTAATTAAAGGTTTATGATCTGTTATAATTTAAATTGTTTTCCAGCTAAATATTGGTGAAATTTAGTGACACCAAACCAGGGTCGGACTGGGTTAGGGAAAAGGGCGCAGACCTTGGATTTTCAGAGGGCGCAAAAGTTTTAACTAACTTTGCTTGTGTTATATCTGACTTAACAAGGTTTAACACATTCGCACAGCACCAAGTATGAAAATATCTTAATATTATATCACTTAGTCTAGATAAAAGGCTTTGCTATATTCCCCGTGCATGTTTAAAGTTCCATGAAATCTTCATAATGCTACGTAATTTTCTAAAACGAATAATGTAATATCTAAAAGTTCCAGCAAGTTGAACATCGATTACCTTGTAGTAGATGACTGATATTAAGGCTGGTCTTTCTAATTTTATTCTTTTATCAATAGATAGTGTCATGGAAAAGAAATCACAATTAATGATGAAGAAAGGTGTTGTGATACGATAAGATCAAAAATAACTTCTTTAAACACTATAAAATTTAGAAACGCACAAGGCCTTACAAAAGAACTTTGAATTCTTTCATCAGGCGCAAAAGATACGTGCTTCTACTTTGAAAGCAGGAGAAACACATTTCTAAATTTTGCATTTCTACACTTTCATTCATTTAAACACATTTCTGCATGCATTTCTAAACTTCATGGTGTTACAAAAAAAATTTGATCACCCCCTACAAATTCTCCTGCAAACGACCGTATAAAAAATACAGCTACCAAATGATTGGGAATAATATCTACTATTCAATGCTATTCATAAATTTTGCTTTGGGGATTGTCTACATCGAAACGTTGGTTGCTCAAATTTTAACATCCACTTTTGACACCCTATTTGAATTCCTTGCCTGCCAGGAAAGAGATATAGTTTATATAATTTTCTTAAATCTTAACACAGTTATAACAGAAAGTGTTAGGGGTTTATAAATTTCGGAAAATAAAACGAAGATCGTACAAGAAAAAGTTCCGAAAACACTCAGTTAGTCACCAGTAAAATTATACAAGAATTTTAAATAATAAGTTTACTTTACATTAAAGAAAATCTTATAAAGTGTTTTTGGTAACTTTCTACGATTTTGTTTTCTGTGGGTTTTTTTTTATAAAAGATGGCGGTCCCCTTAAATTATGGAAAGGCAAAATTTCTCTGTACCTCGAAAACTAATTATTCAAATAGGCTGTAAACTTACACATTAATATTTTTAACAATTGAGGTTTGTCGTATGCAAAAATTTATGTAGGTTCATAATTTTTACTTTCTTCTATCTTTACAAGAAGAAAGTATTGGATTCATGAAAATTTTCGAATTCCGGTTTTCGACGGATTTACACGTTTTAGGGGTCAGAGATTCCAAAAAACATGTTTTTACAAAATGTCTGTCTGTGACTCTGTGAGTCTGTCTGTCTGTCTGTCTGTCTGTGTGTATGTGACACAAATTTTGTGGGCGCTCTATCTCAAGAACTAATGCACGGAATTTAATAAAAATTCATATTCAGTGAGTCCCTAATACAAATTGATGCTGATTAGTTTTTGGTGTAAATCGCTCAACAGGTGGCGCTGCTATGCTGCCTTTTTCACGATTTTCGCAATACCTCTATCTCAAGAACTAACGCACGGATTTTTATCAAACTTCCGATTCAGTTAGTCCTTGATATGACTTGCTACTGATTATGTGTTGGTGTAAATCGCCCAGCAGGTGGCGCTTCTGTGCTGCCTTTTTCACGATTGCCTCAATAGCTCTATCTATAGAACTAATGGACGAATTTTCATCTAACTTCAGATTTAGTTGTATGTTGACACAAGTTATTGTTAATTAGGTTTTGGTGTTAATCACCCAATAGGTGGCACTGCTATGCAGGAATTTTCACGATTTTCGCTATAGCTCTATCTCAAAAACTAATGCCCGGATTTTCTCCAAACTTCAGATTCAGTCAGACGCTGACATAAATTGTTCCTGATTAGGATTTGGTATAAATCATCTAATAGATGGCGCTGCTAGGCAGCATTTTGCTGGATTTAGACGATTTCAGCGATAGTCATATCTCAAGAACTAATGCACGGAATTTCATATCTTTAGAATCCGCATGAGATGCATAGATTGCCATTTAATTTTGGCAGTGTGATAGCGAATTTTGAAGTATTAACATGTATGAGATAGAAGAAAGTTTTGGGATTGGTACATCCGACTAGTTTAATATGAATTTATTAATAGCTTTCATAATTAAAAAAAATATTTTTGAATAGAGAAAAAAAAGTCTGTAACATGTTTGGTTCTATATAGTGTATCTCTTTGATAAACTAATAAAAAATCAATCAGATGACTTTTATGAAGATGTAAATTAATGTTTCTGAAATAAGTTTAACTTTAGCATCCTCAAATTTAAATTCTTCTATCAAGTTTTAAGATAATGTAGGACAATGCCTTTTCCGGTTTGTCTCGATCCCCCTTTTTCTTTTCTCGAGTTGTTTTCAAAAAGCACGGTTTTCAAATAGGTGCATTCAGGGCCGATTTTAAAGGGTGAGGGATGGGCAAGGTATTAAAAGCGAAAAGACTGAAAATATACAAAATATTTGGGGAAAATCTAAAAGATATCATTCAAAAAGGCGATGAAAAAAAATTTGCCTAGAGCACCGGAACTATTAAAACTGTCCCTCGGTAAATGTTTTCTCTCTCAATCGCATGCAAAGATACCCACTTTGGATTTCCGATCCTGAAATTTCTTTGAGATAGCAAATAACTCTCTTGTGCTTTCTGTCTCTTAAGAGGCTACTTCAGTCAAACGAAAAGACCCGTTCTCTAATGCTAATCCTATCGAAGACATTTATAAAATATCTCGTTTGAATTTAAATATTTTTAAATGATTTTTTACTTTCTTCTATCTTTACAAGAAGAAAGTATTGGATTCATGAAAATTTTCGAATTCCGGTTTTCGACGGATTTACATGTTTTAGGGGTCAGAGAACCCTAAAAACATGTTTTTACAAAATGTCTGTCTGTCTGTCTGTGTGTGACACAAATATTGTGGGCGCTCTATCTCAAGAACTAATGCACGGAATTTAATAAAAATTTATATTCAAGTAGTCCCTAATACAAATTGGTGCTGATTAGTTTTTGGTGTAAATCGCCTTACAGGTGGCGCTGCTATGCTGCATTTTTCGCAATTTCTGCACTAGCTCTATCTCAAGAACTAATACACGGATTTTCATCAAACTTCCGATTCAGTTAATCCTTGATATGAATTGGTGCTGGTAGCGTTTTGGTGCAAATCGCTCAACAGATGGCGCTGCTATGCTGCATTTTGCAACATTTACACGATTTTCGTAATAGCTCTATCTCAAGAAATAATGCACGGATTTTCATCAAACTTCAGATTCAGTTAGTGCGTGACATGAATTGACGTTTTGCACCTTGTGGTGTAAATAGCTCAACAGGTGGCGCTGCTATGCTGCATTTTTGTGATTTCCGCAATAGCTCTATCTCAAGAACTAATGCTTGGGTTTTCAACAAACTTCAGATTCAGGTATACCTGGATATCAATTAGCGCTGTTTATGTTTTGGTGTAAATCGCTCAACAGGTGGCGCTAATATGCAGCATTTTTCACGATTTCCCCTACAGCTCTATCTCAATAACTAATGCATGGATTTTCCTCAAACATCAGATTCAGTTAGTCCTTGACATAAATTGATGTTTTGTACCTTTTCGTGTAAATCGCTCAACAGGTGGCGCTGCTGTGCTGCATTTCTTGTGATTTCCTCAATAGCTCTAGCTCCAGAACTAATGTACGGATTTTCATCAAACTTCAGATTCCGCTATACCTTAATATGAATTAGTGCTGTTTGTGTTTTTGTGCGAATTGCTGAACAGGTGGCGCTGCTATGCTGTATGTTTCAGAATTTCCCCTACAGCTCTATCTCAATAACTAATGCACGAATTTTCATCAAACTTCAAATTCAGGTATACTTTGATATGAATTGGTTCTAAATTGATGCAATTTCTTTTACTATTTAAATGATTTAATTGACGTGATTTATATAGAAGAAAGTTTTGTGATGGCCACAACATACTAGTTTTACATTGAATAGTTGAGATCTATCTGTACAAAGGCCGTTGTTTACTTTTTCGATTTTGTTTACAGGTATTTTTAATGAGGACACTTTAATTTTCGGAACCGGTTTCGAAAGTAAAAGCATCCTCATAAAAAAAAACTGCAATTAAGATCGACAAAGTAAAAAACGGCCTGCATACAGATCGATCTCAGTTATACAATGAAAAAAAAATCATTTAAAAATATTGAAATGCGACCGAGATATCTTTATAAATTTCTTCGATGAGATTAGCATTAGCGAAGGCGTCTTTTCGTTTGACTGAAGTAGCCTCTTAAGGGATGATTATACCTAAACGAATCCTCAAAATTTAGTGTACTAGTCAGAATGTATGTGCATAACCAGGGAAAAAGTATTGGAGCGGCTTAGGCACCTAGGGGCGCGAAGTTTTCCCTGTACCAGGGCGTACCGGCCCTCGGGCCGATGGGCCGGCAGGCCAGTCCGAGCCTGCACCAAACATTACAGATAAAGCTTCTTTATCAATCATTGCATAATTTTTTTCAGTTTTATTTAAAGTTCTCGAAGCATAAGCAATAGGTTTCTCTTTACCCTCAACAATGTGGCTTAAAACTGACCCTATACCATATTCAGAAGCATCACAGTTTAAAACTATATCTTTGTTAACATCATATAATTCTAAAACAGGAGATGTAATGTACATAATAATTGTTTAACTTTTTGAAAAGCTTTTTCGTGCTTTTCTGACCATGTCCAGTTTACATTATTATCTAATAATCTATGTAAAGGTTCTAAAACATCTGAAATATTAGGCAGGAAGTTTCTATGATAAGAAATTAAGCCTAAAAATGAAGGCAATTGTGACACATTATTTGGAATGGGAGCATTCAAAATAGCATTAACTTTTTCTGGAATAGGTCTAATTCCTTCCTGGGATATTTTATGTCCTAAATAAGAAACTTCCGAAACCATAAATTTTAATTTTTCCTTATTTAATCTTATACCATGCTCAGAAAAGCATTTCAGAACCTTTTCAACTCTTTCAGAATGTTCTGATTCATTACTAGCACTAATGATAACATCATCTAAAAATACACCAACATATTCAATTTTTTAAAACTTTCCAACAAAGTTGAAAAGTGTTTATGCATTCGGTTTGTTAACACTTTCCAACAAAGTTGAAAGGTGTTTATGCATTCGGTTTGTCTGGCCGTCTGTCCGTATGACCGTCTGTCCACGCTCTAACTCCCATAAATTCGCTCGGATCGTTCTGAAATTTTTGGATGTTAGTGACCTCTACCATAGCACGTTCCTTATTGCAAATGAAGTTTGTAGCATGTTTAGTTCATTTACAGGGACAGTCAAAAGTTTTCCGTTACATTACGGCCAATGGGAAAAAATCGTTTCAAATGATTTTTAATGGTGTTAGACTCTTTCAAACATAGTAAAATTGATGTCCATTTATGAAGTCCACTAAAATATGCATTCTATTGAATATGCGGTGCAAAGAATAGTCATTGTTCATTTACAGAGCAACACAAAAGTTCATAATGGTGTAGGGAAAATTGTTTGCGGTGTATTTGAAAAGATTTCAGATACTATATTGTATCCGAATTACTATATATTAGTAATGATTGCTCGAAATGCATTTTTAATTATGATATGCGCTTTTTTAGGGTTTCGTTCATCTAACGAAACCCTATTCGTCTCACTCCTCTGTCTGTCTGTCTATCCGTCTGCCACAGAGCCCGTTCTCAGAAACTATACATGTTAGAGACTTCAAATTTTGCATACTTATAGCTGAACGCCACACATCATACGACAAATCATAAAATTTTGAAAAAGTCGTACACTTAACCCTTTGGGCTCCCACATGTGTATTTTAAACAATTCTTTCTAAGTGAGTCCCTAATTAGGTTGGAGGCGTGAAATTTGGTTACTTATAGCTGAACACCTCGCATAAAATGACAAACTATAAAATTTTGAAAAAACCGTACATTTAACCCTTTGAGCTCCCACATGTGTACTTTAAACAATTCTTTCTAAGTGAGCCCCTATTTAGGCTGGAGGCGTGAAATTTTGCATACTTTTAGCTGAACACCACATATCATACGACAAATCATAAAATTTTTTAAAAGTCGTACATTTAACCCTTTGGGCTCCCACATGCGTATTTTAAGCAATTCTTTCTAACTGAGCCCCAGCCCCTTATTAAATTGGAGATTTGAAATTTTGCATACTTATAGCAGAACACCTGAGGCCAGGCGACAAATCATAAAATCTTGAAAAAGTCTTACATTTAACCCTTTGAGCTACCACATATGTATTTTAAGCAATTCTTTCTAAGAGAGCCCCTGATTAAGTTGGAGACATGAATTTTTGCATACGTATAGCTGAATATCTCAGACCACACGGCAAATCATAAAATTTTCAAAAAGTCTTATATTATTTACTCCATTCGGGCTCTAACTTGTGTATTTTAAGCAATTTTTCTAACCCCCGCCCTTTTCACTCGGGGAGCCCGTTTCCAACTTTTGCCTATACCCCTTTGACCATTCTTTCATATTATGCCCCATAGCCTTACATATTTTAGTTCCAGTTTTTACCGCCAGGGGCGCCTACTTATCTCGGGTGCTATCAGCCCAATCCCCTCGACTAATATATCTACGGATAGTATATATAAAACGGAGTTTCGTTCTGATAGAGGTTTGTTTAGAATAGAGTGCACCCCTGGTTGCGAAATGTGGAACTAAATGATTTTTCAAAAGGATAAAGTGTTTTGAAAGGAATATTAAACGAAACCCTCTGTGCGATCTGTGATCACACTTACCTACTTGTTCACTATATTTATGCATGCTATAAAGTGCATATAAATGCTATAGTTCATATACAGAGCTACAGAAATGAATTCGTAAAGGTTACTGAGTATGAGCATAAATTGTTTAAAAGTGGGTTTTAAAGAAGTTATGCATTTTTACGCTGAACTGAATTTAGTGTACTAAGAAATATTTGTATAATATAGATAAAATGATATACAGGGTCACGCAAAGAGTTGGATACATGGTCGTCTATGGGTGATAATTTCTGGAAATATAATTTCAGTAGTTTTAAGCGTGTTTTAGTTTGAAATAAATTTTAGCTAAATAGTGGCATGTAATAAAGTTACTAGGTAAACTACAGGGCTGTACAAAAGTATTCAAATATGTTTCCATCTATTAGTATAAATTGCTGAAAGATGAATTTCAACCTGTTCTGCGTTTTCTTGCTAAACTAAATTTTCCCATTATATAGTATATATATCAAAATACAGATCGAATACAGGGCTGTTCAAAAGAATTGGAATACATATTTGGCTCTGGGCGGTAACTACTGAAATCAGATCTTTAAATGTTTACTTAGTTATCTTATTTACCTTATTTCCCTAAGTAACGAAGTTTCGTTAAATCTTTCAGGGAGTGTTGGAAAGTGTTTCATAATCTATGCTGTACGCATGATTTTTCTTACTTGTTTTAAAATATGTTCAATTTTTCTTTGAAACATACCAGGAGCACATTTTACCCTAAATGCTAATCGTAACACATTAAATAAACCTTTATGTGTATTTATAGTCAAAATTTTACTACTTTCGTTATCTACAGGTTGTTGTAAATACGTATCTTTTAAATCAAAAACAGTAAAAAATTTACCACCTGATAATTTAGAAAATAATTCTTCCATTCTAGGAAGAGGATAATTATAATTTTCAGTATTAGCATTAACTGTTGCTCTATAATCACCACATATTCTAACAGAACCATTAGGCTTAGGAACAATTACTATAGGACTAGCCCATTCTGAATGATCAACAGGTTTCAAAATACCCTCATTAGTTAATCGTTCCAATTCTACATCAGTAGCTTTTCAAAAGGAACAGGTCGAGACTTAAGAAAAACTGGTTTTGCATCTTTTTCAAATTTATTGACATAGGAGGACCCTTGATTGTCCCGATCGCGTCAGCAAAAACATTAGGAAAATTTCTAATTAAATCATCTTTCGAAATGCTTTTAATTATATTTATATTAGGCCAAAATAATTTTGATGCTTTTAACCAAGTTTTTCCGATTAGACTCGGATCCTCCTCTTTAATTACTAATACTCTTAAATCAGGTATACAATATTCTTCAACAACAGCATTTACTTTTAATTCCCCCACAACAGTTAAAGAATCTCTAGTATAAGTTTGTAACTTAATTTTAGATTTAATTAAAGGCAGCTTACCTGAGAACAATTTATGAGCAACACTTTTCCTTACAATAGTATGAGCCGCACCAGTATCAATTTCAAATTGTATATTTACACCATTTATTTTAACTGATTTTACCCACGACACATTATTGGATTTGTCGACCATAAAATTTAAAAAATATTCTTCCTGATCAGTTTTAATTTTTCTGTTCTTAAACTGTTTCTCACTTTTCATTCCAAATTTTCGATTTCTACAGCAAATTTTTAAGTGACCTAATCGATGACAAAAATGGCATTCTGCAGATTTAAAAGGGCAGAATTTTGGATTAGGATTTTTAGAACATCTATAACGCGGTTTCTCAGGAGCGAATTTATCTTCTTTAAGCTTAGGTGCATGAGCGAACTTCTCTAATTTCGGTTTCTCTTTTTCCACTTTCGAAACACGCACTTCATTGACAGTCGTACTTTCTCCGATGTGTAGGGATTTTACTCCAGCCTCCGCAGATTCAACCGACTCAGCTATTTCTACCGCTGTTTGGAACGTTAAGTCTCTAGAATCCAGTAATTTCTGTTGTATCTTCTCATCCTGGATCCCAAACGCCAATTGATCACGAAGGCGGTCATTAAGAGTGCTTCCGAAATTGCAATATTCGGATAAACGACGTAAATCTCTTATGAAATCTGCTACATTTTCCCCTTGCTTCCTTAGTCGTTTCTGAAACTTAAATCGTTCCACTATTTCACTAGGGCGGGGTGAAAAATTATCCTTTGCTTTCTTTAAGAGATCTTCGTAACTGATCTCTTTCAGAGTATTCGGAGCAATAATATCTCGTAAAATGGCAAACGTTGTTGTTCCAACAGAGCTCAACAATATATTTTTCTTCATTTCATCATTTTTGATGCTATTCGCTTAAAAATAAAAATCAATTTTTTCGACGTAAATAGTCCAAGGAACATTCGCATTATATTCTTCTAAGCGTCCCAGAGAAATTATTTCTTTATCGGCCATTTTTCGTTCTCTTTCTTTCTTTCTTTCTTTTTTTTTTTTTTTTTTTTTTTTTTTCCAAAAAAAAAAAAAATTCACAGCATTTTAATTTGGGTTAAATCCCAATCGTCGCCACTTTTATATCACCACACTCTTATTATCACTCTTAACTAAGGAAGAAGGCATAACTATAAGATTACTTATAGTTTTATTTACACAATAGCTGCCAATCGCAGCTCTCAGAACAAATCATTTCTTACAACTACCTGGAATACTCTGGTTGCATGCGAAATCTTACAAATCTCAAACTCTCTCTGTATGGTGCTGCCATCTTTTAATAAAGATCGCTAGTAATTCTGATTCTTGTTGGTTTGGGATATGACAGTCATCTTTAATCAAACACGAAAATGTGGAATGTCTTAACAGCAACTGATTCGGCCTTAAATTTTCGCAATCAAAGGGAATTGAATGGAAACCCGTTTACAGGGAGATCGCTATAGGGTTTTTCATTATAATACAATCTTCTCTAATCTTTTAAAAACCGATCAAATTAGCGTGCTTTTAGATTCTGCGGTGTCTGAACGGAGGTTAGCGAGCGTAGCTTACAGGGGGCAGAGCCCCCTAGTATGATTATATATTTATTAGTTTCATACTTTACGGATTCTAGAAGTCAATAAAATATCAAAAAATGAAATAAATTTATATCAAATAACATCTAAAAGAGTTAGTTACTATTTAAAAGTCTTTAATAATAGCATATTTTTACATAATGTATTCAAAAGTAATATTGTCTTACTGCCGGGGAGGTTAAAAGCAGAACTTATCAACACAAGGCTGCCACAGGAGACTTATGATTTAATTCTACCTCACACCACTTTCTCAAAACAAAAATTATCGACATACTGTTCGAGAACATTTGCAAGAGTAATATACTATATAAAATCTGTTTTCTGTCGTTGTTGTTGTTGTTTTAATAGAGGTGCGAACAGAACAGAAAAACAGTCGCCTCCCTGTCAATAAAACAGTGGACAACATCCTTTGTCTTTCTTTACTGGTAAACGCAAGTATCATTTCCTACATATTATATTCTTGATTTCTCTAACAACGAATTATATGCGCATATGGCAGAAGAACAGAATTGCCAAACGTTGGCGTATTCCAAATTTTGGCTGGTTGGTTGGTTGTGTTTATGGCAGCCAATTATCAACACGAGGGATATAGGTCCTAAGGGGGGGGGGGCTGCCCTCCGAGGGGGTCTTTCTAAGGGAACCTAATTTACCCGTATTAACCCGTATTTACGCAAGGAAATCCAATGTTCGAAGAAAACTCCGAACGATTAGGCCGACGGGCGCGATTGGGTTCGAACCCATCACCTTCCGTCTGCCAGCTTCGAGAGCAAAAGCTCTCGGTCACTGATGAAATAATTTTATAAACATTTAATGGCTTTAATGATAGCTTTGTATTTTCATAAAAACATGTAAAAAAAAATAATAATAAAGGTAACAGACTATTTGGCTGTAAAGAAAAAGTTTCTAAAAAAAGAAAAGTTTTGTTGGATAAAAAATGATAACGATATCAAAAAGCAAACCCCACTCCCTCCCCCCAGAGATTTCTTACGAAAAGTGCCAAACCCCCCTCCCCCCCTAAAGTGATAACGTTATATATGCACAACCACTTTTCTAGTATATACAGCAATAGTCTATAGATACCCAATCCTACATGGTTTAGTTTTTTTACGAAATCTTATTATTCTTTTAGAAACGATTTTTTTAATAACACATTTAATAATTAATATATTTATTGTACGGAACCTTCTGAACGCGAGTAATTTTACTTGGCTGTTTATTTTTTATTTTATTTATTTATTTATTTATTTATTTATTTATTTGTACATAAATAAATAAAATTTTGAATGTAAGAGAGATTGAGCTTAAGCCAGCCCAAGTCCAAACATCTCTATATAATAAAAGGCAGTGTAACGCATCCGTGGCGAACCCATCAATCTTACCAGTCTCCGATAAGATGGAGCCACGTTAGGCTTAATTTTCATTTGAGATCTATATGAGAAAACTTATCTGCCTAAATACAAATATTTTCTACCTGAAATCCTTTCTGTCCAAAATAATTTTCTATAAAAGAATCAAAATTTCAATGATTTACGCAGCCGTTTCAGAAAACAAACGTAGCGCACTTCGTGCGTAAAACGTAAATAAGAAGCTGTGGTAGAGAGACTTTCCTTTTTTGATTCATTGAAAAAAATTTAAACCATGGAGCTATAAAGATTAAAGGAGACGGCATAAATGACATCACTTGAATCTATCCCACCCCTGCTGTGTGACGTCAGCCGCGGGTAAACAGAAGAAAAACACCAATAGGCGTGAAGAACACTTTAACAATGTTTACCCTTCGTTCTTTCGGATGGGGCTCAACCCGAGATACCTATTTATTAATCAATATACATATAAAAAAATTGGAGGGGGGGGGGTGTAAACGATAAAAATACAATTTCGAAGTGTTATTAAAAAAAATAGTATTATTTCAATAGTTGCATTGCATATTTGTTAAATTTTTGTTTTATTAAGAAATCTTAATTTTGTTATAGTATATTAGCCGAAAACTTAGTTTACACAGAAATAATGTAAATGCTAATTGTGTGTTTATTAGAACATAAAGTAGTCGAACTTTGCTCATCTAAACGCTTCCATATTGTCAATTATTTTTTATCAGTTTTTCAAATTTTAAGTGGAAAACACTATTTTTACCAACCGTCCTAGGACGGGCATTTACACTAGTCTATCTATATTATAAAAGACAAATATATCTGTGCGTAACGTCATTTTGCGAATGGCAACACTTTGAAATTTGAAATAAAATTTTGGTTTTGCAATTTTCTCTACTGCAAATTTTTAAACTTCTAAACATCGCACATTTTAAATTCTTACACCGTTGTATGAGGAATAAAATGCTCTTTTAAATGCAATTTGTTTGAAAGCTGTATCTCAGTTTATTTTTGAGATATTATTTTTTTTTGTAGTTTTTAATACCATTTTTCTAATCGTGGCAACAAAAGTACCCCATTTCTATTGAAAGCAAACGGAAAATAGTCGAAAATATAAGATACTGTAACTTTTTGTTGCCATTTTCTCATAAAACCTGAAAAAAAGTTGAAATTAATATACGGGTTATGTCAAGAATATTGTCTGTTATTCCGTGATAATGACGTCATATTAGATGTAAATTTCCAACTGGGCGAAAAATGTCCGAACCAGGACATTTTTTGCCCAGTTGGAAATTTACATCTAATATGATTTGTTTACCAATTAGAATAATTGTGTTAATATTAATCTAATGACGTCATATGCATACTTTTCTATAGACGAAGTTTACTACTGGATTGTAAAAGTGGATTGCTTTAGCGGATGTAAAGGACGTCATTTTATAAAAAAAAGGATGTAATTTAATTCTTAAACCTAAATTATGTTTTGTAGAAGTGCATCATTTTCACAGCCCAGCTACTTTGAAATTCGGTCGCGGGAATATCGGATGCGCTTAAATTGACAAACCGGAAATGACCTGCCGATTGCTGATCTGAAGCAAGTTTTACCACTGAATGCAATAGAGCTCGTTGTTGAAGTTCTCTGTATTTACATAAAATTAAAAATAATAATTTATTACTTTTCCAACTGCACAAAAACGAACTTAAGCTAGATTTTGGTTATCTTGCTTTTCTAATTCTAAATAGGGTGATTGCAGTGTTTTAAATCCGTTAAAATGTAACTATTAAAAGAACGAGGTGGAACCCGTCGAATTTCGACGGAAGAAAATGTTTACAAAGGAACTGTTGCATCAAATTTATAATACATCGACAACATTAATTACATTAAAAAATCCATCTTACACTTGTTAGTTTAACTCTCCAAAGACATATTTTAACCTAAGATACTTTTTTCATAAACTTCAACTCTTAAAATTATTGAAAAATTAAACTTCATTCATATACCTAATCAGTAACATATATTTTAAGATAAGTAATTTTGATTAAGTTATCAATTGATGCTTGATATTAAGGAATGAAAAATCAGCAAAAATGATTTCACCATGACATAATCATAGAATCCCCCCCCCCCTTTAAATCTAAACCGAATCAAGTCGTTTTCCACGTTTCACATCCATATTAACAATTTAAAAACATTTTAACCCGCAATAGGTTATTAATAAATATATTTTCAAACTTGAAGTCACGTTTGTCAACTATTACAACTTCCCATGTTAAAATTCCCACTCGTGATTTGAGGTCTTAGTATAATCTCTGTACCTACCTGTAAAAATTCCAGAAATTTATAACTTTTAGACGTATTCAAAGGGAAATATCTCGTTTCATCAAATAAAAACATCGTTTTATTTTAAATATGACGTCATTTACAGTCGCTGAAATATTTTGCCTATTGTCTCAAACTCAATATCAGCGAAATGAAAAAATAGTGAAATATAACAGCATCATCAGAGAAATTGCATTTTTTTTTAAGTGTAACGTCATTTTCTGTTCAAATTTTTAAAAATGATATTTTTAATTGCAATGAGAAAATGGCATCAGTAAGAATATAATCAATAAAAATAACTAATCCACTTTTAATAGAAATGAAGTACTTCAGTTGCCACGATTAGAAAATTGATATTAAAAACTATAAAAAAATTAATATCTCAGAAATAAATTGAGATACAGCTTTCAAACAAATTGCATTTAAAAGAGAAATTTTTTCCTTATACGACGGTCTAAACATTTAAAATGTGCGATGGTTAGAAGTTTAAAAATTTGCAGTAGAGAAAATTGAAAAACCAAAATTTTATTTCAAATTTCAAAGTGTTGCCATTCGCAAAATGACGTATGCGTTACGCACAGATATGTTTGTCCTTTATAATATAGATACAAAATATAAATTAATAAATTTCTTATATATTAAAAGATAGAGTCAATTGATGCCTACTATAAATATCTTAGGCATCAAATTAAAATTTTTCGTTGCAATTTCTAAATTTTAAACATAACTGTATATTATATGAATGTATGTTGTATACTACTTTTTTGAAAAGCCCGAATGTTCTGTTTTTTCTAATAATGATTGAAGTTATCTCCAAAATTATAATAATTGAAGCAAATGCAAAACTGATGTAAAGCCATTTTTATTATTATATTTAAAAATTAATAGAAAATGCGCTTAATCTTGTGATACAAATTAAATTTGATAACTTCTTAGCAAATCAAAAACAAAATTTTATCAATGTTGGTAAATCAATTAAATGTTGTTGGGAAAAAAAAAAAAAAAAAAAAAAAAACATAACGCATCTGCATTTGAATCTTGTTAACATGAAATGAAAAGGTGCAGTAATTTTTTGTGTGTGTGTTAACCATTAAAATAATAATAAACATTATTTTAAGGAAGCCTAATAGTTGTCTGCAGGTACTGTCTGACATCATACTCCTGCCTTCTAAATTTGTACCAAAATTTCTTCCTTTTTTTGTAAATTTATCAAAATGTAAAAAATAGAAATCGTTAAATAAGATTAAGTAAAAAATGTTGTACAAACGATACTACTTTTGTATTTAATAAAGGAGCAGTCAAATTTAGCGGTGGAACTCTAGTAGAAAGTCTATAAAAGAATAAAATACTTTCGAATATTTGGCATGAAAAGATCAGCGTGCCACACGATTTGCTGAGCAACATTTTTCCTTGCCTAATGCAAGCAATTTTATTGCATTTTGAAATTGCTATATAAATTACTGTTTAATCAGTGGCGTATCTAGACATCATTTCGGAGGAGGCTGAGATATAATAAATGTTTCTATGAGAAAATCACAAGAAACGGAGAAAATTCCACTTTAAACCGGTTTTTTATCATAGCATGTAACACATCTATTGTACAATTAAACATGCTAAGATAAAATCGCATAAGAATGTGAAAATGTTCGTTTTAGACAGGTTTTATCTTTAGAAGTATAATTCCATGGTTATACCTCAATTTTCAAAACGGAATACTGAAAATTATCTACTAAAAGGTATCTCAATAAATAGTAAATAAAATCGAAGTAAACACCAAATTTAAAATTATTTAACAGCGTTCTCACTCTATCCCTCCACCCCCTACCTCCTTTAGCACATTCTAAGACTTATTTTGAAGCATACATGCATGACATTTGTAGCACTTGAGTATTGCATAGCGTTTCCATTTTCTCATAAATAGGATACATTTGGAATAGCAGCTTCCTGATGATAACTTTTCCTAGACTGCAACTGCTTGAAAATCGGTTTAAACTGTCAAATTTGACAGTACTTTCTGAATTCTTTTTAATCATAAATCGCGGTTGATGGGAAACTTTTTGTGTATTCCAGATTCAGAATCGCTCAATTATATTTATGATGTATTTTAAATGTAAAGCTTATTTCCAGTTTAAAAGTTACTCAACCATAAAAAAAAACTTTTTTGTCAATATTTTGTAATCCTATGGAAATAAAATAACACATCACACGAGCTGAATAACAAGACTATAACGTAACAAGCATTTACATAAATAATTTTTTTTTAAATGTTCAAGGCTTTGCAGTTCATACTGCAAATTTCAATCTGTGCATAACCTAAATCACATATTTTCAACGGATAAATAGAAAGGATAAGCCTTTGTTTGTTAAACTAATTAAAATTAATAATGCACTTTTAATTACCACATGTCATGTTCTGCATAATAAAACGCGTGTAAAGAGAGCCTTTGTATAACGGAAGCTTGGCTGAAATAGCTATTTTGTAGTCTTTTCGAAAAACCACACTTTCTAAGATGAAAAACTGTCTAAAACAAAATAATTTTCTGCTTCTTTTTGAATTTTGTCTTAGCAGGTTTCATTATATTTTGTAAAGCTTTCGTTTGATATTTTTTAATAATTTCGGAGAGGGCTGGAGCCCCATCAGCTTAATAAATTTAAATGATGAAACGGCTTATTTTTTCCATAAGTTTATATAATACATACTATTTACAAGTTGTTGAAGTTATTTAATTTTACATGATTTCACTAGCCTGAATAAGTTTTAAGTGTTCTTTAAAAGTAACTTGAATAACTCGCTATTTCCATGTCAAAACACTTCTCTTGTTGTCTCAGATACTTATTGGAGATTGTTTATCAGTTGATTTAAAACAAGGTTTTTTCTAACATGCCGATCAGGGCCATCGCTAAGACTTTTTCTTCAGAAGGAGGGGGGGGGGGGCTTAAATTGCCAAGTCAAATTTCAGTACTTCCCAACTAGTTTCATAATTTTGCCAAGTTACCACAATTAAAAAATGTAATATAGTTATTATTTGTAAAAAGTTTAATAATATTCCCAATTAGATTTGTAACTTTTGCCAAGTCTATCAGAAATATAGAAAGTGTATTATAGTTTTTATTAAACTTTTAAACAAATTTACCAAGTGTAACAGCATTCGCAAATGTTTTTTGGGGGGGGAGGAGCCCCCCCCCCCCCTTAGCGAGGCCCCTGATGCCGATAAAGAGTGTTTTCACAATTTTAACCCTCACAACTTCAGGTTTTATATTATCCCTGCGAGCGGTTAAAAAAAACCTGTATTCTGGGGCCAGCGACAGCCACCATTAATTCGCCAACAACATTAATCTTGAAAGCGGTTTGTATTTCCTAATATTCTATAGAAAACGGAATTTAGATGTTTTTAAAGGCTTTCTTGTTGTTCCTGCCAACCAGGTGGTAGTGACACCGGCATAAAATATAGCCCATATAGGATCAGGGACTATCACACTTGATTCGCAACCAATAACTTCTGTAATCGGTTTATTATTTCCTGATATTCCATAGAAATCGTAATTTAGGACTCTTTCAGAATGCTTTTCGCACCTTCCCTTCGCTTCACCCCTTTTTAATTTCGAATTTATTTTCGACTGTTCTTAAAGGACATTTATATTTTTTAAGTAACTACCGTGCCATATTTAAAGTTTCTAGCCTCTTCAGTACCGCAGAAATCGCAATTTAGAAAGTTTTTTGCTCCTGCAACCCTCTAAGGGTTGTGATACCGACATAAAATATAGCTTACGTTTGAGCAGGTTCTATCACCATCAATTTGCAACCATTATGTTTGAAATCGGTAACGTATTTCATACAATTGTATAAAAATCGTAATTTAGAACGCTTTTCGCTCACTTCATCTTGTTAAATTTGGAATTTTCTTTCGACAATTCTTAGAAAGCATTTGCATCTTTGAAGTAATTACCATTCCAAATTTAAAATGTTAGCCCTCCCCCACTCTTTAACACAAAAAAACGCAATTTAGAACGTTTTTTGCTCCTGTAACCACCAGGTGGTAGTGTCAAGAACGTATAATATAGGTAATGTTGGTGCGGGGACTGTAACCATCAATTTGAAAACATTACTTCTGAAATCGGATTATATTTACTGAGATTGCGTAGAAATCGCTATTTAGAATGTTTTTAGAACGCTTTTCGTTTATTTTCACCCCATTTAAATTTCAAATTTTTAAGGAACTTTTCTCAGAGAGCATTTACATCTCATAAGTAAATACCATGCCAAATTTCCAGTTGCTAGCCCCTTCAGTATCACAAAAATCACGATTTAGAACGTTTTTTTAAATTCAACCGCGAGGTGGTAGTGACGCCGACATGAAGTAGATCCTATATTGGAGCAAGGGCTGTCATCATCAATTTCCAAACATTACTTTTGAAATCGGTTGGGTACTTTCTGAGATTGCGTAGAAATCGCCATATAGAACGTTTTTTAGAACTGTTTTCGCGCATTTTCACCCCTTTTAAATTTCGAATTTTTTATGAAAAGTTCTTAGAGACCATTTATATTTTATAAGTAACTACCACTCCAAATTTCATGTTTATAGGGCCTCCAGCAACACAAAAATCATATTTCCTAACGTTTGTTTTGCTCCTGCATCCCTTTTGGGGGGTAATGGCACCGACATAAAATGTAGCCTATGTTGGAGCAATGGTTGGCACCATCATTTTGACACCATTATTTTTGAAATCGGTTTGGTATTCGCATTTTCACCTCTTTTAAATTTCGAATTTTTTAAGAAATGTTCTTAATGCCAAATTCCATGTATCTGGGCTCTTTAGTAACACAAAAATCGCAATTTCGAACGTTTTTTTTGCTCCTGCACCCCCTTTAGTGGTAGTGGAACCGACATAAAATGTAGCCTATGTTGGAGCAAGAGTTATCACCATCATTTTGACACCATTATTTTTGAAATCGGTTTGGTACTTCTTGAGATTGTGTAAAAATCGCCGTTTAGAACGTTTTTTAGAACGCTTTTTGCGCATTTTCACCCCTTTTAAATTTCGAATTTTTTATGAAATGTTCTTAGAGATCATTTATATCTAATAAGTAACTACCATGCAAAATTCCATGTATCAGGGCCCTTCAGTAACACAAAAATCGCAATTTCGAACGTTTTATTGCACCTTCATCAGGTTTAGGGGTAATGGCACAGGCATAAAATGTAGCCTATGTTAGAGCAAGGGTTGTCCCCATCATTTTGACACCATTATTTTTTTTAATCGGTTTGGTACTTCTTGAGATTGCGTAAAAATCGCCATTTAGAACGCTTTTCGCGCATTTTCACCCCTTTTGAATTTTGAGTTTTTTAAGAAATGCCCTTAGATATCAATAGTATCTTATAAGTAACTACCATTCCAAATTTCATGTTTCTAGGACCTTCAGTAACACAAAAATCGCATTTTTAGAACGTTTTTTTCTCCTGCACCCCCTTTTGGCCAGTTGTACGGACATAAAATATAGCCTATATTCTAAGTTGGACTAACACCATCATTTTGATACCATTACTTTTGGAATCGGCTCGGTAGTTCCAGAGCTTACCTCCTACAAATAAACAATTTTTACCTCTTTATAAGATTAGTATAGATAGTATAGATAGATAGGGTAAGATTTAATGTCCAGTTATGGGAACACTATGTAAAATGTTGTAATTTTGCAAAAATGTCAAAATATATTAACTAAAACACTAAGTAAAAACTAAAACACTAATAAAAGATTGACATCTTCGCCTTCTACTGAGAAATAGCCCAAAATTCTTAACAAAACTCCTCTGCGTCCGGCAAACAGGCAGTTTTTTAGAGATTTGAGACTGCTCTAATTACCCCCAAAATGTGAATTAATGAACAATATGGTTTCTCGGGACTACCTTGTATCTTCGAACTGACAAATAAATGAAGTTTTTGTTCAAAGAGTGAGGTCCCGAGTCAAATTATTCTAATACTGCTACTTCTGTGTGGATTTACACAACAAATCTTGATATTTGACAGACAGCAAACCCCATGAATCAGCGATATTTCACATGTATGTACAGTAGCTCTAAGGATGACTTCACTTTAATCCTCCACAGCTTCCAACAAATGGTAACACATAACTTGCCGAACTTCATAGTCTTCAACTTTAAAGTTATGCACAGTTTGAATACGGTAGGCAAGTATAATAAATGATAACTAAGAATCGCAATGTGGAGAACGGGTTGAGTCTTCTTGTAAAAAATGTGAGGTTATATAGGCGTAACTGCTTCTTGCACAATATCTCTGCTATCAGAGGTCGGCCTGAAAAATCTTCATCATTAACGCTGACATCAATTCGCTTGAATGTTTTTAATACGTGTTTAATAGCCATTCTTGTAGCGGTTGATTTTCGGAATTTACGAATGGAATCCTTCTGCTGCTATTCATACGTTAATCCGCATAAGCAAACGCAAACAATGTCAATCCTTTTTACTTCCCTCTATCTTTACAAGAAAGTATTGGATTCATGAAAATTTTCGAATTCCGGTTTTCGACGGATTTACATGTTTTAGGGGTCAGAGAACCCGAAAAACATTTTTTGCAAAATGTCTGTCTGTGTGTGACACAAATTTTGTGGGCGCTCTGTCTCAATAACTAATGACCGGAATTCAATAAAATTTTATATTCAGTTAGTCCCTGATATAAGTTGGTGCTGATTAGTTTCTGGTGTAAATCGCTCAACAGGTGGCGCTGTTATGCAGCATTTTTCACGATTCCCACAATAGCTCAATCTCCAGAACTAATGCACGGGGGCTAATCAGATTCAATTAGTCCTTGACATGAATTGACGTTTTATACATTTTGGTGTAAATTACTCAACAGGTGGCGCTGCTATGCTGCATTTTTTGCGATTTTCGTAATAGCTCTATCTCAAGAACTAATGCTTGGATTTTCAACAAACTTCAGATTCAGGTATACCTTATAAATTATTGCTGTTTATGTTTTGGTGCAAATCGCTCACCGCGTGGCGCTGCTATGCAACATTTTTCAGAATTTCCGCCATAACTCTATTTCAAGAATTAATGCACGAATTTTCATCAAACTTCAAATTCAGATATCCTTTGATATGAATTGGTGCTAAATTGATGAAATTTCTTGTACTATTTAAGTCCTTGGGGACGAGCGTCTTTTACAGAATTTTTAATCTTTAATCAACGGTTTTTAAAACAGAAATTTTTGCCTAATTGAATCGGGAAAATGCTCGGATTAAATAAGGCAAAATTTACAATAAAAATTTACTGCTGAAAATAATCCCCGATTCTGAGCACCTTAAGCGGCACGAATACCGATCGCTCGTCGCCAAAGGGTTGAATGATTTAATTGACGTGATTTATATAGAAGAAAGTTTTGTGGTGGCCACAACATACTAGTTACTGTTGAAAGCATAACGCAAGCTAACTAAATATTAAAAAAAAAAACAAAAAAAGAAAGAAAGAGAAGTGTTTATTAATTCGGTTTGTCTGTCTGCCTGTGCTCTAATACGCGTAAATATACTCGGATTATCATACGATTCATATACGTTATTAACAGTGGTGTAGTCGTAAAAAAAACAGAGGGTAAACGCTCTAAGCAGAGGGTATACGCTCAAGGCAGAGCGTATACCCTAGAGTGTATATACTATAGCTTTCTTGCGAAACAGAGGGTATACGGTGTTTCTTAAAAAAATCCAGAAGGTATACGGCGTATACCCCCGTATACCCTCCACTACATCCCTGGTTATTAAGTTTCGTATGGCATGTCCGGTATTGAAAATGAAGTGTGTAGTGTTAATAGTTCGTTTACACCGGTATTGAAAATGAAGTGTGTAGTGTTAATAGTTCGTTTACAGAGATACTCAAAAGAACTTCGTTACAATACGGTCTATGCTGAAAAATCTTTTGCAGCGTATTTTAACGATGTTATACTATTTCAAACGTATTGAAATTAATATATAACACTGAGGTGCACTACAAGATGCTTAATAAAGGATATAATGTGCATAACATTCATCGTTCATTTACAGGGACATGCAAAAGAATTCAGTTACAGTACTGTACATGAAAAATAATTGCTGAAAGTGCGTTTTCTGTTGTGATACGCGTTTTTAAATTTAACCAATTATTTTGCATATTTCTTGGGGTGTATAAATTCTATAAATCATACACAGGGCTGCACAAAAGAGCTTCAGTACATTTTCTTTTATTGATAGGTACTGCTGAAGAAGATTTGAATAGTACTAATACGTTCCTAATTCAACTAAAGTTTACCATACTACCTAGTATATATACAAATCAATAGTTCATATACAGGCATGCACAAAAGAACTCGGGTATTTTCAGGATTATTAATGATAATTCCTGAAATTGGGTTCTCAAGTGAGTTATGAATTTTCCAAATTGTTTATTTAGACGTCGTTTTCACCTTGTTAAACTGTGAAGTTTTGTTAAAGTATTATGGAAGTGTTGTAAAGTGCTTCATAATCTATGCTTGACGCATTATTTTTCGTTATTGTTTATGTATGTTAATGTTATGTACGTATTTTTTAGTTTTTAAAATAGTTCTCTGTTGCAGTTTGTTGGTATAGTGTGGCGTGAGAGGTTTGACGCATCATTTACTCCATTGTTTTCGCAACTCGTAAACAGTTGTCACCATAAAAATTATTTCGCTATTTAGCACTTGTGGCTGGCTAACGAAAAGTATATTAAAATAAATGTATTAATCTATAAGTAATTTCTAAAAATAGTATAGCGTTGTATTGTCATCGGAAACACAACTGTGCGCATATTTTTTTTTATAAACCTACCTTATCAGGAAGTGAGTGAAAAATAGATTACAAAATTCTATCTTTACATACAAAAATTGTATAAAAGTAAAAATAGTTTTTCTTTTTTTTTTAAACTAGGGGTCTCTGACCTCTGCCCCCTACAGGTTACTATCGCCAAACCCCGTTCAGATACCGCAGACTCTAAAAACAAGTTAATTTGATCAGCTATAAAAAGATTACAGAAGATTGAATTATAATTAAACCAGAACGAAAAATCATGCGTACAGCACAGATTATAAAACACTTTCCAACACATTCAGAATACTATAACAAAACTTCCCTGCTATTACTATGAATAGTCGTTAAAATGTACTATTTTTTGTGCATCCCTGTACGTGTATAAGATCTACAAATATGCATGCAGTGTAGTCGTAAAAAAAAACAGAGGCTACACGCTCTAGGCAGCGGGTATACGCTCAAGGCAGAGGGTATACCTTAAACCCTAGAGGCATGTAGTATAGGTTTTTTGAGAAACAGGGGGTATACGGTGTTCTGCAAGAAAATCCAGACGGTATACGGTGTATACCATCAACTAAATCCCTGTATCTATGCTCACATTGAAAATTTCCACTCAGCAATTTCCGCCAATAAACGGATGTTGTTGAAACCTTTTGTGCAACCCTGTACAGGATCTATAGAATTTATACACACCAAGTAATATTTAAAAAATAATTAAATTTAAAAACACATACCACAACTGAAAACGCACTTCCAGCAATTATTGTTCACAGGCTTCAATCGTTCAATTATTGTTCATTTTCTTCTCTAGCCAAATTATTTTGGGTGTCCCTGCAAATGAACTTTAAATTCCATGCTCACCACGCTCTATAATAAGAACCTTGCAGTACACTTCAGTCAGTGATAAATATTAATTTTAATATGTTCAAAATAGTGTCATTGAAAATCACTGCAAGCGATTTTTCCCCATAAACCGTAACGGAATTTTTTTGAGTGGCCCTGTAAATGAACCGAAAGTGCTACGCACTTCGTCTGCAATACGAAATATGCCATAGTGATACCCAATAACATATATCCATTTCATAGCAATTGGACTATATTTACCCGAGTTAAAGAACGGACAGACAAATCGAATTCATAAACACTTTTCAACTATGTTGGAAAGTGTTAAAAACCAGTAGCGATTTCCCTGTAAACGGGACCCTTTAATTGATACCCACACAGTGAGCGTGTTCAGAAGTGCACTTCGCGACGCGCGCGCTCAGAAGTTTATGCCATGGAGTAGGTCTTATCGAAGAAAGGAATTTTAACATAATTCAATTATTTCATTATTTTTATGGTTCAAAAAAGGTAAAACCAACGACTATATTTCTTCATCCTTCCAAAACATGGTTTTCGTAACAGGAATACATGCCTATGTTCACTCAGATAAAATCTAAAATAGTCGGGAAAAACATCACGTGACCTTCTTTATCTACTTTAGCCCATTTAGCATTTAAAATTAGTTAACCAACCGCACGCAAACTCCGCGCGAGCTGCTCAAAAAAATTGTGTGGGCGATTTGATCACGTGATTGTGCGTTTTCTGCTATGTGTTATTGGTTGTGCTTTGTTTGGTAGGTTGATTGATACAATTTAAGAATTCAACTGGTGATTTGACTTGGACTTGGAAGAGATATGGAGAGGAGTACCAGGAATCAGCGACTCCGCACCTCCGGTAGTAACCTGTGGTAGAAACATTCAAACCATAGCCAATGTCCAGAACATCTGGAAACGCGTAAAGGAAAAGCTCCCCAATATAAATATATTAAAAAAAAAAAAAAAAAAAAAAAAAAAAGGCCATTTAAAGGCACCAAACAAAAAGATATAAAAATACAAAAATAAAAGTTAATGAAGTTAAAAAGGATTAATAGAAGATATTTAAAAGCAATAATTACAAATAAGAATAAAAACAAAATTTACAAGAAGTTAAGTAGTGAGCAACCAGGGAAAAATAACCCTATCAAAGCGACAGTAGTGGCCTAACCAGGGTCGATATTCTCAGGGAGATGAAGAGCGGCACGAGGTCTACGCCCTCGGGCCCGTTCATCATATACAGAAATATTATGGAAAATAGGATTAGGAATGTCAGGAATGCTATTGAAAAATTTTGTAGCTTGATTTTTGATGACAGATCTGATCGGTGGAACTTTGACGTCATGGTGGATTGTAGTATTTCTCTTGTACCAAGGTGCACGGACGATACCACGAAGAGTCTTATTTTGAAGGATCTGAATTTTTTGAAGGTTTGTTTTAGCAGCAGAACCCCAGATCTGGGCACAGTAGAGAAGTATGGGGCGAAGAACTGTCTTATATAACAGTATTTTATTGCCCATACTCATCTCATCACTATTCAACTGGTGATCTAAAAATTTTAACTTTTTAACAATTTTCTTTTTATTTATTTAAAAATGATTTATCAGTTGATTTATATCTTCTGTGATAAATAGAATGCTGTTAGTAAACCAAAATTCTGATACCAACATATGAGATTTGTTTGTAATCTACTATACTGGATGGATTTCAATGGAATTTGCACTGTTAGTTAGACAGTTTTTCAGAGTAGGTTTTAATATATATATTTATTTTATGATTGCATATTTTAATACCGTGTGGATAACAGACCAAGATACATCATAAAACATGAGAAATAAATGGCATTCAAAATTCTGTTAGTATAAGCAAAATACTTACTTATACTTTCAGTAAAAAATTTATAAACATTCTAATCATACTTTATTCATTACAAACTAGACAGCAGACCTATATATTTTATCTCTTTAAAAAATATATGTACAGATATTTTTAGTTAAAATAATTTACAACTATTACATTTTATTTTTATAATGTTCAAAGTAGAATATGATTTTTAGCCTAGTCTCGATAAAAATTCACTCGTAAAGTACTAAAAAAAAAAAAAAAAAAAAAAAAACCAAGGAATTATTCTACGTGCAAAAGGATATTTTCGCACAATATATATATTTTTTTCATTTGGATTTGCTTAATGTTTATATCATTATACATATACATACTACATATATAATCACTTAGAAACAAAACTTTGAATATTTAAAAGGCGTTCAGATCTAAAACTTTCATCTCGAAATACCTCATTTTCTCACATTTAAATGAGTATTTTATTATTATAATAAAAATGCACGTGCCTCTGTATAACAAAAATAAAAATATATCTTCATCAAAAATATCTTATTCATTATGAAAAATATAAAACAACCAATAAACAAAACAACAACAAAAAAATTGTGACACAATGTGGGACTGGAGGGATTCGAACCCACTATCCCTAGAGTTCACTGCCTTATCCATTCGGCCATCCAGCATACGTTCCTTTTGCAACAGGATATCTTTATAATTCGCACCTTAATTAATCAAATCCATGATCTGTTCCTGAACATACTACGTGTTATTCCATACATGATATGGACCCACTCCATGTTCCTGTCTCCTGAGCTCGCGCGCGTAACGCGCGTGCTTCTTGAACACACTCAATGATTAACCTCAATGGTTTGTAGTCTGCTAACCCAGAAGTGATCGCAAACTTGAGTGAAGTGAAGTCATTACGGTGACGGCAATTTAGCATGTAAACAATTTCTCCTTCTGCTGCACGTTTTCAACCCTTCTGTTTGTTGTTTCTAACAAAACTTCCTCTTTTTGCTATAATATGAGAGGATAATGACCTCTCTCATCAAATTTTAAAAATTATCGAGAAAGTTGCATCACCATTATAAACTGGAATTCCGATATTTTTATGTACGAGGATAAGTGATTTGTCGATTTTGAAATAAGTTACATAATTCGCACTTTAGAGGTTGCTTGTGTAATGTTTTAAAGTTTATTTTACATATTGCAATAATTTTATTACGCTGCTTGTATTTGTATATTATAAGGTAAGGAAATCATTGTAACATAAACTTCTTGAGCAATATATTATTTTTGTTGATCTTTTAAAAGTATTCCTTATAAACTTTTTGAAATATATTTGATAGTATGTACAGATTATATTTTTCCTACGCATATATTTTACATATTTTGTATATTATTTACTATATAGGGGAAGACGGGATACAATGAAACACGGGGTACAATGAAACATTACTTGTAAAATCAGTCAAATTTGTCATAGAGAGTTGCAGTTTATATATATGTTATACAACTATATGTTCCAATTACTGATGTGATTTGGATACATTCAGACTTCTACAACAGTAGCAATAGAAGATTATTGCTTTTACACCATTGAAAGTAACTTTCTTTACTAAAAGTAATTTTGTTTATTTTTCCTTGTTGTTATATGTAATAATTATTTTTTCTATACATTGTTTTCTTTGGGTTGTTGTCTTCATACCTCCAAAACCAAACTAAAAAAAATAAATATTAGAAGTTTGAAAATAAATTTTTATTTAGTAACCTCAGTGCGGGGTACAATGAAACACTTGCAGACGGGGTACAATGAAACATGTTTTATTATAGTAATAAAAGTAGTAAATAGAATATATTAGAAGTAAGAGTAGGAAAACAGAAAAAAAAAAGAGTTTTGTTCTAACCAGGTCAGTAAAAAATGCTCTTGTTAAGCAATTAAAAAACAGAAAGAGAAAAAAAGCTGAGAAGGGATTGTTTTGTAAACAAACTCTGCCTGCTACAGACTCTGATGATGATCCAGATTTTTTTCCAGGCCCAGCTGGTCATCGAGGTACTAAGAATGAGATATTCACACACAACATGTATGGCACAAGCAGTATCCGTATAAATGAAAACATAAGGAAATATATACTGTTGGGGAAATCATACATTTAAATGAAGTCAAATGTGAAATACTTGATATAAAGACTCCAACCTAGGTTTTTTTTTTTTTTTTAGAAACTTACATTTAAAAAAAAACTCATTCTGTTGAAACTACCACCCCATATTCCTTCAGGATCAACTGAAATATAAACAGAAATGCTAACTTTTGAAACTGACTTGCACCAATTTAATGTAAAATGAAAGGTATTTCTTAAACTAATAGAATTTTCTTATTTTTCATCTTAGACTATACTATTTTTATCAATTTCCTTATTAATCAAGTTTTGTTTTTATCTCATTTTTCATAAAATAAACTATACTGGGTGAAAATTGCTTCTATCATTTGGAGTGTTTCATTGTACCCAGAGCCCGATCAAGCTGAAGTTGGGCCCAGGGCCTGTTAAAAAGTTGGGCCCCCCTACCTCCCCATTCCCGGCGACATTTTCAGAAAAAAAGTAGGTTTATTGGATGAGCTGACAAACTTGTTTGGGTGAAAGTTTCAAGTTTACAAAAAAAAAATTAACTTACAAGAATAATCAAGAAAATGAATTACCGTCCACTTTCTCAAATAAGCATTTGTATAATTCACAAACATCTATGATCCACAGTTTATGTTGCAGAATAAATGAGGACGTCTTTTTCAAAACTCACCTTATCAAAAACCATAAAAATTGTGTTTCCCTAACAGTCTAGTAATCATTTTAAACTATAATTCTGACATTGTAAAATCCTCGTTTATATTGAAACGAATAGACACAGTATGCAATTTTTGGCATTTTCCCCAAATTTGATTTTCTGAATATGGTAAGTTTTGAAAATTATAGGTACTCTCAAATTGAAAAGGACATTTACAGAAAAATTAAATATGGAGGTTTTTTATTACAGTAAAACTTTTTTTTTAACGTCAGGGACCAAAATATAAAATGCAAATAGTGGAAAAACTTAAATTGTGAGAAAATACACACAAATCTGTGGGCCCCTAAAATTGGTGGGCCGAGGCCCCGGAGGCCCGTGCATTAATCAGGCCCTGATTGTACCCCAGTATGTGTTTCATTGTACCCCGGCATACGGGGTACAATGAAACACTGTAAGACATTTATTTTTTGTTATTTTTCAAGCATAAAGATATTGTTTAGAACCTAATAAAAATTTGTTTAGATGGGGAAAATACAAGATTAAAAATATGCATTAATTATATTTTTGTGCATGCAAAATTGTGGATAGGAAAAAAAAATTAGTAAATTTTGTTTCATTGTACACCGTCTTCCCCTACAGTGGCGCAGACAGAATTTCTCTGTAGGGGGCGAAAGTTGTTTGTAGTTCAGGTTCGCCGTTTATTTGAATCACCGGTTAAGCGAATCAGCATTTTTAATAAATGTTATTTTTTCCGATATTAGAATCAGCATAGAAAACAGTTTTGTGTTACAAATGTAGGCACAGATGTCATATACGCACCACATTGGTGCGATTTTTCCTGACACCAATTTGGCAAAAACCTTGTTTTTGAATACCAGTTACATACTGGGTGTCCCAAAAATGACTGATGGATTTTAAAATTCAATAACTTGCAAACGGTGACAGATATTAAAAAAATTCTTGCAGGAGTGTTATGTATGATGTCAGAAGTTTTTTTACAGTGATTCTTGATTTTAGTTCGAATTTCAAACAATAGATAGCGCTGAGAGCAATTAAGGTTCTCAGTCCAGACCTGATTTTTGGTATATCAGGATCCATTCAATACATTTTTATCTCCCTTTTTATTGCATGGAAGAAGAGAGAGGGGCCGAAAAAGCGAGCCTGGATTTAACGGTTATTGCTTGCAGCGCCAACTATCGATGCTATATTGTAACTAAAACTGATAATCGCAGCATAAAAACTCCTGACATCTCGCATAACACTACTGCAAGAATTTTTTTAATATCTGTAACTGTTTGCAAGTTATTGAATTTTAAAATCCATCAGTCATTTTTGGGACACCCGGTTATGGGGTAGAGATGTGCCAGTAATGGACACCCTTAAGGAATTTCTTTAAAAATTGTTTTTTTAATTAATAGTTATAATTATTATATTCCAGTTTTTTCAATATTAATCTATCAACAATATTTATCCATTCTTATTGTCTCATTTCCCAATATGAATTAAAATTTAATTGTAAATAACAGAAATATATCAAAACACCTAAAATGCCAGTAATGGACACCCCCATAAAAAGTAATAAATAATTGCTTTTATGAATGTATTTAGAACCAGAATTTAATGAAAGCATTCTTATGAAACAAAATAGTTATTTTCAAATAAGTTTAACAATTAGAATACTGGTAATTAATAAAATTTTGTATAATCATTCACTGTTTGCATCAATTATTGTAATTATCAGATCAGAAGTTCGATATTTTATTTAATTTAGATGGATAGTTTAAAATACTAAATATCAAGCAATTATTTACAGCTATTAAATTATTGAGGCAGCAAGGGGGCTTAGATGCCGTATGTTCCCTCCGCCGTTGTTGTTTTGAAATGTTTGGCGATTTTTTGTTGGCGTGTTGACGGTGGTTATGGATATGGCAACCTCGATATGTTGAATGTCGTGTGACGTGTCGTTCTGGCAACCGAGAAGTTAATGCTGGAATATTGTGAATGTATTTTGATATCGTATTGTATAGTTCTGCCTTTTTATTTTTATGTGAAATTTATTGAATGTATTTGATTAACTATGTTTTCTGTAGTCCGTTTAAACGCTGTTGTTGAAATAATTAGGAAATATGAGGAAATTTTGGCAAGAAAAGAAGGTTTGTTTATAGTTTGTGAATACGTATTGATAAGCCTATTTAGGAAAATGTCGGCGATAATATTTCGAGCTGGATCTTTCAAGAAAGCAGATGTTTGTTAAGGTATGTTGATAATTTTATGTATTTTACTGCTTTTGAGTTTTTTACATTTTGTGATTGCTAGAAAGCGAGAATTACTGAATTTTGAGAATTCTATATCGCGCGAAATGCTGAATTCGGCGATGTTTGTTATCGGAAAATGTGCGCGAAGCGCACATACAACGATTGCTGGTTGCCATTTTAGCGAATTTTGTTTTTTATGTGTATTTTTGCTTTAAAAGTTTTTTATATTTTGAGATTGCTAGAAAGCGAAAACTGCTGAATTTTGAGAATGCTATATCCGAGAAATGCTGAATTCGGCGATGTTTTTTTTCGGAAAATGTGCGCGAAGCGCACATACAACGATTACTGGTTGCCATTTTAGCGAATTTTGTTTTTTATGTGTATTTTTGCTTTAAAAGTTTTTATATTATGAGATTGCTAGAAAGCGAAAACTGCTGAATTTTGAGAATGCTACACCTCGAGAAGTGTTGAATGCAGTGATGTTTTTTTTTCGGAAAATGTGCGCGAAGCGCACGTACGAGAATTACTGGTTGCCATTTTAGCGAATTTTGTTTATTATTTACATTTTATTTTCGTTAAGCCAAACATGCGTATAAACCGGTGCTTGGCGACATTTACTACTTGGCGGAAAAAGGGTTTTCACGCCAAGAAAATTCCAAGATGGCGGCCGGGGGGAACTTATGCCATCTGTTCCCAGCAAGGGATTTAAAAGGTAATAATTAAAAAAAAAGTTTTGGAGTATTAGTATATAGTTTCATCCAATTACTTTTTAACAATTAAACTTCCAGAGATTACTTGATATATTACTTGTAATAATTAATATTACAAATATGAAAGAATATTAATATTACAAATATGGGGGGGGGGGGGGGGGGACAGTATCCCCGACAGGGAGGCTGAATTCATAATATATATTGAAGGACTCCATGAGCCCGGGCCTGTCCCGAACAGTGTTAAATTCAGACACTTTTCTCCGGGGAGGATTTCTGTGGCTCCAGGGGGAGGGGGGGTGCACTTTTTGACCATTAAAAGCACAAAATCTCAAATCTTCCGGGGGGAATGTCCCCCTTCCCGGGCCACCCCCTGAATTCATCCTGGTCCCGAAGCCCGAGATCGGTAAAAGTTTATTTCATTAAACTCGGGCCGGGCTTAATTTTATTTGAAAACTCGGTACGGGCTCGGGCTAAATTTTAGCTTTTGAAAAGTTGGTCCGGGCCTGAACTTCATTTTTCCCGGGACACATCTGGGTCTTAAATTTTTTCTGTAGATTCGGGACGGACCGGACTGTATTCACTGGACTTCGGAATCTTTTTCCGGACGGTAATGTCGTGGTAACTTTTCTCCTTTATTAGTGGAGTAAATGAACAATAAAACATTTTTTTTTTGTTTCTTTTTTTCCGTTTTTTTTAAATAACAGATGGAATACGTTGGTTAATCACGAGAAAAACATAAAATTTTTGCATTTTGGCATATCCCGAAACGCACAGATCTCTAACACTCACAGTGCAATTTAAATTAGAGATGACTTGCAGAGGGACAAAAGATTTTAATTCGAAATATAAATTTCAGAGCCTGTCAAAGAATATTGTAGATAAATAAAGTGATAAAAAGCTCTTAAAGTTATTTTTGAAGCACCTCACTAGTCACCTAATCTGTATAGGCCACACTTTCGAACCCGAAAGGAAAAACTTTGCCTCGTACTCTTCTTCATCTTCCACCCAGCAACGTCCCAATAAGAGGTCATTCAATATTATAGATTTTACTTGCACATACAATGACGGTCAAAAGTTTCCGGCCACTTAGTCTCTTTGATTTGTTTGACAGAACGTTTCAGCGAAGAAGAAGCACAATTGCTCCAAAAGTTAGGAATAAGTAAAGTACCTCTGACCACGTGATCATTTTGATTGGATACTGAAGATACTTGATGCAAAGGGGAGGAATTCGAAATTCGTGTTTGCAAAAGTTTCCGGCTATTCGTCATCCGTTAGTTTTTGCTATCGGTAAAGTGTTTTTTGGCCATGTTTGTTAATTAATCAAAGTGAATAACGCATTTGAAATTCAAAAGTGAAAAGTTGAACAATTTATTCTTCCTAAACGAGTGATTTATTTGTCACTAAAGGGACAATCCTCTCGTGAGATTGCGGCAAAGTTGTCGATTGGAAAATTTACTGTGAACGATATTTAAAAAATATATAAAGATGGTCATGGCCTTCGGAATTTGCCACGGTCGGGTAGACCCTGGAAAACGACTATTCGTGTGGGCAAAATTATCAGGAGAAAAGCAGTTGTTGACCTGCATAAAAATGCCGCTGCAATTCCCCGCGATTTATGGCATTAAAATATTGCTGAAATAAGTCGGTCTACCGTGTTAAGATGCTGTGACGTAGGTCTTTATGGAATAGTCAGCATTAAAAAACCTTTCATAAGTAAATAAAACAGAGGGCCCGACTGGCATTTGCCAAGGATTACAAAAACTGGAAAAAAGTACTATTTTCCGATGAATCGTTGTTCAATCTTTTGGGGAGTGATAACAGACTCTACAACCAATGACCTAAAAACAAAAAATAGCATTCGAGATATGTTATTCCTACAATGAAGCATGGCGGAGGACACGTTATGCTGTGGGGAGCATTTTCTGGAAAATGTGCCTGTCCGTTATTTGAAATCCGCAGCAAGATGAATAGTGCAATGCATAAGGATATCTTGCAAGATCTTTTGTTGCCTTATTGGAGGAAAAATTGCAATCGCAACTATTTGTTTCATCCTGATAACGACCAAAACCATACATGGAAGCTCGTCAAGCAGTGGCTTTTGCACAAAAAAATTCCGCTTTTTATATGGAAAGCCCAATCACTCGATCTGAATACTATAAAAAACCTTTTAAACTAACTTGAAAACGTGTGTGAAATTATAAATATTCCAATTCAGGAGCATTTTCACAAAAATTGCAAGAAACGCGGAAATAATTAACATTGACGATCTACAACCGTTCATTGAATCGATGCCACGTTGCTGCGCAGTAGTACTTATTGCTAAATGTATGAATACAAAATAGTAATTGTAAATGCTGTTGTTCACTGTTATTTTCTGTTATAACACTATTTTTTCCAAACTTGCCTAGGTGGCCGGAAACTTTTGAGAACATGCGTTTTCTGTTGCAATTTATTTTGTCAATTAAATTTATTAATATTTACTTTTTATTCCATAAATAAGTTCCTATCTATTATGTCAATAAAGTGTATAAGCATCACTTTGAGATTCATCTTCATATGGGTATACTTACAAATTAACGAAAAATTTTATGCTGGTCGGAAACTTTTGACCGCCACTGTATATGGCTCATACACAGCAGCGTGTGAGCGATAAATTATGGAACAGTTCTCCGGTTATGAGTCGAACCACTGCGGGCCACCTGCCCCTTAAGAAAATGCAAAGGTCTAGAAACAAGAGCCCCACATCAGGTAAGGTGGTAACCAATTTTGTTCAAAATGCGGTTCGTGTTCAGGCCGGGTTGTATTTTAATGTCAGACGTAACTGAAAAAAATCAGCGGACAAATCTTTATAGAAAACGCATGAAGTGATAAAAAATTGTTTTAATTTATAATTATTTAAATTTGTTAGTGAAAGTGTCATCGTGAAAACTAGCCAGGGTTGCAAAAAAGCCGGCTAAAATTAAAAAAAGCCAGGCTGGCGGCTTTTATTGGTTTTAACCGGCTTTTTTTGGCCAAAATTGGCTTTTATACTGAGAATCATTTTAATTATAAACGACACATTTTAATGTGTTTTTTAATTAGTTTTAAATACATTTAATTGAGGTAGAAATCAATATAACCCAATTTTTCAATAATGTGAAAACATTAATATTGGAATAAAAGGCCATACCAATTGCTTTGTTTGGTTTACACTGACCTTAACACCCTTCTTTTTTTTTTAAACTGTTTTATAAAATTAAAAAGGACAATGGTTGCTTAGTTATATATTTTATTAACTAATTTTAAGAGATATTAATAATTCAAGTCTTATTTTATTTCTCGTAAACATTTATTTAAAATCGCACATAAAGTCATTTAATAAAAACATCATTTCTCTCTATTAAAACAGTATTATGAATAACATATGCATTAATTTATCCATGAATATGCACTATTTTAAATAGCAACTAGCTTTTCAAAATTCTAATTCAACAGGTTTTATTTGAGATTTTTTTTAAAAAAAATTGTTCTCTTTATTTTATGCACTTACATGTACTAAAATTTCCTCAAATGTTATATCCTTCCTAATTTCTCTTTCAACATTGTTCATTCTACGATTTTAATCTGTCCGTATGGACATATCTGGAATAAGTTACATAACAACTTACAAGGGAACCACTTTTGGTGTTGCTCGCACCTAGCATCGAGACCTGGTGCGTTTTGTAGCCCTATACATAAAAGTTAGATAACCGAAAAAAATTTTCTGTTAAAATAATATTTTATATACTTTTTTATACTTTTAATTTTTTATTATTACATATTTATTTGTTTATTTCACGCCAAAAGTGAGTTAAGTCGCCAAATATGGCGCTACAATTTTTCCGCCCGCTTTATCCAAAGAGAAAATGTACAGAACATATTGCTAGAATTATATGAGATTTCTTTTTTATAATTGATAGCATAAGAAACAAATATTAGGTTTTTATTTTTTTTTTTCTATGCAGACGATAAATACATAAGTAATAAATATAATTCTATAAAAGCTTCGAAGATCATTGAAAACTATTTTTTAGTGAAATACAAAATGAGCAAACTCTTTATTTTGAAATCGAATGAAATAAAGTTTCGAATGTTTAAAATGAAATGTTGCTGTATTAAATGGTCCTTTTGTATAAGTAATCATAAAGTAAATTAATATTTTTACACAATTTAGAAAAATTACTGCGGCGAAATATGTCGGACATTGCAATTTTTAGCTATTACAAATTCAGCTATGACATTTGGCTAGGGTTGCCAGAAAGCTCTACTTTTGAAAATAAACGTCAACCGTTTCCCCGCCAAAAATATGAATATAAAGTTGCAATTTTTCAAAATAAAATTTGTGGGTTTTTGAAGGAATTTTCAAACTTTATTCAATATTTTATACTTATTATTAACTAATTTTTATTTTTAAATGCTTTTCTTTGAAAAAATTTAATTTTAATAGCCCGGTCAGTGGTCTCGAAAATTGCATTTTCAGAAAGTTATGCTGCTGTATAATCAAGAAATATTATTTTAACAGAAAAATTTTATCGATTCTCAAACTTCATAATATAGCAGGGTTTGCCCAAGTGGGCCCGCCCGAAAAAACCCACCCAGGTTTTTTCGGGCGGGCCCACTTGAAAAAACCCATTGTGGGTTTTTTCAAATTTTCTCATGTTTTCACAACTGTAACATTATTTAATATAAGGCATGAGAATGGGTGAAAACTGGAAAATTGGATTAGCAGTCAGTGGCTGTTAGACAGGGTTTGCCCAAGTGACCACTTGAAAAAAAAAACATTGTGGGTTTTTTCAAATTGTCTCATGTTTTCACAACTGTAACATTATTTAATCTGATGGGTTTTTCGAGCAGGACCACTTGAAAAAAAAAAAACATTGTGGGTTTTTTCAAATTTTCTCATGTTTTCACAACTGTAACATTATTTAATCTAAGAAATGAGTATGGGTGAAAACTGGAAAATTGGGTTAATAGTCAGTGGCTGTTAGACAGGGTTTGCCCAAGTGGGCCCAGCCCGAAAAACACGCCCAGGTTTTTACGGGCATTGAAAAAAACCCGATGTGGGTTTTTTCAAATTTTCTTGTGCTTTCACTATTGTATCCTTATTTAATCTAAGGTTTGAGAATGCAAAGATAAAGGCCAATTTAAATATATTTCAAAAGAACCAGATTTAAAGGAATTTCTAAGCAGAGATAAAATGACCAAAAAAGAAAAAAGAAGGAAGATTTTCATGCCTGTAATCTAAAATGTATTCAAATGCTTTAAATCTTAATGCATGCAAAAAGATTGCACTTGAACCCCATCCTGATTGTTTGCATTGTTATAGCTTTTAAGATTAATCATCCCATTTATTATCCTGCTTCAATGTTCAAAGAAAGTGTATAGGAGTTTTCCACACAAAAATGGTTCAGATTATGGCAAAAAAGAGTGAAACAGATAAGTTTCCTCCTGGATTTTGTGAATTTTTTCTTTACATTCAGTACCAGCTACCTCTGCTTCAATCGAACAATACTTTTCCACATTTGGTCTGGTTTGGAGCAAGTTACGTAATCATTTTGGAGTTGATAAAGCAGCAAAGCTAATAATAAGTGTATCGCCATTTGTGATATAAATTTACAAATGTTACTGACTTCTATGACAATCTAATTTAACATTTAATACTGTTGCAATATATGTGTAGCAAATTTTGCTAAAATTTTCAAATATATTATTGCGAATCCCATTTCTTTCAAAAGAAAAAAAAAAAGTCTTCAACTGATTTCTGATTTGAAGTGAATGAAAGAAACTATATAAATTTAACATGTTTAACTTAAGGTAAGAATTATATAAAGAAATCCATTTGTGGTTCACTTAATATATGCTTAGTTCAGCAAACTAGTCCCATGAGATACAGATGTACCTTTTAAATTAATTTGATTTTTTTTTCTTTTTATATACTTTTTGTTAATTCATACTTAATTAATGCAAATTATGCCCAAGTTTCACTGATAAATGGAGAATTCAGGTATTATGTGTATGAAAATTAGAAGCTTAAAGTGCTCTCCAAAAAAACTCAATAAAGCCCGAAAAAACCCGGGTTTTATCAGAAAAACCCGAAAAAACACAGGTTTGACTAGTGGGCCCAGTGGGCTGGGTTTTTTCGAAAAAAACCCGGGTTTTTTCTAACCCTGTAATATAGGGCTTTAAAATGCACCAGGTCTCAATGCTAGGTGCGAGCAACACCAAAAGTGGTTCCCTTGTTAGTAGCAGAAAAACTTTACATATATCATTTTTATAAGTTATCAGAATATCGATTGCTTATTATTGCTCAAGTATTATATAAGATAATTTCAGTTATCAAATACACATAAGCTATTTAGTTTTAATCAATTTTAAAAGTAAATATCAATATATGTAAGAATGTTTCTATTTTAATGTGTGACATTCTCTTATTCTTTTATATAATCTTTAAAATGTGTGGTATGTGTAGAGCTATGATAAAGAATTCCAAACCAATACTTTAGAGTCTAATTTGATCTATTCTTCTAAATATTCATAATTTTTTTTTCAGACATAATGCCTTCACAGTTACATTCTAGCAGTTATAAGCTCTTATTTATTTGACAAAATTTAATAGAAGTTTATATTTTTTTAGTAGAAAATATATAAGTGTATTAAAAATAAATTAATCCAAATTTTATATGAATTATCTATAAACCACCTTTCTGAAAAAAAAAAGCCGGCTTTTTGTAAGCGGTTAAAACCAAAAATAACCGGCCAGCTTTTTTTGGCCTGGCTAAAAGCCAGCAACCCTGAAACTAGCAGTTAAATGTTGCACCTAACTAGGGTCCGTCCCGGGTAACAAAAAATTTGCAATTCTGCAAATTTTATTTAAAACCAAGCTGCAACCCAAACCGAACCCAATCAAAAATATTCCGTCCACCTGCAACCCGATCGAACCCAAAATAATTCCAAACCCACCCTGAAACCCGGAATCAGAGAAAATTGATCCAAAATATAATGCAATTATAGAAAAATAGTCTATAATCATATCTCCAATATTAATGTTACCTTTTATGTAGAAAAATAAACATGTAAGAAGTCATTCATATTCAAATACGTGTAGTTTTCCATCTGAAATAGATTCCTGTGCGTGCTGTATTATACCGGACCCAAACATTCAACATAAAGTCAATCCGAAACCTACCCAAAATTCAAACTGAACCCAACAACAAATTTTCTATTGACCCTAAACCGAAACACTTCAACCCGAACCCGACTCGACACAAAAAAGATATATAACATAATACAGTTATGAAAAAATAGTCTGCAATCATATTTGTAATATGAATTCTGTCTTTTATGTAGAAAATAAACATTTAAAGTAGATTTTTTTAAGAAGCTCCGTATTCCCTCTGTTTCTCAAATAAAGAATTAGTGTAATACCCTAGCTATGAACGTTCATGATGTCAGTGTATACCCTCTGCCTATACCGTATACTCTCTGCTTTTTTAGGTAGATTTTGTATGAAATACTACCTATTGGGATCATTCCTATGTTGGAATTTTTGAAAAATTTTTGCAGATCTACACTGATCATGACCCCCTAGAACCCAAAACCACCCTCAGTAAAAAGCTTTATATATATATATATCTATCTATATATATCACTTTCTTCTGGACACGATAAGTTTCTTAATTCTGCACCAATCTCTTCCAAACTGATACATAAAATCAATGGGCATAAAATCTCAGTCAAGTTCGTTAATGGGCAAAATCGGACCAAGGGGATGGAAATAGGGAGGGGTTTTGTGAAAACCGAAAACCCCCCATGACTTCTTAATTTTTGTAGATATCAAATCAGTTTAAAGTTTTTATTACTTCTAAAAATAGGGCCAAAATTTTATGTATCACACATTTTTGATAAGGTTAAAAATGGGCTCAAAAGGCGCAAAAAATATGGTTTTTGGGAGAAACAAATTCATAACTTCGTCAATTCTCAAGATATCAATTCCAATTAATTTTATTATAAATCTCCTTAATATTATCTACAACTTTTATATTCACAGGTTTTTGATAGGACCAATTCGTACCGAAAAAAAAAAAAAAAAAAATTAAAAACGAAAATAAAAAGGGGGTTTGAAGAAGTAAAAAATCCATAACTCCGTCAATTCAAAAGATATAAAATCCCCATGAATTTATCATATATCTTCTTAATATTGTCTACAACATCCATATAGACAAGTTTTGGATAGGACCAATTCTTACAGCAAAAACAAATTAAAAATACATAGCGGTTGAAGAAAAAAATCATCTAAGTAAGGGTGTATTCAAATCCAAACTGCTTATTTTCTGACTCATTTTACAATTCATTTTTACTCTCAAAGGATTCCAATTGGTACGTTTTCTTACTCAGAAACTATATAACGTACCGTAATGGTCAATTTCTTGATAGAGGCAGAATATATTTTAAAAAATGCCATTAAAGTGATCATTTTGAACCGAATTTCCCGATGTGGATTGTGTTGGAAAAATCATTGAATTAAGCATGCACTCAAATCAAAACTGCTTATTTACTGACTCATTTTTAAATTCATTTTTGCTCTCAAACGCATTTAATTGGTAGATTCGCTTATTCAGAAACTATATAATGTACCGCAATGATCGATTATTTGATAGAGGCAGAATATATTTCAAAAAATTTTGTCAAAGTGGGCATTTTGAATGGAATTTACTGAAGCAATTGTATTATCACTTTCTTCTGAACACGATAACTTCCGCAATTCTGCACAAATCTCTTCCAAACTGATACATAAAATCAAGGGACATAAAATTTCGGTGAAGTTCGTTAATGGGCAAAAGCGGACAAAGGGGATGGAAATAGGGAGGGGTTTTGTGAAAACCAAAAAAAACCCATAACTTCTTAATTTTTGTACGTATCAAATCAGTTTAAAGTTTTTATTACTTCTAAAACTAATGCCAAAAATTCATGCATTACAGATTTTTGATAAAATTAAAAATAGGCTCAAAGGGCGCAAAAAATAGGGTTTTTGGGAGAAAGAAATTCCTTACTTCGTCAATTCTCAAGATATCAAATCCAATTAATTTTATTATACATCTCCTTAATATTATTTACAACTTTTATATTCACAAGTTTTTGATAGGACCAATTTGTACCGCAAAGAAAAAAAATTAAAAATGAAAACAAAAAGGGGGGGTTGAAGAAGAAAAATTTTCATAACTCCGTCAATTCACAAGCTATAAAATCTCCATGAATTTATCATATATCTTCTTAATATTGTCTTCAACATTTATAAAGCAAGTTTTTGATAGGGAAAATTCTTACAGCAAAAACAAATTAAAAATACATAACGGTTGAAGAAAAAAATCTTCTTATTAAGGGTGCATTCAAATCCAAACTGTCTATTTTCTTACTCATTTTTAAATTCCTTTTTGCTCTCAAACGCATCCAATTGCTAGATTCTCTTATCCAGAAACTATATAATGTACAGTAATGATCGATTTTTTGATAGAGGCTGAATATATTTCAAAAAATGATGTCAAAGTGGGCATTTTGAACAGAATTTCCCGAAGCGATTGTGTTAGAAACGAAAAATATTGCCCTACTGAGAAAATAATTGTTTACTAATCAAGTTTTAATTAATTGAAAGAAAAATAAAAACATGGGTCGCTTATAAATCTTTTCAAAAATCACGTCAGCATGTTTCATATTTTTTTTTTTAATTAAAAATGTGCCAGAAAATTTCGAGTTGTTGAGCATGGAAAAATATTTTTTTTAATATCGCCTTAACATGATTCTGATAAAACCAGCTATTTTATAAAAAGGAAATAAAAACTCGTCAAAAGCAAACAGATAAAACTGTTAAAGTGGATTTATATCTAATAATGACTTAGTTTTTGTTGTTGAAATTAGTATACTTAACTTCGAAATCTACCTCTGCCTGTAGGCCGGGCCGGCAGGGATTTTTTACGATTACAACACTGGCTAACTTGAACTAGGCTAGTAAGTAGTGTTGTCAGGTCTAGGATCGCAAAAAAGCAGGACAGAGAGAGTAAATAAGCGGGAGAGGTGCTTGAAAATTGGGACATCCTAAACACTACAATAAAACCTGTTAAAACGGAAAAGTGTAATGGAATAATGACTTTAAATTGAAAATCTTCGCGATATCACTAAAACAGTACTATGCAATTATAACGGAACAGTGTACTTTCTAAGATTAAAACCTGTCTAAATTGGAAAGTTCTCCCGATTCTTTGTCGTTCCATCTTAACAGGTTGCTGTATTAAATAGCTTCCTTTCTTCGTATTGAATATATGTGAATTATACTTTATCCATAAAGGAATGGTGTGAAATTAATTAGTCGAACTAGAGTTTTTTAAATAATTAACAGTAATTTTATGACAATAATGCTCACTTTATAAATACCGCGTTTTATTTTTTTCGTTATTTTGCATTTCAGTCATTTTCGAAAAAGTACACTATGCATTTATTACGTACACTCTCAAGAAAACATTTCATCAACGTAAAAAGCACAGGCAACAAGTTTCTATTATTGGAAAAAAAATAGAACTTCAGTTTGCAAACTTTTTCTGTTTTGGAGCAAAAGAGACATACGTAAAAAATCAGTTTCCAACACAAAAAGGTAACATGCAGCACAGTTACGGGAACACCCCTGTGATTTGTCGAAAATGCAACATTTTTACGTTAGATTAATGAATTTTCTGTATTTTGGTGGGAAATGGGCAAATCAAAACAGGAATTTTCGTGTTTCAATATTAATAATAATAAAAGCAATTGAAGAAACACCTGCAACTCACGTATTTTGTTTTTAGAGTGTATATTGATCGAAACCAGCCAGCGTGGTCCTCTAACTTCTGATAAGATACAGAATTTAAATCTGAGACTAAAACTGAAATACAAAATTCTCAAGAAAAATGTAAGCTAAAGGAAAACTTGTAAAATAGCTTAAGGCAAAAGTTCATTATTTTAGTATCAGCTCAAGCATAAAACAAAATCTTGTTGATGTAAAAAAAAAAAAAAAAAAAAAAAAAATTAAAATTATGCTTATTTTGAAACAGCCAAAGTTTTAGAGGTCTGGGCCTATTTTCATACATGGCACCCGGCCTTAGTAACTACTCTTTCCGGGCCGGGCACGGACCTTAGTTTTTTCTGAAAGATCGGGCCGGGCCTAACTTCTTTTTTCTGTACCGAGACGGGACAGGTTTCACTCTTTCTAGGTCTTCATAAGCCGATATTTTCAGTCCCGCTCTAGATCTAGCCCATATGAAAATCATTGTCTTGGCATAGCATGGTCCGTGCAAAAATCAATAAAATTTGGCCCAGCAAAAACATTTTTGCAAAAAGTATATATATTTTTAAATCGACATTCTACAATTAAACATTAAAATTTATTTGTTTTAAAGAATAGTAGATTTCTAGGTAATAATATTAAAATACAATAAAACATGTGAAAAAGAACCAGCCTATCACGGAATCCTGTCTTATACGGAAAAATTCATTGATCCATGCAAAATTAATATACTAATACGTGAAAAAAGAATATAATACATTTACATCTGCTAAGAAGGGAACTTGTTTATAACGCATTATTTTTTTCTTTCCGAGACGATTCCGTCTTAGAAGATTTTACAGTATAGCATTTTTCAGATTTTAACCCTTCAATACATAATTTTTTGATTAACAATATCAATAATAGCTGAAACATTTACATACAAATAGGGATTCATTTAAAAAATGTATATCGCAACCTTTTGCGCATATTTAAAAATGAAGATTATAAACATAAAAAAAAAAAGCTAAAATAAGTATTTTTGGTCAGAACTCCTCTTTTTAACAAAATCAAAGTAAAAATACATGTTTTGTAGAAATTCTGTCAGGCTGGGTCGGACTCGGGCTGAGATTTGAACTGTTTGCCGGGCCAGGCTCAGGGCGAACTTTTAGCTTTTGTATCGGGCCGAACTTTTAAAGTTATTAATTAAAATCTTTCTGTCCAATAATACAATCAAGTTTAAATTATCAAGTAAAGTCTGTATTCTGATTTACACGAATTTTTTAAATTCCTAAATCTGAACCTACGACCCTAAACACGAATTGTTAATTCCAACCCTGTATGGTTCAAGTTATGCCCGACCTGAAATCGACAAAATATTTTTTGTCGAACATGAAACTTGATGTCTAAGCATGAAATGAAAAAAAAAAAAAATCAATCCGTAATTGAAAACAATTCAGGAAAATAGTCTACAATCATATCTCTAAAATCAATTTTATATTTCGAAAAATGAATGCATATGAATTAGTGATGGGCGATAACGAGATGTTTTTCTCAATTTTCTCGATTGTATGGACATCTCAATAATTTTCGATTGTGTAAATTTTTTCTCGATGACTGCAGTTTGCAAATTTCTTTTATAAATCATATATTATGTATTATATACGTCATACATTTATCAAGAATCGTCTGCGGGTGAACTGGAATGCGTCGATGTTAATAAAGACTAGGTGACTTCGACCGCTAGCGGGCCCCTCCTTTAATCGGGGCCCCTAATTTATACGTAATCTTGTAATATGAAATCACGAACAGGTTACACGCTATATACGGCACTGATATATGATAGCAGGCGGGTGTGGTGTGCACGCACTACAAAATCTTGTAAAAAATATAATATCGAAACGAATGAACCTCAGATAAGATCTCTTGGGGGAGGGGTCAAAGCGAGCGGAGGGACACAGCAGCTGCATAATATGATTAAGTCGTCACAGGTCTTTAGGCCTTTCCAACCATATGTCACATGAGAAGTCTGGATCTGAATTTATAAAACAGCCCTCCCCGTGGGGGCAAAGGGGGGGAGGGGTGCGGGAGGTGGATAACATGAGTAAGTGGTCATAAGCCTTTCCAACAATATGTCACATGAGGGGTCCTGGCTAAATTTAGAAAAACACCCCGTGGGGGAAAAGGGGGGGCGGTCACCGGAGGTGCATTACATCAATAAGTAGTCACAGACCTTTCCAACGATATCTCACATGTGGGGTCTTGGCAAAATTTGGAAAAGTGTCCCCCGGGGTGGGGGTGCAAAATGGGGGGATGGACACCGGAGGAGCATAACATCAATAAGTAGTCACAGACCTTTCCAATGATATCTCACATGAGGGGTCTTGGCTAAATTTGAAAAAGTGTCCCCCGGGAGGGGCAAATTGGGGGAGACTGTCACCGGAGGTGCATAACATCAATAAATAGTCACAGACCTTTCCAACGATATCTCACACTAGGGATCTTGACTAAATTTGAAAAAGTGTCCCGGGGGGGGGGCAAAGAGTGGGGGGGGACTGTCACCGGAAGTGCATAACATCAATAAGTAGTCACAGACTTTTTCAACGATATCTCACAAGAGGGGTATTGACTAAATTTGGAAAAGTGTCCTCCGGGGGGGGGGGGGAAGTGGGGGGCGACCACCGGAAGTGCATAGCATCAATAAGTAGTCACAAACCTTTCCAACGATATGTCACATGAGGGGTCTTGGCTAAATTTGGAAAAGTGTCCTGAAATTTCATATATTATAAATAATAATTAGCGGAGGGCTCCATAAAAAAATCTGATCTAAAATGATAAAAACGGAAAAAACTACCCTCGCAGTGGGGGCCAAATTGGGGAGGGGAGGAAGAAAGTCTCATAATATGAAAGAAACATCCAAGAGCTTACCGATGACATATCACATGACTGGTCCAAAAAAAGTCCCCTCCCACCCCCCGTGAGCCCACTCTTTCGCCCCGGAATTCACACAGCCGCCACTTTAAAATTTTTATGTTCAATAATTAACATTTACCGGAAGACTGCATAAAAAACCCACATCTAAAGTGATATTTAAATTTATTATAGAAATCGGCTACGGTTTTAAAAATTTGTTCGCCCCTTCCCCATCCCCCTTTGGGCGAAGAAAGGTTCATAGTATGAAAGAGTGGTCAAAGGGCTTTTCGATTATATGCCACAGGAAGGGTTCGGTAAAATTTTTAAAATTGCACCTCGCATGATTCCACTCTCACGTCCTCCTTCCTCGAAATCACCCGACCCACCTTCCTCTTTGAAATTTTTATATTTAATAAATAATTTTTATCGGAGGGCTCCAGGTATGTGACATCTTGGTAGGGCTAAAATAAGAGAAACTTTGAAAATTAGGGCTTCATTTCACAGCTCATTGTCATGCCTCTTTCTCTATCTCGTCCCTTGGTACTCTCGATAAATTTTCTTACTTTTCTTTGCCGAGGACGAGAGAAATCCTCGAAAAGCTTCTCATAGCAAAATGTTGAAAAGCGCGAGCGAAATCCTCGAAAGGCTTTTCGTTGGGAGATTTCGAAAAGAACGAGAGAAACCAGCGAGAGGCTTCCCATCGGGAAAGGTTGAAAAGGGCGAGAGACACTCTCGAGAGACTTCCCATTCCGAAAGGTTTAAAACCGCGAGAGAACAAACCATCGAGCAGCTTCCTATCTGGAAGCGTCAAAATGCTGGAAAAATCATCGAGATGAGATTTGCCGAAATGCGAGATGGAAATGAAGCTTTTAGAGTCAAACTTACCGGTTGGTTTAAGTCATAATTTCTCAAAGGAGTCCATCTGCTTATCCAATCTCTTTTTAGCTCACAGGCTATCTAAGCCTGAGAGCTAATGTACCCGTCGGTTCTGTGTGTATGCATGTACGTACGTACGTACATATGTACATAACGCGATAACTCTTGATTAAAATGTATGATTTGCTTCAATTTTTTTTATGTTTATTCTGATAAGGCGTTCCGCTGATTAGTTTTGATGGTTCATTGGTTAAGGATAAAGGGAGAGAAGGGGGGCTGGTCCCCCCCCCCCCTCCTTAATTTAGATAAATAGGTTTTTCATGCAGAATTATTCGATTTGCTCCAAATTTCGTATACCGGTTTATTATGTTAAGGAGCTTCCCTGATTAAACTTGGAGGTTCATTAGTTATGTATGAAGGGGGGAAAGGGGGGTAGACCCCCTCCTTAATTTAGATAAATGGGTTTTTCATGCAGAATTATTCGATTTGCTCCAGATTTGGTATACCGGTTCATTATGTTAAGAAGTTGCCATGATTAGATTTGGAGGTTTACGGATTAAGTATAAAATGGGAGAAGGGGGCTGGACGCCCCCCCCCCCCCTTAATTTAGATAAATCTGCTTTTCATGCAGAATTATTCGATTTGCTCCAAATTTGGTATACCGGTTTATTATTTTAAGGAGCTTCCCTGATTAAACTTGGAAGTTCATTGGTTAAGGATAAAGGGGGAGAAGGGGGGCTGCCCACCCCCTCTTAATTTAGATAAATGGGTTTTTCATGTAGAATTATTCGATTTGTTCCAAATTTGGTATACCGGTTTATTATGTTAAGGAGCTTCCCTGATTAAACTTGGAAGTTCATTAGTTATGTATGAAGGGGGGAAAGGGGGGTAGACCCCCTCCTTAATTTAGATAAATGGGTTTTTCATGCAGAATTATTCGATTTGCTCCAGATTTGGTATACCGGTTCATTATGTTAAGAAGTTGCCATGATTAGATTTGGAGGTTTACGGATTAAGTATAAAATGGGAGAAGGGGGCTGGACCCCCCCCCCCCCTTAATTTAGATAAATCTGCTTTTCATGCAGAATTATTCGATTTGCTCCAAATTTGGTATACCGGTTTATTATTTTAAGGAGCTTCCCTGATTAAACTTGGAAGTTCATTGGTTAAGGATAAAGGGGGAGAAGGGGGGCTGCCCACCCTCTCTTAATTTAGATAAATGGGTTTTTCATGTAGAATTATTCGATTTGTTCCAAATTTGGTATACCGGTTTATTATGTTAAGGAGCTTCCCTGATTAAACTTGGAAGTTCATTAATTAAGTATAAAGGGGGGAGGGGTAGACCCTCTCCTTAATTTAGATAAATGGGTTTTTCATGCAGAATTATTCGATTTGCTCCAAATTTGATATACCGGTTTATTATGTTAAGAAGTTACCTTGATTAGATTTGGAGGTTTACGGGTTAAGTATAAAGGGGGAGAAGGAAGCTGGTCCCCCCTTAATTTAGATAAATGGGCTTTTCATGCAGAATTATTCGATTTGCTCCAAATTTGGTATACCGGTTTATTATGTTAAGGAGCTTCCCTGATTAAACTTGGAGGTTCATTACTTAAGTATAAAGGGGGGTAGATCCCCTCCTTAATGTAGATTAATGGGTTTTTCATGCAGAATTATTCCATTTGCTCCAAATTTGGGATACCGGTTTATTATGTTAAGAACCTGCCTTGATTAGATTTGGAGGTTTATGGGTTAAGTATAAAGGGGAGGGCTGGCCTCCCCCTTAATTTAGATAAAAGGGTTTTTCATGCAGAATTATTCGATTTGCTTCAAATTTAATATATCGATTTATTCCGATATGGCGCTTCCTTCATTGGATTTGGAGGTTCATTGGTTAAGTATACAAGGGCGAAAAGGGGGCAAGTCCCCTCCCCTTAATTTGGATAAATGGATTTTCATGGAGAATTATTCAATTTACTTTAATTTATTTTTTTTTCTATGTTCGTTCTGATAAGGAGCTTTCCTGATTAGATTTGGAGGTTCATTATTTAAGTATAAAAGGGTTAAAGGGGTTAGACCACCCTTAATTTAGCAATATGTTTCTTTTTTTCATGCAGAATTATCTGATTTTCTTCAAATTTGATATACTGATTTATTATAGTTAAGGAGTTTCCCTGATTTGATTTGGAGGTTCATTGGTTAAGTATAAAAGGGGCAAACGGGGTATATTTCCCTTCATTTATTTTTTGAGGGACATTATTCTTTGAAATAAGAGTATAATATACAATTAATGTGAATAACCTGTGAGCTCAATGCCATCAGTTTAACTGGCACTTATCTTTTTATTGCTATTAACCGATGTGGGTTATGAAGCATAGTGGTTTATGTATTCAGTTCTGTATAGTCCTAGTTTCAAACTTTACTGTTAAATTTAGTGTCATTTTGCCCCAAATTTTCAATGTCTCTCTTATTTTAGCTCTGCCAAGCTGCCCCATACCTGGAGACTCAGATAAATACTATTTATTAAATATAAAAAGTTCAAAGAGGAAGGTGAGTGAATTCTGGGGGGCGCGAGAGTGGACAAAAGGGGGGGGGGGTAATTTTCAAACTTTTATCAAACCTCTCCATCGGAAAGTCCTTTCACCACTCTTTCATATTATGAACCTTTCTCCTCCCAGACTTGAATTCCGGAAGGGGGCGGGGGAGCGGTGCGGGGGTGATTTTTTTTTAATTGTAGAGATTTCTACAATAAATATCATTAAATGAGGTTTTTTAATGGAGCTCTCCGATAAATATTATTTATTAAATATAAAATTTTGGTGGCTGCATGGGGGGTGCTGTGGGTGAAAAGTGGGGCTGCGTGATTTCCGGGTATATTCTGGGATAAAAGAGGGAACCCACGTGGGAGGGGTAGATTTCAAACTTTTTTTGGACCAGTCATTTGATATATCATCGGAAAGTTACTCTTTCATATTATGAACCTTTCTTCTTCCCTCCCTATTTTGGCGCCCCGAGAGATGCACTTTTCGAGCTTTTTTGAAATCGTAGCGTTTTTAAACATTTTAGATCGGATTTTTTTACGGAGCCCTCCGATAAATAATTTTTAATATATGAAAATTTCAAAGAGAAGAATGGGCAGGGTATATTTCGGGGGAACGATAATTGGAATCCTGGGAGTTGGGACTCTTTTCTATCTTTTGCTGATACCCCTCATGTGATATATCATTGGAAAGCTCTGTGACTACTATTTCATTTTATATATCGCCCACACCCCTCCCCTTACTTTGCCCCGTGTGGGGGCATTTTTCTAAATTTAGCCGACACCCCTCATGTGACATATCGTTGGAAAGTCCTGTGACCACTTATTCATATTATGCACTTTCCTTGCCCCTGCCCCCTACTTTGCTCCCCGCGGGGGTTCGTTTAATGTATTCCAGTCGAAGTCTTTCTAAAAATGGGGAAATTAAAGATCCAATCTCAAATGACGTAGAAAAATCAATAAAAAATTTTGATCCCTTTTATCATCCTTTAGTTCATGTTTTTGCCACTAGGGGGTACTTTTGATTCTTATTTCTTTGGCCATTTTGGTGCTAATTGCCGAAAAATTCTAATTTTTGATACTTAAACTTCCCTTACCGCTTCATAGCTACTCGCGTTTTTTCAGCTTTTTTCAACCAGGGGGCACCCTTACAAGACTTTTCCAGTCTTATGGCTCCTTTATAGCCTCCCTTTGGTTTGTTGTTTTTTAATTCCATCTGTTTTCAGTTACCCTATATTTAATAAAATCTGCCTTATATATGTGTAAAAACAATGATTTCAATAATCGATTCTAGAACATCTCCTTTGTAGATTCTCGAAAATAATCGATGACTGTATCGATTGTGTATTTTACGATAACGATTTTTTTCGATTGGTAAATTTTAGAGAATCGCCCATCACTAAGCCCTATCACTACTATGAAATTGTCGGCCAGAATAATAGCTAAGTTTTCCAATAACTGTTTTTAGCTTTTCTCGTTATAATCGATTGTAAAACATCTCAATTGTAGATTCTAGGAATTAATCGATGGCTGTATCGATTGTGATTTTTTACGATGACGATTTTTCTCGATTGTCGAATTCTCGAGAATCGCCCATCACTAATATGAATATGTAACTGAATATTCATTCACATACAAGTATTTTTTTTTTTTATAATTTGAAACAATAATCTGGACTTTTCTTTGGAAAAATTTAGCGAACTCAAATCGACTCTAATCTGAGATGACCCGAATATGGAAACTTTAATCAACACATTTCGCAGCAAAATTTTAGAGCCAATGGTCAACACGTTCGGGTATAATCAGGTTATCTGACCTGATGCAAGATTTTAGTTGTTGCTTTATATACATTTTCCCGCAGTTTACAATGAAGTTATCTATGTATATATAATTATTTTCTCATTTACACTTTCCATTTCTCTTCTATATATTAAATAGAGATTAATATCCATATTATTATAAAATGAGATTCTACTGTATATTGAAATAAATGAACAAAGAAGGAATTTTTTGTTTGATACTAAGTTAGCTTGAATAATTATACAAAACTCTCTTTTTATTTACTCATTCATTTATTAAAAAAAATACTTACCCTACGTTTTTTAATAAGCAGATCAAAGTGAGCAGATGAATTTCCACATCCTGTCTCTTCTTGAAATCATATTTCTTTTAGGTGTCTAAGTTTGCGGTTAATCAAGTAAACATTGAACAGGAGTGTGCATGAGTTATAGACAAAATGTATAAGTTTTTCTGTAACATCCGGCCGTTGTGACGACAGACTTTAACCGACATGTTGCTAAATTCTTAAATTTTCTGGTCGCAGACTAAGGAATAAAATTTTACTTTAGATTAAACTCTTAAAAAATCAGCGGAAAGCTTATCCGTGGGTCAGGTTTTCTACAAACTAACCTAAGAAAACCGTTAACCTTTAAAAAACTAACCAGCACCCGACTCGACACGACTCGGGTCATGTGCAGGAAAAATTGGGTTACCCGACCCGATGCGGGACTCTACACTCAAGTTAAAAATATTTCCCCGATGACGATTAAATTTGACCCCTACGGGGGGGCATATGCCCCTCCGCAGCCCCCTCTGGCACCGCCCTTGTTTATAGTCTAAGTGTACAGTGAGATTTGTTTAGCAAAGTTTCGTTATTATATTTCATTGTAAATTCGAAATACTTTTTTAGGATTTATGTTATATCTTTTCTTTTCCTAGTGAATCAGTAAATTCACTTATTTATCAGCAGTTACTATTGACAGGGGACAGGGGCGTAGCTACAGGTATTTTTTCGGGGGGGAGAGTTTGAAAATTTCCCAACTTGAAACAAATTCCTCCAACATTCAACTAAAGTGATATGCACAAAGTGTGTAATAATGATAATGAAGCTTATGCATAAAAAATTCCTTTCCAAAGAAAAATTTTGAAACTAGAAATATAAAAATTCTGATTATTGGTTTGTTTAATAAAAAAAACAAACATGCGTTTTACTTTTTTCTGTCTTTACAAGACGAAAGTATTGAATTCGTAAAAAAATTCTGCAACAGGTTTTCGACGGTTTGATACGTTTTAGAAGGTCCTGAACATGATTTGACTGTTTTTAGAAAATGTCTGTCTGTGTGAATGCGACACAAATTTTGTGGGTGCTCTATCTCAAGAACTAATTCGCGGAATTTTATAAAACTTTAGATTCAGTTATACCTTGATAAAAATTAATGCTGATTAGTTTTTGGTGTAAATTACCCAAAAGGTGGCGCTGCTATGCTGTATTTTTCACGATTTACATGATTTTAGCGATAGTTATCTCAAAAACTGTTGCACAGAATTTGATCTAATTTCATATTCTGTTAAACCTTGACATAATTTAGTGCTTATTAGGTTTTTGTATATATCTGTGGCACTGCTGTGCAGCATTTTTCACGATTTTCGCGTTAGCTATATCTGGAAAACTAATGCACGGAAATTTAGTCAAACTTCATATTCGGTTACACTTCCTTATTGGGCTTCGGTGTATACTGTCCAAAGGTATCGCTTTTGAGCTCTTTGGGTTTGGAATTTTGGTTCCAGACATCTAAGAGCATGGGTGTCGAAATTCAATGATTTGTTTGAAAAATGCGATGCTTCTATCTCCTTTTTAAATGCACACAATTAAACGAATTATAAATTAAATGCACACAATTAAACCTTTAGAATTCATTATTATGGGCATAGAATTGTTATTTAATTTTAACATTGTGATTGCAAATTTTGAAGTATTAACATGTATGGGATAGAATAAGGTTTTGGGATTGGCACATCGAAATAGTTTTTCATTTAACATCAATTCTTTTGGTCTTCAAAGAAGCTAACCCTGATGAAGCTAACCTAACATCGTCCAGTTTAATAAAATCCACTATTTCACTTTCACATTTTAAAAGCATTAGGCTGTCAAGTCTGTCAGGCCTCATTGTAGCTTGTAATATATATTTTTTAAATTTTTATTTGACTAAAGATTCTTTCATTAGATGCAGCGCCAAAAAGATAAGCTGCTGTGAATGTTACGGTACGAGTATATAGTTTGACAGTGTGACCCAAATAGTCTTTGAATTTCATGGCATGAGTAAAAGGTTTGTTAAGTGAGTTGGGATTTGGTTTATTTCTATTTGACTCTGCAAGTCATGTACATCCGGTTTCTCATATCCTGGTGGAAACATTATTAACTTTTCTCAGTTAGTGATACTCAAATTTGCCTTGCACAATTGTAATTTAAATATGGAATGTATTGGTGCAATATTCTCCTGATATAGGGAACGTTGTCATTTAAACCCATTACTAAATTGCCGAAATTTTCTTGTATTTCTTATAACTCTTCCCTGTAAAACTTATGTCTATCAATGTCCATTGCTATGCTATTATTTTTATCTATTCCATTTGGTGAAACCGTTTTCCCATGGTGCTTTCAGAAGTCACCTTCTTCAATCACATCCAAATATTCATAATCATAGTCGTTTATGAACTTGCCTATAAGGAAATCTTTATTTCTTCAAAATTTTATTCAAGTGCAACCTGTCATGGTTTATGTCAACCTGTATATCGATTTTTTTCTTCAGTTGATGGACTGCTTTCATGGTCATATTTCTGTTCGAAATTCAAATCATCCACTTTTTTACCTTTTTCATCCTCGAATGGATTTTTAGATGCTCCAAAATCTTGCATGAAAACTTTTTTCCTATTATAAAGGGTTCTTTCGTGCTAAGATTTATAGTCATTTTTTAGAACAGCTCACACAACACTGAACTTTTGGTTTAAAATTTACTAAACACCTATAAATATAAATGAACAGGGCATATATATATTTCCGCACACAAATAAAGGTAAAATGTGGCAAATTTATCTAAACTAATGACTTCTTATATTCACATTTGCTTATATAATGCTTTTGTCATGACAGCGAAGGGTTAATTAATTTTTGGAGCAAAAAAATCACGAGAATGAGTAAAATATTGTCGAAAAATTAGTGCAATTTGTGAAAACTCATCAAATCTTCTTGCCCAGCTGTGTTTCAAGTAGGTGACTACATCCCTTTCTGTTGTGCTACAAGTGATCTCCAATTTTCAAAAGAAGCTGCAATCCCTTTGGATTAAAATAGCTGGATTCTCTTTTGGGAGGGGAAAGGGAGGAAGGGTGAAAATTTTGAGAAAGGAACAAAGTTTTGAAGGAAATAAAGGAACTGGATAGTCAGCTATTGGTGGATAGGAGTAGAGAAATTTAGGTCTGGTAGATGTATAATATTTTTGTAGAACTGAAAAATACAATGATATTGAAATGCAGTAATCCAACGTTTAAAATGCACAAATAATGTGTGAAAAAGCAGCAATTTTATGATTATTATAACACATTATTTGTGCATTTTAAATGTTGGTTTACTGCATTTCAATATTCCTGCACAAAGGCTTTAATTGCTATTTTAAAATACAATGATAGATTGAGTGTGGCTGATTTCTTTTTGTATTTCTTTTGATAATTTAACTTGCTTACTGTTACATTACTCAGTCAGAAACATAATCACTAAAACAATAAAAATTTCATAATGTCTCAAAAATACAGATTTTCCCAACTCTAAATTTCTCAAATTTCCCAACTTCACAAATATTGGGGGGGGGGAGGCTCCCCCCCCCCATGGCGACGCCCCTAACAGGGGACTCTTGCTCTTTTGATACACATGTACACAAATTTTGGTATCCTATTATGTAATTCTTTTATACCATTTTATTTCATTGTTTATTGTTTAGGTTACATTCATTCATTGTCCTATATATATATATGATAAAGATTGTAATTATTATTATTATTGTTTTTTTTTTTTGTTTTTTTTTTAGAGTTCATTGCCATATATTCAAACATGGTTGATTGCTCATGTATAAGAAATATTGAATACCAGAATGTTAAGCTGCATTATTTCCTTTTCAATGCAGGTAATTTTCTTTTGTTTTTCCGGAATATTTATTCTTGAGTAAGATTATTATTTTTATTCTTATGATTTATAAATGAAATCAAGATTAGAATAAGGTAAAAAGTTTCGTTTAAAACTATATAAGGATAGGCATTCCTATGCTCAATCAAATCATCCTCCAGAAGTCAGCTGCAATTAGATAAAGAGATTTCTAAATAATTTATTTTTCGTTCAAAATTAAATATTATAGTTTTCGAATGTGTTTTTCATAAATCTATTGGTATTTATGTTTTATGGTTTCAAGTGTTCACTCTAGAAAGAAAAGAGGCAGGCACTGGATCAGTAAAAAATGGCTTTATTTTATGAAAAAAAAAAAAAATTGTTATTGTGCTTAGTAACAAAATGAAAGCAAATGTAATTTTTAGATAGGATTAATAAAGCAGCATTAATTTCAAATGATTTTATGAATTATTAAATTTAAAAAAAAATCAGTTAAATTACGACAGTATTTTTAATAATCTCTTTTTTTTTCCTAAAAGAAATGATGGAGTTCTATAATTTTTGCAAGCACTTGGGCACACAGATTTAAAAATAGTGTGGTATGGGAAAGATATTTACAGGAGATCTCCAAGTACAACATACAAGGAATGCATTTCACAATTTTTTAAAAGGACAGGATGTTGTGTCAGTGTTCTTAAAAAAGGGGGCCTAGATCCACATTTGTGGTTGCAAGCCAGGTAACTGGACTTGTCTGATTACTTTTTCTTTTAACCTGTCACTTTTAATGTATTTTATACATGCAGAACTATTCAGATGTATGACTAAATGATTTATCGATTTATTCCCAGAGTTCTTGCTTATTCATATTTTATGTAAAAATCCCAGAATAAAGTGTATTTAAAAATCATTGCTCCAACAGATTTTATTATATCTGGGTGTGTGTGATATTAAGATCACACACAGAATATAGTGTATTTAATATCAAACTTCTCTATTAACTATCTATGATAAAATTACAGAATTAAGAAAATTATATTGAGCATTTTATTTAATCTAATATCTTTTTAAAAAATTAGACCTTTGTGATAAAATGCTTCTTTAGCCTTTTACATTCTTTATTATAATAAAAGACATTTTAATTCAGTACTTAAATGTAAAATATTGGGCTTCTGTAAAGAGATGTAAGAAGTGGCAAGTTCTAAATTTTTCTTTATTGTACTAACTCGTTTAGTAATACTTCTATCCTAATTTGCATATCTGGAAACTACTTCTGTCTTGTTAAACTAAATCCAATTTTTAATACACATAGCATATCTCAATGCATAGTACATATGAAACTATTTTGGTAATCACCACAGACAGCCAATAAAATAAAAACTGTTAAAGCATTAATGTGAAATGACTAATATTTTACAAAACATAATTGCTCAGCTTCGCTCTTGAAGTTGCGGATGTTGAACGAACAGATTTTCTGAGTTCTTTGTAGGATTATCTGTGTTAAATAGATAGGGTTACCAAATAAGTATACATGTACTTTGTAGCTTTATTTCTATTGGTTCAGTTGGTTGAATGCTGGATGAATGAACAGCTCTTCTGATTAGATTGCAAAAAAGTTTGATTTAAGCAAAAATAAGGAGTGATTCTCTCCTTCAGCAAGGCCAAGCAATTTTTGTTGACTATAATATTGTGTCAGATGAAATGTTGTACAAATGACTCCCATGTGCTACAAACAAGAAAAGAAAATAGCAAGATGCATGTGAGAAATAAAAATAGGTTAAGATATTCAAGAGTATAGTCAATACTTAGTAATATCTTTGCATTCTTCGTATCAAATTACTTTTAGAAAAATCATTATTAAGATAACTTTACATTTCACTACATATTACAGCTGATGCACAGTAATGATTTAATGCATGAAAATACTGATTGAATACCAGTATCTTTAATCATAAACTGTAAATAGAGCACCACAAACTCAGACATTCACATGGTAAGTAGAATAATAATAATAATAAAGGATTTAGAATAACAGAATTTTTAATTCAGCATGAAAAAAGTGACGAAAAGATGATAGTCATAAAATTCATAGCACACTTTTTCTCACAATGACATTAAAAACTTGTTCTTGAATTTCAAAAATGAAATAATATAGTAGATTTTTAAGCATTATTGAATTGGTTCAATCTATTTGTTTCTTTTTATTTAAAAAAATCCTATGGTATAGTCTAAATTTTACAAAAACTATTTGTAATCACAACATTACTTTATTAAATGAATAATATAGATTTTACATAATTTTAGCAAACTCCCGTGGAAAATGAAAAATCAGCCCATTCAAGCAATATAAGCAAATCCACTGATGGCAACTTATCAGTTAAAATATGCCCTGTCTGTAATATATGGTTTTTGAATGTACTCTGGCATACAACTTTCTATTTTGTGAGCCACGTGTAGTTCATGGGATAAAAAAATGAGTTAAAGATTCTCAGTATCAAAAATTGCTTTTCGCATATTGTTTATTTTTCTCCCGTCTGATATGGCCATTTCATTGCTCCTATGAATAGCTGCTTCCAAAAAAGCTATTAAGTATTTTGTGCACTTTCAACCCATTAGCTTTTGTCATCCCAGACACTTACTTTGATCCTGCTCTTCTCAAAAGCTGTACCTGTTTAAGTAAAAATGCTTTCATAATTCATATTTTTGTAATTTGTGTGCGATTTTTTTCTCATGCACCATGGGTGCAACGGTGCAAGACCCTCAAATCTTGGTGAGTTTTTTGATCAATAGTAAATTATACCGTATATATTTAACAAATAATAATTTCTCAAGCAAACTTGCTTTCTTTTATTGTCAGGGATCATTTTTTAGTCATAATGCATGACAAATAAAAATAAATCTTCTAGCCCATCTCCATTTGGTTCACTTAGTAGCCAGAAATGTTTTCAGTTTTGACTTGTATGAACTTCTTGCACTCATGTCATGCATTCATTTTATTTATATGTTTCATTATAGTATTAATTATAGTTATTATTTTTTTAATATAGGTTTGGCATGTGTTATTCCGTACCTGCCAGTTCATGCAAAGGAAATTGGAATCTCAGCGATATCTGTAGGAGTTGTATATTGCATTTTACCAGTTTTTACAATGATAGTGAAGCCATTATTTGGTTTTATAGCTGACCACTTCGATGTTTCAAAAAGTCTAATGACTGTCTTCTTAGGTGTCATAATGTTGTCATCTTCATCAACAGTATCAATTCCTCGAAAGCATACCATGATAAATAGTGTAATTCATTGTTCACCCTCAGGGACAGATCTGTTTTTTAAAGCAAAACCAAGTACAGCTTGTATAGTAGATACTTTAAGCAATAAACCTTTAAAATGCTACATGCATTGCTCTGAATGTATTTCATTTGCAAATTACACTGCGAAAAATTCATCTTTAGAAAAGGTGTGTCTACAGAAAGTAGCCCATCGTGCTGAAGTTACTACTGTTTTAGAAAGGAGTAATTCTTCTTACTCATTCAGCGTTCAGGATATTGATCTCTCAGATAGGAAAATGAATACTGTTTGCTTTGTTAACCTAACATTCACTTGTAAAGCATTCTGTGAGCCATTGTTACAAGAATGTTTAATTGGTAAAGAAGAACCAGAGTATAGCAGTGAACAGTTTTCTTTATTTCTTATTTTTGCTACATTGTGTGTTTCTGTATGTAGTGTTGCAACGTCATTTTCAGATGCTATTTGTTTTAATGAACTTGAAGAAAATGCCCATCTTTATGGAAAGCAAAGGTTATGGGGAACTGTAGGTTGGGGATTACTCTCTCCAGTGGCAGGCTATCTCAATGAAGTTCTCAGTGGAGATTCATTTTTAAAAGCTTATCAGCCTGGTGCTATTCTTCAAATAATAATTCTTATGTATGATCTGTACATAGTAAGCAAGTTAAAAACAAAGAACATGAAATATTCACAGAATATTTGTAAAGATATCGGAAAACTGCTCCAGAGTTTTAAAATGCTGGCATTTTTAATGGGTGTATTTGTTATAGGTTCTTTTACTGCAATTTTGTGGTCATTTTTATATTGGTATTTAGGTAATATTGGAGGGAAAAGCAAAGTTCTGTTTGGTCTTATTCCTGCTGTTCAATGCTTTGCTGGCGAGTTACCGTATTTCTTTTTTGCTGGAACTCTGATATCAAAACTAGGGCATTTCAACATCTTAACTGTGAATTTCATAATGTTTGGAATACGATTCATTGGTTATTCTTTCCTTTCAAATCCATGGTTAGTACTGCCTATAGAGTTGTTACAAGGGCCTACCTATGGTTTGTTTTATGCTAACATGGCATCCTTTGCAAATGTTGCTGCCCTTCCTGGAACTGAAACTACCGTTCAAGGGCTTGTTGGAAGTGCATTTGAGTTTGGTAAGTTGAATTATTTTGAGATTAGTTTATTTTTGTTGTAACTAGTTTGATAAGATTACTTAATGTTTCAATGTAAAATTATTAAAGTGCAGTAAAGCAAAAGATACATCAGTTTGAATGAGGGTTGGCTTGTTTAAATTAACTGTTCTTTTTCTTAATATTTTCTTTATTTAACTGAATGTTTCTTTGTCAATAATTGAATTTAATGAAAAGGGTTTTATTTTCCTTAAAAATAATTATTAATCCTTTGAATTCAGTTGATGATGATTATATCTATGTCTGTAAATTTGTCTAACATCTAATAGCAGAAATTTGTATTCTCTAATGTGTATGAACTTCTGTGTACCTGAAACATATTCTGCACTTAATTACTAATGTAAGTAGCTTTAGAGTTAAATCATAAAATTTCAATAACAGTTATCAAGAAGTAAAAAATTTTTAAAAACAGCAAATTTTACTAAATTGCAGGATTTGTTATCTTGAAACAAAGGATGTAATTCCATATGGATACTAACGATAGTCACTAACCTAAAATTACAGAGTAATTGTTAAAAACTATTAAACACTTTCACTGTAATCACTTCACCAATCTGTGCTATCAATTGCAGATGTAATATTAGTACTCTTTAGTCTTTAGAGATACTCAATGGAAGTCCATATTGGATACATTCAAAGTTCAGATTAAAAGCTGTCTATTTTGCTCAAAATTTGTAAAGAATATAAACAAAATATTGATAAAAATCTTGCGTCTAATTTCACTTTAAAAAGAAATGCAATAAAAGAGTATGTTCAAACCGTGCAGTCAGTTGCTGTTGCTCCAGGCAGTGGTGTAGTCGTAAAAAAGCCAAAGGGCATAAGCTATAGGCAGAAGGCAGGGATCTATTTAGGAAGAAATTAGGTCCTTTACTGGACCCTTAACAAAATTTTGCATCTCAAAATAGGACCCTTAACAAAATGTTTCATTGCAAAACAGGACCCGTCACAAAACTTTTCACCATAAAACAGGATTCTTCACAAAATTCTTTGCGTTAAAAATAGGCCTTTTGCAAAACTTTTCCATCTCCAAACTGAACCTTTCACAAAATTAATCGTTTAAAAGTAAAATCTGACCTATCGCTTTCACATATATAAAGGAAATGTAAATTTTCTTCAAACATATCTTCATAAAAATGTATAGACAAGAACCTGAATATAATGATGATTTCAAATTCACAAAATATGATTAGATTTTCCACAAATGGAAAAAGCTGTTCACAATTTCACAAAAACAGGACCCTGGGAGAAAAGTCTGGACAGACCCCCTGAAGGTATGCATCAGAGAGTGAGTATACGCTGTAGTTGTGGAAGGTATATGGATTTATCTTGAAGGTTATATGGCACATACCACTGTATACCCTCCACTACATCTCTGGCTCTAGGTAAAATACAGCAAAATAATTGCAACATTGTTAATGCTAGCTGTACATACACTATTATTTTATAATATTACACACTATTTACACTAGGGATGTAACGAATAGTGATATAGCCGAATACCGAATATTCGGCCAAGTTTTAAGCCAAGTACTGGCTTAAAAAAAAAATTTTTTTTTCCATTTTAAAATCAAAAATTAAATGAAGGACTAATTGAAATTAATTTTTCGTTTGAGTGTTCAAAATTCATAACAGCTGAATGTATTTTTTGTAATATTTTAAATACTTTGATGCCAATAATATAACGTATGACTTTCAAAAATGTAAATAATAATTTAATTCATAATTTTTTATTTAATCCATAGATAGTTCTAGTAATTTGTATATATTTTGTCTATAATAGAAACTCATTACCTCTGTAAAAATTAAACTTTTTTTTATTTTAGTAAAATTATTTCACCCCCCAAAAAATAAGAACTTGCATGTGTCCTCTGTCTTTTTATATCCATTCTCATTCAACTCAAACTTAGTAAATTTTCATTCTGTATGTAAAGAAAAAGGTTGTTTTCTTAAAATATATTTATGCATTCCCTTAAAATATAATTATTCTTTTCTGCTACTTTTCTCCTTTCTTTCTCTCAAAATTAACAAGCCCCTCATAATACTGCCTCCATCCCATATTTCACAATGAGATGCCTCCTGAAGCTGAAGTTTATGCAATATCATTATATACAGTTATTTATAAGTTGTCATGAAGCTTTAAAATTGAGTAAGTATTAGGATTTCTTTTCCTTATAATAATTAATGTATTTAGATATAATTTTTTAATATTGTTTTTTGAAAATATTTAAAGTCACATTTTGTTTTGATTTTCTGGAACTTATTTAACCAAATATCAGAAATATTAGAATATATTATAAATATTAGAATATTCAGCTAAATATGCAACTATTCGGCAAAATATCTAATTATATTCGGCTACATGTATTCGGCCGAATATCTGTTCAATATTCGGCCATGCCGAATATTTAGCAAAAGGGCCGAATACCGAATAGTTGCTGAATATTCGTTAAATCCGCACCGAATAAATATGCACCGAAGCATTTCTTAGCATATATGTTGTATTCATGGCAAAAAAAGGTCAACCTTTTTATTCAAAAAGTCTTAGGTTCAAAAAAAGAAAATTGGACACTAATTATTTTATCAAGGGTGAAAAATAGTTTTTTTATTTGGCTAATTATTGATTGTAGATATTTATATTGACAAACTAAATATTTAAATGTTATACAAATGGCTCTATGGTAAGAAAAAAAAAACCCTTTTATATATAATGTGCAGACTTTAATTAATTAATGTGACTCTTTCATAAAATTCATAATTTGACCCAGAACATTTGAGAGTAATAATAATCTTCATTTTTCAAGTTCACACCTTATTCCTGGCTCTAGAAAGGATATATACAGGTGTCGAAGCAGATTTTTTTTTTTTTTTTGTCCCTGTTTTATGAAGAAAAATCACATGTAGTATAACTTTATTTTCATAATCTCCAGTGATGCTGTGGGTGTACTATAGAACATCATTTAAGCAAAAAATTAGAGAAGAGTTGCAGAAAAAAAAAATGTGAGTCTTTCCTTTGGAATGCATAATTTTTCCCTTGAAAGAATGCCAAAGAGGTATATTTTCTATTGCATGCATTGAATATGATTTCTTCTGAAAGGAAGAGCCGCTTTTGTAAAAAAAAAGACTCAATTATTTGGAAATATCTTAAGTCTCTGGAATCCAGTATTTCAAAAGCCTAGCAACATCAGAGAGTTTCAGTACATATTTTCTTTCATTAAATACAGGCATGCTTAATTTAAATCAGCCCCAATAGTTTTAATAATTTGTTCAATCCTGTAATGTAATCTTTATGCTTTTGTTTGTGTTTGTTTTCAAATATTCTCAGCATAGATTTAATTCCAGTTGTTTTAAATCTATAGCATCATCAAATCTGGTTATGTGTGCGTTCCATCTGCAATGTTTCTTACTGAGTTGCTTTTTCCAATGAACTTGTTTCATTTGCAAAGTTACAGAGTTTAAAGCATTATATAATATTTTTTGTGCGCAGTTCATTTGTATGGGATGGAATTTTCTTAAGAAATTCTTTATGATATGGAATTTTGTGGAAGAATCTCAAGAAGTACCTTTTTTGTGTGTGTGTGTGTGTATAGATTGACTCGCTGATTTTTTCTCTTTTAATAAACTTTATAAATTGTTGAATTTTAAACTTAATTTTTTTTTTAGACTGCTTTTATTTGAAATATGAAAAATTTATTAATATTTCAGTGTCATATAAAGTCCGTTTATGATTAACATTTATTTTGTTAGGCTACAAAAGATGTTTTATTTTTATTTATTGATTTATATCTGTATAATTTTAGGTATGGCTATTGGAAATATATTGGGTGGCATGGCAATGCAACAGAAAGGTGGTGAATTTCTGTTTTCTATTGCTGGTTTCATTGCTTTGGGCTACTGTGTCTTCCATGTGATTCTTACATTAATTGTTAGATATCTAGACAAGAAAAAGGGTGAGTGTGTTTATAAAATGAAATTTAATCTGAGAAAATAAAAATAATTTTATCAAATAAATGTTATATTGTTTTATGACAATTTTTTTTTCAATGGTTACTAATTTGAAATTCCATTTTAATAAAAGCAATATTGATAGATAAATATAATGTATAGAAATACATTTCATACCAAACTTCACCTATAGTTTTTGTTTCAAGCAATTATTAAAGTGAACATATCCCTGAGTGAGTCGTAGTTTTAGCCGGTGTTCCCTCCGGGTCATTTTTTAAGGGTACAAGATCCTGTTCTTTCTAAAAATAGTGATTTACATCTCTAGTTATATCCAGAGATTTCTTGTATAAATCTTCCTTGTACCACAGTATTTCTAAATCTGTGTACTCAGGAGTTTTAAAAAATGATAGAAATTTCTCCATTTGTACTCAAGGAAATAAAAGAGATCGTTAAACAATGTTTAATTGTTATTATTTTAAGCATAAAATCATCTGAAATTAATGTTGCTTATTTATCTTATTTTCTTTTGCTACTAAACACATTTTCTTTTGAAATAATGCTTTTTTCTACGGAATAGATGACCTTTTTCTGCTTCAACAGTATCTTTTTACTTTCTAGAGTAAACACTAGTTTTAATGTTCTATAAATTATATGTAACTAGTATGCTGTGACCATCACAAAACTTCCTTCTATACCAGCGATTCAGTAATCGGGCTCACAGACAAAAGTTGACATAAAAAGTGAGAGATTCAGGCAACAATGTGGTCAGAAGTGTGTGAGAGTTACAAGAATGGAGTTAATAATATTGCAAAGCTCATTGACTAAATTGCATCAATTGATTGTGGTGTCTATTAGAAATCTTTTGACAAGAATAGTATAGCAGTATGCCTCCTGTTGAGCGATCAAAATCAAGATTATTGAATCAGCATCCATTTAAGGTCTAACAGAATATGCAGTGTAATGAAATTTCATGCATTAGTTTTTGTGATATTGGCAATTCAAGTGCTAGAAAATGCATCAAGTGGAAAAAAGATGCAAGTTCTTGCTTCAGGAAAATCCCATGCAAGCACAATGCACATATATTTTTAACCTGCCGATAATGATTGTTTTGTTTTTTGTTTTTGCACGATTTCAGGTTTTATGTGACATTAGTATCTCAGACAAGGTAAAAACTCTCTGAATTTAAATATCTAAAATGTTCAAACCCTTTTATAATAAATGATTTTAATAAGAGTTGCTACATTGCTTTTAGAGAATAAAGTCTAGCCGTCTTGAATTTAATGAACTTGTCAACTATTTGAATCAGCAAACTTTTCAAATTCAAGACTCCTTGACTTTGTTCCTTAAAAGCAATGCAAAAACTCTTTCCTGAAGATGGTCATAGATGATGACCGAAATGTCTATTGTTATAATTTTATTTTAATGTTTGTTTAGTTTTTAACTTTACAACATTTTGTATACACCATTTAATAAACTTGTGATTTTTTTATTTTCACATTAATATTGATAAAATATCATGTACTACAAATTTATTCTTGTCTTTTATTCCATTTTACAGTAATTTTTCAAAATTTTCACCTAAAGTTTTTTTAATACACTGAGGAACAGAGACATTTTTTGAAATAAATAATCACAGGCAATGATTGAAGAAATGAAACTAAGTACAGTTGAAGATCTTTATAACGCAAACCTAAAAACGCAAGCTTGTGCGTTATATGGATCACCTTTCATACAACATTAAATTTACTTTGCAAACATGGCCAAATGTCTCAAACATATCAAAATACATTAGAATATCTTTATATTGCATTCCTTGTTACCAGGAATTATCCAGATTATAAATATTTGCCTAATATAGATCATTTCACTTATTGTTAAATTTACTTTATTGTTAAGTTTTGTTTTCGGCTTTGATGGGTTTTTATTATAGATTTAGTTTTGTTTTTGGATTTGATGGGGAAGTATATCCCAGCTATTGAAAGAAATCTTAACCCTTTGTGACTCAACAACTTCGTTTTGAAAAACATTTACTCAGATGTTAGAATACATTATTTTAAGCATGTAAAAAAATAAAAAATTTAGAACATAAAATTGAAAATATTATTGACTAAAAGGTGCTTTTTTCACACCTACAATAAACAAGAAATTTTATATACTTCTCATAAATATTGTCCATTTTCTAATACAAAATTACCTTTCAAAAAAATCTATTTTCAGACTTCTCCATCCTTTTTAATTTGACAAAAGTTACAAAGTTCATTTTAGCAATATCAACGTCAAACTGCTCAAATGATGAAAAAAAAAAAAAAACTTTGGCATGAAAAATTAACTCAGTAAAACCACCTGTTAAGAATTCTGTAAAGAATTTATGTTAACTGATGTGTTGGGAAATAGGAGTGATAAATAAAATCATGTTTTAAATCTTACTGTGTAAGTAACATTGACTTCTGAGTATGTTGCAGATCTGCAACATAGTAATACAAAGGGTTAATTACAATTCTTTTTTTTTTGGGGGGGGGGGGGGTTATACTTTCGTTAATACATAGTTATCAGAAGAAAATTTTGGAATCATGAAAATGATTTGCATCTTTTCATGGATTTATATGTTTTAGGTTCACTTTAAGATTTGGTAATGTTTTCAAAGTCTCTCTCTGCATGTGATACAAATTTTGTAGCCAACCTATCGCAAAAACTAAATTTCATCAAATGCCACATTTAATTAAGACCTTAGCATTTGCATGTTCTAATTAGGCTTTGATATATATGGCCCAACAGGTGATGCTGCCTCTGTGGAATATTTCGCAAACCCCTTCCTCTCTCGACCAGACAGCAGGCGCCAGGTCACGTGGTCTGACTAGAGAATTAATATTAAAAACATTTTTTCTTTTGTTTTTTTAGTTCAGTTTTGAAGTAGTAATGAGAAAAGTTGAATGTAGCAGGTAGACTGCATATATGTTTTTTTGTCTTGGTCTTCTAATAGAAGAAATGATGTTTTAATTTTAAAAAGGGAAATTTTTTTTTGAATATGAAATCATGCTTGTTTCTTGGCTTCTTTATAGAAGAAAATAATTGCTGAAATTTTAACAAGAATAATATCTTGGATTCCCAGTGTGGAATATATATGTATATATATTTAACAAAATATTATCCAAATATTTCGCTGTAAATATTGTACATATTTAAAAGTGTAAAAATAGAATTTTCAAAATTTTTAATCTCCCTGTGCTTATTTATATTGAACAACACCTGCGCCACTTTCAGTCATAAAATATTCTTGTTCACTTGAAAATGATATAAATTCAAAATCTTGAACTTAGCTCTCCCAAATGTCATTTAATTAAGAATAACATGAAACTCAATGAAAAACATGAAGATTATTCATTATTTGTTGGTGCCTCAAGAACCCGGAAAAAAGGTAAGAAATACCTTTATTATTCTGCATGACTGTTGATTTCTTGAAAATAAACATTTGCCATGATAATTTATTTTGAAAATTGAATTAAAATTTAAACATGGATAAACCAGTAAAGCTCAAAAGCAAAAGAGCTACTGTTCATGCAGTTATTACAAAATTAATCACAAAATGTGATACATTGTTATATGTTGATATTGATAAGACTGATTGCGATTCTTTAATGGGATCATTAGAGCTCGTAAATGAAAAGGAAGCTCTACTCAAGGAATTAGATTCCGAAATAGATGTGCTAATTCAGAAAAAAACTGAATATGAAAAAGAACTGAAATCGGTAGAAGAATATTCTGAAAAAATATCAAGTTTGATATTTAAAATTAAGATGAGGCTTAAAAAATGTAAACTCGAAACCGAACCAAAAGTTTTACTAGAATCAAGTAACGGTTCAAAAATCGGTAGTAAACCAGTTTCGTCAGTGAAGTTCCCTAAACTAAACATAGAAAAATTTTCTGGTGATGCAAGCCAGTTCTTAGAATTTTTCAATTTATTTACTAGTGTGATAGATTCAAACGAATTGTTATCAAAAATTGAAAAATTCCAATATCTTAAATCTTTGTTGTCTTGACCTTCATATAATATTGTAGCTGGTTTTGAACTGACAGATCAAAATTATTCTACATGTTTAAAATTGTTAGAAGAAAGGTATGGGAAGCGGGAAAACATAATTAACTGTTATATGAACAAGATTCTAAATCTTGAGCCAGTAAAATCCTCTAACAATGTCACTTCACACAGAAAATTGTATGAAAAATCTTGATGCGTTAGGAGTAACATCAGGCTCTTACGACCATTTATTACTACCCATATTATTAAGGTTATTACCAGAAAATTTTATACTAGATTTCCATCGAAAACGTGACCCCGATAAGGACTGTAAAGTCACTGATTTAATAAATTTTATTAAAACAGAATTAAGATGCCGTGAAGCTACTAATTTAGTAAATAATTCCCAAAGCAAGGCTTATGAAAATTCTAAAACCAAATATGAAAATTCTTCAAGTAAATATCAAAATTTTCCGCAAAAGAAAAATATACCTTCAGCTTTTGCTTTAAATACATCTACAAAACAATTTTGCATATTTTGCAAGTCTTCTGAATCATGTAGGACTAAATTGTTCAAAATTCACGGATGAACAAAAACGATATAAATTAAAGAAAGAAGGTCGCTGTTACAAATGCTTTTATAAGTCGCATTTATCAGTTAATTGTGGAACAAAAATTAATCCTTGTTCCAAATGTGGTAACAACACCCATAGCTATTTGTTTTGTTTTAAAGAGACAACAAAAGAAAATCCTGAAAAAGAAATGAAAGGTGCAATTGTATCTATGATGTTGGAACAAAAATATAAACAAAATAAAGCTACATTATTGCAGACTTGTACAGTTTCTGTGTCTGCTGGTAAACAATGCTTGTTGGTTCGCGTTTTATGTGATAGTGGTTCAGAAAAATGTTTTGTGAAGAGATCTCTAGTACAAAAATTAAAGTTGAAACCATTGTGAAGAGAAAATTTATCAGTTTATTCCTTTGGGCGGAGACGCCCTTATGAATCTTGTTATGAAGTTGTTGCTCTTGAATTATCCATTGTTGTGCAACCTATTAACTCGATAAAGATCGAAGCTCTTGTGGTTGATAATATAACTGGAGCTTCTGTTAAAACTCTAGAACTAGAAATTCTAGACATAATGAGAACAAGAGGCTTTAAGCCTGCTGATACAAGTCTTGAACAGGAAATAAATATTTTGCTATGGTCTGACTTTTTGTGGAAAATATTAAAGGGAATCGAGAGAAAATTGATGAAAGAATTATACGTTGCAGAAACTATTTTCGGTCATACGGTGTAAGGGCAGATAGAGTCGAATAAAAAAGAAGTAGCTTGTTTGCGTGTTTCAGTTGAAAATATAAGTACTCAGCTGAAAGCATTTTGGGATCTTGAAGCAATTGGCATTGCTGAAAGCAATGAAAAGAACATTACCAATCTTGAGGTAATAAAAGAATTTAAAGAAAATTTAAAATTCATAAATGAGCATTATGAAGCAAAATTATTGTGGAAAAATTCTCGTGAATTGCTTAGAAATAATCTTGAAGTAGCAAAGAAGCAGTTTTCCAGTTTAGAAAATAAATTCGTAAAAAATGATTATTTACTTATCGAATATAACTCCATTTTGCTAGAGCAGTGCACCGAGAAAGATTCCAATAATTCCTATTACATGCCACACAGACCTGTTATCCGTGACGACAAAACTACACCAAAAATGTACGTAGTCTATGATGCTTCTTCTAAATATGGTGATTCTCTATCATTAAACAAATGTTTGAATCATGGCCCTAACTTAAATCCTAATGTTTTAGATATAATTTTGAAATATTGTTTACATAAAATTGCTTTTTCGGCTGATATTGAAAAAGCTTTTTTGCAAATATCTGTAGCCGAAGAAGATTGCAATTATCTTGGATTCTTATATTATGAAGATTTTGATAAGAATAAAAACATAGTACCCTATAGAATGACCAGAGCTGCTTTTGGTGTCACCTGCAGTCCCTTTATCCTCGCTTGTACTATTAAGCACCATATTAAGAAATATAAAAACTCTCACAATAAAACATTTGAAATCCTAAATTCTTCTTTTTATGTTGATGATTTATTTTCAGGAGAAAACGATGTTCTAGAAGCTTTTAACGTTGCTAAAGAAGCTGTTGATATATTGAAGGAAGGGGGGATGAAGTTAAGAAAATTTGAAAGTTATTCTCAGGAACTTAGGAAAAAATGGGTTGACGAAAACATACCGATTTCGAGTTCCGAACCCATAAATACTTCCCTAAAAGTTTTAGGACTTATCTGGAACAATACAGAAGATAATTTGGGACTAGAATTATGGCCATTGTTAGCAAATTTAAGCAATGATTCTTGTACAAAACGGAATGTTTTAAAAATTGCAGCTATGTTATTTGATCCAGCCGGATTTATTTCCCCTTTTGTTATTCATGTCAAATGCCTTTTACAGCAATTGTGGGTAATGGGAATATCATGGGATGAAAGTTTTTGTGGTGAACTAGAAAATAATTGGCAAAATTGGCTTTCAGAAATCCCTGATCTCACACACTTGAAAATTCCCCGGCACTATTTTAACAACCTGATCAAGGAAAAGGAGCATCTCCAATTGCATATTTTCACTGATGCTAATCCTAATGCGTATGGTGCAGTGGCATGCTTATGGTATCCCATTTCTAAAGATAAATTTAAAACTAGTTTTCTAATGTCTAAGTCTTGGGTTGCTCCCTTGAAGAAGTTGACTCTTCCTCGTCTTGAACTCATGGGAGCACTTATTGGTGCCAGAATAGCAAAGTTTATCACAAACATTATCCAAGTAAATAATACTATTTTCTGGTCTGATCCAGAAATTGTTCTTCATTGGCTTAAAGGGCCAAAGAAAAATGGAAAACATTTGTTAGTAATAGAATGCTGAAATTCATAATTTGTCTGATCCTAGTTTATGGAGACATTGTGACGGCAAACTTAATCCCGCAGATTTAATAACGAGATGTTGTTCCGTGAAGCATTTAATAAATTCTCAAAAATGGTGGTATGGCCCTGAATTTCTTTCCTTGCCTGAAGATCAGTGGCCTAGCGTTAAAATTGTTGCTACACGATTACCTGATGTTTCTAAGGAGAAGTCTTGAAAAGCAGCAACCATTTCTTGTGTTGTTCAAACAAATAAAGCTGATGAAATTCCCATTTTTAATCTTGAAAAGTATAGCTCCCTAAAGAAATTGTATCGAGTAACTGCATGGGTATTTAGATTTATTTCTAATATAAAATTAAAGGTAGAAAAAAGAGATTTTTCAGAATTATCAGCTGAGGAAATGTTACATGCTGAAAATTTTTGGTTAAAGTTAGTGCAGGAAGAAAGTTTTCCTGAAGTTATAAAATCCTTGAAATGTAACAAGAGTATCCCTAAAGAATCGAATCTTCTACAGTTAAATCCTATGTTGTCAGATGAAGGTTTGCTGTTGGTACGAGGACGGTTACAAAAGTCTGATTCCTCATTTTATGAAAAACATCCTGTTGTGGTTCCTGCAAAACATAAATTAACTGAATTAATCATGAAAGATGCACATGAAAAAGTTTTTAATTCCATAGTGTCCAGTACATTAGTACAAACTCGTGAAAAGTTTTGGATTTTAAGATCCAGACAGTGCATAAAATCAGTCCTGAACAAATGCACAATCTGTGAGAAATTTAACGTACGCCCTGGTCAACAAGTTATAGCCTGTTACAAGCTATAGTTTGTGGAATATTTCCCAAACCCCTTCCTCTCTCAACCAGACAGCAGGCACCAGGTCACGTGGTCTGACTAGAGAATTAATATTAAAAACATTTTTTCTCTTGTTTTTTTTAGTTTAGTTTTGAAGTAGTAATGGAAAAAGTTGAACGCAGCAGGTAGACTGTGTATATGTTTTTTTGTCTAGGTCTTCTAATAGAAGAAATAATGTTTTAATTTTAAAAAGGGAAATTTATTTTCGAAAATGAAATCATGCTTGTTTCTTGGCTTCTTTATAGAAGAAAATAATTGCTGAAATTTTAACAAGATAATATCTTGGATTCCCAGTGTGGAATATATATATGTATATATGTATAAAACCACAATATATAACAAATCGTCATCGATTTCCAATAATTGAAATTAAATTTATAATAGAGCAAATATTCATAACTCAGGCATTTAACAGAATAGAGAAGGAACATGTAACGAGTAATACAGAATTTTAGTAAATACAACTAATTCACTAGCATATTGCTGGCAATAAATCAATATGAAACATATGAAAAAAAAAAAAAAAAAAAAAATTTTTTTTGATAAAGTCTGATTAAAGACAATAGATAATAAATCCAGCTAAATAATGTTGAACCAGAAAAAGCCGTAACATAAACATACAAGAGATAAAAGGGATGAATGAAGCTGGAAGCTTATAAGGTATATCACTTGATCACGGGTACATAAAATACATTTATAAGCAAAAAACATAGTCGATTTCTGTAACGGAATTCAGCAATAAGCAAATATTGAATTCCATTATGCACCCGATCGACTAAGCTCCAGAGAATATTAAACAACCATGTAAAATATTAAACAATGTGAAATCCTCAACCATAAAAACAATTAAAAAATGAAATAAATTAAATCATATACAAACCCAGCATGAGGACAGCCAAGACAGTAACATTGACACAAACAGATTACGTACTTTGGCTTAAAATCCCGCTTAAATACTGACACAGTTAAAAGCTAATGCCACGGTTGCCGCAACAGATAGTTCACATAATAATTATTATTACAATCGATAATAAAGATCCTGGAATAAATTACAGGAAGTTGTTTAAAATTAAACAATAAATAATTAATAGATAATAACAAAAATAATCTTAAATTATGAGTCCAAGGCAACCTAATAATATTAGAACAAAATAAATAATTATTTAAAGCGCCATCTTACTGAAATTATAAGAAGTTATTTGAGAAAGACAATAAATGATCAAGAAACTAACTAAAATAGTAAAAAGCAGAAAAACCAACGTTTAAAATGCACAAATAATATAAGAAAAGCAGCAAACAGCTGTTTCGAATCTACTAGCGAGATTCTTCTTCAGTGCAAAAGGAACAGCGTGCTAGAAAAAGCAAGGCTGAGCAAAATCATAGACAGAGACGCGCTGGCTTTTATACCCTATGCGGGTGGCGAAGGCGCCGAAACAACCAATGAGAGAGAAGCAGTGGAAATGACTGGGTGGACAAGTAGCGACATCTACCGGAGAAGTAGGGAAAAGAAACCAAAAAAGGGGAATTAAATTAACGCTTTCCAAATACTTGGAAAATCTGGAGTACTAGATAAGTCATTGACTAAAGAGTGAGAATTTTTAATGATATGGTGAGCTTCCCAAAAATCAAGATCAAGGTTAGAAGAACATTTTTGGATAATGATGGCTGAGGAAAAATCGAACCTATGTTGAGAAGACCAAGAATGTTGAGCAATAGAAGAACGTTTGAGCTCCTGATTTTTAACATAACCTTCATGCTCTTTTAAACGAAATCTAAGAGCACGTTTAGTCCGACCAATATATGAAAGACCACACTGACAAAAGATCTGGTAAATGCCCCAATTATCTAGGCGATCAACGGGGTGTTTGAGATTTGAAAAAGGGATTTTATTAACAGGAGAAAAAATAACTTTAAAATCAAACCTTCTTAGGATTTTAGCAACTTGCTGACTGATTTTAGGAAAAAATAGTAATACAACTGAAGTATTAGAGTTGGAATTAGAATGCTTTTCAGAATGGTCGGATTTCGTCAATTTCTTATAAATAGAATCGATAATATTAGAGGAATAACCACGATCGACAGCAATAGCTTTGAGGTAATTAAGTTCAGCACTAAGTAACTGAGGAGTGGAACAAATATTAGTAGCCCGAAAAACAAAAGTATTGAAAGCAGCGAAATTAGCTCTTAAATTAGCTCTTTTAAGAGCTTTGATTCAAGAGACTCGCCTTAAAATTGCTCATATAGAGCGCGAGTTATATTCTTTACATATCAGCCTCGCTAATTCTACTCCTGATTTTCAGTCCATTGACAGAAGGTCGTGGAGCAGAGTTCTCACAGCTTCTTCTGTTCATTGTTCGGTTTTAAAGAAGAAATTTAATGCGCTTTGTGGAAGTTCTGTCGCTAATAACTGCAGTAATTTGCCTCTTGTTAACCAAAATGCTGTTGTCAATCTTTCTAGTGTTCCATTAAGTAACAATCAGCTCGATGCTCTCAAATTGAATAACAATTTTTCTGTCTCTGCTATTCCTTCTTTACCTAATCTTATTGCTCCTATTGAAAGAGCCTTTAAGCATAGCGCTCTATCTTCTTCTCAAAAAGAGTCTATTAGGCATCTCATTGCCAATACTGTTGATTTCAATTCTAATGTTTATAAACCCAATCTTAAACATCCTGTTAAACAATGTCTGAAAAATTTGCGTTCTGATCCAAACTTAATTATTACTAAGGCCGACAAAGGTGGTCAGATTGTTCTTCTCAACAAATCTACGTATTTGGAAAAAACCCATAAATTAATTAATGATGGTCCGTATGTGGATATCCGCAAAGACCCTTCCACTAGTGAAATTAACTCTATTAAGTCTGCCATTAAGTCTTCTTCCATTATTCCTGCTAACTTTAAGAAGTCCCTTATTCCGTCTATTGCACATTGTGCCAGGTTTTATGCTTTACCTAAGGTCCATAAACCTGACATTCCTTTTAGACCTATTGTCTCTAGTATCGGTCCAGCTTCTTATAAGCTTGCCAAATATTTAGTTTCTGTTTTTTCCCCACTTTTGAGCAGTAACTGTTTCACTGTTAAGAATTCTTTTGATTTTGTTAAAAAACTTCATAATTTTAAGCCGCAGGGTCACATGATGGTTTCTTTTGATGTTAAATCATTATTTACAAACGTTCCGGTTGAGGGGGCTTTAGATTGCCTCAAGAAAAGGCTTTGTGAATTCCATTTCTCTTATTTTGAAATCGAGGAACTTATACTTCTCACTCGCGCTTGCTTGTCGCAAAATACTTTTGTTTTCAATGGTAATTTCTTCCGTATGATTGACGGTTTGGCTATGGGTAATCCTCTTAGTCCAATTTTATGCGATATTTATATGCACTATTTTGAGGTCAAGCTTTTTGAAATCTTAAAATTTCCGTTCTATGTTCGTTATGTTGATGATGTTTATGTCCTGATTGAAATGAATTCGGATATTAATCATATTCTCTCTATTATGAATTCCATTGATCCCTGCATTCAATTTACCTCTGAAATTGAGACCAATAACTGTCTTTCTTTCCTGGATGTCCTTGTTATTCGTTGTGAAAATGGCTTTCAGACTACCGTCTTTCGTAAACCTTTTGCTGTCAGTCTCCCACCTCACAGGTATTCTTCTCATCCCCCTAACCAGAATTTCGCTGCTTTCAATACTTTTGTTTTTCGGGCTACTAATATTTGTTCCACTCCTCAGTTACTTAGTGCTGAACTTAATTACCTCAAAGCTATTGCTGTCGATCGTGGTTATTCCTCTAATATTATCGATTCTATTTATAAGAAATTGACGAAATCCGACCATTCTGAAAAGCATTCTAATTCCAACTCTAATACTTCAGTTGTATTACCATTTTTTCCTAAAATCAGTCAGCAAGTTGCTAAAATCCTAAGAAGGTTTGATTTTAAAGTTATTTTTTCTCCTGTTAATAAAATCCCTTTTTCAAATCTCAAACACCCCGTTGATCGCCTAGATAATTGGGGCATTTACCAGATCTTTTGTCAGTGTGGTGTTTCATATATTGGTCGGACTAAACGTGCTCTTAGATTTCGTTTAAAAGAGCATGAAGGTTATGTTAAAAATCAGGAGCTCAAACGTTCTTCTATTGCTCAACATTCTTGGTCTTCTCAACATAGGTTCGATTTTTCCTCAGCCATCATTATCCAAAAATGTTCTTCTAACCTTGATCTTGATTTTTGGGAAGCTCACCATATCATTAAAAATTCTCACTCTTTAGTCAATGACTTATCTAGTACTCCAGATTTTCCAAGTATTTGGAAAGCGTTAATTTAATTCCCCTCTTTTGGTTTCTTTTCCCTACTTCTCCGGTAGATGTCGCTACTTGTCCACCCAGTCGTTTCCACTGCTTCTCTCTCATTGGTTGTTTCGGCGCCTTCACCACCCGCATAGGGTATAAAAGCCAGCGCGTCTCTGTCTATGATTTTGCTCAGCCTTGCTTTTTCTAGCACGCTGTTCCTTTTGCACTGAAGAAGAATCTCGCTAGTAGATTCGAAACAGCTGTTTGCTGCTTTTCTTATATTATTTGTGCATTTTAAACGTTGGTTTTTCTGCTTTTTAATATTGTTGCACAAAGGCTTTATTTGCTATTTTTATAGCTAAAATAGTGTTTAGTGCTGCCATCTAGGATAGAAAAACGAATATAACATTAGATTAAATATATTTAAAACCTAATATGTCATTTAGACTGCAGATAAATATCACTCGAAAATATGCAACTTAAAATTGATAATTATTAAATAACATTTTAATATAATGTGTACCACAACAGATAGTCCATATAATAATAATTACTACATACTATAATATTGATCCTGTTATAGATTACAAGAAGTGTTTAATATTAAACAATTAATAATTAATAGATAATAATCATAAGTTAAATTTAAGAGTAAAAGCAGCCTAATAAAAATAGAACAAAATAAATAATTATTTAATGCTACCCTCTTGCTGGAAATATAAGAAATTATATTTAAGAAAGACAATATATAATTAAGTAATTGAGTACATGACTAAAATAGTGTATAGTGCTGCCATCTAGTACAAAATACGAATATAACTGTAGATATAATGTGTTTTAAACCAAATATGATTAAGATTGCAGATAAATATTATTCTAAAATATGCAACATAATATTGACAATTATCAATAAATATCTTAATGTAATGTGCGAAAAACTGGTTAAAATTAAAATTATTTTTTAATTTTTACACTTAAATTTAAGTAAAACAATAATTTTGAATAAGTAACATTATTAATAATATAAAAGAATTGTTTATAATAATCACTAAATAAATATTAATGTATCAAAACAAAAATGGGGGGAGGGGGGGATGGTGATATACCAATAAAATACAACGTTTCTACAGACTTTAAATACATGTAACATAAACTGTGAAAGCGTATTACCATTACAATGCATAATATAAATAAAATAAAATAAATCAAAAGAGTAAATTAAAATGATTCAAATTAAATTAATTTAAAGATTGTTATACAGAGTTTAAAATTAAACAATTAATAATTAAGAGATAATAACAAATAAAAGAGAGAGAGAGTCCAAGCAAACTTATTATATTAGAATATAATAAATTATTAAATTCTGCCGTCTAGCTGAATTATAAGAATTAAATTAAATAATCAATATATTATAAATTACAAGACTATAATTAGATGAAATAGCGTTGAGTGCATCCCACATTTACATTATAGCATAAATAACAATAGAAAATGCAATTATTTATTTATTTACTTTATTTTATTTTTATATTGTAAATATTTAACCTAAAATGTCACTGAGATTGCATAAATATATCATTCTAAAACATTGCATTAGAAGATTGATAATAATCAATTAACATTATAATATTATGTATTTAAAATTAAGTGAATTAATAATAATACCAAATATGTGAATTTATAAATAACATAAAAGTTTGTTTAATAATAATCACTTAATAAAATTAATGTATCATTACTAATATGGGGGTGCATAGTAATATACCAACATAATAGAACATTTCTACAAACTCGTAAATACAAATATCATAACCAGTGTAATCGTATATCATTACAAATTTAATTGAAATAAATCTATATTAGTAAATTAAATTGATGCATATTAACTAGATTTAATTTAAAGAATGTTATACAGTACACAGGACCACGACCTCACTAGAACCAAAACTGATAGTAGAACCATGAAAAATCAACGTAACATTCCTACAATTTTTTTTTTTCTTTCCCTTTTCCTCCTTTTTTTTTTTTTTAAATATTATAAATATAAAAACAACATTTGCGTATAAATTATCCAGACAACTCCGCCCTCCTCCTTAATTTAACATCTACCCACCCAGCCATCCTATTTAAAAAAATTTTATATATATTTTGTATTTTTAATTTTTTTTGTTTATTTTTAGTTTTTTGTAATTTTTTTATATATTTTTTATGTATGCAAAATGTGAATAGTAACATACAATAAATCACCCAACAATACATTGTTTAGATCTTAAATTAATTGTAGATTAAGGAATATATGAATTTTTTAGGAAAACCATGATTTAAAGCATAAAAAATTAATTGTTTAATGTTTTTATTTATAAGATGAGATGAACATAAACTTTTGATTCTATACAAATGATTAAGTAGTATATTACGGTAAACTGAAATGTGTAGACAGGATTTAAAATTAGTAAATGTATTAACTTTGAATTGAAAAGCTTTATGTTTGTCATAAAGATCAGTAATTGTTTTGTTTTGTGCTACAATGATTTTTAGATCTAAAAAGTTAATGGTATTATTTGTTAAGAGGTTTTCTGTCAATTCTAAATTAGTTGGATAATCAACTGGAAATTGAGCAAAATTTGATTGTTTAGTATCAATTAAAATAATGTCATCAATATAGCGATACATTAGTATATCATCATTACAAAAATTACGTTCATATTGATATAAATATAAATCAGACGTCAAACTGGATGTAGATCCGCCTTGTGGAATTCCTTCAATTTGTTGATAAATTATATTATCTTGTAAGATATAGTTATTGTATATTATAAAATTAGTTAAAATTCGAAAATATTTTAAATCCATAAGCGAAGGTAGATTTAATTTATTTTTATATGTTTTAAAAAGTGTGTTAATTATAGTATGCAGATCATTAAGATTTATATTATTAAATAGATCTTTGAAATCATACGTACGTATATCTTTTACACATTTAATATCTTTAAGTACATTAATATATACATTTATTTATACATATACAGTAGAACCCGGTTAAGAAGCGTTTCAAGGGAACGGACAAAAGTCGCGTATTAAGCGGGATCGCGTATTAAACGTGATATTTTAGAATGTTGCGGGAATTGGGTTTATTTACACATTTAATCGTCTAAATGAAATTTAGAGATTTCATTTATATGTTTACGGTCGAAAATTGTGTCTTTTACGTATATTCAGATTAAAACTTATTGTATTCCACTGTAACTGATTGCTTTCTTTTTTTTTTTTTTTTTTTTTTTTTTTTTTTAGGACCGACTGGAATAGTAACGGAAAATAAATATGGATTCCAATATGGCTTTATTGTCGATTAATACGTTGCAACCAAAAATAATTTTCTTACTAGACTAAATTTCAATAGAAAGAATATATTAAAGAAATATTAAATCTTTGAAGCACTACCCAGTTTTTAAAATCATATTTAGTACGTGTAATAATGAGTAGCATTATAATCTGTTCTTTTTTGTAATATAAGAAAAAAATATGCTTATGTATCTATGTCTAAAAATATTATTAGCATCGCAAAAGAAAACAGAAAAGAATTATCCAACCGCAGTCCTATTTGTTTAATGTTTACGAGTTTCATTTTCTGTTGCCTATAATATGCATGATCAAACATTTGTCGCCCGGTGGCGTGATCAGTAAGCGGAGGCTGTTGTCACGCTGAGGGTCCGGGTTCGAGTCCCTGGGTAAGACATGGATGTAATTGTGATTGTGTTTTCAAAGTAATATATATATGTAATGTGGAGAAATAAAAAAATTGCTATGCCTGGTTTGTGTTACAATTTCTGTGTATAAATAAGGATCATTCGAGGCGACAGCCATTGTTGCTATACACTCTTAATTCAAAAGAACGAATTATTAACTCAACAAAAGAACGAAAAGTTTTTCGCGTGTTTTCGTTCTTTCTGAGTATCTGTTTTATCAAAAAGAGACATTTTCCACAAAAAACTGGTTTACCAAATCATCCTTCTAAGAGTAGCATCCCCAGGACTGCTCATTTCAGACCGGAACAGAAAAATATCTCTAAAAGAGCGGTTTAAGAAGCTTCCCTATTGGTTGAAATCCTTTAACGCGATATATAGTTTTGCAGAGGGAGAACCGTCTTCAAAAGGGAGTCGCTTGTTTGTTTCAAGCGTCAAAGCTTAGCGTTACCTACATGATAAAAACAATATTACAATTATAATTTGATTGATTTAAAAATGGCATAGAATAAAATAGATGGATTATGCTTACGAAAGCAGGGGGGTGGGGCAATCATCACAAAGAATTGGATAAATTTCGTTTTTGTTTCCCAGCTAAAACCAAGATGGCTACCGGCGATTCTAGGATTTTACTAATACTGAAAATTCTAAGGTAAAGTACGTTGTTTTACTTCATCTTTCCTGTAATTCCTTCGCCATTCCTTGTTGTATTTTCACATTGTATATATGATTTTTTGCGTTATTTAACGTTAATACTTTTAAACCGGAAACATGAACTTCTTAAATTACTTTTTTTTTTCTTTTTTTTTTTTTTAATGCATCTGTTCCATAATTTTTATAATCAATAAAATGCACTTAGATATGTAGTTTTCTCGTATTCAAATTGTGTAAAATTACGCTAATTGGTATTTACATTATTAAACATATATCATTTTGTGCTTATATTATTGATTATTAATATACTAATTTGTTCGTGACACTCAAAAATATTTTCGGAAATTTACCCATGATTATAAAAATTATTAAATTATTATTAAATTATAATATATGTTCTTTTTTTTTTATTTTTTTTTTTATGTTTCAGTAAGTACAAGTATTTAATAAATTGTGTTCATTTAGATAGTTGTACACATCTACACTTTAAATATTATTATTTTAATTGTCACAGTATTATGTAAATAGTACGAAATGTAAAAGATAATTTAAAAAAAGTATCAGAAAATAATAGATTAGTAAAAAATATTATCAGTTTATTTTATGACACAACTAGCTTGACCTTTTTTTTTTAATTATGATTTTGTGAATTTTTATTTTTGTGTTATACTTCCCTCTGTTCATATTCAAAAGTTTAACTAAACAAAAGTCTGCAGTTATGTAACACATGAATTCTATAGTCCATAATTATTTATCTGTGTCATGAGCAAAATATATTAATAAGATATAATAATATCAGAAATAATTAAAGAAATCGACATTCCCGGATTAAAACTAATAACGTTAAAATTATATATACAATGTGAAAATATTAAAAAGAAAAAAATCATAATGAGAAAGATAAAGTAAAAAAAGCGCACTTCAGGATATTGACAAGGTAGAAAATCTTGTCTTGTTATGGCGCGAACATATCTTTATTATTATTATTATTTAATTTATCTTTCGGAAATGAAAAACAAAATTTCTTCTGCATCTAGATTTAAATAAAACAAAATGGAGTTTTAAAACTAATACATTTTGCAAACTGGGGAGTTATATATGTTAAAAAACAAACAAAAAAAATCTGAAAATAAGAGGAAAATAATTTATTTTGCCTATTAAATTTGACAAAAAAAGGGGTTTAAAAATGACTTGTCAATAATGAGTGCAGTCACTCGTTTTGCCTATTAATTTAGTCGAAAAAAAGAGCGAAAACAGCTTATCAAAAAGGAATGAAAAAAAACCACTCCGCAAGATGGATGAAATTCACTCCTATAGGATAAGTGCATTTTCAATACTGGAAAGGAGTGAAAATACACTCAGTCGGAGTTAAAATCGCTGAATTTTTTTAAGAGTGTAGGCCTCAAAGCAATCTCCACTACGGTGGATTTCAAACTCAAAATCAAATCAAACGATAAAACATAATGGCTATATAACGTACATTTAAAACTTCACTAATAACAGGAATGACCATCTATAATCATAATTTTTTTGTATTACGTAACTCAGTAATCTGAATTCGTCTATCTCTCTATAATACAGTTACAGAAGAATTGCAGGTTTGCTAATTTAGCGCTGGTGATTGTCTTATTCAAATATCTACCACTATTTCCGGTTAGTAATTTTCGCCTTAATTAATCTGTTATTAAATTAAGTAAATTATACTATTCCGAAACAGTGTTTTTATCTGAATAAAAAAACACGCTAAATTGGCAACACTCGAGAAGAGAGAAGGAATTCGCATCTTGATCAAGGAATTCGCGTCTTAAGCGTGCGTCATTTTTTCCCTAAAAGGACCGAAAATTTGTCGCGTATTAAGCGCGATCGCGTAATAACAGTTCGCGTATTAAACGTGAAGTTTTTGCATTAGCGTTATGGGCGATGCTCAACGGATCGGAAAATATCCGCGTATTAAGCGGGATCGCGTATTGACCGTGAGCGTCTTAACCGGGTTCAACTGTATATATATATATATATATATATTTATTTATTTATTTATTTATACATATATATATAATATATATTTATTTATACATATATATATATATATATGTTACATTATTAGATCTAATTCCGCGATTTCCTTATGTTATTCTAAATTACTACTTTATATTCACTAAATCCTTATCCTTAAATAATCTCTATCGTTAACTCTGTTAAATTCCCTTTAATTTAATGTCTCACTTGTCTTAATCGCTTTAATATTACGCTTTTAGTATTCTTAAATTAAATGTTCCATTCCCGTGCTTTTTTCTTTCGAGATTATTCTTTTAGCTTCCATATTTACTTTCCCGCGCATTTCTGATGTTATCCTTTTTTCCTCCTAATTCATCCGCTAGTTCTGTTCGCACTTTTTATATCACGTGACATTCTTAATTATTCATTGGTTGAGAGCACGACCTACGTCATATTTGTACCCTTACACATGAGGAACAAAAAGTTGATACTCGCTGTGTTTCAGCAGATTTGAGTCGTATTTCCAGTTTTCATCTATCCCCTGGTCACCGTCCTGTTATTCGATTATCTGGAACTTTGTTTAAACCTAATTACTACTACGGAGCGATGGCTAATTATCTTGGTGAAAACTGCACTTTTTGCAAGATATTCTAATAAAGTGCTTAGCTGATATCATGAGTTGTTTCAATTTCTTCTGGGGAAACTTCATGGAACGATGCATTCCATTGTTTTCACTCGACAACTGCATTTTAGAAATTGGTTCTACTAACATAACAGATTCGAAGTATCTGTTCTGACCACTTCTTTTATGCCATTATCGCTGCATGTGATCCACAGCTACTATCGTGACAGCCAGTACGGCATCTTCAACGATAAAGCCAATCCAATGTTGCTAGAATGCAACATTTAGCCGGCAAGGATTTGAGACTTCAACGCCACTCCAGAATTTATGCAGCATGAACGCCATATTAAACATCTAGCCAGCGCAAATTCGAATCATCGAATGTCAACTAAAATGTCTGAAAAAGCCTCCTTACTTCACTCGACGGTCTCCAGGAAGAAACAAAATTCAGATACCTTATAACATCATTAAAATAAAAAAGAACAACAAAAGTTGTTCCAGCCCCAATAAAGGCAGCATTCAGCATTACGTAAGTCATTTAAAAAAATGATCTCTGTTTTGTGATGAAAAAATTTTATGTTTATTCTTTGTTATTGCATAACTCTTTTTATTTTATTTTATTTGATTATTTATTCCAAATAAGTTGTGTTTATTTTTACTGAAAAAGTATATGAACATTAAAGTGACAGGTGTTTCACTTTACTTACGTAATCGTAACCAACTATGTTTATTTATACATATTTTCAAAGATTACGAGTATTTAAAAGATAGAATATTTAAATATTTTGAGATTTATTAATGTTGTGTTAATTTATTATTTATTATGAGATTTTTATTATAAGTTTTATATTTTTGTCAAGCAATATGATAGAGATTTTGAAGTATATTTGTAATGCTTTTACGATCTGGAAGTAAAGTTAGATACACTAGTTTTATTACGTGGAAACAAAAAAGAAAAATGACTGAAACTAGTATTGTATCTTTTGACCCCGATTTGGGAATGAACATTCAACAATGGTTAACCTACTTTGATAATTCTAGCATTAAACAAAATGATACTTGGAAATTTGAAAATATTTCAAAATATTTAAAGGGAGAGGCCTTGAAAATTTATATCAATAATTGCCAAAATTGTGATAGTTATGCTCAAATTTCACAGATTTTAGTAGAAAAATTTATCAAAATTGAAGTACCTAGATTTTCTGATATTTCTTCACTTAAATTAAACAATCTAAAAGATTTGGAAGATTACTTCCATAAAAAAGTAAAGATTGGTAGGAAACTAAAATTATGTGAGACAATTATTGTGCAGGGTCTTACTGATGGCTTAGCACCACAGTATCAAAATGTTTTGATTGTAAATTCCTCAAATAATACCACAGATTGGTATAAATTAATCAGACAACTTGTAGTCACTCCTACCCCTAATCCAAATACTACAAGAAATAACTTTTCAAATGATAGATCTTTTCAGCAGAATGTTAGACCTTTTCAACCCAATGACAGAACTTTTCGGTGAACATTATAGTGTATCTAAGCTTCTATTGTGTAGAAAGGTACTAAATTTTATGTTTGAGGTTAATAATTAACAATATATATATGTTAATCTAATTTTAATATTCAACAGGAGGCATTGTTATTCTGTGCTTTTTTTATTCGCTGATTGCTGTTGTTCAGTGTTAAATTCTAAGAAATGCACTATACTTCATAATTATTAGTGTCTAACTCTGTTAACGATTGATTGATCTAATATTTTCTTAGATGCATTCATTTTTAGTGTTTATATTTTATTCCAAATCATTTTTTGCTGTTCTAAATATTAATAAAGCAACAATTTGAATTAAGAGTCCTAGGAAATTTATAAATGTAAGTGCTGAATATTGGAATACTTTCTTTCTTTCATAGTGACCCATCTTTATAAAAAAGATAACCAATTAACATATTTTCTGGGGTAATTAAAAAAAAATTGTTTGCTTATTTAGAAAACTCTGTGCATATTTTTAGACATGATCAATTTTTAGTCCCCTTTTTTAATGTAATTGGTCCCCCATAGTACTCTTTTTAAATAAAAATGGTCCCTTTTCCTCCTTTTGGGGGTCTAAAATGTGTTGGGAGCCCTTTATTTATGATTCTTTTACAGGGTCATTCAAAAGAATTCCGTTACATTACTGTCTATGGAGATAAATCGTTTACAGTGCATTTTAATGATGTTATATTATTTCAAACGTATTGAAATTAATATATATCATGGAGGCACACTACAAGAAGCTTACTGTATAATGTAATGTATAGCACATAGCATTCATTGCTTATTTACAGGGACACACAAAATAATTCGGTTACAGAACTGTCTATTAACAATAATTGCTGGAAATGCGTTTTTTTATATAAATCTATAGATCATAAACAGGGCTGCACAAAGAATTTGGATATTTTTCTGACTATTGATGGTAATTCTTGAAATTGGGTTCTTAACTGTGAATTCACTTTCCAAACTGTTTACGTAGACATCTTTTACCTTATTAAATGGTGAAGTTTTGTTAATGTATTCTAGAATTGTTGGAAAGTCTTTCATAATCTATGCTTGAAGCATGATTTTTCATTGTTTTTTCTGTTGAGCTTTCCAAGCCAAGATAAGTGGCAGAGCTTGCACGAGCCGAAATTTCCATGCCCAAGACTGCCCGACCTGTAGAAAAAATTTTGTCGACCCGGTGTAAAAGTTAAAAGTTTGGCCTGGTCCATACACGAGAATTTATAGAGGAAAAGGTGTAAAAACAGGCGCAGGTGTAAATATGGGCACCCCTCCCGAAGTGTCTATAGGAGGTGCTGAAGACTGGCGGCCAGGATTGTACATGATGCCACTTGTTGATATAAGGTAATAGAGAGCAGTTGGAACCATTTTTTCAAATAGTGTGAGTGCAGCGTGAGTTATTGTGCAAATTGGTGTTTGTTCGGGACTGCAAACTTTTGACAAGTATCTGAAATCGTTTTCTTTTCATGTCCTTATAGTTAGTTTAAAATAATTTCAGAGTGATATCGGAAAAGCGAAGATCCTAAGCTACTTTTAGAAGCACACCTTTAGTCATTCACATCTTTAGGTTACATGTGAAAGTGGCCACGCTTCTTAGTTTAATGTGCGAGATAGAATTAGAGTTTAATGTGCTTGTATATCAAGATAATTCGAAAAAGAGGGAGCCTAATTTACACCAAGAAAGGGTAAATATGGGCACCCTTTCTTGATGTAAATATGGGCCTCCTCTTTTTTTAAATTATCTTGATGTACAAGCACATTAAACTCTAGCTATTCTAATTGATGAGGCTTCTGAAACACCACAATATTCCCTGGGAGCATTAAATGTAGTTTCTTCGGTTGACATATCTCCTGTCCCCAACATGAAGAAAAGAACCACTACTCGTGGATGCAAAGCGGCAAGGTTCAGTGTCATTGCTGAATCAGCATGCAAGGATCAGTTGACCAAGTCGCTTGACAAAAGTGCTCTCAAGAAGACAGTCTTGAGTTTTCCCAGAGTAAGAGACTGATCAGGGGACAGGGGTCAGAAAACCAAAGGCCTTCAAAAAAAAAAAAAAAATTGACCCACAAAATGATACGATTTATCCTCGGACTCATCACTGACCCTCCCCCCACAGTGATGATGATATAAGCCTGGATATCAAGGATGGGACTACTAAACCAGTCTCGAGTGATGCACCTTGCATCTTTTGTGATGGAAAGTTCTGTGAAGATACTCGCAGAGAAGTGTAGGTTAAATGTGCTATGTGCCAAATGTAGGCACACTTAGATTGTGCCGGGCTGAAAGAGCCACTTATGTTTTTGATTTCTGAAAATATTTTCTTTCTGTAATAAATAAATTCTCTACCATTTTGTATTGTTTTATTTGTTTTAAAACATTTTAAACTAGTTTTTGTGAGCTTTTTTGGAGAGGGCCCATATTTGCACGCCGTTTTTTCTGGTGCTTTTTGTAAATCTTCGTTTTTGAATTGAAACATCATCGTTTTGCATCCTCTCATTTAGTAAACTTGTTATAGTTGTTGATGAAGGTCAAAAATCTAAAAAAATTTAAAATAATAGTCACTTTAAGTCAAAAACAAAAGAGGGTGCCCATATTTACACTTTTTCCTCTATTATTTTCTCATGGATCAACATTCGTGATTTACTACATCTTTTCATTGGCATCTGCGAACCCATTCTCTTTGTAGATCGAAATCTTGAGGAAACCGATGAAACAAAACATTTTTCTCTTTAGTTCGATACACATTCCTACAAGTAGCAATAGCACAAGAAGACATTTTTTAATTGGTTTACATTCTTTTATATAAAAAATATATGTTACTTTAAGTAGCTTTTTAAATAGTAAATAAGATCAAGACAATATTTGATTCTTTAAAAAGTTTCTCTATACAGCCGCATAAGAAAATTACCATCTAACTCTTCTTGACTCTCCTAAGCAGAAAACAATTGACATCACGCAGGACTCCTTCTTTTGAAGGGGTGGATTCAGAATGGGAAGAGATATCAGAAAGGAATTGTGCCTGCCCTTATATCTCTATAGCCTTGACTCTTCAGGGTAATTTGAATAGTGTCAGTTTAATTATAGTCAACCTGTAGGCAAGCATAACACTGGACATCTTTTTCTTGTGAAGGGGGCAACGAGAGTATCTAAAAGTGTCCTTAGCCTCCCTGGGTACTTTCTACAGGATATTTTGAATTGTGTCAGTTTAATTATAGTCAACCTGAATAGTCAAGCATAAGACTGGACATCTATTTCTTATGTAGGAGGCAATGAGAGTATCTAAAAGCATTTTTTTTCATGAAATTAGTATGCAAATTCTCTTTTTGACTATAACAACAAATTGTGGAATCTCTAGCTAACAGATTACTTAAGAATTGTGAAACCTTTTTTTTTTTCTTTTTTAATGCCAGAATTATGGTTATGCCGGGTGAAGTGATTTTTTGAAACATCATCAGTTCAAATGTGCTATTTCATACTTTCTTTATTTTAATCAAATTTATATTGAATTTTATTTATTTTCCTTTGCAGCCAACATCTTTTTCGTTATATTATTCCTATTTTATCATTACATCTTTTCATCATTATTTATCATTATTATTGTGTATCAGTCAAGATTTTGTGAACTAAAAATATTTTACTTGAAGAATTTTTTTCTATTTTAGTTTCATTTTTAATTTTGTAATCTTGTTGAAGTATATATCTAATTAATCTTTGAATATGCTTAGTAAATAATCTTAGTAACATTAAAATAAAATGAAATATGTAATTTCTATAAAATCACAATTAAAGTCAATTAATGGGATTATAATATGTTATATGCACCACGATTTATTAATTGTACATCATATAAGAAAGTATACCAGCAAACAAATTACTTTCTGCCTTTGAGAAAGCATTTGATCTGATAGCTTGTAATACGGTTTGTAAGGCAACTTTTTATTATAAAGGATTATCAATCTTGTATGCTATAACTAATAGACCGGAAGGCAGCTGCACTGACCATTACCTCATCGAGATTGTTATGTATTGAACTGTTATTTTCCTATACTCCATGTTTCCTTTACTCCATGTATTTACTTATTGTAACCGGCAGTAGCACCAAACAACTAAACTTGTGATGTGTTCAGAATGTTTCTATTATCAGCTGTTCCAGTGCAGCACAAGCCAGTCTTTGCCAGTTATGTAATTGCCAGGTTGTATTATTTTAACCTAGTTTTTAGCTTTGTATTTTAAATGGTTTTACAATTAAATATGTTTTATTCAATATCAGCCATCCGTTATTTACTCACGATGTCAATACATTTTAATGGCGACGAGCGGGAAGCTAGTTAGGCTTAATTTTGACGGTGCAGGGCGATGTTTTGATGAATTGTTAAAAAACTTTTCGTGCCAGTATACGAAGTATTTACGTAACCCAGCAAGTTTATTCCAGTATTTAAGAAGAATTTAGTAGTTTTTTTGCTGGACACTCCGGAAATATGGCTAAATTTGGCCAGATAGAAAATTACGTTATTGGTACTTCGTGGAAGTTGTATAAGCAGAAGTTAGATTTTTATTTCAAGGCTAATAATATTGCAGAGGCTCGTAAGAAGTATATATTTTTGACAGTGTGTGGCGACACTACTTTTTCCATTGTGGATTCACTGGTTAAACCAGATACATTAGAAGCTGCTGCATATAACGATATAATTGCAAAATTAGATGAGCATTTTTCTCATGCGCCGAATCCAATTGTGGAACGATACCAGTTTAATAAGCGAGACCAGCGTCCGAATGAATCAATGGCTGATTATATTGCGGAATTACGGTGACTGAGCGACACCTGTAAATTTTCAGATTTGGAAGATAGGCTCCGTGACCGGATTGTGTGTGGCGCGCATGACCAGAGTTTACAACATCGTTTTTTCGAGGAAGGGCCGACGCTAACTTTCAAGAAAGCAATGGATATGGCTCTCGCTAGTGAAGTGGCACAGCGAAGTGTAACGGTGATCCGAAATACATCGAGTAATGCACAGGCTTTGTACAGCGATGCAAAAAAGAATATGGCTGGTTTTCAGCATAAGAATACGCCTGATTTAAAGGGAAAGTTCAAAAAGGTACAATGCTATCGATGTTCAGGCGCGCACACAGCAGATGTTTGTAAGTTTAAAAATGCTAAATACAATTTTTGTTCCAAATTAGAACATCTTGAGAGAGCCTGTATAACCAAAACATATAGAAAAAAAACGGGAACGCAGCAGGGAAATAAACAAAAGTACAAGAACCAGAATTTGTTAATCAACCAGTCAGTGCCACAGTTGGATGAAGATTTATTTTATTCTTTTCCTGCGAATCGGGTGTACAGTTTGGTGGTCACTGTTGAGGGTCAGGAATTGGAGATGCAAATTGATACAGGGGCAGGTCATTCAATAATTGGTGAAGATACTTATCAAAAATTTTTTTCAAATAAATGCCAGTTGTCAAATGAAGATTTAGTTTTGAGAACATGGTCAAGGCAACCACTGGTGGTATTGGGAACTTTTTCGGCCCAGGTGGAGCGTGGTAATCGAAAAGTGGTTTTACCTGTATTGGTAATTAAAGGAAATGGCCCAAGTTTGATGGGAAGGAACTGGTTCGAGGCCCTGGGTATCGAGTTACACATTAATCATGTGGGGTCTGAAGATATCTTTTCCCAGTTTCCAGGACTTTTTGATGAAGGAATTGGGGTCTACAATAGTCCACCAGTGAATATTCCCATACTTCCAGATGCAGCTCCAATTTTTTTAAAGGCCTGGTCAGTTCTATTCTCTTTACAGGAAAAGGTGGAGAAGGAATTGCATCGTCAAGAGGCTTCTGGTATCATCAAGAGGGTTCAGTTTTCAAGTTGGGCAACTCCCATTGTTCCAATTTTGAAGAGAAATGGCCAGATGAGATTATGTGGGGATTATTCGGCCACAGTTAACAAAGTTTTACAAAAAGTGTCTTACCCACTGCCAACGGCCAATGAGGTTTTCAGTAAACTGTCGGGTTGTACTATTTTTTCTAAATTAGACTTGTCTTACGCCTATTTGCAACTCAGGGTGGATGAACAGTCAGCTGATCTTTTGACTTTGAACACGCCTAAAGGGTTGTATAGAGTCAGAAGACTTCCTTTTGGTATAGCGGCTGCTCCGGCTATTTTTCAATGCACGATGGATGTTGTGCTGGCTGACATTCCTGGGGTTGCAACTTTGCTCGATGATGTCATTGTTGGGGGATTGAGTTCCACTGACCACTCTAAACGTTTGTGTCAGGTGCTTGAGCGTCTTCAGAAAACTGGATTAAAGTTGAATCGGACCAAGTGTCACATCGGAGCAAAGTCAGTTAAATTCTTGGGATTTCAAGTTGACGGATCTGGTATCCATCCAACAGATGATAAAATTTTGGCGATCAAAAATGCACCTACTCCCCGAAATAAGAAAGAGCTACAGTCATTTTTAGGGTTATATAATTTTTATGAGAGGTTTTTGCCACAGAAGTCGACGATTTTGGAACCTTTGCACCAACTTTTGGACCAGGGCAGTGCATGGAAGTGGTGTGGACCACAGGAAAAGGCATTCCAGAAGGCGAAAGATTTGCTGAGGTCCGATGCAGTTTTGGTACACTATGACCCTAGGAAGCCTTTGGTTTTGGTCTGCGATGCTTCGCCTTATGGAGTAGGAGCTGTTTTATCACACGTTATGGAGGACGGTGTGGAATTGCCGGTTGCCTACGGATCCAGAACCTTGCGAATGCCTGAGAGGAACTATGCCCAGATTGATCGAGAAGCTTTGGCAATTATATTTGGAGTGCAGAAGTTTCATCAGTTTTTGGCAGGGCGATCTTTCACTATCTTGACTGACCATAAACCTCTCTTGGGACTTTTTAAACCAAATTCGGTATTGCCTGTGATGATTTCTCCAAGAATGTTACGGTTGAAACTTATGCTGCAGGGTTACAACTATGAGTTGGGACATCGTTCAGGCAATAAAATGGGTAACGCTGATGCACTGAGCCGCTTGCCAGTTGACGCTTCTGAGTCAGGTTTCCCAGACCCAGCTGATGTTCTGATGTTTGAAGTGCCTGAAAGGGAGAGTCGTCTGACGGCCAAGGATATTGCACATGCAACTCAGAATGATCCAGAGTTGTCACAGGTCAAATTTTGGATACTACATGGTTGGCCTGGTGAACGAGTCAAGTCATTTGAAGCATATAATCGCAGGCAGAACGAATTGTCAATTTTTCAGGATTGTATTCTGTGGGGATCAAGAGTGGTTGTTCCTGCTTGTTTTCGTCAAAATGTTTTATCTTTTTTACATGCCACACACCAAGGAATTGTGTTGACCAAGGCAATTGCCCGAGGTTATGTGTGGTGGCCAGGTTTGAATAGGGATATTGAAGATCTAGTGAACAAATGTCACAGATGGCAGATTACCAGAAATGAGCCGGCGAAAACAATGTCTGACGGTTGGTTTTCTACGTCTAGACCATGGTCCAGGATACATGTTGATTTTGCGGGTCCATTTCATGGCAAATTATTTTTTATTCTGGTGGATGCTTACTCAAAATGGCCTGAAGTTAAAATTATCCCCAATTTGAATTCTGCGACAGTGATCCGCGAGCTGGGTGAAATTTTTTCTATTCATGGTATACCAGATATTTTGGTTTCTGATAATGGCCGAGCTTTTGGATCTGAGGAATTGCAGCAGTTTACTTTGACAAATGGCATTAGACACGTCTTTACTCCCCCTTATCATCCGTCTTCAAATGGACAGGTAGAAAGGCAGGTTCAGGTGATCGAGCAAAATTTACGTTGAATCTCTGAGGGTGATTGGCATACAAGACTATGTTGTATGTTGTTGGGGCTTCGTACTACTCCTCATTCAACGACAGGGATAACTCCAGCTGAGATGCTGATGAAACGCAAGTTGAAAACAGTTTTGAGTCATTTGCATCCTGCCAGTTGTGTTTCTGAAAGGCAAAGCAGAGGTGTGGTGACAAGGAAGTTTTCTACAGGAGATCCAATATACATTAGAAATTATTCCCAAGGAGACAAATGGATACCAGGCACAGTGACGGCAGCTAAAGGACCTGTTACATATGAAGTTGTGTCGACAGGTCAAAATCACCATCGACATGTTGATCAGCTGAGATTTAGAAAGACTGAAAATTTTCCAAGTTCCACAATGGGAGGTAGAGCTGCGTCAGGTCCTAAAATTCCTTGTGAGTCCACGACTGAAGTAACGTCTAGTGGTTCTTCTGAAGTGGTACCTGAAGTAATTTCCTCGCCTGGATTAGAGAGTGTTCCAGGAGTGCTGCCTGAGAGTCCAACTGCTGTGGTGAGATCTCCAGCTAAATCTCCAAGAGTAGAGCCAGCGAACATTCCACCAGTGCTGAGACGGTCTGAACGTGCAAGGAGGGCACCTGACTATTTGAGGGACTATGTTTGAACTTTGGGGGGACGAACTGTTATGTATTGAACTGTTATTTTCCTATAAATCAATGTTTCCTTTACTCCATGTATTTATTCATTGTAACCGGCAGTAGCACCAAACAACTAAACTTGTGATGTGTTCAGAATGTTTATATTATCAGCTGTTCCAGTGCAGCACGAGCCAGTCTTTGCCAGTTATGTAATTGCCAGGTTGTATTATTATAACCTAGTTTTTAGCTTTGTATTTTAAATGGTTTTACAATTAAATATGTTTTATTCAATATCAGCCATCCGTTATTTACCCACGATGTCAATACATTTTAGAGATGACGGCTGAAATTCCTAGATTAGACAGAACTCGATTAACATATTAAAATGCAACTGGTCTGCCAAGTCATATCTTAGTGAAAACCACATCCAGGCCTGGTTTTAGTGGTTGATCGGTAGATATAACATTGTGTTTTCCTGTACCCAAAGGTATGAAAACATGGAAAACTAGGAGCAAGAAAACACAATAGTAAAATTACCAGTCAACCACTAAAATCAGGTTTGCAGGTGTTTTCCACCAAGTTATGACTTGGCAGACCAGTTGCATATTAATATGCAATTCGAGTTTTAACTAATCCTTGAATTTCAGCCGTCAACTCAATGAGCTGATAGTTTGTGCAGCTGCTTCCCGCTCTATAATGCTCTCTTTTTTCCGTCTAATTGTTTTGTTTTTGTCTACTTGTTTTTAACACCTTTTTCTTTTCTTTTTTTATGTGCAGCAAGAGTCAATGAACATGAAGTGGTTACTCCTGGTGAAGAAAGGGTGTCATTTATGTAAAATTTAAATATTTATTAATTCAGAAAGTCATTTCTTTGTTGTTCATTCAATCTTTCATCTTCATTATTATTATATGCATATTATTATGCATTTTTTTTTAAAACTTCATAGAAATTTATTAAATATGTTTCTATTTAGTTATGTTTGAAATTGTGATAATTGCAAGGTTGTAATTATGTTAGATTTGTATACTTTAGGCATTTAATTTTCTTTAAACAAATTAATTTTTTACTGTTTTGTGAATGTGTATGTATGCATGTGTGCACACAGTCTTCTTAAACATTGTAAGTTTGTAAGTTTAACACAAGTTTAAGTTTGTAAGTTTAACATTTATTTTGTACATATTTTGTACATAACTGCATTTATTCCTATTTTATTTTGGTTAAAATGTGTCTTTTTTTAAAAAAAAATTTGGTTAAAATCTTTTCTAGAACATTTGTTAATGAAATTTAAAATTGATTTGAGGAAGTTATTATCCAGCTTAAAAATTTAAAAGTTCAAAATTGTTATGTTTTATAATCCTCTGTTATTATCATCATCGTCCTTCACACCATTAAAAGATAATATCAAAAATGCATCGTATTATTTACTGACAAAAGATATAAATTAGTTGTGTTGTTTTTTTAAGTGAATAATAAATATATGTCTATGAAAGCTTGTCTTTTTATGCAGCATATCAATTACATTATATTTATGTAATTATACAGCAGTATTTTTAACTTAGGTATTGTGATGAAGAAAAATTAAGCTTTTTAAATCAAATACATTTAACAAGTGTCATTGTTAACCTTACCTAAAGTATTATTAAGAAAAATAAACAAAAAATATTTTGTTTTTTTTTTCTTCTGTTCGTCATTTGAAAATGTCTTCACTCCTTTGTGTGTTGTTTGGCATATTTATTGATACTGGTGGACACATACTGGTGAGATATGTATCTTTTGCATTTAGCACAATCTCTTTTTTTAGTGAAATTATCACTCTGCTCTTAAAATCTTTTAGAATCCAGTCATCTGTTTTAGTTGTATGATATCCATTATTTTTGTTTTATTTTTATATAATTATTTAATTTTGGTTTTATGTGTTTTTATAGTTTTTATGTTGTTATCAAGCATTTATTATGAACTAAATTGTATTAGGTGTAACATTCAAATTTTATTTTATTTTTTATACAAATTTGTTGGACATGTTTATCATATGCAGGTATATAATTACACATAAGTATGCTAAAAGTGTATACAGTATTAAAAACTTGATTTTAATGCATTTTTTTTACAGCCTATTTTAATGTGATATCATATTAAAAAAGCATTGGTCATAGTATTTTATATGTACTATTTCAATTGTAATATCTATGATAGAAAATAGTTTTGCATTTAACAAACTTCTAATTGCTGTATTGCTTAAACTATTCGTATTAATTGGAAATGAAACTTAAATTACTGGATGTTTGAATTTATTTTAAAGCATGTAACGCTTAATTTATTACATTAACATAAATGTTGTTAATTTTTCTTTCCTTAAACTCTTAAAGTGCACTTAAATTAATTTTGAAAAAAATATTTAATTAAGAAAAAGGTTAATGAGATTTAATTAATTGAAATTTTGTCATTTAAAATTAATTTATTTAGTTAAAATGAATCTGAATGAATTTAGTTGAAATGAAATACTAATCATGTAAAACCTTTATATTTAAATTTTATCAAAGAGTATTGGATTTACCAAGTAAATATAAATATATTGAGATTACATAGTGAACATAAAGTTGGGCAAAATAAATGATTTATTAAACATGGCATACAAACTTAAGAATACAGGTTATTAAAAGATAGTGAAACATGAAGAGTTACCTCTTTTTAAGAATGATTGATATGATTGCCCTATATTAATCTGCAAATGCCCCATCGATAAATCTATTCTTACCATATAATTATGAGAATATTTACTTTGAGTAAACTATGTGAATGCTTATTCATAATTTCACTGTTTCTTTTTGGTTCATTTTTTTAAATTCTCGACAGACATTTCTTTGCATTTGCATAGCAGAATGAACTAAGAGTCAAAAGTTTCAAGAAACCTAACACAGCATTTTGCTTTCCAGGTTATAAGTCTCCATCATTGCAAGAACACATAAAAAATATTAAAGAATTGCAAACTACATTTCGCTCAGATGCGAGCTTGAAACACTCAGTATCATATATCTGTAAACTTAAGAAACAATACTGCCAATCTGCCATTTAACAGGTATCTTGCAATTAATATTTAGAAAATTACCCAGTTACAAAATAATTTTTAATCCCCTTTATTCAATTTTTTATATTTAATATTCATCATAATATCAGAAAATAAGTAAAACATTTCAAAGTAAGTAACAAATCAAACAAGTGTCTTTAAGTTATATTTATAAAGATAATTTGTATTTTCCTTTCCAGTTGCACAGATAAATAACATTAAAATAATATTTTTGATAGGTTTAAAAATTTAATTTTTTTAAGCAAGATTATTAGAATTTTATAAAACTAATACTTTTTGTTGTTGTTAACAGCTTTTCTACCTTTATTTTTTTAATTCAAAAATGTTTTTAATAATTTAAATAGTCACTTAAGTTATTGTCTTTCATAGAAGATAATTTAGCAATTAAACATGTACAGGGCTATTTTTATTTAATTATTTTATCTACCAGTATTTCAAAGCAATAATCTTCCTGGTAGACTTCTACTAATCTGTAAGGTGGACTATTATTGGTTGGAAAATAATAATTAACAGAAAAAAATAGTTGTTATTGGCAGCTCTGTGTGTGTGTATTTAAATTTGATTAAAAAAAGATTCAACTAGATCCTGGATTGTTTTGTTCCTGTACATTGTTGCCATACCATATGACAATTGAATAATAAAAATTAAGATTTATGTAGGAGATCAGTTTTATGCATGAAATAAAATTCACAATTTAAATGATTTTAATGTCATTTATATACTTCTAGAAACAAGTAGTTCTCTTATTTGACTTAGAATTTGAATTACTAATCATGGTTAGCAAATTTATAACACAGCATTTTCATTTGTATTATATGGTTATAGAGTAAAACTTGCCCAGATCAAAATGCAAATAAAGCAGAAACTTGTCAAAATGTGAACTACTTCAATGGTCCTGGCCGAGAAAATAGGAAATATATTGCTAATTCTTTTTGCATAAAATGGAATCTGTCTAAAGCAGAAATGGAAAGTAAGAATTAAAGAATCCGTCAGAAACCACACGCATAATGTGGAATTTTAATAAAATACAGTGATACTTCGGCTAACAAATGTTTCAGACGATTGCTTTTCTGAATTGACATAACAAAGTTAATCATTAGCCAAGTTGCTTACAAATGTTTTGATGATCTACTTATGAACGTATTGTGCGGATCACTAACATAATGCAGCAGTGTTGCAGTTTAATTGGATGAGAAATGAATTTTGGTTAACGAACATTTTAGTTAACAAGCTTAATTTCAAAATGAATTATGTTAGTATACATAATTCAGAAATAACAAATACACCATCCACGTCATCTGATCTCTAGGCTGCTATACCAATTAAAAAGAAGGAAATTATGCTCTATTAGAAAATTACAAATACTAGTTGCCATAAAAGAAAAGAAGAAGCAGTTAATTTGGAAGCAAGTGTGGCCAGACAACTAGATGTAGATGCATTTCTTTTCCTGTCAAACTTGAAATGCATCCCTCTCTTCTAAAGTCAATGAGGACTGTAGCTGTGTTTAGATGTTCAAGATTATTTGCATACAATTCATTTTTTCAGCATATTTTTATGTTGTTTATAGAAGTGCTATTACATGAGGTGTCAAAGATGCTTCGAATTCCAGGCATCTCCACGTTATCGAGAGTCGTTTGGAAAGCAAGCAATTATTTTGTGTTGGAGCGATTTTGAAGTCTGAAACGAAGTGAGTCACCAATAACAGCCAATCAAATGCTTGGAAAATTGATGATGGAAAAGTCTTTTTCCGAACATCCAATGAAATGAATGGAAAACGAAAAAAGTAGTACACATGTTGCAGGAAAACTGATGAGTCACGGGCAATTTTTGTGGCTTGAAATTTTTACGTGTAATACCACTTTAATGTACCACTTTTTTCGTTTTCCAAGCATTTCATTGGCTGTTCGGGAAAAGGCTTTTCCTTCGTCAGTTTTCCAAGCGTTTCGTTGGCTGTTACTGGTGACTCAATTCATTTACAGTCGTGAAAATCGCTCCGACACAAGATAGTTGCTTGGTTTCAAGCAACTCTTTTAAAGCCATAGGTTAACACTAGCGGGCATGACCGAGCTAAGCTCGGTCAAAATTAGCCTTGTGTTCAATTCGATGTTTTATTCTCACTGTATAATTCTTGCTGTTTAGGTAAAATTGGCATGATCCTAAGCCATAGGGCCCCACTAACCGAAATTTTTCGAACACACGACCTAACCAATGCTCTTCTCCAGCCCGAAAATGATGTAATACAAAATTTTGTCAAAATCGTTAGAGCCGTTTTCTAGATAAACTTTGCTTGACCCACATTGACCCTAAAATGAACCATTAATCGAATTTCCTCTAATATGTGACTTAGCCCATTAATCTTCTCGTAATCCAAAAACGACAGAATACAAAATTTAGTCAAAATCGTCAGAGCTGTTTTTTCGATAAAATTAGCTTGACCAATAGTGACCCAAAAATGACCCACTAATCAAAATTTCTCGAACATGTGACCTAGCCCAATAGTTTTCTCGTGCCAAAAAACGGTTGGATATAAAATTTAGTCAAAATCCATTGATCCATTTTTTAGATATAATTAATTAGCTTGACCTTGATTCAAAATTACCCACTAATCAAATTTTTTCGAACACGTGACCTATCCCAATGGTATTCTCATGGCCAAAAATGGTAAAATACAAAATTTCGTCAAAATCATTAGAGCCATTTTCTAGATAAACTTTGCTTGACCCACAGTGACCCAAAAATGATCCACTAATCAAATTTTCTCTAGTATGTGACTTAGCCCATTGGTCTTCTCGTAACCCAAAACGACAGAATACAAAATTTAGTCAAAATCATTAGAGCTGTTTTTTAGATAAAATTGGCTTGACCCATAGTGACCCAAAAATGACCTACTAATCAAAATTTCTCGAACATGTGACCTAGCCCAATAGTTTTCTTGTGCATAAAAACGGTTGGATATAAAATTTAGTCAAAATTGATTGAGCCGTTTTTTAGATGTAATTAACTTGACCTTGACCCAAAATGACCCACTAATCGAATTTTCTTGAACACGTGACCTAGCTCAATGGTCTTATCGTACCCGAAAAGGGTAAAATACAAAATTTCGTCAAAATCGTTAGAGACGTTTTTAAGATAAAATTTACATACACACACACACAATTTTTGCTCGCATTATAGTATAAGATTGAATCGCTCGGAATTACAGGCAACTTGATGCCTCGTGTAATAGCACTTTTAGAGTCTAAAATCTAATCTGGCTGCAGTTTTAGAAAACTTTGTTAGATCTTTAGAAAAAGAATCAATAGGTTTGTTTTGTAATTTCCTGTTTTGCTTTGTAAGTGTATAGGCCTAAACATTGTAGTATGGTGTAGTGTAACAATAATAAAGTCATGACATGTAAACATGCAAGATTTTACAAGAATGTCATCAATGAGAAAGTTCACTATTAAAGTATATATAATGAAGTTTCTATATTTTTCTACTATTATACTGTAATATAATATTGTACATTATTATTATAGTACTCTATATAGTTCAATATTATAACACATTATATAGTATCATGCACTATATTATAATAAGTTAAGAAATATAATTTCTTCTGACTTTTAGTAAGCTTCGTACATCATTTTGTATATTGGAAAAATATACCCAATTCAAAAAAAAATTTCAATCTTTGCAATTCCGCTTTGAGCAAGTTTTACTGTATTTGCGAATTTAGTTTTATGAAACTTTCCCTCTTGTTGATTAATTTAAAATATTGATTGTTAATTTCAAATTAAATGGTATCGTACTATATTCATAATATCTGTTTTACTATGAAAATCATTGTTTTATACTTATTAGTTTGTTACCCTTGGTATATCACAAGCGAAAAAGGCAGAATAAACTGTCTTATTTTCTGAATTAATATATCTAAAATAGCTCAGTTCTTAACTATACATATATTTAAAAAATCTATATATAATGTCTTACTGTATGTGTACTTATAAAATTCTTTAGCTACACAAATGTGACTTCAAAGCATTTAAAACTGCAAATATATTTAAACTTTCATACAGTTTCTTTCTAATTTATGCTTTAGTTATCTTTTTGGAAAATCCTATATATGATTTTTTATTATAGAGTACCACTGCTCCTGAATAGTAATATTTATAATACCATTATTTAATTACACTCTTCAGTTAGATAAGGCAAAGATTACTATACAGAAATAGTGATACTCAAAAATAAGGACTGTACCACATTCCATATTCATGACTCACGTTTTTAAGGGGTTAAATTATCATCAGTTGCTGGAACCAAGACTGAAGTCATTTATATGTTTTGTATTTTCCTTACATTATAAAAAGTTGTTCATAAACTTATGTAATTAAAAAGTTCATTTAGTATTATGCAATATTTTTGAAAGATATTATTTTTGCAACAGATATATAAATAAATAGGTATAATTATTATTAACAATGCTTTCTTGAATCTAAATAATGCACATCAGTGCATCAAAAATTATGTTTGAATTTCTGGTACAAGCCTTTCATCTATCCTCCATTACAATGAACAGCAGGAAGCTTTTTTTTTTTTTTTGGTTGATAGCGGTTGTTCGGTTCATGGATGTGCACATTTTCATTTAACATTAATTTTGCAATATTCTCATTAAGTTAGAAATGGTTATGAACGTTATGTATTCTCTGTTCTTGATGTAAAAGTAAAGCATAATTTATTTAACACAAATATTTTTATTCATATGTAAAGTTTTTGGAGATATTTGCATTAAGTTTCATATCCTACACTTAATAAGCCTGGCTATATAAAACAAAACAATGTATATTTGTATCTCCCATTACAATATTATTAAAGAAATTATCTTCTAAATCCTTATAAAATAAGTTTCAAATAATGAAAAGACTATGTGACCACCTATATAAAATGTTAAGAGGCAAGAGATGAACTGTGGACAGCAGCATAAAATGTTTTGGGTTATATTTATTTATTGAATAGTTTATGGTCGGAAAGTAAAGTTTTCCATAGAATGACCCATATTTTATGTATGTGTAATTAACTCATTTTCTGTGATGTTGTTAATTTTTTTTTTTTTTTAATTGTGCTTTGAGATTTAAAATGTTACTTTTATCAGTCAATAATAAGAATAAACATGCAGTCTTTTAAAATCATTTCATTTGTCTATTGACTGAGGTATAGTAATGACAAAATTCAGACAGATAAACGGACAGACAATTTAAGGGATGTTCCTAAGTATATTAAAACCTTCACACATTATCCAGGTTTAGGACTGGCAGCACCAGCTAATGGTGCTGTCAGTGGTAGTTTAATTTTTTTTTGTCTTTTTATTTTATTTTTTTACTTTTTCATCATTTAAAATTTTCTTTTACTCTTTTTATCATTTTCTAAACTCCAGAGATTATAATTTAAGCAAAAACGCTTTTGATTGTTGCTTGCTTCAAAGAATGCCTTTTTTCAATGCTGCAATACCTCGAATTCTTCTTAAATACATTAGTTTAATAGGATCAGCGTTCATCTTCCGTTCGAGCCATTTCATAGCTGGTTCCAAACATTCAAAGGTTTCGTTATGTGAAGGACCTGGGTCATTTTCAGACTTTTCATTTTCTTCAATTTCACCCCCTTTTCCCAAGCCTTTTATTCTCTTGTTACTGCTCCCAACGATAGACTAATCCTAAACCTATATAAAATGTTAAGAGGCAAGAGATGAACTGTGGATAGCAGCATAAAATGTTTTGAATTATATTTATTTATTGAATAGTTTATGGTCGGAAAGTAAAGTTTTCCATAGAATGACCCATATTTTATGTATGTGTAATTAACTCATTTTCTGTGATGTTGTTATTTTATTTTTTTTTTAAATTGTGCTTTGAGATTTAAAATATTACTTTTATCAGTCAATAATAAGAATAAACATGCAGTCTTTTAAAATTATTTCATTTGTCTATTGACTGAGGTATAGTAATGACAAAATTCTACTTGACGATTTAATATGTTAGATAGTCTCTGTTATTTTTGCATTATCAACCAAGTCTTAAACACTTTTCTAATCATTAGAAATTCTAAATTTAATATTTGTAAGAATTTTATCTTCTGTGAATGTTTGTGTAGCTAAAAAAAGTTATTTTAAAAAATTATTCATGTAAGTTTAAGTGTGCAATATATTTTCTATTACTATAACATATGATATAAAAAAAAAAAAAACTTTAATTCTTATTTGATTTTATTCTGAAGATTTTATGTATTTCCCATGTTGTTTTCTAATTATATTTTTTCTAATTTTTTTAATCAATAACTATCACATTTTTGTAAACATGTATATGTTACAAGTAGTAATTTTTTAAAATTTAATAACATTATTTTTATTGACTATTTTTTATTTTTTGAAATCTCATTACTTTAAACATTGAAAATGGTTATGTATTATTATAGACTGTGGTGTTAAATTTTAAGTCTAATTATTGATCAAATCATTTTTATACTTGCATTATACATTTATGCATGCATTTAAGTAAAATATCAAGGATATAATGAAGAAATCTCATTTTTTTAATTATTAAGAAATTATGATTTCTTATTTACCAACTCTTTTTTCCAAGGAAGATTTACTGTTTTCAGCTGTGATATTCATTTATATATATATATGTATCCTTTTTTTCCCCTAAGTTTTAAAAAATAAATTTAAAAATTTGCTATGAAGAGTTTTTCAGAAGTTTAAAATTTTTTATTGGGTAGTTCCCTATGTATTTAAAAGGAAATTTTACTTATGAGATTGAACAGCTACAATCAAAATTATCTTTTCTTCAAAAAACTATTTTTTTACAGCCCAGGAAGAAAGAGCTAGGACCCTAAATGCAGAACACAATAAAATGCTTCTACCAGCAGGGCTTGCAATGATGTACACCATCATTCCTAGTTTTAATGAGTGGGAGTCAATATTTTGCTCTTCCCAGGTCCCACGAACCCAAATTTTTCTGTGCTGCCAATAACCGTGCCAACGACAACTTCAATTTTGACGCATATTGACACAACTGATTTTCATAATTTTAGAATATGAATTTAAGACTGCAATAGTAGATTATATCTGTAATTTTTGTTTTACAGGAGCATTGCCAATTTTTATCAAAATTACCTGTTTTTACTTTCAAAGAGTGTTTTTTCGATGGAAAACTGTTAGAGAAATACACTTCTGCTCATTTCTTAAAGCATCATCATAAAAAGAAATATTGTCTTGTATCATTCAGTTCATTTTCTCAGTAAAAACAAAAAAGGTTTTTCTCTTAATAGCAATTTGCTATTAGAATTCAGTTGTTGTAATTCTTTTATTTTTTGTAAGGACAGATAAAGCATTTGCCTTTCCTTGATTTTTTAAAACTCAAATACATATTAACATATATAAAAATCAGACTGATGTTTATGTGATCTTATCGAGAAAAAAAATTAAAAAATCAAAATGTAATTTTCGAAACAACGTATGTTTCTGTTCTTGTAAAATGTACTTATAGTATAAAAACAAAAATCAATCCCAAAAATAGTAAATTTTGATCTTAAATTTTATCACAGTAATTAAAATAACTTAGAACCTTTAATTAAAGGTATTATTCAATTTGATTTTTTAAATATTTCCAGTGCCTCTTACGGCTTCATTTTGTATTAAGTGCACATACAGTAGAGCGCCGATTATCCAAACACGTCGGGACCGACCCTAGTTCGGATAAACGGACAGACAATTTAAGGGATGTTCCTAAGTATACTATTAAAACCTTCACACATTATCCAGGTTTAGGACTGGCAGCACCAGTTAATAATGCTGTCAGTGGTAGTTTAATTTTTTTTTGTCTTTTTATTTTATTTTTTTACTTTTTTATCATTTAAAATTTTCTTTTACACTTTTTATTATCATTTTCTAAACTCCAGAGATTATAATTTAAGCAAAAATGCTTTCAATTGTTGCTTGCTTCAAAGAATACATTTTTTCAATGCTGCGATACCTCAAATTCTTCTTAAATACATTAGTTTAATAAGATCAGCGTTCATCTGCCGTTCGAGCCATTTCATAGCTGTTTCCAAACATTCAAAGGCTTTGTTATGTGAAGGACCTGGGTCATTTTCAGACTTTTCAATTTCACCCCCTTTTCCCAAGCCTTTTATTCTCTTGTTCCCAACGATAGACTAATTCGGGATTCGATTTCGGAAGCTAAATCCGAAAAGAAAAATATGAGAGAAATAGGGTGTTTGAATAATTGGAAGTTCGGTTTAAAATAATTTTTGAGAGAAATAGGCTGTTCGGATAATTGGGAGTTCAGATAATCGGCGCTCTACTGTATTTTAATTATTCTTTGTTTGTTAATATATTTTCAAGATGACTAACTGTGTGTAGCATCTGAGTAAGAGTTTACCTGCTTGTGTTTACATGTCCATTTGTGCTGTCTTCCAAAGAAAATAAGCACAAATTGACTTGTAATGTAAATGTATTTTTAAGATGGAAATACATATACAGTGAAATACGCTTAACACAAAAACATTTAACATGAAATGATATAGCGGTCCGGACAGTATACGATGCAATTTAATACATTTTTGTTCTTTTAACACGAAAAAAATTCGCTTTAGAGCTAGCTAGCTAGTTTAAGTTGAAATTGGTAAATTTTGTGTTAAAACCACTGAATTTTTGGTGAAAATCAGAGAATTTCGTATTTTTTGTAAATTAGCTTATGTTTTATGAGCACAATGGCTGAGAAATCGGTGCGAAAACAAACTGCTATTTGGCTTCAAATGAAGATGCAGCTGCTTAATGCAGTTGATGAAAAAGAAGGATGAAAACAGAAATCTGCAAAAAGTTTTGCATTGCCAATTCTACATTATCAACATGGATCCCATTATGTTAATATTTGAGCGCAGTATGTTTAACCCTGAGAGAAAACGTATGAGAACTGCTAAGCATGAAGATTTAGAGACAACTTATTTGATTCAAACAAGCTAGATCTCAGAATGTTGAAAAAGACACTTAAAAAATATGATTCCCCCCCCCCCCCGAAACAATATTTTGTTTATTTGTTTTTTATCCTAATGGTTGCAACTTACTAGTAGTTTCACAGGAAATTGAAATAAAATTTGATTACGGCGAAAATACTTGTGAGTTTTGTTCTTTTTTTAAGAATCTTTTAACGTGAAATTCTTTTAACACGAAAAATTTTTTCGATCCCCTCAGTTTCATGTTAAACATATTTCACTGTATTATTGAGATGGAATACAGAAAATGCATATAAAATTAGCTTTTGTATTTTAGACAAGTTTAAAAAATATCGTCATGCAATAGCTGAATGCTGCTTTATTTGTACTTTTATTGAAAGTTTTCATACTTCAAATATTTTCTCTGTAATACATAGATATGTACATTTTCTGTAAAGCCATTTATAAGATACTATCATAAGCCATACTTACTTAAAAGTTGTATTTGAAAACAATAAATTTCAAATTTTTTACAAAAAAAAAAAAAAAAAACTAGTTGGATGTGCCGATCCCAAAACTTTCTTCTATCTCATGCATCTTAATATTTCAAAAAGTAGTTACGCATGTCAATACTTCAATATTATTAGTTCGATACTATACCAACTTTGATTTTCTACTTAAATTTCTGCTTCAGTCAATTATCAGAGTAAAAAAAAAAAGTTAATCTAGATCATGATACTTATTCAAGTTTTTCCTTATTCTGTTGTCAACAACTGTTTGTGAATAGCCGGCTTAGCAGGACGCGAGTTCCTGTCGCTGAATGAGCCACCAATGGACAATAGAACTATGAAAAATTGAGAAAATTATACAAAAATCGCTATTACAGCGCCCCTTTCCCGTGGAATATTTCCAAACTCAAGGAGGACTTGCTGGCCATAGCCAAAAACATGCACAAAAAATTTGGTTCAATTCTATGCATAACTTTATACACTTTTTGATGGTATAATAAAGAAAATGGCACAAAAAATCGCTATGACAGCAACTCCTTCTGTCGGAATATTTTCAAATTCAAGGAGAAACTTTTGGCCGTTGCCAAAAACATACACAAAAAATTTTGTTCAATTCTATGCATAATTGTATACAGTTTTCGATGGTCAAATAATGAAAATGGCACAGATATCGCCATTAAAGTGCCCCCTTCCTGCACAATTTTTTCAACTTCAGGGAGGACCTACTGGTCATAGTCAAAAACATACACAAAAAATTTGGTTCAATTCTATTCATAACTTCATACACTTTTCGATGGTACAGTATTGAAAATGGCACAAAACTTGCTATTACTGTGTCCCCTTCCGGCAGAATTTTTCCAAATTGAAGGAGGACCTGCTTGCCACAGCCAAAAATATGCACAAAAAATTTGTTTCAATTCTATGCATAACTTCATACACTTTTTGATGGTACAATGGCGACAGACGGACATTTTGTATAAACTTGTTTTTGGAATCTCTGACCCCTAAAACATATAAATCTGTCGAAAACCGGAAGTCGAAAAAAAGTTTGATTACAGTACTTTCTTCTATTGAAGATAGAAGAAAATAAAATATATATATATATAAATTTTTCAATAGTTTGGGCTTATGAAAAAGCCTTGCTTTTTCTAGCAGGCTGTTCCTTTTTCCCTATCTTGCATTGAAGAAGAATCTCGCTAGTAGATTTGAAACAGCTGTTTGTTGCTTTTCATGTATTTTTTTGTGCATTTTTAAATGTCAGTATTTCTGCTTTTTAATATTGTTGCACAAAGGCTTTATTTGCTAAGTTTGGCTTATGTTTTTCCTACTCATGGGGTCTTAGCAGGTCTTGATTATTGCAAGGGAGAATTGAGCTCTAAGTTCTAAAAAGGGTCTTGTAAAGTCTATAACCCTCCGAGTGTCTTGCAAAAGGGTAAAATTGTAATGTTGTTTTCTTTGCATTTTGTTTTAAATGCTAAGAAAATATGATTCTTTCGACATTATAAAAAAAAAAAACTCAATTACAAATATGAATGTAATCCTTGAGAGTATTAATCATTCTTAAATGTATTTAAAATTCATTAAATCTATAGAATTATATTATCATAAATATTGCTTGTATTGCTGTGAAACCTGGAGCTTAGTGAACGGAATATTACGCCCCAAACACTCAGAGGGATAAACATGTTCTTAAAGTGAGTACAAATTATGGCTAAAAATGCATAATAAGGGTCTTCAATTGCAACCCAGGACACTGTGTAGTGTTAGTCGGCCCTGGATATAGGAATTTACATTTTAAGCAATCAGCGCAAGCCCTGACCAGTAAAAAATTAATCCTAAATGTACATTTTCATTCATAAACTGGGAAAAACTTACTATAATTTCACTGACTTTCCATTCTGCTGTTCTGTGTTTAGGGCCAAAAATGTCTAGGGTTTCTATCAGAAAATGTAAATCTATTATAATGCTTTGAAGTTTGTGCATTACATTTAGTAATGCGAAATATGAACAAGATATTCCAGTTTAGTTTATAAATATTACTCTGAATTCTATTCACCTCTATTAGTTGCAAAGAACAATATTTTAGTTGTCTGCTGTTCCTTTAATAGTAAAAAAATATATTTGCAAGAATTCACAGTAAATAGATCTGAAATAGTTTTTTTTTTACCTTTAACAACAGTTTTATATAGTGTAGGTACATTTTTTTTATACTTTTAAGAAATAATTAGCTGGCTTTTCCTGGTTTTGATTGCATTTTGTGTTATATTATCTTTATTATTCTCTCTCTTTCTGTGTGTGGAACCATATAAAATGGTCCATTTTTTCTCTTGGGAAGGTTGGCAGGAGTGTAAATGTTAAACTTTAAAAAGTTATTTTATGGTCTATTTCAATTATTTTAAAACACAATGGCACAATCTAATGTATTTAATCTAAGACATTGGAAAACACAATGAAAATAACCTAAAGTATCATTTGAAAAGAGAAATTTGTAAATTAGTTTTCTATTAATTTATTACTAAATGTTGTACTATAGAAAGTTCAATTTTGGCATTTAAATCATTTTACTAAATAAGTATAATTTAAAATTTCTATATCTGTAATCAGCCTGCCCAACTTCTGAAAATATATTAAGTTTGAAATTATTGCATTTCTAAGTACATTACATTAATAATTATATCAATCTAAATGTACTTAAAAATGAAGAAAATATATTAAAATACATTATTTTTTTTAAATTTCTGTAGTTAAATTATTCTACTTCTAAACCATTGCAGAATACATGAATCTACATGTAAAAAATAAGATATGTAATAAAATAATTTTCATCTTATATGTAGATTATTATTTTGTTAATTCTTATTACGTATATAAACTGAAGATTATTCAGAATGGAAAAAAAATCCCTATAGATCCTAATATCTATACCTATTTTGATAATTTCTGCTCTTTTAAATTGATTTCTTTTTTAATGGTCATATCAAAAAATGCTGCCAATAATAATAAATCTAAGTACAAAAGATTTAAAAGCATAAAATTGCAATGTTTTACAAAGCATAAAAAATGTATTTTATAAATATGTATGATTTTCAAAATAAAATATGTGATGAATGTTTTGCTTTTTTGTGTGTGTGTCTTTGACCCAAAATTTCAGCAGTTTAATATCCTTAAAAAGAATGAAAAATATTTTCATCCAATCAATTGATAACTGTTGAACAATATTTTATTCACCAATATTATCAGTAATATTATTTTTTTAAGACATCACATTAAATCTTCCTACTCTAATGAATTCCCAAGCATTTGTATAATGGGTGCAAATGTACAGAGCTACAGCATCTAGAATACATACTGTGGAAATATGCTATCCAAACAATGCTAAAAATTTGTATCCCTTAAATGTGCGACGATACTGCTGAACTACAAAGAGTCGATCGCAGCGACATCTGTGGGATTTTCGTATTACATTGTATAGACTAGTAATATCTTGCAGTTTTAGAAAATATCCTGCAGATGTCGCTGCAACCTGCATATTGCAGCAGCATCATTGCACATTTAAGGGATATAATATTTTAGCGCTTTTTTAAGTATTACAGGGATATCCGATTTCCACACTGTGTGTTCTAGTCGCTATAACAGAGCTCCATTTTTCTGATCACTGTATTTTTATGACATTACATTTTATTTTGGAAGGCCTCCATTGTTAACTTTGGCAAAGCTGGATGAGTTTGCTAATAATCTATAATAACTAAAATAGAAATAGTCCATAATATTATGATCTCAATACTGAAGGATATTCCAGGGCTTAATGAGCTTATCCCAATGTTAAAAATATATAAATAATATAGTAAGATACTCTACTAACCAATTTTTTGGTCAATTTCATAATGATTTATTTTTATTTCCAAATTTATTATAGGAACATAGAACGTTTAGTATGTACAGTAGAACCCCACTAATCTGAAATTCCAGTTAATCTAAACCTACTTTATTTTCGACTTGATTTATTTCAACTTTGTTTTCGTTCTGGACTTTAAGCATGCGGAAACCGAAATTTTCTGGATTACAGGATGAATGTTGAGAAAAACGTGTAGAAGTTAGGATTAAACAAAAAATGGCTGTAAAGTATGTTTTTTATTCTTTAAACAGCTTGATTAGAATAAAAAAAAAATAATAATAATAATGTAAGAGGGCAACATATGTGCACAGTAGGCATACTCGTAGAAGCCATCTTAAGAAAATCTTGAAAATCAGTTTGTTTGCTAGTCACTATAAAATTCTTTTCTAAAATGCAAAAAGTATTTAATTCAGATGATAAAAATTTATTTTTCCTTTCAACAGTTTGATTTCACAAATTATGTACAAAAGTGTTTTTTTCTTCCCCCCTCGTCAACGTGATGGTTGAGCTGCTTTTTGCGATTTTGAACCGTTTGTAATGGGTTGTTACGTAATTCTTCATTCTGAAGTTCCATTGGATTATTATAAACCTCAGGAGAGATTAAACAAGAAATACTATTTTTTTTCCGAAAGTCAGGATTATCCAGCATGATGGATTAGAGGATGTTTACTGTAATAAATTTCAATGGACTCTCTTATAAATATTGAAAAATCAAAAACGGTAGGATACAAAATTTAGTCGAAATCTTTTAAGCCGTTTTATAGATAAAATTAGCTTGACCTCCTGTGACCCCAAAAGATCCACTAATCAAATTTTATCGAACATGTGACTCAGCCCAGTGATTTTCTGAAGACTAAAAACAGTAGAATACAAAATTTTGTCAATATCGTTTCAGCTGCTTTTTAGATACAATTAGCTGGCCCCGGACACATAGTGACCCAAAAATCAAATTTTCTCGAATGTGCGACCCAACCCAATGGTCTTCTCGAACCCGAAAACAATAGAATACAAAATTTACTCAAAATCATTAGAGTTGTTTTCTAGATAAAATTAGCTTCATCAGTAGTGACCCAAAAACGACCTACTAATCGAAATTTCTCAAACATGTGACCTAGCCCAATTATCTCGTGCCCGGAAATGGTATAATACAAAATTCTGCCAAATTCGTTTCAGAAGTTCTCAGATACAATTAACTTGACCCTGACCCATTGTGACCCACTAATCAAATTTTCTTGAACATGTGACCTAGCCAAATGGTCTTCTCGAGCCTGAAAACGAATACAGAGAATAGAATACAAAATTATTCAAAATTGTTAGAGCCGTTTTCTAGATAAAATTATCTTGACCCATTAACCTAATTCCCTCGAACATGTGACCCAGTCCAGTGGTCTTCTCAAGAGCCAAAACGGTAGAATACAAAATTCAGTCAAAATCGTTAGAACCATTTTTTAGATAACTTTTGCTTGACCCGTAGTGACCCATTAATCGAAATTTCTCGAACATGTGATCTAGCTAACTTATCTTCTCGTGCCCAAAACGCTACAATACAAAATTTTGTCAATATCGTTTGAGACTTTTTGTTTGAGACTTTTATAATTAGCTTGATCCTAACTCATAGTGACCCAAAATGACACATCTAATTTTCTCAAACATGCAACCTAACCCAATTGTCTTCTCGATCCCGAAAATGATACAAAACAAAATTTATTCAAAATCGTTAAAGCCATTTTTTAGACAAATTAGCTTGACCTGTAGTGACCCAAAAATGACCCACTAATCAAAATTTCTTGAACATGTGACTTAGTCCAATGATATTCTCCTGCCCAGAAACAGTATAATACAAGATTTTGTCAAAATCGTTTGACCCATTTTTTAGATACAATTAGCTTGACTCTGACCCATTGTGACCCGCTAATCGGATTTTCTTGAACATGCGACCTAGCCTAATGGTCTTCTTGAGCCTGAAAACGATAAATACAAAATTTATTCAAAATCGTTAGAGACGTCCTTCCAGATAAAATTATCTTGACCCAAAAATGACCCACTATTCGAATTTTCTCTAGCATGTGACTTAGTCCAATGGTCTTCTGGTAATTCAAAACGATAGAATACAAAATTTAGTCAAAATCGTTAGAGCTGCTTTTTAGATATAATTAGCTTGACCCTGACCCATTATGACGCACTAAGCTAATTTTCTCAAACATGTGATCTAGCCCAATGGTCTTCTCGTGCTCGAAAATGGTAAATTACAAAATTTAGTCAAAACCATTAGAGCCGTTTTCAAGATAAAATTTACATACACACACACAATTTTTGCTCATATTATAAGATAAAATGTAAATAGCCTGTATGTTATTTAGATCAAATAAGAAAAAATAACTAAATAAAAAAACAAGTTGCTTTAATTTCCAGAAAAAAGTGTCATAAGCGGAGTGTCGCGGTAACCAGAGTTGGAGAAAAATATGTTCATAAAAAGCTGTATTTTTAATTAATTTAAGACAATTTTAAATTCATAACTGTTCTTGCAGTTTTAAGCAATAAAACATTATTATTAAACAAAATAAACGCAAAAACAAAATTGAAAAGAATAAAAGTCCGGTTTATGATGACTTGTTTTTTTATTGTTACATGAAATATTGATGAATTAACCCCTTGAGAATGAGCGACCAGTATTCGTGCCACGTGAGGTGCTCAGAATTGGTGATTATTTTCACCAGTAAATTTGTATTGTAAATTTTGCCTTATTTAATCCGAGCGTTTTCCCGATTCAATTAGGCAAAAATTTCTGTTTTAAAAATCTGGTGACTAAAGATTAAAAATTCTGTAAAAGACACTCGTTCCGAAGGGGTTAAGGTTTGCTTATCAGTTGCTTATTCGTTGTTTCAGAAATGGATGTTAGATAATTCCTGATCGTTTCAAGGCAATGCAATTCTTCGGTTTTAGTCAGATGAAAAACGCCGTGTAACCACAAGAAAGCGCCGCCTGACCAAAACAAAAAGACTGCGAGCAGACTGATACGTTTATCTGGAACTTAAGTGGGTCATTCATAGTGTATGGGTTTATTTATTCAGATAAAGAATTGGAAGTAAAATTTCTGCTTTATCTCAATGGGTATTTTAGACACTTTTGTGAAAATTTTGGCTAAATTTCTTACCGCTTAATTTCTGTGCTTATAAGATGGATTATGAAAAATTGACAATTTTTCTAAACAGTCGGGATATCCGGAGTTGAAAATTATTCAACGACGTAAAATTCGGAGTTTATTTACATTAAAATTATATACAGAAAATCGGGCCTTTGAAAAACTGACGTGATAAGCGGAGTGACGTGAAAACCGGATGTCGGGATAGCGAGGTCTGACTGTATATCCATTGGGATTTTTTTTAGCACTAACTGAAGAGAACAGTATTCATCATAGAAGAGGTATTGCTGAGAACATTACCTAAACAAAAGTTGTCCAAAATTTATTCGGCAATTATATAGTCTTATTACCATTATGTATGTCACTTAAATACTATTTCAAATGACTGTTATAATTTGCTTGATAAATTAATATACTAAGTCTTTATTCTACTATAACTAAATAGAATAAAGATAATAAAGGTTATGTTGTCTACAGATGTTTATAGCTGATCCATTTTTTGAAAGAATTTTGAATGTTTTTTTCTCGGTTAATTCTTTTGGTAACAAATAAGATTTCTCAATTGATTTTATTACATACTAGCTGTTTAACCCATTCTATGCACGGGAGTTCATGAATTTAATTCTAAAACCAAAATTAAAAGCAACTATTTGATTTAGTAAAATATTTTTCTACTACTGTGCCTTTTTTTTAATGAAATTTAATTTATCATGTTGCTGTGGCAGCAGACGATAAAACGATATCTTTGGAATAAGGGAATGAAAAGTTTTGTTGATGTTTGTGATAAAATGTGTTTCTTTATTTTTAAAAATTTGTAATAATTAAGTGCAATTAAATAATCTCTAATTATTTGCATGACCGGTAAAAGAATTATCGTAATACCTGCTAAAGCTTCTTAGTATTGCAGCATGGCGTAGGTAATATGTATATCTCTAATTATTTGCATGTGAGGTAAAAGAATTATCGTAATACCAGCTACAGCTTTTTAGTATTGCAGCGTGGCGTATGTAATATGCAATGCATTTAGCAATAGAAAGGTAATTGTTGTGATAAGAATTTTATTATGAATTTTTAATTGTTGGCAGCTGCTATAATGAAAAATGTTTTAATTTGATTGATAATTGCTGAAAAATTGGTGGTTTTTTATTAATTAAAAGTTAAATATAAATTTTTTCGATTCTGGATTGCTTTAGTTCACATGTACATAACATTTCACAATTCTGGCTTCCAAACTATGGATTTGTATAGCATTACAGATAGACAGACAAATTTTTATTTTTATATATTAGATATATAGATTATAAATGTATTAAAATATATCAAAAAGTAAATAAAATTAGAAGTATTAAGCAAAATTTAAGGTATAAATTTAGAAAGACTCTTGCCTCAAACTGAAAAAAAAAAAAAAGTTGAAAAGCTTCTTGGATGTACAAAATGCTGTACATTACAAGCTGACAAAAAAAAAAAAAGTTAATTTTATTTGTTATTTGAGTTATTTAAAGGGGGGGGGGGGGGTAGCTTTTTTGCTTCTGTATGTGTGGCGTGAAACTAGAAAAATTGTTTTTGTAATTGAAAAATATCTTCATAATTTTATCAAAATGTGTTTTAGTTTATTTTAAAATGTACACTGCTTCCATAGTCCCAAATAATAACCATGTTCCAGAATTTGTCTTCATTATTGCAGATTTATTTTAAATAATAAAACTGTAAAAAAAAAATTACAGATAAATCTATCAAGATTTGTAGAAGAATCAATGAAGACGAAGCATATTGAAACCTACATCTCTTGGTCGCCATTCAATATCTTAATGCAAAAAAGGGGAAAAACCCATAAAAGTCTGATTTAAAATTTTTAAGAAAGTTTTATTTTAATAAATAATAATAACTAAGATTTTTTTTTTAATCATGATTTCTTTCATACCCTGTATTGTAACAATATTTTCAATAGACTTACTTTGTTTCTCGGAAATATCATGAGAAGTGCTGGAATTTGCCTCCACTCACATCCAAACATCATTGAACTAGATGTTCCATAGTTAACTCATTAGATACCAAAGCTCACTTTGTGGGAACAACATTTATTTTTTTTCTCAAAATATTTTAAATATTTTTTATGGTAAAGTTAATAGTTTAGATTCTAATACGGTAAACTCCCGACTATCTGGCCCTCCGTACTATCCGGGCTAGTAAAAAATAATAAGGAATGTTGCAAGAGTTCAAAGCAGGTAGGTTCTCATCCAGGTGGGTGCCAAAAGCATGGGAAGAAATTCCAAATATAATAATTGCAAGGTCTTGGAACATTCTTTTGGACTAAAAAGGTGGATATAAACCTGTGTGGGGAAATGCAATGGGAAATGAGAACGATAAGCTTCTATCGTTGCTGAAAAATACACCGGGCTTTGACGATATCAATGCAGAAGACATTACATAATGGATGGCAAATGACGAAATTAATGAATGAATGGAAAACGATATTCTAGAACTAATGACAAAAGGAGAAATATCAGAAAATAAAAGATGGATTGCAGGAAAAATCTCATCCCACATTCTTAAAGGTTTAAGATGATTAAGGCAACAGTACAGTACATTAGTCAGCAGGAATCGATGCCACTTGATATCACCTACTTGCATAAATGGATGGACATTACGCCGCAGATGAGGGTTAACAAGGCGAAGCAGTCCTCTATTAAAGACTTTTTCAAAAACTAAAAACTAAGTTTTGGCTCTTATCTTATGCATAACTTTTCATATTTCTCCATTTATTAATAAACAGTAAAATAAGATTTACTCATTTCTTTAGGAATTAGGATTACATTTTATGTTAATGTTTTGCTTATTTTTAAACTATATGTACTGTATATATAAAATTTATCTTAATATGTGTAACATGTGCTTTTGATATGGCGTGGGGAAGGCACAAATTTAGTAAATATTTGTAGAACTCCGGCCTACCCTTCTGCCACATTAAGCCGGATAGTCAGGAGTTTACTGTATATATTTTTTCAGAGTGATATTTTTTGCAGATTTTTTAAAAAAGAGAATTTTGCCTTTCTGACTATCTCAAGTAAAATTACTAAAAAGAAGAAAATAAATTCTTCAGATTTTACAAATACAATGAAGATGTAAAGCCAACATTTCACCAAACAATACATTTCAAACTCAAAATAAAGAGATTTATTTAAAGCAACAATAGAAAGGTTTATTTGGAATGATCCCATAGCGGGAGCTTTGGCAGATTCTGGTCGTAATTTATGATCCTTTGTTTGCAATCCCACTTCCATAAAGAAAAGAATGTGCACAGGCAAAAAGTACGAAGGAACCAGTTAAACTGATCATATAAATTGGGTGACATAAGCACCATATAAAATTTAGATACAGTAATTATTGTGTTAAAAAGCTTTTCAGACCTGCCAACCTTTGAAAATGAGAAATTGTAGCACACAAAATTCAAATTAATCTGGAGGTTTTTTTTCTTTTTCCGTGTTCTGCGGCTATTTTTTCCCATTTGTAAAAGGAATAAGGTTTCTGTCTTTCAGTTCAATATAGTATTTTTTCCTCTGAAAATTTTTATACGATTTTTAGAGTTTCTTCTCGTTTCGTATCGTTTTTTGACAATTGTAAAAGGAACCCAGTTCCAAACCACAAAATCGATTTTTTTTGTTGTTGTTATTTTTTTTATGCGGTCATTTGTTGAAATTCATGATAGTTTATCGTTATCGATCAGCAAAATTCGCAATATCTTTACGCGACAACTTAAAAAAATTCACTACTCGTTTTCGCGACTTTTCCCTCTATAGTTTATCGAAATTAGTGATTTATTTTACGCTATCTTTTGACGAAATTTGTAATTTCTTTCTGAACTCTTAACAAAATTAGTGATTTTATTCAGCGACCAATTGAAGATAGTTACTATTAGTTTCTGAGATCTTTAACGAAATTCGTGTTTTCTTTCTGCGATATTTTGACGAAATTCGCATTTTTACCCAGATCCTTTGATGAAATTAATTTTCTTCTGCTACAAAACCACAAAATTGATTTGTTTTGTTATTTTATTACATGGTCATTTGTCGAAATTCGTGATAGTTTATCGTTATCGATTGGCAAAATTCGCAACAGTTTTGCGCGACCGATCTGCAAAATTCGCAACAGTTTCATGCAACCGATCGGCAAAATTCGTGATATCTTTTCGCGACCACTTAACAAAAATCACTACTCCTTTTTGATGAAATTTGCACTATTTTTTCCTCTATAGTTTATTGAAATTCGCGATTTATTTTGTGCGATCTTTTAATGAAATTCATAATTTCTTTCTGAACTCTTAACGAAATTAGCGATTTTTTTTCAGAGACCAATTGAAGATAATTACTATTTGTTTCTGAGATCTTTGACAAAATACCCGATATTTTTACATGATCGTTTGAAGATATTCTCAATTTTTTTTCTGCAAAAGATTCACGAATTAATTTAGGGAAATTTCATAAAAGAAAAATTCGTGGACTTCCAAGAAATTTTAAAATATATTCTCAGAAGAATCATAGATCTGTGGAAGAATTTGCAGGGGGGAAATACTGCTCAGCATTTTTCATTAAGCAGGATTTTCCTTTTATGTGTGCAAATCGCGCGATTCCGCACACTATTTCAAACCCTGCCCCTCAAAGAAACCTCCCTACCCCCTCAAGAAACTCTTAAAATGGCGCCCCTGTTTCTAAGGAAGGGAATTCTTGTACAAATATTTACAGAAACGCAATTCACTCGCAGTTAATATCGATTAAGAGGGTTTTGCGTTAAGGAGTTTCTTGCAGCCCAGGTTTTTTTCCCTCTTGAGCATTTTTTAACTTCCAAATTTTCAGACCAATGACCGATTTTTTAAAACTTTCGCAACTGAACCACTCCAGAAAAAATGCATTTGTCTTTTTTTGCAAAAAATCGTAGTTTAAGAGCAATTTTCGTAGCATCGTAGTTTATACGTCCAAATCGTAGCAACTACAATTTTTTTGTAGCAATTGGCAGGTCTGCTTTTTATATTGGTCTTTAGGAAGAGCAGTGTATTTCAGTGTCTAGTGAATGCAGACGTGTAATATTACTTAGAAAAAGAACAAGATTAGATTTAATTGAAAACATTGATAATATCTTAAAATAGAGAAGTATGGATGATGTTTATGTTTTTAAAAATTACAGAAAGAAAAAAAAAATGAATTTTGTCCGATTTGAACTATAAGAGAAACAGAAACATGATTGCGCTACAAGTGAAATTATTAGTAAAAAAGGATTTTTGTAATTTTTTGTAAACAGAAATTGAATATAATAAAATGAAGAGATAATAAAGTAGTATTTTTAGCAGCTACTTTTTAAACAGACATCCACAGGGAAATTGATATATATATGATATAAAAATATAAATTTTCATAAATTTCAAATTCTTCCATATTATATGTTATGTCATAGAAACATAACATATTTTTTTCCCTTTATAAAACAATTTAAATATTTTAACTTAGTAATAATTACCCCCTAAAATTTTAATATTTCAAATTATGGAATCGCCCATGACATTATTTATCTTTCTAACGATCTTTATTTACTTTTTAAATTCAAAGTTTCGTTTTCATGTTGCCAATCTTTAAAAAGATATTTCAAATATAATTTCTAAACTTTTTCAGCTATCAAAAAATTAAGAAATAATATCTAACTTAATTTATATTATAAATTAACAATGCTCTTCCAAATTTAATAAAAGTTTTATTTTCAATATCAAGATCGTTGGGAAATAATAAATCTATCAGAATTAAAATAATCATCTGAATTCATTTATAAAATAAATATACATTTTAAATTAATTTTTCCCATTTATAATAAATTTGATCACTTCAATTTTCATTCAAAAACAATTTATTTTGATTCATTTTTCAAATAATATTCATTTTGAGTTCGTTTGAGAACGTTATCAGACCAGCCAATCACAGCGCTTGCCGCTAACTTCGTTTCTCCCCAAGCAACGCGATTTTCTCTCGATTAGGCGTTAGCTCTGAAGGAGGAAGCACGTAGGAGTCGGCCGGCTGAAAATGCCGTTATGAAAATTCCGCACATCGGTCGATTGGCTTTCCTATAATTAGAGTATACATTAAATCTTATCTGTGGTGATAAATGGAAAGTTAAAAATATGATGAAATGCAAAAATAAAAGAAATTCAACAAATTTAAGTTCATCTCAAGTTCAAGAAGTTGCGATGATGACGGCTTGCTCTCCAAATGATCACAATTAACTCGGGGCTGATGATCTTTTGAAATGCCCGATGTCAATGCTGATGTTCCTTTGAGATGTTCGATGTCAATCAGAGAGTATACTAAATGAAGTTATCCAAATCAGTTGAGGATTAAAAATTTATGATTCCATCTGCAGAGGTAAAGTTTTTCTGTTCATTTTAAAATAGGAAGAACTGTGTTACACCCGTAACCCCTACCCTGGAACTGGGCAAGCTAGGAATTTTATCTCTGTGAGCCTGCATTTAATCCACAACAAATGGATTTCAGATGACATTTCAAGTATTAATTTTCCATAAAGAGATAATTCTTTACGTAGTACAAACAGTTATTAGTAATATTCTCATTGAATTAGGAACATTGGGACATTATGCTATCGCATTCTTTAAGTGTTAAGAATATGAGAGTGAAATGCACAAAATTGTTTTTGTGTGATGTAATCGTAATATTTTGTTATCTATAAGTGTTTTCCGGCAAATATTTAATGTTGTAACACTTTATTTCTTTATCTGCGCAGATAGTAATTTTTCATAAATATAATATAATCATAAATATGCCAAATAAAGGTAAATTAAAAGTTACATATAGATGTATTTATTGTGTTCATGTATATTGTTTTATAACCATTATTTTAGGTATATCCTGAAGATTGTTCAAAGGTGAGATTAATTAGTTTAACTTTCTTTATTTCAGCTCGATTCTCATATTGAATAATAAATAGAAGGGAATTAATATTAATTGTGATAACTTTAAATTAACTTTTCATGGCGCGATGTACAGCTACTTTCGCTCCGGCCAAGGTGGGATGTTGGGTGTGTGGGCTTTGAGACTTCAAATGTGAATTCGAGGTAATTATATATGAAGAGTTCATTTCATACTCTCAGAATTCACATACCCAGTATAGCATAGATTTGAAGACCGGGTTCTAAATGCTAAAAAAAAACTCCAACTATAACTTTACTGGAAATTATTCTTTATTTAAAAAGGTCATTTAAAAGGTGATTCAGTTAAAAATGGGAGAGAGAGACCCCATAATACATGGGACGCCAAAGCGCCTTTTCTTTAAGACAACTTTACATCTCGAAAGCTGAAACAGGAGTCCAGTTTTTGCACAAAGTCAAGAAATCTTGGCGTTGCACAGAATTGCCAATTTACAAACTTTTGGAGGCTGCACGAAAATGAACAAAGGCTTTTGGCGATAAACATTACTGCAAAAATGTGGTGACACAACCGGACGGATGAGGCCGAGATTGCAAGCAAGCGCTTCTAATACGATGAGAAATGCGTCAGAAAAGCGAAACTTGTTTATCCAACAGATTTTACAAAGTAGACCGTCGCCTGAGAAAAATGCTGGAAATCACAGGCATCTGGCTTTTAGCTCGACCACAAAACACGATAAATACATGCTTCCCATAAGATCTGTTCATTTTTACTTTTTTTTTGTTAATACATATTCAACGTTCACGTATTAGCAGAGATAAAAAATTTCTTATCAATGTGGCGCGCAAAAATCCGATGGAATTAAATGCAGACCTTGATACTAGCAGATGTGCCATTTAATTCTTATTTATTTCTTTGCACTGGAAGCGGTAACTGACAGATAAGGAAAAGGGAAAAAGAAATGAATCTTTGCGGCTGGAAATAAAGATGTATTTAGAAGGACGAAAGAAAGCCTTTTAATAAAAGCTGGATGGTTTTGAGAAATGAATTCAATTACATATTTCAGCATAAGAAAGAGGGGGGGGGGAGGATAATGTGATTTAAAAGTAAAAAATATGTTTTAAATTAATTTTGAATAAAAATTATAGCTATGGGATGCGCCAAAATTATATAGCATAGATTTGAAGACCGGGTCCTAAATGCTAAAAAAAAACTCCAACTATAACTTTACTGGAAATTATTCTTTATTTAAAAAGGTCATTTAAAAGGTGGTTCAGTTAAAAATGGGAGAGAGAGACCCCATAATACATGGGACGCCGAAGCTCCTTTTCTTTAAGACAACTTTACATCTCGAAAGCTGAAACAGGAGTCCAGTTTTTGCACGAAGTCAAGAAATCTTGGCGTTGCACAGAATTGCCAATTTACAAACTTTTGGAGACTGCGCGAAAATGAACAAAGGCTTTTGGCGATAAACATTACCACAAAAATGTGGTGACACAACCGGACGGGTGAGGCCGAGATTGCAAGCAAGCGCTTCTAATACGATGAGAAATGCGTCAGAAAAGCAAAACTTGTTTATACAACAGATTTTACAAAGTAGACCGTCGCCTGAGAAAAATGCTGGAAATCACAGGCATCTGGCTTTTAGCTCGACCACAAAACACGATAAATACATGCTTCCCATAAGATCTGTTCATTTTTACTTTTTTTTTGTTAATACATATTCAACGTTCTCGTATTAGCAGAGATAAAAAATTTCTTATCAATGTGGCGCGCAAAAATCCGATGGAATTAAATGCAGACCTTGATACTAGCAGATGTGCCATTCAATTCTTATTTATTTCTTTGCACTGGAAGCGGTAACTGACAGATAAGGAAAAGGGAAAAAGAAATGAATCTTTGCGGCTGGAAATAAAGATGTTTTTAGAAGGACGAAAGAAAGCCTTTTAATAAAAGCTGGATGGTTTTGAGAAATGAATTCAATTACATATTTCAGCATAAGAAAGAGGGGGGGGGGGGAGGATAATGTGATTTAAAAGTAAAAAATATGTTTTAAATTAATTTTGAATAAAAATTATAGCTATGGGACAGAAACGCTGTCACACCCAGCACCTCACTTAACATTATACTTAATGTACTAACAATGAGAATCTTGTAGATCAATTTTTAAAATACATAAATGCCTCTTATTAAAGATGACACAATTTTTTTCAATAATTTGAAGACCGTACTGTGGTAATAGCAGCTTGAAAAATATTTAATATGAGAGATATATCAACTTTCATTTGTAAAACAACTGCCTTTAGAAACATATAATCAAGAAAATTCAAAACATCATTTAGGAATATATAGTTAAAAATAGGAGAAAACGTGTTGATGTAATAAATTACTTTAATATGTACAACAAAAAAATTTAATTGTAAAATAAATATAGACGTATTTATATACAGTGGGGGATCGGTTTATGAACAGATCGGTTAATGAACACTTTTGCGAGAGATTTTTATGTTCGGATAACGAACACCTCACCAACAAGAAACACTGCTGCGACTGGCCGAGCTGTATTTAATTGCATCTTTTGCCGACTTAGAGCATGTTTTAACAGCAGTATACATATGGACTAATTAATTCATGGGCAACTGGGGGTTCAGGCCCTATATTTTAGAGTCCCCAAATTAGATTGAACAGATTAAAAACAATTTTTATATTTTATATCCCATTTTAAAGAAATATTTTTATTTGCAAATTAATTATTTTAATTGAAATTTGGTTCACAAATTAATAACAGGCTCCATTTGAGCTTTATCAGGCCCTACACTAAACACTATCTTTTACAGAACTAATGGGAGTTTTTGATAGATCAAAGTAACATTGATACGATTTAATGTCGTAGTCAATGAATGTAAGCCTAAAAATTTTTACAAAGGGCATGCCATTTTTTTTTTTTTTTTTTTAAATACACAAAAATATGGACAAAGAAATTTCTTTGTAGAATGCCAAAAAATGAAGTTTTTCAAGCCGTATTAGCATTTATGAAGGAAAAAATAACGAGTGCTTTTTCCCAATTCGGAGAACGGTTCAATCCTCATTAAACACCAAAGTTCTCACTACAGGAACACGTTATACTCTCTAAACGGTTACAGTTATTAAAAAAAAATTCAACTGTTTTATAATATTGGCATCTTATGTATTTATATATATATGAACTTTATCTATTTAATGTAGTTAATATAGTGCCACTTTATGGGTTAAAAAAAAAAACTGACAATACAAACTGTGTCACTGCACTTCCAAAGATGTCATTACATTTATACAAAATATCTTGTATTTTTATGTGAATAAGTGGACTGTGATCCTAGTTTCCTGTGTAAAAATTTTTTGTCTGGGTGTGCATTATCACCATTGAAAGACTTTTTTTTTTTTTTTTTTTTTTATTAATTCAGAAACACCTTGTATATTTTAAATCTTTGAAAAGAATTTCTCCAATCCAGACACTGCTTGATGGTATGCTTAAAAAATTCCTTGTTATAAATCAATAGCAAGAGGAGAGGGAAATAATTCATAAAAACCATAATTGATTTAGAAAACACATAATTTCTCTTTGATTTTAAACTATTTGTTTTAGAATATAAGAAACTTTTTTCAGTTACTTCATTTGCAGAGGCAACCATGAAGTTTAAAGTTTTATTAATTATAAAAGCGTTTAAACATTATTCTCTTCTTAAATAATAACTCAAAAGATAGGGGTTTTTTTTATTTTATTGGAGCGGTGTGTGAGAAAAGAGTAAAGTTTACTAGTGAAAAGATCCTGTTCATCAAAATGAAAGAATCTGTGTTAAGTAAGATGTAAAACTAGTTATGTTAGAGACAACTAGATTTTACTATTCGGCTGGACAGATCTGCATATGAAACAGACTTTTAATATTTTCATTTGACAGTTTATATACAGCATGTTTCTACGATCATGGGACAAATTTTAAGGGAAGGTAAAGTACACATAAAGAAGCAATTTTGGTCTAGCGATGTGGGGTCAGAAATGAAAAGTTTTGCTGAAAAACAAAAATGCGGAGGAAATGAAAACATGTTTTATTGATATAACAATTACAGCAGGGTTCGATTTAAGCGGTATCGCATCGCAATTTGCGATTCAAATTTAACTAAAATGCGATCCAAGAAATGCATTAAATCGCAATCATTGCGATGCATATTTCCCACCCCCTTTGTTATGTCATGTACACTTAGAGCAGGGATGCCGCGGACGCGCTATAGCGCGAAAAATCGGATATGGGACGCAAAAAAATAGCTCTTACGCGTCCCGGGGGACGCGTAATTTTGTGAAAAAATCGCGGAAAACAGACGATTTTCGTCAAAGAATCGCGAAAAAAGCGTAAATCTCATCAAAATATCGCGCAAAAGCAGCGATTTTCGTAAAAGGGCCACGAAAAAAAGCGTATTTCGTCAAAGCATCGCGAAATAAAAAGCGAATTTCGTCAAAAAATCGCGGAAATAAGCGCAAATTTCATGAAAATATCGCTGAAATAAGCGCAAATTTCATCAAAATATTGCGAAAAACGCGATTTTCGTAAAAGGGCCGCGACAAATTAGCGTATTTCGTTAAAAGATCGCGAAAAAATAGCGAATTTCGTCAAAAAATCGCGGAAAAAAGCCGAATTTTGTCAAAGGATCGCGAAAAAAAGCGCAAATTTCATCAAAAAATCGCGGAAAAAAGCCGATTTTCGTCAAAGGATCGCGAAAAAAGCACAAATTTCGTGAAAATATAGCGGAAAAAACGCTATTTTCGTAAAAGGGCTGAGACAAAATAGTGTATTTCGACAAAAGATTGCGAAAAAATAGCAAATTTCGTCAAAAAATCGCGGAATAAAGCCGAATTTCGTCAAAGTATCGCGGAAAAAAACACTATTTTCGTGACAGACTCGCGAAAAAATAGCGAATTTCAACAAAAGGATCGCGGAAAAACGCGAATTTCGTCAAAGTAACGCGGAAAAAACGTGAATTTAGTCAAAGCACCAAAAAAGATGTGCAAACTAAACTTATAGGTAGAAAATTCATAAAATGGGATTTAATTTCTTTTTTATGAGTTCTTAAAAATACAGCATGATTTCAGAGTACTTTGATAATATTTATATTCATTAGGTGGACCAGTAAAAATCCCCCCCCCCACGTTCTTACTGCATTGAAATGTCTCCCGCCTTCAAAACATTTAAGATTTGATGCTTATTAGTGATTTAGATATAAATTTCCCTTCCAAGGAAAATGTCCGATTCCAACACAGATCTATGCTGACAAATAATTCAATGGGAAGTATAATAATGAAAGCACCCATTCATTCAACGAAAAGTACACCTTTACTTAACATAAGTGTTCTTTTTTTCAGCAAAAATATCTTTTTTAATAAACCCGCCTTGCCTCTTTTTAAAAGAATGCGAACATTAGTGATACTTGTTAGTGGAACTTGGTATCTTCTACTCTCAAATAAACATTATTTTACAATTAAAATTGTATCTTGCATTTTTACTTTTAAAAAAGTAAAGAAAATTTCTCTTAATATTTTTTAAAAATATCTTATTTGAGTGCAAATAATGCTGGTTTTAATTCATTATTTAATTATTGTTAAAACAATAATTAATGCATTTCATTTATCGGAATAAACAACTTTCATTTATTCCTTTAAAATATAAATTATTATTGATGGGGACCCGCTTTTGTAAAAAAGGGACACAGATTTTTGGAAATCCTGGGTCCCGGGGACCCAGGTTTTTTCAAGTACAGCGGCATCACTGCTTAAAGTTAAAATTTAAAGGTGTTTTTACATGACATACGTTGTGTTTTCACCCTCCCCAAGTGTTTATTTACAATGGAAGTACAGTGAGGAAGTACGCTTTTTTTAAAAAAAAAATTGTTGTAAATTTTCAAGATTTAAAAGTTACGTTAGCTATTTTTTACTTGCTATACAAAAGTGTCTAACTGCTATTCAAAACTGACTTTGTATAGCAGTTACTGCTATGCAACTTTCTTTTTCTAAATCGACCCCTGAATTACAGTAAGTGCTCAAATGTGCCACCACTACCATCGATACATATCTGGCAGCGTCTAGCAAGTGATTGGTGTACCCTTTTGAAGGTTCCACTTGTCTCATCTTTGAGACACCAATTAACTCTGATGAAGACCTCATTGCAAGCCTTTCAGTCATTGCTGCAAATGTTCGTGTGACACTTGAAATCAGTGAAAAGGTATGCCAGTCACTTGCTAGATGCTGCCAGTGGTACATTTGAGCTATTACTGTAATTGTTATGTCAATAAATTCATTTCCTCTGCATTTCTTGTCTTTTGCCATAACTTTTCTTTTCTTACCCCACATTGCTGTACCAAAATTGCTTCTCTATATGTACTTTACCTTCCCTTACAGTTTGTCCCATGATCATAGAAACACTGTTTATAAAAAAGAAAAAACAGTTTCAAAATCTCAATAAGTGATTAGAAACTTAAAATGTCGATGTGACACAATGAATGATCTGTATTTTTCTGTACTAGTGCTTTGTCTATTGTCTCATAAAATTAGCAATTATTCTCCATTTCTAAATATGCTAACTCTTGAATTGTAACATGGATTTCCAACATTTTCTTAAAAGAAGCAATAATTATACTTATAACAATCAAATGCCATTATTAAATACAAACATATGAATGCATTTTTTCACAAAATATAATTGTGCAAAAATCAATACAGCTACCTAGAAAGATTTTATAGGTACTGTTTTTTAAAAAGTGAATTTGCTTGAGAGACAGATATTATCAATTAAGGATTAATTCATAAATAGCAAAGATTTTAAGTTTATCTCACTTAGAAATATTTTTACAAAGTAAGAGAAAGAAGAGATTAAAATGTTTATCTACACCATGTTAGCATTAATTGAAGAACCATGAGAAATCACACCCTTTGTTGTTGTAATGATGTTTATTACAAGAAAATAGCAATCAGCAATACATTTTTCTCAGTTTAAATAAGACAGATATTGAAACTCACACAGTCATACAAAACATTAATAACCATAAGATTAATTTATTCCTTTTTAAAAAATCATGCAACCACTTAAGTGAAAAACTAATTTTGGCAACATCATTCATCATTTCAGAATTGCACCACAGCATCCAGTTTAACTACACAGCCAAGTTTGATGATTTTTACAACTTAATATCACAGTTTGAGAGCAGTTACAACATGCCTACTTTGCAGGTACATTATATTTTGCCTCACAGCAAATATACAGAGCAAACAAATTTAAAAAGTTGATGTAAATTCTAGTAAATTATTATACCTTATCTAATGCTATTTTCAGTTTTAGGTACGAAATAATAAACAGTGATTAAAGATGACTTATAACATTTTTAAAATGAGATAATTTATAACATTTCTATAAGTATAATTTATCATATACATGTTAGGATATATCTTATAAGTTACCTTAATTAATCTTTATATACATAATAGGTCAGCAGAAGGAACCAAAATTATATATATATATATAAAAGAACTAAATGCATATATATATATTATAAAATAACAATCCTATAACTTCATTAAATAAAAATCTGATATGACATAAAATAAAAATATGTACTTCTTAAGCAATTTAAGAGAATGTGTACCAGAATTTCAACTTTATAATACTGCTTCATGGAAGTATTCTTTGACTACATAATATTTTGAATAATGTTGCTTCAAAACAATGGGTAATTAACTTTATCAATCATTCAAGCACATCTATGACATGTTTGGGATACCAGCATGAAAATACAAATGCAGTATAATTAATCTCAAAATGTAATAGACACATATAAATGTAACAAATATTTATAATATAAAAGGCATGTTCAAAATCCTAAAAGCTGTTTCTTTTACCTTGTAAAAGTAGAATGGGGTTGTGCTTCAGCCCCAAAATTTTACACATGAAGTTATATAGGAGGAAATAAATATACTATTTTTTCTTTATTATTAAAATAACAAACATAATTATTTCTTCAACACTTGTTATAACAGTAGTTATAAATAATCAAATTGATGGCTTCAGTAATGAGGGGATGGGAGTAAGATAGATGAAGTGACATATATATATATGTGTGTGTGCAAAAGTAGGCTGGACTGTAATAATTAATGTACATTTGTATATACAAAGTTCATAATATACATAGTGATGAAATGCATAATCAAAGTTGCTTAATTTACAGCTGATTTAAGTTTGATGATTAAACCATATGATTGTGATAGTAAACAAAAACAGTACAATGTTAATTTTCATTTTTTATGGCAATAAAATAAATAAATCTTTAAATCTGTGTTTGCAGTCTATTATGTAATAAAAAAAATGTATTTCTAAGTTACACATTTTTGTGCATTACATATATACTTTCAATAAATTACTATAACATTTGATGATCTTAACTAATGCATTTTATAGAGAATAATTCGCTAGAAAATTATCCCAGTAAAAATAAAGTAGCTGAATGAAAATTCTACTCTATGTTTATTAGCAAATAATATTCATAAAAAAAGAAATAAGTTTATATAAAACAAAAATTCTTATACTCCATGAATTTCATGAAAATAGTAACATTATCAAAATGTCTGCTATTACTATGTTACATTTGCTTATGATATTCATGCAGTTAAAAATAGCCAAAACAACATTTTAATTTTAAAATAAACATAGAATTTCAGTAAAACGATTTCTATATAAAACTGAATTATGTTAAAACAAATAATGCAAATATTTTAAAACCCAAATTCCAGAAATTAAATTGACGTAATAAAATATATGAGGGGAAAAAAGATTGCATAGAGATATCTAAACATTTAAATCTACTCCATTTTACCACAGAAGGATTTCAACTCTACATTTTATATAATTTATAACAATACAAAATTCCTTACAAGAGTGATCTGGTTCAAAATATGGATTTTTTTTAAAGATATACTCATCGATTTATTTACAGAGTAAAAAATGGAATGACTGTTTTGATTTCCATTAAAGAGGTTTTTCTGATTTGACAACATTATTTTTTTATTATTATTATTATTTTTTTTTTTTTTTTTGAGAATTTATATTTATTTCTGAGAGTAACTTAAAATGAATCTGTGATTTTAAGTGATCACTTTTCATTAAAGTACTTTTATGTGAAATTTTATTTTACAAGGCACATATTCAATAAAACTGATCTTTATCAATACAAATTAATCCTATGAAATTAACAATATATGCATGAAAAAAATGCAAGCATTTAACTTAGCAAATTATTCACCAGTCAGATACAGTGAAAAACATTTCTCTAAAATAAACAATATATGGTCAGTGGAGATTAAAAAGAAGTTTCTAATGTATAATTATCAAACAATAAGGATTTCCTTTATAAAACTAAAACTTTTGATAAGAAAAAATGGATTATTTTGAATCACTAAGTTTATGATATTTTTACATATGACAATAGATACAGATCCATATGAAACTTCTACAAGCAAAATATAACTTCTCAAATGATTTACAAACATACACAGAACTACATTTGATGAAAATTCACAATGCTTTAAATCATAAATACAAATAATAAATAAAATATCAAACTAGTAAATTATGGCTTTAAAAAAAGGTGTTGATGCATCATTACACATAAACTGCAAACAATAGCATAAACTAGAATATAACTTGAAGTACTTGGCAGCTGAATAACAGCTTTTATTAAAAAATTGTTTAATAAAAGTAAATTGTTACACAGTCTTAGAAAGTATGAGCATTTCTGCAAACTCCACAACCAAGGGCAAATTCTTCTCCTGTAGGTGGATGTGTGACATGCAGTGGACATTCATCACCTTCCAACTGTTTGGCTTTTGGACCTATAAAATAGTCGCTACATTGAATATATAAACCACATTGAATATATTTTAAAAGAATAAAAATTGTGATTTTTGCAGATTTATGCCAGTGGTTCGATATAAATAACATTTTTTATTTTAAATAGATTTTTAGGGACATGAAAATCAGGAAACATTGTCATGAAAGGGTATTTAGGATTGATACTTATTTTTATGCAAGAGATTTTTAAATGAGAAAATTAATTTTGAAGCAATTTTCTACTACATATTTTTGGTATCGGGGTATGGTGACAAGAAATTTTGAGCTCTGATCTTCAAGCCCAGACTTAAAAACACCAAACTTATCTCTAATATAAACCACACTGAATACCAATGTTATATAATATTAACCTTTCAGTACGCATGCCTAATTTTTTTGTTTGCACACAATAGTTATGCCATTACAAATGCAAGGCTTTTGAAAGTGTAATAAATATCATGTTTGCCATAAAATTTGCTACAATGTGCTCATTGAAAGGTTGACCATAATAACTACATTGAACCTTAAAAATGAAAACCTAGAGACTATGGTGTTAGATAAACTCCAACATGTCCTAATATTTACTTTAGCCTATGTATTATTGGGAACTTTATTAATTATAAAAAGCCCCCTTTTTTTTAATTATAGGTATTTTTTTAAAAGCATTTTTCTTATTAGAATTTATTTTTTTAAAGCTCATTTTAAGTACTTTTAAATGTGTAACTTAAATTTCTATCAATTCTATTTTTATGTAAGTATTTTGGACCCAGCATTTTCTTTTAAGCTTTACAGGGCCTTCCACATACAGCTCCTATCCATCACTTACGTGACAGTAAAAAATAATGGATGCCTCAAGGTGGACTAGATGATCCTGAGAAGAAAACTGTCACATACAAAGAGATGGTACATGGGACCAGCAATAACACAGAATTATTGCATTACCCTCACAGGCCCAATCATGTAAGAGATAGTACACCTTTTTTTTTTTTTTTCTGACCTGTCGTCTGGAAGGAAGAGCACATTTTCCCCCCTCTCTTCAGTTGTCTCCCAGAATCATTTCTTCAGTTTTTTCGTTTGGGATAAGTTCTATTTCCGAAGGTGACAAAATGAATCAGACAGGGTTTTAACTTATGGAGACGAGTTGTTAGGCTGCTCTCATATCAAAAGTCCTGTATTTCTCTTAAAAAATATGGAACCTGATACACAGTTTCTTGGCTGTTCTCAGGGAAGAATGTAAGTCCTGATTTCAACATAGAATACCAACAACAAAGGATCAGAGGTCGGCTATACAACAAGCCTGGGTGAACCACCATAGTTTTTCTAGCTATTTATTTCTCTTCATGCTGGTATCCAATAATGTATTTTCCTTTTGGCTATTATTTTTTTTTATAATGAATTATTTTTATTTTTAATCCTTTCCAACCTTATACTCAAAGAATTAATTACGCATTATGATTGAGAATATCTTTTACCTCATTATTTTTAATTGCAACAATTGTAATAAATAATATTTTGCAAATTTTATTGAGAGTTTTATTTGTTTTTTAATGAATGACAAGTATCAATCCCAACAAGAAAGAATTGGGTCAATAATTACTTTTTTTTTTTTTGGCCCTAATTTCCATTTTGTAATATTTAGTAAATATTTTATCAGTAAACTTTACTTTCAATAAAATTTAATTTGGATTAATTCAAGTTTTGTCTCCATTTATTTTGGTGTTTTTCTTTTTATTATTTATTCATTTTTCTTAATATTAGCATGTAAATTTCTTCCTCAATACTTCCTTGAAGGAATGCAACAACAGCATCAAGAGGATCAATATTCCAATCATAAAAAGTAGACATGGCTATTAAAACTCTCAATGTTTCATAGCATACAACTGAAGAGAATCTCTCAGTGTAATCAATGCTTTTTGGCAAACAATCTGGCCTTATAACATTGTGAGGTTCCATCAGCACTGTGCTTAATTTCAAATAAACAAGTATTGTAGATACAATAATTTTCACAATTATTTGATAAACCTGTAACTCATATTACACATTCTTTTTACGTAAAACTAATTTTATTTTATTTTTTAAGCATCTGACAGAGCATATACATAAAAAATTGACAAAATTGTTTCCATTATTTTAAAAACATATAATGTTGAATAAAAATAAAGCTACTAATATGATTTGCATTACAAATTATACAAAACAGTAATGAAATAGAGTCACGACTAGCAAAAATAGATGATTTTTTTTTTTTAATGCTATACCTGCTGGACAGTGAGGAAGTTCAGCTTTAGGGATATTGGTGACTCTCTGAAAATCATCATGGCATGCATTGCAGAAATGAGTAGTCCCGAAGCAGAAAAATACAGCAACAGAGCAACAATATCTACATTTATATTCAAGGAAATCTGTACCATGTTTGGGACACATCTGTAAAAAAAATTACAAAAATTAATTGTAAGACAATAAAGGATGAACAAATATAGAAATATTTCAAACTTTTTTAATGTTTGCATTTCTAATGAATATAGAAATATTTCCAACTTTTCTATGTTGCATTTCTATTTCTTGTAAAACTGAACTATTTACACATTATTGATCCCTTCGGGCCACATTAAGGTAAAAGGCAATTTTCAACAAAATGAATGTTTTTTCAAATTACAAATGGTGTTTTGTATGACTACTGTAAATTTAGAACCATACTGCAAATTTTGATGCAGATCTTTTATGTGGTTATGAAATTATGGGGAAAAGAAAATTAAAGCCCTAATTAATAACAATAGTAATTAGAATTTCAAAATCTGCCTTTAGTTAAATTATTTTCTCAATTATGGTAGTTTGGAAGATAGGCCTCAATACGCATGTATTGGCTCATCTAAATTGTAATGATTTCCAGAGGTGATTCTGCTCTGAAATTTTCAAAAAATCCAGAAATTTAAAGCATTCAGTTCTAAAAAAATTTAGAAAATCTGGGAGGGGCAACAAACTTTGTAATTTAAAATCCTATTAATGAATATTAAATTAAACAAAAACATAATTTGAAGAACAAATTAAAAAAACAAAATTTATTTCCTACATTGTTTAAGCCCAAGAAGGGACAGATATTATGATATTTCATTCAATTAGTTTTACATTTAATGTTAAATTTTTTGTAACAAATTAGTTAAGCCAATTGAAGATTAAAAAATAAAAATAAAATTCATACAATATGATACTTAAAACACCCTAAAAAATTAGATTCCGTTCAAATGAAATCGAAATAAATCTTAGACTTCTTCCATTTTTAATTGAAAAAATTTGTATTGCAGATTTTGCATTATGTTTATGACAATTGTGCATAAAATGATAAGATGCATGCAAAATACAAAACTTAAAAAAAAAAAAAGGTCTAAGATTTATTTCGATTTCATTAAAAAAATATTGAAGTGATTCTAGAAAAGCCGCTGTAAATGCCCTTAAGAAAGGTGGACTGCAAGCAGAACTAGCTCGTTCTTCTAACGTGTCTCGGCAACTTGTTATTACATGGAATAAAATTTTTAATAAACAGAAATACATCGAAAATAAACCTCAAAGTGGCCATCCGAAAAAAAAAAACTTGAAATATTGACAATATTATAAAAATGATATCTACAAGTGATTATCGTAAGTCTGCTATAATAATAAAAAATGAATTGAAAGAAAATTACGGCATAGACATACTCGTTTCATCAGTCAAACGATGCCTAAACCTCTAGGGTTTACATGGTAGAAGACTAGCAAACACACGTTTGTTATCTACTAAGAATAGGAAGGCTAGAGTTGCATTTGTAAAATGGCACAACCCTTTCAGGGGCAAAGCAATTCCATTGCGAAAGTGTTGAAATTAATGACTGACACCGGAATTTGAAAACAAATTTATTTTTAAATAAGAAAAAGCTATATTTCACACATATAATAAATCAAATTTTTTTAAACCAAAATGCTGGTGTCAGTCATTAATTTCAACACTTCAGCAATAGCATTGTTTTGCCCCTGAAAGGGTTATGCTGTTTTATAAATGCAACTCTAGCCTTCCTATTCTTAGTAGATTAGAAACGTGTTTTTGCTGGTCTTCTGCCATGTAAACCATAGAGGTTTAGGTGTTGTTTGACAGATGAAACGTGTATGTCTATGCCATAATTTTCTTTCAATTCATTTTTTATTATTACAGTGGACTTATGACAATCACTTGTAGATATCATTTTTATAATACAGTCAACATTGCAAGTTGTTTTTTTCGGATGGCCACTTTGAGGCTTATTTTCGATCTATTTCTGTTTTTTAAAAACTTTATTCCATGTAATAACAAGTTGCCGAGACACATTAAAAGAACGAGCTAATTCTGCTTGCAGTCTACCTTTCTTAAGTGCATTTACAGTGGCTTTTCTAGAATCACTCCAATATTTTTTACATTTCGGCATTCCTGATCCTTAAAATTAATCACAATAAGTCAATATAAACACTAATCGAAGCCAGCACCATGCGAAAGGGGGGGCGGTCGCCCCGGGCGCGGAAATTCAGGGGCGCCAAATTTGTACTACTAATTTTCGTTTTTTTTTTTTTTTTTTTTTTTTTTTTTTGTCATCGATTATTTTTTCTTAATTTTTTTTTCAATCTTCGATATCCTATTTTTTTTTGTAAAAAAAAAAAAAAAAAAAAAAAAAAAAAAAAGGGGGAATTTTTTTTTTCCGATGAAAGTATGTACATGTTTCATTTCTAAGTTATTGCATCGCTCACATTTACTTTTCATTGAGTTCTTTAGATTTGATGATTTTATAATATGCTTTTGTGATATCTTATTGCAGTGTTTCTTAAACTTTTGAAATCTGCGGCCCCATTTACATCGTATACGAAAGCTTCTGCCGCCACCCACACTCAGTGAATATGAATTACTAACCTATTCTGATTCCACTATGGGATCATTCTTATAGTCATTCGGTCATTACTTTGCTCTTAAAAAAAGGTCCAGCACAGGATGAAAAATGCTGATTACATGAAATCTGCGGTTGTAGAAGGACGAAAATTTTTCAAAGTAACGTTCAAGAAAATTACACGTAATGGAGAAATTATTAACGGTGATTGCGGCTTATTGAATAACTTAATTAAGGGAAACACTATATTTTGTTTTCTCTGGTTATTATTCACCAATTACACTAATAAAAAAGAAATTTTTAACATATTTAAGTAACCATATCCTTGGAAATTTAGAAAATATTCAGAAAAAGATGAAGTTGGTTTCCGTTTCATAGCTATCTGCGTCTAAATATATCTCATTATGTTATTTTATTGCCTTTTAAAGTACAGTAAAACCTCTAAATAACGGACAACTCGGGAACACGGAAACTGTTCGCTATTGGGAAAATCTTAGAGATTTAAAAATTGTTAAGAAATGCTTAATGTTTCCTTAATTGACTTTTATAGGTCCTAAAACCTTTGATTAATCAGAAATTAAAAACAAATTTAATCAATGAAACTGAAATAAAATTGTGCACACCTTTATCCACTTCTTACGAAAAAAATTTGTCAAAAAAGTTTCTTTTGCTTGCGAGTACGTGTAATTCGTTTTTCAATGTGCAGTTTTGACGCTGTCAGTAGTTTTAATCCTTCTGATCTCGAGTTTCAATATCTGTTTCATCATCACTAATAGAGTCAGCTTTTGTTGAAAATTCTAAAGGCATATAATCGCATCAACTGATTCTTCTTCAGTTGATAACTCATCATCAATATTAATGAAATTTCCAGCAGTTTCTTCACTCCTGATACATTTTATTAATTTACTTATTTCGATTAATTCTTCATTTGTGTCAGAAATGTGTGTTTCATTTTCTTTTAATATAAAGTCTGCTTTTCTGAAATATTGACGTACGCTTTCTGGTTTCATGTTTCTTACAGCTGAGGAAATCCAAATTATAGCATCGAGAGCATTAACTAATTTTAGGCAGTTCTCATGTGTATTCATAGAACCTAACTTTGAAAGAATGAAAGCTTTCTGCACCAGAGGCTTTAAGTTGTGTATTACGCCTTTATCAAGTGGGAATTCTGCGGATCAAGGAATTTGTGCTTCTAGACATTAATCAACAGAAAATCCTAAATCTTTCAAGGAGGGACGTTTTCTTTCTTGGACGTAGGGGAGGTGGGATTTTTCCCAGTCCACCCCCCCCCCCCCCCCCCCATACATTTATCTGTTATCACAAAATTTGTGACACATTGCCCTGATAAATTTAGAGGCTTTTTACTTTTTTTTCTCGTTAAAAATAAATTTTCATCCTTTATCGCCAAAATTACTGTCCGCTATTCGGAATGTCCGTTATTCAGAGGTTAAACATGCAAAAAGTTTGGCTTTGGGAGTGGGTATTGGAAAACTTTCCGTTAAATAGAGGTGTCCGTTATGGAGATTTTACTGTACTTTGTTTCTACAGTCTAATCATCCTGAAAGTGAACAAATATATGCTACTTATAATTCGTCTAGGCGCCAATAACATGTGTTTCATCAGACATTGTGATACCATGAAGATTTTTTTTGTCCTTTTAAAAAATTGATCATTTTGTATCATTTAATAAGCTGATAAACGGGTGCTTTTAAAATGTCCCGTAAGTGTGTTAATTCCAGTGATAATTTTTGCTATATTTATGGCGAATTTATGAGCACTACTCGCAGAAGAAACGTTACTTATTTAATTAAAATTGCCTTTAAACATTATTTTGGATGCGAAATTGGCAATCAGGTTACCACGCTTTTGTTGTTTGCGTTGTTCTACCCGACATCGAGAGTGGATTATGGGAAAGAGGACTTTAATGCCTTTCGCCACATCAATAATCTGGAGAGAACCTAGAGATCATTTAGATTGATATTTTTGCAGGACTCCAAAGGCAAAAGGAATTAATTTTAAGAAGCAGAAGCATATTCAGTATCCCAACATCAATTCTGCTATGAGGCCAGTACCTCACAGTGACGTTCTTCCTGTGCCACAGCCGCCTGTAAACTACAGTCTTTCAGTTCTTGAAGAATGCATGTCATCTTATAGTCATGAAAATGAAACAGAAATGCATTACATTCCACCACAGAAACATTTGAAGCCACATATGATAACACAAGTAGAGTTGAATGGCCTTGTGCGTAATTTGGGGAAGAATAAAGCCGAATTTCTAGGATCAAGGCTTCCGGCATGGAATGTGTTGGCTAGTGTTGTACGTATTTGTATATACCATGACAGACATAAAGACTTCATACGTTTTTATGAAAAAGATGGTGAAATATGCTTTTACAACAACATTCCAAGCCTTATGGCATCTTTAGATCTATGTCATAAACCGAAAGAATGGCGACTTTTTATTGATGCGTCTAAGGTGTGTCTAAAAGCAGTACTCCTTCACATTGAAAATAAATGTAACTCTCTTTCTGTAGGATATGTTTCAGGGGGAAAAGAAACATATGATACCCTGAAGAAGCTATTACTGGTGTTGAAATACAATGATTTTAAGTGGAAAATTTGTGCTGACTTGAAAGTCATTTCTATTCTGCTGAGAATGCAACAAGGTTACACTAAATATCCATGCTTTATCTGCAAATGGAACAGTCGTGCAAAAGATAAACATTATTGTGTAAAAACGTGGCCTACTCGGACATCTCTAGAACCTGGTGATAAAAATGAGCATGAAAATGCTCTAGAACACAGCAAAACATACATTCGCTAAAAGGAACTTCAGAGACGTTTAAAATTAAATCATGTAATCGGCAGAAAATTTGAAAAGAGCAAAAATGGAAAAGATAAATGGTGAATTATATTCAGGGTGAAATTATGAGCCTTCTTTCCAAAGAAGTAAGAAAAATGATTGTAGAAGAATTTCATACAGCAAGTTATTTTTTCAATTTCGTTCGATCGCCGCACTCCATATACCGAGTGTCCTAAAATGGACTGACTGGCTATTTAAATGGCTGTTTAAAATGGCTATTTAAAAAAAAAATGACGGGAAGGTAATGTAAAATGTCAGTAGTCTTTTTTTTAACCTCGCTTCCTGGCTTTATTTCCAAATAGTAACTATAGATGGCGCTGCAAGCAGGGATGACCACCTCGGGAACTCAACTTACGCTTTAGAGTGATAGTGAAACCCCGAGGGGAGAACCAAATCCTTTAGCTGCTCGCGTTACAAATGAATTTTTTAATTATTATACTGCAGTTTTACAATTTCACATTACAACATAAATATCGATGATTTGTTGAAGAATTAAACAGGTTTATAGTCAATTCAGTCAATACGATCCCTTACAGCAGTATACTTTATTAAACCATATTCGTGAAAATCAATCAAGTTTACACTGAATTGACAATTATGCCAGCAATATATAACCACACAAGCACTATGAAGACAACGTCTAGCACCATAGGTGCTCAATCAAGCCCAACACTGATGCGGAAATAGGAGGTTAAATATATGGAGTATGTCTCATTCTCCAATACAATCTTATTTTAGGGGGCTACTGTATATATTTAGCCTCCTTCCTCCGCATGATGCCATGATGCTAGGGGATTTCAGTTTAGACCACCACTGAGAGCTTATTGCTTGCCACCTATGTCTGCTGTTTGGAAATAAAATCGAGAACCGCAGTAAAAATGCTTCTGATATCTTACATAACTCTCCAGCAAGAATTTCTTTTAATAGTTGTCACTATTTGCAAGTTATTGAATTTTAAACACAATCCAGTTTTGGAATCGAGTACACCTCTCACAGAACAAATGATGCAAATTATACGATACCGAAAATGGAAAATTTTCAATCGTGGAAAAGTTTCTTGACTACGTGAGTCAAAAAAAAAAAAAAAAAAAAAAAGAAAGAAAGAAATAGCGCAAGAAATTTAACCCTTAAATGCCTGATTTTTCAAAAATCATTGTAATAATGTTTTTCGGCTTTCATTTTTTAAATAAATCATGGGAAAAATATTTTAAAAAATCATATTTTGTTTTAAGTATAGTTTACGGATAAAAAACAGTTTGTTACTAATCGGCAATACTGGTGTTTAATTGAAAAAATAATTTCCCTTGATAAAATTCTATAATATTAAACACACAAGAATTTTAGGAACTATCATAAGAAATAAATTTTACTTGCTCACTGCCAAACAAAATAGGGCATTTCGCAAGCTTCCAAGCAAAACAAAAAGATCAAGTAGCAACAATTGAAAAAATAAATCTATTTTTATTCTTAAACAGCACAAGTGTTGCCATCTACATGTTGAAAATCGATTTAATAATATTTTCAGAATGTATTTTATTGGCAACATTAGGCATTATAGCTTCAATATTATTCAAATAATATTTTAGAGCCTAAATTGGGTATGTTGCCGAAAGCAATATCAGGCATTTAAGGGTTAAGATAAGCTAATGTCCAACAACCTCGACATTCACAGCTGCACGAGAGGTTCTGTTCTCAAAGATGGTAGACGAGAGGTGCTGAGTTTGACCCAATCGCGCACGTCAGCCTAATCGTTCGAAATTGTCCGTAGTTTTCTTCGAACCTTGCGTAAATACTAGTTATGTTCCTTTAGAAAGACCCTACAGAGGACACCCCCACCCCACTCCGGCCTACTATATCCAACTTGTAGATAATCGGCCGTCATAAACAGTACCAACATCAACCCTACAGAGTTCAATGTTGTGATATGGTGCAAATATGGCTTCCCAATATAATGTTGTGTAAGCTCGAATCGTCGAAGTAAATAAATTCGTCTATTTTTTACTATGTTCTGCAATTCTTCAAACTTTGAGTTCGTGCTGCTGGTGTATGTCCAAAAATGTCCGGAACTGCATAAAATGTGTTTTTTTTCTTCTCTTCTACTGAAAAATGGGATATACTTATGTCCCACTTATCAGTTTATTTAAAGAAACATTGCGATACCCAGTGGTCATGAAAAAATAGAGCTATATCTGCAGTTTACAAACAATTTCCACAGATTTTAAAAGCTCTGGAAGACCTTATAGAAATGAAGTAAAATGAGTAAACTTACTCAGGAGCAAAAAGATTAATAAAGCAGATAAATAAATTCTCCTTTACTTACGGCCTAGTAGTTTGACACAGCATTTTAAATGAAATAGAAAAAAGTTAATATTATTCTCATGAATTAAATGAAGAAAGAAAACTGTCAATGTTTTGATCGCTAGCAAACTGATTGAAACAGGAATGAAACATTTCAGACAGTAAGAGAGGAAAAATTTTTAACAAGAAAGCGACGATTTGGTTATGTCCGTAAACGTAGAGTCCTTATTTAAAAAAAAAAAAAAAAAACAGAAAACATAAAATTCGTAGAACAATTTGACTACGAAGCTCCAGATGAAAGTGGAAATTTATATGAAAGTGAAGGATTTCGTGTTACATAGAGACACTATAACCGTGCAACTGATTTGGAGGCTTACGAAACTGAGAAATGTCTAACAAGAATTTGAGTTCTGGCTGGTGCGAATATAAAATCAGTCGAAAATCTGTTAACTTAATATTGTAAAATTTTACTAAAATATTCTTGGTGCCGTTCGTAAATTTGGAATTAAACTTAGGTATCCCAACCTCAGCGGACTGCGTCAAAAAGGGTTAAGCAAAATTTTAAATATGGCAACATTGCTACCATTAGATAAGAACTTTTATAAAATGGATCATTTAGAAATTCTTTAGTTGCTCCATAATTTTAACTTGGGGGAAGAAGGAATTACAAAAACATGGAGACAGCGTACATAATTTATAAGTATTCCAGTAACAATAAAATAGTAAAAAAACTACTTAAGATGTACATAGCTGCCAACTTGTACGGATTTTTGCTACCACTAAAATTTAATAGAAAGTTTTGCCTCATTCAATCGCCAATTTGCAGTAAATTTTGAGAATTAAAAAAGGCATACATTTCTGTTAAATTTTAGTGGTAGCAAAAATCCGTACAAGTTGGCAGCTATGGATGTACTATGAGTCAAGAGATTAAGCAACCTGAGTTTGCTTTCTATAAAATTCAGTGTGAGGCAATCTTTACACATAAAATAATAAACGATTTTCCTACCTAAATGCAAGAAAAATAAAAGGAAAGTAAATGTATTTGCCTGATATTATATTATATTTTATGTTTGTTAAAACATTGTTGCAATTATCTTCCTTAAGCAATGTACTGAAATTATAATTTATTTTTACCTTTTACACTATATTCTGCAAGTTTTTTGTTTGTTTTGCTTTTTTAGTACTTATCGGTTGAAGGGACCACTTGTTTCCAACCTGGTTGTTAGCGATTTTTACCCATTTTCTGCAGCTTAAAGACTAACAACAAATAAAAATGGCTAGAAAAATATGCGAGAAAGGTTAAGAAAAATCTTCCGCAAAGCATCATGACCTCATTAACAAATAAGTGCAATTTTCTTTACTGTTATTTAGTTGTTTGCAATTTCTGAATTAAAATTAAATATTTTAAAGTTCCAAAATAAATGCAAAATATTTATTCAATATAATTTATTTCTGTTTCTGCCCTTTATCAATTTTGAAGGAGGTGGGGGGGGGGGGGGGGGGCGCCAAATTGACAAGCTGCCCCGGGCGCAGTTTTCTCTTCGCACGGCCCTGATCGAAGCTATAGCGCCACTAACACCTTCAACAATTAAATGCAAACTAATTGTCAAAATACTTTTGAGCTAAGGAGGAGTCATATTTCTTCGGTGGCATCGAATGTAAACAAACAACTTGAAACTTGATACATTTGAATAAGTGCAGTCATAGTGTTCTCAATTACAGGAAATATATTTTCTTTTACATTTTTATATTAAATAAAATAAGGGAGAATATAAGGTTGTCAAAATACTTTTGAGTGCTACTGTATAAAGCAAAAACATGTCTGTGAGTAACATTGATATATTGACGATGGCAATACCTGACCAATAAGTTTTGCTTTTACTGCAATTTTTTAACTTCTAAGCATCACACAATTTCAATTTTTACACCGTCGAATAGAAATAGAAATGTTCTTTCAAATGCAATTTGTTAAAAAATTGTATCTCAATTTACTGAATTTTTATGGTTTTTTAAATAACTTTTGAGCATGAGTTTTAAAAAAGCTATTTCTGTTGCATTCAGCCTAATTATGAAAGATTAACCTGTTTATACTTAAAATAATATAATTATAAAAGTAAAAACAGTATTTTTTAAAAACTCTCTTTTATAAGAATTCAATGTTTATCTTAAAAATCACGCCTAATTTCATGATTGGAATTCATGTTTTTTCCCAAAAATTTCAATTACAATACATTAATTTTCTGTGGACACACACCAAACTTGATTATGGAAAATTTGCTGCTTTCTTTTATGCTTGATAGAAAGTGTGAGCTAGTTAATTTATTACAAAAATTATAATTTTTGCTGCTTTTTTTTTCAAATATGGCAACAGGAAAAAAAAAGTAAATGATTTAAACTATCTTTAAAGGACTCCTAATCTACTTTCTCAACATATAATCATAATTTAATTAATATGAAGCCATTAACTGATTAATGTATATTTAAAAATATATATATTGCACTCTTTATTTTTTTATTTACATTTTCTACTTTTGAACATTTAAAGTATTTCTTTGTTGCATTTTCATAGCCTTTAGTGAGTATGGTTTGGCATACAACTAAATTTACTATTAAGAATAAGTTGTAAAGAATATTTGACGATTTATCACATGTAGGCAGCTACTAGAAAAATGCATTAAAATTAATTTATTAACTTATACATATATATTTTTAATTCTATCTTATCAAGGAGTGAATGAAAAATCAATTACAAAATTCCACCTTTACATCAAATTGAGTTAAGTAAAAGAGTGTAATAAATAGTTCAGCATTTGTTTCCTGCTATGTTCCATAATGAAATTAAAACTTCATCAATAAAATAATGTATATAAAACACAAATTTAAAACATGTAATTGAACTACATGCTTAAACCACTAAAATTATCAAAATCAACATTGCTGCTGTACATAGCGAAATCTTTAGCGATTTCTTCGGCTATTAACCCCTGCATGCGGCTAATATGAAAAACTATTGCTTTTAGTACATTTCAAAGCTTTATTTGAATGCATTATTGATATTTTTCACATAAAAATGCTTTTTGATGTTGTTAATTCACAACATCAAAATTGGATTATATAATAAATTTTTAAAAATCTATTACAGTTTTCAAAAAAAAAAAAAAAAAAAGGTTTTGACCTATGTTCTGTAACCAGGGAAGAATGGGTTGGGATCTAGAGTCCTGCACATTGGGTCGGATTGGCACTATATTGTTTTTTTTTATTGCAGGTCGGGTTGACATCTACTTTATTGTTGCAGTTCGCGTTCAAGTCAGGTTGACTTTCATTGTTCATAGGTTCGGGTTGGTTCCAGGTTGATTCGATTTTTCTACAAAATGTCCAAAATAGCTTTCACGTGAAAATCTATATACAATAAAACCTCCATAACGGACACTCCCGAATAGCAGACACTTCTATTTAACAAACACTTTTTGCAATTCCTGACACTTATATATTTGTTTACCTCTGAATAATGGACACCTCCAAATCTACACACACGTAACGTGTGTGTGTGTGTGTAAACTATCACAAATACATGTGTTTTTGTAGGTATCATAAACAAAATGTTGCTAATATTTTTCATATTCTGAGAGAGGAAGAAAAAAAGTTTCTTAATTATACCATAAAGAAAGAATAATCTATGATCACATTTCGTACATGCATTTTATTTCTTATGCAGTAAATTGAATATATATATTATATTCGAATTCAAATATGTATTTATTTTCATCTGAATCATAGTTCTTTCTGTGTCTGCCATTCAGAGGTTTTACTATATTTGAATATTAAAGAATATAGATATGTCTATTTTTCTATGTAAAACATAAAATTGACACTACAGATATTATTGAAGATTACTTTTCATAATTTCATTAAAACATGAATGTTTTTTTTCTTTTCCATTTCAAGTTGCCGGTTGACAGAAATTAATTTGTTAGGTTGCGGGTTGATGAAATTGTTTTTGTTAGGTTTGGGTCGTGTTGCGGGTTTACTTCAAATGGAATTTTTGGGTTCAACCCGGCCCATGCAGGATGCTAGTTGGATCCTGTACACATTACATTAATACCTTAAATTCTGAATGAATGCACATGAAAGTTTTTCAAAACAATTATAAAGAAAACTTTACCTGTGCTCTCGAAACATCTGAACAGGCACCACATACAAGTTCAGTAGGATCATAATCATCTCCAGCACCAGCTTCAGCATCACATCTTGCTTCTCCACCATAATAAGCCTATGCATAGGGAAAAAATTTTCATGAAACAATTTAATTCTTCAATACAATATCAGAAAAAAAATTATATGCATCTGGAATAAACTTAAACAAAGTGGTTAGAAGTAGCATGCTGCAAGTAGGGAAACTACAGTAGTCTCTTCTTGTTACTGTAGTTTGTAGTATAGTGCACTATATAACAATGTAATGTAGAGCGATACAAAAAGCCAGTAGTCTTTAGTGAGCATTGATGCTACTTCAAGGGGAAAAAATGGTACCATTCTACAAACCATGTGACCATAACTTGTTTCTTTTGTACAATTATTCTGCTCAACAATTTGCTAATCTCAGCTGTAGTGTTTAGCAATGCATCCCATGAAGTCATAGATTTTCTATTGGCATTTGCTGTTAAAACCTGGGGTGTATGTAAAAGTAAGTCTAACCTACCAAAGAAATGAATTTTTTGTGCTGGCAACACTTGTGTACTTAATCATTAGTAGGTTTTCATGTTTTAATCCCTGGTTTCTTCATTTGGAATTACTTTTTTTACAGATTTATTCATTGTTTGTGTTTTTAGTTGTTTTTCTGCAATTTATCTAGATTTAAAAAATTAGACAACTCAATATAATTAACTTTCAAGAAAACTCAATACAAATAATACATTAAGAGTGTGTTGGAAACTTAAACTATTGGTAAATACATGAGTCAATGGTAATTTTATATACCAATGATGTAAAATGATACTACAGCAAGAAAAGTAATATAATTTATGCATTGTACGGTTTTGTATGATTATATTATAATATAATAGCAGCCCCTTATTAAATTGCTGATTCAGATATACAGATCTGTTTTTGTCAGTTTTAATAAATTTGACTATGCTGTAGTTTAACCACATTTATTATGTAATTACATTTAAATGTTGATTGTATTACATAAATTAAAATTACTCAACTAGTCTTACTTAGTTAGCAACTTAGTCTTAGTTTTATAATAAGAAATTTTTTTTCCTAATTTTTTCTTGGAAGTTTCAAATTTTTTGTAACTCTTTCTCAGTTTTCAAATTTGCCTATTTTTCTCAGGAATGGTAAATTTCCCTGACTTTTCCAGGTGGCTAGATACCCTGTTTAGTTTAGATTTTGCTTATTTTGCTCGTGTGAATAGCAGAATTAAAGTTCAATAAAACCTCTAAGAACATTGTCTTCAAAAATATAATAAAAACTAATTAAAAACTACTTCTTTCTGAGATGACTCTCGTTTCTTGGAGTTTCCATCATTACCTGTGATTTATTCTGCGTAGCTGACCAGACGTCACACTCATTAGGTTTCTGGATGAATTGAGTGTCTGACAGGTTTATTTGGGATAGCTCAGTTGGTAGAGCATTGGCGGCTTCAGCCAAAGGTCCCTGGTTCGAATCCTGTCCTGGACACTTTTTCGCACAGCTTGGAAAAATTACACCTTTAATTATACATGTCTCAATACGTATCCAGCGTTTTTCTGGAGTTATATTTGTTATCTAGCCAACCGATTTTACTTGTCACTTATGGCTAATATGGGTTTAAAACTTCATGTAAACTTATATTGATTTAATAGCTTTTCTTTCTACATTTTAATGCTTATAGAACTTCTTTATTTTAAAAGCAATAGCGTCACTACCTGGAATATAATGTTAGTTCTTTTCTAAAACAAATTAATTTAAAAGAACCGACATTAAACTTAAGTGTTTCATAGATGGCGTTAGCTGTTCCATAATCGACTATTCTCAGGCCAATCCTTTTTATAAAGTGGAATCGTCCAGTTCAATTTCTTCAAAGGTATAAATTGCCTTTCGATAATCAAACGCCACGCTCTCTCTTTTCTGTTCATTTCTTTAAAGTTATTGTTATGATTTTAATATGTTTGTGTTTAAGTTACAGTAAGATATTTAGTTTGAGTTTTATGATGTTTTTAAAAAACGGTTTTAGTTATGATTTAAATTTAAGCTGTTTTGAAAAACTCCAGGTGTATTGAAGTTTAATCCTGTTTTAACCAAAGTTATTTTAAATGATTTACTTAGCTATTTTAAACAAAGTTAGCTCTGAATATTTTTCAACTTGAAGCTGTATTTTTATGAAGTATACATTGAATGAAATAGAATTTAAATAAAGAACTCTCGTCAACAATATTTGACTTTTCTATGGTTTATGAAGATTCAACACACAGTTTTATTACAGGTATCTTCAACAGCACGATTATAGTTTCTCTGATGATAGCAGTATAAGTGTATATCAGACCTGTATTGATACAGGCTAAGAATATTACCTGCGTTTTATGAATATAATAAAAACTAATTAAAAACTACTACTTTCCGAGATGACTCCCATTAAAATGAAATTAAAAGATAACAGATAAATCATTCATGGATGTCTTTCCTGAAAGAACAGCAGTAACAACTACTGATCATTTAAGATCTGAGGCATATTTATATCACAGCCAGACATGACAAGCTTATTATGCAACTCCAGACATGCACATTGACCACTGAAGCATTATTACAATAAGATGAAGTCACGATGTCACTTGCCGAAACAAAACATAACTGATTCATGCTGATGGCGAGACCTTGTGGCAGCCAGGATTTTACCATTGGATAAGTTCAGATAATTAGTGTATGATACAGCAAAAGCAAACAGGAGATATCATAAATGGAAAGAAACTTGTGTAATAAAAGAGACCATTATTAAAACACATTTCAGATGATAAAAATAATAACTTCTATTACCAGGTAAGTGAACTTTATGATTAAAGCAGATTGAATCAAGTCAAGCTGAATGTACATGTGCACAGTGATAACATGGTTCATACACTCGAGAACAAATAAAATTCAAGCACTATTCCAGCATTATTCAAGGATTGTTTCAAGGATTTGTATAAAAATGGCACAGAATAATACATGAGGAAAATAGTCACCGCATTGATTATATCTATTTCAAAGATATCAGATCTTTAAATTTTTATAAAAAGCATTTTCAAGACATCATATTATTAGAGAATTTTTAAAGAATAATTACTTGTTTTAACTTAGTAAGGTATCATGGAAAGAAATTTCATATACAGGGTGGTCATAAAAAAACTTTGCCGATATATGGAACTCTAGTGGCCGTTCCATTTAATCAATCGAGATGAGATTTCAGATATAGTTATTCAGAGGTATGATCTTGGGATTCTGTGAACGACAACAAATTTGTGATCACAGTTACGATTATAGGTACAGAAACTCAAAATATTCAAATGGCAACACCCATTTTTTTTCATCGCAAAATGTTCAGCGCATGCGAAAACCCTAAATAACGCTGAAACGGTACGTGTATCACAATAAACGGATGTGTTATGCATGCACAAAAACAGCTCAGCGAATGGCCAAAAACAACACGATCGGGACGCATGGAGGAAATTTGCATATGACAGAGGCAAGAATTCATTTTCTACGCTTATTATCTGTCAAACGACGTTCTGTGATTGTTCTTGCCTCTGTCACATGCAAATTTCCTCCATGCGCCCCGATCGTGTTATTTTTGGCCGTTCGTTGAGCTGTTTTTTGCGCATGCATAATGCATCCATTTACATCCACGTACATGCATAATGCGTCCATTTACATCCACGTACATGCATAATGCGTCCACGTACCGTTCAAGTGCTATTTAGGATTTTCGCATGCGCTGAGCATTTTGCAACAAAAAAAAAGGGCATTGACATTCGAAAATTTCGAGTTTCTGCACCTATAACCGTAACCGTGAGTGCCAATTTGATGCTGTTTACAGAATCTCGAGCTCATTCCTCTGAATAACTATACCTGAAATCTCATCTCGATCGGTTAAACGGACCGACAGCTAGAGTTCCATATATCGGCAAAGTTTTTTTATGACCACCTTGTATATAAAAAGTTAAGAAAACAGAGCTTGATTTTTTTTCCCTCTTTAAGTGAAAAAAAAAAAAAAGAAAAGATATGGTATCGCTACAAGAGTAGACGTGAGGAGTAAACTAGTTAAATTTTAAGAATTCTGAACACCCATCAGGAGTCGAACATTACCATATCAGAAGTTGTGCACAATTTTTTACAACTTATACTTTTTTAATATTTTTAATAAATATTCTCTGAATACTCAAACCTTACAGCATTTGCACACATCCATACAAAAATAATTAAAATAAATGTTAGATAATTTACTTTTACTTTTTAAATACAACAGATTTTTTAAAAAATGAATTTATAACAAGGAAAAAAATTGTATTATCAGTTATACAGCGCAAAATTTGGAATTGGGAATTGATACAATTCTGTGAAGTTTTTAAAGAATGACAACTAGAGGTCTGCATGGGCCCGACCCAACTCATAGAAAAAAAATTCAGCCTGACCCGATACAAAAATTAAAAGTTCAGCTCGAGCCCGGCCCAGAAAAAAGTTAAAATCTCGGCCCGACCCGAGTGAATTTCTACAAAACATTGATTTTTATGTCAATTTGGTTAAAAATTTGGCTCGTACAAGGAGTTCTGACCAGAAATATTTATCTTAACTTTTTTTTCATGTTATCTTCATTTTTATAGAAGTGCCACAGGCTGCAATATTTATTTTTTTAATGAATCTCTACTTCTTGTATGTAAATGTTTCAGTTATCATTAATATTGTTAATCCATATTCCATATATGTTAAATATGTGAAAAATGCTATGCAATAAAATCTTCTAAGATGGAATTGCAAGGAAAAAAATGTGTTATAGACAAGTTCCCTCCCTAGCAAGTGTAAATGTATTATATATTCTTTTCTTACCTATTAGTGCATCAATTTTGCATGGATCAACACGTTTTTCAGTTTAAAACAGAGTTCTGTCATATGCAGGTTCTTTTTTTCACACGTTTTACTAGATTTTAATTTAGCTATATTTTAATAAGCGTAGAAATCTACTACTCTTAAAAAAGCATACATTTTAATGTTTAATTGTAGAATAATAGTGATTTAAAAATGCATGCATTTTTTGCAAAAATTTTTGGGCCAAGCCTGATTTTACTGACCTTTGAATGGACCAGGCCATGCTGAGACAATGATTTTCCTACGGGCTGGGTCAAAATTAGGACTGAAAATTTTGGGCCGTGAAGACTACGAATGAAACCAGTCCCGGCCCAGCCCAAAAAGAGTGGAGACCAGTCCTGACCCAAGTGTTGTGAATGAAAATCGGCCGGGCTCAGGCTTCGGACCGGCCCGTGCGGATCTCTAATGACAACATTTGCGATTTTTATGAATGACCGATTGACAAATTTCACAATATTTTTCTGCAACAGATTAGCAAAATTTGCAATTTTTTTCTAAGACGAATTGACTATATTAGAAGGGGAGGGTGTGTGAAAAGGGACCAATAGGTGAAATCCACATTAAACTGATGAAATTCATGATTTTTTCGACAATTTGATGAAATTTGCATTTCTTATCGATGACTAATGGATGAATTTAGCAGTATTTTTCTTGATGGATTGATAAAATTTGGAATTTCTTTCAATGACAGAATAAAGAAATTTGATTTTTTTCTGCATATAATTGACAAAATTCGCAATTTTTTTTAAAATGACAGATTTAATTCACGATTTCATTCTGGAAAAATTGCAAATTTTATCAATGACCGATTGACAATTTACGCAATATTTTTTTTCCAGAATTGACTTACAAAATTTGTATTTATTTCCAAGATGGAACAAAATTTGCATTTTTTTTCTTAAGTAATTGACAGAATTAGAGATTTTTTCCCATTAACGATAGACAAAATTCACGATTTATTTCTGTGACAGAAAAAAACTTGGTTGTAGAAAATAGCCACAGATTATTTTCCGCAACTGTTCGACAAAAGTATTTTCTTCCTGCAACAAATTAAAAAAATTTGCAATTTTTTTCAACATGAGGTTTTTTTAAAAATTCAGAAATTCCAAGCAAATTTTCTGAAAGACTACATCAGAGAGGGGAGTGAGAAAATCCCCTCTATATTTTTTCGTGATCCTTTGACAAATTTCGCATTTTTTCCGTGATTCTGTGACGAAATTTACATTGTTTTGTGATATCTGACAAAATTTGCATTTTTTTCACGATCTTTTCACGAAATTTGCATTGTTTCCGTGATCCTTTGACAAAGTTCACCTTTTTCTGCAATCCTTTGACATATTTGGCCTTTTTTTCGCATGGTGAAATTTGCATTTTTTTGCGATTCTTCAATGAAATTCATGGTTTTTTTTCACGATCCTTAGACGAAATTCATGTTTTTCATGATCCTTTGACAAAATTCATGTTTTTTCCGTGATCCTTTGGGAAAATTAGCGAGCTTGTTTTTTCGTGATCCTTTGGCGAAATTTGCGTTTTTTCTCTATTCTTTGACAAAATATGCATTTTTTTCTGCAATCTTTTGACAGAAGTAGTATTTTTTGCAATTTTTGATGAAATTCACGTATTTGCAGAGATCCCTTTGGTGAAATTACCGATTTATTAAGCGAATCACTCACGAAATTGATATTTTTCAGTGACCATTGGTCGAAATTCGCAATATTTTTACGTGATATTTTTTTATGTCTGAATTTTCAGACTGATGACCAATTTTTTAAAACTAGCTGACCCGCACAGTGTTGCCTGAGCAGACTGTCATTGAAAAATATAACAGTGGAGTGCACTTCATAAAAAAAAAAAAGACAATAATATTTATTTAGGCACAGATGTCATATATGCACCAAGTTGGCTTGATTTTTTTCTGACGCCAATTTGGCGAAAACCTCGTTTTTGAATACCAATTACATATTTTTTAAAGGGGAATAACAATAAATAAAAAAAAGTCTCATTAATAACTATAGAACAAAACGATTTATACAATTTTAAAAAAGAAAATAAACAATTTATTAATAAATAAACAACAACAACCGGGTTACCATATCAAGCAAAATAACAACACTTTGGCACCAGTTAAGTACCCCGTTGCATATATGACATTGGCGTCAGGGAAAAATCACACCAATATGACATCTGTGCCTTTATTTATACTAAAAACTTGTAAAAAAATTAAATAAGAGCTAAAATTTCAAAAGTATAAGTTTAAAAAATGAAACGGTCTGGGTTATTACACTTACTTTTAAGGAATGAAATGGTCAGGGAACTTCTTACAGTTGAACCTAAATGGCATATCGGCTTAATATATGGCAAATTAAGATTTGTGAAACGCTAATGTGATGCATTTTATAAAGCAGTTATTAAGCCTATTTTAGCGATTGTTTATGCTCTGTGTTTGACGGCGTTCTCAATCCAATGTATTCCGATTTTCTGTTCTTAATTCGGCTTCTTCTTCACTTTCAAACATTCGCCGAGAACTTTGATGGGCATTTCTAATGATATTTTGAAGCTTTATGATTGCAGCGAAAGAACGAAACATAAATAAACCCGATTTACCTCAGCCTACATCCTGCCAAAGGGCTTTTGCACAATAACCAATGAGATGCGTTTCAGCGCATTGCCATTAAACAATTAACAAATAATCGCGATTTCTGTGCCACGTGCGAAATATATGCACGTTGTTGGATTCTTTTACTATTAGCAGATAATGCGCAGTGAAATCTGGATATTATGGAAATGCATGTAAGTGGAAGACTTCAGTAAATAACGCAATTGAAGTAAATTAACTATTTAATGATGAGCGAACATTATTTACACATGAAAAAATGTTGTCAGCATAGCTTCGCTGAACTAAACTTAAAGTAACTTAAAATATAAATAACATCTGTTTGTAATAAGAAGAACCGTCAGCAGACATCATACATACGTAGCAAAAGCTACGACGTCTTAATTACATGCCGAAAATCTAAACAGATGCTACTCACAAGCAAGGCAACAGAAAAGAGAGAAAGATGCAACATTACATCTCATTAAATACACCAGCTTGTTGTGGAAATCTGCATAAAGCCGTTGCCATTACATAAAAAGAAATACGTACCAGAACGCCAGTGACTCACGAATGATGACGTCAAACATTGACCAATTAGAATGCAGGAAACATCACGCAGGCCGAGAACAGTGAGTCATTTAAAGTCATGGTATCATTTAAAGATCTTAATTTAACTTTAGTTCCTTCTATGCCATAGTAGATATCTGTCCTGGGTTCATTTTTCCTACGTACAGCAGTTCGTATCCAATTAATGGATTTGCAAGGAATTACATCTGAACTATTATTTAAATCATAAGTTAAACATTTAGTTTTTACAGGACTGATGCTACTTTCTTCCATTTTGGATGGGTTATCACTTCTACTTTCTGACTCGATTAAGTCATCTATCATAGGGAAGATATCACCATCCTCTGGGAAGTCTAAGCAAGAAAAAGAATGAAAATTTTGTTTTGAGCTATTTATGATGTCAACCCTCTTTTACTCTCGTCAGATCTAACATTTATTGTTTCTATAATTCTCTGCTCGCTTATAACCCATATACGGTACCCTTTAGTCATTTGTGCATAACCACACATAATTCCAAGCTTAGCTCTCATATCGAGATTCTTTCTTTTTTGTTTAGATATACCTACATAAGCTAAGCAGCCAAATTTTTTCAAATGAGAGACGGATGGCTTTCTACCAGAATATAACTCAAAAGAGGTTTTCTTAAAAATTTTTATGGCAAACTCTGTTCCATACATACGTGAAACACAAAAGAGCTTCTGCCCAAAATTTCTGAGATAAGCCACTTGAATTTAAAAGGGTTTTAACTCCGTCAAGAGCAGTTAAATTGTAGCGTTCCGCACAGCCGTTCATCTCTGGAGAATACGGATTTGTTTTTTCGTGGGAAATACCCTGACTATCTAGAAATTTTTCAAATTCATCATTACAAAATTCCAGCCCCCCATCTGTTCTAACTGAGACTTTTCTATCCAAAAACCTTTCGGCTCTCTTTTGATACCTAAGAAAAGTTTCGAAAACATCAGATTTATTTTTAAGGGCATAAACAGTAACTTTTCTAGAAAAATCATCAATTATAGATAAAAAATATCTGCTTCCCCCATGAGACGAAACAGGCAAAGGACCACACAAATCCATATGCAGCAGCTGGAGAGGGGATTTGGACCTTATGTAACCTGTTGATTTAAATGACTCTCTTTTTGATTTAGCTAATTTACAGGAAATACAATCTTCAGTCAATTTAGATAGCATTGATAAACCATTAACAGTTTTCTGTTTACTTGTATTAACAACATATTCACTGTTAATATGGCAGAACCTTTCATGCCATAACTCATTAATATCTACCTTTTCTACTTGGTTTGCTGAAAAATGACTGAATGTTATTTCACATTGGTGATATCATTTCATGAATGGTAGTTCACACTGAGTTACATATTTTGATGGTTTCAAAAAGTATAGGTCATTTTTCCTTAAAGCATAAAAAAGCTGATTTCCATTTTTATCATAAACAAAAACTTTACCATTTTTACCCACAAAATTAATCCCCAGTTTTTCAAGCTTAACCCCAGATAGTAAATTTCTTCTTAAATTAGGATTATACAAAACATCTTTCAAAATGATGCGATTAAATTTACCATTTTTACACTTTATCAAAAACTGAATTGTCCCCTTTCCCTCAACTGGACATTCTTTCTCCCCAACTGCGAGAGACATGTGCAAATCAGATACTGGCTCAAAAGTGAAAAATAAATTTCGATTGCTACAAAAATGTGCTGTAGCGGCTGCATCAAAAACCCATTGGGTATTTCCATAGCCCAGATCTGATGAATTTGCCTCGCACAGTTCAGAAGAAAGTTCTATTAAACTACATTCCAATTCAGAGAAGGTACAATTAAAAGCATGTTTACATTCTACATTACTAGTTTCCAAAGGTCTTGAAAATTTCTCTTTAAAATTACTTTTACTTTTAACATTAGATTTCAAATTTCTAGAGCCAAAATTATTAAAATTACTTCTACAATTACCATCACATAGGCGTAACCAGGGGAGGGGTGCCCTGGGTGCCCGGGCACCCCCCCGTTTCCGCAGACTCCAGCACAATTATTTAAAAAAATCGAAATCTACAAAAGAAAAAAGAAGAAGAAGTGAAAGCAGAGTTCAATTAGTTTAGTTCAGAAAACTAAACGGTTAAGTTTTGAAATGTGATAAAAAAAGAAACCCACATTCTTTTTTTTTTTAAAGAAAATTATGTCGTTTATCTTTTTTAAAACTAGAATATTTGCAAGAATCTGTATTAGTCATAGTAATTCAAAAAGGTGGCTTTATAATCCCACTTTGACGTCCTTTGTCTGTGGTAGATGTTTTTAACGCCGTTCTTTCTATTGCATGTTTCTGCAATTTCATGAGAAATTAACGCAAGTTCTTGACGAGGATAGAAACTATTTGTCTTTTTGCTTAGGTAGTTTAAAGTTAAGAAAGAAGCAAAAAAAAAAAAAAAAACATTAAAAGGGGATGCAAATATGAAACGGTAATTCCAAATTTCGATTAGCCGAGGTAAAGGGGGGGGGGGGAGTGACACATACCCTGCCTCTTTTGTAAATGTCAAATAATAGCACAGAAAATTCAAATTAATCTACAGGTTGGTTGGTTGGTTGAATTTAGTGTTTCGTGGCCATTTTTTGACATTCTTGAAAGGAATATGGTTGCAGTCTTTCAAGTCAATATAGTAATTTTTTTCCTCTGAAAATTTGTATACGATTTTTAGAGTTTTTTCTCGTTTCGTGGCGTTCTTTTGAAAGTAGGAAGAGGAACCCCGTTTCAACCTTTTAGCCCAGTGCAGTAAATTTTGACAAATTCGCGATTTTATTCTGTGATCATTTCATGATATTTACAAATTTCCCCCAAAATCGTGTGACGAAATTCACGTCTTTCTACGCGATTTTTCAACAAAATCCGCACTTTTCGCCACTTACCTTTGACAAAATTCGTGTTTTTTACAGCTAACCTTTGACAAAATTCGTGTTTTTTACCACTATCCTTTGACGAAATTCGTCATGGACATAAATCAAGCTAAATAACTGTGCTAAAGATATTTTTTTCAGTTACATAAATAATACGTCGTTTCAACTCAGCCATAAATCTCTTCAAATGTATTTAACCTTGAAAATCCTTTGATAAAGATAATGACTTGTTGAGTGACTGCATTAAGACTCACAGACTACATTAAACTGATTTATTATTATTATTATGATATTATTATTACAATTATTATTACTGATTTATTATCTTATAATGTAAACATTTTTTCCATTCTGAACATATAGTTAATCCAGAGAAGAGGCATGTAAAATGCCCTCTCTCTTTTACAATTTAAACAATGTGAATTAAATAGCTTAAAGTGTTACCGCCGCTTATTCATTTGATATAATAGTCTACAATTTCTTTTGTCAAAGGAGGTTATAAAGAGTGGTTGATTAAAAAATATGACAACTAACACATATTGGATTAAAACAAAGTGTGGATTTACACCGAAATGGATAAGTATCCTGAAGAAGGGTAAGTCCCAGTTTACAATTTATCACGTACTCACGCCTGTTTAACGGGATTCAAAATCCCAACAATTCACATTTTTTACCGCAATATTTTGACGGAATTGGCATTTCTTTAGCACACGATCCTTCGATGAATTTCGCGTTTTCTTTCCACAATCTTTTGATGAAATTCGCTTTTTCTTTCCGTAATCTTTTGACGAAATTCGAACTTTCTTTCTGCGATTGGTTGACGAAATTTTCGTTTTTACCGCAATCCTTTGACGAAATTTATTTTCTGTTGCGACCGATTGACGAAACTGATATTTTTACAGGGAGATCATTTGTCGAAATTCGGGATAGTATTGCGCGACCGTTCGGAAATATTCTCGATATCTTTCCGTACCAATTAACAAAATTCTCTACTCTTTTCCGCAACATTTTACGAAATTTGAAAAAAAAAAATTCGTCAATCCTTTATCGAAATTCGTAATTTTTTTGCGCAATCTTTAAACGAAATTGGCGATTACTTTCTGCACTCTTTTATTGAAATTCCCGATATTTTTCCACGATCGTTTGAAGAAATTCTCAATTTTTTCCGGGACAGATTCACGAATTGATTTTGAGAAATTCCATAAAAGAAATAAAAATCGCGGACCCAATTTTTAAAAAAATACTTACTGAAGAATCACAGGTCTGTGAAAGAATTTGAAAGGGGAAATACTGCCCAGCATTTTTTATTATGAGAGACTTTCCTTTTCTGTGCAGAAATCCTGCGCGTTATTTCAAACCCTGTCCCTGAAAGAAAACTTCATTACTAGAGAAGTGGTTGGTTTTTTTAAACGAACATAGAATTAAACAAATCTAGGATTTTTTTTTGGGGGGGGGGGGATTGCCTTCGGCAACGTACTCCCGGGCAAGCTACGACCTCTTCTGTCTCGAACAAGCGAATTTTGAATTATTGCGTTTTTTATTTCGAGCAAAATTAAATTTTCAGCTTTCTTATAAGAGCTGATTTGACATTATTCTAATTCGAATTTAATCACGGCAATTGCAAAAATTACCAGAGAGTTTTTCTGTTTCAAAAAATGTCAAAAATCGCCTCAAAGCACGAAAATCCCCGCTAGAAAGTGCATTAAAAATTCGGAAAAGATTATAAAATCACAGGGAACGAAATTAACTAATTGGGTAAAAGATTTAAACCGGATTCGTTTTAGAAATGTCAAAAAAAAAAAAAAAAAAATCACCGCGAAATGCGAAAGAATAAAGTGCCTCTAAAGATAACATTAAAAAATTGTTAAAAATTGAAAAATTGCTGTAAGAATCTCGAAAACACTTTATTGAAAAGAAGACAAAGTTTACTGGGTAAAATATTGAAATCGGATTCTTTTTTACTTATTTGAAAAAATTGCCGCAAAATGCGAAAAAATTCGTATAAAAAATTAATTGAAAAATTCCAGAAATTGTCTTCCATATGCATGAGTTCAGGCATACAGGTCCTGTCAAATCTTACGGGTGCAGGCTGCATTGTTTTTTCAGAGCTCAGCGCGCGCGCGCGCGTACACACACACAGAGACATACAAGCACCTATCTTTATTATTACAGTCGCATCATGATAGTATAATTTTTATCGTCTTGATAAAAATTTAGTCTATATTATCTTGACCTGCTTTACCTAATATATTCGACACACTCTGGGGTAAAAAACCTGAATTACCGTAATTTCCGGCCTATAATCTGCGGATCAAACAATTAGGTTCAGACCCAGAAATCTTGTTTCATAAAACGTAACTTATCAAATCGCGATAAATATTTAACTTAAATAATGAAATAAAATTTCTGGGTCGAAACATGATTGTTTGAGCCGCGGATTATAGGCAGGAAATTACGCTACTAATGAATATTATAATTATTTATAATATTATAATAATTATTTATATAGACTTTCCTCCAAAATTTCTTGGGTCCCTCCGGTGATCCCTAAGAAGTCATGGAGTCACATTCTGAAAAAATTTCGTGCGCATGTACAGATGTACCGCATGTATTATCTGAGATTTATCATCCGGCAAAATTTCATCTACAAGACTTTGAGACTGATATAATTTTAGATCTCATGCAGTGTTCCCTTGTGCCTATAGAAGTTTCCAGCATGATTAAAGGCCTTTTTTAATCTTTATAAGAAGTTAGGGTGCCAAAAGGTTTTACATTTTGGGACCACACTTAGTCACTGTCTTATATCACTGCTGCAAGGACATTTACGTATCTTTTTTTTTTAGTTTTAATGTTTTGAGCCCCTTCTCAACCCTCCTCACGCAAACAAAAATCGCGTTTAAGCTCTTTTTAAAAGAAATACCACACAATTATATCTTCTAAGATGGAAAACTGTCTAAAACGGAAATTCGATCGGTTTTATGGGATTCGTTTTAGCAGATTTTACTATATAAGATATTGTTTGTATCCAACATGTTCAGGTTAAAAAGTCTGGGCACCCCCCCGTTCAAAAGGCTGGTTACGCCTATGCATCAGAATTACTTTTATCATTAGACATTTCATTATTAGATTTACTTAACTTAAGTTTACAATTTAAAATTAAGCGGCCATACATTTTACAATAAAAACAAGGACCAATTTTACTTTTACTAAGACCTTTGGATTTAAATTTACCTGGAAAATGCTTTACAGACGATTCACTAGAAAATGCCACATTTGCAAAATCTTTCTGGGACAACTTCAGGCGATTCTCCTCTAATAACAGCTCGGATTCAATCCTATCAGGAACAAACTCTATGTCGCTCCATCTATAAATAGCTTGGAACTCATCAGGTAGATTTTGAATCATCTGATATCCCAGATAGAGTGGCTGTAATTGGTGTCCAACCTCACATAGTCGCTCTGCTGCTTGCTTGACTCTACACAGGAAAAGTCCAAGGTTTTCTCCCGGCACATATCTAGACGTCAAGAAGCTGGATGACTCTTGCTCTGGTTGTAGACTCAAAATGGTCGTGTAAGATTTTCCAGGCTTTTGCTCCGTCAGTAGTACTTGATATTAGGGGCTTAAACTCAGAACTCAGGGACTGGTATATAATAGTATAGGCATGGTTCTTCCTCAATTTCAAATCTTGCTTTTCTCTCCATGTTAGCACATCAGTTACCTCAGAAGCTGTGTCTTTACTGCTAGAACTTTTAACAGGTGAACTTTCTTTAACTCCCCCAGGTTTCTCTTCAGTCACTCCAAAAACTATATCCTTACTGTCAGAACTTTTCACAGGTAAACTCTCCTTTCCTCCATCAGGCTTTATGAATTCAAACGCTCCATAATGAAACAAAAGAACTTTTACTTCATGCTTCCATGATTCCCAGTTAGTGCCAGTCAACAGGGTGATGTTTTGATTTAAATCCATCAGCCCCCATCCATTAAAAACAGCAACTCTTCAAATTCACATGAAACCAACAGCAGAAAAGTTCGTTAAAATTCACTCTAGAAAACTAGTAAAAAGTTCCATTTCAAAAAAACGATGGAGTCGACGAAAAAGAGAAGCCACCTTTTCTTCACTTCCACATTTTCAAAAATACTTAAGTATTCAGGTTACGAGCTGCTGGGCCCATAACCCTCCTGTTGGATTCTTTTACTATTAGCAGATAATGTGCAGTGAAATCTGGATATTATGGAAATGCATGTAAGTGGAAGACTTCAGAAAATAACACAGTTGAAGTAAACTAACTATTTAATGATGAGCGAACATTATTTACAGATGAAAAAATGTCAGCATAGCTTTGCTGAACTAAACTTAAAGTAACTTAAAATATAAATAACATATGTTTGTAATAAGAAGAACCGCCAGCAGACTTCATACATACGTAGCGAAAGCTACGACGCCTTAATTACATGGCAAAAATCTAAACAGACGCTACTCACAAGCAAGACAACAGAAAAGAGAGAAAGATGCAACGTTACATCTCATTAAATACACCAGCTTGTTGTGGAAATCTGCATAAAGCTGTTGTCATTGCATGAAAAGAAATACGTACCCAGAACGCCAGTGACTCACGAACGATGACGTCAAACATTGACCAATTAGAATGCAGGAAACATCGTGCAGGCCGAGAACAGTGAGTAACGTTGATTCAAGATCACAGCAGTTACGGCGTGACTGAATCGCGTATTTACCGGCAGAAAACATGTGAAGCAATGGCGTTCAGTCGTATTCTAACATAGACTTGGGGATGGTAAAAATAAAAGGTATGTCATGTCAAACAGAATTTAATAAAGTTAATTTTAATTTACATTTTAACAAACAAGACATAACACACGTAATATATATATATATATATATATATATATAGATTTTTGGAATTGAATGCCTTAAATTTTCAGATCATCCATGGAAGTGAGTTTTCCCATATCCGTTTGATAAAGCTTGCTATTTTAAAATTCAATGACTATAACCTTTTTGGAAAATTTCCAGCACTTTTCATTCCTTGAAAATGAATACTTTTTTTTCCAGCACTTTTTCTATTTTTCCCAAAGCATATGAACAATGGATAAGAATGAGGGTATGCATATTCCTAACGCAGATAAGATCTGGTGCAACATTTGATGACATATGATGTTCTATTGAGCAAATTTATTGCATGTGTACAGTCTAATAATGATCTCTGATACCTGACTCTCAAAACCTTTTTAGTTTCTTAAGAGTAATACACATTTCATGATATTATTTAATTTTTTTTTCAATAATATAGAGTTTCACTTTAAAATAATTTTAAGTAAAGTACATAATATGAAGAAAGAAGAGCTTGAAATTAATAAGAGCTATTAAGATTTCATAAAAGAAAAGAAAGTCCAAATATTAAGTACTAGATGCATAACAGTTTAACTAAAAGTTAAACTAATAAAATTCATCAAATCTTATTTATAATCATATAATCAATGATAATAGAAATAGATCAGAATAAGCATTCTGTACTGTAATGCTGGGCTTAATGAATCGGAGAGTGGAATTCAATCCAAAGTTTGAATTGAACAAAATTAATTCCGATTCATCAGCTCAAAATTACACTACAGCCGATGACGTAAGTGGTAGACATTGCTAAATGTGTTTTTTAAGAATTATTTTAAATTATTTAAGATCAAATAAAATTATATTTACTAGTTATCGTAGCTGAAAAAAAATAAAGAAAAGTAAACACTCACCCAAGTACTTGAACACAGAAAGATAATTCACAAATGACGTTTATTTAAACATATATAAAATTTGCTGATTTGAATGCATTCTTACATTATGAATTATGTAAAGATTATCAAAATGAATGTAAAATTTAATATAACTTTAGATGTTTGGAGATATATTGTCATCTAAGAAAAAGCAGAAGTTTACGTAATATTTCTTTTTGTTTTAAGGCCTCCAGAATGAATAAAGTTCAGGAACGTAAAGTCAAACTAGGGATTAAAGTTCAGGAATGTAAAGTCAAACTAGGGATTAAAGTTCAGGAATGTAAAGTCAAACTAGGGTCGTAGAAGGACTCTTGTATTTGGAGAACTGGAAACATGCTGTAGACAAACTTCTTTCAGGAATGTAGATTCTATTTCTTTTTATTAAATGCGAATCCGAACCGAATGAAAAGTTACGGATTTGGAAAATTGGAAATAGGATGTTTGAGAACTTCCTTCAGAAATGCAGATTTTGACGATTTCAGTTCATTACAAAGGCAATTTACTATTTATCGTATCGAAAAAAAAAACAGATCATCAATTCATATTTTTATAGCAAAGAAGCATGGCCGATCGAAGAATAACAAAATGTCGATGAGCAAAATAACAATTCAAGGCTTCCAATTAATGTTCTATGAAATTTACTTAGAAATTCTTCTTGAAGAAAAAAAACCATATTTCCTTTAGATGATATACGGCCGCCAAGGCCTAACAAAACGTCGATCTCTTCTCACTGGCTAGCCGAACTCTTCTGCTGCAACAGCCGGCTAAAAAAAGCACGGCGTCGCAGCCCCCACAAGTTACTTGCTTTTACGGCTCCCTGGTGAAGAAGTGATGACTTCCAGAACCCAGAGTTTCAAACATGAAAAGCCATTACAGAGCGCGCCAGCCAATTAAAAACGCCTATCCTCCCCGCGCCTGACGTCACACACAACGTGCGTGTTCCAAAAGGAATGTTAAACGATTTAGCAGACGTCTGGTTTTGAACTAAGCGTCTGTTTGGCAAAGGGGAATACCCTTCTTGTTGGAACTTTCAAAATGTCGGAAAGGATGATCTCATGGCGTCGCACGCCGAAATTAAAAATGAGAAAAGATAGAAAATACATTTTTGGGTATCTCTGCCAAAGTATTAATCACAAGTCACTGAAAATTTTGCAATCGGCTAGAAATAAATATTTCTATCCACATAATATAATTTAAAAGGGAAATATTAATAAATAAAAGATTTCTATTTTTTATATTTTAGACTTAGAAAATTCCGATGTGTTTACACATTCGCGATGTATGTTGAAAGAAATTTGAAAGTTAAATTACTGAAATATAATAAAATACTAATTACACTTAAATAATCTTAATAAGAGATAATGTTTACATTGAAAAATAAGGAAATATTGAATTATTTATCATTAAAATTTACATTATGAGTTTAAAACTTGTGATTAGAAATTAGGTGTTTGAAAATGTTAATTTAAGTTGTAAAATTGAAATAAATTATATTATTTAAATTAATTTGAATGGAAAATGATGCACTATATTTTTTATGATGCAACATTTTATCTCCCGGTAGCAGAAAAAAAAAGGATAAAAAAAATTTTTAGCTGACAGGTTCGAAAAGATGAACCATCTGCAGACAATTCTATGCAAATTTAAAGGTAAACTACACAATATTAAACAACAATAAACACAATACAACAAAACAAATATATAAACACAATACCAAACAAGAATACACAGTACAAGTAGAAATAGAATTGTAACACAATATCAAACAATAACAAACATGGTACAGGTAGAAACAAACCACTAAAATTTATATATAAACAAAACACTGCATGGGTGAGGTTCCAATTGGCCTATAAAAATGTAATCTTTTCATGTGCAAACCCCTAACAGTAGACATATTGCAACTATGATAAAAAATAAAACTATATGTTTAATCATATTCTAAGAAAAAAACAAAATGCTGCATAAAGTTTTCAAGTATTGCAAAATCAAACCAATAAAATTAAAACAGGATAATACTGCAATTGTGATGTAGCTGAGACAACTGTATATAGTTATTTGTAGTATTTATTTTGTTTACATTGTAAAATACCATCAATTTCTTGAACAAAAAACAAATGTACATTGTTCAGAATGATAGTTGTGCCCATTAAATTAAAAAAATTTAAGACATTAAGCTGTGAATTTTAAAATAGATCACATGTGATCTTGGACACTGAAATTTACAATATAAAATGTTATTCCCTTTAAATTATGAATAGTTGCACCTTGAAGGATTTATCGGAAGGGTACTAATTTTGTGATTATTTTTTGCCCCAAGCTATGCCGAATTTACCTTCTGTGTGTGCTCGCTATAAATTTGTTGGGAACTGAAAGAAAAAGAGAAATAACTTAGAGCAGTTGCTCCATCGTATTCTCATAAAATATCTCCACTAGTATTCAAAGAGCTGCAGCTAGGAGATTTGAGCATTGATAATTTTTCATATAATTTCTGGAACATATATAAATTTTCATTTGTATTTTTTATTTGTAATTTATTAAAGTTGTCTCAAAAATATATTAATTTTTTTTATATATATTTTCTCATAATTTTTAATAATAGTTATATAGGATCCTATAATTAAATTTAAAATAAAACATCACATGGATAAGCAGTAAAAGTTTATATGTTGAGATCACCCTTCAATTTCAATATGATATGGATATATATTGTTCAAAAATTAACAAAGATGAACATACAAAAAAAAAATCTGTGGCAACATAATATTGCATTCCCATCATTTAAATTAAGGTAGAAAAAAAATTTAGATGAAGGATAGTACCTATTATAAAACATAGAATTGTAAAATAATGAAATCAATAAATCAGTATGCTTAATCAATTGTATGAGTGAACAGTAATGGACAGTACGTAAGCGCTTACATTCCGTGACCACTAGTATTTCGCCAGCAAAATATTGAAAACTCATAGAATTGATACAGATGTTACCACTGTATTGTTTAAAAAAAAATTGTAATTCAGAGAGATATATATACATATGAAGACACTAAAATGGAAATTAGAAAAAATGGGATTTACATTTGTAGGAAGATTGTAGTGCCCCCAAAAAAATTAAAATGTCCATATCAAAAGAAAATTAAGCGAGTAGAAAACAAAAAAAAACTAACATCCTGTTGAGATGAGTTTTGATACATTCACCGTCATAATTCTGATTGTTGGATCAGTCATATGTTGAATTTGATAGTTATCGTTATTGCATATCTGGATAATTTTAAAAGGACCTGAATTTTTTGCATGGAAAGTATTAGTATGATTGAAATTCTTTAAATAAACTTTGTCGCCAATTTTCAACTTTGGAGGAGAACGACCTTTAAGAAATTTTGCATTCATTTTAAAATATTTTTGTTCATTAAGTTTAACTAATTCTCTGGTTGTTTTGATATGTTCTTGTTGTTGTTTAAAGTATTGGGAAGGTTCTTCAGCATCTTTAGGTGGTAAGAAAGTATCAATAGGTAAGTTTAAATCTCTGCCAAAAAATAAGTTTGCAGGACTAAAATTAGTTACAGAATGTTTAGAATTATTGTAGTGAAGCACAAAAAATTTCAATCTATCAGACCATTCAATTATTTGATCAGATAGTGAAACAACTGATTCTTTCAGGGATCGATGGATACGTTCGATAACACCGTTCGACCTCGGGAAGTAAATGGACGAATTTCTACGTTTGATATTGAGAGATTTAAGAAAGGTTAGAAAGACATCAGAGGTAAAGTTTTTGGCGTTATCAGATAATATAATTTTTGGTATACCAAACCTCGAAAAGTAGTCGTTTAAAGCTTTAATTATAGATGGAGAAGTAGCATCTCTAAGCGGAATAGCTTCCAGAAAGCGTGAATAGTGGTCAACGATGGTGAGAATAAAAAATTTACCGTCATGTGACCTGGGGAGTTTACCCACAATATCTATTGCAAGCATCTCTCCGGGAGCTAATTCACACTTGGAAATGAAGGAAGGTTTTGTGTTGGTTTGTTTACTTTTGTAGGGAAGACATTTTTCACAGTTATTTACAAAATTTTGAACATCCTGAACCATTCCGTGCCAGAAATAATTCCTGGAAATTGTCTCAACCGTTTTTATCATTCCAAAATGAGCTTGGTGAGCAAGGGCAATGCAACTATTGATTAATGTTTTAGGAATAACGATTTTCTTTACTCTATTGACATTGCCGGATTTCTTTTTAGCAAACATTAAAAGATCGTTATTAGGATTGATTGAGTAATTAGTGTTAGAACATGTTTTGGCAATTATTTTTTCTCGGATTTCTTTAAGTTTTTCATCATTTTGCTGCTCTTTTAGTATATTTTCGGTAGTTAGTGAGTCGTTAGTAGGTATAAAAATATTTAATGCATTTACATATAAATTAGGGTTATTAGGAAGGTCCACGACACGAGAAAGAAAATCGGCTGGATTAACAAGCCCAGGAATGTGCTCAACCTTAAAATTAAAACTCTGCAAATATAAAAGCCATCTAGTTATAATTTCAGCCTGTTTTTCTAGGTTTAAATGGTAAGTTAAAGCTTTAGCATCTGTTAGAATTTTGAATTGTCTACCGTACAAGAATTCAGAAAAATGTTTAACAGAGGAATAGATAGCATAAAATTCACGTTTGATTGAAGGGTATTTAGATTCTGCCTGATTTAATTGCTTGGAATAAAATTCAATGGGGTAGAATTTGTCATTGTGTTTTTGCATAAGAATTCCGCAAATTGCAACCATAGATGCATCAGTAACCAAATAAACATCCTTACTATCATCAAAATTTTTAACTGTTGGATTAGTAAGCAAAATTTCCTGAATCTTGAGAAAAGCATTTTGACAGTCCTTGCTCCAGAAGAATTTTACCCTTTTTCTCGTTAAATTTACAATAGGTTGTACTATTTTTGCAAAATCGAAAATTAAATGACGGAAATAATTTATCATACCCAGATAACTTTGAACATGTTTCAGGTTTGTAGGAATGGGAAATCTATTGATTTTGTTTACATTATCAGTAGAAGGAGAGTGACCGTTTTTGTGTAATTTAAAACCTAGGTATGTTATTTGTTCTTTACATATTTGAAGCTTTTTAGGGTCTAAAGTGAGGTTAAATTCTCTCAATTTGTCAAAAACTTTCTGCAACCATATTAACATTTCCTCCAACGAATCAGCAGCAACAATTATGTCATCTAGAAAATATTGAACATTTTTACCTCTTAATGAGCTAAGGCAGTTATTTATTAAAGTATGAAAATAAGAAGTTGAGTTCACACATCCAAATGGCAGGCGTTTAGGTTGATAATTCCCATACTCCGTTGCAAATGCCAGTTTGGCCCTATCCTTCTGTTGAAGAAGAATTTGAAAAAATGCGGCTTTTAAATCCAAAACAGTATAGAATTTTTTGCCCGATATATTTAGCATAATGTCGTTGATTTTTGGTAAACAAATTTTATAAGGTTCAGTTATTGCATTAAGTAATCGATAGTCGATAACCATACGAAATTTAAGTTTGTTAGGGTCATCAGTTGGTAACGTCTTCTTTTTAACAAAAATGACTGGAAAACAGTAGTTTGAGGTTGAATTTTCTATAATGCCAGCCTTCAGAAGATCAGCGATTTCATTTCTAGCAAACTCCTTGGCAATTCTAGGAATGGGATATGGTTTTGTTTGTAAAGCAAAATCATGCAGTAAGTTAAACTGAGGAACAACTTTATCTGTACATCCCAGTGTACTGTATGAAGAAGAAAAAACAGCTGAATTATTCATAAGAAGTTTGAGAACTCTCTTCCTATCTGATTCAGGTAAGTGATCAACTTGAAAATTATTAGCTTTTAGTTCATTTTTACGAAGTTCTAAAATATCATCACAAATTAGCGAATTTACCTGGTATGTTTTACTGTTGTCAGGCGTAGAAATTTGATCTTTAGAAATTTGTTTTAAGTAACCTAATTTAGTATTTTTGTTGAGGACAATTTTTTGACTATTGTTGTTGAATACATACAGAAGAATAGAATTGTTAACATTTGCTTCATGAAGGCTAAGATCTAAGTTAAGTGGCAATTTGGTAGTTAATGGAACAAATAAATAGTTAAATGAATTGTTAATTTTATGTAATGCTTTAAGTCTTATAATCCTGCCATGATTTGGCCGAATAATGACACGGTTAGCTGGTGTGACAAAGTTTTTGGAATCTTCATGATTAATATCGTTAGAGAGAGAATTAATATTTTCATATGATTCAGCATTGGAATTTGAAATATCATGAATAGTATTATTGTCATTGGAACTTAGATTTTCATTGTTAAAATTAGAAGTTTGAGTAGAATCAGGATTTTTATTTTCGAAAGGAAATGTGAGGTTTCCCATGATAAGTTGAGAGTTGGCAGAGTCTAACAAAACTTTATTTCGGTTTAAAAAATCATAACCGAGAATAATTTGGTAGTTAGAGTGCCAATTATCATGGGTAACGAAAAACACATTGCTGAACCATTTATTACGAATTTTAAAGTTTAATTGTACAGCAGAAAAATAAGGAACACTGGAATTATTGATGGTCTTGATGTTTACAGATCTAGATAAAAAGTTAAGTTTATTGTTTTGTTTAAGTAAGTTAATAGTTTTAGGTTGTATAAGAGAAAGATTTGCACCAGAATCCAGAAGACCAATAAAGTTATGTTTTCCAAATGTTAATTTAATTAAAGGAAGTGGAGAATCATCAGAAAAACATGACATAAGTGATTTGGGAATGTTAACAGCAGTATCAGAATAATTCATACCCTCGTGCAAAAATTTATCATCTAGGGCTCTGTGAGATTGAGGGGAAAAATTGTGCAAAATATCATCAGAACCCTCTAAAAGTTTAAATTATTTCTTCTGCCTCTGCCACGATATGGTCGATAATTATTTCTACCTCTGCCCCTATTGAATCTCTGCACATTGTTATCGCTACCTCTTCTAAAATCTCCAGCAAAGTTTCTGCCCTGATTCTCAAAATATCTATCATTACTTGGAGAATTACTGTTAGGACTTAAAAAATTACTTGCTTGATTAGCAGCACTGTTACCCTGACCAGAAAAATTTTGCTGCGGCGAAAAAAATCCCCTATTATGCAAAGACGGAAAAAACCAGCAATCGCGCGTATTATGCTGTTTGTTACAGATATGGCAAACAGTCCGCTCTTCTTTTAATCCTTTTAACTGCTCCGCCATACTCTGCAATAATTTATTTGAATTTTCTTGTTGTTTCAACAAAATTGTAATCAACGAGTCCTGACTGCTGTTGTTTGAAACCTGCGTCGCGTTGATGGTGTTGACTGAGAAAGAGCATTGCTGTTCCAAAGCTTTTTCGCAATCCATAGCACTAGAAACCAGATCATCGAAATTTTCCTTTCCAAGTTTAAGTACCTCTGTTTTAATATCCGGTCTAAGAGCTTCGAGCAATTTATTAAACATCAATTTTTGCTTTAGAATGACCATTTGAGGAATATCCTCAGCGTTCGGAACCAATCGATTGACTAATTTTTTTACTACCTCAGCCAACTCCTTCACTGTCTGTTTAGGTTTTTGTCTTATATTTGAGAACTGATAAGAGGTTTCCTGGAAATTCTCTTCTCTGCTAAATTTTGCTCTAAATAAACGCACAAAATTTTCAAAATTATCAATATTGTTAATTTCTGGATCGCTCGCAACATATTCCTGCGCCTTGTCTCTACAATACAGGCGGAAGAGTAGAATACGATTCTCGTCGTTCCAATTCTGTATGTTACAGACATCACTAATGTTTTTAATGAAAAAATGTACATTTTCCCCTTCTTTTCCATGGAAAGTGGGAATCGCTGCCATAAGCGCGTTTAATTGCAAATCATTTGCCATATCGTAATAATTTGTATACACGTGAAAAATCAAAAGGTATACTAAAACACTGATGTATGACAAATAAATTATCTTAAAGCAAAGCAAATAAAAAAATAATAATGGAAAAATTTGTTAAAATGATGAAGGAAAGAAAAAAAAATTATAAAAAAATGGAAGATTACTTTTTTAAAAAATTTTCTAAAAATGCATGTTAATGTGCAATACAGTTAAACTAAATAAATATATGCAAAAATGTACAAATCCCCCAAAATAGAAAAAAAGGAACACAATAACTACAAATATCAAAACATGCAACAATAAATCATTATAAATTCAAAGCGTAATATATAAAGTTTTCGTTTTTTCAATTTATGAAAAAATATTAGCAAATAAATCTTTGAAAAATCAAATTTCTTTTCTTTACATATATTTATAGAATCAAATCTTAAAAGGAAAATAAATAAAAATATAAATCATGTATATTTAAAAAATATATTGCACCAATATGGGGTCCGCACATGAAATAGAGAGAAAAAAAATATATATAAGTTTAGTGAGTATTATTTTTAAAATAAATGATTAAATAATTAATAAGTTAATTAATAAATATACTTTATCTATTATCATGAAAAAGTAATGAAACCCGATCTCCGATCTTTAAAGTTATGGCATCAATTAATGCCTATGAATGAAAAGAGAAAATTAATATTAAAAAGGCTTAAAACAATAACTCCAAGAATGAAATCACTAAGTTAACGGCACCATAAATGTACTGTAATGCTGGGCTTAATGAATCGGAGAGTGGAATTCAATCCAAAGTTTGAATTGAACAAAATTAATTCCGATTCATCAGCTCAAAATTACACTACAGCCGATGACGTAAGTGGTAGACATTGCTAAATGTGTTTTTTAAGAATTATTTTAAATTATTTAAGATCAAATAAAATTATATTTACTAGTTATCGTAGCTGAAAAAAAATAAAGAAAAGTAAACACTCACCCAAGTACTTGAACACAGAAAGATAATTCACAAATGACGTTTATTTAAACATATATAAAATTTGCTGATTTGAATGCATTCTTACATTATGAATTATGTAAAGATTATCAAAATGAATGTAAAATTTAATATAACTTTAGATGTTTGGAGATATATTGTCATCTAAGAAAAAGCAGAAGTTTACGTAATATTTCTTTTTGTTTTAAGGCCTCCAGAATGAATAAAGTTCAGGAACGTAAAGTCAAACTAGGGATTAAAGTTCAGGAATGTAAAGTCAAACTAGGGATTAAAGTTCAGGAATGTAAAGTCAAACTAGGGATTAAAGTTCAGGAATGTAAAGTCAAACTAGGGTCGTAGAAGGACTCTTGTATTTGGAGAACTGGAAACATGCTGTAGACAAACTTCTTTCAGGAATGTAGATTCTATTTCTTTTTATTAAATGCGAATCCGAACCGAATGAAAAGTTACGGATTTGGAAAATTGGAAATAGGATGTTTGAGAACTTCCTTCAGAAATGCAGATTTTGACGATTTCAGTTCGTTACAAAGGCAATTTACTATTTATCGTATCGAAAAAAAAAACAGATCATCAATTCATATTTTTATAGCAAAGAAGCATGGTCGATCGAAGAATAACAAAATGTCAATGAGCAAAATAACAATTCAAGGCTTCCAATTAATGTTCTATGAAATTTACTTAGAAATGCTTCTTGAAGAAAAAAAACCATATTTCCTTTAGATGATATACGGCTGCCAAGGCCTAACAAAACGTCGATCTCTTCTCACTGGCTAGCCGAACTCTTCTGCTGCAACAGCCGGCTAAAAAAAGCACGGTGTCGCAGCCCCCACAAGTTACTTGCTTTTACGGCTCCCTGGTGAAGAAGTGATGACTTCCAGAACCCAGAGTTTCAAACATGAAAAGCCATTACAGAGCGCGCCAGCCAATTAAAAACGCCTATCCTCCCCGCACCTGACGTCACACACAACGTGCGTGTTCCAAAAGGAATGTTAAACGATTTAGCAGACGTCCGGTTTTGAACTAAGCGTCTGTTTGGCAAAGGGGAATACCCTTCTTGTTGGAACTTTCAAAATGTCGGAAAGGATGATCTCATGGCGCCGCGCGCCGAAATTAAAAATGAGAAAAGATAGAAAATACATTTTTGGGTATCTCTGCCAAAGTATTAATCACAAGTCACTGAAAATTTTGCAATCGGCTAGAAATAAATATTTCTATCCACATAATATAATTTAAAAGGGAAATATTGATAAATAAAAGATTTCTATTTTTTATATTTTAGACTTAGAAAATTCCGATGTGTTTACACATTCGCGATGTATGTTGAAAGAAATTTGAAAGTTAAATTACTGAAATATAATAAAATACTAATTACACTTAAATAATCTTAATAAGAGATAATGTTTACATTGAAAAATAAGGAAATATTGAATTATTTATCATTAAAATTTACATTATGAGTTTAAAACTTGTGATTAGAAATTAGGTGTTTGAAAATGTTAATTTAAGTTGTAAAATTGAAATAAATTATATTATTTAAATTAATTTGAATGGGAAATGATGCATTATATTTTTTATGATGCAACACATTCATTTAACAAAATAATTTAGTTAGTTTGTAATCAATTTATAACAATACCTTGTTACACTTGTAGCATACATAGTAAGCATATCTATCCATTGCATATCCAGCAGGATCATTATAAAACCTAGCACCAGCTGTTGTAATTGCCTCAGCTTTGTGCAATCCTTCATATTCTAAGCGCATTAAAGCCTTTCGCTTGACATCTTCAAATAAACTTTGAGCAGGTTCAAGCAAATCTTTTAAAACAGGATGATCCATAGGAGCCTATTGAAATGACGCATAGACATAAATAATTTGATTCAAAAATGTTTATTACTGAAGCAGTATACTGTCAATAACATTAATCAAAGTTACTTTATCAAACAGAATATTAATTTACTCATAAAATCTTACATAACTAATTTACACATATAGTGGTATGAAAAATATCCATACACTTAACTGTCCTTTTCAATTATATGTAAAATTCAATGATACAAAATAAACACTTTTTCCTTTTTCTTCGGATGGGCTGAATACCATTGTAGCTTGGATATAATTTTTGTACATTTTTAAGATCAAAATGTTAAAATACGATCCAAAGTATTTTTTACCTTCATTCGCTTTTGGGTAAAATCTGATGCATCTCTAGATAGCATTTTAAGTGCCTAGGTATTTTTCTTCAATGCTGATTTCAGATTTATATATTTTTTTCCCATATTTTCATAGCTCAATATTTTAAATAACTAATTTAACTTCACTAAAAGCCATTTCTCTATAATTAAATAGATTCACCAGTTCAAAAAATTACCAAATGAAATTACATTAAAAATAACAAAATGAAATTTAAAAAGTCCTTCTGGCCTGTACTGGGAGGAAAAGTTATCTTCCTCATTTCTTAATTTTAATATGTTAGCCAATTTTACTCAAAAGACACAGAGATAAAAATAAGAGAAACCCGATTATAGAAAATTCATTACCAGTTTTCATCAATACCAAATTTGAATAAGAATTTTGCCAAATTATGCAGCTATATCAAAGTTAGCTTCACTTATGGTGATTTACGTTTAGTTGATTTTGACAAGTGTTGCCAAACTTGGCAAAAATTTTATGCTAGCAGATATGAATATATAGTTTTAAAGTATGTGAGAATTGGAATAATAGTTAGAATGAAAGAAAACTTGCAAGAAAACATGTTAAAAAAAACACATTAAATTAAACCCCTTCATAGAATCGGACATCCTAGAATTTCAAAATGCTACATCTCAGCCAACTTTTAAAATAGAGGCAAAACAAAAAATGCTCTACAACCCTTGTATCCAGGCTGAACATTTAACTGAAAAGACTTTTAGAATTTCTAATTTTCTGTACATCTTTTAGAATTTGAAATCTTTAAGTGGCCACCATTCTGCAACAAGATGGCGGTTGAAGCTGGCCAACAAACTCTGTCAAGACCTTTGTAAGTCCTGTACACATGGCCATCCCATCCAAATTAGTTCATAAAAATGAGTGTTATCAACTGAAAAATATCTGAAACATATAAATCAACATTTGGATGAGCATGGTTTTGGGGTCTGGGTGTCATAGTCTGCAAAAATACACAGAATTTTTCTGGAATTACTTTCCTCCAGATGGCTGCAATAGGCAGCTTCTTACTTTTTGTAATGTAAGCTACTTAAAAGTCAAAATATTCTATTTGTCAGAGGATTTTTTAAACATTGTACATAAATGTAACGAAATCATTTATTTATAATAAATTAAAAATAATATCTTTTATTTACCTGACAGATAGGACATAATAAGAAACGAAATGTAATTCGAGGACCAGACCATTTCTTTGTCAAAACAGCACGGCAACAATAAAGATGAAATACATGACCACAAATAAGCTAAAAAAAAAAAAAAAAAAAATGTTATGTGATAAGCTAAGTTAATTAGAAAATGACAATGAAAGAAAACTAATTATTTAATAAAAGATTCTAAAACTGAAAATTCACATAACAAATAAATAAGTAAACATTTTACATAGAAAATGTTGTAATATCAATGATGATATTTCCTGGTCAATTGCATAATGTTCTCCAATTATAAAATTAACCAACTAAATAGAAGAAGTATGCACATAAAACTAGTTAAAACTATCACAATCTTTTCATCAAAATGTAATTTGAAAGTTAAATAATTTGTACAGAACAGTATCATCACTTAAGAACAGATTCTCTAAGGAAACTTTCAAAAAGTCAATTATTTTTCTTATGCACTTTTTGAACTCTTAAAGTGTCTTGAATATGCCCTCAAAGCAGTTTTCTCCCACATAATATTTAAGTCGTGACAACCAGTTTCGCAGACCAGTGTCATGGCTGACAACATACAGATAAAAATATTGAAACACATGCTTTCTTTTTAATCAGTGTATGCTCTGACACTTACACCTTTCAAGCTATTGGCATTTTATTTATTTGTAAATCAAAGTAGACTTTTTAATTGGATGACAAATCTTTAAAATTTTTTTAATAATTTTGATTTTTGAAACAGTTTCAAAATTGCACAATTAGTACCAAGAAATGACCTCAAACTTCAAGCAGCTGCCATTTTGTGAAATTTGATTTATTTTATCAATTAAAGGTTTTGTCTCAAACTAATTTGATATACTTTAAGAATCCATGTGATTTTTTTTTTGTTTCTGATTGTTATTCAAAGTGCAATGACATATACCAATTCACTGTGCACACCATGCAAAGTGAAATTTGGAGCAGTTTAGATATATTAAAATATTAACATTTTCAATATGGAAGTATTAATTTATATATATATATATGAAAGTATTCACACACTTACTTAAGAATACAATAGATTCAATGCCAAAAACCCTTTTTTGTATGTGCATTCTTTATTTAAATAAAAAACACAAGAGACCCTAAAACTCAAGTTGTATTGTAAGTAAAATATTCATGGAGTATAAGCGCATATACATCTATCTATATTATAAAGGACAAACATATCTGTGTGTAACGCATACATCATTTTGCGAATGGCAACATTTTGAAATTTGAAATGAAATTTCTGTTTTGTAATTTTCGCTATTGCAAATTTTTAAACTTCTAAACATCGCACATTTTCAATTTTTACACCATCGTATAGGGAAAAAAATTACTTTTAAATACAATTTGTTTGAAAGCTGTATCTCAATTTATTTCTGAAATATAAATTTTTTTTGTAATTTTTAATATTTTTTTGTAATTGTGGCAACTGAGTACTCTATTTCTATTAAAAGTAAAGGGAAAATAGTCAAGTAGATTACTGTATCTTTTTGTTGCCATTTTCTCATAAAAACTGAAAAATTTTTTTAATTAAAATATGTGCTATGTAATCAAGAATATCGTTTGTTATAAACCTGGTTAATTTTGGTTTTATTTCATTTTTATTTATCAATTAAATGATTTTTAGTTTATTACAAACTTGCTTTACACACGATAAAATATTTCCTTTTTATTTGTGTGACTTATTTTCTCCGGTTTTACTTAATTTGTATCAAATAACTGAAAGAATGCAATTTTATTAATACATGCATAATAACATTTTCCGAATTTTGAAAAAAATAACAATGAATGATTTCCGATAAAACATAGAACTATTATAAACAAACAAATGAAAGCATATGAATCATTAGATATCCAATTTGCTTTTGGATATCTAATTTTAGCCACCATTGTATATGAGGGAGTGAGTGAACACAATAACATTCAAATGATGTTTTAGATTACACTTACATTTCACAGATGTCATATTTATAACAAGTTTATTCAGTGATGAGGCTATTTGCCACTATCACAAGAAATGTACAGACTTTTTGGAGAAATCGGCCAATTTAAACCATTTGTGACCAGAATTTACAAATAAGTGCCATTTTATGTGGAAAATAATGGCTAAAGATATGTGACTGACATGGAATAACCAATAAATAATGCTTTTTTACTGGCCCGTCTACTTGCAGGATTCAAATACTGTTCCAAATAAGATGTTTAAAAATTTATATTTTAAAAGGGTGAAATGCAAAATATCCTTCTGAAAAACACCTCTGAAAATCATGTTTCATCAGGATTATTCTAGAAATACTTGGGATAGAAACTTTTAATTAGTAAGTAGGTTAATTCTAATATAAAATGCAACATGTGACAGTATAAAAAAAAAAAAAAAAAAAAAAAAAAAAAAAATGTGCATTTTACAGAGGTGAAATAAGGGAAGAATGTTCAAAATCATACTTTCCTTATGATTTCTGTGGAAGTATTTGAAAAAAAGTAAAATATGGTTTGCTGGTCACCATGTACCTGCTCACAAAAAACCTTACTTAAAAATTTTAATTTTGAAAGAGAGACAATGTTTAAATCTTTTTAAAATACTTTGTCATCGCGATTTTTCTGAAGCTGTTTTTTGCAAGAAACTTCAGAATGAATATTGTGGTCTGGTAACTGTAACTGACATGTAGATGCTCAATAAAAATGGTATATATATATATATTTTTTTTTTTAAAGTGGTAAATGAGTGAGAAATGTTCTAAAGTGTTGTGATATTTCTGAAACTATCATCACACCTGAAGGCTTTAAATTTGACTTGGAAATAGTTTTTTACTTATAGATATTCGCTAAGAAGAAATGAAATTTTATAGTGTGAATTAATGCAACAAATGTTACTTACTGCACATATAACAGGTGTAAGAATCTATTCTCATTATAAATTCATTTAAATCCATGGTATTCTATGCAGTGTTCAGAAAGTCAAGTGATACTTAAAGATATTTCATAAATATCTTTAAAAACTTTGAAGTAGAATTTCAATAGCCATAGTATTTATGCTTGTATCAGATTAAATATTTAAAAAGAACTTTCCTATTTCATTACTTTCGTAGTTAATAAAATAAAACAAAATGACTCAAATTGATTTTTTAAAAAATACATATTAAATAAAGATAAAAAGGATTTTAAAACAACGGTAATATGTTAAATTCTGACCAAGTTTAATAACAGCAGTTATTGTGTCATGTTTCACTTTTTGTATGGTTTCTTACAATAACCCCTTTCAAAAAATACTCATTCTCATAAATGCTCTCAGCTGTTTACATTTTTTCTAGATTTTGTATCCAAAACCTTTCTATGATTTTCCGCTTCTCTAATTTTGAGTAAAGATGAAGATGGAACTTAAATCAGAGTGATCTATTAGCATTAGAAGATTTTCAAAAATTCCCCTAAAATTCAGTTACTATTACTAAGTAAAAGCACCCAAATTTTGTCACTAAAATAATCACTGCTTCCACCAAACTCTCCAAACTTTTTCGCCAAAGTTTTCAAGATTTTAGCTAAGGTCTGCATATGTGAAAAAAAAAACATTTTGCATAATATAGATCATTTCACACATTATTAAATGACCTTATAAACATGATCCAAATATGCCTGGACGAAATATTACTCATTTAAAAAAAATAATAATAATAATCAAGGAAATGATGAAAATAAAGGGAACCATACTAGATGATATTCAAAAAAAGCAATTAATCTGGTATGGTCATGTCAAAAGAATGAATAATGAAAGACTACCCAAAATAACATTCAACTATGAAACAAACAAAAAAAGGAAACGGGGAAGACCACGAAAGACCTGGATGAATAATATCTCAAAGGCAATGAGGGATAGAGGTCTGGAAGAGGAATGGACCCTTGACCGGAAGAAATGGAAAAAGACTCTTGAGGATTCTTCGGAGGGCGGCATCTGACGCCATAAACCGAGTTTATATATATATATATAATAACAGCAATTTTTCATTAAAAAACTCTGAATTAAGGAGATATAGATGAAATAATGTCTGAAATTTAGTCGTCTAGAGGAAATCTGTACACCTTTCAGTAAGTAGAGCTACACTGTAGCTGCTATGGCAAACAATGAAGGGTGCCATTATTCATTTGACGGGAAACATACAAAATTATCTCTCTTTAGTGGTGTTAGTGATACATTCACGTCTTTTATAAAGCACACACATCTCACAGTAATAAGAATGCTCATGTAAAAATAAACTGCAAAGAAAATATAAATCATAGTAAATTTAGAGTTGCATTTCCCGGAGAGGAGCTTATCTGAAAATTTTTTAATATTTATTTGCTCAAAAACTTTGTTAAGTAAGGTGCTAAAAACATTGGTGCTGCCTACAATAAAATGGAAAAGCATTCAAAAACATTAACAATTTAAAATTTAAATTTTCTTAAGCATTTTTTAAAATGGATTTTATATATTTTTTTAAAGCTAGTAATAGGTAGGTTAGACAACCTTGCTCTAGAGAATAGCAATTTTTCTACAATCTAGATTGCAGGGGCTTCTTAATTGCAAAATTCATTTGAGAAGTTGTGCATTATATAGGAAATTGCATTATAAAGATCTTCTACTGAATTCAGTTAAGAAACGTTTATACATTTCTAAATAGTCAGAATCTATTTTCAGTTTATTCCATAATGAATTAAGAATTTTAACAAGAATGTCTTTAGATCTGCCTAAGCACACTGGATCATTCTTTAGGGGCATTTTAATTATACATTTCCCTGCTTCACCTCTCAAATGACTTTCCTTACAGATTGTAGTTTCTTTATTTTTAATTGGTTATCATTCACAATTCTCACTTCCCCAACAGCCTCTCAATAATTTACCTAAAAATCAACACTATCTTAATAAGATCACAATGTATTTTATTTACATCAGATGTTGGTACATTCCCTCTAACAGCATATCCAAAGACTAAATTCTGCAAAATTAATTTCAAATCTAAGGGGTATATTTGTCCCGGAATCAAAATCTCATAAAACATTGCAGCTCTAAAAGTACATTACCTTGTATATAAACATTTTCATTTGTTAATCTTATCTCATCAAATTCCTATTTATTTATTTTTAATCATTCAGAGAAAGAAAGAAAATCACTATGTGTGCAGTGTAATGTAAGATCGTGATTTTTAGGAAACTGTTAATAAGTATGGTCTTATTGAAAGTATAGGACAAAATAAAAATATGGGAATATGATTGCAGGGAATATAAATTTCTAGTAATTATTATTATTTTTTTTTAAAGAGCTCAGAAATGTATTTACTTGTGATGTTAATTAATTATAATCAAAGAAAATCTATTACAATACACTTACAATAAGGTTTGGAATTTTCAACCCCCCCCCCCCACTTACTCAGATTTCCTTTAGCAATAATGGTTCTTTTGCATTTTTAGTAATATTTCCTGACGATTCAAACTTACTAAGCTTAAATGTTGAAAATTTGCACATTCTTTAAAAGTTTATATTTTTAAAAGAACTGTTATTAGTTATCTAATTTAATTGATTTCCGTTTTTCACAACAAAGTAACTACAGTTGCTTTGTTTCAACTGCCTTTATCAAAGCAAATCAAATAAATTTAAGGCATTTAGGTCAGATGGTGTATTAGACTTGTCTGATAAGAGACTTTCGGTTTTACAACTAGTCTTTGATTTTGGCTTATAAGACAAAATAACATTTCAGTTAATTGACAACACAACTGATCACATGTAATGTGCCACCCCCCCCTCCCCCCACCCCCTAATTTACACAGAAATCCATAAATATTTTATAATTGTTCCAAGCATCTTTTGTAGTATAGCATCATCTAGAACTTCCTTACAAGTTCTAGTCAACCTTCTTGGAATTTCTACTAGGGATTTCATAAATTATCTCTTATGCTTAAGATTAAGAAGTACAGTTAAAGTATCCAACTTTTGGATATAATTTATCAAACTGTATCTTTTCCATAAATAATTATAAATAATAATAATAACCTGTATGGCAGGTGCACATGAGAGTGCTTCTATAAAGCATATCATGCACATGTCATCTGCATCCTGTTTTAAACTTGAATTCTCACTATTACAACCATGAAGGCAAGGAAGACAAGGACTCTCGTTGTAAATACCGCCACACATGTGACCACAGGGAAGCATTTTTGAGCAAGCATTGCTGGCATGTTCCTAGAAGAATCCGCACAAACATATTAATAAGGAAGGAAATTAAACGGAATTTATTTTAATAAAAACAACACAACTCACATATTCAAACCCAGTATCTTTTGTTGGATAATTTAGCAATTAACATAAATTTTCACACTGCTAAAAAATTTTACAATTTAAAAAAAAAAAAAAAAAAGAAGAAAGAAAGAGAGAGAGAAAAGAGTGAACATTTAAAATTGCTTGACATTTCAAAACATTTTGTCGCCAAACTTCATTACTTAAACACCCTTAAATTTAATGTAATATATTTTATTTTAACTAAAATTTTATACTCTGATAATTGAAAGCTGTATACAAAGTTTAATTTTTGGAACTAAATTATCAGAAAGCCTTAATAAGTATCATAAATGATATGCTTAATACTTAAAACAAGAGAAAATCACTCATTTAGAAAACATTTTTAATGTCTTGAAGGGATTATAAAATCAATAATTAAATTTCTTGTGTAAATTTTGTTTTAATACAGACAGTCATGATTTGTTTTCAAATTCTTCGAAATGCACAATATAATAATTTTTGTAATAATATGCAAAGGAAATATAATGCAGTCAACTCTCAAAACTCTGAATCCGTATATTATTTCACGATGTAAACAATGAAATTTACAGTTAACACTTTTGGGGGGAAAATTTAAGAAGGCTGGGATTGATTGGCTCATTCTAAGTTAGCTAGCTTGTGCCAATGAAGCACAGAATATCACAGAATAAAAAAAAAGTATCGTAAGATGGTGGGTGAAGCTAGTTGACAAACTTTGTTGAGACCTTGGTAAGTCCTGTACACATGCTCAGTCACATCCAAATCAGCTGATAAATATGAGTGATATTATATGATAAGTATTAGATTGCTACAAAATTGTCAGCTACCCAAGAATTTAAAACTGCTATTTAATACCATTTTTTTAGATCTAGGCAGAATTAAAAATGCTCCAGAAACCTTGTATCAAGACCAAATACTTAAAGGAAAAAACCTTTTGAATCACATAAAGATTTCAATTTCACTTTTGAAATTGAAATCTTTATGTGACTGCCATTTTAAAACAAGATGGTGAATGAAACTAGCCAACAAACTTTGTCAAGAAATTGGTAAGTCCTCCACACATGCTCAGCTACATCCAAATTGGTTCGTAAATACGGAAGTTACAGCAAGACAGAAATCAGATATATATATATATCTATATCAACGTTTGAATGGGGATAGTTTTGGGTCATGATCGGTGAAAACATACTAAAGTTTTCAGAAATTCCTTTCCTTCAGATGGCTGCAATATGTAGCCTTTTTTTTTGCATTTTCTAATAGAAGTTATTTAATACACTGCAAACGATTTTTTCCCATAGACCATAATGTAACAGAATTCTTGTGAATGCCCCTATAAACAAACTATTAAAAGTTACACACTTCATTTTGAATACTGAACATTTTATGATAAACTTAATAACATATAACAATTACATGGCAATCTATAATAATAAAGAAAGAAGTTTGTGTGTGAGTGAGTGAGTGAGTGTGTCGATGGCGTTCTGAAGAGACTGCTGCACGTAGAGCTATAAAATTTGGGGAAAAGGTACGTCTATATATGAAGTTTTGCACCTCAAAGCCCAATTTTCGATTTTTTGATTAGATTTTTTTTATTTAATTTTTTATGCGATTTTTAGCACTTTTTTAAGTTTTGAGGCGATTTTTTCCATATAAAAGAGAAGAATATGGTTTCTTTCTTTTAACCCAACATAGTAAATTTTGTTCCCTTTTCAAAAAAGTTTATTCGGAATTCATGCAGCGTTTTTTGAATTTTTAGCGAATTTTTTATGCAGTTATTGAACAGCATTTAAATACCTATAGGGAGGTTACTGTACAGGAACACAGTTCTGTTGCCAAATGCCGCCAAGTTTGTCGCCAACTTGGCGGTATATCACCAAATTTGGAGACCGAAATGAGCTGCCAAAAGTGACGCCAACTTGGCGATATCTCTAATATTTCGCCAAATTCCCATAGACTTCCATTGTAAACCAATATGGATTACTTGCTTACAGAAAATCAACAAATTGAGATATTTTAATGCAACAAAAACTAATATTTATAATAAAACACTCATACTACCAATTTAAGTATTGCGTGGCAGCGCAATACTTATTTATTTCCAGTGTCACTTCTCAATGTTAATTTAACATGTAAAAGCCTATGGAGATCATAACTTTTTCATTTTTTCTTCCCACCTTTTTGTCCCTGATGCCACTCATTTTTTATTCTTTACTAATTCTAATGATATTATAAATTTAAAGTGTAAAAACGTTTGCCTGATGTCAGGGTCAAAAGGAATGGTAAAATGGCTTTGCATATGGGTGAATTATAACCCAGAGAGAAACATGGGCCAATTTTTTTTTTTACATTATTCAAATATTTTTCTTAATAATTCCAATTTTCGCTTTTTTCATTGAAAATCAATGGACATTTTTCATAGAAAATGTAACATTTTTACTTCATTGTTGCAAAAATTTCAAAAGTCGTAATAATAATTTATTTCTTTTTAGTTGAAAGATTTTCACGTGAAATATTAAGTTGATTACTTGCTCACAGAAAATCAACAAATGGAAATATTTTAATGCAACAAAAACTAATATTAACTTAAGGGATTATGTTAATTATGTTTAAGGGAATCCAAGTAAATTAAATTGTGAATAAAAGTAATATGATACAATGCTTAGATTATTATATTTTATTGATATTTTCAACGAAAGGATTGCCAGTGGTCATTTTGCCGAAAATTATAATTGATAAATGAATTGAAATGGCTATATCCGTTATAAAATAATGTAAACAACTCGCAAATTAAAAGAAAATAACTTATGTTATTTGTTTAATTTAAAAAAAAAGAATCAAAAATCTTTTTAATGCGAGATAAAATTTATAAAATGAAAATATTTAATTTAAATATGAAAGGAATGTTTATAAAACTTAGTATGAATATAAAATGAAATAAATGAAAAATAAATGAAATAAATTAGTATGAAAGAAGCAACTGATACATTATTTGGCGATTTTTCGCTTCGCCATGTTATAAAAATGTGCCTGAAAAAACTTGATGAAATAAAATTTAAGTAACAGTCTTTTAGTCCTTCTTTTTTTAAAATTCAATTTAATTATCATTTTTATGTAATTTTCCCATCGTATGTCTTACAGGAGAAAGGCTTTATTTGTGAGTTACATGCTATTTAATTATTACCTTGGTCACCAAACAATGCAATTTTAAGCCACAAAAGCAGAAGCGTGAAATAAGCCAGGCGAAGGTCGCAATAATTTTTTTTAAGTATAGGAGAACATTTTGGAGTAAATCTTTATATTCAAATGTAAATTATATAAAAAGGATTTAAAATTATAACTATGTAGTCAAGTATTTAAATTTTAGTGTAAAAATGTGCCATATACACACATATTTTATAATCTTCGATAATCAAGCCACCATCAAATGCCATATTTACTATATTATTGAAAGTTTTGTTGGCACAGATGTCATATACGCTCCATGGTACATAATGGGCTCCAAAATGGCGTTATTTTGCCTGACATGGTAACTCGGCTATTGTTGCTTATTTATTAATAAATTGTTTATTTACTTTTCTTTTCTTTTTTACAGTTATATAAACTGTTTTGTCCTATAGATATTAATTAAATGTTTTATTATTTACTAGCTAACTTGCCTGGCGTTGCCCGGGTACTTAAAAAAAAGGCACGAATTGCGAAAAACCTCTGAAAATCACAATAAGATATCGCGAAAAAATTTTAAAGCGCTTCGCAAATTTCGAAAAGAGGAAATATATATATATATATATATTGTGTTCGAAGATTGAAAGTTGATTCAACTTCTATCAACGTCTTTCACTAATGTGGAAAAATGGTAGAAAATCGCTAAACTACACTAAAAATCACATACAAAATACCCGAAAAATTTGAAAATCGTTATACGAAATCCAAATAAACTTTATTGAAATGAAGGTAGAAATTACTTTAGTATTATAGGTCAAAAATGGAATTTCAAAAAATTGCAGCAGATCGCGAAGAAACATAAATATTGAATTAAAAATCACATGATGACGTAACAAACACGTGTAAAGTGTTTAATGTCAAGTAAATCTGACATTTACAATCACCCATTATTGGCATTTAATCTTATAGTTTGGCGATATTTTTTTGTGGTCTATGTTATAATCAGGTAGAACCACAAATTATTTCTGTTCATATTTAAAAGTAGATAAATAGCTCTTCTTTATATAAATAAATAAAATAAATATTGAAAAAAAAAAATGCTTATATGTATATGAAAAGTAAACAGTTTGCCAGTAAATATACGTAAAATTCACTTCACTCGCCAAGGCCATTTTCTCTAACTCACCAAAGCCCATATATTAAAAATATACCAAATACTCTTCATTCTGTTGCCTGATACTAAGTAATCACAATAATGTAAATAACTATTAGGCATAGATACGTACCGGTTTGGCGTGATTTTTTTTCACGCCAATTTGGTGAAAACATCGTTTTCGATTACCAGTTATATATATTTAAATTATTTTCTATTGTTTTAAAAGGAAATAGCAATAAATAATAAAACGTTTAATTAATATCTATAGAACAAAACAGTTTATATAATTGTAAAAAAGAAAAGAAAAGAAACAATTTATTAATAAATAAGCAACAATAGCCGAGTTACCATGTCAGGCAAAATAACGCCATTTTGGAGCCCATTATGTACCATGGAACGTATATGACATCTGTGCCAACAAAACTTTCAATAATATAGTAAATATGGCATTTGATGGTGGCTTGATTATCGAAGATTATGAAATATGTGTGTATATGGCACATTTTTACACTAAAATTTAAATACTTGACTACATAGTTATAATTTTAAATCCTTTTTATATAATTTACATTTGAATATAAAGATTTACTCCAAAATGTTCTCCTATACTTTAAAAAAATTATTGCGACCTTCGCCTTTGTGGCTTAAGATTGCATTGTTTGGCGACCAAGGTAATAATTAAATAGCATGTAACTCACAAATAAAGCCTTTCTCCTGTAAGACATACGATGGGAAAATTACATAAAAATGATAATTAAATTGAATTTTAAAAAAAAGGAGGACTAAAAGACTGTTACTTAAATTTTATTTCTTCAAGTTTTTTCAGGCACATTTTTATTAACATGGCGAAGCGAAAAATCGCCAAATAATGTATCAATTGCTTCTTTCATACTAATTTATTTCATTTATTTTTGATTTATTTCATTTTATATTCATACTAAGTTTTATAAACATTCCTTTCATATTTAAATTAAATATTTTCATTTTATAAATTTTATCTCGCATTAAAAAGATTTTTGATTCTTTTTTTTTTTAAATTAAACAAATAACAGTTATTTTCTTTTAATTTGCGAGTTGTTTACATTATTTTATAACGGATATAGCCATCTCAATTCATTTATCAACTATAATTTTCGTCAAAATGACCACTGGCAACCCTTTCGTTGAAAATATCAATAAAATATAATAATCTAAGCATTGTATCATGTTACTTTTATTCACAATTTAATTTACTTGGATTCCCTTAAACATAATTAACATAATCCCTTAAGTTAATATTAGTTTTTGTCGCAGTAAAATATCTCAATTTGTTGATTTTCTGTAAGCAAGTAATCAATTTAATATTTCACGTGAAAATCTTTCAACTAAAAAGAAATTATTATTACGGCTTTTGAAATTTTTGCAACAATGAAGTAAAAATGTTACATTTTCTATGAAAAATGTCCGTTGATTTTCAATGAAAAAAGCGAAAATTGGAATTATTAAGAAAAATATTTGAATAATGTAAAAAAAAAAATTGGCCCATGTTTCTCTCTGGGTTATAATTCACCCATATGCAAAGCCATTTTACCATTCCTTTTGACCCTGACATCAGGCAAACGTTTTTACACTTTAAATTTATAATATCATTAGAATTAGTAAAGAATAAAAAATGAGTGGCATCAGGGACAAAAAGGTGGGAAGAAAAAATGAAAAAGTTATGATCTCCATAGGCTTTTACATGTTAAATTAACATTGAGAAGTGACACTGGAAATAAATAAGTATTGCGCTGCCACGCAATACTTAAATTGGTAGTATGAGTGTTTTATTATAAATATTAGTTCTGGTTGCATTAAAATATCTCAATTTGTTGATTTTCTGTAAGAAAGTAATCCATATTGGTTTACAATGGAAGTCTATGGGAATTTGGCGAAATATTAGAGATATCGCCAAGTTGGCATCACTTTTGGCGACTCATTTCGGTCGCCAAATTTGGCGATATACCAAAAAGTTGGTGACAACCTTGGCAGCATTTGGCGACAGAACTGTGTCCCTGTACAGTAACCTTCCTATAGGTATGGAAATGCATTAAATGCTGTTCAATAATTGCATAAAAAATTCGCTAAAAATTCAAAAAACGCTGCATGAATTCCGAATAAACTTTTTTGAAAAGGGAACAAAATTTACTATATTGAGTTAAAAGAAAGAAACCATATTCTTCTCACTTATATGGAAAAAATCGCCTTAAAACTTAAAAAAGTGCTAAAAATCGCATAAAAAATTAAATAAAAAAAATCTAATCAAAAAATCGAAAATCGGGCTTCGAGGTGCAAAACTTCATATATAGACGTACCTTTTCCCCAAATTTTGTAGCTCTACGTGCAGCGGTCTCTTCAGAACGCCGTCGACGCACTCACTCACTCACTCACTCACACACAAACTTCTTTCTTTATTATTATAGATTGCTATTTCCTTTTAAAACAATAGAAAATAATTTAAATATATATAACTGGTAATCGAAAACGATGTTTTCATCAAATTGGCATGAAAAAAAATCGCGCCAAACCCGGTACGTATCTATGCCTAATAGTTATTTACATTATTGTGATTACTTAGTATCAGGCAACAGAATGAAGAGTATTTGGTATATTTTTAATATATGGGCTTTGGTGAGTTAGAGAAAATGGCCTTGGCGAGTGAAGTGAATTTTACGTATATTTACTGGCAAACTATTTACTTTTCATATACATATAAGCATTTTTTTTTCAAAATTTATTTTATTTATTTATATAAAGAAGAGCTATTTATCTACTTTTAAATATGAACAGAAATAATTTGTGGTTCTACCTGATTATAACATAGACCACAAAAAAATATCGCCAAACTATAAGATTAAATGCCAATAACGGGTGATCGTAAATGTCAAATTTACTTGACATTAAACACTTTACACGTGTTTGTTACGTCATCATGTGATTTTTAATTCAATATTTACGTTTCTTCGTGATCTGCTGCAATTTTTTGAAATTCCATTTTTGAACTATAATACTAAAGTAATTTCTACCTTCATTTCAATAAAGTTTATTCGGATTTCGTATAACAATTTTCGAATTTTTCGGGTATTTTGTATGTGATTTTTAGTGTAGTTTAGCGATTTTCTACCATTTTTCCACATTAGTGAAAGATGTTGATAGAAGTTGAATCAACTTTCAATCTTCGAACACAATATATTATATATATTTTCTCTTTTCGAAATTTGCGAAGCAATTTAAAATTTTTTCGCGATATCTTATTGTGATTTTCAGAGGTTTTTCGCAATTTGTGCTGTCTTTTTACGTACCCGGGCAACGCCGGGCAAGTTAGCTAGCCTGAGTATATTTACATGAGTTAAAGCACAATGAGCCAGATAAACCAAATTCAGCATAGTTGAAAAGTGTTAAACAAGGAAATTTTTGACCTAAAAAACATCGAAATTTACATCACACACTTTTGTATGATAGGTAGTAAAAAAATTGTAAATGATTCCAGAAAATGGCCTAATTTAGAATTACAGCTGCCTTCTTAAATTACTATGACTTTGCACAATGCCTCCCTCTCTTATATGAAATGTATTAAAATAGAGTAGATACTAACCAATCGGGATAATCTCATTACGATTTGCAGTTCTCACCTTATTTTCACCATGCAGCACTTCTACTATAAGGAATTCACAAAAAATAAATGCCTGTTGTGATTTTTCACAAAAAGAAAATTTTCTATAAGTCTCTCACAGAAAATATTTATGCCTTACTTCAGGTAACACTCAGCTGCACTATAATTTTTATAATAAACTTAATCAAAAATAAATTTGAAAAATTCGATTAAACAGAATTTTTTATGAATTATTAGTTAGTTATTGAGAAGTATCTCTACAGGGTTTGTTTTTTTCTTTGACATTAAACAATTAAAGCACTATCTCAAAAGAAGGTCATAATCTAATTTTCTATATATATATTTTAGCCTTTTTATGATTTAAATAGTTATAAGTTTTTTTACTATTAAAATGCACCCCAAAACTCTTTCAAAAATACTTTTGCAACAATTGCATCCATTATTTCAATAATAAATGAAATAAAAATGATAAACCTTTATATGTCAATAGTTTTTGTTTAAATTCCATTAAACTGTATGTCAATCTTTTTTCCAAACTTAAAACTGATGATTCCACTAACTGAAGCTGCAGAACTTCTTGAAAGAACACTGAATATGTGAAATTTATTATAAATTTTGACTAATAACTTCTGTAACAAATATTTTTGATAATGTAAATTTGTAACAGTTTTTATGAGATTTTAATGCAATAATGACAGAATGAAAATAAACTGAGTAGGCTGAGAATTAACATAGTGCAACATATATGTACAATCTAGAGGGGAAAAAATGACTCCCTAGTAACTCTGCCACAAACACCACATAAAAATGTGACTGTTACCAACTGATTAGTAATAACATCTACTAATTAATGCAGTACGTACAGTTTCCTACATATAGAAATTGTAACATAACAGCAAATTTTTCAATACTAGCACTAGCACCAAATTATGTATGCGATTCCTTGGTAACTTTCACATTCCGTTACCAAACAGGAAGTCTAAATTAATATTCCCTTGCCAAACAATCATCAAAGGTAATAAGCAAGACTTTTATTTGTAGGACACTTCAACGTATGCCATGCCACTTACTTCAATAGGATGCCCTGTATAAGAATTTAACTTAATCAAAGTGGGCTCCAAAGAAGGAAAATATTCTTTTTACACTACTAATTAATATATTTAAAGGCATTTAAGAAAAAGGGGCACCTGAATCCACTTAAAAAATGAATGGCTTCCCTAGAGAGCATTCAACTCTAGCAGGTGGCAAAAGTTTTTTCCATCCCCGATATGTTAAATAGTGTGTAGGTTAATGGCACTTTATTTTCAGCTTCCTGCACTTGCAAATTTTTCACCAGAGCTCCAAGGTTTTTCTTCTTAGACTGGCACACTTTAGCGATATGACCAATTTTCTTACAAGCATGACAAGTTGAATTTCTGAAATGGCATTCGCTTGACATGTCGACCTCCACATCGATTGCATTTTGGCTTGTAACACAAGAATTTGGACTTTTTGGTCCATTACTGAAACTCTTCTTTGATCAAATTCTGTTTACTTCAGAACTGGAAGCAGATGCCATACGTAGTAGGGTGGTGCGAAAAAAGTCAAGTTGATATTTCCGAGTCGCTATAGTGCGGAAAAGTTGCGATCGGTAAATACAAGAAAAACAAAAAAAAATTCTTCAAATCGGACTTTATCTTCCAATCCCGCAAACCGCCTAAAAATTCAAAAAAATTGAAAATTTCCGATTTTTTCAGAATTTAATTTTTTTTAACGCGTATATATTTTTTATCGCTATAGTGAAAAATATTTGCAAATTGTAATGTTTAATAATAATAATAAACAGTTGCGTTTAAAGAATATCTTCCGATCGTGGAAGCTCAATAAAAATCGGGAAATTTTCAATTTTCGGTGATTTTGATGAATAAAGAAAATAATCATCTGAGATCATTTTGCATTCCAATGTTTACATTTGCATAATAAATTGTACAGCTGTTTGCTTGTTTAGATATTTGATAATATTTAAGCAAACCAGAATTCAACACGGGAAGGTAGCTGCACTTCGAGTTCAACCCACACCCTTCCTTTCATCTAACCAATGAGGGTGTTTGCTATTTACATTACTTAAATACATAATTTGTTATAATAGAGTCAAAATACTCAATTAAAAAACTAGTGTTGTGTCAGTATAAGATATACAATTTGTTATTTCATCTGTTTAAGTCTGACTTTTAGACGCAACTTTGTACTGCAAATTGCTGGTAATGTCTGGTATCATGGACATTGATTTGAGTGTGGCCCTGATGAATCCATCTTTTGATTGGGGCCAACATACCTTAAACGATGCTTCTGTTACCAATTTGACGCACCGCTTGACAGCTTGCGTATGGCAGGGAAATTTTTTATCTTCCCAACATGAGATATCACCTGATTGAATGAAGAAATGTATTTCTTCATTGTTTATTCTCCGAAAAAGAGGTGGAGATGATAATTTTGCTACATTCCAATTAATTAATTCTGTACAGTCTGCCGCATCAAAGTTTAAAGTACAAGTGATAAAGATTCAGATGTCTTTACCCTTTGAAACATTCTGCCTGGCTTTTAACACTCTTCTTAGCCCCAGTTCTCTTATGTGCCTCCTCTGCAAAGACCACTGCCATCAGTAGGTTTTATGGGTGAGCAAAGAACCAGTTTCTTTCAATTTCAGGGACTAAACTTTCTTCAGGTTGTCACGCAAGTATCGAGATGTTTCTATTGCTATGTACAGATGAATACGGCCATCTGTAATGTACTTACTGCATTTTATTTCAAACCAAATTGGCATGTAAGATTTTAAAATAAATGTCAATATGGTTTTTAAGGCATCCGATGGGTTTTCCACGATCGCGTATAGTCGAAGGAATCTATTTGCACAAGGGAGCCATCTGGCATGTGAAATTGGGCCGGGGTCACACTTTGATAAGTGATTTGGAAAGTTGCCACTTTTAATTGCTTGACTTGCGTCAAGAAGATATCTTTGGTCCTTGCTCAACAGTTGTCTGTCCAAATCTGGAATTTCACAATCAGTCAATTGAAAATTTATCACAGAGAGTTTTACACAATAATGAGATTCCGCCCAATTGGTCTGCTAAATGATCTTGGGCCAGTTGTTTCACCATACAAATATTGAAAAAGATGGTGGAAAGGTAATTCAGCAAAATGGAATAAACAAAAAACCCACTGCAGTGGTCGTCCGAGATGCACTTCAAGCTATCTGATAGCACCACCTTTCTGTCCAGTATTGGTATTTGTACCATCACAGTCTACCAAATCTAAGTATTCTAGTGAAATCCCTTGTTGAGTAGGACATGATACTATGAAAGCTACAGTGACCTTAGCAAACCTGGAGTGTGGAGACACATGGCCTAAATAAACAGAGCCACGTTCTTTTATGATAGAATAGTGTTCCTCTTTAATAGTTCGACGAACCTATTTAGATCCAATTCTTTCTTTAACTAGGGTATTTTCTTCTGTCAAAGTATATGCCATGTAGTTCATCTGAATCCAGCTGACTTTGCTGTAAATTTTATGTAGTTAGGTGAGACTAGGTGGGAGCACGTACGCCGACTTCGGTGCTGTTTTGCAACATGGCTAGCGGCAGTTGGGTGAACTACTAAACTTTTCAGACCTGGAACGAACTCTTCGTGGTAAGTTCTAGGTTGTTTAAAAATAACCTAATATGCTCTATTGTATCAATTAACATTTAAATCTTAACCTGAGACCGCAAACTTACCTCAGTTGATTATATTCTTAATGCATGAAAATCACTCAAAATTGAAATTTTGCCAATTTTTATTGAACTTGCGCGATCGGAAGATATTCTCTAAACACTATTATTATTAAACAGTACAATCTGCAAATATTTTTCACTATAGCGATAAAAAATATATAAACTTAAAAAAAAATTAATTCTGAAAAAATCAGAAATTTAAAATTTTTTTAAATTTGTAGGTGGTTTGCGGGATCAGAAGATAAAGTCCGATTTGAAGAATTTTTTTTGTTTTTCTTGTATTTACCAATAGCAACTTTTCCGCACTATAGCGACTCGGAAATATCAACTTGACTTTTTTCGCACCACCCTAATATGTAGATTGCCTGTGTCCCTGGTAGAGATCTGCACGGGCTGGGCTTGGGCCAGGCCTGGTCTCCACTCTTTTTGGACATGGGCCAAACTTTTTTCTGAAGCCTCGGGCCGGGCCGGGCCGAACTTTTTTTTTCTGTACAGAGCCTGGGACTGGTTTCATTCCTAGTCTTCATAGCCCAAAATTTCCAGTCCCAGTTTTGATCCAGATCATATGAAAACCATTGTCTCAGCGTGGCCTGGTCCATTCAAAGGTCAGTTATATTAAGCCTGACCCAAAAATTTGTGCAAAAAATGTATACATTTTTAAATCGCCATTGTGCTACACATAAACATTAAAATTTATTCTTTTTAAAGAATAGCACATTTCTACACTTATTAAAATATAGCTAAATTAAAATAGAGTAAAACGTGTGAAAAGGAACCTGCCTATGAACCCCGTTTTAAACTGAAAAACGTGTTGATACACGCAAAATTAATATACTAATACGTAAGAAAAGAATATATAATACATTTACACTTGCTAAGAAGGGAACTTGTCTATAACACTTTTTTTTTCTTTTCTATGCAATTCTGTCTTAGGAGATTTTACTGTACAGCATTTTTCAGATTTTTAACATTTCAATACATGAAATATGGATAAACATTTTTAATGATAACTGAAACATTTATATACAAGAAATAGAGAGTCATTAAAATAATAAATATTGCAGCCTGTGGTACTTCTATAAAAATGAAGATTATAAACATGAAAAAAAAAGTTACGATAAATATTTTTGGTCAGAACTCTTAGTATAAGACAAATTTTTAACCAAATTGACTTAAAAATCAATGTTTTGTAGAAATTCCCTCTGGCCAAGATTTGAACTTTTTTCTGGACCGGGCCAAACTTTTAGTTTTTGTATTGGGCCAGGCCGAATTTTTTTTCTATGAGTCGGGCCGGGCCTGGGCCAGGAAATTTCGACCTGTGCAAGCCTCTAGTCCCTGGCCACAGTCTCCATCATCACTGTGATATCTATGGCCTTTGTTAGGGTTAGCTAGCTTTCTGCAAGAAGTTTTAGCTAAATTCCTTCATCTTGAATGCTGCAATCTGATCACGCAACATTTCCTCGAACTATGTGCCGTAGTTGCAATATTTTGGCAAGCTGAGTAGCTCTGCAATGAAATTTGCAACTGATTCGCCAGTGTGGTACACTCTGCTATTAAATTTGTATCTTTCTACAATCATGGAAGGTGCTGGATCAAAGTGCAAATTCAGAACATTTATGATTTTTTCAAGTGTCTTTCATAGTTGGCACCGCTGGTGACAGTAGATTTCGGATTAACACATACATAGGTGGCTAATGACTGTGAAAAAAATAAATCTCTTGCAATTCACTTGATCAATCCTATTTGCTATGAAAACTTTTTCAAGGCATGCTGTATATAATGTCCATGATCCAGTTGAAGAATCAAACTCTCCAATCTGGCCAAAAGAGCCCATCTTAAACTATTTTTTTTTCTTAAAAAAAAAAAAAAAAAAAAGTTTTATTGCAAGGAGCACACACCCATGGGTTAAGCTTCGTTTGGCGTGCACTACCGGCAACTCATTACTCCGTGGCTGCATGTTAGGCATAGTGTAGTGTGGCTAAGATTGGTGTTGTAAATCCACCAAAGAAAAGAAAATTCTTCGTATAACATCATCGGATATCATCATCGTCTCCACTAAAATAATTGTAATAACTTAGTTGATGGAATACATATGTCGTAAAGCTGATGGGAAACTATAAGAGATTTATTAAAAGAGAAACAACCTTACTACATCGCAATTATCACAAGACTGCCGATTAACGAACGATTTGCCAATCGCAACAAGCGCACAGTATAGGTGGCATCTGTCATGAAATAGATCGATTACAAACACAACTCACAACCAAAACCATCAAATCAAAATGGTAATTCTAAATTTATTTGTAATCTGTATTTATTTAAAAATGAAACATGATAAGTATGCATTTTCAATACTAGCTTTCTTTTTGTTATTCAAAAGAAACAAATAAAGATAGTGGTGCCAAACCAGAATTGACCCAGAAGAGGCAATTTCTAGGTCATGTTCCTTTGGACAAACAGCTATGTACATTTCAACCTTAGGTTCAGTAACCCAAGATTGACTAATCATGGCTCAAAATTTATCAATGGATTCCAATCGAAATATTAACTGTCAATTAGATTTGCCAACCTAAGGTTTCTCAACTGGGAGATAAACCACAAGGTGAATTGACTAGTAAAACATTTTTAACAAAAATTGATTTTTAGAAGCTTCCAATATGAGAATCCAAAATAACAGCTCATTCGGCCAAGTAGTGTTTGAGTTAAGCTTAAAAAACTACTCCACATTGAAATCTGTTTCATGACAATTAAAAATGAATTTAACATTAAGAATTCCAAACTTTAAACCAGCATAATTCCTAAACTACTTGATTGAATGACTTCCCGTTTGGTATCTGAAGTTAAAATTTACCAAAGAATCCAAATATAGAGTCAACTGAGTGTTAGTATAAAAAAGTTTAAAGTTTGATACAATTTCTATATGTAGATGACCAGTAAGCAAAATTTAAATATAGGATTAATTAGTAGATGTTATTACTAATTTATTGGTGCCTGCTATTTTTTTATATGATGATTTGCAGCAGAGTTATTGGGGGATGATCAGTTTTTCCAGGATTGTACATAAGATTGAAAAATGCATCATATTTCATGTGTAACATCAGAACAGGTTCTGACAAAAGGCGCCATATAATTTTCCGTGCACACTAAAAAAAGTCCACATGCCGGCTCTGTTTATAGCATACAACTATTTTAATGAGATTTTAAAATGAACTAAACAAAATAATGACTAAAATCGGCAAAATCCTCAGTCCCCCCCCCCCCCCCCCCCCAACTGTGTGGATGGGTGGATGGATAAAAAAAATTAAAAGAAAAGGTAACTTCCAGAATCCTACAACCATTAACATCACAAAAATAATATAAATAGCTACTTTAACTGAGAAACTTCCAAATAAAAGGAAAAGAAAAAGAAAAACACTACAATCAGTGAAAAACACTATGCAAAATTTTTATAAAATAAAAATAATCATTATTGATAAAATTATGTAGTTCAATTAGTAAGTAAAAAATAAAAATATATATATTCAATCCATATTTGTACCTGGCAATCTGGTTCATTACAAACATTTCCTATGGAAAGAAGTCCAGTGCTACTACTAGAGCCACAGAATCTGCAAACACCGGATGAACTTGGTTTCCCTAGAATATTTTTTATACATTAGAATACATATTTGTGTTTAATTACATATCTATATGTGACTACAATGCAACTGTCTTTCATATATATACATGAAACTTTCCTATGCGACCACCTACATTAAGCAACCACCTCCCTGAATGACCATTTTTTCATGGAACGAAATTTATTCCCATAGGATCAATACTAAGCTTACCTCCATTTAGAGACATCTCAGTTGAACTCCCTCCATGAGCAACCAATTTCTTTGAAGAAAATGAAACAAATTCCATTTTTTCCTGGTCGCCTGAAGAAGGTTTTATTAAACAGACATGAAAGTGGGAAACGGGAAAAAAGGAGGAAATTTTTTTTCATCTATACAATAGGGCCAAACTTGTATAACTTAGACACATTTTAACAGTTATTCATACAATAAAACGAAATAGAACTGTACATATGATTGCAATTTTCATTTGGAAACTTAGAAAAAATATATATATATATTTTAATTCAATGAGCGATAAATGTATAGATTCATTAAATCAAAAAAGAAAATTTAAAACAGTTTGCTAAATAAATCCATCAAAATATATCTAATGAACTTATATGCAGTTCTTCACGCTAAATATATGCATGTCAAATTGATCTTTGTTTCAGAAACACATTTCCAAAAATGCATCACTGAAATTACCCAAAACTGTTGTATAAATAAAACAAAATATTCTATTCTAAAAAGAACCTTATGGAAACTTTCCCTTTAACCCTCCGACTGTCTTGGAAAAGGGCAAAATTGTAATGTTGTTTCCTCTGCATTTTGTTTTAAATGCTTAAAAAAATGATTCTTTGAACATTTTATAAAAAAACTTAATAACGAATATGAATGCAACCCTTGGAAGTATTAATCATTGTTCAATGTATTAAAAAATACTTTAAATCAATAGAATTATATTACTTTAAATATTGCTTGTATTGCAGTGAAACCTGGAGCTTAGTGAACGTATTAACACGGGATTGTCAGTGAGGGGAACATGATTTACATGACTTTCATATACTTAAAATAAAAGCTTGCCTTTGATTTGATTGTACAGCAACTCAGAAACAAACTCCAAGGATTTGTGTAGACAAAATTTCTGATTATTAAATTTGCTAGATCCCTCCCCCGTCCCATATGCTTCTAATATTTTCTTTTCATTTTTACATCCATCCAGAGAATGTCCAAAATAGCTTTAAAAAAGGTGGAATTCCTCCTTTAGGAGGAACTCTTTCATGCCTGATTTAAAAAATAATTCCGGAGAACGTATTATTCATCAAACTTCTAAACTAAGTTTAGATTTATTATTATTATTATTCAGGTAACTTTAAAGTGTTTAAAATACTTTGTGCCTTTTTAGGCAATGAATTTAACTCGGATGACAAATTAAGAATGACGGCCAATAAACTCCCCAGCCCTATTCTGTCAGGAAACTCTCAAAGAAATAGATAAATTAATGAAATTGTCATTATTTGTTCCCGTCCAAAAAAAAATTGCATTTATTTACTGAGCTTCGAAAGGACTTGGAAATAAAAGTTATGAAAGATAAAACCATAAAATCAAAGCAATTGTCAATGTATTCATTTTTTATACACTGCAGTAATTAACTTATGTAATTAACTTTTGTTTTTATACTTAAATTTTCATATTTTTCCCTAATGTGAAAAATTATTGAAATTTTAGTAACATTAATTGTTACCTTTTTCCAACAATTAAAATCTAGATTTAAACATGACCTCCATTAGGAGACAACCTCTCGAATCAACCAATTTTTATTGGAACGAAACATGGTCGCTTTAGAGAGGTTTTACTGTGTATATATACATAAGGTCTAATCATAATTTTGTAAATATGAAATTACTGCGATATCAAAGTTTCTGCTCAGAATTTTATATACATATTAGAGGGCTTTTTCCCATGTACCTTCGGTATGCAAACCCCCTGGATTTTCAGCAGACTCTCCCATTGCAAACTTGTTCCTAATTCATCCCTTGGTAATCCCCCACATTGTAATCTACCTCAATAACAAATTTAAAATTTGTGGATTTAACAGCACTTTAAGATATGGATTTGGTGTATGGATGGATATAGTGGAAGACATTAATTACATATATCTTGTGTTTGGCTATTTTATGCAACAATTTAGTTGATTGCTTAGTATCCATAATGAATTGCTAATTTGTAGTTATTTCCATATTATAATTTAAAATTTTGTTTGCATTAGGGAGGGGTTTAAATTCAAAGTAATCACAGTATATGCCTTCACACAGTAAAACATAAAAAGCTTAATTCACAACAAAGGGTGCTATAAACACAAAAGAAAATTATGTTAAATCAGTACTACCTATTTTTATCATGAGTACGGCTGTCATACAATGATACATAATAAAATCAATTTTATTTAACTTTGATTAATCTTTTTCTCACTAGGAATGTTATCAGCATAAAAGAAAGTTCAACTGTCCTATCTAAATTTAACTTTGAGTATAGTTGCCATCTGATAAGAGATAAAAAAATTTACTTTAAAATTTTAGTTATGCAATATCTCACCAGAGCATTCAAGGGAACGACTTAAATTACGTAGGTCCCTGAGGGAAGCATCTTTCAGGTGGCCCTCCTTGTATCTATCCACAGAAATTGTTTTTGAATTATGCTTAAGTGACTAGTTCTAAATTTTATGCCTTTTGTATATATACATAAATTTTATGCCAGGTACTATTCCCATGTGTACACAGGATATAACAGCAAAGATGGTCACAACTTTATGAAAAATACTAGTAAGAAACTAGTAGAAAAAGTAATGGATTGGTTTATGAAAGTATACATTTGCAAACTTTCACTTAGATTATCTGCATATATCATAAGATGTCTAAAAGAAAATGCCACCAATTGGTCATCATAAATGGATTTAACCAAGAAGAAAAGTCAGTAATGAATTTATCTTGAAAACAATCGATTACTAAACTGTTATAATAAAATTTCAATCATTAGATTTCTCATGATGTAGTCCATTCTTTTTTGGGGGGGGAGGGGGGGGGCACTGGAAGCAGAGGGAGGAGGGAGAACACCACACTCCATTCCTAAATCTTTGAAAACATTTTTTTGTTAAAAAGAATTTGTTCAATTTTGACAAATTTTAACCATTTGGTACCCACGTGATGAAAATCCTGATAACTCCCATGGTGAGCCGCATTAAACAGAGGACACAGGGCAGCTGCCCTGCATTATTCAGACCCTAGGCTTTACCAGTGTAAAGAAAATCAATCACGTGAAAAATTTTATCAAAACATAAATTTGACCATTGCTGAAACTTATTTTGAAGATCTATTTAAAAAAATAAATTTTACTTAAATTTAGTTATACTTTTTGTCAAGGGGCACTATAAAACAAAATTGTGTTTAATCTGTTTTACCTATTTTTTAATTTGAGTATGACTTCATACAGTTAAACATAAAAAATCAATTTTATTTAAATTTGATTGCTCTATTTCTTGCTAAGGGACATTTTCAGGGTAAAAGTAAGTCGAGTTGAATTTGTCTTGAAAATACTGGAATAGTAGGTGTGTTCTAGAGTCTGTGGTTTGTTAGACTCGTGAGGAACACCAGGGCCAGGAAACTCCAAAACAGAGTTGGGCAAATTTGTAATCTCAATTATTCGCAGTGTAATTACAGGTTAATTGCATATAATTGATTATAGTTACACACATTCAAACATAGAAATTTTGTCAAATAATGGGATGGGGGCAGCTCCGGCTACAGTGCTGCAAGAATTTTTTATGACATGTAATTTTAACTATAATTAATTACGTACAATTAAACTGTAATCACATTGCAGATTATTGGAATTCTGCAAACCTGCACTTAAATATTTCAAAAAACATTTTTACATTAGTATCTTGTATATATAGTGTAGGTATATAAAATATGGAATATTATTATGCAGGGATGTATAAAATAACATGACTTGGGAACTCATTGTAAATCAAACTTATTTAGTAACAATCCACATTAGATCTAGAGTATTAGGAGTTTGATCAACTACATGATTTTGAGGCAGGTGGACTAGCTCAAAATCTGCTAATCTCTCCATCTTTGCATGTGATCTTGCTTTTTGGTCAAGAATTGTAATTTTTTACAGCAGGGGAAAGAGGTGTCAATCAGGCGGGCCCTTAATTAATTTATAATCTTTTGATTGATGTCTGGGCCTTGGCTCGCAAGCGAATCCTGGGTGCACTTAAACAACAGACTCTTGAAAATAGCATTTAGCTTTCATTTGAAATCTTAAAGTTGAATAGAATTAAATATCAGAGTAATATTTGTTAGTCCAAGAAAACAATTTTCCAGGGAGAAATTCAGAATTAGACATGAAAAGTTAGAAAATATTTTAAATAGGAAATTAATTTAAATTTTAGATTTAAAATGGAATTGAAAATAGCATTTAGCTTTCATTTGAAATCTTAAAGTTGAATAGAATTAAATATCAGAGTAATATTTGTTAGTCCAAGAAAACAATTTTCCAGGGAGAAATTCAGAATTAGACATGAAAAGTTAGAAAATATTTTAAATAGGAAATTAATTTAAATTTTAGATTTAAAATGGAATTTTAATGATTTTATATTTATTTATAGCTAAATAATAGGAACTTTGGCAACTTCAGCTGTTCTGTGACAGGTAGAATTATTTTTAAATAATTGAACTTGTGAAGGCTTTCATTTGGAGATAGAAAGTTTTGTGAAAAGTCTGTTTTAAAATAAGGAACTTTGTGAAAGGTCTTTTAAACACCCAAACTCTTTTTAAACAAATTCTTGCATTGTAATGATTTTTCTTTTTTTTTTTTTTTTTAAATAGCTAAATAAAATATAAAATTGACACAATTTTATTTAATGAATATATAAATTTAATTTTGTTAAATAAAATGAAGAAGAAAAAATTTAATGTAAAAGAGAGTTGTACCTCTTGTGCCTTCTCTGAATTCCACCATAGCTTTCAGCGTTTTTGAATCTGCTAAAGCCATCACCCAAAATAATTTAGTCCTGCCGCAACCCTCATGCAAATCAACTTTAATAGCTTCTTCTTCTTCTTTGAAAACCTAACATTGTTTCAACACATGAATAAAACATGAAAATAAAACTACACAGCTGCAAGGCTAAGGAAGGTAAATTGAAAAGTCAACTTTAGAAAGTTTAAGATTTATTTAAATCAACATCTAAAATTTTGTTACGATAAAAAGATATCAATTACATCATTAAAAGCAGTTGATTAAATATGATTATGGACAGAAATATTAAAAAAAGAAAATTCAATTTAAGAAAATAATGAGAATGAATATGAACAAACCTGCCGTTGGTGGCTACGAGTTTTTCTATTGAGATGCAGATACCTATCACATTCTGCACACAAATTGCCACATGTGGAGCACAGTATAATTGCAGGAGTTTCAGAGTCATCATGATTATCACAGAATGGCTAAGTAAATATAAATTTGTTACATTTTGAAACATAAACAGAGACATTTAATATTTTTTTATCATCAAATTAATGAAATTTAAATACATTTCTTTTCTCTTCATAAACAATTATTGCCAATAAAAAATTAATTTATAGTATACAAGTTATATAATGTTTCTTTTATTTTTTAATTTTTAGCAGAGACCCTTAAGCTTATTATAGCCTATATCTAGCAAGATAAGGTTCTTAGAGGTAATGTTATGGAATGATGCAAGAGATGATAGATAGTAGATATGATAGATAGTAAGAGAATGCAATGTAAAGAGATATTTAAACAATTGCACAATGTCACAGCAATGAAATTATATTTTTAAACTTTTAAATTTACTATAATGCTTGCTTTATTATTAAATAACACCAATACACATTATACTTCCAATGACCAACATAAAAGTTTTCCAAAGTTAAATAAATATAACCATTTCCATTATAAAGATTGAAAGTTGGTTAGAGAAACAACAAAGGTCCATAAAATGATGTATAAGAATTTAAGTAGGTAGTTGTAGTTCATGCAGGTAGTACATGTGGTTTCATTATTTATTTATTCATTTATTTATTTCAGAGTTTTTGTAGATCGAGTTTGAAAAATGATACTGTAGATTGCAGATAAGCATCTGGTTTTACATGTAAGTCTTTAATCTTTATTTTAATATATTTATTTTTATTTTCTTGCAGTAGTTTCTGAACTGTTAGGATCATAAGTTGAAAACATGGAAAACAATGTTTTAAAGAGATTATTATTATGATCTTCTTTTTTTATTATAAATCTCCTACAATGCAAATAATTTAAAAAGCAATTTTATAATACTGTCTCTATAATTAGTCCTGAAAGTGAGAGGAAAAATATTCTAAATATTTAATTTTGCTTTAACTATATATTCAAATGAATAAAAACGAAAAATTTCGATTTCAATCGAAAATTCAAACATATCATTAAAAAAAGTTAATAGTAGACACACACACACACACACAAAAAAAATGATAAAGTATGATAGACTGATGTACAGTTGCCAGATTATACATTGTACCAACAAGTTATACCTTTTTCAGGCTTATTGAACATTGTATATCATACCTAGTCATCATACCTTTCTTGTATGATGACTTTTCTGTCATTTATACTAATATAATAAAGAGAGAACTCCTGACTGACTGAGCTGAAACAGCTAAAGTTAGGATAATGAAATTTGGACAGTGGATTGCTGTTATGACCTAGGCAAGCAATAAGAAAGGATTTTTGAAAATTCATTGCTTAAGGGGTTAAATGTGGGCTCAAACATTTTAGGTCATTTTGCCATATCTCAGCAGCAGTTTTAGGTAGGAGCGTAAAATTCAGCATAACAAATCTACTAAAAAAATAGTTAAATACATATTTTAGAAATTTAATTCATTTTTTGATAAAAATTACTTAAATAAGCCATCGATACATTCAACAGAGTTTAGTAGGATGTGACAAATCCCAATAGTGTCAATAAAAATCCCCCCATTCAAATCAATTGTTGAACTATAAATTAAATATTAAAATAAAGGGAGGATACTTCAGAATTTAAATTTTTATTTGAAATTAATAAAAAATAAAGTTTTTTTTTTCCTTAGAAAGAAAAGAAGAGCTATATTATAAAGTTCCCATTTTAATAATACAATTAAAATTGTTAAGATAGATTCTAAAGGAACCAGGAGACAGAGAGAGAAAAAAATAATTAAGATTTATTTCTTAGCAGATATCACATCTCTTATAGTTGTTTTACATTATTTAAACTGGGACCATAAAAATTTCCCTTTAAAGCAGATTTTGTGAAATACAAGTTCTATTTTTAAAGGTTTTAATCTATTATATTACCCTTGGTTGAGCTTGCTGGCCATCTCCTCCAGCCCCTCCAACCCATTGTCCAGATGATAATCGTTCAACGTGTTCTTGATCCAAGACACACAGAGATGCCAAGGCCAGCCACAACTAGAAAAGTAAATACACATAATTAATGTATATATCTTGCTAAAGTAATTCCCTATATAAGCATCTCATTTATTTATTTTTATTTTTATCAATATCCATTTTTTTTCTTCCATTTTAATCCTCATAATTCTCATGGGACTATACTTTTTACATAACATCTGGTTAATGTGGTGTTTGTGTTTTCATATTATTGGTCATTTTCATTATATTTCAATGGTATTATCCTACAGAAAGTTTATATATATATATATATTTCATCAATAAATAAAAAATGCAATTATGCCATAAATTTGGAAAGAAAGTGTATATCAACAATATTTATAACATTTAACTATAAAATCCCCAAAATTGTCAAATTTAAACTACACAGGTAAAAGACTGTCTGTTCTTCGTCAGTGGGTGTACAGACAGACCTAACTCCACCCCCACTGTTAAAAACTTGCTGGTTTCTAAACACACATCTATCCTGCATTCAAAACAACAGAAAAAAACTAAACTACTGTCATTTTAGATGTAAAATTTAAGAATTAAAAAGGTAAATAAACCAAACTTAAAACAAAAACGTATTATAAACAAATCATAATAATATTACAAAAACAAATTGTCTTGAAAAATGGCTTTTAAAAAGTTAATTTAAAAATTGTAACTTAAATATTATTAAAAGGTAAACATATTAAAATATTTTAACACGTATGAATGCAGAACGACGAGCCCCGTCCCAAACCTACAAGAAAAAATACAAAAACATGAACAGAAATACCTGCACAATGTCCTTCACCTGGCAATAACACAAAAACCTGATTAATTCTTTATCCGTATTCAAATTAAAAAATTTCACAGCCAAGTCTGCAATCCTCCATCTATTCAAGCTTCCGTCCAAACCCGTTCTTTTTATAAGGCTTTAGGGCCGGGACATCATATAGAATATTCAAGAAGCATGCTACCATAAATTGATCATCCTGCCAAACCACAGTGTTGCCATTTACTTTTCAAAACAATCTTTAAATAATATTTCAAAGAATTAATAGGGTAATCGTCATTGTAGAAAAGATTAGCTAAAAACTTAAAAATTTGTTTATAAAAATTAATTTCACTGCCACAAATTTTATTGAAACACATTGATTAATTTTAATATTTATGTAAATCTTTTTATGCAAATTAGAAAACAATTGGCATACTTCTGGTAAAGAATTGAAAACTATTTCTTTTATCATACAAATCCAAGATTAATTTATTATCAAACATATTAAAAGAAATATCTAAAATATCTACATTGTAATCATCCCCATTTGCCCCATTCAGCTTTAAACATTTTGGATATATGATGTAATATTCATTAATAAAGTCAAAATTAAAAATCAAAATATCATCAATATACCTAAAGACCCTTAAAAATTTATTATATTGTATTGTAAAATAAAAATAAATTAGCAGCAGTACTAGAATAATTTATCCCCATCCCAATTCCACAGATCTGATTAAAAGTATTGTTGTAAAAAGTTACATGATTATTGTAAAAACAAAAATGGCATAAACTTAAAAATAATTTTTAATTTTTAATTAAAATCCGATTATTTTTTTAAAAATATTATTTAAAGATTGTTTTGAAAAATAAATGGCAACACTGTGGTTTGGCGGGATGACCAATTTATGATAGCATGCTTCCTGAATATTCTATATGATGTGCTGGCCCTAAAGAATCGGTTTGGACAGAAGCTTGAACAGATGGAGGCTTGCAGACTTTGCTTTGAAATTTTTTAATTTGGATACAGAGAAAGAATTAATTGGTTTTCTTTTTTTTGTTAATGCCAGATGAAGGACATTGTGCAGGTATTTCTGCTCATGTTTTTGTGTTTTTTCTTGTAGGTTTGGGTAGATGCTCCCGCTTGCCGTTCTGCATTCATAGTTGAAATATTTTAATATAACCTTTTAATAGTATTTAAGTTACAATTTTTAAATTAACTTTTTAAAAAACATTTTTTCAAGACAATTTGTTTTTGTAATATGATTATACTTTGTTTATAATACATTTTTGTTTAAGTTTGGTTTGTTAACCTTTTTAAATCTTAAATTTTATATCTAAAACTAAAAAGATAGCCCGTCAAAAATGACAGAAAATGAAATATAAAGATATATACAGCACATGTTCAAGAATATGAGTTTTTCTCGCTTGTTCCACAGTGATAGATGAAAATAACATATATTTTGAAAACGCAACACATTTATGAAAAACTATGTGCATAATGAATAGATAAAAAATGCAATTTAAGCTAAAATTTGGTTACAAAACTTCCAGATATACAATGTTTTTTGTAAAAACTCTCATTATTTAAAAACTGACCTTGCTCTTCGGTATCTTTGACATAAATTTTTAACTGCAGTTAGGAGCTTAGATAGTACAGTGCCGTCTAGTGGCAGTTATTTTATTAGTAACATCAGGATGAAGATGCAAAGACGTACATTTTTGTATATTACACTTAGAATTCTGACCCACGGATTCTGAAAAATTCCTTAAGTGCATAAAAGATTAATGAGTTTCAATGGGAATTTCGGCAAATTAGCCAGCTACCGCCAAATTGGCTTCATATATGGAAACTTATTTTTGTCGCCAAATTTGGCAGTATTTTGCCAAGTTGGTCAATATATGGCGCTATTATGGTAAACCTGCTATTAGTACTTTTTAGCATTGCATATTGGTCAAGATGATACCGATTTCTCCATAGGAAGCCTAACATGTCCGCAATAAATGAGACGGTCCAACCGGAATTGTGAGGGACACACAGAGACTTGGATTTTATATAAATAGATGACAATAGTTTTATAATTTAGTTTTTTCTATTGTTTTGAATACAGGATAGACGTATGTTTAGCAACCTGCAAGTTTTAACAGTGGGAATGGAGTTAGGTCTGTCTGTCCACCTACTGACGAAGAAGAACAGACAGTTTTTTACCTGTATAGTTTAAATTTGACAATTTTGGGGGTTTTATAGTTAAATGTTATAAATATTGTTGGCATACACTTTCTTTCCAAATTTATAGAGTATTTGCATTTTTTATTTATTGATGAAACACATTTTGTTGGATTTAATATGAACTGCTTTTGCACCTGTTATGCAATAATTTTCATTAAATTATATTTGAAATATATATATATATATATGTTATGGTCAATTTGATTAATCGTTAAATTATTAATAATAACCGGTTATTATTATTAATTACCGAATAATATCCAAATGAACCGGTTAATATGATTAATTTATGAGAATTTATCAAATTAACCAGTTTGTGATGTCTGGAAACGTTTAGATAATTTTCCTTTGCTTTCTCTGGTGCCTTTTGACACGTGAGCGCGTGCAGAGAGAGAGAGGATGGACACTGTTTATTGAGAGTGGGGAAAGTAGAAGTATTGTGGAGGCCGGCATGTAAGCGCGGCAGATGTTTTGTTTTTATGAGAAGACGAGAGATTGTAATAAAACGGAAGTACAGTACAGAACCATTTATCCGGAATACTTAGGGTCAGATGTATTCCGGATAACTGGTTTTTCCGGTTAACTGGTTGTGCATTAAAGCAACATCCATTTGATAAGTTTTGTGGAATATGTGTGGTTGTGGCATTATTTCTGATTTTAAATTATTAGGATTAAAATCGATGCAAAAAAGATCAAAAGTTAGCCAGAGTTTAAAAGAAGGCAATCCATGGGAATCCTTCAGGAACAAAAATTCTTCTGCATAAAAATTTAAAATGCAACTAAATTAATGACAACAAAGCCTATGTCAAACTGGCAGTGTATGACACCTTTTTGAGCAAAGATTCTGAAATCAGTCTATCAGAAATATTATTCCAGATAACTGATTTTCCGGTTAACTGGTTTCCGGATAAATGGTTCCATACTGTATAATTTTTTGAGTTTGTGAGTGATTGAATAATATGTTGAAGTGGTTGTTATGAAGTGAAATGTGAAGTAGTTGTGCATCTTCTAAAACCTATTTTTTCATTGTACATAATTTCATCATCATTTGTGTTGTCATACTATGTCATTTTGTGTTCTCTCAATAAACTAAATATTTTGTGTTTAAAAAAAGGAGTGCTACATTTAACGAAGGATTACACACCCGAGTTGTTTGGCTTTTTCGAGCGTATATATGACACGCTCTATTTCCGAGGAACCAGTGCTGTTTTTAAAAATAAGTTGCATGTTTATGTATTTTTAATTGAAGATAGTGTTTGAAGATATTTTAAGCAGATAAAGGAAATGTAATTTATTGTTATGAGTTTGTGTATTTATATAGAAGATTTAAATAGACGAAAGGAAAGTATATTATTTATTATGATTGATTGAAGCATGTCAGAGGAAATTTGTAGTATGACATTTATTGCTTGATTTATTTAATTAATATGAGAGTATCTGTTATCTGTAGAGTTTATTATAAAAGTGTTTGAATTGAAAAAGAAAAATGTTTAGCATTAAAGGGCTGAGGAAAGAAGATTTAGTTGCTGTCGCAACTGAGTTAGGCTTAAAGGTTGAATCGGAACACAGAATTATAGATTTGAAAACGCTCATTGAAGGAAGCGACCAATACGCTAAGGATACTGAATTTATAAAAGAATTTTTAATTACTACGGTATCAGATGGAATAGAAAAAGAAAAACAGGAAGCCGAGCTACTAAAAATTGAGAAAGAAAATGTGAAATCGGAACAGAACACTGCACTAGAATTAGAGAGAACAAAATTAGAAGTGATAAAAGCCCAATTAGAAATGGCGAAAATGCAAATTGATGATAAGAATTCTGATTCAGGGGGGGGGGGGGGGGATGGACAAAAATCCCATACTAATTCGTTAGAATCTTTAATTAAAAGTGTTAGAACTCTGAGTATGCCAGTCCCGACTAGACCGGAAGCGTGGAATTTATTTTTTAGTTCGCTCTAAAAAGCATTCGAAATGAAAAATGTTGCAGAGGAGTTAAAAGTTGAAATTTTACTAAATTTAGTAGGTGAACGTGTGGCACATTTATTAGTTTATGTAAGTACAAATGAAATGAAGAGTTATCCGAAGGTTAAGGCTTTGATTTAAAAAGAATTTCAACCTACCCCAGAAGTTTGTCTAGAAAATTTCCTTAAGGCAAAAAGAATGAAAAATGAAAACCATTTACAATTTACAAGCAGAATCCGAGCTAATTGGGAATTTTGTTGTCAGCTTAGAAAAGTAAATGATTTCGATACGCTTAATGAATTAATTGTTACCGATAGATTAATGAGTTCATTAGATTCAGAAACGCGGAGTTATGTTAAATTAAAGCAAATGGATGACTGGCTAAAACCACGTGAGATAGCAGAATTATGCGATAATTGGTTTACTTCGAAGGGTAGAACTTTTTCGGAATTATATGATAGACCGATAAAATCCTTTTGCAACTATGATGAAACCGGAAGTGTGAACCATGGGAAATATATCCCACCTCATATCAGGAATAATGTTCTTTCTCGCGATAGAAAAACTAATGACATTTGTAGGCTATGTAAACAAACAATTCATTTATGTTTCTGTCCGAATAATAAAGATAAAAATAAAATGGGGAATTTTCGAAGTCAAACAAAAAAGGAATCTGGTATTGAGAAAAATAAACATGATGAAAAGTTAGTTGCTAAAATGACAGCTTTATGTTCTGAGAAGGAGGCAATAAATACGCAATCGTTGCAATACCAGGATGTGTGGTTAGGGGGACGGAAAATGAATACATTAATCGATAATGCGGCCAAAATTCCAGTAGTTAATTCAAATCAAATACCGGATTCATTTAGAAATAATGAAAATTCAAAAATTCAGTTGATATCTGCTTTTGGAGAAAAAATAACCGCTGACCTTATAACTTTAACCATAGCTTTAGATTCCGGATACTCAAATAGTGTAGTTAACAGTGTAGATGTTTTGTTCGCAGCAACAGATAAATTATATGGGTCATGTATTATCACGCCAACGATTTACGAGTTATTACGATCAGCTCAGAGTGGAGGGGAAGAAAATAGATTAGGTGATGTGTCTATGGGTGAGATGCAGTCAGAAAGGGGGGAAGAAATTAAATATCAAAAGGCAGGGGTTTAGTGAAATAGAACAACAAAGTATCAATGATGAGAATTTATGTTTATTAAGTAAAAATGAAACTGCAGAAAAAGAGTTAATGATTAGCTGTATTGAAAGGAAAAATAATAGCGAAAATTTAAATGTAGGTCATCAATCAGATGTGAGCATTTACAGGGCACAACAGAAAAGTTGCAAATCATTACAGGAAGCTTTCAAAGATGCAGAAAAAGAGAAAAATTGGTTTGTTATGGTAGACATTTTGCTTTATCATAGAGAAAGAATTTCGGGAAATCAAGTTATGCAATTAGTGGTACCAAAGGTGAGGAGGGGGGAAATTTTAAAAATTGTGCACAAATCGATTTTTGCTAATCATCTCGGCATGAAAAAAACAAAAGAGAGAATTCGTTATTCATTTTTTTGGCCAGGCATGTCGCAGGATGTGGAAGAATATTGTGCGTCGTGTAAGGATTGCCAACTACGGAGCAGGGAGAGGGCCAGCGATCAGATACCCATTGTCCCAATTGAGAGACCGGAACTTTCGTTCGATGTTGTAAATATTGACATAATTGGAAAAATTGAACCTTCTTCGGTGCGTAGGCATCAATACGTACTTACTTTGGTAGACCAACATTCGCGATGTCCAGAGGCAGTTCCATTACGGACAATTACAGCTAAAGCTACATGCGATGCATTGTTAGAGATATTTATGCGAACAGGAATACCCCGCATAATAGCGAGTGATCATGGCAGAAATTTTGTATCAGGGTTAATACAAGAGTTTCATGCCAGGCTGGGGGCGGCTTCTAGGTTTGCTACGCCGGGGCACCCACAAAGCTCGGGACTTGTTGAACGATATAATCAGGTATTGAAACGTATGTTACACCATATGATTCGTAGTGATCCTAAAAATTGGGATAAACACATCCCCTATCTATTATTTGCGTACAGAGAAATTCCGAATAGCACTACACGTGTATCGCCATTCAAATTAATGTACGGAAGGGAGGCCAGGGTGCCACTGGCGGTATTAAAATCTACATGGGCAGGCGAAATCCCACTACCTATAAATCTAGGAAAGAGCGCGACCGAATATCTCCAGGAGTTAAAAATTAATTTAGAAAGGGTGGCGGAACAAGCGGCAATAGTGTCGGAGGTTAAGCAAAGCTTGTATGCGAAGTACGCTAATCGAAGAGCGATTTACAATGAATTTAGACTGGGGGACCAGGTATATTTATTAATTTCGGACTCCACGAACAAACTTTACGTGAGGTGGACCGGGCCAGCCGAAATAGTGGCGCGCTGTAACCCTGATTCTTACAAAGTAAAGTTAATGAACGGGAATGTTAGGAATGTCCACGTAAATCAGATCAGAAAATTTACTCCTAGGGTACAGGCGGTGGGGGTGATCTTCGAAAATGAGGAAGAATTAGGGGAGGCCCATCCCACCCCCAGTATGAAAGATAACTCCGACCTATTCAATATAGATGAAGTTGATCTAAGTCATTTAGGAAAGGTGTAGAAAGAAAAAATGTTAGATTTATTGTATAAGTATAAAGAGTTATTTTCCAGAAAAGTGCAAATAGCCAAGGTGGGAGAGCATAAAATACGAATAAATGACACAGAAAAGAAAAAGTCCTATGATTACTGAATCCCAGAGGCCTTGAAACCTCAAGTAGATAAACAAATTGAGGAGTTATTGGAACTAGGTCTAATTGAAGAAAGTGAGGCAGAGGCGCCACACCCAGTAGTGTGCGTGATGAAGAAGGATGGGGCCTTGCGCCTATGCGTAGATTTTTGAGCACTAAATGCAGTTACAGTGACTGATGATTTCCCAATGGAAAATGCCACTGATTTGTGGCAGCGTGGCATTCTATAGGCAGCGTGTCCAGACCATTTCAAGATGTAGTTTGTATATTTTTTATATGTATTTATTAATTTGTATTTTCATTTGGGTAATTCGTTTAAAAAAATGGAGTATAAGGACGTCTCCAGACTAAATTTCAGATAGAAAATTGAGGGACCCCCTCCTCCATTTTCAATCTTGGGTGGGGGGTGTGATGTCTGGAAAAAAATTAGATAATTATCCTTTGCTTTCTCTGGCGCCTTTTGACACGTGATACGTGACCGCGCGCAGAGAGAGAAAGGGTGGACACTGTTTATTGAGAGTGGGGAAAGTAGAAGTATTGTGGAGGCCGGCATGTAAGCACGGCAGGTGTTTTTTTTTTTTATGAGAAGTCGAGAGATTGTAATAAAATGGAAGTATAATTTTTTGAGTTTGTGAGTGATTGAATAATATGTTGAAGTGGTTGTTATGAAGTGAAATGTGAAGTAGTTATGCATCTTCTAAAACCTATTTTTTCATTGTACATAATTTCATCATCATTTGTGTTGTCGTACCATGTCATTTTGTGTTCTCTCAATAAACTAAATATTTTGTGTTTAAAAAAAGGAGTGCTACATTTAACAAAGGATTACACACCCGAGTTGTTTGGCTTTTTCGAGCGTATATATGACACAGTTATTATTAATAATTACCAACTAAGTTCGGTCAACTTAATAAATTTCAACTCTTTTAGCTTGAGATTTATATTGCACATACATACATTATATTAGCCAGTGGTGCAGCCAGAATTCGGCTTTAGGGGGGGGGGGGGGGGGGGGGGGGTTGAGTTGTTGATAACAGTGGTCGCCGGTTAATTGAATCACTGGCTAATCGAATCAGTCTATTTAATGAATGAAATCTTAACGCTTTTTCTGGGTAATTAGAATCAGCAAATACGCTGGTTATGATTCATTTAAACAGTGTTTACAATATTAGAGTTACAAAACTGAAAAGCAGCAATGAAATAACACAAAACTATGTTAGATTTATAAGTGTTTAAAAAAATCATAGATAAATTTTAAAAGATGGAATAACATTTTTTGTATCGAAAATCATCGGGTGGTTCATCGGAAAATATCTGGTGATTGCAATCGAATTTTTCAGTCAAAAATTGTCATTCATTTATTTCAACATTTTAGGAATGAAAATGCTTTGTCCCTGAAAGGGTTAATAATGAAGCAATTTCAGCAAAATTTTTAATAGACTTACCTTGCTTTGTGTCAATGTAATAATATCGTGAGAATTGGTGGAATTTATAATTATCCACGTCCAAACAGTGCTGAATTAGGTATTCCATACTTTGGAATGTAGTTAACATATTAAGCACGGTATAGTTGACTAAATTACTGTGCACTACTAGTACTTTAAAAGACATTGAATTTCACATAAAGGGAAATCAATGTAAATTTATTGAAATTTTCGTTAAAATATCTTCATTATCATTACAGATCTGAAAAAATATCTGGGTTTCGCTTAAAGTCTTATCGATACTAATATTATAAAGAAGCAACGCTTGTTTGTTAGTTTGTGTGTTTGTAGGGAGTAATTTCTGGAACCATCAAACCAATTTCTAAAGTATTGGTGGCAAATTGATGGTGACGGTCCTTGTTTGCCCCCTTGTTGTACCCCCAAGGGGGTACAGGAGCAAATCACGTTCTAAAAATGCGATATTTGTGTTACTGAAGGTTGTAAAAACTTGAAATTTGGCATGGTAGTTACTTATAACATGTAAATGCTCTCTAAGAACTGTTTGTAAAAAAAGGAAATTTTTTGTGAAATTTAAAAGGGTTAAAAATAAGCGAAAAGAGCTCTAAAAACTTTCTAAATTGCGATTTCTGTGAAATTGTTAAAGATAGAAACTTGAAATTTGGCGTGGTAGGTACGAATAAGATGTAAATGATCTTTACGGTCAGTTCCTAAAATTCCAAATTTAAAAGGGTGAAATGAGCAAAAAGTGTTCTAAAAATATTCTAAATTACGATTTCTATGAAACCTCAGGAAATACCAAACCAATTTCAAACGTAATGATTGCAAATTGATTGTAACAGTCCCAGCTCAAATATAGGCTATATTTCCAGGCTATGTATATAGGTCATTGCCAACAGGGGGTTGCAAAAGCAACAAATGCTCTAAAATTGCAATTTTTGCGATACTGAAGGGGCTAGGCTAGAAACTATAAATTTGGCATGGTAGTTACTTATAAGATGTAAATGCTCTGTAAGAATAGTTTTTAAGAAAACCGAAATTTAAAAGAGCAAAATGAGCGAAAAACTACCTGAATTTCGATTCCTATGGATTTGTAAAAGATAGAAAGTTAAAATTTGGTATGGTAGATATTTTCTAAGATGTAAATGCTCTCTAAGAACAGTTTCTAAAATATTCAACATTTGAAAGGCTAAAATGAACGAAAACATTCTAAAATCTTTCTAAATTACGAAAGTTTAGAAAGTTTTTAGTTTAGTTATGATTTTTATGGGATCTCAGGAAATATAAAATCGATTTCAAAAATAATGTTGGCAAACTGATACTGACAGTTCCTGTCGCAACATAAAATATATTTTATGTTGGGGGGTGGTAAACCATTAGACTTGAAACTTGGAATATATCATGATGGTTACTTTTAAGATGTAAATGCTTGCTAAGAATGGCTTCTAAAAAATTCAAAACTTCAAATGAAAACTGAAATGATCGTAAAAGCTTCCAATTACATTATAAATTATCATTTATTTAGAATTAGTTTTAATTCTTCTCATTAAATTGAGTCACATTTTTGCCTAATGTTGTGTAATAATGAAGTTTAGTCAAACTGTGGCTTAGTTAGTAACTTTTGAATTATAGCAGTATAATTTCCTGTAATGCAAAATAGGCTCACAAATACCACTATTTAGGCATATTTCAATTATGAGCAAAGACGCGGGTTTTACTAGTACCTTACTTTTTTCGCTGGATAAATGGATTAAGTTTGTGTATAAGACATAGATAGTAATTTTTATTAATTCTAAAAAAGCTTTCACGTTTAATGTCTGTCTTTTGAAACTCCTGCTCACAATTATGCATCTATACGTCAATGCAATTGCAATCAGTGATTCTTTCCTACAGTATCTCCCTGAGAGCAAGACTGCCTGGGGAAAATTTCAAGTTACATTACTAACCAATAAACTACAAACTTTAAATTTATGTACTCCAACCCTGAAACAAATGGTTCAAAAGACACACAGATTGCAATGATCTGTAAAATCACAATGAAACAGCTTTTTATGTTAATATCTTTACAATACTGTTTTCGTATTTCTTACTTTTTCAAAGTTTTTATGCACATAACTTGGTCTTAGAGATAACTGAGAGCAAAAATGGAAAATGCAAAAATCTAGAAAACATTTCTTTTACGTTTTTCTCTGGAATTTAAATTCCAGATGCTCCATTATCGTTCCGAATAGACAGAAACGCATTTAAAAAACTGTTGTCCAGTGTATAATACTCAAACTCAAAGTTTCTTTGCAACAGGAAATGACCACTTTTTTAGCCTAAGATGTCTTGAAAATGTGACAGCTGCCGTTTTTCAAAACAAATGACCAATTTTCACAAAACTGATGTATTTAATGTGCGTTTTCACAGTTTTAAATACAATACTCGCCATTTACTTGAATCACTTTTGTTGAGTATAATCAGGGGTGATTCTGAGTAAAAAAAAAAAAAAAAAATTCTGAAATTCACAGCAAATTTTCTGAAAAGTTACAGCAGCGGGGGGGGGGGGGGAATTCAATCCTGGCACTAACTATGCGTTTTTTCCGGGGCCTTTTGACGAAATTTACGTTTTTTCATGATCTAGTAACAAAATTTGTGTTTTTTCGTGATACCTTGACGAAATTTGCAGGGTTTTCGCAATCTTTTGACAAATGTGTGTTATTTTCGCGATCTTTTGACGAAATTTGCAGCGTTTTTAGCATTTTTTTGATGAAATTTACGGGGTTTTTTCGCGATCTTTTGACGAAATTTGCAGGCTTTTTCGCAATCATTTGGCGAAATTTGCGGGGTTTTTCGCGATCTTTTGATGAAATTTGCGGTTTTTCGAGATCGTTTGACGAAATTTATGGGGTTTTTTGCGATCTTTTGATGAAATTTGTGCTTTTTTTCGCGTTTCTTGGACAAAATTTGCTTTTTTTCCGTGTTTCTTTGACGAAATTTGTTTTTTTTTTTTTTTACGATTCTTGGACAAAATTTGCGTTTTTTCTGCGATTCTTTGACGAAATTTTTTTTTTTTTTTTTTTTTACGATTCTTGGACGAAATTTGCATTTTTTTCTGCGATTCTTTGACGAAATTTGCGGGTTTTTTTTGCTTTTTTGACGAAATTCGTGATTTTCTTGCAACCGATTGACAAAATTTATCTTTTCGGCAACCATTTATCAAAATTCGCGATATCTTTTTATGTCCAAATTTTCGAATTGATGACCAGTTTTCTTAAATTTTCCAAAATTCGGGATAGAATCACCCCTAAGCAGAATTTTATTCAACAAAGCCCGGATTCCAAATAAGCCAAAAAGTTTTAATATTAACTTTGGTTTTGATTCATTAAAGCGGCTAATTTGGGTCAACTAGTGATTCATATAAGCGGCAATCATACTAATTACTTTAGCTCTGGGAGGGGTTTTAACCCCCAAAACCCCCCCTTCGCTGCGCCAGTGTATTAGTTCTTGGATGGCTTGCTAATTTGGCACTTTTAGGTGGGTGAATGACAAATGACCTGTCTCTTTTTCTATTTAACACTTTCGACTATAAAAAGTGTTACATTTTCCCTATTTAAGTTTATTAATTTATCGTCTGCATTATTTTCCTATTTAAATTTCAATACATAAGTACAAAAATAACTTTTAAAAACGTATTAATTAAATAAATAAAAAGCATTTTAAATAATTTATATTCCGTTAATAAATTTATAATTATTAATTATTTACAGTAATAGTATTATAATATGCAATTAAATATCATTCTAATAATGCAAAGATCTTTTATAATATAAACATTACGGAATATCATACGTTAAAGTAACTTAATGCATTTCTAATAATGGCTAACTGCCAAAAATCTAAATTAAAAAAGTTATTTAATATTAATTATTTTATTCCCAAACCATTTTTATTGGATGCTACTATTTAATTCTAAGCGATTGCCAAAATTTCATTAATTTTAAACCGCAATTTAACGAGATATCTGCATTACAATATTTAATCACATCTGTCAGTTTTGAAAGCCCCGTGATTCATTTTTTTTTTCTCTGCTGCAGACAGCCACCTTTTAGCGTCTTCTCAAGAGGAAAACAACATCGTGACGTCACGCTGTTCTCCATCTTGAATTCGTATCAGGCAGAGATGTCTCTGTGACTCTGGTATGCGGGGGGAATGCAATTTCGATTGCGATGAAAATTGTTATCGATAATTTTGATTGCGGTGAAAATCGTTATCGATGCATCTCAGAAGTGTGCGTGCCAGTCGCTGATTGATGAATTTGATTTTAACATCGGTCCAACGATTCTTTGGGGCCATCTGCTTTTCGTCTGTCTGACTTGTCTACGATGTAGGATAGAAAGCAGTTGTGCGTTTGGGTCTCCGGCCTCAGACGAAGAAATGTTTCGTGAGGCATAACGTCCTTTTACGAACTGAGGTTCCTTTTCTTCAAACATCGCATATCTGTAATTCAACAAGTATAATGATATTCTCTCAATCAACAAAGTAGTACTATGATTGCATGGATCCTGACTTCACTTATCATTTGTACTAATCCGGATACCCACCTGAGCAGATAACGCTTGAAATTTTATCGCTGATAGAAAAAATATTGCTGATGGTCTTGGAAAATTCTACTCCTAGACCATATTTCGCTGGAACGCCTAAGAATTTGACATCACCTAGATCTTTTGCTGAACTTCTTGCTTGATGTGTTTCATCAACGTGGTTTCGTCACTGAAGTCTATCTCTTCTGCTATTATTCGTGTTGCTGTGGTATGAGGGACCTGTGAAATTAACCATAATCATCGGTGTTACTCAGATTTCAACTATCATCTTAAATCTGTATTTTCATCTCATGTATTAATATTAAACGAAGACTCTGAACTCTTATAATTAAAGAACATTCTCAGGAACTCACTTAAAAAGGATCGTCTGATAGGAATTGATTAATGGCTGTTTCAACATAATAATTAATTATGATCATGTATTTTTGTTAAAGCTAATTACAGGTGATTAATATTATATCTGCTTAGCCAAGCATAGTTGTGTTTGATGAAAATTAAATCATATTTACCTAATCTGAATTTCTATTTACTTCACGTCTTTATTACTTTTTATTTTTCAGCTTCCGTAACGAATTATATTGATAGTAACATTTTTCTTATTTAACTATTTTGATTATATTTAACTTTAATCTGAAAATTTTCTTTGGTTGCCAAGTAGCATTTTTTCGGACATGCTTTTACGATCATGGCCATAGGTGATGGTGGAATGGCATTTTGATTACCAGATATTTCAGAAGTATTTCTAATAGTAATTTTAATTTCTCTTTCCGGTATTTAATCTGTGATCCCGACATCAACTTTATTACAAAAAGTATTTATGAATTGAGTTTGTATGGCCATCTGTCTGTCTGTCTGTCTGTCCAAACTCTAACTCGCTTAAATATACTTGGATTGCCTGATTGATACAAGTTATTGATACAAGTAATTGATGTTTACCCTGACATGTTCGGTATTGAAAATGAAGTGCATAGCGTTTATACCTCCTTTACAGGGGCACTCAAAAGTATTCCGCTGCATTATGTTCTATGGGGAAAATCATTTGTGGCATATTGTAATAGGGTTACACTGTTTTAAACATAATGAAATTTATGTAATTATTCAGATGTACAAGGAGATACAGGGGTACTCAAAAGTATTCTGTTATATTATGATATGAAGAAAAAAACTGCTTGCGGCATATTTTAATGATGTTACTCTATTAAAAACATAATGAAATTGACATAAATTGCTGAGGTGCACTAAAATATACTTTGTGTAGAATGTGGGGTGCAAAGCATTTATCATTCATTTACAGGGTCACATAAAAGTTTTCTTTTATCTACTTGTCTTCAGGGAAAATCAATTCATATTTAATTGTACCCTATTTCAAATATTGTGAAATTGATATACGTTGGTGAGGTTTACTACATGATGCTTGTAGTAGAATATTATGTGCATCACATTTATCTTTCATTTATAGGGACACATAAAAATTTCGAATACAATGCTGTATCCGAAATATGGTCTGTTACTGAAGATTGCTGAAATGCGTTTTTAGTTATGATATGCATTTTTAAGTTTAACTAAATCTTTGCATGGTACGTGGTGTGCATAAATTTTATAGGCCAAATACATGGCTAGGGCTACACAAAAAAATTAATAAGCAATACTGAGAATACCGTGAATTACTTAAAGGTGTTTCCTAATTTGAGATATGCACTTTCAAGCTCAACTGCACTATTTTGCTTGTAGAATATAAACAAAATCATATACAGGGCAGTGTAAAGAATTGGATACATTGGCTCATTTGAATGATATGATTAAGTATTTTTAAGAGTGTTTTGACCCAAGTTAAATTTCAACTTAATATGCGATAGATGTAAAAAAAGCTATACATAATATACAGGGCCTTACAGAAGATTTCGAGTACGTTTTTGAAATGTGTTATGTGTTTTCTAAATTTTTTTTTTAGGTATTTTATTTAAATTATTAAACGGCAAAATTTTGTCAAAGTATTTTGGAAGAGTTGGCAAAATTTTCATAATCTATGCTTGATACATGATTTTTCTTTCTTGATTTTTATTATATTAGATTTTTGCAAGAATTATCTCATTCCATCAATAACTTCTCTTAATATATTTACAATACGTTAAAATTAATTTATTAGAAGTCAAAATTCAAAACTTTCTACTTATGCTACATTTTTCTTAATATTTTTTGGTAAAAGTGTGCATTTTAAAACTGTATTATTTATTCTTTTATTGTTTCAGTGTTTAAAATTGTCACCTAATTGATTCAGTAATTATAAAAATAATTATCTTTAGCCCCTTCGGCCAAGGTGTCTTATTAAACAACGTCCTGGTAGGACACGTTTTTTGATTAAGTATCATTGTCTCCTAAAAATTATTTTTGCTATTAGCTTCATACATTAATGATAATATATATTCCAATAAAGGACATATTCATTACTATGCTTTATTAATCATATTGACCAAACTTCACTGGTAATTATTAATAACTGGTAAATATGATTAATATACAATATTTATCAAATTTATCAAAAGTTGCGGTAATTATTAATAATAACCAAATTTATCAAATTAACCGTAACATATGTATAAACAGAAATTTCAGAGCAAATACTTAAAAAAAACCTATTGAAGTTAAACAATTTTAATACAAACACTCATGCAATGTATAGCATAATTTTTTCGAAAAGTTCTAGATCTAGATCATTAGGAAGCATTTAATAAATAATTTTTAAAAGAGTAAGATTTGATTGAAAGTTTCAGTATGCAAAAAAATACATTTTACAAAAGAACAGTCAATATTTTCTACATAAACAAGAAAATGCATACTGTGGGTGTTTTTAAACATTCAGAGGGAGACCGGTGTGTTTCTTCCAGTTTTGTTAAATTTAATATATTCTCAGCAATAGCACCTTTTGTAACAGTAGCCCAGGCTTCAGTGAGTTTACCCTGTAAATATTAAGTAAAAGCATTTTTCAATAAAAAAATAACCACAAAACATTTCTGATCACAAAGCAATAAACAAAATTAATGAAATAAAAAAATTAAATGCTTACTGCTGCCATATCTTTAAGTAATTGTATTATTACTTCAGCTAATTTACGTGCCATACAGCCTCTTAACCACCACCGGCTTCCAACATCGTCTCTAAAAATAGAATATCATATTTGTAAAGTAAAACTTTTAAAACCTGAAATCCATATTCTTCAAAAATCAAAGGAAAGAAAACTTAGAAATGTTTTTGCAAATAAAAATTCCAAATAACTTGAAACATTTTTCATTAAGAAAAAAACAAACAAACATGTAAATACAAATTATTATGTTCTACGTAATTCAAGCCGATAGTTTAATGTTTCTTAACATGTTTAAAAAAAAAAAAAAATCCTACACTTAGTAGGCCTTCATCTACAGCAAGGTTATCTAATATAAAAGATAGCATGGACCAAATAAAGTATATCTGACTTTATGTAAGCAAAAAAACACAAAAAACTTCAAAGCTTTCAGAAACTTAGATTCATTTTGAAAAGTACAATATAAAAGTAAATATGAGCAAGAAAAAAATATAAAAGAAGTTTTCTAATTGAAAAATGACATTTCTTTTCTTCATCCATCTTTTATGCTTTGCTTTTATAGAAATGTTAATTTGGAAATTATGACTTCCAAAACTGTTACATAATCAATGTCACTGAGGGTGAGGCTGGATCTTTTACAAAAGAGCTTACTTTCATAGCTTTTTGTAGAGATAAGTGATTCCAAATATAAAAATAATTTCTATTTCACATGCAAATTTTCAAGTATTTTCAAATCTGAATGACAAATGTGTGTAAAATTTGAGTACTCTAATTTTGCCCATTCTTTGCATCAAATTGTGCCTACAATAGATCTTTACTATTTCTATTTCTATGAGTTTAGTGCTAATTTTGCATTTATGGAGAAAACTGGGAGAAATATTCACTAGCTAAAACTGTAAAAACATTATTTCAAATGAAGTTCTAATTTTTCTCCCAATTAATATTATTATACTAGCTGGATCAGGAGTGTGGAATTACATCAATTTACCAACCATTGATAAATAGGTTTTCTGACAAGGTGAGGGAATTTTTAGGTAGTCTTTTAAAAACTGCAGGTTATACAAAATATACAAAAAACTTTTATATATTTCTATCCACTGGTCATATTTTGCATTCCAAATTTCAGAATGAAAACATGACATTAAGTTCTATCCTACATTAAACTTTCCTTTGGTGCATATCTTTCTTCAATTTTATGCAAAAACAATAATGAATGAATTTAAAAGAGAAAAAAAAAATCCTTGGCTGGTAAGGTTTTCTGAAAATTTCCCACCCTTGAGCTGGACCACAAAGATGTTTTTGGAAAGCTGGAAATTTGATACACAATCTCTATGATGCTGTGTAGTTATTTTTTATTAAAATTTTTAATGAGAGATGCATTTATCTCTGTTACATCTTTAATTTACTAGAAAAGTGCATGCAGGACCTGTACAAAATTGAGCTGAGTGAGAAAATTCATTCATTTAATGTTGTCCAGCAGACATTGATAATCTTATCTTGAAGCGAACATTAACACATTCACAAAAACAACATACCTGTAATACTTCTGGTAAAAATCTTGATTGTCAAAAACTAAGACTAGTGGTAGAGAAACCGGAATCATTCTTCGTTATTAAAATTTGTATTGTTGGTTTAAATATATTATGCTGTATTCTGTTTTATAATTCCTTTGAAAAGAAAGTATTTTTTGTTCAATAATGATCCATTTTCATAACAAACTGTGTTAACCATCAATGGAGGCCTTCCGGTTAAAGTAAATGAGGATGCAATAACCTAAAAATACAGCGATCACCGATGGGGAGAAATTTGCATTTTACAATCAACGTTATAGACATCTAATTAGCTCTCATTACCCCTTTTATTAGGCATCTCTCTAATACACCTTTTAAGCATATATTATAGTTAGCTGATTGGAATTATTTAAATCTTAGTGATCGTTTCGCTTCTGGGAATTTGGTATACCTGAGGGAAACATCTCAATCATTAATCTTCGTAAAAAAAAAAAAAAAAAAAAAAAAAAAAAAAAAAAAAAAACTTAATCTACTTGCGCTGTGTGTTTTTGCAGCACCAATTTCCCTTTGAAGCTGCTGACTAAAAATGCTTAAATTAACAATTAACAAAATTAAACAGACACATGAATCATTTACTTACACTTATTTTGTTTTATACACAAACAATAACATTTATTTAGGTAAAAAAAAAAACACAAATATACAACACAAACACATATAATATACTGAATGATTTTCATTGGAAACAATTGAATTCATATAATATTTTGAATAACTTTCACTTTAAACCAGTAAATGATATTCTGTCTTTAATTTACTGACAAGGGTAGGCAAGGGCATACTTCAATTTAAAATGGTATAACTCATCAATTTAACTGGCAGAAGGGAATTAAATAAAATGTACCTTTTGTGACAGGAATCATAACTTGTTAGGGACATTAGCACTTTGGTGAGTATCTATATCAAGAGCCCATATTAAGAGGGTACTAGCTTCCATTCAGATTTCATTCTACAAAGAACTACAGCACGCTGATGTGAGAACTGGTAGAGACCATCTTCTTTTTTTGGAAACACTCTTAGCAAAACATTTTTTTAGAATGCCTTATTTTTTTCTTCTTGTTGTATTCCTCTTACACTTGATTTTTTAAAATTTATTCGTCTCTTTTATTATTTACTCTTCTCAGCATCTAATAAGGTCTCATCTGTTGCTTTCCCCTCTGCCGTTCTTGTGATTTAAATGGTCGTTTTTGAAAATTGTATGCCCTGCCTCTATGTCTGTACTACCCACTCATTATCTTCCAGCTGTGTGTCCTGGAGGGAAAGCCTCTAGTCCAGTATCATAAATCGAAAGTCCGAACGTTGTCGTAAAACTGTCCGTTCGTAAAATTTATTTGTTATAGTTCTGCTTATTGGTAAATGGCGATTGTAAAATGTGTCCAATAATGATTTTTACTACTGGGTGGTCTCCTGAATGCTGGGGTTTTCTCTTTTTTTTTTCTTTTAATTCAATGGTTTTGATGATGTGTATTTTAATCACATCAATCACAAATAATGAAGCTCTGTGAATTTGCACCTATAAATCATTAAAACGATAATCAGAAATATTGATGTTGTTTTGATATAATCATTGTAAAATCCATCAGCTTTATAAATGAGAATTTACATTTCATTTGCTATGTGTAACAGAAAAATATGATTTCTTTGACATATCAAATATAAAGAGCAGAAAATTCAATCAAGTTTCATAACATTTAGTGAAATTCAATTCCGTATGGTATCACTTTTAATTGGAAACTTACCTTTTCATTCATAAAAACTTAATCTACTTCTAGAATGATTACATGACAATGATGCCATTTTTTAGATACTTACAGTCATGAAGTTTTGTATGTAAAAGGAGAAACATTAAAAAAAAAAATCCCTATTTAACCACTTCAACGGCTGCCCCGAGTTAAAAACACTGTTTCCCTATACCCGTCGCCAGTGAAGTGGTTAAAGAAATCTTCTTGATCCTGATTATTTCGATCTATAATTATTCCTCAAGGACATGATTTATATCAGATATTTTTTTCTACAAAAACCATCACGGCTATGACATCTATCACTGTGCTGGATTAGATGGTCAATGGCCAAACAGTTTAGAAGTTTTAGATTTACAAAGAAACCATTGGAGTCGTTGCAAAAAAAGCTTTGCTTCACTCATCTACAAAAATGTAAAATTACCTGATTTAACTGCCAATCCTTTTATTTCCATTGAAAAACTAATAATTCTAAGATTTTATAATGGAAATATTAATTATTATTATTACATCTTCATTTTTAAAAAAATCTATCAATAAAATTTTGCTTGGTTTTTAGAAGAAAAAAAATTAAATCAGTATTATTAACTATCTTCTCACGTGTTTTACATAATAACATATTTTTTAATATAAGAGTACTTTTCGTTTTGTGTAATACATTATCATAGATTTAATAGAAATTTATATTATTTTCATAAACATAGCGTTCTTATAATTAAATTTGGAAATACATTTTAGTATAAAATCTTCTGTCAAATTGTATTAAACTGGAGTGCATGTTTTGCTTATAAAACATTAAGACAAAAAAGAAGAAAATTTCATATCTTCTCATTTTGCACACTACCGTGCATTTGGAACTCTATGCTACAAGTCTGTATAGGCCGAAATTTCCAGGCCATGGGTGGCCTGACCATTGCAAAATATTTAATGGCTCGGGACAGTACAAAAGCTAAAAATTTGGCCTGAGCAAGGCCTGAATGAATTTCTGCTACTAACTTATCCTACAGTTAAAATAATTCAAAAATCTCACTTACTCATGCATAATTTTATTTTCAGATTATGTTCGAAATTCGTGGAAAGCAGAATAATAGCAAAATTAATGACCACTTAGACAATTACGCACATAAACACTGAGTAAAAAAACTTGACGTAAACAGTTACATTCAAATGAAGATTCAGTAAGAAAATCAATGTATTTTAAAATAAAAGAAAATGGTGATAAAAGAAAATAATAATTTTAAAGCTCTACAAAGAAAAAAGAAGTAGATTTTTTAAAATATTTATTTTTTAAAGTATTGCCAGCCCTCTTAAAGCAGTAACCCATTTTATTGTTTAAAATTTAATTCCCAAATAATAAATTATAGCATGAAAACCCCAGTTTGTTTATGTTACAAAATATACATGATGAAATTCTTGATCATGATAGAAAAATTTTATTACATTCCTTACTGCAATAAGAGTACTGTGTAACATTGTCATTTATTTTGATGATGTCATTTCTTAGGGTTCTGTGCTTAAAAAGTAAAAACGGAACCATTATAAGATCACTCCTGTGTCTGTCTGTCACAGCCATTTTACTCATAAACTATGGAACATGGAAAGTTAAAATTGGAGGTAAGTAATAAAGCCTACTGACCCACTTATTTACAGATTATTAAACATTCACAAATATATTTAGGAAAAATGTAATGGGCTTAATTAAGTTACTTAAAATAAAAAAATAATAAAAAAAATCCTTTGTTTGTATATTGTGTGAAAGCTGTTGTAACACTGAACTCAAAAATACATTTCTTTTAATTTTAGGTATTATATTTTCAGAGATATCATCGAAAATGTAGTGCAAAAATATGCTAGGCTTGATTTTGATTTGAGATGTATATAACAAAACCCATCTGTCTAAGTAAAAATCTCATTTACCTCAACTGACCTATGTTCAACCATTGCATATGTAATATATATGAAAAAGCATAGCTGGGTATACCACAAACCTTGAACCAAGATTCAACAAGGCATTAGCATGATCTTTGTTTACAAATAAACCCAGCCCAAATAGCAGAATGCATTTGTTTTTTTCTACTCATCGTTGGTCAAAGTTTGAAAAATATTAGTCATTATTTTCTTACGCAATTCTTACACTTTTCTAAATACAATTACTTATACCCTTCAATTTTATATAGTTTATAATAATACTTTTCGATAGATTGTAACACTTTACTGTTACATTAACAACTTATAACAACCGTTACATTTGAATAACTTTTTTTGATTTGCCGAATTACAGACTGCTGAGCTAAAGTTCCATAAGTGGGTGTGTCACCAAGCTTGACAAAAAAGAATGGTGATGCTGGGGGAAAAATGTGGTGGTGGTTTTGAATGTTGCAAGACTATGAGAGCAATTATCTGTCAAGAAATTTTTGCATATTTAGAGAACATTTTTAAAAGTGCCTGTAGAATATTTAGAAAAAATATATTCAAATTCATCAACGCAATTAGTTTTACCAAAATAAGGGTATTTTTATGCTAGCCAGGCAAATCTTGCCAATAGGTACTTTTCTGTTATCTGGGTGCAAATCTTGTCAACAATTTTTTTCTTGCCAATAACAGTTTTTATTTTTCGAGTGTGCAAATTAGAAACAATACTTTGATAATACAATAAAATGTATTACTTTTATAACTTTTTACCGCACTATTTAATAACTTTTAGTAGTATAATGTTCTTATATTATTTTTTAAAAATTAAGGAGCACAAAATTTTTTAAAAAAGAATTGTTTCTCACTTATTGTTGATAAACGTTGATGTTTGGTTCAAGTGATTCAATTATAGCTTTTATTGTCATTAAAAAACTTCCAAAAATTTAGAAAAGTACCTTGATTTACAACTTACTTGTAACCAGGATGTAAATAAATCAGGATTTTTTTAGAAAAATCAAAATAATTGGATTTTTTTTATTTAAATCAGATTTTTTAAAATTTAAATTGTATTTCTATGATTTTTTTTCCCCAGCGTTCAAATACTGAATAGCTACCAAGAGTTTTAGGTTTCCAAAACAATTAAAACACTAATTGCTAACATAACCTATGATTTTACACTTTAATTAACAAAATTATAATTATTAGTTAGTAATTATAGAAATTATAAAAACAGCAAAGTAGTAGTTTGATTAGTTAGTATCATAAAATAATGTTATATACATTAATATTGTAATAATTATGTAAAACTTTATCAAATACTAGTGATATTTAACATTTATTAAAATTATTAATAACTGCATTTAATATTAAATAGTTAAGTAGTTATTAAACAATTAACTCTCTAATTAGGAACATATATTTTTAAATAAATTATTAAAATGATAATTAACAATGTAGTATTCATTTTAGAAAGAAAAAGGGGCAGGATGCTAGTTCCAAAAAAGGGCACTATTTCATGAGGAAATATATTAGTAATGTGCTTAGTAATGATATAAGAAAAAAATAATAATTTTTAGTACGATAAATAAAGTGTCTTTAATTTTTAATAATTTTATGAATTACAAATTGAAAAATACAATTAAATAACAACATGTTTTAATAATACCCTGTTTTTCTAAAGAAATAAAGTTCTATTATTTTTGCTAAAGAAATAAAGTTCTGTTATTTTTGCAAGAGCTTGGGCACATGAATTTAGAAATACTGTTGAATGGGGAAGTTTTCTAAGAGAAATCTCTGGCTACAACTACAGGTGAATTTAACTATTTTTTTAAGGCAGGGTGCATTTTGCCAATTTAAAAAAAGGCAGGGTGCGGCAACCTATAAAAAAATGGCCTAGAAGAAACAGTAAGTAATTACAGATAACTGCAAATAAGTAATTTCATTAGTTATTAGCACAAATAACAAAACTAACATATTATTTGCAGCTCATTTTGCATTTGTACTTAAAAAAAATTACTCTTCATCACCAAAATCTAAACTTACACACATGCATGTGTATGATAACAAAAAAAAATTATGAAAGTGAGTTAAACCCATTCATACACACATACAGAATAAATATAAAGATAGCCAGTTATATCAGAAATCCTCAAACTATTTATATAACAGCATTATTACCTCTCAGTGGGGATTATCAGCTTTCAATGGTTAATTTTTTTTTCTTTTTAAGAAAAGTTTTGCTGCCTTTTCAATCCCTAATTATTATCTTTCATTTAGTACATATGAGTTAGAAATAGAAATGGGAATGCTTGGAAAAAACCGGAAAAGTTGGGTAAAAACAGTTTTTTTCCATTTTTTTTCCGAAGGCTTATTTTTCAATTTTTCCAAACTGGAAAAATTTAAATTTCATTTCATTTATAAAATAATGTATTCAAAAATTTGTAATAGCTACATTCTGATATTTTTATTTTATTTATTTTTATGTTGTCTCACAAGAAAACATTAATGTGAGAAATCTGATCTACACGAAGACTTGAAAAGATCCTTTAAAGGATCCTTCACATTTTTTTTTTCTACTTTGAAACAAAAAACCCTTCACAAAATTTCTCTTAAAAATAGCATTTCAAAAAATTTTTATCTCCAAATTGAATCTTTCACAAATGCAATGATTGAACAAAAAAAATCTCATGTCATATAACAGCTCAATCTTATCAAACTGCATGTATATATGTATGAAGAACTTTATTAAAAAATGTCTAAATAGGAATCGTATAACGGTAATTTCAAATTCACAAATTCTGATTACATTTTGTACAAGTATATACAAAAGTTCACAATTTTACAAAAACAGGATTACATGAAAAAAAATCTAGATATATGCCTGGTTAATATATCTATATATAATTAAATGCAACTTCTCTTGTTAAAAATGAATTCATGTGCAAAATTATTTCAATAGTATGTTGATTAATGGAAATGGTAAAATTGAAAATTTAACATAAAATTTGAAACATGCATTTATTTTTAATGCCATAGCTGCAGTTATTCATGTAATCGGTAATTAAAAAAATATATATTTAACTAGTTAAAAAATAATAATAACAGCATGCATTTGGCATTAATTACTCTTTTCAAGCTCTTTTCCTTAAATATAGATTCTCAGACTTATCTAACTGTACATATTTTTTTATATATAAATGTAGATAAATAAACTTTTTGAAGAAAATGTAAACAACTTCCTGTGCAAAATTGTGTTGAAGGAAGTTTTTATACTTAAAAATACCATCTGTTTTTATAACGTTACCTAATATATATATATATATATTACTTTCATATTAAAGAGAAGAGAAACAAATTTTTTAGTTTTCATTTTTTCAAACTTATTACAAAATTTATAGTTAACTTTATTAAAGTCTTCATTCCAAGTCAGAATCTGAATTAGCTGATTCTGCATTGCTGACACTGTCTGTCTGAAGTCTGAACTAAATGTGTGGAAAGTATGCATAAAAAGTTTTGGTTTAGTTTTATAATACAAGTCTGCAAAAAAATAATTTTTTTTCAGCTGCATGGGATGTATATTTGGTCATTTGTGTGTGTTTTTTTTTTTTAGTGCGCTGAATCCAAAAATGACCTCCATTTCCCTCCGTCACATACAGTATTGTTGCAAAACACGGGGAGTTTACATTAGAAAAGAACAACTGCAATGAAAAAAATCAATACTTTATTGCAAGCAACTATGTTCCAAATTATACTTTCCCTCTTGACTACACTTTGCATTTCAGTAGTTGTATGAATCATAGTAGCAGCTTATGTCTGTCTGTAACTGCTTCTGTTCGTTTTTCAAATTCCTTGCATTTTCTATTTGTAGTACTGTTTTTTTGTAGTTTCTACCTCGAGTCTCAGTCTTAGTTAGAAATATGAAATTTAGCATATGGAAACATTTCTTGGATATGGTTTTTACTCAAGAATAGGATAACAGATGCTAAAAAGAGAAATTTTATGCTTAATTAAATTAAAAGCATCATTTTTTGCGAGAAAACTTGATGTGATTTTTTTTTTTGCCCGGTTTTAGTGAGTAAAAATCTAACAGTCAATAAATCCTATGCTGGTTTTTGGTTGCAGACCTGTGTAATCCAAACTGAAACTTAGTTTTTGTTTGAGTTTAGCTTTAGACTATAAAACTAAATCAAAACTTTTTATACATACTTGGTTTGAGTTTAGACTGGAAAGCTATACCAAAACTAAATATATTTTTTACGGGAAATGAAAATTATAACTGTAGAAAGAAAAATGTAATATTGTAAAAATATACATTTTTTAAACAATGGAAGATTTGAATACTGATATTTATAATAATGACAGAACTGCAACAATTTGCTTCTTTAAACTAGCATCATTTATGTAGAATAAATGTCACTCAATTTGGGGAATACATGTACTTCTACTCTGGGTCGGTGTCTAGAAGTAATCAGTCCAGGCAGATTTTTGAGGAAATCTTAACACTTTAATATTCTTGGATATTTGATGAAATATTTACAGATGGGGTATTTACATTTAACATGAAAAATATAGCTGGCCGGGGACATTCTGCTTTACCCAGGTCTGCTGACCCGGTATTCGGTCGAACAACGATGTTTCAGGACGTCTGTTCACAAGCACAGTCAAATGTCGTCCCTTTCTTTCTCTCAAATTTGATTGTAGGTTCAGCAGTTTTTTGTAGACTCAGAGGTTGAGGTGGATCGTCCAGAGTCTCATCTAAAGAATGTGCTAGACTTTGCAGTGCAGGATTCAAATTCTGTCACCACAAATTCAGCCTACCTGACAGGGCTGGGTCCTCCCAGTCACCATCTACTTTATATACCTGACTGGTACTGGACTACTTTTTCCAGAATGTATAATATACCACAAAAAAAACACAAAAACAATATAAAACAAAATAATAGTAAAATCAACCACTAAATAATGATGATCAAAAGTTATCAGTCCTTAACTAACGTTTTTAGAGTTTGATAAATAGTAAAGTTTTTCTGCTTGTCACTTGGATGCAGTTCTTTTCTCAGTTTATCCATAATAGTAAAAAAATATCAATAACACACAGTTTAAAAAAAAAAAAACTATATATATAAAATCACTTAAAACACAAATATTTCGTCTTAGACAGTAGAAGTCCAAGGCTTCATGTGATCTGCAGCGCTTGAGGTCGCATTTGAACCCTCTTAGGGTGTTCCAAAAAAATTTTTTTTTGAAAAGTGACATGCATAGGGGCTTAAATTGTGAGAAATGATGAGATAAACACATTGTAAAAATTTGAAGTTTTTATTTTAATAACAACTGACCTCTCAATAAGCTTAAAGATTTCATAATTGTATTTTTTAAGCTTGCCATTATACCATGGAAATAATTGCAATAACGCATTAATTTTCCTCATAATTTCCTCTATCTATGACACCACACAGTACGTAATGGAAATATAGTTTATTAAAATCTTTATTATAAATCGCATAAAGTAAAGTGAAGAATAAAAAGTGCAAAAATGGAAGTGAAGTGAGGTATCTAGTATTTCCTTAGAATAAGCGTTATTTTAATGATGTTGCAATTGCACATAGTAGAAATATATAGTTTATTAAAACCTTTATTATAAATCACTTAAAGTGAAAAGAAGAAGAAAAAATTTTAAAAAACGCAGTAAAGAGAAATGCCTAGTATTTTTAGAGAAAGGAGCTTATTTCATGTTGGTTGGTTACATGTTCTGAAATCTGAATTATGATGTTCCAGTTCAATTTTTAATACTTTCTTTATAACATGTTTCCTCACAATTACTGTGAAAATTGATGAAATTGTTGTATCAAATACAAATTTAAGCAATTTGTTTTGTCAAAGAAGACGAGTGACATATCTCCAGTAGAAAAACCAAAAGTAATAATGTGGTCTTCACATCTGATTTCCATTTTTCATAAAGAACTTTATAACCAATTATTACCAACTACTGGTCAAACATTACATCGTTTGTACATGATGTTAAATTCAAGCTTCAACATACTTTAAAAATTATTTTGTTTATTGCTTTCGAAAAAATGCACATCAATTTGTAGATTTTCGAAATGAATGCCAAGTTTTTAAAAGTTTGACAGGTTTGAGAAGTTACTTAACTTTTTCCTAGTTTCTAGAATTTTACATATATGCTTATATCATTAAACCTCATAAAATAAGAGGGTATGCAATATCAAAATAAAACATCTTCATGATCAACTAGAAGTGCAGAAAATGATTACGTGTCATGAGGATAAATTGTTTGTACAGCGCGAACATAAGAAGCATCATAACCTTATAATCATAGCTTCTGCTGTATTTGACTTATTTTCCCTTCACCAGGAATCAGCACCTCAAATTGCTATTTTGGGCAGGCCCGGACTGGCCAGGTCGGCTAGTCGGCGATCGCCGAGGGACCCCGGCTCAAGGGGGCCCCGGAGGGGCCTCCAAAAGTAGATATACTAGTTCATAACTAGTTACATCAGAATAATTCTTTTTCCCCGTAAGTTTTCTGTAATCTTATGTATTTACAATAAATTTTAAGCAGTTGCCAGTTGATTTTTGTGTATGGTAGCCTATGTAAGGGTGCCTCGGAGGGGGCTCCAAAAAGGGATATACTACTTCATAACTAGTTATATCAGAATAATTTGACTTTCCCAGTAATTTTCCCGTAATCTTATGCATCTGCAATCAATTTTAAGCAGTTGCCAGTTGTTTTTTTTTTGTATGATAGCCTATGTAAAGGGGCCCCAGAGGGGCATCCAAAAATGGATATACTAGTTCATAACGAGTTACATCTGAATAATTATTTTTCTCTTAAGTTTCCCGTAATCTTATGCATTTACAATAAATTTTAAGCAGATGCCATTTGGTTTTTGTTTAGGGTAGCCTATGTAAGAGGGCGCCGGAGGGGCCTCCAAAAATGGATATACTACTTCATAACTAGTTGCATCAGAATAATTTTACTGTTTTCCCGTAATCTTACGCATTTACAATCAATTTTAAGAAATTGCCAGTTTTTTTGTTTATGGTAGCCTATGTAATAGCGTCGGTGGTGGCTTCCTGTCGTTAGTGAAACGAAGGAGGTGTACTGATTTATTCATCGCGTTCTATGCCGTACTTATAGGCTCAGGTTTAGAGCACATCGCGACACTGTCTGATTGCAACAGCAAAGCCCCCCCCCCCCTCTACGGAGATTCACTGCTCATGCTCAATTTCTGCTGAAAATAGTAACCAGGGTTGGCAAGACAGCTGAAAAAAGTCGCCAAAATTTTTTTGTAATTCCTTCAATTCGCATATACTCTGCTGCATTTCGTAGAAATCTGGTTTTTAAAAAATGCTTTTATTCTGCAAATGAAAAAGTAAATTGCCCTATTTTAAGTTGTACAAACTATGGCTGAGACTGTTTGAATTTAACTGCAACCTCCTAAATGCTTCGTATGTTCCGCGTTGTTGTTATTTTCGTGCTTACGAAGCGAGATGTAAGTTCATGCTAATATTCCTAACTTAATATCTAACCTTTGATTATTAAACTAACATTTAACTTTAAATTGTGTCACAAACTGCTCAAGATGTAGCTGTAAGACTTTTAGAAATAACAGTAGTCGATGATTCATGTGGATTGACTTTGTACGAACTTATAAAATCAGAATTAGCCATGTGTGATATTGCAACATCAATTATTATTTTGTGTTCATTTGAAAGAGCAACAAATATGAAAGGCTGCGATAATGGATCCACAAGTTTAGTTTAAAAAGGAAAAAATGATTTATTTACACTCACTGTACTTAACTTGGTAGTAGCTGATTCAACAGTAACGTTGCTCCTAAAAGAAAACTTATTTAGTTGGTGTAAGAATCTGTCGTTTTTCTAAGTTTATCTAAAAAAAAGAATGGCCGTATGGGAGAGGGAAACAAAAAGAAAGCATATTACACATGAAAAACTGCACAGGTTGCAAAACAATAGGAGCCACAAGATGGAGGAGCAAATAATAAAACTCTTTCTTCTATTATCGATAAAGGAATTTTAAGACGTGAGGAAAGTGTAAACACAGGGAAACTATTTCATTTTATTACCGTTTTAAAAGAAATGTCAAATGGAAGTTTTGAATGTAAATCTAAATTCGTGGCAAGAAATTTGATTAGTAAATAGTCTAAATTTGAAAACCTATTAATGTATATTGTTTTACTAGATTAATTCCTTCTTACATCTCTTCAAATTATTTACAAAGTAAAACTATAAAGTAAGGAGTATAACGTAAGGAATAAAATACTATAAAGTAAGACTATTCTACAACCTGGAACTTTGTAACAGAAGCTGCTTCAACAAGTAAGGGATAAAAGGAGTGATAATTAAATACTTTCATGTTCTGTATTCAAAAATAAAATATTATGCAAGTACAGGTAATAGCAAATTAGAAGATAACAGTATTTATGTAGAAGTCGGGTAATGCCTGTTGAAAAATCAATAGACGAAGTTCCTTGAATCTCAACTGCTCTAAACTATAAATTGGTCTTTTTCAGTGTTTTAGATTATGCCAATACAAGTATCGAAGGAAGATTTAGTCGATTGATTCGTAGTTAGAACAAAAGAAAATTAATGAAATCGTAATGCTTTATATAGTTTTCCAACGGAAGTCCTTTGTAGTATTTCTAAACTTTGTAAAGTTGAAATAAATCAATTATTGATAGAGCTGAAATAGTTTGTAGATCAATATGAAAGTTTTACAATAGCTGAAAAGAATAACATTGAAAGAAAACAAGACAATCTTTGAATGGAGCTGAAGAAATCTGTGAATATGACGATGTGGAATCTGAATTTGAAGAAGACAAAAAAATTTATGGTTACTTCTCTGACAAGAAACAATGTTTTCTGTGCTTTTCTGTTATTTTTTAACTCTCACACAATCTTGAATGTTTACCAACCTGTTTGTAGCTTACAAGTTTGTACTAACCATACCTTGTGGAAAAGTCGTCTGTGAAAGTGTGTTTTCTAAACTTAAAATAGTTAAGAATCGACTTACAAGGAGAGGGCCAACCTTGTTAATCACAGATTTTGATTATTTTAATATATGTTGTAGGGTATAGACCCCTTAGTCTGAGGTTCAACGGATTTTATACAACACTCGTTAGTTCTTGAGAAACCGGGGGGTCTAATATTAGTACACAACTTAAATACTTACTTTGAAACGAAAAGGGAAGGTTGGGCGTAGCTCAGTTGGTACGGCGTTTATTGGCTGACCCGCGGACCTGGGTTCAATACCCGAACTCGCTACATTTTTTGTCTTTCTCATTTTTTGTTTTATAAATATACTTGTAATTATAATTTAATAATTTCAATTAAAAATTTTAATATCGTACATTAATTATAATGTTAACAAATTTAAATTTAAATTTATCATTTTTTATTTTGAACTATTATTTCTCATCCTTTAAAGACATTTAAAAAGAAATTGGATCTATTATTGAATAATAAAAATTCCAAAATCGTTAGAAACCTGTTGTGGTGCCATCTAGTTATGATAAAATAAAACATATTCAAATAAAATAAAAATAAAAGCAGAAAGAAGATAGAGGGGAAAACGAAATATTTGAAAGCGCAAGCATACATATTACAAATTTAAAAATCTTTAATATGCAAAAAATCCGTTGTAATTTAATTCTGATGCTAATTTTTAATATAATTATGTTTGTTACTTTAAAAACAGAATAATAGTATCATCGTATTGATTTCCCTTGTTAAAGCAATGAATAAATGATATTTCTTTAAAATCACGAATTGACACAATTGTTCAATATCATTGCATACATACTGAATATATGAAATACATTTTAAAAGTGATTTTTAAAAAATTATCAGTTTTACGATGTTTTATACAACTATTTAGTTAAAAGTAAAAAAATTAAATAGGTTAAAATTACAATTGAAATACAATAGTATAAATTTTACTTGACAATCCGATTATTAAGTTATAATTACAAGTGTATTTATAAAACAAAATATAAGAAAAACAAATTTAGTGCTTTCGGGCATCGAACCAGATCCCGACGATCAGCCAGCAAACGCCGTACCAACTGAGCTACGCCCAACCTATACTTGTTGTTACAAAGTTAGTATTTAAATCATATACTAATATTAGACCACAAGGTTTCACAAGAACTAACGAGCGTTGTATAAAATCCGTTGAACCTTAGACTAAGGTGTCTATACCCTACAACATATATTAAAATAATCAAAATCTCTGATTAACAAGCTTGGCCCTCTCCTTGTTAGATCTACTATAACCCCTTAACGGTCGCATTAAATTACGGTTTAAAAATTCAAATTGCTTATTGGCACCACTTTTTTGAAAAAAAGTATTCACCTTATTTAATGACAGGTAAAATGATACCATAATAAAGCCGATTACACTATTTTATAAAACTGGTGGGAATCAAACAATATGAATAAAAGACACAGCCCGTGAATATCACGGGAGCGAGAATTAAGGGGTTAAGTCAAATCATGTCTAATCTTCTTTTGTAGAAATAGACGTATTTTATAATTTGGATAAAGATGCTCTTATATATGACGTAACCAGGATCAGAGAATAACTGGCCAAAAAGTTGCTTGGTTAGTAAACAGCCATTCACAAATTTCATAACCTTTCTTAGTTCGCTGTATCTGTACCAAGGTATAGTAGTCATTTTTCTCTTTGTTATAAAATCTATTTTACAAATTGTAACAAATAAATCAAAATTAAATAGGACATTATTTTTTTTCAATATGGCATGTTCGGTATTGAAAATGAAGAGTGTAACATTTCGATTCATTTACAGGAACACTCAAAAGTATTCCGTTACATGACGGTCTCTGGAGAAATATCGTTTGCGATGCATTTTAATGATATTACACATTTTTAAGGATATTGAAATTTATGTGTAACACTGAGGTGTACTACAAAGCTCTTATTGTAGAATCTGGTGTGCATATAATTTATTGCTCATTTACAGGGACACACAAAAGTATTTGGCTACGGTACTGAATATGAAGTATAATTGCTGTAAGTGTGTTTTCAGTCGTGGTATGCGATTTAAAACTTAACTATTTTTTGCATATTACTTGGGGAATATAAGTTCTATGGATCATATACAGGGCTATACAAAAGATCTCAAGTGCATTTTCATTTATTGGCGGACATTGCTGGGGAAAATTTTTTAACTGCACTATGCATCTAATTTAACAGACTTTTAGCATACAACGTAATATACATACAAATCTACAGATCATATAGAGGGTTGCACAAAAAATTCGGATATTTTTGCGATTGTTGATGGTAATTTCAGTAATTGCAGAACAGCTGTATTATGCATTTTCTAAATTCTTCATTTAGACATCTTTCACCTTAATAAACTGTAAAGTTTTATTAGAGTTTCTTAATGTGTTGGAAAATATTACATAATCTTTGCTGGACGCAGGATTTTTCGTTCCTGTTAATATTTACTTAGGTATTATTGTAGGATTTAGATTATTATGGCTTCAACAGAGTCATTTGGTTGCCTAAAACTAAAGATATTTTGCCTCTCATTTTTAAGTTACAAACTCCTCGTAATTAATTAGTATATTTATTTTTTCAAATATGGAACTAGTTTAGGTACTGTATATAAATAATATAAATATTTATTATGAAAGTAAGTAAACTACAACAGAAGAAGATTATTTTTTTACTCGAGTGTTAGGGTCTATCAAAAATATTTTCGTGTTTAGGATACCTCTATATCTATATGAAAGGCTAGATGGCACTATCTTATAATTAACGATCAGTGCAAAATGATATATTAAAGAGTATATGTTCATCCATATTATATTACGCTAATATCTGATCTTTTATCTATTTCTAGGTTATATAATGGCTGATACAAATAGTGAAATATTATCCATCTTAAGACATTATTTTAAAATTGGTCATAAAGTTGCTGAAGCATCTCGTAAAATTTGAGAAGTTGAAGGGGATGATAGGATCCGTAAACGTACGGTCCAAAACTGGTTCAAACTTTTTAAGGGAGATGACATGTCACTTAAAATGAAACCCAGAAGTGAGAGGCAATCACTTGTTAATCTGGAAGACCACATACGTCTCGCAATAAAGTAGAAGAGCTTGACGGAATTGAACTATTACCACATATACCACATAGTTCGGACCTTGTTCCTTCGGTCTGTCACATGTTCCATTCTATAGCATCATTTTTGGGAGAAGACGCTTGTGTAATATTGACAATCTGGAACGGGGTTTTCTAGGCTTTTTTGCTTAAAAATCCAAAGATTGGTATCAAAATGGTATTGTTCAACTTTCAGGAAGATGGAAAGAAACCATAGAATTTCATGGTTTATATATTGATTTGTGATACGTTTATTTTATGTGGAGATATGGCAATAAAAATTTCATTGTGAAAACGAAATTACATTTATACAACCTAATATTTTCCAAGCGACAAAATACCTAAATGTAGTTTTTAGGCACGTAAGCCTAATTTTCAAAAAATAAATATTCTAATATTGTATTCCATCTAAATTTCCCGGTAAGGGGCCCCATTTCAATATCCAGCCGAGGGCCCCCAAAGGCGCCAGTCCGGGCCTGATTTTGGGTAGAATTAAGGATTACTGGCCATGATAAATATTGCCAGCTATACAGCAATTGATAAGGATACTGATGGTTGTGTTTTAACTGAAGATGAAAAACACTAGCTACAAATAAACAGAAGTGTCATTATAGCCTTCCTTTACAAACAGTCACAGAAATATTCAAACTTGTGATGATTATCTGAAGTTCATAAAACTAACCCGGGATGGCCACCCAGGGAAACCCAGAAAATGCTTTAGAATTTTAGTGCAGTCCCTGGCATAAAACTTACCCTTACTACTTTGTGTGAAATCACATCACAATTTCTTAAAGGAAAAAGCAAAGTTACATTCAGCCCTTCTGGTGCATACCATCGTACGCGGTGGATAACAAAAAGAATTTCTTCCATTAAAAAATTTCGCTTTCATGAGCAATTCAACTTCATGAAATATGAGGTATGTGTATTAAAACGCACCTGTTTATCGCGACAATTTATATAAAAGCGTGGTCCTCTGTACCTTTAAGCTGTAGTGCACCTTAGAATGATTTGATTCTCTTAAATCTCTGGAATTATTTTTAAAAAATAGACAATGAACTGGCAAAAAAGTTCTTGATAAAACATAAAAGAAAACTTTGGTACCTAAGTGAGAACATGATTGGGTTATCACTCTTTTCAGATCCTATATTAATTGAAGAGAAAAAGGCAATTGTTTCAGTTTCAGAAAACCTAAGAAGAAACTTGGTTAAATGCTACGAGATTTTGCAGCCAAGCAATCAATCTTTTTACAGTCCTAAAATTTGTCAGTTCATTTCTAAAAAACGATGTTGATTCATTTGTAGATAAACGATTATAATATTGTCAAAGAAAAAAAATATTCTTTATTAGTGGTAAATGATTGTGCCAAATGTGCTGTGCCAGTATGCGTGCATTATTAGACACTGAATTCAATAATGTACTCGTGTAAGATGAGGATCAAGGTCAGCTCCTCTATCACACAGTAGAATATCATCAGCAGATCATTACTTGGCTATTGAAGAAACACTTAAAAAAAACTTACCTTAAGAGATCAAGAATATTAAATTCAAACTTCAACCTACTGTAAAAATTGTTTTGTTTATTGTTTTGAAAAAATGAATGTCAATTTGGAGATTTTCGAAAAAATGCCATTTTTTTAAAAGTTCAACGGCTTTGAGAGGTCACTTAACTTTTTCCTAGTTTCTAGAAATTCTACAAATAAGCTTATATCATCAAACCTCATAAAATAAAAGGGTATGCAATATCAAAATGAAAAATTTTTTTCAGACCCATTACTTTTGAAACACCCTAACCCCCATGGTGTCCAACTTTGCTTACATTGTAGCAATCGCTTCTCTTTACTGCAGTAATCTCATAGGGACCAAGAAACTTAGGCTTTAGTTTGGTACCTGTCCCAAACTCTGTTTTTTGAATGGACACCAAATCACCGAGTTTATAGGTGTTGGCCTTTTTTCACTTTTTGTTATACGTTTTCATGTTTTCCTATTGTATTTTTAATATGTTTTGTTTAGCTATTTCTCTATTTGAATTTCTTTCCAATATGAACGAACTTAATTCCTCACCATCTAACAGTGTTTTGATATGCAGGTCGGTTTTCTGCCACAGTTTCGTTCCTGTCAGTAATTCAAAGGGTGTAAATTTTGTACTTCTCAAAACAGTACTATTCATGATACGTTGTACGGGTGCGACAAATTTGTACCATTTAGTGGGGGTCTTCTACGCTAAGTTTTGCCAAAATTGGGATAAGAATTCGGTGCATTCACTCTATTTGACCGTTTCCTCTAGGTATCCCGGTCGAGACCCCAATTTGTAGAATAAATGTACACTCACTTTGAAGAATAAATGTACTTCAACTCTGGGTCGGTGTCTAGAAGTAATCAGTCCAGGCAGATTTTTGAGGAAATCTTAACACTTTAATATTCTTGGATATTTTATGAAATATTTACAGATGCAGAGTTTACATTTAACATGAAAAATATAGCTGGCCGGGTACATTCTGCTTTACCCAGATCCGGTCGAACCAGTATTCGGTCGAACACCGACGTTTCAGCACGTCTGTTCACAAGTACAGTCAAATGTCATCTCTTTCTTTCTCACAAATTTGATTGTAGGTTCAGCAGTTTTTCGTAGGCTCAGAGGTTGAGGTGGATCATCCAGAGCCTCATTTAAAGAATGTGCTAGGCTTTGCAGTGCAGAGTTCAAATTCTGTTACTACATTTATATGCTTAAAAATCAATACTATGTAAATGGGATGTATAATATATTTGATTTCAAACTGCAGAGATATTGGCTGCGGTTTTTACATTACTTCAATTGGTAACTACACAAATGTAACTGAAAAATCATTTCAACACAGACATGATATAATAAACAATAGCGTCAAATAAAGTGTGAATGCTACTATGAAAATTCTAGGACTGAACAACAAAATTTTTAAAAGCAGGTTTTGCTTTTTCTTTTTTTTTGTAATGTAGTCATATAAAGTGAAAATAATTCCCTTTTAGTGTGGATAAATGAAAAAAATTTTAATTATTTAATATTCTCTAAGAAAATATAATGTTGTCACATTGAAATGTAACATTTTAATGTGGTAGCGCACCATGTGGAAAGCACATGGTCCTTTTTCGCGTATTTTATTTTATTTCAATAGTTTCTTTTTAAATTTCAGCTTTAATTTTAATTCTATCATTCCGCATTTAACATATCCTTTAATTTGATATCTCATCCATCTATGTACGATGCTTAGTTCATATTTTGATGTTCCGTCGGCGAACGTTCTCATTTAAATATTTTTAACCCATTTGTGTGCCGTTTTAGCGAAGTGCATTTTAGCCATGTTGAATAATTTATTTCCTCCTTTTTCTCCCTCGCGTTTTGCTTGGCGTCTGTTTTCTACGCATGTTTGCTGGAGCGCTGTATTCATTGTTATATGAGACTACTCATATAACTAGTGCTTAAAAATAATCTATTACTTTTATAAAACACTACATTAATACATCCTAAAACTAAGCAGATATAATTTGCAGTAAGAAACATCTGCTGAAAAGTAAAATCCTAAATATGCAGAGAGAAAAAAAATAGTTGTTTTACAGTAAGTGTAAAGAGTAAGAATATTCTTATTATTCTCGTTGAATGTTTTCTATTAACACAATTAATAAAGTAATCTTTTTTAAGAAAAGTTAAAATTTTAAACTCTCTGTGATAGGTGTGTGTGTGTTTTTTTTTCCTTTTGGGGGAGGGGGGGGGAGGCATATTTGGAATATTATTATCATTAATTCAGAAACATTTTAAATCATCGGGTTTTGTGGTATTAAATTTGTAGCATTAGGAAAGGAAATGCGGTGATTGAAATCTTGAAAATTATTTAAAATGAATTTAATAAGAAAGTGGAAGTCTAGGTTTTAAGAGTAGTGAAGGGTCCATTTTTGTGACATCAGATCTTGTGAAAGACAGATCGCTAATAATGTAACATATATAACAACACAATAATAATATATTATTATTCCTCTTTTATTAAAATGTTCTTTTCAAAGTTTTTTTTAAAAATTATTATTATCAAAATGGAAATTTATGCGAATATTTAAATGGAATATAAATACATAAAAATCTCTCACTTACATCTTAAAATGAGAAGGCTGAAATGATTAATTGCAAAGAATCTATTGCTATCACAAATGAAGTTTAAAAAACTAGAATAAAACAAAAAGATTTTATTTTATTCTATTTACAAAAGAGTTAAAACAATGTCTCAAAAGAAAACATTTATCATTCTTTTAAGAGATAATGCAAGATCAGCTATTTCATATATATATATATATATATATATATATATATATATACATTTTCTTTTAACAGAAACATAAAAAACTAATTGAAATTCATTAAAAAAAAGTCATATATAATTAAAATTGAAAAAAAAGAACTATAAATAAAAGTTATTCTTGAATCTTTCTTTACATGTCTGAATAGAATAGCACCCGAAGACAAAAGCAGGAATTTCAAAATATTAAAGGGTCGAAAAGCGCAGACCTTTTTTTTTTTTCTTCTGTTTTGAAGCAGAGCGAGCGCGTGCCTCGCTGCGCTTCATCCTTGTAAAGTTTGTTTTGCAGCGCTGGTAGAAGCGCCGTCATGACGTAGATCACAGTTTACATTGGCCCTATGAGAGCTTTCTATCTTTATCCGTTCACTATCTTTGCTACCGGTCAACGGTGTTACCGCCTAGTTTGAAACGATGTACAATCGAGCTCGGCTAAGAAAACATCGAGATGTGAAAGTCTGATTACACGATGAGAGTTCTCTTTAAAAGCAAATAAATAGCTGCACAAATGGATAGAAATAAATTAGCTGTAAGAATAAAAGGTAAGTCATAACTAAAGAAACTTCAAGATAAAATATATTTAGTTGAATAAAAATAAAGATATACTGCAATTGATAAGAAAAGTATGGCTAATATTCATCGCTCTGTTGGCGCAGGCGCACACGCGTTTTCTCCATTTATCACCCCGTTTGCGATTGCCAAATTCCTGTACCACGGGGTTTTTCAAAGGAAGACTTATCAGTTACATTAGTGCCGTGGTCAGAGCAGGTAGTAAAGATCGTGCGTCCTTGGTTGGGATAACGGGGCGCAATGCCACCAGAAATATGCCCTCGAGTTAAGAAAACATATAAACCTTGTGTTTCTTCTTAGTACCTTTGTGTCGACTCTTCTTTATTTCAATTTACATCACGTTATTCATTCATTTAGCAAGTTAAGTATTTTACAAGATAGTTTCCTGTGATGTCACCAGATTGGGGTAAGCAAGTAACTTTTATTCTTTCCGTAATCACAATATCTACATAGTCTCTGGAAAACCAGCAATGCAGTTCCAGGACATTTTTATAGAAATTTATATATTATGAATTTTTTTGGAAGATAATTTGAATTTGTATGATCACATCCAGAATTTTTTTAGGCCTGTGGGTCCCACGTGGCCCATACCTTTTGAAGTGACATTTTTCTATGGTCAAGATCCACTAGATCGCAGCATACCTTGTGACATATAGTGCCTGTTCACCAGGTCGCATTTTTCCAGTAATAATACGAAGATTTAAGTGAAATAATAGAAATTTGATGAAAAAAAATATGTATTTTGTGTTACAACACTGCAGAAATTTTATAGCAAATATTTTAGTAATATGAAGGGTTTTTTTAAAGTTTTATTTTCATCTATATGTTACAATTTTTTTTACATATAATATCATTAATATTTTCAACCTGCATTCCACGGACCTGGCGTAACTCAGCCAATCAATTTTTTTTTACAATAGCTAATTTTTTTTAAAATATAAATCATGAATACAACTAATGAAAACATGTCGTCACAGACATATTTACTTGAATATGTGAGCAAAATCATTGCTAACTTCAGTACCACTTTACAAAATGATATACAAGAAGAATTGGACTCCAATAATATGAATGAAAATGGAGAACACTCTGAAATGTTAAAATGCATTATTAGGGCAACAAAATTTAGAGCTGATATTATCGAAAAATTTTTCAGTGGATTCAAATCAGAGTACATGAACATTATTAAGGAGAGGGATAACCTAAAAGAAGTAAACAAGAGATTAATTGAAAGAGTTCACAGCCACAAAAATTCATGTAATTCAATACCAGCAACCAGTGTTAGCACACAAACTGACAAAATCAGTTTGACAAAAACATGCAATGATAATACTACACAAACCATCAAGACGGATGTCGTCTCTCCTGAGACATCCGAGTGCAATGTTAGTGCCGAAAATTAATTCATTTGACAACTCTGTATCTATAAATGAACTGTCCAGCAATGATTTAGATATGAAAATGTGCAAAATAATGATTTACAACTTAAATGAAACTTCAGATACACCAGACTTAATTCAGGCAATCAGCAATAAACTTAATGATAGTATACCATCCATAAATTTTATCAAAAAGTTCCAGCAAAAAAAATCCACTAATTATAATTATCTTATTGAAGTACCTCAACATGTAGCACAGTTATTAATTAATTGCAAATATTTACAAGTTCAAGAATCCAATTGTCCAATAAAAAAATTTATGAAAATCAAGTGTTGCTTTCGGTGCCAAAAATTTGGACACCTAGCAATTTCGTGTGTGAGAACCAAAATTTGTGCGTGGTGCAGCAAATCGCATGACGAGGTGAAGTGTAACAAATCTCCGAGATGCAGCAATTGTGTGCATAGCAACGAGGTCCACCGGCACAGCTTCAACATCACTCATCCTTCTTTTTCAAAGTCATGCTTGTCAGCAAAATTTTACATTTTACAAGCACGAGCACAATCAGCCTATAATTTAACATCTACCTTTAATAGCAGCTACAACTAGTTTTTCATCAATTATTTTTTCTTGCTCCTTATTTTTTTTTACAGTGTTGTGTGACAGGCAGGAGACTCACGGCCCAATGGAGTGGCCTTAACAAGATAATTTCTTGGTTTTTTTTTTTCTCTTCCGTCAGTCACACAATTTTTTTTTTTTTTAAGCAATAATTAATTAAAGTTCATCTTACCTGTAATACCAGCAGTTTCATCAGCAATGCCTATACCGGTTACTTCAAGTGTGATTTCCAGTTAATGGAACTGTTCCCGAGAACTCTTGAACTGACCTTCAATTCAAGTGTTTCTTTTTTTTTTTTTTTTCCGATAGAGAACTGTGCAACCTCCATTTAAATTTAATTTAGCAAGCTACAATAGTCATTTGAAATTTTTTTTTCTTTCCCTGTTGATGTGGTTCCAGATGGATGTCTGTAAATTTTGGGTTCTATTTAAAATTGGTGCAATATAATTTTTATACCTGTCTTTTTGTAATCTTTCATAATATACGTATGAATACAATCCATGTGTCAACAGTTTGACACAAGAAGTTTTTGAGCAAGGTTATGTTATAACCTTAGTTAAAATTTTTTTAACACTTTTTAATTTTCTCTGATTGGCTTAAAAATTTCATCACATTTTTTTTTCTTTTTTATATGTACTTTTGTAAAATATTGGTAAAGTGTATTCAAATATGCATTATGTGTTTTTCTCTCTCTCTCTTTCTTACTCCCTTAAATATACTCATGAGTTTCAATTTTTACCCCCCCCCCCTCTCTTTTTGTGTCCACTCACCCCTTTGGTGAGCTTTGTTCTGTATTTGTTTGTACACTTATATATTTCCTTTATGCATATTTTTTTTTTTTCACACCAAGCGCTTGATAAAAGTATAAACATCACTTCACTTTACCATAATAGAAGTTTTTTTTTACAATGTTCATTCACCTTTTATAAGTTATTTACACATGTGTTACTTTTGTTTTGGGTGCCTAATCACAAGTTTCATTTAAATAAATGTGTACACATATATATTTTTTTAATTGTGTATGATAAATACGATAAGTATGATAAATTGGCCAAATAACTGTTTTCATGTCATGTTTTAAATTATGTCTTTTTATGCTTAACATTAATAATCTCATACACGTGAGATGTTTCCATGACATGTTTTATTTTAAGTGCTTTATTTATGAGATCAAACCATGGTTTAAATTGCATGCTCTTGAGCAATTTATGTTTCGTTTTTCCTTACAGCATTCTTTTGGTAACCTTTATAGATATTTTTGTTACGTTATACTCCTGATTAACTGCATCATATTCACTTTAAGATATATTTTGACAACTTTGTGTTTTACATTTTTTTTTTTTTTTCTTTCACAACTCTGCATTTTAAAAAAGTTTTCTTACTAAGTCTTCTAATGCTTTATTATTGAGCTTATTCCACTTTTTCCATTATAACAGTAATTTAGCTATGCAATACCTTAATTTGCATACTTCAAAATTTCTTTAAACTCTTTTTGGTTCAATTCAATTTTATGGTATTAACATAATGTTTGTTTTTCTCATTACCTTTGATCACTTAAGTGATGTCATGTAATTTTTAGTTGGTTTGTGCTTTGTGTCACATTTATACTTTTGGTATAATTAAGTTTCAGTGAGGTTTTTTTTTTTTTTTTTTTTTTTGACACAAAATTTTAATAACCATCTTTGACATATTGCTTACCTTTTGATAAAACTTCTTAATTTATCTTAATGTTCATAGTAGAAAGTTTACAATTTTTCTTGCTTTCGTGCAAATTTGATCTATGTTGAGTGCATCTTCTCTACTTAACTTTATTTTCATAAATTCATAACCCGTTAACTTAGTTGGTTGGGTTTCACAATAGTTTGGTACATATTATATTTTTTCTGTTTTACTTTTAACAGTTGATAGCTTTTCAACTTAAACTTTTAATTTTGCAATAGTTTGGTGTACGTTAAGTGACCCTTTTTTTACAGTGTTTTTTTTTTTTTTTACAGTTTATACATTGTCAGCTTTTGGCAAGGATTGTTACTTGCATTTTTTTTTCAGGTGAAAATGTGTGTGTATCAGTAATTTAACAATTTACCATGGACTTCAATGTAATTTAACATATCAGTCATGTAAGAATATTTACACTTCAATTTTGCTTTATAATGTATACATAATGAAATAAGTTAAAATATCTAATTACCTATTATGCTGTGTTATGACAATGCAAAGTATTACATCTTAGTTTTTATGTAATTTTTACTGTTTCTCTTGTACGACTTGTTGTAAGTCGTTATGTAATCCCTTTGTATTCCCTGGTGGCGGTGCATTCTTCCCATTTTTTTTTGCTAAGTCTAGTTTTAGTAAACTTTTAAAGTTTTTTTATAACTAATTAAGTCAGTTTTGTAGTTTTTTTTTTCTTTTTTCCCTTTCTGGGGGTGTAATGTCACATTGAAATGTAACATTTTAATGTGGTAGCGCACCATGTGGAAAGCACATGGTCCTTTTTCGCATATTTTATTTTATTTCAATAGTTTCTTTTTAAATTTTAGCTTTAATTTTAATTCTATCATTTCGCATTTAACATTTCTTTTAATTTGATACCTCATCCATCTATGTATGATGCTTAGTTCATATTTTGATGTTCCGTTGGCGAATGTTCTCATTTAAATATTTTTAACCCATTCATGTGCCATTTTAGCGAAGTGCATTTTAGCCATGTTGAATTATTCATTTCCTCCCTTTTCTCCCTCGTATTTTGCTTGGCGTCCATTTTCTACGAACGTTTCCCCGAGCGCTGTATTCATCGCTCTGCTGGCACGGACGCACATGCATTTTCTCCATTTATCGCTCCGTTTGCGATTGCCAAATTCCTGTACTGCGGGTTTTTCAAAGGAAGACTTATCAGTTACGTTAGTGCTGTGGTCATAGCAGGTAGTAAAAATCGTCCATCCCTGGTTGGGATAGCAGGTTGCAATGCCATCAGAAATATGCCCGCGAGTTAAGAAAACATATAAAACTTGTGTTTCTTCTCAGTACCTTTGTGTCGACACTTCTTTATCTCAATTTACATCACGTTTTTTATTCATTTAGCAAGTATTTTACAAGATAGTTTCCTGTGATGTCACCAGATTGGGATAAGCAAGTAACTTTTATTCTTTCCATAATCACAATATCTACAAAGTCTCTGGAAAACCAGCCATGCAGTTCCTGACATTTTTACAGAAATTTATATATTATGAATTTTTTTTGAAGTAATTTGAACTTATATGATCGCATCCAGAATTTTTTTAGGCCTATGGGTCCCACATGGCCTGTACCTTTTGAAGTGACATTTTTCTATGGTCAAGATCCACTAGATTGCGGCATACCTTGTGACAAATGTATTTGGGAGAAACATTTGTGAAAAATCAATTTTTCCAACTTTTCAAAAAAAATCCAGAAAAAAAGCTTTTTTTTCTGCCACTTCAATTTTTCCAGAAAATTTACATCTCTAGTTAGAAAGTTAAAAAAAAAAAAGAGAGAGAACATTTATTCAACCTATACCGAAGAAGCTCTTGCTGTGATTAACATCTTTATACCAATTAGTTCTTTTTCTCTTATGCATTCATTTACAATTTAGCTGTTGAGCAGATGTCACTCTTTCGTTATTCTTTGACTCGAGATTGCTATTAATTTATTATTAAAAAAGTAGAAAGAGAAACTAAGACACTGACTATTTATTCTTTTACTTGCAGAAATTTATTACATTTGCTATGTTTATTTTATATAAAATACATAAATTGATTACTAAAGGCCTGACATTGCAAATTATATTAGATTTAAATATCATTTTTAAATGAAACTGTTCTTAATTTTTTACAATACTCATGAATTAAGCTTAGAACAATTATTTAAACCTCTTTTTTTTTTTTTTTTTTTGTTTATTCAAAAGTCAAAGTACCTGTAGAAACTTTCAAATCATATTCATCTTAGAATTTAATACTTTTGAAATTTTAAACATTTAGAAAATTTTTGATTTTAATCAATGATTAAAAAAAAAAAATCAGTTGATTAAAATCACGATTTAATTGCTGATTTAAATCAACTGATTAAAATCGTTGACACCCTACTTGTAACTAAGTAAGGCAATTATCGCTGTTAAAAATGATACTGAGTGTAAGATATCAGTAAAGGGTATACCATACCGTAAAAATAGATACTAAAAATTTGTGTTACTGTACACTCCTTTAAAGAAAGTTTTGGATAACAGCACTGTGATATAAGGAGGGAAAGGGGTCTGTTTGGGAGGTGGGGAGGGAGAAGCCTGGACAGATTTCTGTCTTAATAGGTGTATAGTTATCAATTTGTCATCAGGACCATGATTTTTTTTTATTTACATGAGGATTCCATTTTCACAGGCTTTAGTGTAAACTGCTAAAAAAAAATTGCAAGCAATGGATAAAAGTTCCATTTTGGACAGGTTTCTGTCTTAGTAGGTATAAATATATGGAGTTACAGTGCAACATCGATTATCTGAGCTAATTGGGACCGCTAGTACCTCGGATATTGGAAATCTCGGTTAATAGAAATTGTGTATAAAAACTTGTTGTGCTCACGAATTTAACATCTCTTAGAATAAAAAACAATAGAACATTTTTTAAATGATAAAAAATATATATATAAAGTTATGTTTCACTTTTGGGTTTTTTTAATATCGACTATCCTAAAGCCTTTGACGAATCCATCTTTGAACAAAAAGCCTCTATTTGTGCTCTGTTATGTCGCCAATCGCCTGCTGTGGTTTCACCAACTCCAAATTCCAGAAGTTTTTTTTAAACTTTCACCATTATTAATTCTTTTAATAGCCCCAAGCTTTTTACCCATTGAAACAACAAAATTTTTTCTTTTTAGGTTCTGCATTTTAAAAATGAATGATTATTAGTATGATGGTCAGACATGAAATGATTAAAGAAAAGGTTCACAACAAAACAGCAGATTTGCGAAAGAAAGGGCAAACAGGAAAATGTCATGAAACCCAAATGTCTATTGTGAGAGTCAAGTGAGTGTGTGTGTGTGTGTGGGGGGGGGGGGGATGTAATTGTCCGATAACACATTGCACCTGGTGTTCAATAGAGCCACACGGCCACTGTCACTCAAAACAAAGCAATGTTCGCTGTTGGCTTCTCAGGGTGCAATGTTTCTTGGAAGTTGAGTGCTTTTGGGGCAGAAGAGTTTTCAAGGGTCATTCACAAAAAAAAAATCAGACTTTGTTATTGGCTCGGTTGACAGAAATCTCGATTAACCGAGCTCCTACTGTATTTTCATTATACTTAAAAAAATTTCTGTCTGAAGCTGGATGCTGTTAAACATAGGTTTCATTTCATAAGTTTTGCTATAATACAAGATTTGATGGTAATTCCGCCAAGATTTGATCATAAATAGCTTGAATGTTTTAATAGAAATATTCTTGAATTTTTAATTAGTTGTTTTTAATTAATCATTGAAATTGTGACAAATTTCTATATTGCATAATTGATTCCTATTTCTTTAAGATGATAGAGGATGCTGTCCTATTCAATGAAGTCAAAGAATTTTATAGAAAGTTTATAATTTATAGCAAATTTCGCTTGCTTTTTATCAGAAATTTAACTAAAAATAATGGGTAGAGCATTTAACATACTATGGTCTCATTTTTTAAAAATAAAAAACAATACTTATTTTTTATATTTTTTTAACTACATGAACATTAAAAGCTGCCAAGAATTTTATTTTTATCAGTCTCATTCTCTAAAACCCTAAATTTAAAACTTGATGCAGCTAACAATGTATAATATATATTTTATTACTTGAATTTTATTTTGCATTTTTTTAAATATTAAACCATGGATATCAAGGTAATTTCTTTTATAGTTCTTACATGAATATTTTTCTTTCTTTCTCTTTTATTTTTTATGTAAAAGAAAGGCAAACTTTTCTTTCTGACACACACACATCTATATATTCTTGATAATGGGCAGAAAATATAACAAAAATTGTAGATCAGCTCAATTTATTTAATTGATAATATCATGCAAAATATTTTAAATATTAAATTATCTTTATTATTCCTCTTGATATTGTTCAGTGTTAAATATTATTAATTATAAAGCATTCAAATAATACTACTACTAATAAAAAAATCATATAACTTCTCCTACTTATAAAATGTCATTATTGAAATAAATTATCGCCAAAAATATCACAGAAGTTCTTTTGCCGGGAGTTGGATTCGAACCTGCGTCCTCTACAAAAATTCAGAGCTTTAAACTGGTGCCTTAGACATCTCTGCCACCAGGAACTCATTTTACCTTCCTCTAAATTGAAGAAGCCCAAAAAAGAGTTTCAGCGCATGCACATATGCCTGAAAAATCGATATTTACAGAAATAGGTTTGTGTTTTAATATATATGATGCTGTCCAGTGATGTACTATAGAATGCATAAGTTTTAAATGTTTTGGAGGATACCTGCAAAAATAGAACCTGTCTTAAACATAAAACATTTCATGGCCCTGATGAAAAAAGAAATGAAATTGTACCTTGAAATTATACCTTCTAAGACAAAAAACTGTCTAAAACATAATTTTCTACTGTTTTCTTGCAATCCTGTCTTAACAGTCATTACTGTTTTTGTATCCATGATTCAGTACATAGGAAGAGAGGCTACTTCACTGAAGACAAGATTCCATCATAGATAGATTTCTTTTTACAGGTTTTACTGTACTTTCAGCTTTTGCTCAGAAATGTATGCACTATTCTTTAAAAAGAATAATAGCAATTTAAAAAATATTTGCATTTTTGCAAACATTGTTGGGCCAGGCTTCATTTTACTGATTTTTGCATGGGTCTATCCAATAATGGTTTTGACATGACTGCGTCAGGCCTGGGTCTGAAAATTTTGGTTTGTACAGATCTTTCGGAAGTCCAGGACCAGCTCAACCCGGATGGGGGGGGGGGGACGATCTGGCACAGGCTGAATCCACAGAAAGAAAGTAAGGCTTGGGTCAGAAGAGTGAAAAGAATATCACGAATGAAAAATGGCCTAAGACTAGCCCACTCGGTTTTGGCCATGACTGGACCTATGCTGAGCTTTACTCTATACATATGATTAAGCCTGTATCAAATATGGCCAAGTATTCTGGAATGACACTGAAAAGATTTCCTGTGTTCTCTAAGATTCAAACAGTTGATTAAAATGTGTTATAAAAGAAAACTAATTAAGAAAGCTAAAGTTTTTACAATCAAAACTTTTAAAACTGGTAAACCATTGAAAGAAACTTCTTAAATGCACCACAAAAATGAGAAATTGTTTTGAAAAAAATACATTTTCTAGAAAAACAAATTTTTTTTCAAATATCTTTTCTGTCTCACTTTTTTTTTCTCCTCCCAATGGTACTACAGTTTTCACTTATAATCAATGAAAGTGTGAAACATTCTGATATTTGTTACTTTCTAAGAGATAAATAATGCATTTTCAAAAATTAACAAAAATGAGTAAAAGCATAAAAAATATATTTACCTAGGATGAATAGAGGTAGCTAATGTAACAGTATTAACACCTTTACTGTTGCTTGAAGAAGAACCTTTGACTTTAGTTTGAACTGTGAGTGCTTTGGCAATGCATGCTAAAAATACATCCAATATTCCAGTATTGTGAATATCAAAACTATTTTCTTCCGGTTTGCCATCTTTACTGCTTTCTGATATGATGCTAAAATCTGATGGAGGAAGCGTCTGAACACCCAAAATAGAAGCAAGAGTAGGAGGACTGACTTCTGGTAGAACCCGCCGCAAAAGTGAAGTCACCTGAATATATAAATAAATAACACATAGGTGAAGATGTTCTTATCTTAGTAAAAATATAACATATGTACAGAAAGACCTTTTTTTCTACAAGAAACTGTTGTAGCTGTATGTTGTGCCATAACACCAAGATTTCTAGTTCAGTATAATGTTAAAACAAGATAATGAATCAACATATTGAGGTTCAGATACCTACTGGTACTTAAACATTAGTAAAAGAGCTAGAAAAGCAGATATTTCCCAATTTAATAGTCACTAAGATTCCTTTTTAGAATTTGATATATTGATACTTGCAAAAATTATGCATATAAGAAATGCATGAGTTATGCATATATTTGAAAAAAAAAAAAAAAAAAAAGTCAAACTTTAGCATTGAATTTAGCAATTTTTAGATGGTAAAATTTACCATCTAAAAATTGCTAAATACAGTGTTCTCTTCAGAGACATATCACAAAAAAGATTGCACGGCAGTTTTAGTTAATACCTAACCTTATTTTATACTGCTTTCTAAACTCTGATGATAATATGTTCTGCACAAATTTATTCCTTCATATCATTAAACTTCGGATAGTTTCTGGGTGATAACATTGAAAATAATAAACATAATTTATTTACATTAATCAGATAAAAAGTGTATCAAGATAATTTTTTTTCCCATTATAAGATGCGATAAAAAATATGAATACCAATTAAATATCTACCAGACCAGACAATAAAGGGCCATGTTAAACAATATAATACAAATATAATTAGAAAATTATTCAGATAAATTTTGTTAAACTAATTATGTTTCCACTTTATTTAGTGGTATGAATTTTAATTACCCAGGAAAGTACTATTTTCAAAATTTCATATAATGCATATAGTAAATTTATATATATAACATGAAATATTTTAAAATCTCATAAGTTGAGGCATTGTAATCATAAAATTGGAAAAACTGAGAAAAATCTAACACCAGATACCAGAATTCCAAAATTCTGAGATCTAACTTCATTTACTGCAATAAAGAGTATCTTGCCTCTTTCAACAAATAATCCAACATAAAATTTGAAATTATAATTTACTTCAGTGAAATCGTCCTTCAGAAACAGTTATTTATCCTTTGAATCATTTTACTTAATAAAACAGGAATTACAAATAAGGTACATAAATCAGGTTTTCAAATGCTTTCAGATGATTTAATTAATTTCATTGCAATTTTATGGAAACACAAATAACAATTACTCATCACAGGGATTTTTTATTGAAATAGTAGCAGAAAAATTAATTTCCTCATGAAACAGTAGCAGAAAAATTAATTTCCTCAGTCTTAAAATTAGTTTTGGCATGAAAAATCTACAATAATATCCAAAAATGACTTTAAAACAAAAACACATTTACTGAAGAAAATATTTTTTCAGATAACTTTTAGAGCAAATGTTGTGCCGTACTTACATTTATTCTATGCAGACACAAACATGTGGTATGTAAAACTATCTACCAAAGAAACTAAAAACATGGCCAATTTAGGAAACAATGAAAATTCAATTCATCAAATGATCATATAGTTTTTTACTTTAACTTTTAACAATTAAACTGACAGAAGTTTAACTTTATCATTATTAAGATGGTTGAATAAGAATTATTACATAACATAAAACCTTTAAATAAAAAAAAATTACAAGGTAACTTGATGCACACAAATTGTATTTCTTTGAGTCTTTTACATATTAATCATTCAAGTCTTTAACATATTAATCATTCAAGGAGCTTATTTTCCCATATTCAAATTCTGGTCACCAGTGATACTGCACTTCTTGTTCATCTGCTCATGTTTTGCAAACTTCCTCTCCAGACTCCCGTGATGAGGCTCATCTAGGACTTTCTCTCAGATCTCTAGTCAACTGAGCTCTTCTAGTTCATTTCCCCACATGATCACCGACAGCTGCTCAGTCAAGCCGATACGCCGCCTGACGATGTTCTTCCTCTCGATTTTGCCAGGAGAAAAAACAAATCCTCTCTTTTTTGATCACTTTCCCTTTTATCGACGAGCAGCGTCACACAACATATACATGAAACATTGTCAGTAAATAAGTTTGTTAATATTATTTATTTGAATAAAAACATTTCATGCTTCAATTAATCAAAACTTCAAAACCTTTTTGATATTTTGCATAAATTTTTCTTTCAGCAAAGTTTGGTTTTAAAATGAAGTATTAACTATCGCTAAACAAGATCAAACTGCCACAGATGAATACCATAAAATTGGTGCACAGATCCACATGCTCCGTAAATATTAAAATAATATTTAAAACTTAAATATTTTCCAACAGAATATCTCTAAAACTTTTTAAATAATAATATTTTTACATTTAAACACATATTTCTAAAATTAAATTACGAATTAGCAATAATTTTAAATTACTTTTTAAGACATTTAAAACATTATAATATTGGATTTTACACATATAATATTCACAAATATGCGAGGAAAAAGTCTTTACATCGGCAGGCGCCAAGCCAATATAAAAAAACTTCCTCAAAATGTTAATTGAACACTACAATTATTTATTTTATATATAATATGGAGCAATTTGCAACTATTACTTAATAAAAGTAGAGATACCCTAAAGTAAAAACATTTATTTAAACAAAACAGCCTAAAACATAATTTAACTTTTAACTACTTTTAAAAAAACTAAAAATATCAATATAACACAAAAACAAAAATTGAAAATGTCTTTTTACATTTACAAGAATATTTATTAATTGTTTCTTTGCTGCTTTAATATATATATATATATATATATATATATATATACAATGTCATAGCTGGCTAATTATACAATGGGTGGTTTTAATATGAAACAGTTGAATAAAATTATGAAAACAAGATAAAACAATTGCATTATTATTTTATATTGTTTTTACAAAACTAAACTAAAACAACAAAATTACATTAGCATAACTTTCTTTTATACATATCATGGAAGACGAAGACGGTAGTATTCCGAGTGACGCAGCTTTAAGCCTAAAATCGTATCGTATCGTAGTATTCGTAGATGGCGGAACTCATATATACAGCTAACTCGACATCAAAGAAAACGCGAAAAGCCGCCTTTTAATAACTCAGCAGATATAGGTCTTATTGTTCTGAATTTGCTAGAACAGTCTTATATCTGCAGTCTAATCGTATACTGAAATTTTTACATTTCTATGTGCAGTATATTTTGAGATCTAAATAGCCATTTTTAAAGTGAAAACGTTGGTATGATATCGAGGAAGTTCCTAATTTGAAAATCTCGAAAACGGTTCTAACGATTATCTTTAAATTGATACATAATATAAATGTGATTAAGGCGAGGTGAATAACACTTTTCTTTTTTCTGGGAAAACTCTCGTTCGTTAAATAATTCGATTTTTTTTCTCTCGAAAATGACACGGGTGATTTTTTAAAAATCAAATAAATATGTTTCAGATGAACCAAATAACAATTTAGTTGTTTCCAGCAAGACTCTTGTTCGTTTTATAATGCGCATGAAAAATCGGACTATATTTCTTCGCCATTCTATGGAAATTTCACCGAAAATGCATGACACTGTATTCATACACAAGCTTTCTTTTTAACCACTTTTGGGGAGAAAAATTTTGTCTTCCCACTGGCTGAGTGGTTAAGGGCCATCGTCTACTGATCTTAAGATAGGCAGTTCGATACTCTCTGGTACTTGTTTTCACATGTGAATGTGTTTATTTTTTTCTTTTAAAGTCTGTTAGTTGACCATTATTCTCATTTCCTTTGTAATTTTTTAATTGCTATTAAGTTAAATAAAATTACAATTATAATGATGCCAATTTGATGATGATTATTTCTTGGCAATTTTTCAACAATAAAAATATTACCATAAATTTTATAAATATATTTAATTTCAATCACTTTACAAAAAATATACATTAATAATTATTATTTGAATATAAATCACACGATCAGAAACGTAAAAAAATAATTCATTTCAGCTCTTCTTTTTATAATATCATTTTTTATTATTATGATGGTCAATCAATATATAATCACTGACATCCATAATATTATTATTATAATTATTATTTTCCTTGCATAAAAACTATTGTGATGTAATAATTCTTTTATAATAAATAATTTAGTTGAAATGTTTTATTTATAAATAACAATGAAGTTTGATAACCCCGAGACAATTGTTTATATTTAACTTTGCAATATTTACAGTTTACATAATAAGCATATCAGAATTCTGGTGTTGCCATCTTTTGACACAATTGCGTACTACATTTTGTCTCTTATTCGAAAAAAAAAAAAAAAAAAAACTATCGCTCTTCGCCGCTTTGAAAGAATCTCTTGTGACTAGAGGTCTATTTCGCAAATATTAAGAAAATTACTGCATACAAAAATATTAAAATGGGTAGTATTATAGAGAAATGTTTGATAAAAACGTTGAAGTAGACAGTTTTTAAATCGAAGAATTATTTTAACAGATATTTAATGTTAAATCTCGATAAAATTGTCTCATTAAAAAAGTCTCATAGGAAAAAAAAATATACATGGGAATTTAATCATTTTCATTCAATTTAATCATTCAATAGAAACTCGAAGTTTGCAGAGTGCATTTATTATTTTTAACTTGCCTAATTTTTTGACGGTTTATTTCAATTTTAAATTAAAATTTTCAGAATTTCCAGAGATATTTTTTACACATTTTAGAAAAGGTTATTTTAAATTGTTGCCAATTTTTAAAACAGCGCAAAGAATAATATATCCTCTAAATTAAAAATTTATTCAAACGTGACTATTATAAACAGAAAAAAATCCTTTTAAATTAGAATTAAATGATAACGTGTTAAAAGCAGGAAAATATTAAACATTACGTCATAAAAATTGTTTTTACACATGCTTACTTAAAATGAAAGAAAATTATAAAATAATCAATTATTTTCAAATTAGAATTAAATGATTATGCATTAAAAGCAGGAAAACATTGAAAATTACATCATAAAAATTATATTTACACGTGAATATTAAAAGAAAAAGAAAATTTTTAAATAATAAATTCATTGATATGTGTTAAAAGTCGTAAATGGAGGAAATTACGTCATATTGGCCAAAGTGGCCAAATAATAATATTGCAAAACAGTTAAAATTAAAAAATATACTTATATGAGAGATTTATTTCAAATTTCGAGATGATATTTTTAACTATAGTTGCTAATTTTAAGGTAGCGCAAATAATAATATTATCTTTCTAATAATAAAAATATTTTCAGTTGAATGTTACAAAGAGAAAGAAAAGTTTGGTGAAAATTATGTCAGATTTAAAACGTTACATTTAAAATCTCTTATTTAAAATCATTTTCTTATAGCGTTGTTAAAAAATACCATAAAGCAAAGACCCTGTTGACTTAGTTCCTTTTATATTTGGTAATTTTCAAATGTTTAACTAATCTTATTTAATCAAGCACGGAAACAGCAACTAACATCAGCTGATTCGGTCTTGAAATCCCTCAGTAAAAGGGAAACCCGTTTACAGTAAGATCGCCATTGATTTTTTAATTATACAGAGCAGCCTCGATTATCCGAGCTAATTGGGACTGTTAGTAAATCGGATTCGGAAATCTCGGTTAATAGAAACTGTGTGTAAAAACTCGCCGTGCTTGCGAATTTAACATCTCTTTTAAAAAAATATATAGAACATTTTTTAAATAATAAAAATAAATATATATAAAGTTCTGTTTCACAGCTTAACAAATTTAAAAAGAAAATCAACTACCAGTAGTAAATTTTAAAATGCAAATTGAAAAATTTACAAAAGTTCACACAGCTACTGGAAACAAAGCATTGTTCGCTATTGACTTCTCAGGGTCCAATGTTTCTTTGGAGTTGAGTGCTTTTGGGGGCAGAAGGGCCTGTATACCACGGACAGTGAGCTAAAGAGTGTGGTTATTTTTAAAGCTCATTCAAAAGGGAAAAAAAATCAGACTTTGTTATCGGCTCGGTTAACAGAAACCTCGATTAATCGAAGCTCGGTTAATCCAGGTTCTACTATAATTCAATCTTCCGTAATCTTTTTAAAGCAGATCAAATTAATGGACTTTAGCACAAAGTCACATAGCTGATAACTGCATGCTTGTTGGCCACCTTTTTTTCAAAAAGTTTGTTTCGCCTTATTCAATTAATGAGATATCTTCGATAAAATAAGTCACATTTTCCCGTTCTAAAATACTGGTATCCAAAAATCGTAGCATGTAAGTGACACTACAAGTACTCTTGGAACTAGACTATTTTAAGTCTGATTTTTACTATAGACAATATAAAATTATTAAAAATATATATTATGATAGGAACTAGCGGGCTTCGTCCGCTATTTATGTTACGTATATAAAAATCATGTTTTTTTTAGGGAAAAAGAAATAAAAACCTATTTGACGATAGGTTTATAAAGACACATTTTGTATTTGTTATATTTCCGGGGATGAGGAGGGGGGGGGGGGGGACTATTTTGATTAAATATCGCAATTAGTCCACATGGCAGATATAATTATGATAGACACTAGCGGGCTTCGCCCCTCTATGGCGCCTTATAGGTCCAACTTCCATAACTCAGAAACTACCTTTCGGACATCAATGCAACAGATTCCAAACGTTATAATTAACTTAATAATCATCCTATATAGCATTAAAGTAAATTTATGAGTACTGCATACTATTTTTTTATCGTAATTTCTGAAGAGAAAAAATTATTTTGGTTCCATTCTTAAGTACTGGTCTGAAAAATTTTGAAAAAGGGGGGAAGGAGGGGACATGAGACTGCTGTTTGTCAAACAACACAACAGGGTCTGGCTTATTCAACTTGGTTTTTGATGACTTCAATTGGAAGGTGGTTTGTTTAAAAGAGTGCGTTCCCTGCCCCATGAAAATTGGTACTATTGGTGCACCATCTATGTAAGGATTTAATAATTATAAATTAACATTTTGGATTTATTAATTTAAGGATAAAGTGTTTTTAAAGGAATATCAAATGAAACCCTCTGTGCGATCTGCGATTATACTTACCCACTTGTTTTTATATACAAACTGCTATAAGGAAAATTGTAATAAAATAGTAAAAATTAAATCTGCATTAAATCCCATAAGTATCTTTTTTTAAATCATTTTATCACTAACCTCAAAAAAGTAATGATATCAATGCAAAAACCCTTGACGGGTTAAAAGTTTCTGACGCAGCACTTTATCTTATGCTCTAAGAATTTTAAATATGGAACTTAAAAATACTGATATCAAATTTTGAGTGACGTTATGCTATTTCTTAAAAAATATATTTGTATTTATTTCATCATTTTATTTTTGTTTTATTTATAATCGCATGTACAAAAGTTATGTTCAACATGAAAAGCTGCATAAAATTTTATTCGCTGTTGCTTTATCATTTACATCTCTCATAAATTCAAAATATGAGTTTTAAAAGATATGATATAAAATTTAAGTGACGCCTTGATGTGACTTTAAAAGGTTTGTTTTAAAATTCAATTTAAATTATTTTTGACTTGGTTAAAATATTTTTTTACATCTACACAATACTTTTAATTTTCCAATTCACTGTTAAATATATCACTTTCATTGAATCTATACTATGCATTGAAATGTATTTATTTCAATAATTGATTTATCTTTTGTGTCACGCTATTCAAAATTGTGAGTAAGATTTATGTAAATGGTTTCTTTGTGTCATTGTGTCCAAACTACATGAAATGTATGAAAAAGGATAGTTTGACGCAAATAAACCATTTACATAAATCTTACTCACAATTTTGAATAGCGTGACACAAAAGATAAATCAATTTATTGAAATAAATACATTTCAATGCATAGTATAGATTCAATGAAAGTGATATATTTAACAGTGAATTGGAAAATTAAAAGTATTGTGTAGATGTAAAAAAATATTTTAACCAAGTCAAAAATAATTTAAATTGAATTTTAAAACAAACCTTTTAAAGTCACATCAAGGTGTCACTTAAATTTTATATCATATCTTTTAAAACTCATATTTTGAATTTATGAGAGATGTAAATGATAAAGCAACAGCAAATAAAATTTTAGGCAGCTTTTCATGTTGAACATAACTTTTGCACATGCGATTATAAATAAAACAAAAATAAAATGATGAAATAAATACAAATATATTTTTTAAGAAATAGCATAACGTCACTCAAAATTTGATATCAGTATTTTTAAGTTCCATATTTAAAATTCTTAGAGCATAAGATAAAGTGCTGCATCAGAAACTTTTAACTCGTCAAGGGTTTTTGCATTGATATATAATTACATCTAAATAATATACAGCATTAATTGTAAAATTATTAACAAATCTTTTTCAATATTTTTTTTTTTTACAAAATAAACTTTCTATTTTTTTTTACCCTTACAGTATCTGTTTTTAAACAACATACTATTAGCATATTAACATATCCATCTTTGCGGTCACCTTAGAGTGTAGTTTAAATGTTTGATCAAGCAAGCATCTCTGCCTATTAGAATATGCTTTAACAAAATGTACATGATCACTGACAAACAATTAGGGATATTTCAAGATAAAACAATTGAAACTATAGAAGCAATTGTCAAAGATACCTTGAAAAATTATTCTGAATAACATTTGGTTGCTTTTATCCCACACCTTCTTCCCCACACACAAAAAGAAAACAGGGGTTCCACATTTCCCCATCCTATCTTGCATTCAAAAGAAAATATTGCAATATATAAACAACTAACAAAAATATATTCTGAGCCAAATTGTACAATAAAAGATTAAATATTGAAATTTTGTAATAAAATAACCTTAAATAATTTTTAAAATCATGCCATACCTGCCTCTGAACTCTTGCAGAGCCTGTGTGCAATAAACTAAACAGATCTCTCAGCAAGCCTGCTTGCTGAGCTAAATAAGTACGACCCACACTAGACCCGCTTAATGCCAAAACCATAGAGAGCATCTCAAAGCAGTAAGCATCAGATGACTTGGGCAGTTCTTCAAGAGATTGAGATTTACTGCACAGAAGGGCTTCCCACTCATCTCGAACTCTTGAAGCTTCTTTACGGATTGCTGCCACAATGTGAGAACACACCTAAAGCAATAAAACATAAAATCAGACTTATCAATGTGAATTGAAATAATAACCTTTTTAAAAAAAAATTCCCTTATTATATTAATAAATTTAACATAACTGGGTGATAATTATTGTTGAAACTGATACTTTGATTAAGTTCTAATATGAGAAATTAACAATGCTTAAAAGTCATGACTTTTTGCAACATAAAATAAGTATGAAAAATCAAAGTAAAATCATACTAATTTATAACATACTAGAGGATTCTACTGCCTATGAACTATGCTCATCAATCTCATCCAGATCCTGCAGGCTCTAAAAACATGCTAATTTGCTCTGTTTTAAAAATATCAGGTTATGAAAAATTGATATGTATTATCACGACTAGTGGCAATCTACTGTAATTGGATTACCATTTATTTCCCTTTTGCTAGGGAATTTTTTGGTCTCTAAGGTGGCATCCATCCACCACTATTTTAGCAATTGATTATGAAAAATCAATTAAATATATATACTACTAAAATAAAAATATTTGTGTGTATGTCCATGATGGCTAGGAAAAACGTAGAGGTCTGAAAATTTGGCTGAGGATAGTCCAAGGTAGGTCCTCACCTGAGGCTCAGATTTCTCATTTTTTGTTAATTAACTGAGACATTAATTAAAAATTATAATAAATATAATAAAATTGAATGATGACTTGCAGTGCAGTGGCTGAAAACATGTTCCACTGTTTTCAAAGCAGCAAAGAATTGAGGGGTTGAGAATTGTACTTTTTTCCCCAATTTTTCTCGGCCCCGCATTGCCTTGACAAGAAATACAGATAAGCAAAAAAACAAAAAAAATGCAATTTAACAAATTACAATGACCATTTGGAAAACGATTTTTTCAAAGACTAAAATTTAAGACATAAAAGATTGCACGGAGTTGATTATACATTACGTACGGCATGGATTAAACATTAATATTCCTGGAAAATGAGAAATTTAAAATGTAGTACTTTTAAATGCAATTTGTTTGAAAGCTGTATCTCAATTTGTTTCTGAGTTATTAATTTTTTTTGTAGTTTTTATTACTTTTTTGTCATAGTGGCAACAGAAGTATCCATCTCTGTTGAAAGTAAAGGGAAAATACAGATTACTGCATAGACCAATCAGGAAACAAATAAAATGCGGGATTCAACTAATAAAACACTTCAGATATGTTTTTGATTTCCTACCCTGACCGAGGACAATAACCATTTTTCCAAATGGTTAATAACCACCATATTTTCATACTTTTATCTTTTGAACTATGTAGTACATTAAAAATTTTTTTTTTAAATCAATCTTTTCAAAAAAATTATTTTTGAAACATTGTTTCGCACATTTTTGTCCCCTTCAATATTTAACAGCCTGCATTGACTAAACTATCTGAAATACACATACCTACATAACTTTAACTTTTGGGGGTAATCTATAAAAAAAAAAATTATTAATATTAACACTTTCAAAAGAATTCTTTTAAAAATGCTCTTTTGAGATTTACGGTTAAAAAATATGACTCCGTTCTTGAAATGAAAATATGAAAAAAAAATCTTCCAGAACACATCTATGTTCATTTCTCTTCTGAATGGTGGTATCCATTCAAAAAAATATTAATATCAACCGCTTCAAAAAAAATTATTTTTCAAAAGTCACTCTTGTGCCTTTAGTTTTGTTTGCTTCTATTGTTCATAGTGGTGACATTAGACACATATTGTTTTATTTTTTAGTTTATTATTATTTTTTTTTTAATATAAATCGTCCTGAAATTTTAATACAATACATTACTAAACTTTTACCTAATGATACAGTGATGAGTGACACAGATGATGAGTATACATTTAGTTCTGAAATTATGAGATTTAGGAAAAAAATAATCAGTTTGAAAATAAAAAAAAATCCCACCGGTGGGGGGGGGGGGGGGGCGTCACATTGTACACTCTTAAACTTATAAAAAAAATTCAACAACCTGTGGATGTACAATCCATGAAGGATCAGGGCCTACAGTGCCTAACTCTGTTTACTTGACAATGGACTCCGAGGTGCTATGCAGCATGTGTCCCAGTCAGGTGGTCAACCCAATGTGAGACCCTCGGTGTTTAGTTCACAAGCAAGCATAGTACTCTCTTTATTGACCTCAAAGGGATGAAAGATTTTGTCAACCTTGTCTAGCAGGGAGCAGAGCTCGCGACCTGTAGCATGGCAGACAGGTTTAAACTTATAACGTAAACTTATTTTTGTGCTAATGCACTAAAACTTACATACATGAAACTAACCTATTAGTTGTTCGAGTAAAATTTTGATTCAGAAATAATGAGATTTAGAGATAAAATAATGAGTTTGAAAATTAAAAAAATTCCAATAGGATTTTGATGTAGGGAAAAATAAAAAGAAGATAACACTGATTTTTATAACTAAATATGAATCGTTTAGCAAGAAAATTATAAACAGGCTTTGGAAACAATATATTTACAGATCATAAAGACAGACTTATTAAATAAGAATTTGGACAAGAAATATATTTTTTTTTAAATACAGTAGAAGATCTTTCTTTATATAACGCAAATCAAAAAAATACAAGGTTGTACATTATATAGAAATTTGCATTTTTTGATCACATTTCACACATCATTAAATTTACCTTTTAAACATGGCAAAATACATCTGAAACACATCAAAATACATTAGAATATCCTTGTTACCAGGAGTTATCCAGATTATAAATTTTTGTATAATATACATCATTCCACAGTGTTAAATTTACATTATAAACAAGTCCAAACATACCTGAACCAAATCATTCAATATATTACTCATTTTCAAAAATGTTTATTGTAATAATAGCAATTTCTTATTAAAAAGTTCTGAATTAAGCTGAAATAATGTACCAAATTTAGTTCTCTAGAAAGTAGCAATGTTTTACAATATGAAAATGCAGGTGCTTCTTAATGGCAAAATTCATTGTTTACATCTGAAAAGTTGTGTGTTATATAGAATTGCATTATAAAGATATTCTACTATATTAAATGTACCAATGGTAAAAAAAAAAAAAAAATGAGAAGAAAAACACTTCTTATACGCCCTTTTTCCACTAAATGTAAGTATTTTAACAGATTTTTTACATTATGATCGGATATATATTCAACACTGATTTAAAGTATATTTAAGGTTAACATGGGTCTGGGCTAAACCAGTCTTTCATTAAAAAATATGTAATTAAAACAGAACTGAGTTTGTATAGCACACTTGGGCTACACAACCAAAGTCAGTGGGACCCCAATATTAGGTTTGTTTGGAAAAATTTTTATTTAAAAATATGAAATCAAAACAAACCGAAACTCGCACAGCAAGTCCGGTATATGCTGCAGAAGGCATTGTGGCCCTCAACTCCAGGTTCGGTTAGACAGATTATCATTTAAAGTTATAAAATCATTCAACACTGATTTTAGATATATTTCAAGCTATTATCATGGGCCCGGGCAAGTTAGCTAGTTTGAAAATAAAGTAAAAAATGTAGCTGCTTCTTGCACTATCATAATGTATTGAAGAAAAGTTTTCTTTTAGATGCTATGAGAAAATAATTTTTAATTTCTCGTTTTATATACCATATTTTCCTGCATATAATCCACAAGAACTTTATTTCAAGTCACAAGAAAAAAAAAATTGTATTATTCGCAGCACCCTATAACATGCAGATTAAGCGACATAATATCGGCTATATCTCACATGAGTGCAAGCAGGATTTTTGTTACAGAGAAGGACAAATTATTGAGTTTTACATTGGACCAAGTTACCCGATTTTACCTGCAGTTTGGGAGGGTTGGCACTATTTTTTTTTAAATCATGTTAGGTCCAATTCGTGCTAACTCTATTTTACAAAGAAGTCCAGAATATTGCTTCAGACGAAGAAATATATATTTGAGCATGACAGTCTTCACATGTTTATTTTTCTACATAAAAATGAAACTGATATTAAAGATATGATTATAGATTATTTTTTCATAATTGTATTAAACTGTAGATCAATTTTCTTTGATTTTGAGTCTGATTTCGGTAGATAATTTTTTTTGGTACTTTTCGGTTAGCCGGGCGCCAGTGTTATATATGCATATTTATATACATACATATATGTAAATATACATATATATACATATACACATATTGTATATATATACACACATATATATATGTAAATATATATGTATATATACATATATATATGTATATAAATATGCATATATAACACTGGCACCCGGCTAACCGAAAAATAACTTTTTTTTTGCTGAATTCTTGTTGGTACATATCATTTTGGCATTTCGGTACAGATCAACAAAATTGATTTTTGCAGATCGATAACATTTTTTTGCTAAGTTTGGGTCAGATTGCCTTTTAACACAATTTGAGAGTTTTAGCCAGGTATAACTCGACCCATTTGTGACTCACAGACCAATGGTATATAATTGCATTTTCTTAGTAATTTAAATTATATGTTAATATTTTCAAAGATTTAGATGGGGTAGGGGCTGCCCAGCATACACAGGGATGTCTCATGATTTGATTCTCTGCTCAAATTCACCCAATTTCTTCTATTTTGAACAAGAGAGAATGAGTCTTTAAAATATGAAATTCATTAGTGCTGCTATCACTAGCGATAACCAAAGTACTTTTTTGACACAAAAATTCAGGTTAACTCTTAGATGTACTTGGTGTTTAAATACTGTTAATTTTATTTGCTTCTTATATTTGAACGTAAGTATTTAAACATATTTTCTCATTGTATAAAAATTTCCTAAGCTGTAATTCACATATTAGCAAGTTTTCTATTCTGCTAGAAAAATGACTGAAAAACTGTCCACCAACTTTTACTTTCAAATTTGTTTATAGTAGATATACTTTAGTTTCAGATTTTAAATAATATTAATGATAAGGAAAACTAACTACCTTGAAGCTATTAACAGATAATTCCGAAATTCATAAACTGAGGCAAGTATAGGCCTCTCAAAAAGACATTGTTGCATGCTGAGATAATACTTAGACAAGAAAAAACTAGGTTTAAGTGAATTTTTGACATGTTCTAGGCAAAGGTAAGTTTAATACAATTAAAAAAGCATTTCAAGAGCCCAGTTACCATTATTATCTATTCATTGATTGTGTTATCTGCAATTTGTAAACATATAAATAAAAATCACCAAGTTAATACCAGAATTTATTAAAAATTAAATGACTTGAATTTTGGTAATTTTTTATTATTATTGTTCACAAAGCATAATAAAGTAAAACTCAAATAAACAAAAACATCAGGCTTCAGTTAAAAGCACCAGTTTATTACAATAAACATAGAGATTATGATTTGTTAATAGTAACTTGATGTCTTTGTTTGCTTATTGTGAAATAACTTGAAAGTGGCTCTAAAGGTGAAATAGGTTGTTTAGTTATAATTAAAGTAAGGTATATTTGAAATGCAGCTACTATATTTTTATGAGAATACGAAATTCCAAAATATGTTGTAAAATAATAATAATAATAATAATACAGATTTTATATATATATATATATACACACATGTCTGTGTGTGTAAAATATGGGCTGATTCCAGTGTTTCTATCCCGTCAAAACTTTGTGTGTATTAAATAAATCCATTTGGGTGAAGCAGGGGTATTGTAATAATTTGACCCGAGACCTTGCTCTTGGAAATAAATTTCTCCTATTTTGTCATTTGATGGTACACAGTATTCGCGAGTCTGTTGGAGGCCCCGAGAAACCATATTTTTCTTGATTTCAATTCTGATAATTATTGGCTCTCTCATTTTCAAAATGAAGTGATGTATTTGTATAAATAAAGAGCAATTAGTTATTATAATATTCTCTGATGAAGGGCTTGGGAAAGCCGAAAATACTAAGAAGTTTTAAAATAAAATGTATATTTTTAACTTGTAGCATCTCTTTTATCATTTTACTCGCCTTTTAAGTAAAACAGTGAACTTTTTAAAGTTCATATTTCATGTTCCATAAAGATGTTTTTGTAAATGAACTAATGAAGTTGTTTGTTTTACTAGTTCAGATGGATTACTTTATGTTAATCAACCAAACTCAGGTGTGTTTATTTCAGAAGTCATAATGGCATTAGTAATAGACTTGGCATTAGTAAGACCTTGAGAAAAATAAAAATTCAAACCCATTCTTTAACACGATGTGGCTGGCTAAAGCAATTTATAATAGAGATCAGCAGGGCCCAGGCTTAATTTTTTTCTGCAGACTTTAGCCAGTCTCGTCAATAATTTGTTCCCAATTTGTATTATGGCATTCAATAAATTCATATAAATTCAATTATGGCAATGGCTAAAAAATAACTTTTTTTTAAATAGAGAGATACTTGTATGTCACAACAAAGTAAAAAAATATAAATATTTTTAAAAAAGATTAAAGAAAAATTCAAGATATTTTCATTATTCTTATCAATCAGATATTCACAAATAAAATACACACACACATACACATTTATTTAAATGTAAAATTTGATGTAGATAAAGATTATTCAAGAACTCATCAAGATATTTAGAAGAGATATTTAAAAAAAAAAAAAAAAAAAGATTTCTAACTCACCTGTTTCTGCAAGTGTGTCAATTTGCTGCGTGAAAACAATATTCCAACCATATGTTCTTTCAAATCATTTGTCTCTAATGCACTTTGTGACTGAGATAATTGAGCTCTCTCAGCATCTTGACTAGCTTCATTTTTCTTATCTTCGGGACATTCATTTTCACCAGAAATTAATTTGCCAAAAACCTATTACATAAATAAATTGCAAATGAAGAAATATGACTTTTGGTTGACAATCTAAAGTCACTTGAAAGGGAAATATAAATATTTTAAAATAACACCACCTCAGATTTCCTATTGATTTTTTTTTCTTTTAAATAAGTGGATAAACTATTTCTAATTGCTAAAAAGTGTAGGATTAAAACTTTAAAAACAGTAAAATAGCTTTATTTGACTGTTTACATGTTTTGACTCTACCCGAATCATTTTCAAAACAAATCTACCCCATATATATAAAATCCTAATGAAACGAATTTATGAAACGGATATATGAAATGAATTTATTAAATAGATATATGAATCGACTGATTATGTTTCAAATGATTTCTCCTAAAATATGGAATACTTTGCGATGAAATTAACACCAAAAATCAGCATTGGTCCGCAGATCTCAAAACGGGTATTAGAATTTTTAAATTTGAATTAGATTTCAAAATATTAATTTTTTTTTTTGTAATTTTATATACATTTTTCTAATGATGGCAACTCAAATTTTAATCAAACAGATTTTTTTTTTTCATATTTCAGACAAGGTTGACATGATAACCCGGCTATTGTTGTTTATTTGTTAATAAATGCTTATTTACTTTTATTTCTTTTTATAAATTATATAAATTATTTTGTTCTATAATTATTAATTATTTTTTTTATATTTCCTTTATATACGAAAATAATAGAAAAGAATTAAAAAATACGGTACTACTTAGTTATTCCGTCGACCAATTTCACCAAATTATATAAATCACCAAAACACTCGCCAAATTATACAAATTGACATAATTTTTATTTTAAATAACGAAAGAACAAATAAATTAGTATAACATTAATAAATATACAAATAAAAAGTTGAAATAAAAATCACTTGATGATGTAAACACGTGTAACTTGCTTAAAGTCAAGTGAATGTGACATTTACGATCAACCATTATTGGCATTTAATCTTATAGTTTGGCAATAGATTTTTGGCTGACGGGATAACTAAGTAATACCAAATATTTATATGTAACTGGTATTTGAAAACGAGGTTTTTGCCAAATTTTCATTAAAAAAAAAAAAAAAATCACGCCAAACCTGCTGTGCGTATATGACATCTGGCCAAATATTACCACTCGAAAAAAGAAAAAAATGCTAACTGGCGAGTTGAAAAAAAGCTATTGGCGAGATTTGCATCCAGTTAGCGTAACACTACCAAGAATTCTTTGCAACCATGGCAAATTTTATGTAGTTTTATTCGAAAAAAAAAATTTTGATTTTTTAATCAAAATGGAAAACTTACGGTCCCATATAGGCGCGATTTTTTTCTGACGCCAATATCATATACGGCACTTAAGTGGCGCCAAAGTATCGTTATTTTGCTTGATATGGTAAGCCGGATGTTGTTGTTTATGCTGTTGATACGTTCCCCAAATTGGTGTTGTTAAAAAATCGCACCAATATGGGACGCACATGACATCTGAGCCAAACTTTCATATGAACGGCGAAGGGAATCAGACTGTATTTGTTTATGGCATTTGATGACTTGAACTATTATAATATAGATGAAATGATGGGGATAGAATAATATTTGCTGACTTATCACCTGTGCCTGGCTAACATTAAAGTACCAAAATGGCACCTAGAGTATAAAAAGCAAAGTGGTCTGCCTGGAATTGCTGATGATAGTCACATGACTTAGACTATTGTTATAGAGATTATTTTAAAATACCGGGAGACAAAGACTCTGTATACTTAATTTTGTTTTAGCTTCTTTTCAAATGTTTAACTGATCCTCTTTAATCAAAAACGAAAACAGCCATTGGATGTCTTAACAGCAACTGATTCGCCCTTAAATTTTTGCAATCAAAGGGAATTGAATGAAAACCCGTTTACAGGGAGATCTGCACAGCATTTTTCAGTATAATTCAGTCTTTTCTAATATTTTTAAAACCCACCAGATTAGCGTGTTTTTAGATTCTACAGTGTCTGAACAGGGGTTGACGAGCGTAGCTTGCAGAGGGCAGAGCCCCCTAGTAAATAATAATATTATAAAATTGCAAGATCTGTGACGCAATGATCTGAAACGCCATCATTCAGTATTTTATGTAATGCACATTATTTTTTTTTCTTGGACGTTTATTTCTATTTTCGTAACCGTTGAGTAAATCAAGCCACAATTTTGGTAAGTTGAATGATGCTACATCATGACATATTTACGTCATTACACCTTTCAATTTATGGCATTAGTAACAAGAAAAAATTATGCAACAAACACAAATTATGAAACACTTACGAGGATATTAATATTGAAAAAAATGTATAGAAGAATACTAAATCTTACTATGATATTTCTAAGACATATTATATAACATACACACATTTTCACAAAATATTATATTTGTTTGATATCTAGTGCATTCTACTATTTAACTGTGACTATGTGTGGTAAATTTTATCAATCTACTCACTACTGCTATTTTTTGACAGGTAAGTGAATTTTTAGGTAGGCAAAAAAATATAAGCAAAATTGTTTTTTATTAATATTTATTGGATTTGAAGGTGTTAAAAGCTTCCCAACAAAATATGAAGCAAACACCAAGGTATGAATGATAAAAAACACCTTTGAAAAATATGTTTGTGATCTAGATGTATGATTTATTACTGAAAAACACAAAGTTATTTTATTTCTTGACAATTGTGCTGCTTACACACAACATATTCCTGAATTGAAAGCCATAAAACTTACTTTTTCACACCTAACTACACATCGGTTTTTCAACCTATGGACCAAGACATTATCACGTCTTTGAAAGCACACTACAGAAGGATGCTTCTTGTTCACATGATCCAAGCAATTAACAACTCGGAATCTCGACAAATAAGCGTACTGCAAGCAATGGTTTCAACGAGCACGGTTAGAAGTGTCCTACCAAACCAAATATAATGCTTTCATCATTGAGTATTTGAAAAAGGCTGTGAAAAAGACGTGAATGAAGAAAAGAATGACACCTAATCTCAAAGCATATTAGAATCAGCAGCTGGATGCAATATCCCACAAGAATTAGATGCAGAAACCTTTGCCTGCTTTGACAATAATTTGATTGTTTTGGGAAAACTAGCAAACGATGAAATCATAGCTTCTGTAATCAAAAGAGATCAAGAAATTGTTAGTGACAATGATGAAGAGCAAGACAGCATATTACCACCAACTACTTGAGAGGTTTAAACACTTGTCGGCTGTTCGGCAATGTTATGAATCAAAATCTGATAAAACCAAACAAATTTTCAAAAACATAGCAAGATTTGAAAATGATGTAGTGAAAAGATCGTTTAATTATCTTAAAGAAAAGTGACAGAATATTTTAAATAAAATTAATTTATGTAAGTATGGCAATTTCTTTTAATGTTTGTTTGTTCCGAGTAATTATTTTATATTAAAATATTTTCATTAATTTGCTTTTTTACCGATTACTAAATTAAAAAAAAAAGGTGTTTGTATTCATATAAAAATATACTCTATTTATATTTTTTTAAAACTGAATTAAATTAATTCAAAGTACTTATATATTTACCCATTGCAATGCTTATATCAGTTAACACAGGCAAAAACCAACCTCCCTTGGAAGTTCACACTAATGGGAGTTGACTGTCATTATTAATTTAAAAAAAAATATGTTTACATTTTTAACAATTATGATCTATTAATGGGTATTCTTTCGACAACAACAAAATAAAGTCTTTTTTACTAATTAACCTTTTAACAATTCATGCTTGAACCATAGGCACCTGCAGAACAAAATCCATGGAGGAGCAAGATTTTTGAACAGATGTGCCTGTAGTCTACTGTCAAGGCTGCTTTTATTAAAATGAAGAATGTAAACATTAAACACGCTAGTGCAAAATATTTTTTAAACATGTCAACATAAAATAATCTATAGAAAAATATTGAAAATCCAAGAGTAAACTTTTACTGATACTTTTTAAAATTAAAGAACTGAAACAGTTTATTATTTTTTTAACTGCCAACCCTCCTGATACATATATGTGAAAAGAAAAATACTAAATATTGTCTTCTATGGAGAGGAGGGGAAAATCCTTAGTATCCTTCTCTTTTAATGTTCAAATATTTTTAATTACTTGAAAAGAATAAATTTTATTATTTTTTTTTCAAAATCAGAGAAAATGAAAATTTAGTTAATTTTGAAAATCCAGTATGGGTAAAGATGGTTTGAATAAGTACTATTCAAACAACTTCTTAAGTAAGAAGAAATAAAACAAACCTGTGAGGTAAGTAACCTAAAAACTTTAAGCGTTTCGGCTTCACAATTTTTCTGCTGAATTTGTAAGGCAGTCACTTTCTTCCCTATTTGAAGGCTTTCTCCATCTTGAGTTCCAAGAACTTTCACTTGCCTTAGCCTCAGTGTATTATCAGGACCTTTAAGCTCAATTCTTATGAAAATATATTTTCCATCAGGAATATCACAGTTAATCCATCCAATATACCTATTTTCAACTTCAAGCTAAAATGAACAGAAATTAACAATTAGTATAGTTTTTAAGCAATGATCACTGATGAAAAACAAGTAGTTTTTAAAGGAAAAATCCTTATAATAATAATTTCCTTGCATTGTTATTACTATTATCATAGTTCTCATAAATTTTTTATTCTCTTTTCCATATAACAAATTAAATATTCTTAGTTTTGATAACAAACTTATTCAAAAGCTATTTATGCTATTATATTCATATAAAATTATTTTCTATATATTTATAAAATATTTGTTATTTAAGTTTATTTTAAAGGATTTTGGAATCAAAATAATTTATTCATATAAGTAGACAGTTCGCAAGTAACATATTTTATGGAAAAATCTTACATACCAATCTTTCACTGACAGATAGATGTAGATCATCTTTTTCTTCCAGATGGCGATTAAAAAGAACATCTATCTATTTATCAGCTCAATAACAATGCAGAATTTTGAAAAACAAAAATATTTGATCTAATGGTTCATCAGAATTTTTATAGTAATAATACCCCCTCCCTCTTTTTTATAAGATAAATTTTAATAGAATGTTATAAGTTTGAAAAAATAGAAATCACACAATAGTAATTTCTTTTAGATCCCTATACTATTACAAACATTATAATAAGCATATGCATTACAAAATACATGAATGCACATGATATTACCTGTTTAAGCTTTGCCATTTCCTCAAAGCTTGGTCCAGCTTTGAAAGTGACACCAGAAACTTTATTCTGTAAGAAAATTGATAGAACATTTATTTTATATAGCAAAGAAATATTAAACTTATAGTATGTTAATTTTAAAATTACGATTAAGGATAAATATTGTACTGCATTTAATTGGAGTTGCACAGCAAATGATACTATTCTATTAACTATTTGTCTTTCAGTCATGTTTAATATTTAAATCCTTCTATTGAAAAATACTTAGTCAATAAGTTTTCACATATAAAGATATTATTTTAATTAAATTTTATTAAAAATTACATATTTAACTTTTTTTACTCAAATTATAATATTTTAAAGCAATTTTCAAATTTATAAAACATTCTGAAAACTGATAGCAGCATATTTTTCTATGAATTGCTACCTCAAGGAAACATAAAATAACTTAAACATTTTACAAATGAAATAATAACACCAATACTAATTTATTTTTCCTAGATAAATTTTCAATTTTCTTATAATTAATTATAAGGAAGTTAAAATTTTTATTACATTTATTATTTGTTAATGTTTTACTTTTCCCCCTTAAACTAAATTGAATTCACACTCCATAACAAAAAAAAAAAAAAAAAAAAAAAAAAAAAAAAAAAAAAAAATTTCATTTCAAATTTGAATGAAATTATCAAAAAATCCATGGCATTGGTAATGTAATACAGTATAACATCTTTAATCCAGATGTCTACAAGCCCAAAACAATCTGTAATTCGGACATTTTGGAACATTTTATTATTTTCAATAAAAGATCATGGATACACTTGTGAAAACAGCCAATAATATTGCTTAAATTACCTGTGTGTTAATCTAAAAATAGTAATAAGAAAACCTTTGATTCAATAATATATTTAATTTACTACATTTTACTAACTTCAAAGTTAATTGTAATCCCGTATTTTACGGGAATAACACTCCACCAAATATAATGCTGCAGTTTCTTTTCTTTAAAACTCTAGAAAACTAGTTTAACGACACACTGGTTATACCGCCGCATATCACATTCGTTATAAAAAAATACAATACCAGTTTTAGAGCAATTAATTAAAATTATTAACTGGTGGATATAAAACTAAACATTTTGAACTTTAATAAATAATTTGCCTTTTAATTAATTGCTCAATTAATTGCCCTATCAACATTATTTATTTTAACAAATAGTAATAAATATTAATACAGCACTAAATAATTAATTTTATACATCCGAAAATCCATCAAAATCTTCTTTGTCTTCGGTATCATTGTGGAATAATTTTTAAATTCCAAGTGACAAATTTTGATCAGTGTCTATAAAATCATTTGCATCATTATCAAAAAAGCGATCCGGCAAATCAGATATCTGATGTTACGCTCGAGCTTGGCTGTGTTTACAATTAGTCGAGCTGTTGCCAAACGTGAGTAAAATATTTAATGTCACCAGCAAAGAATGAAGGAAGGAGTTATTCCTTATATGGCATGCAAGATGCTCTGAGGTGAACTTGAGGAGAGCCATTGTGATTGGATGCGATACCGGTAAAAGTGCAGTTTTTTGCTCATGAAAATTGCCTCGTTTGTAAACATGCTGATATGTTTCTGCCATGTCAGGCATTGTTTTTTTTCTTTTCACAGGTGTATGACATAAGATCATTATGACATAAGAATAAGTTTTTCTTTAACCAGATTTCTTAATTTTTAAATAAAGATTGGCAGTAAATTTGGACTATATACAAGATGCCCTAGTTATTGGCTGCATTTTTGTTTTTAAACCAGAAAATCTAGTGTAATGCTGTGGCGTTATTCCTGGAAAATATGGTAATTTTCTGTTAATTGTAATAATTTCTTTCTTACATGTAATTTAACATACATTTTTTTTTTCTTTCTTTGGTACTTGAGGGTATAAATATGGAATTGATACTAATTTTATATAATTTTGTTGTTTTTTTTTTCTTTTTCAAGAAAAAGTCAAACAAAAGTCAAGACAATATCCGTATTTTATGTTATATATGTATATACTTTTTAATTGTTGTAAAAAATTTTAAGTAAATTTGAAATTAATGCTAATTTTACATTATTTTGTTATTTTTCTTTCTCTAAATTTAAGATACATAGTGCCAAAACAATGCGAGATCTTACTTTATTTTTTTATTTCTGTTTTAATTCCATGTCTAAGAACTATATACTCAATTTTTCATAGTATTACTTATGTAGATATTATTATTGCACATATGTTAATGTAATAATAAAGATAAAAAAAATAACGATAATTGTAAGTCTTAGTTAAATTTCTTATAACATTTTGTTTCTAGTTTCATTTGCGATACTTTCCATGCTATACATATCAATTTTTTTATTTGTGTTATTTAAAATTCAGTATTTATAAATCAAGAAATTGTGATTAAAATAAATAAATAAATATATATATATATCTTATTGTTATTGTTTCTTGTAATTTACAACAGATGCTGACACCATGTAAAATATATCTTATTATTATATGTTTTTAATATGTTGGGATATTTTGAATTGAAATTTCTCATTGTTATTTAGTCTAAATACATTCTATTTTCAAAATTTCTTTAATCCAGAACTGTCATGGTCCCAATGATTCTGGATTGAAGAAGTTTTTCTGTACATCACCAAATAATTATAAAACTAGTATAAAGAATACACACAAAAAATTCACATTGTTAACACAAAACTGAAATATGAATTTATTTAAATGCTTATCAAGGAATGCTTATTATGAACTAGAAAGTAATAATCCATACAGTTAGTTATAAAAACTTACCCCTAAATCTCTACAATTATCAATATGAATATAAACCATCCTTGGGTGAACTTGAACAGCACATGATAAATTGAGCATCTTTACTTTGTTACGATCTTCATCTCCACTTTCCCAAAATGTTTCAGTTGAGTTATCAGTTAAACTGTTAACCATTGCTTGTCGGCTCGAAGCTTTGATATCAACAAGTGGAGTAATATCTTTTAAAGACTCAATTTCAGCAGAAACCTGAATAAATAAGATTATTATAGAAGTATAGAGCGAGTAGCAATATTTTCATTCTAAAAATAAGCACTTTATAATAGAGATGTAACAAATATTAGGCCCTTTTGTCGAATATTCAGTTAGCAGATGCTTCAGCCAAATACTCTGGACATATATATATTTTTTTTTTTTGGGAGGGGGGGATATTTAGACAAATAGATTCAAGATAAAAATAATCATTTCTTCTTTTTTTGTTCTAAATAATTCTGTACATTTGTGGTAGAATGTAACTTACTTACTTTAAACTATAAAATCAGAAGGTTAATAACGACTAACAATATTTATTAACATCTTGGAAAATACGGGCAAACTACATGCACGGAAAGGCAAGCCACAATCAAACCCATGGACTGTTGCCAAATTACAAACAGAAAAGTTCTTGTGATGAAATCAGTTCAGTTCAGAGATTCAGCCAAAAACGGCTATTGCATGTTGCCACATCACCCCGTTCCCAGTGACGAAGTGGCGTCAAGATAACGGGGGTTGAATTTAACTCGGCAACCAGATTTGGTAACATATGGCTGCTGACTGGTAGACGGGTCAGAAGACAGCGGTTGGCTGGTTGTCAGGCCAGAAGGAGACTGTGGTAGGTCAGGTGTTGCTTAAGGGAAAAACACAGTCTATCCTGGAGGCACAGCATCAGGAACTACATTGATAAATGCTGTCTTCAACTGATCAATGTTCACAGTTGAGGTTTTGTTGTGTAGCTGGATGGTGAAGGTTTTATCACTGCGGGATAACACCCGAAATGGTCCAGTGTAAAATGGTTGAAGACTTCTACGAGTAGCATCCTGTCGTAAAAAGACATGACTACACGAAGAAAGTGCATTATGCACAAAAATGGAACGACCAGTGCACAGGCTGGTTGGAACAGGACGGATTGTGGATATGTGGTCTTTCAAGCGACCAACAAATGTAGCCGGATCTATATAGTCCTTCGATGCAGAAAAAAATTCACCAGGTAAGCGAAGAGTTTCACCATAGACGAGTTCAGCAACACTAGCTTGCAGGTCTTCTTTGATGGATGAGCAGAGACCCAGGAGAATAGTGGGTAGTATCTTAACCCAGCGTTCTGTAGCATAGCAGCAAATGGCAGCCTTAAGACTTCTGTGAAATCGCTCAACAAGTCCATTCGATGCTGGATGGTATGGAGTCGTGTATATATGGTGGATGCCAATGATTTTAGACAAACTTTCAAACAGCTGAGATTCAAATTGTCGTCCACGGTCTGTGGTGATCTGGAGAGGTACACCAAACTTGCAAATCCACTCAGAATAGAATTTGAAGGCAATAGTGTCAGCAGTTATGTCCTCTATTGGAAAGGCCTCTGGCCAACGTGTAAATCTGTCCACTAGTGTTAGTAGATACTGGCAGCCTTTCGATTGAGGGAGAGGACCCACTAAATCTAAATGGACATGCTCAAAGCGAGAACTGGGAGTGGCGAACTGACCTGGGCGACTGAATGTGTGCTTGTGGACCTTGCTGTGCTGACACAGAATGCAGGAACGAGTCCACTTGGTAATGTCAGTTTGCATAGATGGCCAACAGAAATGTTGTTTTATCAGCTGCATGGTTGACTTGACACCAGGATGGGAGAGTCCATGAAGACTGTCAAAGATCTGGCGACGCATCACTAGGGGTACAAAAGGTCTGATTTTGTCAGTCGAGACATCACAATAAAGTTCAGATGAGGAACCACTTTCTACTGGAAACTTTTTAAGAACTAAATTGGATGAAGTAGGGTTTTGCAGTAGCTCACACAGTTCACTGTCACTCAGTTGTGCTTCAGCCATTGTTTGTAGACCGAGATCCAGGGATATTGCATATATGCGGGAGAGTGCATCAGCAACACTGTTATCTTGCCCGCTGACATGTTGAATATCCGTCGAATACTAAGCTATGAAATCAAGATGCCTAAGTTGTCGAGGAGTACACTTATCAGGTTCCTGTGCAAATGCAAAACACAGAGGTTTGTGGTCAGTGTATATAGTAAATGATCTAGTTTCAACCATGTATCTGAAGTACTTAATTGCCTCGTAAATAGCTAACAGCTCTCTATCATAAGTCGAATAGCTTTGCTATGCAGGAGAAAGGTTTTTTGAAAAGAATGCATTGTTCTGTTTTTGTTGAAGACATTGTTCTGTTTTTTGGTGTAATGCTGCACCAATAGCTGTATCAGATGCATCTGCATGCAACACTAATGTAGCAGTTGGATCAGGATGACATAGCATTGTGGCCTGAGAAAGTTTTTCCTTACAAGTTTCAAAAGCTTTTGTCATAGCATCAGTCCAAGAAATTTCTCGTTTGTCATTTTTTGGATAATTTTGCAGCAAGTGATTTAGTGGCATTTGAATGGAAGCCATCTCAGGAAGAAAACGTCAGTAAAAAATTAAGGCACCTAAGAATCTGCGGAGTTCTTTGACTATTTTTGGTTGGGGAAAGTCTATAATTGCCTTAACTTTATCTGGAAGAGGTTTACAGTCATGTTCAGAGACAAGTCCAAGGAACTGAATTTCATCCTGGAAAAACTCACATTTAGATGGATTGATAGTGAAATTATATTTGTCAAGACGACTTAACACTTGCTGAAGGTGTGCTTCATGCTCAGCTGGAGATTTATTGGCAATCAAAATGTCATCCAGGTATGGAAGACAGAAATCAAGATCATAGAGAACTTCATGAATGTGCCTCTGAAATGACTGGGCAGCATTTCACAGCCCAAATGGCATAAAAACAAATTTGAATAACCCAAATGGGGTAGTAATGGCTGTTTTGGGAATGTCAGTAGGATTTACAGGGATATGATGAAAAGCCCGCACAATATCTACTTTTAAGAAAATTTTAGCACCATGCAAATTATGAGTAAAATCTTGAATGTAGGGTATAGGATATTTATCAGGATGTGTTATCTTATTAAGTGCTCTGTAATCCCCGGTGGGACGCCAGTCACCTGAACTCTTACGAACAAGGTGCAAAGGAGATGCCCAAATAGATTTAGATGGCCGACAGATACCCTGTTCTAACATAAATTGGAACTCCCATTTAGCTGCAGCAAGTTGTGCAGGGTGGAGTCTTTGCGGTTTGCTAAAAACAGGTGGGCCAGAAGTTTCAATGAAATGGTAAGTATTATGAGTAATTTTGCTGTTAAAAGGGCGGGGACGTGTAAGGTTAGGAAATTGGTTTAGAATTTTATGAACAGTTGAATCCTTACAGATACTTTTGACAGATGTAAATATACCCTTTATAAATTGGCCTTTGCTAGTTAATTTCGTTAGTGGATCGATAAGACAGAGGTTTTTAAGATCAATTAATAACCCGAAATGAGCTAAAAAATCTGATCCAATAATAGGACGCTTAACATCTGCCAACATAAATTCCCACTTGAAGCTACGTCTAAGGTTTAGCTCAACTTCGACAAGTTTTTGCCCATAAGTGGATATCTTAGTATTGTTGGCAACAAAAAGACAAAAAGTTGATGAGTTTGATTTGGTGGCATTGGGAATAACAGAGACATCTGCGCCTGAATCAATTAAATAATTTGTCTTAGTTGCTGGATCATAAATACATAAGCGACTATTGTGTGAAGGTTGTGTGCGATCACATGCTGCTACTGTGATGCACTCATGTCGTTTCCCGTTTGGGAAAAAGAACATGGCTTTGTACATTTTCAAGCTTGAGGGCCAAAACGTGTATGATAGTAACAAATATTGGCATTATGTCTCCGGCCTTTTGAGAAACTGCGGTTTCTATAAAAATTGCTTCCTCTGTTACGATGTGGAGAACGAGAGTGATTCTCTGACAAAGATAATGTTAATGCTTCAACCTTTTTGACAATTCAGAAACTTAAAGACGCAGAATTTTTATCTCGTTGGTCTCGGACATTACAGCTATTACATGATCATTGTGGGGGGTGCTGATTTTGGACACTTTATCTGCCAGGACAGCAAGTTTGTCCAATTCATCACCCCCTACTGCTAAAACGGCTTGAATGTTACTTGGCAGGCATTGTAGCCAAAGAGTTCTTAGAAAATCGTCTGTAACTTGGCTGGAGGCAAGGTCCTTCATCTTTCTGAGCAACACACTTGGTTTCTGGTCCCCAAGTGTGAGCTCTTGCAGGAGCGCCTTCGTTTTTTGGGCAGTAGAGTTTTCAAAAATTGTCAGCAACTTGTCTTTTAGAGTAGTAAAAGGGTTTACCTCGGCAGTGTGAATATAAGATCACTAACAGAGGACAGGATATCAGTATCTAAAATGTTGATTAGATAATTATATTTAGTTTTTTCATTAGCGATTTTATTAAGTGTGAATGCTGAATCAAGTTGCGCGAAAAATAGTTTGATATTGTGCTCAGAAAACGTTGGCATTTTTGCCTGCACGGCAAGAACTCCTGTCTCTTGATCGACAGACATATCTTTATTTTACTTTTGAAGGACAACAAAATAAGGAAATAAAAAATTACTAGGTGTGATAAGAATGATTAAAATTAATACACATTTACATTACACAATAAAGTTGTTCCGATTACGATACGATTTGCAACACGGGAAGGGAAAAAAAAATAAATATTTGCATATCAAGGTGCAAGTACAAAACAAAAATAAAAATGATCTAACAGATATTAGGTGACAATTAATTTCTTAGTAAAAGTAATACTTGCGATTGACACAAAACGGGGAACAGCCATTAAAAGAAAAAAAATTATATAAAATAAAAAAAAAACTGCAACCATACCTGGAGACAGCATATTTATTTACACTGTTAGCGTTTTATAATTAAGCAGATACGAGGCATAATGACATGATGCGAACTTATCATCGAATTGGAGATCTTGAAAGCACATTGCTTGAGGTTAGGCCTAAGTAGCCATCAGGCTGATCGATCACGCTGTTTTTTTTATTTATCGATGAAACGCATTCAGAGTCCGTGGTCACCACTGTACATTTGTGGTAGTATGTAACTTACTTACTTTAAACTATAAAATCAGAAGTTTAATAACGACTGACAATATTTATTAACATCTTGGAAAATACGCGCAAACTACATGCACGGAAAGGCAAGCCACAATCAAACCCATGAACTGTTGCCAAATTTCAAACAGAAAAGTTCTTGTGATGAAATCAGTTCAGTTCAAAGATTCAGCCAAAAATTCTAAAGTTCTAAATAAAAACTTGGATGAACAACATCTCTAATTATAAAGTCCTTACAAATTCAAAATAAAAGTTTTCTTTGCTGCATCTTTGCATTGTGCGTTTAAAGAAGGATAGTAACTTTAATTAATAAAATGCATAATGTATATACTACATTTCATGTTTTAAATCCTGAGCACATTTTTTATACAGCAACTCTTTACAACAAAAATTTATTTTACCAAGATTATTTCAGGAGGTATCTCACTGATTATAAGGGAGAGTAAGAATTATGAGAGCCTCATTAACATGAAATGTAAGAAAGGAAAAAATATGACTGGATAGTAGAAATAAAGAAAATTATTTACATTTTAATGGAGAGAAGGTAACATTTGACTTACAAAAAGTCAATTTGATATGTCTGAGTATAAAAAGTGACAATGAGTTCCTTTTTTAGCTAAAAAGTATATATGAATTATTTGTATCTACAGATAAAATCATGCTATTAGTAAATTAGAATTAGTAAAAGCTTTATTTTATTAACTAGCATCAAGGTGTTTCAAATATTACAAAAAATAAATCAAGATGTAAAATTTTTAGGGTTCCGTACTTAAAAAGTAAAAACGGAACCATTATAAGATCACTCCTGTGTCTGTCTGTCCGTCTGTCTGTCACAGCCATTTTACTCGTAAACTATGGAACGTGGAAAGTTCAAATTCGGGAAAGTAATAAAGACCATTGACCCACATATTTTCAGATTAATAAACATTCATAAATATATTTAGTAAAAAAGTAGAGGGGCTAATTATGCTACATGAAAAAAAAATCTTTTCTTTGTATATCATGTGGGGTATCCTGTGAAAGCTTTTGTAACGCTGAACTCAAAAATACATTCCTTTTAATTTTAGGTATTATATTTTCAAAGATATTGTTGAAAATGTAGCGCAAAAATTTGTTCCCCCCCTCCCATCTAATTCTGAATCTACTGAAACTAAAATTATGAAAAAATTAGACGTAGTAGATGTTAATATAAACCTTGCCGGAAAATTATAGCGATTACCCTTGGTCACATAGTTTTTGAGTAATTAGTATTTTTCTGTTATACACAAATTTCGATTTACAGGGAATTCAGAAAAATTGTTGAGCATCGCTGAATATACCTATCGTTGCAGAAGAATAAAAGCATTGTTGATAATGATTTTTGAAAAAAATCATCAGTAATTAGCCGAGATATTAACCCTTAAAGGTATGGTCAGTTTGGACATACACAAGGACAGGGGCGGCGTACTCTATGCCTAGTTAACAACTTTTAATGATATATATGTGTAATGTAATGTCCAGTAACAGTATAAAAGCAATAAACGTCAAATTGTTAAAAACATACTAATTTAAGGGGTCTTGGGACTCTAAAAAGTGGAAAAAATGAAAAAAAGACCATTTTCAACATTTAATGTCTTAAAATGTATATGATTTTAAAACACAATTTTAATTGGGATGAAAGATATAAGTATGTTCTTTCATTTCATGTATTTAAAAAATTACAAGATACAGAATTAGTATTTATAGGGGCTCGAAACTGTTCGACTTTGTCAAACAAAAAATTGGCATAACAGTTTATGCGCAGGATTAAAAATTGCAACTAGAATGAAAATTTTTTTGTTTACTTATACTTCAGATTGTAATAATTTCCCTGAACTTAAATAAATTTGTATTTAAAGCATTTTTATATTTTTAATGCGTTGCATTTAGCTAATATCAAATTTTGAAACTTTCAACAGTAAAATCACTTAAAAAAATATTTTTTTTGAACAATAAAAAGGAAATTTTAGGTTCAGTTTATACAGACTAACATGCAATATATGTTTTGAAAATTTCATGAAAAAATATTCAGAAGTTTTTGAGGTATCCTGCGCGGTATGCCCAAAGAACGCCATTTGGAAAATAATGACTTTAAAGTTTCGGAAACGCCGCTTCAGCTATTGAGCGGGTATAATTCTAAAAGTCAAAACTTCTGTTCTAATGGGAATTTCAAGGAAACAATTATATCAAAATATTCAGAAAAGATAGGAGTTAAAAAAAATTAAATTCTTAAATTTTGAAGCTTTAAGAGTCCTGTGACCACTTAATCCTTTCCGGAACGGAGTAATTCTATTTATAAACTTATGAAATAATGAACTGACACCAGAATTTATAAACGAATTTATTAGAAAATGCGAACTTGCTTATTTTCACGTACATGATAAAAGAAAAATTTAAATTAAATATTCTTGGTGCCGTTTGTCTGTTTTGGAATTGAAAATAGGTGTCCGTTTTTTAAGGGCATCGCCCTCGAAAGATTTAATTAGAATGAATCGCATAAATACTGTGGGATTCGCGATAGTTTCCATTGATTGTATCTCTCAATACGCCTCGAGTGACTTTAAAAGTTAATTAAACACCTATCTGGAAAAACGCACACTGTCCATGGCGGCGTTCCAACTTTGAGACCTCAATTCGAAGCGCGCTTAGCACAATGCCAAATTTAAACTTTGAACAAAGGTTTTGTTTTAGCTACACTGTAGAAATAAAGGTTATTACTACGCTGAATTTAGTTTCATGAAATGCCAAATGAAGTTTAACTATGCACTTATTTTATTATCAGTACCAAATTAAGTTCATCATAAACAGATTAGGATAATATTAACCTTCTCACTGCCGCGAACTGATATATCCGTTCACTAAGCTGCAGGTTTCACAGCAATAGAAGCATTATTTAAATTAATATAATTCTACAAATATAATGATGTTTTAAAACATTCTGTTATGATTAATACTCTCAAGGCTTATATTCTTATACGTAATTAATTTTTTTATGTCATGTTGGAAAAAATCCTCTTTTTTAGATTTTTAAAAGAATTACAGAGAAAACAACATTACAATTTTGCCCTTTCGGTCGGCAGTCAGGAGGTTAAAAAAAGAGTTATACGAATAGCTATATTTGATATTATTTAGGTTCCATATCTCTTTGAACTTTCATGGTATACCTGATTACACTTTTCTAATATATACAGTTATACCCAACTCTTCTTTGTATAGCTTTTTACAAAGTCTTAGTATTCTTTTAATTTTTTTTTTTTTTTTTTTTTTAAATAATACAATTACAAATTCATATATTTATTCTATGGAACCCTCTGTGCATGAGTAATGCTCGCACTTGACCATTTATTTAACATACATACCGGGTGTCCCAAAAAGGACTGACTGATTTTAAAATTCAATAACTTGCAAACGGTGACAGATATTTAAAAAATTCTTGCAGGAGGGTTATGCATAAGGTCAAAAGTTTTTTTACAGTGATTTTCAATTTTAGTTCGAATTACAAACAATAGATGGCGCTGCGATCAATAGACGCTTAATTCAGACTCGATTTTTGGTGCTTCATGGCCCGGATAATACATTTCCATCTCCTTTTTCAGCATGGAACAAGAGAAAGGACCAGAAATCGAGCCTGTATTTAGCGACTATTGCTTACAGCGCCATCTATTGTTTGTAATTCGAACTAAAATCGAAAATCACTGTAATAAAACTTTTGACCTTATGCATAACCCTCCTGCAAGAATTTTTTAAATATCTGTCACCGTTTGCAAGTAATTGAATTTTAAAATCAGTCAGTCCTTTTTGGGACACCCGGTATAATACAATATCAAATTTTATTTTACTTTATTTCTGATTCTACATTTAAAAAATGTATAATCAATATATGCTGTTTTTAAAAAGTGCTAGTATTTGGCCTAAAATTTGGCTGAATATTTGGTGTTTGGCCAAATACCTATTCATTACATCCCCACTTTATACGCACATTTTCAGAGAAAATAAAAGCACCAATTTATGTACACATAAACATCATTATCAATACAATCTTGAAAGAAAAACGTAATAATCATTAGACCCAATTTTTTATTATCCATTGCCTTACAATATGATGAATAATAGCACATTAATTATTAAAGGTGGAGGTTGATTGGTTCATATTTTTAGGTGACATATCTGAGTAATCGAATGTTTGTAAGTACATGCATAAAAACTCAAAATACAAGACTCACTCTCTTTGTATGTGTGTGTTTATTAGGGATGCACCGAATATTCGGTATCTATTTGGTATTCAGCCTATTCGGCCATGTTACCGAATATTCGGTTTGGCCGAATATCAAACTATTCGGTATGCTGAATTGCCAAATATTTGGTTTGGCCAAATATCGAAATATTCAGTCGAACCGAATAGTTAAAAAAAACTTTTAAAACATATTTTGAAAAACCTTATACAACTTCTACATTTAACACTTAACTTATAAAGATATTCTGAATAATTAAAAACAGAATCATATTTAAATAAAAGAGAATGTTTATACATTATTTATTTGCTATTTATTAAGCATTATTTAAGAAAATTAACCAATCACAAGGATTTTCATAGGCATTAATTATGTACAAATGCATATTCCTGAACATTGTCCAGTAAATAACCTGTTTCTTGCTAAGATTTTAAGAACAATGTTTACAATCTCTGAAAGTGATCGCCCACTCCAGACACCGATCTAGGATGCATTTAAAAACTTCCTTGCTTAATCAAAGGGAGTAGAACAGTTATTCTTGCTGAGTTTCCATGATATAAAATTTGAATAGATTGTATTATTTATTTACTTTTACTTTAGTCTCTTCCTGACAAACAAATAATATATGATCTTGTACAATTTTTTCAAAATTTCTCTTTGATTTCAAAGTCTTTGTTTTAGAATTTAAGAAAACTAATTCATTTGTTTTAATTCACAGAAGAAGCCATGAAATTTAAAATTGTATTAATTAAAAAAGTTTTACAACTATATCCTCTTCTTAAATAATTCAAAGCAGATTTTTTTCAGCATAAGTTTACTTGAAAAAAGCTTTTGTTTATCAAAATAATAGTGTCTTTTATGAATATTATGTAAAATTGTTTTAAAATTTAACATTTTAATGTCTTTAAACTTTGAAATATAAGTGTATTCGACAAGCCAAATATTCGGTATTCGGCCGAATAGTTACTATTTAGCAGGCCGAATATTTGGTATTCAGCCTAACAGTTACTATTCGACTAGCCGAATATTTGGTATTCGGTTCACCTGTAGGGCGAATATTCGGTATTTGGCCAAAATCACTATTCGGTGCATCCCTAGTGTTTATACGTGCACACATTTTTCAAATAGAAAATTTTACATCACATTCTTTTTGCAGAGCTAAATAAACACATCTAGGAAAAGAAGTTTAAAAGATTTGGGATAAACACATCTTCAAACATGACTCAGAATTTATGCTTTATAGTAGTTTTTTAAGGAAATTTCTTTAAGGAGGGCATAACTTTGGGGTCTCGCAAACTCCAAAAATATGAATAAAAAAACATGAAAATTATACAATTTTGCAATCGTTTTAGTTCCCACAAACCCAATAACTTGGGAGAAAAGAAAAGCCAAAAATTTTACAATTTTGGCATCATTTCAGGCGTGTACACTGGTAAAAAAAAAAAGTGAAAATTTTACAATTTTACTGTTATTTTAAGTCCTGGCAGAGCTGAAAAGTCCAAGGAAAATGAATAAAAAAAAAAGTGAAAATTTTACATTTTTTGCATTTTTGAAAAATCTTGCATGCATGGAAAAAATGCAAAAATTTTATAATTACAGCTTTCTTTCAGGTCCTGCAGACTCAAAAAAAAAAAAAAAAAAAAAAAAAAAAATTAACTATTTCACCATTACTTCAAGTCATTGTAATAAAATAAATAAAATAAAAATAAAAGGGATTTAAAAGTTTAAATTGAAATTTGGAAAAATGGGGGAATTGAAATTCGGAAAATTAAAAATCATGAAAACTTTAATAAATGGGAAAGGAAATAATTATCTTATTAGCCAAGAAATCGTATAAGAAAAATAGTACACTGCGAAATTAAAATAAACATAGAGGAACACTTCAAGATGAAATTAATTAATAATAAAATAATAGCTTACCTGAACCTAATAGAGCCTATATTGAGATACATGTATAAAACTGAGATTCCATTATATGTGGAATATGTAAATACTCATAGTTTATTAACATATTTGTTAATTATTATTTAGAAATTACTCCATCAACTTTCATTCTTTTGTTATAATTAAATATATTATTTCACTGTTTAATTTCATATTTACAGAATTAAAAAGGAATGATAACAATAAAAGTCATATCAAAACATTAATACTATATTTATAGAAATAAACAAACCCAAACAATTAAAAATAACATATTTCTTTATTATAATAAAGCATAAAAAAGAAAATAGAAACTGTGCAGATTTCCATAAGTATACATTCCAATGATGACAGGCAATATCTTTTCAATAAGAATTACAAAATCATTATTCTGTAAGTAAACATTTAAATAATAAATCGTTATATTTGTTTAATATGGATGTCAAAAATTATTAATTTCTAAACGCCTTCAAATAACGGAGCATTATATTTATTTAACATAGATATCAAAATCATTAGATAGGATTCAATAATGATCACAAACATTCTTCATTGTTTCATCGATTCTGATTTTAAAGGAGCCGAAATTACACAGTAAGGTTACTGCAAAATCTGCAAACTCACAAACAAGTCAATTTAGTGATCTTGCTGGACCGCGCCCAAAGAAAAAGTGAAACTCATACCTGTAGGTATATATATGTGTTGATTGAAGCTGTTTTCAATTTGGTAGACCCTATCGTTACTCCGTGACGAGATATTTGCACCAAAAAGGATGGATCATGTACAAAACAATGCAGAAGAATATCTTTGAGGACAATTCACATCTGGATGCTTCTTTCACATTATCTCACTTTCAGGATACGATCCTGCAGTGCCAGTGACAGCAAAAATATTATGAGTGACGATATTGTTGAAGGAGTACATTTAATAGTATTTGAAAAAAGAATTTATTTGAAGAAACATTTCCCTCTCGATTATTTCAAAGTGAGAAATCTACAACGGCGATATCAAGCGAATGGCCCATTTAGCCCAAAAGTTTTAAATGATTTTTTTTTTTTTCTTTTACAGAGCGTCAATACACCCTTTTTAGCATGTTGACGTCCGGAGCTCGAGAGAGCGAAGCCACGCTATCTCTTAGCGTCAATAGCAACAGAAAATGCGGCAAACTCGCTGATTGGCTATATTCAATCGATGCCATAAGAAGTGATTAAAATTTAAATAAAAGATCGTTAGGAAATTATCTGAATTTTATATTTGAAATTTACTATGAAAAATATTCTATTTTGGCTGAAAGTAATAAAATTAAGATTTTTACTTTATTATTGATTTTTTTTAACGATCTTTTCTGGGGAATAAATAAAAATTGTTTTTAAGTGAAAATTAACTGAAAACGAACTTTAAGAAGAATAATGAATATTAAAAGTGATAATTTTAAAGTTGAAAATGTTTAATGATTTAATTTAAATATTTTAAAATGTATTTAAAAATATTTTTATTGAAAAAGATGTTATAACATAAGTCATGCAGACCTGAAAAATGTCTTTAAAAAAAAAGGCAAGAGCAAAAAAGAGAAAAATTTTAAAACTTTGGCTTGGAAAAATTTTACAATTTCTGTTACTTTCGGTCATGCAGACCGAAAAAAATACAAGAAGGAAGGGGAAAAAAGTAAACTTTACTGTTCCCATGTTATTTCAGGTTCTACAATTTACAATAAAAATACAAAGATTTCACAATTTTCATGTTATTTCAGATACTGTGAACTCATGGGTGTGGGGTGGGGTATGCATTTTTGTCATTAATCCTTGCCTTGCAAATCCAACAAGGAAAAAAAAAGCAAAAATTTTACAATTTTGAAGTTACTTTAAGCCTCACAGAGAAAGGAAAAAGAAAAGTAGAAATTTTTTAGGCCCTTCAGATTTAAAAAAGGTAATTGCCGAAACGTCAGTGAAGGCTTACTGTGGAGACACGAAAAGTTTTGGTTTCTGTTAGTCTGTCTGTTCCGCGATAACTGCCGCAAAAAGCATCCGATCGGCTTGAAATTCACTGGGCATGTTGATGAGGTACCCGGACTTAGCTGTATAGTTTTTGGTTAAATTTGGTTCATTCGTTCCAGAAATATGGAACATTTTATTTTGCTCTATAATGCTTTTCTATGGCAAGTCAGACGATTTTCAGATTTTCATTTGTTGAAAGAAATGGCTCATATGAAAAATGGATTTAAATAGTAAATTTTTGATGCTGAAATTTTTAAATAAGATTATTAAATTATTCCAATTAGTTTGAAATTTTGTCAATATATTTGCGAGATTTTTTTAACTAGTAAATCTGCAGATCAGGAGCCTCAACGTCATCTTTGCAAGTCATTGTTTTTTAACACTCATTGCATAATATTCAACTTCCTACAAATCGCTTTTTAAAGTTTTCAAATTACATAAATGATACTTCGTAAAGTTTCAGAAATTAAAAGTGTTAAACAAGTGGTTGTACATTGATGTTCTGAAATTCTGATGAGCTACTTATTCTGGTAACTTTTTAAATCAAAAATTGCATTTCTACAGTGGGGCTCTGCCCCCCTGAACCCCCCGTAGTCTATTTAAATTTACATTCGTAATTTTTTATTGATTGTGCGGATTGATTGATTTATTGATTGATTTTTTTTACGCTGTGATTTATAAGGATAAGCATAAGTTTTTTTTATAAATTAATAAAATTTAAATTTAAAATAAAATATTCATGTTAACCATACACAGACAATAAATCTTGAAGTGACGCCAAAAATGTAACCCTAAAATCCACTACATTTGGCACAACACAACAACGTGCTTTAAAAAAAAAAAAAAAAAAAAAAAAAAAAAAAAACGGATGAAGTCAAAGAATTTGGTCCCTGTTCCATGTGCTTGTTTTGTTTGGGCTGAATGAGGGCATTTAAATCTGAGCGATAACGCACATCGTATTGCAAACTGTTTTTATGGCATACTGCATCTCCATCTATCTCTTTCCTCCGTGAATAATAGTTAATTTTATTTTACCCAAGATCTTTTTATTCCAGCATCTTTGTTTTCGATAAATGACGTCTAATTCACCTGCTATGCATACTTACTCAAAACTTTTCATCTTGTTATATTAAGAAATACTCGAGAGTTTTATTTTTATTTTTAATATGCCGCCATATTAATTTTTCTATTCTTAATTTTATTTTTTATTTTCCTGTTTCACGACAAAACATTTCAATTGAAAATTGTTTAAAAGAAAATATTATTCCGGGTTTTGATTTTCTTGGCAACAATTAAAGAAATATTGGTAAATGTTATGGGAAAATATTACGTTATTCTCTATGAAAATAATGAACTTTTGTTTTGTATTTTTAAGCAAAATATTTCAATAAAATAAATGAAATATTGCCTATTTTTATTTCTGGGCTAAAATCTTTCTATATGCAAAGATACAAATGCATTAATTCATCTGTTTTGATGTTGGTTTTACTCAAGCATTATACACGCAATTATATTAATATTATTAGGACCAAATACGTTGCTAGGCAACAGAGAAAGAAAAGGAAAAAAATGAAATATGCATTATGTCAATTTGATAAAATAAAATCCTTTATATTATTGGAAAACATGCATAAAATTCCCCCCCAATATTATAAACCCAATTAAAAAAATCTCGCAAATATATTGACATAATTTATTGGAATAATTTAATAATGTTATTTAAAAATTTCAGCATCAAAAATTTACCATTTAAATCCATTTTTCATGTGAGCCATTTCTTTCAACAAATGAAAATCTGAAAATCGTCTGACTTGCCATTGAAAAGCATTATAGAGCAAAATAAAATGTTCCATATTTCCCGAACGAATGAACCAAAAACTATTCAGCTAAGTCCGGGTACCTCATCAACATGCCCAGTGAATTTCAAGCCGATCGGATGCTTTTTGCGGCAGTTATAGCGGAACAGACAGACAGACTAACAGAAACCAAAACTTTTCATGTCTCCACAGTAAGCCTTCACTGACGTTTCGGCAATTAGGTTTATAATATTGGGGGAATTTTATGCATGTTTTCCAATAATATAAAGGATTTTGTTTTGTCAATTTGAGATAATGCATATTTCATTTTTTTCCCTTTTCTTTCATCTGTTGCCTAGCAACGTATTTGGTCCTAATAATATTAGTATAATTGCGTGTATAATGTTTGAGTAAAGCTAACGTCAAAACGGATGAATTAAATTTTGATATTTTGATAAAGATAATTTGTATCTTTGCATATAGATGGATTTTAGCCCGGAAATAAAAATAGGCAATATTTCATTTATTTTATTCAAATATTTTGCTTAAAAATACAAAAGTTCATTATTTTGATAGAGAATAACGTAACATTTTTCCATAACATTTACCAATATTTCTTTAATTGTTGCCAAGAAAATCAAAACCCGGAATAATATTTTCTTTTAAACAATTTTCAATTGAAATGTTTTGTCGTGAAACAGGAAAATAAAAAATAAAATTAAGAATAGAAAAATTAATATGGCGGCATATTGGAAATAAAAAGAAAACTCTCGAGTATTTCTTAATATAACAAGATGAAAAGTTTTGAGTAAGTATGCATAGCAGGTGAATTAGACGTCATTTATCGAAAACAAAGATGCTGGAATAAAAAGATCTTGGGTAAAATAAAATTAACTATTATTCACGGAGGAAAGAGATAGATGGAGATGCAGTATGCCGTAAAAACAGTTTGCAATACGATGTGCATTATCGCTCAGATTTAAATGCTTCATTCGGCCCAAACAAAACAAGCACGTGGAACAGGGACCGAATTCTTTGACTTCATAAGTGCATTTTTTCTGTAAAATGAAAATGATCTGCTTATACTAGATTAATATTAACACTTCTAATTGGTTTACATCTAATATGATCTGCTTATATTTAAGCAATAAGCATTCTAAGGTAGCATTTCATTATATTATGAATTAAAAACTGTATTACTAAAAATATTTTTTTTTTTTTTTTTTTTTTTTTTTTTTTTTTTAGCACGTCGTTGTGTTGTGCCAAATGTAGCGGATTTTAGGGTTACATTTTTGGCGTCACTTCAAGATTTATTGTCTGTGTACAGTTAACATGAATATTTTATTTTAAATTTAAATTTTATTAATTTATAAAAAAAACTTATGCTTATCCTTATAAATCACAGCATAAAAAAATCTAAGATATACTATAACCATCCGCACAATCAGGGCCATAGCGACTGCCCCCCATACCCCCCATTTGGGGGGAGCCTGAGCAAAGTCAGGGGCCCAGTAGTGAGCTTTGTACCTTTCAGCCAAATGTTTTTTTTTTTTTTTTTTTTACTTTTTAAATTATTTTTTTATGAATTTTTAATAACATTTTATTTTGTTTTATCGAAATTCATTTTTTTTTTTTGTCAAAGATCTTGATCAGATTTCGAAATAGAAAACAGATATGTGCTTTTCTTCTATATCCACCGTTTTTTTATAAACGTTTTTGAAGGCTGTTAGTTCTACTTAAAAAATAAAATGGCATTTTAGTATTTTTGGGGTGCACCTATCAATGGGCGAAAAAGGTGAAACCAAAGGTTAAAAACTTCTTTAATACTATTACTTCCATCAAACGAAACAGATATGCGCTTTTTTTCTACAGAACCATTTTTTTAAAGGGGCCCAGATGAAAGAAATTTTGCAGGCTCTAGATTCTTTTTGAATTGTCTTTTTTAGGGCCCCCTATATAAATGCGAAAAAGTTGGAGCCCAAGATTCAAAACTTTTAAGCCCATTTTTTGATCCAAATTTTTTAAAAATATGCTTTTAAAACTCACTTAGGAACCCAATAAGTTTCAAAACTTCGTTATACTATTACTTCCTTCAACCAAATGTGCTTCCTTTCTATAGTCATTATTCTTTTTAAAGGTTCCCAGATGAAAGAAATTTTGCATGCTCTTAATACTTTTTAAATTGTCTTTTTTGGGGGCCCCCAATAAAAGTGAGGAAAAGTTGGAACTCAAGATTCAAAACTTTTAGGCCCCATTTTTATTGTTCAAATGTTTTAAAAATATGCTTCTTAATATCATTGGGGACCCCGACAAGGTTCAAAACTTTCTTAATACTATTACTTCTTTTGACCAAAACAGATATGCACTTCCTTTCTATAGCCAGTATTCTCTTTAAAGGTTCCCAGATGAAAGAAAGTTTGAAGGTTCTAATTTCTTTTTGAATTGTCTTTTTTAGGGCCCCTTATAAACGGGAGGAAAAGTTGGAGCCCAAGATTAAAAACTTTTAGGCCTCACTTTTTTATTCAAATGTTTAAAAAACATGCTTTTCAAACTCGTTGGGAGTCCTAATAAGTTTCAAAACTTCCTTAATACTATCAGTTCCTTCAAACAAATGTTCTTTCTTTCTATAACCAGTATTTTCTTTAAAGGTTCCCAGATGAAAGAAATTTTGCAGGCTCTAAATACTTTTGGATTGTCTTTTTTAGGGCCCCCTATAAAGGTGAGAAAAGTTGGAGCCTAAGATTCAAAACTTTTAGGTCCCATCTTTTTATTCAAATGTTTTAAAAATATGCTTTTTAATCTCGTTGGGGGGGCCCCAATAAGGTTCAAAGCTCCCTTAATACTATTACTTCTTTTGACCAAAACAGATATGTGCTTTCTTTCTATAGCCAGTAGTCTCTTTAAAGGTGACCAGATGAAAGAAATTTTGCAGGCTCTAAATACTTTTTTAATTAACTTTTTTGGGGCCCCCTATAAAAGTGAGGAAAAGTTGGAACTCAAGATTCAAAACTTTTAGGCCCAATTTTTATTATTCAAATGGTTTAAAAATGTGCTTTTTAATATCGTTGGGGACCCGACAAGGTTCAAAACTTTCTTAATACTATTACTTCTTTTGACCAAAACAGATATGCACTTCCTTTCTATAGCCAGTATTCTCTTTAAAGGTTCCCAGATGAAAGAAAGTTTGAAGGTTCTAATTTCTTTTTGAATTGTCTTTTTTAGGGCCCCTTATAAACGGGAGGAAAAGTTGGAGCCCAAGATTAAAAACTTTTAGGCCTCACTTTTTTATTCAAATGTTTAAAAAACATGCTTTTCAAACTCGTTGGGAGTCCCAATAAGTTTCAAAACTTCCTTAATACTATCAGTTCCTTCAAACAAATGTTCTTTCTTTCTATAACCAGTATTTTCTTTAAAGGTTCCCAGATGAAAGAAATTTCGCAGGCTCTAAATTCTTTTGGATTGTCTTTTTTAGGGCCCCCTATAAAGGTGAGAAAAGTTGGAGCCTAAGATTCAAAACTTTTAGGTCCCATCTTTTTATTCAAATGTTTTAAAAATATGCTTTTTAATCTCGTTGGGGGGGCCCCAATAAGGTTCAAAGCTCCCTTAATACTATTACTTCTTTTGACCAAAACAGATATGCACTTTCTTTCTATAGCCATCCTTCTCTTTAAAGGTTCCCAGATGAAAAAAAAAAAATTGCAGGCTCTAAATTCGTTTTTAATTATCTTTTTTAGGGCCCCCTATAAAGGTTAGGAAAAGTTGGAGCCTAAGATTCAAAACTTTTATGCCCCATCTTTTTATTCAAATGTTTTAAAAATATGCTTTTTAATCTCGTTGGGGGGCCCCAACAAGGTTCAAAACTTTCTTAATACTATTACTTCTTTTGACCAAAACAGATATGCACTTTCTTTCTATAGCCAGCATTCTCTTTAAAGGTTCCCAGATGAAAGAAAATTTGCAGGCTCTAAATACTTTTTTAATTGACTTTTCTGGGACCCCCTATAAAAGTGCGGAAAAGTTGGAACTCAAGATTCAAAACTTTTAGGCCTAATTTTTATTATTCAAATGTTTTAAAAATGTGCTTTTTATTATCGTTGGGGGCTCCAACAAGGTTAAAAACTTTCTTAATACCATTACTTCTTTTGACCAAAACAGACATGTCATTTTTTTCTATAGCTACCATTCTTTTTAAAGGTTCCCAGATGAAAGAAATTTTACAGGCTCTATATTCTTTTGAATTGTCTTTTTTAAGGCCCCCTATAAACGGGAGGAAAAGTTGGAGCCCAAGATTTAAAACTTTTAGACCCCATTTTTATTATTCAAATGATTTAAAAATATTCTTTTTAATCTCGTTGGGCGCCCCAATAAGTTTTGAAACTTTCTTAATACTATTACTTCCTTCAACCAAATGTGCTTTCTTTCTACAGTCACGATTCTTTTTAAAGGTGCCCAGATGAAAGAAATTTTGCAGGCTCTAAATACTTTTTTAATTGACTTTTTTGGGGCCACCCATAAAAGTGAGGAAAATTTGGAACTCAAGATTCAAAACTTTTAGGACCAATTTTTATTATTCAAATGTTTTAAAAATATGCTTTTTAATCTCGTTGGGACCCCAATAAGGTTAAAAACTTTCTTAATACTATTACTTCTTTTAACCAAAACAGACATGCCCTTTTTTTCTATAGCTACCATTCTTTTTAAAGGTGCCCAGATGAAAGAAGTTTTGCAGGCTCTAAATACTTTATAAATTTTCTTTTTTGGGGCCGCTCTTAAAAGTGAGCAAAATTCGGAACTCAAGATTCAAAACTTTTAAGTCTCATTTTTTTTTCAAATGTTCAAAAAATATATGCTTCTTAATCTCGTTGGGGACCCCAATAAGCGGGCATCTATGTGCATTGCATATGCCGCCTATCCACTTATGTTCGACCTGTTTCGTTTTGAACATTTCATTTCTCTTGTCTCGATAAATTACTTATGTTAACTATACATAAATTACATTGTGTATTTATTTAATCTACTAGCAGAGCTTCGCTAATTGCTTTTTTAAAAAAAGAACCTATTTTTTGGAGTTCTCCATTCGGGACTTTCACTGCCTTTCACAGCGTAAACCTTTTCCGGATATTCCCGCTCCGATCTTGAATCAAACAATCATTGAATTTTTCGATATTTTTCGAATTTCGATGATTTTTTCGATAAAAGTGAGTGTGTCCAGATAAAAGTATACTTTTCCAGCATCGTAGCTCACGTTGCTACAGGAACAAATTTGTTATTTTTCCACTTCAGCTTAATTATGACAGCAGCAAAATCTACTGGATAATTCTTCGGTTTCAGAAAAAAAAAATGTCAAAAAACTCCGCAAAACGCGAGAAAAAAGTGTAAAAATCTTATAAAAAATTGGGCAAAAATTCAAAAATCGCTGAGAGAAAACTGATTATATCGAGCCAAAAGATTGTAACTGGAATGTGAAAAAATTGCCGTGAAAGACAAAAATATGTTAAAAATCACATAAAACGTTCGTAAAAAATTCAGAAATTTCTATGGACATATTTTCTATATTGAGCTAAAAGGCTGAAACCTGATTCCTTTTATGGATGTCAAAAATCCGTGCCACAGATGGCAAAATTTTTACTATATTGGGATAAAAGATAGAAACTGGGTTCCTTTTACACTGTCTCTCCAAGATAAAAAAAGAAAGAAAGAAAGAAAGAAATCAGTAAATTGAAGGATTTTTTCCGTAACTTTTTCTTTCATTCAAACACACACACAAAAAAAAGCTTTGATTTGATTTTCTCATTTTCCGCGAAAATATAGAAAACTCACCAATCTAACATAAAAATTACCTAACATCCTTACTAAATTTGATGATGCATTTTTGCCAAATCAAATCACAGGAGTGTTCCGCCAACGTTGCTGCATTGTACTTTTCCCTATTAGAAACTGAACTTTTACGCATGACGTTTTCCTTCATGACACGAAGAAGTAGCAAATAAAACATCAAAATTTCTAGAAATTTTCCTTTCTAAAGACGAAAGTTTCTTCAAATGTGAGATAAAATCTCTTCTAATCACGGGGGTCTTAAAAAGGGGAAAAAAACGTTCATGAAAAATTCAAAAATCGCAAAGGACAAAATTTAGTACATCGGGCTAAAAGACTGAAACCTGATTCCTTTTACTAATGTCAAAAAATACGCGAAAAAAAGTTAAAAATCACATAAAAAATTCGCGAAATATTTAAAAATCGAAGAAGACTACTTTACTATATTCGGCTAAAATGGAAAGATGGATTGAAAATAGATTCCTTTTATGAATGTGGGGGAAAAAGCACGAAACTCGAAAAAATACAAAAAATATCGTAAAAAATTAAATGAAAAAAAAATCGAATCAAAAAATTTAAAAACCTGTTTCGAGCAACTTCAGGCATACAGGTAACCTTCCTGTCAAATTTTGAAACAGAAAAACATCTTGAGAAACAGAACATCTTTTTGAAACAGAAAAACATCTTGTCAGACAAAGAAAAACTCTGGACAGACAAACGTCTGTCTTTATTATTAGCTACTAGGAAACCTGTCTTCGTTGCCCAAAGAAAGGTACAGTCGTGGAAAAAAAAAAGTAAACACCCCCTACTAACTCCTCAACAAATCATCATAGAAGAAAGTTACTGGTACCGAACGATTGGAAATAAAGTCTACTTTTAAATGATGTATATAAAATTTTCTTAGGGGGTCATCTACATATTAAAACGAATCCTAACTTCATTTTTTTCAATGGCAATACCCAATTTTAACGAGATATTTCAAATCTTCGGTTCAAATTATGCCTAGACACCAAATTTCAAGTCATTTGAATGATAAGTTTTTGAATTATAAACATTCAAAATTTAGTGCTTCTAATGTTAAATTATATTTTCATATTTTTATTTATATCTCTCGAAATTATGCTCCTAATGTGCTAATTTTTTTTCTGGTAATAATACTAATATACCCAAACATAAATAAGCTGAATTTGCAATTTTTATAATTTTATGATATGAATTATGAATTATGAAATTAATATTCGAAAAAATTATGAATTGCAACCTACAATGTTTTTGATGGATTTAGATTTATTAAGTCCTGCTTTATGGAAATTCAAAAATTTCACATTTTTCTTCCAAGTAGTTTTTAAATTATGCTTAAAAAACGGCAAAATGATGGTTTAAGGGGCCGTCTATGATGGAAGTGAGTAGACATTTTGAAATTTATTCTGCTGTACTGTAATCTAACACGCTTCATTGACTCCTTGAGTGGCGCTTAAGGTGCCTTGATCAAGGAAGCGGCTCTCTCGGTTAACAATCCAGTACGGAACTTCAATTTGGATACAGCCCTTAAAATACGCTCGTTTTAAAATAATTAATTTCTCGGAAACTTATGGTACGAATTGCATAAAAATTCATTTTTAGGCTAATTGAAGGGTGTAGAGTTCATTTATGCTGTCAGAATTGGGTACTGCTATTGAAAAAAACAAAGTTATGGTTCATTTTAATATGTAGGTGGCCCCCTAAGCAAATTTTATATACATTATTTAAAAGTAGACTTTATTTCCAATCGTTCGGTACCAGTAACTTTCTTCTACGATAATTTGTTGGGGAGTTAGTAGGGGGTGTTTACTTTTTTTTTTTCCACGACTGTACCTTCTATCCGAAGGTTTTTTTTTTTTTCTTCTTAAATTTCAACTTGGGTAACAATTTTAAACTGGAAAAAACCGGAATGTATGAAAACAACATCCCAAAAGTTTTTTTTTTTTTTTTTTGAATTAGTAAATCTGTACATATATATGTATTTAATAAAAGGTACCAATCCGAGCAGGAAAAAAATTGTTATAAGTGAATATTTTCTGCTTAAAGAAAATCTGTCTGGGCCACGCGGATAGCATTGTCAAACTGAAGAGAAAATTGAAAATACGAAAACGACTTCCATATTTTTTATTTATTTATTTTGTTTATGAACAATACTTAGCAATTCTACATTTGTAAAAGGAATTCAGTTTCAAACTTTTTTGCCAAATTTTGTCCTCTGCTGTTTTTAAAATTTTCAAGAATTTTTATGTGATTTTTAGCTTTTTTTCACTTTTCTGGTAGTTTTTTTAATATTCGTAAAAAAAAAAAAAAAAAAAAAAAAAAAAAAAACGGTTTCAATCTTTTAACCCAATATGAGTAAAGTTTGATCTCTATGAACTTTGAAAATTTTTATGCAATTTTTGGCGTTCTTTCGCGTTCTTTGGCGATTTTTTTGACATTTTTTTCCTAAATGGAAGAATTCTCAGTTAAATTTTGCAAGTCCTTTGATTAAATTCACATTGTAAAAGTATCAAATCTGTTCCTGCAGCAACGTGAACGAAATGTTGAAAATTTGAATTTAATCTGGATCTAAATAAAAAAAATTACAATAATTCAAGGTTCGTATGATTCGAGATCGGAGCAGACATAGTCCCTATGGGTGTACGCTGCCGAAAGCAGTGCAGCCTAACTGCAAATTCGTTCGTTTTGGAAAATTCGACCAGCGAAACTTTGCTTGTGTTGTTATACAATGGAACTCGGGTGGAAAATTAAATATAGATATTTCTCTAAAATCTTAGAGAGGGGTCCGAAAAATATGTTTGGGGGGGGGGGGGGGGCTCTGAAGACCTTGCTACGGCCCTGCGCACAATCAATAAAAAATTACGAATGTAAATTTAAATAGACTACGGGGGATTCAGGGGGGCAGAGCCCCATGCAATTTTTGATTTAAACAGTTACCAGAATAAGTAGCTCATCAGAATTTCAGAACATCAATGTATAACCACTTGTTTAACACTTTTAATTTCTGAACTTTACGAAGTATCTTGTATGCTTATAAATATTTATGTAATTTGAAAACTTTAAAAAGCGATTTCTAGGAAGTTGAATATTACGCAATGAGTGTTAAAAAACAATGACTTGCAAAGATGACGTTGAGGCTCCTGATCTGCAGATTTACTAGTTTTATTATTTGTGTGTTATTTTTGAAGTCGTGTTAATGGAAGAAAGGCAAGGAAAATTTTACAATTTCAGCTTATGGGTCCCACAGAGTGGAGTTTTGTGTGGGTCAGGCTATATACAACTTTAACCCGAAACCAAGCAGAACAAATTTGACAACCTGAAACTCAAACTCAACACACTTCAACCTGAAACTGAAATATTTAAACTGGAAGGGTGGAGGGTAATTTAGGTTTTTTTGCAGATATGGTAAAACCAGCTAAGCTAATCACCCTTGTATGTTATGCAGCTTTTCAGTTTGACCTCTTTAAGACTGCACCAACTATGACCTAAGTATCTACAATAAACAAACTCTTTCAAACTTAATCTTGAGTGTTGACCATCCAAAGTAGGAAGAAAGGCAAGGAAATTTTTTCAATTTCAGCTAATGGGCCCCACAGAGTGGAGTTTTGTGTGAGTCAGGCTATATAGAACTTTAACCCGAAACCAAGCAGAACAAATTTGACAACCTGAAACAGGAACTTGACACACTTCAACCTGAAACTGAAATATTTAAACTGGAAAGGCAGAGGGTAATTTAAGGTTTTTTGCAGATATGGTAAAACATGCTAAGTTAATCACCCTTGTATGCTATGCAGCTTTTCAGTTTGACCTCTTTAAGACTGCACCAACTATGACCTATGTATCTACAATAAATAAGCTCTTTCAAACTTAATCTTGAGTGTTGACCATCCAAAGTATTAAAACTTAGAAGAAGAATTGTGCAAAATGCTACATCAGACAACTTTGTAAGTTGACTAATTTTACATTCTCCTCTATTATTGTTTCAAGAAATGGTGAGCACAGGAATCTGTCTCTATTAAGGGGTACAAATCGCGATCGTTGTTATTAATTGCTGGCACATATTAGGACAGAAATTCTTTTACATTACAGAAAACAGTTTTGAAAAAAAATTAACTTTTAAAGAGACATTAATTATGTTAAGAAAGTGTTACATTATGCAGCAACCAGGTATTACATAAAAAATATTGGATTTATATGTGACTATTGAAAAAAAAAAAAAAAAGCGCAGAAACAAAATGTACAGAGACAACAATAAATGAACTCATTGATATTAATGATAATTTTGTATGTAAGTAAAAATATATCAACTTCATAATCTGTTAAATAGTACTAGTTTAATAACATGCAAAATATATAGGTATTATTAGAATAACAGCGTAGGGGTGCACAACCTTTTTTAGAGAAAGGCCACTTGCAAAAATGTCTGGGTTGTCGAGAGCCACATCAGTTACACGGAGAGAATTCTATTTTTGAGAGGTGATCTGTGACCCATAATCAGATAAAAATATGGTTTTGGATACGTGGCGGAGGGAGTTTTGCCACTCTATGTTCTCTTACCTAGTCAAAATATCCAATTCAGTTGCTAAGGGTATATCAACAGTTCACGTTTGTATATATAACACAGATATAGCAAGGATTGTTTTCAAGGAGTGATAATGTACCTTGATTTTATTTGGGGGGGTAAATTGTGATTTATTATAACTGTTAAAAAACAAACATAGCCATGAAAGTGGCTAGTGCTGGAAAAAAATATGAACTTTATGAACAAAGAGAAGAGAAGAAGCCAATTAACAGAATTTGAAATTATTCCGTGCCTGATCAATGAAATTCGTGATTTTTCTATGCCCGATGAAAAAACTTTGTGATTTTTACATGTCTTATTGACAAAATTCGAGATTTTTCTGCATCCGATCGTCAAAAATCGCTTTTTTCCACATCTCATCGACGAAATTCGCTATTTTTCCGCACCTGATAGACAAAATTTTTGATTTTCCACGCCTGATAGACAAAACTCGCGATTTTTTTCATGCCTGACCAACAAAGTTTGCAATATTTCGGAGCCCTATTAACAAAACTCACAATTTTTCTGTGCTTGTTCGATGAAATTTGCGATTTTTACGCCTCTGATCAAAAAAATTCGGGATTTTTCCACGACAGATAAACGAATTTCGCTATTCTTAACTGACTCTAACGTAACTTGCAATTTTTTCCCGCAGCAAATTGACAAAATTTGCATTTTTTTCTCCCGATAATCTGACGAAACTCACGATTTTTCCGCTGCCGATCAACAAAATTTTCAATTTTTCTGCATATTATCGACTAAATTCGTGATTTTTCCGTGCCCAATCAATGAAATTTGTGATTTTTATGCACCTGGTCGACAAAATTCTTGATTTTTTTTTTAAACCCGAGCAACAAAATTCGTAATTTTTCTGTGCCCGATTAGCAAAATTTATGATTCTTAACTGGCTTTGACGAAATTTAATTTTTCCTGCATCAAATTGACGAAATTCGAGATTTTTCTCAGTTTGATAGACAAAACTCACGATTTTTCCAAGATGGATCAACTAAATTTGCGATTTTTCTGAGCCTGATCAATAAAATTCGCGATTCTTAACTGGCTCTGATGAAATTTTTCCCGCATCAAATTCACAAAATTCGCGATTTTTCTCAGCTTGATAGACAAAACTCACAATTATTCTGTGCCCGAATGAGAATTTGTGATTTTTTCAAAATGGATCAACTAAATTTGCGATTTTTCTGAGCCTGATCAGTAAAATTTGCGATTCTTAACTGGCTCTAATGAAATTTGTAATTTTTTTTCCTGTGGCAAATTGAAGAAATTCTCGATTTTTTTTATCGCGATAAACAGACGAACATGCGATTTTTCCAAAGCCAATCAATGAAATTTGAGGTTATTCCTCTCCTAATTGACAAAATTTGCGATTCTTATCTGACATGACAAAATGTGTCATTTTTTCCCGCTGCAAATTGACGAAATTCATTGTTTTTTTTCTCACGACCGGCGAAACTGGTGATTTTTCTGCAGCTGATCAATAAAACTTTCAATTTTTTCACGTATAATCAATAAAATTGCCAATTCTTCCGTGTCCTATCAACGAGATTTGTGATTTTTCCAAGCCTGATTGACAGAATTTGCAAATTTTTCGTGCCCGAGCAACAAAATTCTCGATTTTTCCTGAGCCCGATAGTAACTTGTAATTTTTCCGTAGGCAATCGACAAAATTTGCGATTTTTTTTTGCACCTTATTGACAAAATTTGAGATTTTTCTGTCCCTTATCAATGAAATTTGCAATTTTTCCACGTCTGATCAAAAAAATTCGCAATTCTTATGGCTGATGAAATTTTCAGTTTTTTTTTCAGCAAAGTGATGAAATTCAAGTTTTTTTCTTGCGACCTATGCACAAAAATTGCAATTTTTTCCAGTTATAAATTGACAAAATCCGCAGACTACAGGTTCTGCATCCTTACTTTAGTGCTTATTTTTACATAACATTTAAAAAAAGTAAAACAGTCGTTTCTTAATTAAATTAATCCTTCACGAGGCACGGTGGGAGGAGGGTAGAGGGAGCCACAGGTTCCAAATCTACTTGGTTCAAAACTTACAAGAGGAAAATGGTGGCTTGTAACACCGGTGGGAGGAAGGTAGAGGGAGCCACAGGTTCCAATTTCAAAACTTACAAATGCGACTAAGACAGGGTTAAATACCAAACATTAAATAAATATTTTTTACCCAGGAAGGGATTTTTATATCTGCAGTTAATAGTAAATTATTAATAATCATAAATGTTCACTATATACTTTATAAATATGCATTGGTATTTAAAGATATAACATTTTTAGTGATGAAAGAATTGATACATAAGTTGTCCACTTGCCTAAATTGATCAAGAAATAATTACATCACCGTACTCAATTGATACCAGTTTCACTATATTAGTTACTTGTTGTGTAGTAGTGTTTTAATAAATGAATTTTTCATGTTCAATGTGTGAAAATTTAAATTACAGTAGACTGTGTCTAAGGCAGACTTTGCGACAGAGGGAAATCTGCCTAACACAGAAAGATTTTCAAGTCTTGTAGAATGGTTTTCAATACAGTAAACTCTGTCTAAGGCAGAATACTGTTTATGATGGAAAATTTTCTCGGACTCTATCGATTCTACCTTAAACAGAGTGTACTGTAGTAATTTTTCTTTAGTAACTTACAAAATAGTAATACAAAAAGAAAATGTAAAATAATAAGTAATAAAGAAAGGAAACTAATAAGGCAGTTTCATAAATAATCAAATATTTACATTTAGAAAGAAAATTACCTGTGAGCAATTATCAGCAGGGACGCCATCATCTTCATCCTCTGTTCGAGACAAAATTTTACTAATATTTGAAAATACGTGGCTGCGATGCAAGAAACTATGATCTTCAGGATGAAATTTTAAGCACCAACAACGCATGGCAATTTGTTGCAAAGAAGAACCAACAGGAAGAAGCATCATTAAATCAGACACAGTTTGTAGAAAAGAGTGAAAAGTTTGAGGTAAAGGATAAGCTGCTTCACCAGCAATAGTAATATCTGACAGAGGATGTTCACAGACACCTAAATCTTTCTCATGCTGAAAAGGAACAATGAACAAATATCAGAATTCAAAAGCTTCCTTAGAATAAAAGTGTATCTGAATTAATTAACTAGATCAGGGTTCATACAGAGTTGGGAAGAAAAAATCCAAGGAGTACCCAAAAAATCCAAGGAGTCCAAAAAATTTTAAAGATTTGCCATTTTTTTTTTTTTTTTGTCGAAGTTTTTATGTGTTGCATTGTTATGTGGTATGCACACATTCCAATTTTTAATATCCAATTTGGAGAGAAAAACATTTCAAAAACAAATTTTACTCAATTAGAATCTAATTGTTAGTGCTGAAATTGCACAATATTCACAATATATTGCTTATTGATTTTGTAAGTTTAAATACAAAATTGACAATCTACTTTTTTATGCAGTGACCAATGGTCATATCACAAGGATGATTCTGAGTAAAAAAAAAAAAAAAATCTGAAATTCACAGCAAATCTGAAAAGGTACACCAGAGAGGGGGGGGGGGGATCCACTCCCGACACTAGCTATGCGTTTTCTCGGTGGCTCTTTGACGAAATTTGTAGTTTTTTCGCGATCTTTTGACGAAATTTGTGAGTTTTTACGCGCTTTTTTGACGAAATGGGTTTTTTTTTCGCGATCTTTTGACGAAATTTATTGATTTTTGCGATCTTTTGACGAAATTTATGGGTTTTTTCGTGATCTTTCGACGAAATTTCTGGTTTTTTTCGCGATCTTTTGATGAAATTTGTGGGGGTTTTTTCGCGATCTTTTGATGAAATTTGTGGGTTTTTTCGCGATCTTTCGACGAAATTTGCGGAGTTTTTCGCGATTATTTGACGAAATTTGCGTTTTCCACGCAATCCTTTAACGAAATTGGCGATTTTTCTGCAAACGATTGACAAAATTTATTTTTTTCGGCGACCATATGTCCGAATTTTCGGATTGGTGACCGATTTTTTAAAATTTACGGAAATAAATGCCTTACATTTTCGGAAAATTCGTACTAGAATCAATCCTAGGTCATATAAATAGAGATTAGTCAAACCCCAAACACTTGTTATGTATATCACATACATGATACATCTTAAAGAAAATTTTAAAAGGCAAAAAAAAAAAAAAAAAAAAAAAATGCTAAATGCAACATACAAGAAAAAATATAACAAGTTTTGAATTTATTCTTTTAGAACAGCGGTAATCGCTTTCTTTGAATTCGAATTTTTTTCGCGATCTTATGATGACATTCGCGTTTTTTTCACGATCTTCAGGGGGAAATTCGCGTTTCTTTCGCTATCTTTTGGGAGAAATTCGCGACCTTCTGGGAAAATTCGCTTTTTTTCGCGATCTTCTAATGGAATTCGCGTTTTATTTCGATTGTTTAACGAATCTGACCTTTTTTTCGCGATCCTTTGACGAAATTCACGCGTTTTTCACGATCTTCTGGGGAAATTCGCGATCTTCTAATGGAATTCGCATTTTATTTCGATCCTTTGACGAAACTAAAGTTTCTTTTTCGCGATCTTTTGATGGAAACCGTGTGTTCTTCGCGATCCTTTGAGGAAATTAGCATATTTTTCGTGATCCTTTGAGGAAATTCGCGTGTTTTTCGTGATCTTTTGAGGAAATTCGCGTGTTTTTCGCGATCTTTTGAGGAAATCTGCTTTTATTCTTGATCTTTAACGAAATTCGCGTTTTTTCGTGATCCTTTTAGTAAATTCGCGTTTTTTCGCTGTCTTTTAAGAAATTCGCGCCTTTTTAAGAAATACGAGTTTTCATGCGATCTGTTGGAGAAATTCGCGTTTTTCACGATCCTTTGCAAAATTTATGAATTTTTTTCGCGATCGATTGATGAAATTTGACGGTATTTTTTAGAACATATTTGCGAAAAACGCGATTTTTCTGAGATTTTTGGCTAAATGCCAAAAATCATTGATAAAATTTAAAATAAAGGTCGTCTAACAGTATCAAAAAACGGACTTTACGGACCTAGTGGGAGCCCTGCTATTAAGATTACCCTAACCAATCAATGTTGTGCTTCAGATGAATGACGTGCGTAAAGGATTTACCGTGCGTTTTTCAATCACGATTTTTTTTTTCCTCGGTAGCAATATCGCTTGCGTCCGAAGCCGCAATACAATATAAGGAGTTTCTAAGTAGTGGTTTGCTTATCTAAGTAGTTCTAAGTACTACTTGGGAATGTTTTCATTTCTAAGCAGTTTCCAAGGAGTCTAAGGAATCTGTGCGAACCCTGTAGATGTAATTTTTATATTTCAAGGCACATATTAACTTTATTACTGAATTTTAAATTTAGAACAGGGATTTTTTTCCTTAAATAGTTAATAAGTAATATTAGTTTTTTAAATATATGAAAGAATAAATTACAATCTTATTAAAATGCAAAAGTTAAAACTCAAAACTCAAAATTCCAGTTTCTTTTTTCCTAACTTAAAATCTAATACTCAAAATTAAATTTGCCCTTGTTAAGTTTGTTCCTCAGCCCAGCATCTATTACTTTCAATCTTTCAATTCAAATTAAGTTTAAGAGTAAAACTGCAAGCATTAATGCAAGCCAAACCCTGGTTTCGTTGCAAGGCTAGATATCTGAATCCAATTAAAGTTAGTTTCCTCCCCCCATTTAGACTCTTCCAACTTTAACATTAAATAGCTCTTAAAATAATTATTCAGTTTAAAAACTGTATACTTTAGCAGGCTTATCATACATTTCTCTATAAATCTGCCAGTTTTCATGTTCTTATAATAAATAGTTTTTTCATTATGTGGCAGAAAACTAAAAAAGTCACAAATTCAATTATGATGGCAGGAGCAGAGCAGTAGTTACCTTTTTTTAGAATAGAAAGAAATATATTGATATATTTGTTAAAATGTCTGTTTAAAATATTATTGATTATTATTTAATTTAAAATTATATTTTATTGCACAAAACTTTTTAATTATTCATTTGTTTACATATGCATTATTTCATATTTGTTAGGTAGTTAATGAGATAATAGCGACAATGAACAACTCAGAAAAAGACAAAGATCCAGAAATTAAAGGCCAGAGCCAGAATGAGTCGTTAAATTCAGAAAACCCTGACATACACTACACAAAAGTGTTAGTTAAAACTCAAATGTTTTGGTGTGTTTTGTCTTTTGAGATACCTGTTTTTTGTCAATTAAACAGTGTTTAAAAAAAATTACACTTTTTTTTAATTACTTTTTTTAAATAAAATTACAATTTCACTACGAAATATTACATTTTTATTATTAAGACATTACAGTAGACTACTATATTTTAAAAGCATTTATGTTTTTATTATTTCAGTAGTCTGCTATATTTTCAAAGCATTTAATTACTTTCATGGATATTGAAATAATATTATATGGAGGCATATTTTTATAAAAATCAATGCATAAGTATCAACATTTAATTACAAAATTAGCATAACATATATAGTATTATTGCTGAACTGTGTTACATTGGAAACAACCTGTAACAGCTATGAACAGTGGGAGACATAGTTATTACTCATTTATAATCTAATTTGTGATATACTAAAGTGCATTATATCAAGTTTCTACTGAAAAAAAAAAAAAAAAAAAAGCAAGTCGTGAAAATCATCATTAAATGGAAAGTATGTGGATCTGGACGGTAAATTTTATAAAATAATAATAACACTTTTTTATTTACTAGAAAATAACACTATATCACTGAAATATAATAAATCCACATTTATCAAACAACACTTTGCATTATATTTACTAAATTTTATGTAACTCACTAGGTTTTTTGGTTGGCAATTAATTGTCTGCAACAGAATATAAACCAAACAATTAATTAATATTTTACTTTTCTGTTACTGTTGCTTGAAATATTTGTATGAAGGTTTTCTGACACTTTTTATCATTTAAACAAAAGTTATTTCTTTTCAATTATTAAAATGTCCATGAAATAATATCTTAACTAATGAATGATGCCATGATATTTATGAGTTTACTAGAATAACTTCTTTTTTGTCACTAATATGATTTAATATTCATACCCTTTTCGATTACAATAAAGTTTGAAAATAAAATTAACATTTTCTAGATCATGTCCTTGGTTATATATTTTAGTTATAAAAACTCAAAGTGGTATACTTAACTATGCTAAAGTTATCTACTTTGTGGCGAAAAAGAAAAGAAAAGATAAAAGGAAGATTGTCAACAAGAAAATGCAACAGAAGATAAACAATAGATAGAAACAAATTTTTCTGTTTTTAACAATCAATAGTATCACCAAACAGCATAACAAAATGTTTTTATGAGAATCAAACCATTTTGAAGTATTGATCAAATGATACAGATCTTGCCTGTTCATATTCAAAATAATTTTTATACCCCAGAATAAGCACAATTTAAAGTGTTTCTCAATTTCAATCAGAAGGCACACACATATAACATAATCTTGATGAATGAATCTTTCACTGCTCATCAAATATTTTTAAAATTAATATCAGAGGTACCATCATACAGAACAAAGTGCCCAATGTACAGAACATATGTGAAAAGCATTTTTAAAATTGAAAACTAATAGATATTTTACATTTAATACATATATTTTTTAGATTGCCCACTAACAACACCAAAGTGCCTTTTTATATGAAAAATATCAATTATGTTTTCGGATAAAGTTTTAAAATTTATTAAAAGCGATACTATTGTATTAGCCGCATATGCCAGATGTTAATAACCAAAGAAACTACTAAGATTTTGCTACTTACAGTAGCCTTCTAGAATGTGATTATTTCAGTGTTTAAGCACATAGTTCGATTATACATCTATTAAAGTTGTATTTTACTTATACCAGGGGATCCCGGGCTTCCCAGGCTATAGAACATACTGCTCTTTGCACAGAACATAGGTGAAAATAATTTTCTTTACTGAAAACTTCAATATACATATTTTTTAATTCTTTTTTTTTCTAGATAACCCATTAACATGGGCATAACTAGCTAATTTTTCTAGGGGGCTAAGGTCCCATCTATTTGATAATTTCCAAACAACATTAGTTAACACTTTTGTTAAGCCATAAATACTCTATAGAAAGCTCATCTATTGATACATTCCTAGAAATGCATAGTCAATCAAAAAAACTAAATCGGATGAAACTTTCTTCTATATTACACAGGTTTTTAAAAATTATTATTATTACACATCACGTCCTTTGTCAATAAATGTTTCAAAACAATGGGCGAGGGCAGAAAAAATTTCGTAATGAAGTCTAATCAATAGGTAATATACCCAAAAACATGAAAAATTTTGGCTTATTACAAATGTGAAAATTAAACATGGATAGGGAAATCGCCCACCTTGGGTCCCGGCTTTTGGCTGATGACACAGATAGGAAAATTAGGTGATTCAGTATGTTTGTTTGTTTTTTAGGTAGATTTCGTAAGAAATACTACCTATTGCAGTCGTTACCATGGTACGACTTTTGAAAAATTCCTTCATAACTTTTCATTATATGACCCCAGGAACCCAAACCCAAAACCACCCTCACCTAAAAAGTTTATATATATATATATATATATGTATGTATGTATGTACTAATTTTTGTCTGCACGATAAAAGTCGTAATTATGCACGGATCGTCTTCAAACTCGCCAACAACTTTGAGATGGCTAATATCTCAGCGGGGATTGAAAAGGGGCAAAATCGGCCCAAGGGAATGGAAATGGGGAGGGTTCAAAATTTTGAATACCGTCGTAACAAGATTCTGATAAAACCAGTTCTTACACAACAATGACAGGAAAAAATAAATATTTTTCATTATAGCAGTTGCCAACAATGAAAAAAAAAACAATAAAATTCTCACCACAACAATTGCTTTTCTTTTGCAAGATTTTTCACGTGAAAAAATAAATTAAATAAATAGTTTGACGAATTGAAAATAAATTGAATATTACGTCATAAGTTTTCTAGAGCAAGATTTCAGAATGAAAACACAAAATGAAATAAATAGTTTGACGAATTAAAAAAATATATATATTACGTCATATTGTATACATCATGTACCTCAGCAGGTGAATAGGTAACGTCATGTGAGTTTGAAGAAACGTATTAAAACATTATAAAAACCCGACTATGGAAATATGAACATATTTTAATACTTTGAGGTTCTCTGAATTTGTTTTAGCCATTTTTAAACCTATTCCATATACATGCATGTGTGTATTCGTGTATATAAGAATTTTCACAAAATGTTTAGCTCCCTAGAGCTCATTCTTAGTGAAGGAACTGGGTTTATCTTTAATGTTGATTTAAGTTTTGTTGGTGAATTTAGTACTTAACTTCGAAATCTACCTCCGCCTGTAGGCCCGAGCCGGCAGAGATTTTTTTCAATAGCTGCCGCTCCCGTCGCAGAAATTGAACAAAATTCGCTATCAAGCGCCACCTTCTGGCCGTTTTTTTCTAAAATTTTGTACAATACTTATTACATTACATCTAAATGTATGCCTATTACATTACATCTAGGCATTAAATTTCGTCAAAAATATTCATAAATTCTTTACTTGTCATCTATAGTCAACATGGCATACCCTGTGGCAGAATTTTTTTAAGCTTTCTGCGAGATGCCCCATTGAAAGCAAAATTTGTCTGCAACGTGATATTTTTTAATTGTAGAAATTAATGATAAATTTATGCATAACACAATTTTAAAAAATAAACCGAAGAACTAATATATATTAAACCATGTATTATAATGTTTTATATATAATGGTCTTACATGGTTTTAAACTGCATGAAAAAAAATCCAATAACTTAAATTCATAAACAATTCATTCATTCCAAACAATTCTTTTACGAATGTCAAAAAATCTATGAGAATCGCAAAAAAATTCTAAAAATCACATAAAGTCACTTGTCACTATAGTGAATATTACTTTATGAAATTCGAATGGACTTCACTGACAGAATTTAGTATAACTCTGAAAGTTTCAAATTGATATCGTATTCAGTTTTCTGTTTTTTTTTCACAGATTAGTAAAAATTTTTATTTCCTGTCCTTTCATTTTGGAAACTATATTAGGGTCCGTGCAGACCTCTACCCCAATCCCTCCCCTCAAAGACATACTTAGGTATGAAAAATTAGATAAATTTTTATGAAGATAAAGTAAAAGTAACAATGAAACTATTTTCCTTCTTGTAAAAGAAAATCTAAAAATAATATTAATGAAAATAAACACACCCTTGAATAATTTCTGCTCTTTCATACATAACATGGGTGAGGGTAGCACAGTTAGTGTACAAGGGATTCACAGAAAACATTCGCCAAAGCAAAATGCGGTAGTTAGATGATTATCTTTGAGAAAAGACATAGGACCTGATTTCTATACGTAGCTTTCTTGAATTTAGCATAGGGGTTCTACCACCAAGGGCATTCTATACAAAAGGAGAGTAATTGCCTTATCTCACAGCATACAATAGAGTATCCCTCTTTGCGCTTCAGGCATAAAAATAACGAGACCTTCCAGGTTTCTTCCAGATTTCCAAGAATCAATTTCATATCGACATATCTTGTTATTTATCACTTTAAGACTTTGACTATGCCCCCTCCTAAAGTGTAAGGCCGTAGCCAGAAAAATATTTCGGGGGGAGGGGGCTATACCGGTTACAGTGACTCGGAGCCGCAAAATTTTTGATGTTCCAGTTCCAGCTCCGCTCCAAGATAAAATACTGTGGCTCCGGCAACCGCTCCAATTTGGCTCCGACTTCGCGCTTTTGAATTGCAGATTTTAATTTACACAGTTAATTTTTTGCTCACAAATTCTCCGTTTACCTCCAATAAAGATCTGACAAAATGCATTTTTCTTCTCATCAAACTTGAAATGTTTGTTCAGAAAATCTGACATCTTTCAGCTTTAATTTTAAAAAAGAACGTTTGGTGGAATTTTAAACACAAAAATCTTAAATTTCTTCTACACTTTTCAAACAACCAATATTGTACAACTACACGTGTAAACAACAGCCAGCAATATTTGTTTTCAAATAATGTTGCCACTTAGCTCAAGTAGAAAGTAGAAGTGAAGAAGTGTTACTATGTTTTTGCCAGAAGTTTTCCATCTCTAATTTAAGAAAAAACCCCTAAAAAATGATATAATTGAAATACTGAATAAGGATGTAATTAAAATATTTTAAGCCTGGACATTCAAAAGACTGAAAAAAAAAAAAGATTTAAAAGAATAAAAAAAATTAAAGGAGCCCTGGAGCAGGGGAAATTTTAGAGCTCCAGCTCCGGCTTTAGCTCCAGGGAAAACACAGCTCCAGAACACTCCGGCTCCGGGCTCCACATCCAGCTCCGTGTGAGAATACTTCTCACAGTATTCAGAATTTGGTTTGATGTTGTCTGACAAAGATGTAGTCCTTTAACGTAGTTTTAGCGGAGCGCGGCCCGCCGGCCGTTCGAATGTCGTGCCGTTTTTTTTTTTTTTGGCCGAATGAGTTTGATATTTTATTTTCGTGGATGTGTTTTTTTCTCAAAGTTTAATCCTTTAAAGTTGTGCTGCTTTCATTAAAAAGGAATCCCATGGATTTATTCCATGTTGGCTACTATTTTTCTTCTTAAAAGATTAGTTCTTCTATTTTAAAATGGTGACCAGAAGCAAGTATTTTCTTAACCTTCTACTGCTACTAACGACCGAAATAAAGAATATTATTTTGTCTTCATCAAATTGCCTCTTCACTGTCTACATTTCAAGTAAGAACTCTCCAGTTTTATTATTTCTTTAACGATCAATAGTAATTTATTAAAAGACCTTCGCAATTTGTTCTAAACCACTTAAACGATCCTTAATTACCGCCACATTTTGGCGCCGTAGTACCTTTCGAATTGCAACGATGTTGCTATGGGGTTATTGCAATCTTAAAAATAATGATTCTTGAAGATAATTTTTTTAGAACTTTTTGTTCTTTTTTTAAGAATTATGAGATTTTTGGTTGAAATATTTTAATAGAAGCTACATTTTCATGAAACTTGTTCTAATTTTTGAAAAATATTAAGATCGTTATTCAAGAAAGTCAAGTAAAATTTTTTTTGAGTAATTGTTCTCAGTAGTTCAAAAGAAAATGGTTAATTTAATTCAAGGTTTATTGGATATAATTTATGAAAATATTGTAAAATATTTGATGTTCTCATTCTGAAAAATTCTTGAGTTATGCCATTTTTATGTTAAATAGTTGCATTTTTTTTCTTACAATATTCTAAAGAATTCATATTTAAATTTTACTATATTTTGTAGAATATATTATTATTCAAATCAAGAAATGAATTTATATAATTACAATATTGAAAATGAATTTTATGTTGTTGCAAATAATAGCAATATTCTGTTTTTAAGAATATAATTCTGAGGCAGTTACATATTTTTTTAATTGATTGAAAATTTTGGAATTGAAAATAATTTTGAAGAATAATTATTGAAATTGAAATATTTTTACAAATGAATTTATGTTCTCAAATAATTTCTATGAATTTGAAGATTGGCAAAAATTGTTCTCAAGAACATAATGTGATATTTTAGGAGGCATGGCTTTTGGGTTATTTTTTAATTTTCTACTTATTAATGGCACTTTAAATGAATTATAAATTTTAATTTCAATATATATATTTTTTTAAAAATGATTGAAATTTTATTGAAGTATTATTTTTAATTCTTGTTGCTGAGAAATTTTGTTCTTCACTTAAAGTTGTTCTCATCTCATTATGCCTATTTTCTCCAACTGAAGTTTGGTATTCTTCAAGTAATTTATAGTAGTAATTATCCTGTATGATTATTTTGAGGTATTGCCTGCTTCTCTGAGTAACAAAAATATAATATGAAAATTTATAAACAGTTATCCCCTTTGAAAAGTTCTTAGACTTGCTCCTTAGATGATTTGTGAAATATGCTGTATGTGTAGTTAGCATGTTGTCTTGTGGACTAGTCTGATTTCATCTCTAATATTTAAAGAAGTGTTTCTAATATTTAAAGAACTGTTCTGTTTTTAAATTTACCTATTGATGTTATAGAACTCTCAGCTAACAAATTGAAAATATTCAAAATTTTCATTGCTTCAATTCTCTTTGGCAAATTCAATTCTTTCACAAATTTATAAGTCTATGCATGACATATCCACATCGACATCATCATACCTCATTCTCATGTTGCTTTATAAAAATAAAAAGAGCAACATTATTTTTTTTTCATTTAAAATGAAATGGGGCTTCTTCAATCCTGTAACAGTTCTACTTAAAAATTCCATTCACCATAAGAAAAATATTTTTTCCTTGCCAATAGTGATGATTACTTTTATATTTATTAACTATCAATAGCGCTTAAGTTATGTGCTTTTTGCCATATTTAATTATGACTGTTCCTGTATATGCTGCTAGAAAATTTTTTAATTACCTGTAATGACATTCTTCAGACTTTTTCTTCCATTCATCTGTTGCTTACCTGATGAAAGTGGTCAGTGGTTTTGTGTGACATCCATTTCTTCTGGTCTCTTCTCTGTTGTTGCACATGTTATCATGGAAGCTAAAAATTATAAAATTACCTACCTACTTCAAAAGTTTCCTACATCTACAATAGTTTATTTTTTTTGTGTGTATGCTTCGTATTGAGCCATAAGATGCCTGATGAAGATGTTGTTCATTTATAGGCAAATATCCATTTATGAAACCACTTCATTAGAGTTCTTCGGTTTGTGAAGCTACAAATAGTGTTTACTACTTCATTCTCTTCAAAAAATAAATAAGTAAATAACTTTCATTACTGATTATAATAGTGTGTCAGTTAACGTTTCTCATGTGAGAGTAAATATCCTCATCAAGTGAAATTGTTGACTTGTCTGCTGCTAGAACTCAGTTACTCACATCATATTATTCTAAGTCTTCTCAAAACAAGGAAGTTTAAATTTAGATTACCTGAAAATTACTGATATATTTTACCTTCGACAACTTTTTTTTTATTATGCTGCATTTTCTTCAAATATTCTAGCAGGTGCAATTAAAAGTATTCAGAGTTAATTTTTGCTTGTGTGTAGCAATTCATCCTCACATTGCAAAATTTTTGCTCATTCATAATCAAGTGTAAATTCTTAACCATATAAGAAGTTTGTGAATATTTGTTACAGTGTTTATGCAAGATCAAGTTATTTTGAAAAGTTCCCCATATTTATTTATTTATTATGTGCATAGTGCCTTTTACTTTAATTTTATTTCATACCCAAAGCCTCTAAGTCCTTATTTTGCCATTTGCCTCATTACTTTTAGTATTTAAAAAAAAAATAAAAATGATTGTATTCATTTTGAAGATTTTTTGTTTTATGAAGAATTGAATAGTAAAAATGATCTTCATTTTGAAGTTTTCAATGTTTTATAAAGAAAGTGAAATTTATTAATGTCTTCTCTTCATACCTACAAATAATACATGAAGATTACAGAAAAGCACAACTCTAGATGGAAATTTTTACCAGCGCATTTATATATATATATAGAATTTTTTTCTATAAATCATCTAGTAAAATTTTTTTTACAAAAAAAAGTGCTTCTTGACCTCAACTCCTGATTATGTCCTATCATACTACATTTCATCATAAGTGCACCATCGACTTCTCGTCCTTGTTAACTCTGCAAAAGTGATTCATGTATGTGTCGCAAGAGTTATGATTGCTCTGCAGTGATGAGTACGATGTCGTCAGTTAAGTGCTTCAAAGAGAATGCAATGCATACTCATTTTCTACAAAGTCTCTCGTCATGTTAAAATGTTCTAATGTCATCATGCAAAAATCATCTAATTTTGATGATTATGTGAATGTTCCAGTTTTTTTCGACAGCACTATACCAGTGTACCACCTCATGTTGTGTTACTAAACATTCAGTGACATCTATTTATCTCAAATAGCCTTGTTCCATATGGCTCTGGACTCAATAAACATTGTTTTGAATCCATAAACATTGCCTCTACCACCTGCAGTTACACAATGTTACTATATTCTTATTTATAATTAAAATTTTCTTTTACTTAAGATGTTAGGAGCCTTGCTAGGAGATCCAAGCCACCTAAAATTTTATGTAGGAGTTCATATATGTGTTTATTTTTGTTCATAGATATGCTGGTGGCTAGGGCATGATGGTCATCGGCATGGTTGTGGACTTTGATATTTACATATATATATCTATTTTTTTTGTTTGTTTACAGTGTTGCTGATGATTTCCTTCGTCATTATCATCATTGTGAGCTTAACATTGAATTGTAATAATTTTATTTCTATATTATATTTTAAATGATTATTTAAAATTATATTCCTGGTACATGGTATTTTAGTTTTATAAACTCATGATTTTGTCAATTTTTTTTCTTTCATTCTATATGGAAGTACTTAATTTTTTTTTTGGTGATCACCAGTCTCTCACATTTTAAAGAAAACCCATGGTATATGCATATTTATCTAATCTTTTGAGTCTCATATATATATATTAAGAATTCTTATGACTAATATATTGAAATTTTTATTTAGAGTAAAGTATAAAGTTTAAAGAAATTGTGTCTAAGATGGGATTTATGACACTTAATTATGACATGTCGTTTGATTGAAATAGCAACTTCTTTTTATGGGATACCTTGTTTGGGTGATTGAGTAGTGCACGACTCAATTACACAATTGGTATCACATACGATTGGTTGTCTGTTTTATTTTAAATGAAATACTAAAGTTTGATACACTAAAAGGATATCATTATGTTTTATGAAAATTTATTTATATATGGCCATTTCATTTCCTTTCATGTTAAGAGTAATAAAGAAAACTATTTTTTTAGATATAATTCTAAAATTAAAAAGTCCTAGGCATGTTGTAAAAGTCAAACTACAAAATGTTTCCTGACTTTTTTGTTGCTTTTGTATTTGCAACTTTTATCAGAAATTAATTCTGTTTTTATTTGGTACCAAGATAGCAAAATTTGTTATGACTAGTCAGTGATCTCAATTTTGTTAACTCAGAATATGTTAACATTTTTAGGGTGATAATTTTATGAGATCAAATAGAAGGTATTGCCAATGTTACTGTATTTTTGGCATTTTTATTGTATACTTGATGTATTGTATACTTTTTGGATTATGAATGTACTTTATGCAATGTATATTCTTTTTCTCTCTCTTACTTTTGGTCACCAATATTTTTTTTCCATCACCAATTTTTTTTTCCCAGCACCTTAACTTTAAATTTTATTGTTCGACTTTAATGATTTTTTTCGCTTTGGCAGTTCAAAATTTTGTCATCCCATTTTCTGTAAAAGGTTTTTGATCAATTTTGCCTTTTACATCTCCTGGTCTAACAAAATTTTCTCGGTGAAGGGAGGTAATGTGAGAATACTTCTCACAGTATTTAAATTTGGTTTATTTTTATTTCCTTTCAGCTAGTTTTTTTGCATCGATGTCCATTTGAACCCAATCTTTACGCCGCGATGTTGACGCTTTTATCCCTCACCGTAAAGCAAGTTCATTTTTCACCGCCGATATTCATATCTGCGTTGGGAGCGGATCGGCAGCTTGCGCATGCGCACTCCGCTATTTTAGGAGCAGATCTTGGAGCTCTCGTATCGATGGAGACAGCTTGCATTATGATGACGTCATTGAAATTATGCTCCGCCCTCTTTTGACGCCGATCGCTGACAGGAGAATCGTTTGGTTTCGTTTTCCAATCAGTGGAACATTTTGAATTCTGCAGCTTGTAATTCGTTTCTCATTAATTTCCCGTAAATGTTAATTTAGCTAATCAATTTAAATTCTGCCTTTTAATTACTTTGTCAACCCCGTATTCGTCATTTAAATACTAAAACTCATTAATTTTAAATTCAGAATTTGGTTTGATGTTGTCTGACAAAGATGTAGTCCTTTAACGTAGTTTTAGCGGAGCGCGGCCCGCCGGCCGTTCGAATGTCGTGCCGTTTTTTTTTTTTTTGGCCGAATGAGTTTGATATTTTATTTTCGTGGATGTGTTTTTTTCTCAAAGTTTAATCCTTTAAAGTTGTGCTGCTTTCATTAAAAAGGAATCCCATGGATTTATTCCATGTTGGCTACTATTTTTCTTCTTAAAAGATTAGTTCTTCTATTTTAAAATGGTGACCAGAAGCAAGTATTTTCTTAACCTTCTACTGCTACTAACGACCGAAATAAAGAATATTATTTTGTCTTCATCAAATTGCCTCTTCACTGTCTACATTTCAAGTAAGAACTCTCCAGTTTTATTATTTCTTTAACGATCAATAGTAATTTATTAAAAGACCTTCGCAATTTGTTCTAAACCACTTAAACGATCCTTAATTACCGCCACACTCCGGGTCTCTGCCGGTTACAAATTTTATACAGCAAAACCTGTGAAAACGGAACCTCTGTAAACAAAAAATTTTTATAGTTCAACCAAAAAAAAAAAAAAAACACAATTTAGAACTTTTTTCTCCTGCACCCTTTCAAATTTCGCATTTTTAAAATAACTGTTCTGTGCGTTTATTTGTTCTTAAGGCTGTTATCAACTGCTCTGCTCAACAAGCGCAAAACGTTTTAACACATTTACAAATTCATTTTTTAACGGAAAGATATAAAATTGGAAGGCCTGACTATGGAAGCATTTGAAATCAAAGTGTGTTTTCCATTTTTTTATAAATAAATTACCTATTTAATTATAAGTGATTTCGATCATGTGGCAAACACGTTTTCTCCCTTTCTTGAGTGGTTATTCTTCTTTCGCGCAGAAATTCGGTTCAAAACGTCCACTTTGACACTATTTTCTGAAAGATCTACTGCGTTTGCAAAAAAATGCAAAAAACAGTTCGATTACATAGTTTCCGAAAAACAACACCTGCTAGTTTCATGCATTTCCGAACAAAAATAAATTAAAACTTATGCCATAAAGTTGCCCTTTTGGATTTGAGAACAGTCTTAAAAGCAACAGCCATGCCAAATTTTAAATTTTGAATTTTTTAGAAACTCTTTTAAATCATTTAAATTTTATAAGTAAATATCATGACAAACCAAGTTTTTAGCCCCTTCAGTATTTCGAAAAATCGCAATTTTATAACTTTTTCGCCACTGCACTCCCTTGGGGTACTGGCCCTGACATAAAATATAGCCTATATTGGAGCAGGACCGTCACCATCAATTTGCCAATTGTACTTTTGAAATCGGTTTGGTAGTTCTAAAAATAGCCAAAGTTTCTTACAAACAGACAAACTTTACTTCTTTATAATATTAATATAGATTAAAATAATAAAAACAAAAATTGTGTACATCAAAGCATCCCTTTGAGCAGAATACAATGTATCTCTGAATCTGAAATGAAAATAATAGTCTAATAATGATAAGAACATGCTTCGGCCACTTTGCTGGTCGGTTGTTCTTTAAACAAACCTTGAATCAAATGAAAAATATCTATGAATTTGACCTTGTGTTTCAAAGCAATGTGGCCCATTATCTGGAAGGTCTTTCTGCATTGCTAAAAATGATATGAACACCATTGTGCTTATATTTGCTAATGTGTCGGACAAAATTTGGACTGTTAAGGATTAACTCTCTCAGTTGATCATTTACAGTAGCATTTGGTAAAGAACGATAAAACAATGTGCAATATATTAAAACCATCCTGAAAAAATTATCTAACAAACAATGCAAGTTCCATCAAAATTCATTTTGCAAAACTTTTTAAAAAGCCTAATTTTTCATAATCAGATTCTTGATTATAGAACCTCCCCCCCCCCCCCCTAATTCTATAATTAAGTAACGTAGGACGAAATGTTTTAGTATATTAAATCCATTCCTGGAAATTTTCTCACTAACAATTTAAGTCTCATCAAAATCCGTTCAGAGGATATTTTTAAAAAGGCTAATCTTTTACAATCGGGTTCACCTGATTATGAAACTTTTTCCCATAATTCTACAACTGAGCAAAGTTGAACAATATCTGATATAGTAAAACCTTTTTCTGAAAACTAACAGTGAAAAGTTCTATATGCATTCCATATTCATATTTTATATGCATTCCATATGCATATAGCAGAATCTTTTTCAAAGGCTGATCTTTCATAATTGTGTTCTTCTGATTATAGAACTTTCCCCCCATAATTATATAACTAAGAAACAAAGATCAATACACTATATAGTAAAACCTTTTCTGAAAAATTATCTAACAGTGCCGGTTCCATTGAAATCCACTCAGCAGAATCTTTTTTGAAAGGTGGTTATCTTTCATAATCGGGTGCATCTGATTATTAACATATTTATTTTCCATAATTCTATAACTGAGCAAAATAGAACGATATGTTATATACTAAAACTTTTTTGGAAAAATTAACTAACTAACAGTGCAAGCTCCATCGAATTTCATTCAGCAAAATTTTTTCAAAAGGCTAATCTTTTACAATCAGGTTCACCTGATTAAAGAAGCTTCCCCCATAATTCTATAACTAAGCAACGTAGAATGATATGTTGTATACTAAAACTTTCCTTAAAAAATTATCCAACTAACAGTGCAAATACTATCAAAATCCATTCAGTAGAACTCAAGTTATAAGCAGCCAGAACGAAATTCCCATTTGTATTACATATAGTAGAAGTATAGAAGATACAAAAGCACACTATCATAATTTCGTTCAGAGTAAGTAGGTTGAACAGATAATAAGTAGGTACGGTTGAATAGGTTGTAATAGAGCATAAACAATTTATGATACATTTTCTTTTTTTCTCACCGATTTCCAGTAAATCAATATTATCCATCTCTCTACCATTCCTATAATATTTATACATATTAGTAAAAATAATTGGCTATGGGAAAACACATTTTTATCTTACATGCAAATAAATCTGTCTTTATTAATTATCAAATAAATTAATCAAAAAATTAATAATATCTAAATTTACCTACATTATGGCAAATCTTAACCCTTAAATGTCTGGTGTTGCTTTACGGCAACATGAAGCTATAATGCCTAATTGAAGCTATAATGCCTAATGTTGCCAATAAAATACATTCTGAAAATATTATTAAATCGGTTTTCAATATGTAGATGACAACACTTGTGCTGTTTAAGAATAAAGATAGATTTATTTTTTTCAATTGTTGCTACTTGTTCTTTTTGTTTTGTTTGGGAGCTTGCGAAATACCCTATTTTGACCTGCAGTGAGCAAGTGAAATTTATTTCTCAGTATAGTTCCTAAAATTCTTGTGTGTTTAATATTATAGAATTTTATCAAGGCAAATTATTTTTTCAATTAAACACCAGTATTGCTGATTAGTAACAAACTATTTTTTAGCCGTAAACTATACTTAAAACAAAATATGATTTTTTTAAGCATTTTTCTCATGATTTATTTAAAAAATGAAAGCTGAAAAACATTATTACAATGATTTTTGAAAAATCAGGCATTTAAGGGTTAAGGCTCCTGTCTCGTCAGGGGAAGACATTCACGAGCTAATGTTAAACCTATGGAGAGGTTATTTGCTAATATCTCGTTCGTATTTCAACAATATATATATTTTTTCTGCATTGGATAGCTGAGGTCCATCTCTTCATCATCCCTTTTTTACTTTTTTGATTTTGGTTACAGATATTTTTTAGAATGACACTGTCATTTTCAGAACCTGTTTCGAAAGTGAAAGTAACTTTATAAAAAATATCTGCAACCAAAATCGAAAAAGTAAAAAAGCGGTGATGTAGAGATGAACCTCAGCTATCCAATTGAAAAAAATAAAAATGTTGAAATACAAATGAGATATTACCAAATAACCTCCCCATAGGTATAACATTAGCTCGCGAGTGCAATGCAAATGAAATAGAACTGAAATATTGAAATATTTAAATTAAACCATACAAGAAGAATAAATTCATTTTTACTTGTGGTTGTTCATTTTTTTCAATTTTCCCTTTTTTTTGGTCCGCTGACGACATAATTATTATTATTTTTTTTTTTTACCGTGTACATTGTAAAACAGCATAATTAATTCTTCTAGGTGACAACAATGCAGTAAACTTCCTATTACCCAATCCTTAATTAAACAACACTCTTGGTTAACCAATCAACGCTTATTCACATCTCATCATAAGAGTGTTTGTAGTTTTAATCCAAAATTTTGAATGAATATTTAATGCTTTTAACTTGTAATACAAAGCTTTAAATATGATAAGAATACTAATAAACGATTAAAATATTCACTAGATTAATATTAACACAATTATTCTAATTGGTAAACAAATCCTATTAGATGTAAGTTTCCAACTGGGCGAAAAATGTCCGGACCAGGATTCGAACCCGGGACCTCCTGGCTGAAGCCGCCAGTGCTCTGCCATCTGAGCTATCCCGGACGATTCTGGTCGAACTTTTTCACCCAGCTAACCTTGAAGATTACAGCATCTGGTCTGAAACCTGGTTCAGCTCAACAGAATAAATCTCAGGTAATGGAACTCCAGAAATAGCTCAAGGTTAGCTGGGTGAAAAAGTTCGACCAGAATCGTCCGGGATAGCTCAGATGGCAGAGCACTGGCGGCTTCAGCCAGGAGGTCCCGGGTTCGAATCCTGGTCCGGACATTTTTCGCCCAGTTGGAAACTTACATCTAATAAGATTAAAATATTGTTAAATTATTTCAATTATATGATGAATTTATTAAATAATAGAATGTACTGACACAATTTTTATTAAATAATAAAGAATATCCCCACAGCAATAATTAAAAATATACCTAAAATTTCAAAAATCCAAAAACACCAACAAACAATCCGGCATATTTTTATTTTCTTTGGTTACAAAAATGCTAATTCCAGAACAGGATTTTAATGCGTTTATCTCAGAATGATTTTTTCACGATTTTCCCTATTTAAATTGATATTTTTGAATTTCCACGAAAGATAAAATTATGACACTTTGTACAGTGTTTTAGGTAGATTTCGTAAGAAATACTACCTATTACATTATCCCCTATGTTGGAATTGCTATGCTGAAAAATTTTTGCAGATCTCCGTCGATCATGACCCCTAGAACCCCCAATCACCACCACTTAAAAACTTTATATATTATATATAACTATTAAATAAACATTACCGACCACCAACAAAAACTGTGATATTCTGACTGAAATGACATTAACAAATACATTACCCCCCAACACACATAACATGGATACCAAAAGTACTATCTTACGAGTATTAACATGGAAGAAAAAAAAAGAAAAATATGGATACCGATAAAAATAATTGAAAAGCTTATATATTGAATTACGTTATCAAGGGTACAGAATTAAATATATAAGCAAAAATAGTCATTTTCTGTGGAGAAAAAAAGCTATAAGCTGAAATTTTTTCCCCCCTGTACCCAAACGACTACTTGACCAAAAGAATAGATGCAAGATGAAAACAGAATAATATTATATATCATGAAATGGAAAAATCAATACAACCTTTAAATAATTAATTTATATCAGTGAAATATAGTAATATTACATAGCCTATCTAAATTAATCCCATTTTTATTTAATCCAAATACACACCAGCACGTGTTAACCATTACCCCTATAACTTTAAGGTTACTTTTGCAGTTAAGATAACACAGATATTAATACATAATGGTTGCAGTTATTCCATTTTGAAATACATTGATAAATACAATTAATGAATATAAATAGAAAATCATTACAATATTAGTATTTAAAATACCTATTAACACTTTTAAAAGTACTAAACTAAAGTAAAAAACACCCAAAACTATTAATTTACATTATAGCCATTAACGAGCATAAGTGTCACCTAGTGTTTAAAGAAAGATGAAAGAATACAGTATAGAACCATTTATCCGAAATGGTTGGGGCCAGATATATTCCGGATTACTGGTTTTTCCGGTTAACTGGTTAGGCATTAAAGCAGCATCCATTCCCAGCAGCAGAATTTTTTTCTGCAGTCTGCAACACGAGTAGAAACTTTAAAAATAGTCTGCAGAGCTTAAAGACAAACGCCCTCTTTCCAATCCCTCATGCACCCCCCCCCAGTATTTGTGATTAACATAAAAGGAAAGTACTTTTTTAAATAATTTGCCTTTGTCCTCAAAATTTTTAACACCACTATCTGAAAAATCCTTCATAAAATTTCAGGGTTCATACTCTTTTTGAATTACAAAATTCCCTGACTTTTCCAGGTTTTCCAGGTCATATTTCTTAAAATTCCCTGACCACAATTCACGACATTTTTTTAGAAATATGAATTTCAATTTTACATTTTAATGATTAAATTTGTACAGCATAAGAGGTACATTAATAAGAATAAAATGTAAACTTACCTCTGAAAGTGAAAATAACTTATAATAATTAAAAAAAGAAAGAAAAAAACACTAAAATACAACTCAGAAGGATTCAAAGTAACTTTTTACTTCTATAACAAAATTTACATTATGCATATTAAAAATTCAAATTTTTTTTGGACAGTTCTGCAATCATATTGTTTATATGTACTGTTTCAGAAGCAGTTTGTTGTGTCAGTTTAATTTTTTTTTCTTTTAACAGTTTAATTTCTGTTACAGCTTTTCTTTTTTCTGTTTCTTTTTTGCTTGCTTCATGATTTTCTTTTTTTTTTTCCATTTAAATAGTCATGGTATCTCATTCTAGCCACCTTAACATGGCTCAACATTTCTTTACTAATATCTACTTTTTCAACTCCACCAGCTGCTTTAACAGTATCATAAACAGTCCTAAGGGCACACACAGATCTTTCTGCTAAGTTCTCTATTAATACATCATTGTTAATTGAAAAACCGCTTTCCACAGATGCATTCCCATTTGAAAGAACTAAAACAATTTTTAAAACTTTCCATAAATCCTTAAAGCTATCTTCAGGAATAATGTTGCAATAAAATGCATCTAAACTTTCATTTTCATAAGAATACTTTTCAAAATATTCTTTTTTCTCAGCTTTTGCGTCAAAGCAAAGCTTACTAAATTGTTGTTTAGCTCTGTCTGCTTCAGCAGATGTCACATGCTGCTTTGTGTATAAAACTTCTAATAATTTACTCATTCTCAGTTCTGAAGTATTGGAATTGGATAGAATTAGCTTAGGATCTAAACATAAGATATATCTAAGTAAAGAATATGTCAGCGGAGAACGTTCAAATATTTTTGATGTTATTGCTTTAAAAAAATTTTGGCAATCAAGCCGGAATCGTTTTTTTTTTTTCATTTTCTGTGGCACCACATTTTGCAAGAAGACCTGATGCAGCTACCCCTACATCAAGCCTGAAGACTGCATAAATTGTCTTTATCATTGATATCTACTTTCATACACTTCTGGGCAGTGTCTGCTAATCTCATAACATCAGATTTAATGAATCTTTTCATAAGTTGGTAAATTATAAAATGCAAGTCTTGATGCATAAATGGGCAAAGTGGATCACTAGATTGGTATTTTTTAAGAAATGGTTGCAAAAGTGTAGCAATGGATGAATAAAAGGCCATCTGTGGCAAGATCAATTTATTATTGCACGCTTCCTGTAATACTTCAACAGTTTGTGTTTTAGGAAGTGTCGATTGCTGAACATACGTTTTTACAAAATTGAAAACTTCAATAGCTCTTTCAGCAACAGCTGCATTTTCTACCCACCGTACTTCACAAAACTTTTGAGGAAATTTGTTGCTGCCTGTAATTTCAATATAATCTGCTCGTCTTGCAGGTGAATTTTTAAATAATTGATACATAGCTCTGAACACAGTATTTAAAGACCAATTTGCAGCTTTGTGGCCCGTACGAAATGCACCGTGAACTACATGCAACCCACAAGTCCCTATATCCAGAACTTCACATAAATGTTCAGTGGCAAGTTCATCTGTCAATAGTCTGGCCATTTTGACATTTACATTGGGGCCATCCATTGACAACTGTAATAGTTTGCTAAGGTCAAGGCCTTCAGTTCCTTCATGAAGTTTAGCTATTAAATCTAGTGCTGTGGAATGGCCAAAGAAAACAGAATCCAGATATCGAGTTTTATTCTTTTAAATGATTCTGACCAATACCTAATTACAATATCCATCTGACCTTTTTGAACTACTTTATTTAAAGCTTCGTCGAAGCAAATAACAAACTTTGAATTCCCTATGTCCCTTCTTAAATGTTCAGAGAAGTATGGTGATAAGCCAAAACAAATCATGTAAGACATTTTTGAACTACTACAAGTAACTGCTTGTCCTATTTTACTGTCTGGAAACATTGCTTTGAACAAACTGGAAGCATCATGAAAGGAATTATACGAACTATGGGACATGACAAGTTTCATGGCCCAGAGAATTTCAGCTCTTAAAACAGCTTCTTTTGAAACATGATTCTCTAAAGAAAGTTTATTACTACAATAAGGTTTAACACATGTTGCAGTAGAAGTATCATTCGTTTCTGCTATGATTTTTTCTTCAGATATGGACTTTTTATTTTCATTAATTGTATTTTCTTTCGTAGATTTATCAGTCTGAAATACTTTTTCCAATGGCAAAGAACCCTTAGCAGAATTTGCGTTTTTCTGATGTTTATAACCTTCCTCATGGCTGGTAATGGCTGTTCTACCCATATTACTGAGTTGAAATGATCTTCGACAAATAGAACAATGGGCAGAGAATGGATCACTCTTTACTTCTTTTAACCAAGAGCACCATTCTGGATTTATTTCCTTGTCTGTCCACTCTGGATTAAATAATGTTCTTTTCTTAGACATATTATATATACTTTTTCCTAAAAGAAGAAAATACACAATTATACTGCAATCATTTTTAAAAAACTGATTTTGTATATTTATTACATTCTATCAAAAGTAGCTCCAAAACAATTAATGCAAAAGGGAAAAAAAAACTGAATCTATTCTAGTTTTAATTTATAAAATCTTAATTTAGGGTTAGGTGGGGCAAAATAAATTATAATAACAGTACTTTTTTTATTTATACTATGTTGCCAGATTTCTTTTTAATGCTAGATATTAAATTACATATTTCTTTAATTAAATAAATAACTGCACATGAACCTGCTTAAAAATGCTCTTTAGAATGCTGAAAATATTAAACAACAGATTTAAGAGAAGAAATTTTATCATTTCAAAAAAGTGTTGCCAATCAAGAAATTTGAATAATAAAAAAAAAAAAGTAACCCACTGGCAACACTACCCCAGACTTGTATAAAACCAAAATCTTTCTGCAGAAATAAATATTTGGTCAAAAACTTTCTGCAAATTAATCTTAAAAAATTATGTATATTATTTTTACGTTATGAATTAAAAACAGTGGTTTAAAATAATTACCATAAAAAATTAAAAACTAATTAATATTAATTAGAGAATAATTATTCTGGTTAAACAAGGAAAAAAAACAAACAAAGGAAATTTTCTGAAAGGAGTAAACTCCCGGCACTAAGTGTTTTTTTTTTCCTGTGCCTCTTTGAAGAAATTAGAGGGGGGTTTTGTGATCTGTTGGCGATTTTTGCCGTTTTTCCACGATTCTTTGACGAAATTTGCCGTTTTTTCATGATCCTTTTACGAAATTTGCCAATTTTCACGTTTTTTTGATGAAATTCGCATTTTCCTGCGCTCCTTTGACAAAATTAGCAATTTTTCTTCAAACGATGGACGAAATTGATTTTTTTCAGCGATCATTCGTCAAATTTTGCGATAAATTTTATGCCTGAATTTTAAGATTTATGACCGATTTTTTTAATTTTCGGAAATGATCACCTTAATTTTTCAGAATTTTCAGACCAGAGGCTTGCCGACAGATTTTCGATCGCGGAAAACGTGTTCAAATTCTAAGTGATGTTTCAAATTTTTTTTTCAAAAGGTTAAAAATTAAATTTTTTTTACAATGGATTTTAGCGTTTGAAACAGATAAATACGAAATTTAAAAATATGTAGTTAGTTTTCCCATATTTCTAAAAGTTACGCCAATGATCCAAAAGAAACTTATGTACGACGATCGCATAGATTCAATTCTTATCTTTCATAGGAGCGTCATAAGTAGGCTCAGAGTGTCGCAGGGAGAGTGCGTATTTCGTGCTTTTTAGGTTCTGACTTTTAATTATCTCGGTTAACAAAAAAAAAAAAAAAAAAAATGAATATCAGGGTAGGCTTTGGCCTATTCTTAGACACATTTTCGGATCTCTACAGGCGGTAGATTTCGATAGCCGCTTTTAATCCCTGTAAAAGTCCTCTCCGATTACTTTACGATTTTTTGCCGTGTTTGGGGGGGGGGGGGGGGGGGGGAATTAATCGGGTATAACGGTACCTTGAGATGTATGAGAAAAAGTTTAAAATATTCAAAATATCGATTTATAAAACATGTTAACTCTTCAATAAAATATGGAAAAAAAAACTGCAAATTTTTCTTAAATGAAAGCTTTCACTAAGTTTCGGTTTCGGATCGTTTAGCGTTCTGGATAATATATCCTGTACTATATATTAAAAATATATTTAAATCTAAATTTTTGAAAAATGACACACATACGAGTGAAGAATAATAGATGAGTTCATGCGAAATATTTGCATTACGTTAGCTTTAGAATAGTGCAACCAAATTAAATTTTTCCAGGATTCACCTTTTTTATTTTTTTACTAGCAAAGTTGTATATAATAATGTCATAAAAGGGGATAAAAACATATCTTCAGAATAAATATTTAATAATAACAATCTCGTTTCTGAAAAAATCGTTTAGTTGATATATATTATTTATTATTAAAAAACTAGGGCTATTAAAGAATACTTTTAATTAAGATTACTTACCTGCAATTAACAGAACTTTCGGTTTCAGAAAAGAATCATGCCGTCACCAAAATGAAATTAAATCACCTTCTCACTCAGCAGCAGTCAGCAGAAGACAAGAAGATCGCGGCTCTCCGTTCACTTTAACCAGCCATTCAGCTTCCGCCTATTTCACTCTTCATGAAAAGGGGTTGCATTAAATAACAAACGAAATTATTTGGCGACATTCAACTTTAAAGCCGACAAAAGAAACCGGAAAATAACTCTATTCTATTGCGCAGTTCGCTCTTTTACAGAGTCCCATCATTGGCAAAGATATTGCCCATTTGGCGACAAATTTGTATAGCTAAAACTTCTGCCTGTCAAAATGTGAATTTAGTAAAATATTTAGCGAAAATTCTACTTCCAAGTGAAAAATAAGAACTTTTTTGCGGATGAACCTCGGAATTTGGCAAAATCTTGAGACATGATACCACATAAAAAAATCCCTGACTTTTCCAGGTTTTAGAAAAAAATTGCAATTTTCCCTGACTTTTTGAGCACTTGTCATTTTCCCTGACAATTCCCGGTTTTCCAGTCGCGTACGAACCCTGAATTTGTCAAAATTTCTGTGAAGTTAGAAAACAGAATAACAGTAAAAATAACATATAAACACCAATTTCTAAAATTTTTGAAAAGATTGATACAATGTGATAACATAAAAAATTATGTATAGATATGATAATACAGGGATGAAAGTGCACAAAAGCCACTTTGAAGCAGCAAAAATCTAATTTTGTAGCAGTAAAATCCATTTTTGTAGCTGCAAAAATATAATTTTTTAGCAATAAAAGTTGTTATTAGAGCAGATTGAAATTCTTAGAAAATCAAATTTGAGTAATTCATGCAAATACTGTAAGTAATTCTAATGCAATGTTTTATTTAGCAATCTTAGCTAGTTGTGTAATTCAAAATTTAACATGCTTTTACTCAAAACATGGCTAACTAATATTTAACCTGCCACTCAGCTGTAAAAAAATCTCGTGAAAACATCAATGTTGCAGCAAATTTTTCCGCGATTCCTTGACGGAATTCACCTTTTTTCCTCGATCCTTTGACGAAATGCACGTTTTTTCGCGAACTTTTGACGATGTCTGCCCTTTTTTGTGATCTTTTGATGATGTCCGCCTTTTTTTCGCGATCTTTCAACGATGTTCGCTTTTCTTCGCGATCTTTCGACGATGTTCGCATTTTTTTCGCGATCTATCGACGATGTTCGCGTTTTCTTCGCAACCTTTCGATGATGTTCGCTTTTATCCGCGATCTTTTGACGACGTCCGTGTTTTTTTCGCGATCTTCTGACGATGTTCGCGTTTCTTAACGATCTTTTGACAAAATTCGCGTTTTTTCGCCGATCTTTTGAAAAAAATTCTGGTTTTCTCCGCGATCTTTTGACAATATACGTGTTTTTTCGTGATCTTTTTGTGAAATCCGTGTTTTTTAGCGATCTTTTGACGAAATTCGCGTCTTTTCCGCAATCCTTTGGCAGAATTTGCGCTTTTTCCGCGATCATTTGTCAAAATTAATGGTTTTTCCCGATCATTTGACGAAACTCTCGTTTTTCTGCCATCCTTTATGGAAAGTTGCTGTTTTTCCGCAGCCCTTTGACGGAATTAGCTTTTTTTTCGATCTTGTGACAAAATTTTCGTCATCTTTTGACGAAATTCACCTATTTCCCACGATCTTTTGACAAAAATCTCATTTTTTAGCGATCCTTTGATAAAATCCCAGTTCTTTCCGCGATCCTTTGATGAAATTTGTGTTTTTTCCACGATCCTTTGATGAAATTTGCGTTTTTCTGCAATCCTTTAACGAAAATTGCTATTTTTCCGTAGCCCTTTGACGAAGTTCGTGTTTTTTCCGCGATCATTTGACGGAAGCCGCATTTTTCCGCCAGCCTTTGATGAAAGTTGCTATTTTCCGCATCCTTTTGACGAAATTCACGTTTCCTTCTTGGTCTTATGACAAAATTTCGTTTTTTCTTCGCGATCTTTTGACGAAATTCACGTTTTTTTCGCAATCCTTTGACGAAATTGGCTATTTTAACTTCAAACGACTGACGAAATTGTTTTTTCGGTGAACATTTGTTGAAATTCGGGATATTTACGTCCGGATTTTCGGACTAATGACCGATTTTTTTTAAAATTTCTAAAGAAATCACCCCTACGAGGATTGACTCATTTAATAATGGGCGTTTTACGATCGCGTGTCTAGAGTTTTCTCCGTGAATTATTTAGATTTTAAAGGGAATCGGAGCTTCATCAATCACATGTGGCATGGATCGTATTATTATGGCACATGGCAAATAATTCCTAGCAAACTTTTTTTTTCCTAAATTTTAATAGTTAAAAAATAGTCTTCAGACCTTTTCAAACCTTTTCAAGAGTCTGCGACGTGCGTCGCAGCGTTGCGCCGATTCTGTGCCCGGGCATGCATTTGATAAGTTTTGTGGAATATATCTGGTTGTGGCATTATTTCTGATTTTAAATTATTAGATTACTTGGATTAAAAATCAGATGCAAGAAAGATCAAAAGTTAACCAGAGTTTGAAAGGAGGTAATTTATGGGAATCTTTTGGGAACAAAAATTCTTCTGTTTCCTCTGCATATAAATTAAAACGTCTAAAATGCAACTAAATATGTTTCCATTTCAAATACTAGATGTTGACATCAAATTATACTATTGTTTCAAGCAATGCATATGTCAAACTGGCAGTGTATGACACTTTTTTCTGCAAAGATTCTGAAATAAGTATATTAGAAATATCATTCCGGATAACTGGTTTTCCGGTTAACTGGTTTCCGGATAAATGGTTCCATACTGTATTACAAATATTAAAAGTCATAGACATAATACAAACTAATTTTTAGTGCTGCCATATATATATATCCTTTTCTATGGACACGATAATTTCCGTATAATTCTGCACAAATCTCTTCCAAACTGACACATAAAATTAACGGGCAGGAAATCTCGGTCAAGTTCGTTAATGGGCAAAATTGGACCAAGGGTGTCGAAAGGGACAGGGTTTTGTGAAAACCGAAAAAACCCCATAACTTCTTAATTATAAACATATCAAAACCAGTTTAAAGTTATTATTACTTCTAGGAAAAGGGCCAAAAATTTATGTATCACAGATTTTTAATAAAATTAAAAATGGGCTCAAGGGACACAAAAATAGGGTTTTAGGGAGAAAAAAATTCACAACTTTGTCAATTCTCAAGATGTCAAATTCAAATAAACTTATTATAAATCTTCTTAATAATATCTACAACTTTTATATTGACAAGTTTTTCATAGTACCAACTCTTACTGTAGAAAAATAAAAAATAAAAACGAAAAAAAAGGGGGCTGTTGAGGAAGAAAAAAATCATAACTTTGTGAATTCACAAGATATCCAATCCTCTTAAAATCCTCCTATCTTCCGGGAGAGCATGAATGATGTCCGCAAAATTTAGAAAAGTGCCTCCTGTAGGGAAAATTTGGGCAGAGGGGCTAGCAAGGTGCATAGCATGAATAAATGGCCACAGGCCTTTCCAACAATGTGGGGGCCGGCAAAAGTTAGAAAATGACCCCCTTTGGGTCTAATATCGTGCCTCCTGGAATACATCCTCCCCCCTCTCTTTGAAATAAAGTTTGCAGAAGTGTGTTATTGTGCACACTGACTATATAGAAAAGGGCTCTTTTAAGTTTTGAGAGAAAAATCTAACTCTATTTAAACAACAACAACAACAACAAGATAATTTTAAATAGGAATATTTCTTTTTTAAATCCCGAAGACAGATTAATATTTTTGTTTTATCTATTCATAAATATAAAAGAACATGCAAAAAGAGTTATTTTTTTCAGAAAACATATCTAATTTTAAACATGGTTAAGTTTTCAATTTTCAAAAATTTAATTTAAACTTTTTTTAAGAATTTATATTTGAAAATAAAATAAATAAATGTATGTCCATAAATAAATGTATACTTGAAGGAAAAAAAAGAAAAAAAAAACATCTATAAAGAAAGAAAAAGTACAATTTTTTAGTTTCAAACCTTTTAAATATACATCTAAATATACTGTTTCAAAGGGTACTGAGAATATTCAGCTTCTCAGTAATAAAAGAGATGGAAGACAAATTAAATTTTAATATATTCTAAATTAAATTTTCGAAAACAACTAAATATTTTACATGGTTAGTTGAGATTCCCTATGTCACTCTCGTGGCACGCTTGTCTGTCGCAACTAGTGTTGCTAGGTCCAATATCACAGAGAACGGAACAGGAAGACAAAAAATGCGAAATAGCACTTTCTACGTTGGGACAAAAAAATATAGTAAAAGGAATAATTAAGGATGACTATCAGAACATGAAAAATGCGCAGGTTCCTAAAAAAAAACGAAACCTGTCTAAAATGAACATATTTTTTAAATGTAATTTGTTTTTTATCCCTACTATATGAATACCGTATATTTGTACCTGTCTAAGATGGAAACATGTCTAAAGAAAAATCTTTCCCGGTGGCTTGAGATTCCATCTGAATTGATTTTATTGTGTTATAATAAACACAATAATTTTACACAGTAAAATTTGCGAAAACAAAATCACTAGAGATATAAATAAAATTCTGCTTTGGAGAGGTTTCCATTTGAACTCTTATGATTGTATGGGGAAAGGGAATTCCCTTCAATAGGTAAAGGGAATATTTTTTTTTTTTTTTTTTTTAATTTAAGACATGATTCCGATATAGACAAATTCTGTTCTTACAGATTTTACTAAACAAAGTACAATAAAATCTCTATAAACAAGATAGTAGAGAACCTGAAAAATATTCCGTAGTTATATTTGTACAGTATTCCTTTCGGAGGATTAATACTTTTCTGTTATAGACAGGTTCTCTCTATACAGGTTTTACTGTATTAAGTTCCACTGGATGCAGACTAAGCAATATCGTGGTACTTAAAGAAATTTAGAAGAAACTTTTGACATCCTGTGCAGTGGTTTTGCGGGACGGGTCATGGGAGCCCTGAAAATCAGAACACCTGGCAACACTCGTCGCAATACATCGATCGAAAAATGCTGTTATATTTTATGATAAAGTAACATCTTACTTTGAATTACATGAAATATAGTTCAGAACTTTAAATTTATGCTTAACTATTTGAAATTGATAAATTCTTCACCGTCTAAAAAAACTGAACAAAACTTAACTTTCAACTAAACTCTTTTAAACGTTTACACAAGAAAAAAGTGACAAAATAAGAGTTTTCAACACCCCCCCTGTCAGTGTCTTATCAGAATTGTATTGTAGGATGAGTTTGCCAAAAAAAAACAAAAAGAAAAGGAACCGAAAAACAACATAGTCCATTTCCATGAAATTTTAGTTGACCTTGAAAGGGAAATCACCGACGCCGACGTTCTGAACCTATTGTGCAATGTAACCACCCTCACTCGGATCCCCGCTTGCCGTACCCTTAGCACAAGTATGTACTGAAGACTGATATCTGTTTCCTTTCTGACGCTTATTCCAAGAGGAATAGGATATTTTACATGTATAGAAGCGAAGTGGAAAGAAATGAAGTTTTTGAGAATATTTTCATCCCAAAAAATTGGCACTAGTTCAATTTTAATGTCATTTTCTTTGTTTAATAGAATGATTTATTTTATTGAATCGCTTAAAAGGGCAAGTGCAAAAATATGAATAATAAAAACAAAGATACTTGCATTGAAACTTATTTTATAGTATAGATTTTATGACTTTATGACATCTTTGATACACCTTGACAAAAATTCAGGGGGGTAAAGGGAATTAATCCCTGGCGATCCCCCCCGCTGGCCTTGGCCTTGCTAAATAGTGACATAGTAAACTAAAAGTTGCATTTTATCGGTTCTTGTTATTATTACTTATCATTTATAAAACTATTGCTCTTTTAAATAATATTTGAAATAAAAATCATTTTTTCCCTATAAAATATTTTAGGGGGATCCAGCCGGAAATCTGGGAAGGGGGCGTCCAGGACCCCCCCCCCCCCCCCCTTCCTGCGCCCATGCCCATTAACAAAACCAAAAAAGCAGTTTTATATTATAAATATCAATTACACATTAAAATAAAGTTTTGAAATCATTAAAAACGATATTTTCATATTAGCCGCATGTTAGGGGTTAGTAGCTGATGAAATAGCCAATGATTTTGCTACTTACAAAAGTTTTTTTTATTTCTGTTTATTATAGTGCTTAAGTGCATAATTTAATTGGATATCTTCTAAATTTGTGTTATATTTAAATTATTTTCTTTATTTATTTATGGATAAAGTGTTAAATCCATTTTTAAATATAAGCCAGGGGCTAACACTGAACTTCTTTATTGTTTTAAGTTCAAACAGGTTAATTTCAGTAATCAAGCTGCATGTGATAGTTATATTAAAAAAAAAAAAAAAAAAAAAAAAAAATGGTTAAAAATTATTAAAAAACAGAAAAATCAGAAAATTGACATACGGTTTTTAATCAAATTGCATTTGAAAGTAATTTTTTTTCCTTATTTGATGATGTAAAAATAAAGTTTGTGATGTTTAGAAGTAAAGAAAGGGAAATGGATTGCTGAAGGGAAGGTTCTACTTTGGCCTAAAATTCATGTGATTTTAACTTTTCTTTTTGGGAGGGAGGGGGGGGGGGGGGGAGGGGTTACCAAACAAGAGAAGTGCTATCTCCGGACATTTTGCATTATATATATATTGACATTTCATAGATATATTTAAGTTTTTCTGTGTAAAAAATATGAATTATACACCTTGTGTGACATGCGCTGTGCATGGTGAACTGCAAATCAGGTGACTGTTTTTCTACAGTCACATGTATCTGAAACAAATTTGACAATCAAATTATGAAATAGAATTAAATTCTCAGAAGCTTATACCAACATTTAATGTTAAAAGTTAATTTTTGACAAAATGGCAGTCATTTAACAAAAATATAATTTTTTTTGCCTTTCTTTACCTTCTGCAATCTCAAAGAAAATAATTAATCAATGAAAATTATACTTTTCGGCAGTATAAACTCAAAAAAAAGAACAACTACAATCAAATAAAAAAATTACTTTTAAGCAAAAAAGAAAGGAAATCAGTCAAATAATTCTCGAGAAAAATGGTTGCCTAGTTTAAAAAACAAGTTTAAAGTTTTACAATAGTGTTACATTCAATGAACAAAAAAGATTGTAAGGAAAATATTACAAATCTGCTTTAGGACAACAATCTACACATTTAAGGGATGCAAAAAAGGCAAAATTTTGACCTAAAAAAGTAAAACTTCTGCTTAAATCGTTGTCACCACTGATATGACATTAGCCTTACTCACAGACATGTTTTTGCTTTATAATAAAGATTATTTTATTTATTTATTGATAAAGTGTAAATGTTGATAAAACTAGGTTAACTGATGGGCAATAAATAAACCTTCTAGATTAAATATATTCTATTAGGATGAAAACTGGATTAATATACAAGACAAAATATAATACAGTACTTGTGCAAAGTACACCACATCAAAGTATACATATCGAACTGCAGTTAACGGTTACAGTCAGAGTAGAACAGTCCAGGCATGATTTTACATTATTTTTTTAATATTCCCACTCAAACATGACTCGAACACTTGGGTCAAAGTTCAGACCACAACTTCTAGAATTGGATATGAGACAGGGTTTTTTTTTAAGAATGTGAGCAATCTGACTTTCACTATTAGCATGCTTTATACCTAATGACCCCTCTAGATATTTTTCTCATACAAAATGAAATCTCACATCTAGTGTTTAGATCTCTTGTGAAGGTTTTTAGCAAGTTTTATGGCACTTGGCATTGTCAACAAGCAAAATTGGTTGATTTTGTACTGCTAGGAGCTCATTTAGCAGTCTTTGGAACTAAATTATCTGCTTTGCACCTTCACTAACAACCACATACTCTATCTCTGTGGTGGACAGAACTACACTTTTTTTACTTTTTACTCATCTAAGAGATAGCACCTTCATTGAACTTGCTAACTATCCAAGTTCTTGAATGACGAGTTTTAGTGTCACCAGCACAGTCAGCATCATTAAACACTTCAAGCTGTTTGTTTTCACCTTTACTTGGATATAACAGTCCATATCCTAAAGTACCTTTGGGGTACTTGAAGATTCTTTTTACAGCATTCCAGTCTGGTAGCTTGGGATTTTCTAGCCTTTCAGGTGCCACACTAACTGCATATGCAATAGCTGGATATGATCCTGTAGCTAAATACATTAGACTTCCCACTGCTTCACAACAGGGCACATCTTCACTAACATAATTATCATTCCCATTTATGTCACCCTTTCCACATGGAATGGAAACAGCATTTGAATCAGCCATTCTAAACAGGCTAAGAATCCTTCTTGTGTAGACACTCTGTTCCAGAAAAACAGATCTGGAGCCATTTGATATTCATTCCAAGGAAACAGTCCAATGAGCCAGTTGTCACTTGAAATGCATCTTTTAGTTTGGTCACAAATAATAAAATCTCCCTTTCATCAGTGACAGCAACAAAAACATCATAAACATACACAATGCAATACACAACAACTTCTCATTATTTGTTCGAATAAATAAACAAGGGTCTGTGTTGCTACATTTCATATCTTGTTTTTCTATGAAGTCAACAAATCTTCTGTTCCAGTATCATGGAGCCTGTTTCAAACCATAAAGACTGCACACTTTACCACATTTATTATCAAAGCCTTCTGGTTACTCCATAAAAAATTCCTTCATGTAACTCACCATACAAGAAAGCAGTTTACACAGCAACTGCTGAAGCTGTAGATTTTCACATGCAACAACACTTAATAGCATTCTAACTGTGTCTTGCAACAAAACTAAATGTTTCATCATAGTCGATGCCTGGTTTTTGCGAAAAACCCTTTGCCAGAAGTCTTGTTTTGAAACAATCAACCAATCCATCACTTTTGGTTTTAATTTGGAGAACCAAATTGTTAGCAATCACTTTCTCCAGTGAGGTCATTTACTCGCTTCTATCTGTCAGCATTGCTGGACTGCATTGGCATACGAGTCAGGGACATCATGCTCTGCCAATAAAACATAATCCTGTAGATGGGAAGGTGTTTTAATCACTCTTAAACTATGAATTTGCAATGCTCTCTTATTTACAGAATCCTCTTTATCAGATTCTAAAATTTCAGCAGGATCAATTAAATTTTCTTCATTTTCAGCGTCAACATTCTCATTTGAATTGAGCATACAGTCCAAAGTTTTATTCTGTTCAGTGATACTCAGATCTGATGGAATTTCAGATGGATTCTTGGAAATGAAGACTTTCCTTCTTTGAATATGACATCATGACTCAAAACAATTTTACCCTCAACTGGAAGCCAAATTCTGTAATGATCTTACTCACCACAGTATCCAACAAAGCTGCCCTTCTCACTCTATTTCCCCACTTTCTTCCTTTTTGTTTAGGTATATGCAGACTTAGATAAAATGTAAAACTGTCTGCAAACTCAAATAATTTCTTAAAAATTTTCTGCAGAAAAGCGCCACGCCTCTCCTAAGTCCTATATCGCTGCTAACAGCAAGTAAAAAAGTCCTTTTTACAATCCCTTACATTCTCTCAACCCCCCCCCCCCCTCCGTTTTCTGAATTAGACTTTATTGAAAAGAGGATAATGTTTACTAAGATATTAAAACCGAATTCCCTTTCAAATGTAAAAAAGTCACTGAAAATCGCAGAGAAATGCTAAACAAGTGCATAAACATTCGCTAAAATTTCCTACCAAATAAGCTTTATTTAAAAGAGATCAACATTTAACATTTACTTTTCAACACAAAATTTATTTTTAATCTGTTAAATTAATCTGCAAAGCCTAAAATAATCTGCAGCACCTGCCTCGGTGCTGCACTGTTTCTGCTACCGGCCCTGGCAAAAAAAAAAAAAAAAAAAAAAAAAGCATTGTACCTGCTGTTCCGGCATAAGCCCCGCACTTCCAATATTTTTAAGTTTTAAAAATATATATGCCACGGCGCTTCTTCCATGGTACATGGCAAATAATTTCTAGATAGCTTTTTTTATCTGCAGACCTTCTCACTAGCCTCGCACAGATTCTCCACCTGGGGTCTTAATTTTTTTTATGAAAAATTTGTAAAAAAAAAAAACCCCATCAGAACTGTCTGCAAACTTTGAAAATTTTCTGCAAATGGCGTTCGCGTGTTCGTCTATATTATCTGACTCTGGGTGTATGCATGAAACATTTTGTGCCAAAAACATGGAAATGATCAATCTTTGAAGGTTCTGTCTTGAACCATATTTCATATGGGGTTTTCCCTTCTAATGTTGTGGTTCCAGTTCTATTTAGTGTATACACAACAGTATTGACTGCTGCAGCCCGCAGACTGACAGGGAGATTCTTTGCATGTATCAAGGATCCTGCACTTTCAACCAGTGTACGATTTTCTCTTTCTGCAAAACCATTTTGTTCTGGGGTATATGGCATGGCAATACTATTTTGAGTTATTCCATCGATGCAAGGATTGCATGAACTTCAGCATTATCAAATTCTTTACCAACATCGCAACTACACTCCTTGATTCTTTTATCCATAGTTTCTGCTTCATTTATATACTAAGGTTTTTATACAGTTTGCTACTTCAGATTTATCTTCAATACAGAAGATTCTGTAATATCTTGAGAAGTTATCTTTAAGACATACAAAATATCTCACCCTTCTAACGGATCTCTGCTGCATGGGGCCACAGACATCTGCATGAATAGTCTCACCAGCACACATTGGTCTATTCTTTCTCATGTCAAAACTTTTTCAGTGCTGTTTTCCAAGCACACATTCTTCACAAAACTCTCACTATCTAGAACACAAATAACTCTTCTGTCTAAATGTGTTTTACATGGTGCATATTTTGGTGACATAGTCTTTCCTGCCACAGCTATAATGTATCTTGTGAAGCAATGTAAACATCAGCAGCTTTATTAGGCATTATCACTCTCATTTTGAGTGCATACAATCCGCGAGATGTTCTTTTACCTGTCAACTGCACATCACCATTTTTCAAAAATGCACACACATTTGTATTAAATTTGAATTTAAAACCTTTGTCAACAGCTTTACTAATAGAAAATAAATTTCTGCTTACTTCTGGGACATACCACACACCCATCAGGTGATTTCTTTCCCACTTTTTGTTGACCAGCATTTCCACATTGATTATTCCTTCACCATATGCCAGAATAACTTTATTATTTCCTATTCTTACTTCTTTGGGGGCCGAAAACAGCTTGTATGATAGGAAATAATTTCACTGCTCGTCATATGTGTCAAAGCACTTGAGTCAGCTAGCCATAGGTCTGTTTCTGGAACACCAGCATTGCACACAAAGGCACAACGCTTATTTGCACCATTTTTCTTGCAGAAATATTTTGCAACGTATCCAGGCTTGTGACAGGGAAAACACTTTTTCTCAGTTTTAAATTTTCTTTTTTTCCTTTACTGACGATTTAGCTGCACTCTCACTGTGCTTCAAAGGCAATCTCATGTCAATAAGTCGAAGGCACTCCATTAATTTGTTAAATGTCCCCTCCTGCACTTGAACAGATTCCCACACACTTTTGAATTCAAAATATTTGGCAGGTAGAGTTGACATAATTAGACTCATAAGCAGTAAGTCAGGTTGTTTTACCCGGCCATTGGAGTTCATCATTCCGCTCACGGAAGTTCTGTTGCAAAAATGCTATGTGTGTTACGATATTTTCTGCAGAATCTTTTTCTGAGTTAAAAAATTGCTTCATTAAGAGATTTACCTGCTGGCCCGAACTCAGCTCATAAACAGACAGTAACTTTTCCCAAACACATTTTACTGTATTGCACATTGACGTTAACTCAATATTTGCAATGTCCATGTTATTTACAACAATTAATTGAGCCAATGCATCGCTCTTAAGAAAAGCTTTGCACTTAGTTGCATAGGATTACATCCTCTGCAGCCGCATCTCCGGGATCAATCGGCAACTCGTGTTCTGCAGTCACAGCATCTAACACATCGTTATGGCATAACAACAGTTCGATTTGATGCTTCCATTTTGTCCAATTTTTCATACCTTCCAGCTTTTCAATTTGTGCTTTGAAATTCATTGCAAAGGCAGTACGTATCAAAAGTATTTGCAAGATGAGCCCATAACCAAAAATATTCAATCATGTGCACACTTTGTCATGTTGACTGAAGTCTAACAGCCATGATCAGTCCTAGCAGGATGCAGATTTAATTTTGCAGTTGAAAATGTGAGAGCCCATAACCTGATAAAACTAGGTTAACTGGTAGGCACTAAATAAACATTCTAGATTAAATACATTTGATTAAGATGAAAACTGGATTAATATACAAGACACACTTGTATATTAATAATCACATAATACAGCACTTGTGCAAAGCCCACTGCATCAAACTATAAACATTGAGCTGCAGTTAACGGTTACAGTCAAAGTAGAACAGTTCAGGATAAATTTAGGGCATGGTTGTACATTACTTTTTAAATGAATGTTAATGGAATAATACCTGGAAACAAATGCTGAACTATTCATATTGTTTTAAGTGCAAACGAGTTTGTAATGTGACTCTGGGATATGTAAATTGGAGCAAACATTCAATTGAAAAATTCAAATTGAACCAAAATAAATCCAATTCACACCTCCCAGAATCACGCTACGGCCGTTAAGTTTAGTGGAAGAAGGAATTGCAACGTAAATAAATTTAAATAAATCTGAAAAGGAAAACAAAATTACTCACCCCAAGAAACACAAACAATCTAAGATGATTAAATATTGCAGAGATTTTATTCACCAAAACATTTTGAATTTATGAATACTGGATCCAGTAGGAGATAAAAATATTAAATATCTATTCTAAAAATATAAACATCTTATCATAACACTTAATAAATTTAAATATCTTGCACACAGTTAGGTTTATCGGTATGAGAATAGTATATGGTGCACTTATCTTCATGATGTAAGTGGTTTATAATTTCAAATAAAGTCAGCAAAGTTTTTAAGTTGATAGATTCTGATTATTTAATCCACTGAGATATGAATAAAAAATTTTTTAAGTTGATAGTTTCTGATTATTTGATATACTGAGATATGAATGAAGACTTCTTTTGCAAGTACCTTGTTTCATCGTAAAGAAACGCAAACACCAATACTTTAAGGTGACGCATAGAATTCTTGTAAAAAAACGATCATTCTGAGCAATAAAAAATAACACGTTTTCTATTGGAGTTGTAGCTGGAATTTGACTATTTGGAGAAACATCAACCACAAGAATCAATTAGATGAAGATATATATAATTTCGTAGGATGACTGAAGAAAATGATGAGTGGCACAATCTGTCGTCTATTTATAGAATGCTGAAGATAAAGGATTTTTTATCTGCTTGTAGATCATTCATTTAAAACTACAATAGGCAGTGTTTTCATCAAAGTTTGCAACATAAAACATATTTTAATAGGAATTACTTGTTCATTGAATGCTCTTACGCTTCGGCCAGACCCTGAGGCCTAACGGGGGAAAAATCCCCTAAAGATTCGTGCGTGTTACATACTCCGAGAATTTTTTATAAACTGGCTTTTTTTTTTAAACGCCTGCTGAAAATCGGAGTACGCCCTCCGCGGAAAAGCCAATCAGAAAACTCCAAAGGCCGGAATATCGATAATGAATCGATGGAAAATGTTTTAGCGCAGAATAATCACCGTGGAACGGCAACACTCTAACGGGCGGGAAAGAAGAAATGTTGGTGTCTTGGGAGTTCTTGTGACGTCAAATGGAATTTCTGGAGTTTACCGAGATAAGAGCATTTTCTGAGCTAAAAAGATTGCTTTTTTGATACACGGAGTGAATAGAAAGTCATTAAAATGAGGAGAAATGTAGGAAATATAAGCTCGTTTCCCTGGCAAACTATTTTAGCAATTATTCTGAAACTTTACCAGAGGAATATGAAAAAATAATAAAATACAATAAATTTAATTTCAAATTCAAATAATTAAGGATAAAGATTTAGAATTTAATATTTAAACTTAGTAAAATTTGCTGTCAAATTGAAAGATCGTAATTTGTAGTTAATTAAAATAAACAAAATATACAAAATTAAATTTATGTAAATTTAAGGAGGGGAATGTTATGTAAAGCTTTTACAACATAACAGAGTTAATCTTCTATAATTGAGCTGCACACAACTGAGATAGATTTTTAAAAAATTCATGCTTTAAAATTATTTTAAAAACCATAAAAAAATCGCTAAATTGAGATACAGGTTTCAAACAGATTGCATTTGAAAGTACATTTTTATCCTATGTAAAAATTAAAACTATGCAAGTAGTGAAATTCATGGAAAAAGGGAAACAGATTTCTTACATTCTTGCCTTGGTGATATGATGTCAGCATTGCTCATGAACATGTTTTTACTTTATAATAAACATTCATATTAAATTTAAGGCAATTATAAAAGGTAAATTTTTAATTAAAAATTGGATACAGGGAAATAAATATAAAGTAAATGACTTACAACATCATGTTCCTTTTTTTCTGTTTCATCTTCGGCTTCCTCTTCATTTTTGTCAAATGGTGCAGGAGAAAGGGCAGCCACAAAACACCATAGCAGATCATGAAGAGACATAGGTTGAGTAACACAACGGAGTAGCCAATTTAAGGCCTATTAATTAAAATTTATTTAATTTTATGACAACATATTTTATAAATATGAATAAAAATATCATAAAAAAGGCATACTTGTAAGGCATAAACTCTACAGGCTGCTTTTCTAAGAGCTTGTTTCATGGCTAATTGCAAACTATCCAAATCATGACGCTGCAACATAAAAACCATAACAGGCCTATGTAGAGGAAACTCAGAGCCTGGCCTTTCCATCATTAATGAAACTAATTTTGTTAATGCTGCTGAAGGTTGACAAAGAAATGATGTGCTTGTATCTAAAAATTTTCAAATATTTTTTTTCAAAAATGAGTAAAAAAGAAACCATCACATATCAAAAACACTGAATTACGATTATGACTGAAGCTCGGATCATACCCAGTTGTTTTGAATACAATATGATTCTAGTTTAATAAATTATTAAATTTTCTACAATTTCATGCCACATTAATTTTGAATTTTTAAAAATATATATATATATATATATGTGCAGTTTATTGCTTAATATTCTACAATAATATTTAAACAAGTTACATGTTTTATATCCCCTCCTTTTTTTTTAAAAAAAAAAAGAGAATAAATTGATCAAAAAATAGAGACATCACCTAAGACAATAATATCATCTACTCAAATGTCAGCAGTAGAACCTTCCGACTCAAAAAGAGGTCACTGCTCAAGAATCAACATTGACCCTTTCAGAACGAAATCACGGATATAATGAGTGTTCTGAAAAAGTTCATCCACTGGATCATGATTTCTTTCCATGTTATTGATTTGGTACTTTCACATTTCAAATTTTGCTGCATCATACATTCATCACAGCACACAAAGATTTTTATTTAGTTATTTTAATTATTTTTGTAATTAACTTTCTAAAGAAAGATACATTAGATATTCGAAATTTAAGTTGAAATTAGTTTTCTTTGAGATGTTGAGCACCTCAAAACCAGGGCTGCGGAGTCGGAGTCAGGCCCATTTTTGAGCAAAAGAGTTGGAGTCTGAGTCGTATCTGATAAAATTCCCAGAGTTGGAGTCGTCCAAGCAGGGCTGCATTGTGAGAGTCTGAGTCAGGCCCATTTTTGAGCGAAAGAGTAGAAGTTGTCCATTTTTCTCACCAACTCTGCAGCCCTGCTCAAAACAATCAAATTTTCCTATTAATTATTGTCCAAACTGGAGATACTAAAAGAATCTTAGCACAACATATTTCTATGCTTAACTAGATAGCCCTTTCCCTTCCAAAGAATTAAGATATTTTATAACTTAACTCAAATTCTATTCAGCTAAAACACTCTTAACAGTTATTTCTATCAGAAATCCAGTTAAATTATTTAAAATGAAAGAGAGAAAAACAGAAGTAAAAGCCATAACTTTCAGTCTAAGGTTCCTTATCGATGACTTAAATATTAAATTGAAAACAAAACAAAACAACCTGCCGGCTCAGCCTACAGGTACAGGTAGATTTCAAAGTTAAGTACTAATTTCACCAACAAAACACTAAATCAAGATTAGAGATAAACCCAGTTTAATAATTTTATCTGGCCGCTTTTAATGAGTTTTTAATTTCATCTTTCTATATGAGCTGGTTTTATCAAAATCATGTTAAGGCTATTCTTAACAAGCCTGATATTTTCTGACGCAATGACATACACATTTTTCAACGTAAAGATATCAAATTGTCAGATCTATCACAAGGCATTTTTCTCCCTTCGCTCACTTGTTTTTCTGCTTTCGTCAGGAAATTCGGTTCAAAACGCCATATTTGACAGCATTTTCTGAAACATCTATTGTGTTTACAAAAAAACCGGAAAAAATCTTTCAATTACATAGCTTCTGTATAACAACACCTTCCAGTTTCATGCGTTTCTGAACAAAAATGAATTAAAACTTCAACTCAAAATTCTGTCAATATAAAAATTGTAGATAATATTAAAAAGATTTATAATAAATCTAAGCATATTTGATATCGTGTGAATTGATGAAGTTATGATTTTTTTTCTTTTTCACCCCCCTCCCCCACTTTTTTTTTTTAAAGCTGTAAGTTGATCCTACCAAAAACTTGTCAATATAAAAGTTGTAGATAAGATTAAGAAGATTTATAATAAATTTAAGTGGAGAGTTGATATCTTGTAAATTGACGAACCTATGAATTTTTTTCTTTCTTTGTTTTGTATTCTTAAAACCCTATTTTTTTCGCCCCCTGAGCCCATTTTTAATGATATCAAAAATCTGTTATACATAAACTAGATAGTATACCCGTCGAGATTTGATGGTAAATAACTTGACTGTTTTATTAGAAAAATTCTTGATTTTTTAATTGGTTGCTTTTAAATAGGGTGTCAGCGATTTTAATCAGTTGATTTAAATCAGTGATTTAAATCATGATTTTAATCAACTGATTTTTTTAAAAAAATCATTGATTAAAATCAAAAATTTTCTAAATGTTTAAAATGTACAAAAAAAAAAAAAAAAAAAAAAAAAAAAAAGCATTAAAATCTAAGATGAACATAATTTGAAAGTTTCTACAGGTATTTTGACTTATGAATAAACAACAAGTGGGTAAGTGTGATCATACATCGCACAAAGGGTTTCGTTTAATATTCCTTTCAAAACACTTTCTTTCAAAACGTCCAGTACATTTATCGCCATGGAATACCTTCTAAATTTTGGCAAACACATCCTAAACTATGTTAAAGTTTCAAACATATTCGCCTTGTTATATTTCCTAATTTTGTTCGCCCCCCTCCCCCCCAAATGCTACGATATATCACATGACGGGTATCTGCCAAATTTAGAAAAGTGCCCCCCTTGGGGGGGAGTGGGGAGATGGTCACCATGATTTTTGACGTGGCCTGATTTTAAAAATTTATGTTATGTTTTATAAGCCATATTAAAGTTTCAAACAGATCGTCCAGTTATATTTCCTAATTTTGTTCGCGCACCTCCCTCAACCCCCCCCCCTCCTCGAAATGCGACGCGCCCTTCTTCTTTATAATTTACTAGCAGGCTATGCCCGCTGCGCTGGTCAATATTTCCAAATGAACCTTGGATTAAACTAAATGGTGAATTTGAACTTGTATTTTAAACAATATGGATCTTCAGCTTGACCTTGCACATTACTGAAAACGATGCGAACGCCATTGCGATATAATGTTATCTTAAGCGTTGGACAAAATTTAGCAATTAAGAAGTAATTGTTTTAGTTGATTATAAACAGCGCACGGTCGGGTAATGAGACCGTTATGACAACAGGAATTAATACCTCTGTAACTAATCAACATATAATGAAATCGTTCATACTAACACCATTCCTAAAAGTCATGCAACAGGGCCACTTGCAACAAAATATGTTCTGTAGATTTTTTTAAAAAGGCTAATCTTTCATAATCAGGTTCACTTAATTTTTGAACTTTTACTGTTGCTCTATAACTAAGTACCCTTGAACAATATGTATACACTAAAACCTTTCCAAAATTATTACCTAACTAATTGTGGTATATCCTACGAAAGTATTATAAACAATCGGAATGAAATACAAATTTCCGCTGTAAATATATAGTAGATGATGATGATGCGATTTTGTGTAATAGAATTCATAGTAAAGTTTTCGCTTCAAACATAAACGATGCTTTCAACATTAAAGCTAATACACCAATATGTGAAGTATCCGATTACGGAAGGTTAACTTGAATTCTCATGAGCAACTACTCAAAGGAAAGTGAATATGTGGCTTTTGTGATACTTTTATGTCAGCCGGGCGCAGGTAATAAATCAATAAAGATTGTTTTCATAGCATATTCTTATTTTATTATTTTCATTTAAAACACAAACCTTTCACTCATTTTATTTAAAATGCATGCCTTATACTAATTTAATTTAAAAAACTGAAAAGATAAACAATAACAGGAAATAAGGCCATAATTAAAAGCAAAAAAATATTTTTAATTTACATACGCAAAATGTAACTACTGCTACTGGGAATTTTAAAAATGCTATCAGCGAGATGTGCGCTCGGTTGTTATAAATGTACCCATTTTTTCTTCTTATCGAGGAACAATTTATAAATCGCATAATATTATTCCAATTCCAATTTCTTTCATTGAGGAACCTATGACCGGAAAAAATGGAAAAAGACTCTTGTAGATTCTTCGGATGACGGCATCTGACGCCATAAACCGAGTTTATATATACGAAAATAATTTTTAAGTCGTTACAAACATTGCTTTCATACTTAAATATTTTCATTGGTACTACTTGTTATCCCGTCGACCAATTTCGCCAAATTATATAAATCGCCAAACCATTCGCCAAATTATATAAATTGACATAATCTTTATTTTAAATAACGAAATAACAAATAAATTAGTATAACATTAATAAAAATACAAATAAAACGTCGAAATTAAAAATCACTTGATGACGTAAACACGTGTAGTTTGTTTAAATTCAAGTGAATTTGATATTTACGATCAACCATTATTGGCATTTAATCTTATAGTTTGACGATAGATTTTTGGTCGACGGAATATCTAAGTAGTAACTTTTCCATTTTTGTTTTATAACGCTAAATTCTCAGTAATTTTTCCCTTTTATTTTACATAAAATCACTATTTTTTTAAAAAATTAAGATGCTTGCATTTTTATTTCAAACTCATAGAGCCGTTTTTATTTTTTAGCCAAAAGGGTTGATTTGAATTTTTTCCATTGCTAAAGTAACGGATGTAATGATAGATATTTTGAGGTTTAGATGCCAAAGACACCGCCAAATTAGAAAAATATGAAATGTGTCATGAACTGTTGAACTTATAAAAAATTATTTGGTAGCATTCGATTCAGCATACAAAACTACATTAAAATATGCTATCATTTGAGGCATAATTTTGATAATCGATTTTTTTCCCCTCCCCGTGCAAAAACCATTAGGGGTGACACTTTAGAAAATCCTTTCTTAGCAGAAGTTTATGTCATAAGAAGTATTTTTACCACGATTTTCAAGATTTTAGGTTCAGTAGTTTGCGCTGTGCGTTAATTAGTCCCCTAATCCAGACTTTATTTTATATACTATATTAGATATGCGATTTTGCGGTGAATCGATGATCGAAAATTAGTCCAATATCATTTGAAATATTACATAACAGAGGAGAAAGTACGAAGAAAGACGAAGAAGAAATGACGAATTACAAAAGACTTGTAATTTTTTTTTTTCAAAATGTTGAATTTTTCCATAGTAATAACGTATTAAAACATAAATTTCCTTAAAAAATATCTTTATTTCCTAGATTTCGAATCTGTGAATTTTCCTATAAATGAAATTGGCGATATGACTTGAGAAAATAGATAATATTTTCTTAAATAAAATGGGTAATATTCGTTGATCTGGTTCGAGTTTATAAATATCACATGCTTTCGGAATTACGGCGAAAAACATTTTAAAAAGTATGAAATTATTTTACAATATGTATGTGTGGCAGAAATTCACACTGAAATTTAAGTATTCGATTCCATTTTTAAAATATTAACTGATATCTACATAAGTTACAATTGAATATGAAAATGTACTCAAAAAAGGATCTCTTTCACCTAAAAAAACACCATTTGTGAGAACATCCTCAAGATAATGTGACGTTTATGCATTTTTGGCTTAAAATCACATTGTTTGGCGACAAAAGAAAAATAAAAAATTGTAAAGAAACAAATAGTAATTACACATGTGACTCACAATTACATCCGCTTGTTTCTTCTATAAGTCACGTGACGGGACAATTAGATATATAAAAAAAAGAAAAGAACAGAACAGAAAGAAAATGTCGTTAAAATTTCATCTAATCAAATTTTCAGATTCGTTTCCATATCTAACGCAAGCGATAAAGAGCCAAATATTGCGTATCAAATGTAATATATCTTATTAAATTAATTTTTAAGCATTACAAATATTTCTTTCAGGTTTTGATTAAATGTTTCCGTTTTTAATATTATCACTCATTAAAACAGATTTTCTTCTTCTTTTTTTTCATTTAAATAAAATTAGTAACAGTTTTTCTTTTATTTTTCGAGGTTTAATAGCCGTTTCAATTTTTTTTTTTATCAACGATGAATTTCGCCAAGAAATAAAATGGTAACCTTATCGCCCAAAATAACAGAATTTTCCGTCATAATTCTAAAACTAATATAGGTAGAATAATGTGTTATAGCTTAAAACCTTCCCTGAAACAATACCTATCTAACGGTATAGGTTCCGTAAAAATCCATGCAGTAGAACTTGAAATCTAGGCGTTCGGAACGAAATTTCCGTTTGGATTTTATATATATAATAGATAATAGAATAGATAATAGATTATATATATATATAATAGAATAGATAATAGATTATGTGTTATGAACTATCTCAAAGTTTAAAACAAATCGCATTGTTAGATTTCCTAATTTTAACAATATCGCGTTATGTTAGTTCCACATTCCACCACCAGGGAGCGCACTCTATTCTTAACGAAAGCGTATCTGAACGAAACTCCTTCATGCAACCTTTCCGTAGATACATAAATCGGGAGGGTGGCGGTCTTAACCAATAATTTAAGATAATTGCTGAAATTACTACGAAAAATATTTAAAGGGGCTGTACGCGGGCCCCTAATAGAGTTAGAGGAAATCGGAAGACGGCAAAATAATCGCGGGGGAAAGTTTGCTTGGGTGCTGTGGAGCTACTTTTGGCGCGAGATCTAAGCTCTACGACCAATAGGAGCCCAGATATTTAAGGAAATATGAAGTAACAAAGTCCAAAATAATAGAATTTTCCGTAATAATTCTATAACTAATCTAGGTAGAATGATGTGTTATAGCTTAAAACCTTCCCTGGAACGATATCTATCTAAGGGTATAAGTTCCGTAAAAATCATGCGGTAGAACTCGAAATCTCGGCGTTCGGAACGAAATTTCCGTTTGGATTTTATATATATAATAGATTAGATATGCCATTTTGCGGTGAATCGATGATCGAAAATTAGTCCAATATCATTTGAAATATTACATAACAGAGGAGAAAGTACGAAGAAAGACGAAGAAGAAATGACGAATTACAAAAGACTTGTAATTTTTTTTTTCAAAATGTTGAATTTTTCGATAGTAATAACGTATTAAAACATAAACTTCCTTAAAAATTATCTTTATTTCCTACATTTCGAATCTGTGAATTTTCCTATAAATGAAATTGGCGATATGACTTGAGAAAAAATGAAATAAACTATAGATAATATTTGCTTAAATAAAATGGGAAATATTCGTTGATCTGAGTTCGAGTTTATAAATATCACATGCTTTCGGAATTACGGCGAAAAACATTTTAAAAAGTATTAAATTATTTTACAATATGTATGTGTGGCAGAAATTCAGACTGAAATTTAAGTATTCGATTCCATTTTTAAAATATTAACTGATATCTATATAAGTTACAATTGAATATGAAAATGTACTCAAAAAATGATCTCTTTCACCTAAAAAAACACCATTTGTGAGAACATCCTCAAGCTAATGTCACGCTTATGCATTTTTGGCTTAAAATCACATTGTTTGGCGACAAAAGAAAAATAAAAAATTGTAAAGAAACAAATAGTAATTACACATGTGACTCACAATTACATCTGCTTGTTTCTTCTATAAGTCACGTGATGGGACAATTAGATATAAAAAAAAAAGAAAAGAACAGAACAGAAAGAAAATGTCGTTAAAATTTCATCTAATCAAATTTTCAGATTCGTTTCCATATCTAACGCAAGCGATAAAGAGCCAAATATTGCGTATCAAGTGTAATATTTCTTATTAAATTAATTTTTAAGCATTACAAATATTTCTTTCAGGTTTTGATTAAATGTTTCCGTTTTTTAATATTATCACTCAATAAAACGGATTTCCTTCTTCTTTTTTTCATTTTTTTTTCATTTAAATAAAATTAGTAACAGTTTTTCTTTTATTTTTCGAGGTTTAATAGCCGTTTCAATTTTTTTTATCAACGATGAATTTCGCCAAGAAATAAAATGGTAACCTTATCGCCCAAAATAACAGAATTTTCCGTCATAATTCTAAAACTAATATAGGTAGAATAATGTGTTATAGATTAAAACCTTCCCTGAAACAATACCTATCAAACGGTATAGGTTCCGTAAAAATCCCTGCAGTAGAACTCGAAATCTAGGCGTTCGGAACGAAATTTCCGTTTGGATTTTATATATATAATAGATAATAGAATAGATAATAGATTTTATATATATATAATAGAATAGATAATAGATTATGTGTTATGAACTATCTCAAAGTTTAAAACAGATCGCATTGTTAGATTTCCTAATTTTAAGAATATCGCGTTATGTTAGTTCCACATTCCACCACCAGGGAGCGCACTCTATTCTTAACGAAAGCGTATCTGAACGAAACTCCTTCATGCAACCTTTCTGTAGATACATGAATCGGGAGGGTGGCGATCTTAACCAATAATTTAAGATAATTGCTGAAATTACTACGAAAAATATTTTAAAGGGGCCCTACGCGGGCCCCTAATAGAGTTAGAGGAAATCGGAAGACGGCAAAATAATCGCGGGGAAAAGTTTGCTTGGGTGCTTCGGAGCTACTTTTGGCGCGAGATCTAAGCTCTACGACCAATAGGAGCCCAGATATTTAAGGAAATATGAAGTAACAAAGTCCAATATAAAAGAATTTTCCGTAATAATTCTATAACTAATCTAGGTAGAATGATGTGTTATAGCTTAAAACCTTCCCTGAAACGATACCTATCTAACGGTATAAGTTCCGTAAAAATCCATGCGGTAGAACTCGAAATCTCGGCGTTCGGAACGAAATTTCCGTTTGGATTTTATATATATAATAGATTATCGTGTGTTATAAAGTATCATAAAGTTTAAAACAGATTGAATTGTTAGATTTCCTACTTTAAATGAAATCGCGGTCTGTTAATTCCACATTCCACCACCAGGGAGCGCACTGTATTCTTAACAAAAGTGTATCTGAACGAAACTCCTTTACACAACCCATTAGTAGATATGTTACTCGAGGGGGTGGCGGTCTTCAGCAAGAATTTAAGATAATTGTTGAAATTACTATTCGGAAATAGTGGTAATTTAACTTTTGACATATTTATATTTAATAAGTATAAGTAGCATGTATCTGAGGACTCCATCAAAAAACGCACCTGAAACGGTATGAAACAAAAAAGAAATATTTTGCCCCTCCCCTTCTCCCCACCTTCCCGAAATTTCATGCGCCATTTTTTATAAACTTTTTCTAATGTGTTATAAACTATCGTAAAATTTCAAACAGATCGCCTTGTTATATTTCCTAATTTTAACAAAAATGTTAGTTCCACATTCTACCACCAGGGAGCGCACTCTATTCTTAACAAAACTGTATCGGAAGGAAACTCCGTTAAACAACCTATAAGTAGATATGTTACGAGGTGGTGGCGGTCTTAATAAGAAATTAAGATATTTGCTGAAATTACTATTAGGAAATAGTGGTAACTAAACTTTAGACAATTTTATATTAAATAAGTAGCATATATCTCAGGACTCCCTCAAAAAGTCACCTAAAGCGGTCAGAAACGCTAATTTTTTAAATAGAAATCTACCCCCCCCCCCCCCCCCCCTCCCCGGAATTTCGCATGTCATTCTTTTTTACACTTTATCTTATGTGTTATAAAATATCTTAAAGTTTCAAACAGATCGACTTGTTAGATTTCCTAATTTTAACAATATCGCGTTATGTTAGTTCCACATTCCACCACCAGGGAATGCACTCTATTCTTAACAAAAGCATATCTGAATGAAACTCCTTTACGCAATCTTTCCGTAGATAGATGGGTCGGGATGGTGGCGGTCTTATACAAGAATTTAAAATATTTGCTGCGGTAACAAACGCTAAGATTTTAAAAATAATTCTAGCTCTCTCTCTCCCCCCCCCCCCCCCCCTCCTCAAAATATCACACTCCATTCATTTTTACACTTTTTTCTATGTGTTATAAACTATCTTAAAGTTTCAAACAGACTGAGTGGCAGTCTTAACCAATAATTCAACATATTTCCTGAAATTACTATTAGAAAATAGTGGTATGAAGTAAACTTTCTGATGATGAATGAGTTATACTTATCTCATATCGTTGTTCAAAAAGCCCAGGCAAATTATTAGATTTCCTAATTTAAGTTAATTCGTGGTTAAATAAGCGCGTCTCTTCATTTTAATCGACGCATTTGATAGGAATAAACCGATTAATCAAATAATAATTAATATTTCAGCTTGTAATTAAGATAGGACTTAGATATGGGTATCAATGAAATCAGCGAGAAATTTGACATCGGGATGCCAAAAAATTTAATCAAAAAATTTAATATTTAAAAAGTTAAAATTTCGTATTAAAATATGCTATTATGGAAAACCGCAGCATCGTCATGTCTACCTGCTTTCCCGCCGAATTGAAATCTTTTTATTTCCTTGTCTTTCCAATTAAAGAAATTAAATTTTTATCGATCGATTTTTAGTGGATATTTTAACTTATACACATCGCAGAAATGTGAACTTTATACCAAATGAAAGTAGATTTTTTTTTCTGCATCTGTCTATTCCATTTACAAATTTCTCGGACCAATATTTTCTGATATACGATTTCGCTTTAAAATCTCCACTTCATTTTTCGGCTTAATTTCCTCCATGGTAACCGTGCATTCGGCTGATTTTACTGGCAACCCTTAAGAGAAACACAGATGATTTCGAGAAAGTCCGTTTGAATTTGCGTTAAAAAAGGTGGATTGGTTAATTTTAGAAGTTAATTAGCCCGTAATTCGGTTAATTACCAACTTTTTCAAAATTTTATGATTTGTTGTTTGATGTGAGGTGTTCAGCTATAAGTACCCAAAATTTCAAGTCTCTAACATGTATAGTTTCTGAGAACGGGCTTTGTGACGGACAGACGGAGGAGTGAGACGAATAAGGCTTCGTGAGATGAACGAAACCCTAAAAAAGGAGCTTTAAATAATTGTTTCTAAGCTTAATTACTGAGTATTGTAAAAACTTAAAAACAGTTTTATTTAAAAATGATATTTAATATAATTTGCAATGTCATAATTTCCTTTAGGTAATCAATTTATGCATTATTTTATGTAAAATAATAATAAACGTAGCAAATGTAATAAATTTCTGCAAATAAAAGAATAAATAGTCAGTGCCTTAGTTTCTTGTTTTACTATTGTAATAATTAATTAATAGCAATCTCGAGTGAAGGAAGAATGAAAGAGTAACATCTGCTCAACAGCTAAATTGTAAGTGAATGCATAAGAGAAAGAGGACTAATTGGTATAAAAATGTTAAGCACAGCAAGAGGTTCTTCAGTATAGGTTGAATAAATGTTTTTTTTTTTTTTTGTTTTGTTTTTACTTTGTAACTCATATTTGCTAAATAAAAAAACTAATTAGGGATTGAAGATGCAGCAAAACTTTTCTTAAAAAGAAAAAAAAATTAACCATTGAAAACTAATTATCCCCACTGAGAGGTAATAATGCTGTTATATACAGTACAGAACCATTTATCCGGAATGGTTGGGATCCGGTGTATTCCGGATAACTGGTTTTTCCGGTTAACTGATTGGGCATTAAAGCAGCATCAATTTGATAAGTTTTGAGGAATATATCTGATTGTGGCAAATTATTTCTGATTTTAAATTATTAGATTACTTGGATTAAAAATCAGATGCAAGAAAGATCAAAAGTTAAAAGAGTTTGAAAGAAGGTAATTTATGGGAATCCATTGGGAACTAAAATTCTTCTGTTCCCTCTGCATAAAAATGAAAACATCTAAAGTACAACTAAATATGTTGCCATTTCAAATACTAGATGTTGACATCAAATTATACAATTGTTTCAAGAAATGCATATGTCAAACTGGCAATGTATGACACTTTTTTCTGCAAAGATCCTGAAATAAGTCTATTAGAAATATCATTCCGGATAACTGGTTTTCCGGTTAACTGGTTTCCGGATAAATGGTTCCATACTGTAAATATTTTGAGGATTTATGATATAACTGGCTCTCCTTACATTTATTATGTATGTGCGTATGAATGGCTTTAACTCATTTTCATAATTTTTTTGGTTAGCATACACATAGATGTGTGTTTAGATTTTGGTGATTAACAATAATTTTTCTAAGTGCAAATGCAAAACGGGCTGCAAATGATGTTTGTTAGTTTTGTTATTTGTGTTACTAGCTAATAAAATTACTTATTTGCAGTTTTTATTATTTCTATAATTTCTTACTGTTTCTCCTAGGCCATTTTTTTAAGGGTGCCGCAATCTGGCCCTTTTGAAATTGGCAAAATGCACCCTGCCTTTTTAAAAAATAGTGAAATTTACCTGTAGTTGTAGCCAGAGATTTCTTGTAAAAAACTTCCCCATTCAACAGTATTTCTCAACTCATGTGCCAAAGATCTTGTAAAAGTAATAAAACTTTATTTCTTTAGAAAAAACAGGATATTATTAAAACATGATGTTATTTAATTGTATTTTTATATTTGTGATTCATAAAATTATTAAAAATTAAGAACAATTTATTTATCATACTAAACATTATTCTTTTATTTTTTTTTCCCCTTATATTATTACCCTCATGAAATAGTGCCCTTTTTTTTGAGCTAGCACCCTGCCACTTTTTTCTTTCTAAAATGAATACTACATTATTAATTATCATTTTAATAATTAAAGCTTAAAAATGTATAATATGTTCCTAATTACAGAGTTAATTGTTTAATAATTATTAATTTGAAGTAGGTTTAACTATTAAATATTAAATGCAGTTAGTAATAATCGTAATGAATGTTAAATATCACTAGTATTTAATAAAGTTTTACTTAATTATTACAATATTAATGTATATAGCATTATTGTATGACTAGCCACCTCTGGCGACCAGTCTGGTCGCACTTAAATGTTTGGTAAGAATTGCAACATGTTACTTTTATTTATAATTTAATTTATTTACTTAATCTTTCGCCAAAACAGGTTCTGACAGAGAAATGAAAAATTCTTTAAGTTCATGGCAGCATAATTTTCATAATTTTTTGATGTTACGATTTTATCTTTCTTGTCAAAAACCACTTAACTCATTTAGGGATTTCATTTCATGTCTGTATGCATATCAATTGTAATATGTTCACTAATGCAGAGATTTTAACATATTAAGTAATCTTCCGTAATTGGGTCTTATGCCTATTGGTGCATTTCAGCTAATACCACACCAAACGGATCCAGCGTCAGGGTCAACAAAACTACTGTGAATTTATCATTTAAATTGCAAAAATTTACTGAGAAATGCTTGTAGCCTGCATCTCAAAGAAAATATTTATGTATAATTCCATGTTACAATTTTGATGCAGCTCTTTCATCATCAAATAAGCACTAAAATGTGATATCCACCTCAGAATCAATGGGAAATGTAAGTTATAGTGCAAACAAATAGCATATTTTCGAAATATAGCAAATAAATTGCTTTAATACGATTAAATAATAATAATAAAGGATTCGCTTTCAATTAATAGCGAGCTCAATTTGAAATCTAAAATTTATTTCGTTGGTTCATAGGCGAATGACGTCACGAACAAAGCTGCATTCTGCCTCCTGATTTGACAGCTATAAAAATCACAATCTGGTTAATTATTTAAAATTCCTCTCTCGAGAACTCGATTTACGAATGATTACCTTCATGGCTTAATATTTTTAATTGCCAAAATGAACGAATCGCTATTGTTTGTTTACTTTGGTGGAATGAGATATTGAGTTGTCAGCCTAATTTCAATTGATGTTATCTCAGAATATATCCATATTTGAATATAATTTATCCCTTAAACATCAATTCTTTTCGGTACTACTAAGTTATCCTGCTGACCAATTTCGCTAAATTATATTAATCACCAAACCACTTGCCAAATTATACAAAATTGGCATAATTCTTATTTTTAAATAACAAAAGAACAAATAAATTAGTATAACATTAATAAAAATACAACTAAAACGTCGAAATAAAAATCAGTTGATGACGTAAATACGTGCAACTTGCTTAAAGTCAAGTGAATGTGACATTTACGATCAACCATTATTGCCTTTAATCTTATATAGTTTGGCGATAGATTTTTGGTCGACGGGATAACCAAGTAGTACCAAGTAGTAGTAATTTAAACGATCTTTCGAAAAATTTAACTTTTGTGCAGTTTTATTGGAAAAAATAATTTTGATTAAAAATGGCTGCTTATCATATGGAAAGCAAACCTGTCAGCCCGTATTCGGAGATAACAGTGGCACAGATGTCATATACAGTTATTGGCGCAATTTTTTTCTGACGCCAATGTCATATACGCAACAGGTTCTTAACTGGTGCCAAAGTGTCGTTATTTTGTTTGATATGGTAACCCGGATGATGTTGTTTATGCCGTTGATGTTTTCACCAAATTGGCGTCAGAAAAAAATCGTGATATGACATCTGTGCCATAACAGTCATGTGAGTTACACTTTTATTATTAGAGATGAAAGAAATGTAGTTTAAATTAGTTGTATATATGTGTTTTAAATGAAAGTTATGTATTTTAAATGAAATGAGTGATAAGTTTAAATAAAATGATGGTGATGGAACAATATTTGCCGATTTATCACCTGCGTCCTTTTAACATAAAAGTACCGAAATGGCCGTTTGACGTATAAGAAGTGAAGAGGTCATCCCGGAACTATTGATGACAGTCAAATGCTTTGCGCTTTTATTATATAGATACTAACTAATGAAACTATGGAGATTTATAATTTCTGTAATTACAAACTAATAATTATAATTTTGTTAATTAAAGTGTAAAAACATAAATTATATTTAGCAATTAGTGGTTTAATTGTTTTGGAAACCTAAACTGTCTTGGTAGCTATTCAGTATTTGAACGCTGGAAAAATAAAATAAAAAATCCGATTTAAATCAAAAAAATCTGATTTAAATAAAAAAAAAATCCAATTTTTTTGATTTTTAAAAAAAAATCATGATTTTTTTACACCCTACTTTTAAATTAATTAAGCAAATTTCTATATTACATAAGTGATTTCTATATCTTTAAAGTGATAGAGAGCCAAACCTATACAAAGAATTTGAAGTTTATAATTTATAACCTAATTATGCTTGCTTTTTATCAAAAATTTACCTAAAAATATTGGGTAGAGCATTTGTTTCAACTTACTACAGTCTCTCTCTCTCTTTTTTTTTTTGTGGAAAAAAATAACATTTTTTTTTTTTTTTTTATCTACATGACCATTAAAAGCTGCCATAATTTTTATCAGTTTCATTCAGTAAAAGCATAAATTTGAAACTTGGTGCAGCTAACAATTTATAATACATATTTTTTATTACTTGAATTTTATTTTACATTTATATACATTTTTTAAATATTAGACCATAAATATCAAGGTAATTTCTTTTTTAGTTCTTACATGAATATTTTTCTTTCTTTCCGTTTTAATTTTTATGGAAAAGAAAGGCAAACTTTTCTTTCTGACACACACATATATATTCTTGATAATGGTCAGAAAATATAAGAAAAATTGCAGATCAGCTCAATTTATTTAATTGATACAAAATACTTTAGCTTAAATATTTTAAATATGAAATTATTATTATTTTTTTTTTTTTAACTGCTGTTCAGTGTCAAATTTTATTTAATTATAAAGCACTCAAATAATAACAATAATAAAATAAAAATGATATCTTCTCTTCATAATAAAATATGTCATTACTGAAATAAATAATTGCCAAAAATATTAGAGAAATCATTTTGCCGGGCTTTGGAATCAAACCTGCACCCACTACAAAAATTCTGATCTATAAACGTCTGCTTTAGACCGCTCGGCCACCAGGAACTCATTCTATTTATCCCTAAATTGAATAGGTTCAAAAAACAGTTGACAAATGCGCAGATTCGAGATTTTGGCATACTTAAATTTATACCTCTGCGTTTTAATATATATGATTTTTCGCCCTTTTTCTAGAAGTAATAATAACTTTAAACTGATTTGATATGTATTATAATTAAGACGTTATGGGGGTTTTCTGTTTTCACAAAACCCCTCACTATTTCCACCTCCTTGGTCCGATTTTGCCCATTAACGAACTTGACCAAGATTTTCTGCTCTTTGACTTTATGTATCAGTTTGGAGGAAATTTGTGCAGAATTATGGAAGTTATTGTGCCCATAAAAAAGTAATATATATATAGACAGATAGATAAAGTTTAGAGCTGGGGGTGGTTTTGGGTTCTAGTGATCATGATCGGCGTAGATGTGCAAAAATTTTTCAGAAATTTCAACATAAGGGAGAATGTAATAGGTAGTATTTCTTATGAAATCTACCTTATAGAAATGCCTTCTCACAATTCTATATATGGCTACTTTTGGAAAATGTCTGTCTGATGTGTACATATGACACAAATTTTGTGTGTGCTGTATTGTCAAGCAAGCACAGAACTGAATCAATTTTCATATTCTGTTAAACCTTGACATAAATTTGAGTTGATTAGGTTTGGGTGTATATGGCCCAACAGGTGGTGTTGCTATGTTGTGTTTTTCATTATTTCAAGGATAGCTGTATCTCAGATGGAATTTCATTAAACATCATATTCAGTAAAATCAGCACATATAAATTCTGATTAGGTTTTGGTGTACATAACCCAACAGGTTATACAGAGTTTTTCCTGATTTCAGTGATAGCTATATCTTACATCAATCAGATAGAATTTCATTAAACTTTATATTCAATTAGAGCTCGACATAAATTGGTACCGATTAAATTTTTGTGTATATTGCTCAACAAATGACTGGTGTGCTGTGTTTTTCACAATTTTATGATAGCTATAACTTGCACATGGGATGTGATTTCACCAAATTTAATATGCAAGATATTTATTAAAAAATATGTTGATTCAACAATTTTTGCTTTGTTCACGTGACAGAGGTTGATGATATGATAAATTTTGCTATGAATATTGTAGCTTTTTTCAGTTTCTATTGTGTAGACATGCATCAAATTTATATTTGAAGTTATTAATTAAAATATATATATATTGCTCCAATTTTGTATTTGAGTACCTGACAGCAGGAACTGTTGAATTGTAGCTTTTCTTATTCACTGATTGCTGTGACTCTTATTTAAATTTAAGAAATGTACTATTCTTTGTAATTGTTAATATGTAACAGCACATTTCAAATTAACATATTAAGACCAATTAATTACAGTAGAAAGTTTTGTGATAGCCACAGCATACTAGCTATGATGAGTCTCTGTAATTTGTTGACACAAGTTTCTTTGTTTTCCCATCTATGACGATCTGAATAAGTAAGGTTTTACAAAACAAGTTGTTTTATGGGGAAGACTTATTCTTTTGCATGGAAAGATGCTCTCTAAAAAGTGCCTTCCTATCACTGGTTCTTTTGGCTGATGCACATTCTATATTTCATCTTTCCACCAGAGAGGGTTTTTACTGAGCTAATGGTTCTGCGTTGAAAGTTATGCTCAATACCTTATCTATGAGGTGAATATGTTGCTATTAAAATATCTAGTGTACTGTTGAGTTGTGCTCTTCTAGGTATATATTCAAAGCATATGAGAATTTTATTGTTTTTTATGAGGATGAACAAATATAAATATACTTTATTTAAGGATTTATTCATAAGTGACATGCTGATAAAAATAAAAGTGTGCCGGTTAAATAAAATTATAAATTAAAATAAAATCTTTCAAAAAATAAAATGCAATAAATATGTATACATGTTAGAAAAATTATTGTTACTGTAATTAAAAGAGGACAATAACATAACCAAATTCTTTTGTGTGGAACTGTAAAAAAATAAATGTATGGTACAATGGCCATTTTCAATAGAGAACATGCTGTAGTGCGCTTGCTAGCATATGAAAATATAATGTTTATATAAGGATTTTTATTAAAGTTACAGCATAGACATACAGAAGTTCAAGATATTTTTTTAAATGTTGCAAAATGTTAAAAATAGAACCTATAACACATATAAAAATCTTACTATCCACCCTGTATGTTATCTTTCTTTTGTGCAAGTAAAAAATATTTCCCTGTGCACTAATAAAATTTATCAAAGCAGCCAATGGAATGTCAAACTTTCAACTTTTTAAAAATAAATTTCAGATTTTTTGAAGAAATCTGAACTCTATATAAATAAAACAGAATAAACCATGTCAAAAACTACATTTGAATGTTTAAAACATTTGAAACAGGTGAGGGTTTAGCTACTGTGACAGTATGTATATATATATATATATATATATATATATTAATAGGATTTAAAATATCTATAAAATATAGGATTTAAAATATCTATTTAAAATGCTAAGCGTTTCCTTTTGACAGTCCGTGAGAAGAAACTACTGCATCAAATTACACCAATCTTTTTTTAAATGAACTAGGGGGCTCTGCCCCCTACGAGCTACGCTCGTCAACCCCCGTTCAGACGCCGCAGACTCTAAAAGTACGCTAATTTGATCGGCTTTAAAAAGATTTCGGAAGATTGAATTATAATTTAAAAAACAGTACCGATCTCCCTATAAACGGATTTCTATTCATTTCTCTTTGAATGGGGAATTTTAAGGACAAATCCGCTGCGGTACTACTTGATGAACCCGTCGACCAATTTCGCCAAATTATATAAATCGCCAAAGCACTCGCCAATTATATAAATTGACATATTTTTTATTTTAAATAACGAAAGAATAAATAAATTAGTGCAACATTAATATAAATACAAATAAAACGTCGAAATAAAAATAACTTGATGACGTAGACACGTGTACCTTGCTTAAAGTCAAGTTAATGTGACATTTATGATAAACCATTATTGGCATTTAATCTTATAGTTTGGCGAATGATAGATTTTTGGTCGACGGGATAACTAAGTAGTACCAAAAATACATATGTCAATCGCTGTTTTCGTCTTTGACGTAGACACCTGTAACAACATTTCAAAATAAGCTAATATAAAAGGAATTAAGTAAACAGAGTCTTTGTCTGCCGGTATTTTTTAACAAAGCGAAAAGAAAGTTCTTTTAAATAAGACTTTTTAAATTAATCGTTTTTAATCTGACGTAATTTTGACCAAACTATTCTTTCTCTTTTTAATATTCACATGAAAATGCTTGTGTTAGAAATGAAATATTATTTGCGCTTTCCTAACAAAAATAGTTGAAAAGTATCCGCTCAAAATATCAAATAAATGTCTAGCGCAGTTTCTGAATTTAAACCTTTTTGCAATATTATTTTGTATTCATTTTATGTAATAACTGTAATGTGACGTAAATATGACGTAATTTCTCCTATTTAAGACTTCTAACGCATGTTAATAAATTTATTATTTTACAAATTCCTTTCTCTCTTAAAATTCACGTGTAATTATAGTTTTTATGGCGTAATTTTTAATAAGTTCCTGCTTTTTGTACATAATTATTTAATTCTAATTCCAAATGTTTTTTTCTGTTTATAATAGTCACGTGTAAATAAATTTTTAATTTATTTACAAGTATAAATATTTTTGTTTTGAAGGAAACATTATTGTTTCCACTGTTTATACAGTTGGCAACAGTTTAAATTAATATCATTTTCTAAAATCTGCAAAAAATATCTCTAGAAATGCTGAAAATTTGAATTTAAAATAGAAATAAAACCTCAAAAAATTAGTCAAATTAAAAAAAGAAAAACAGTCTGCACACCGGGAACTTCAAATGTATAAAATGATCTAAAAATGATTAAATTCCTATGAATAGTTTTTGCTCCTATAAAACTTTTTTAGTGGAACGATTTTGTCCAACTTTAGCATTAAATATCTCTTAAAATAATTCTTCGATTTGAAAACTGTCTACCTCAGCGTGCTTATCAAACATTTCTGTATCATACTACCGATTTTCATATTTTTGTATGCATTATTTTTCTTAATATTAACGAAGAAAGACCTCCTGTCACAAAAAATTCAAAACCGGCGGCGGCGGCGGCGGTGACAGCGGTAGTTACTTTTTTTTAGAATAGAGAGAAAATATTTGGCCACAGATTTGTTATCGTACATTCGTTTGTTCAAATACTTTATTAAGCCTAATTTTAAATTAAAATTCCACAGTTACGCATGCGCAGTATATAAGTAAAAGCCTGTCTTTGGAGTGACGAGCTGCACATGCGCAAAGATGCTCGCACAGTTGACCTATCACCAGGGATGTAGTGGAGGGTATAAGGGGGTATATGCCGTATACCCTCTGGAATTTTTTAAGGAACACCGTATACCCTCTGTTTCTCAAGAAAGCTATAGTATATATACACTAGGGCAGGGTCGGCGAACCTTTTTACATCCGCGTGCCCAATTTTTTTCAAAAAATATATTACGTGACCAAGACGTGCCAAGCGCCAAAAATAATTTAGTGATCAACATTTTCTGGATTTTTATTCATTGGGATTTAAAAATATGGGACAATAATTAGAATCTAATAATTAGATTAACTTCTAATTATTATCTAATAATTAGATTATCATATATTATAAAGTAATAAAATGGTGAATGCGATATCGGTTATGCCAACTATTAGTATGGTGTTCAACCTACTTACTTTTAACAGGATGCAAGCTGAATTCGAGTTATCTAACAAGTCTTTTGGGTTTCTAACATTTAAGGTTTTCGTATAATTTCCGAAAATAATGATTCGAAGGAATAAATAGAGTGAACAATTGTGAAAACTGCATATTTTATACCAAGTCGCTTTAGTTTCATCACTGGGAGTTTTACTTATAATGCCTGATATTTTTCTTTTTGATATTCACCCAGCCGTCTCTTAATTTGATAACTTATTAAACCCACATTGGAATAATTTAGAAATTAAATTAGTTGCTTTCCAATAAAAAGAAAAAAGAAAAGAAAAGCCCAGTTTGTATAAGTTTGCGTGTTTTGTTTAACTTAATTCTATTTTGTTTTAGGATTTCAATCAACGCCGTGCCGAAAATATTCTATCGCGTGCCAAGTTTGGCACGCGTGCTATAGGTTCGCCGACCCTGCACTAGGGTATACCCTCTGCCTTGAGCATATACCCTCTGCCTAGAACGTATACCCTCTGTTTTTTTTACGACTACACCACTGCCTATCACATCACAGGTATTCGATCTTACTGTAAACTAGCTTTTTTTTCTTTCACAAAGTTAATATTATTTGGCTCTTTCAGCATTATTAACAATTCAAAAATTTATTGTGTCAATATTAAGAGCTAGATACGGTTTATTTCGGGGATGTCATATTGTTTTGGTCATACTACACACAGAAGATAAACACAGTGATTTGAGGCCATCTGTCTTATGAATTGACAATAGTTACACATGAAGATTGAGAAACTAGCATGTTAAGTTGTAGCTGCTTCTTTTAAAAAATAAGGTATCATAAATATTAAAACTCAAAACTATTTCTGTAAGATCAGAGCTCAAATTTGAGACAATTGCGTATGCGTCAACTGGTTTTCGAACCTCTTCAATTAAGAAGGAAGTAAAACGAGTTCCTGCTAGCATAACGCATTAAAGCATCAGTTTAAAGCTCTGAATTTGTGTACAGTATGCAGGTTCGAGCCCAAGACTGGCAAAATGTGTAATATTTTTGTAGATAATTCATTTCAATAATGACATATTTTATTAGGAAGAGATGTTATATGATTTTTATTTGTTTATTATTATTATTATTTGAATGCTTTATAAATGAAATAAAATTTAACACTCAATAATAGCTTGAAAAAATAATGATTTTATATTTAATTTAAGCTAAAATATTTCGCATGTAATTAATTATCAATTAAATAAATTGAGCTGATCTAATTTTCATTATATGTTCTGGATTATTATTTTATTATTATTATTATTTGAATGCTTTATAATTAAATTAAATTTAACACTCAATAATATCTTGAAAAAATAATGATTTTATATTTAAAATAATTTAAGCTAAAATATTTTGCATGTAATTATCAATTAAATAAATTAAGCTGATCTACAATTTTCATTATATTTTCCAACCATTATCAAGAATATATATGTGTGTGTGTGTGTCAGAAAGAAAAGTTTGTCACCCATTTGCGTAAAAAATAAAAAATGGAAAGAAAGAAAAATATTCGTATAAGAACTATAAAAGAAACTACCTTGATATCAAAGTTTAATAAAAAAATGCATAAAAATGTAAAGTGAAATTCAAGTAATAAAAAATATATATTAAAAATCGTTAGCTGCATCAAGTTTCAAATTTAGCTTTTTAGAGAATGAGACAGATAAAAATAATATTCATGGCAGCTTTTACTGGTCGTGTAGTTAAAAAAAAAAATAAATAAATAAATGAAAATAAATATTGTTATTTTTTCAAAAAAGAGCCCGCAGTTGTAAAAATAAATTCCCTTACTAGCATTTTTAAGTAAATTTCAAGCATGCATAATTGGTTGTAAATTATAAACTTAAAATTCTTTCACTTCATTGAATAGGTTAGATCAATGAATCCCAAATTTTTTGACTCGCGGAGCCCTTTTTAGAAAGAATTTCTTAGACGGAGCCCCTGAAGCCCACTGTACATTAAGGGGTAATCTTTTAATATTGTACATTATGTTACAAGTTACTGTTTTTTAGATGCATTCCCGGCGGCCCTTTTTATTTCTTTTTTGCACCCAGCGACCCTTTTAAACCCTTCTGATGCACCCGGCTGCCCTTTTTACTTCCTATGCGCCCCGTGGCAATTCATTTGATACCTGGAAAATATCGCAAATTCTAGGGACTCTAAACAAACCAGTTCAAAATATGTTTTGTAAACAAGGTACAAGTGTGCACTTTTTGAAAAATGTACCCCTTTTTTTAGAATAATGTTTCCTTTTTGAAGAATTCCCACCTGGCGGCCCTTTTTTTCTAGAGTCAACACTAAAAGTACACTCAAGATAAAAATCTCAAAATTAAATCATGTTTAGATTTTCCTTTAAAAATTTAAAACAATTAAAATTTCTGCAAATGCAAAAGTGGGAAGGAAATTTTCATATTTTTAACAGAATTTTATAAAGAACTAAATTTTGGAAAAGTGTAGCAATAATAGCTTCCAGCAAAGCTGTTCACAAAATCATTGAAAAATAAAATAAAATACCTTCACATCCACTGCTATTATTTCGCTTCCTTGTCATAATAACACGGCATTCAGTGGCAGCTGTTTCTGCAACTTGTTTATTCCAGTCTCGTGATGTAAGTCCAACCGAAATAGATCTATGGAAAGTTCGAGTCTTATTTTCTCCTTCTTTAGCTTTTGATCGCCTACGATCCCGTTTCACTAATTGCACATCAGCACCACCATTCATTGTTGATGATCGCATAATACCTGAAGACAAACTGGCTAAGCTGGTACCAAGACCTAAATTTTCAGCACCATTTTGGAGAGCACGAATGTCTTCTTCAGACAAAAACTCCTCCCCAATCATGTTTTTGTACTCTTGTTGAACACCTAATACATCAAGACACTGAAAAGACCCTAAAGGAAATGGAGAAGAATCTAAGAAAGAGTTTTGCTCAAGCACACTTGGCATATTACTATATAAACTTAATCTTGAAGGCGTTGCAGCATTTGTAGGAATACCAGATGAAGCAGATGATGACAATTCTAACAAAAATAAAGCATTCTTCTTCATAATTTGATGGGCTTCCATAGGAGGAAGAGGTGAAAGTAGTTTTGTTGGCGATGCTTTCTTTCTAGATTTTTTCACTTTTTCTTTAATTAAGCTTTGCCGTTTTTGTCTAATAAACTTTTCTCGGCAACGATCACATATTAAGTACCAACTGCTTCCACCCATTCCCCCATCTCCACAATTACCAGCCCAACCACCGCAAAAATTTCCACCACTATTATATCCTTTACCACCAGCATGATCACCACAACCTGGATGAGCTTGTTTCATGTGATAAGTAACTGGATGAGGGAAAAAGTAACCACATAGTTCACACATACTCTCACGTTCAGCAACAAAAGGGCCACCAGCAGCTTCAGCAAATAAATTCCCTCTACCAGAAATAATTGGTCTATATTCTTTTTTCTTTTTTACCTTTTTATCTTTGTCTCTATTATTTCTTTCTTTTTCAAGTTTTTGAAAGACTTTGGATCCAGTAACAGGACTTGGTAAAACAAGTTGTTGAGAGACAACCCTCAAACTAGAAGATGAAATTTGTTCCCAGAGTATAACCAAATGCTGTAATGACTGAGGTAGTTGATATTTTTCAGTTGCACTAATATTTTTATTTGTAATGTTATTTGGTAAATTATTACTATCATTTTTATCAGTAGCACTTGAACCTTGCCTAGGTGGTTCTATAATACAGTCTTCTTTAATTGGTACTGAAGTCTTTCTTAATTTGTTTTTATTAATATTTGCATTAAAAGATGATGGATTAAAAGATTCAAAGTACTGAAAAGTTAACAGGCTAGGGCTAGCAACCTCTACAGAGTGTCGGTATCTAGCCTTTTGTTCTTTAGTTAAAGGAGAGTTTTCTGGTTTTTCACGTATTGGAACATGAGGAACACTAGTTATTTGTTTGGAAAGAGTAGGGTTGAATTTTAAAAATGATGAGCATGCCATAGCATCATGTACAATTCCTTCGTGCCATAGAAAGGCAGCAAATACTGCTCGAAGACATTCAGCTACTGATGGTGTCATCCCTTCTTTTACGCTATCTTTAACTGGAGGCTTTTCCTTTGTTTTTTCTCCTACTTCTCTGATTGAACCAGGGGATTTTACTCTTTCACGCTTTGATCGAAACTGACGAGATGTTCTTTCTTTACGTGCAAGTTTTGGTGACACTCGAGTAACCTCCTCTTTGGCTCCTGCACTGCCAATATTAAAGTGGCTTTTTATGCTGTCTGGGCTAGTTTGGGTTCCAGTTTGTGTCACAGTTTTCACAGATCCAATAGCATTAGATTCCTGTAATGTAGAAATAACAAATTTATGTTCAATTACATAAATGAAGAAAATTAGTTACAACATAAGAAAATAAAATATTTTTTAGAATTCCAATAACAATTAAATTGTATGAAAGTTAGAAAATAAAATAAAAAGATCAAGGATAAAGTTTCTATATAGCTTTTTATTTTTAAAAAGTGAGCAAAAAAAAAAATATTTTTTTTAATGTAATTTTAGATAAATGGTATTATACAACACAAGAAAATATAGAGCTTTCTTTGTAATACATAAAAATTTAACTGTCTAAAAATTTCTACTCCAGGAAAACAAGAAAGCTGCTCAATGTAATGCTGATTAATATTTTGTTTACTTTGTAAGTAGATCTGTGTTTATGATAAATAATGTTGAATAGTAAAGTATTCAACATAGCTTTTAATTTAACATAAACAAACAACAACAACAACAACAACAAAAAAATCAGATTACTTTTTTGGGAGTTCCAGGTGTAGCTGGAGTACCAGGAGTTCCAGGAGTACTTATTGGACTAATAGTGTTCCTTTGTGTAATACAACCAATGCATCCAGTTGCAGAACTCTGTGATAACTCTTTCAAAATACTACTGAAATGTGAGCCCACACTTGTATCACTAAAAAAAAAAAAAAAAAAAAAAAAAATATGTTAATTATTACAACAAAAATATGTTTACATAAGATCATAAATTATTTTTAAATAATCAACCCACTATATGGAAATTAATAAAACTTTATAATAACATAAAAGGCAAGAAACCTATTTTAAAAAGGTTACCAAATTATTTCACATTGAACATGAGCAAACGCACTACAGAACAAGTGATGTCAAAGTTTGATTCATACATAAAACTTTATTATGACAGTATTGGTATAATTTTCAATTTCTTTCAAACAAATAATATAAAAAATAATAAAGCACCAATATGTCAAAATGAAAATGTGATGTCAATGAAGGTTACTAATTTACATTAAATGTCACAAAACATATCAAAATTATTTTTCAAATAAAATTACAAAATAACTCTTGCTTTCTCAACATTTACATATTCTATGGAATTTTCTTTACATCCTCTCAATGGTGATGTTTTAATATTAAGAGAAGTGTTAATATGTTTCATTACTAATACCTTAAGCTACGTACAGCAAACACTTTCAATTAATGAGCTGTTTTGTAGAGAAATTATTCAGATGTAAAAGAATAATATACATATACATACATACACACACACACACACATATATATACATATACTCTTATGACATTATGGTTTCTTCCACAAGAAATTTAAATATCATTCAAACTTCTTATAATATTTCTCAACAGCAAATTAAACAAGAAAGAAAAATCATGCATCAAGCATAGATTATGAAATATTTTCCAATGTATTCAAAATAGTGTAACAAAATTCCTGCATTTAATACGGTGAAAAATGACATCTAAAAAACAATTTGGAAAACACATAACATATTTGAAAACCCAATTTCAGCAAATACCGTCCATAGTATTAGTATTCAAATTTTTTTGTGAAGTCTTGTATATGATCTACAGATTTGTATGTATTTGTAAGTACACTAAAATTTAGTTAAGTTAAGAAATGCATACAACAGTTGAATATTCGCTTTCAGGACTTTCCGTCAGTAAATGGAAATGTACTTTAATTCTTTTCTGCAGCCCCGTATATGTTATCAATGCAAAAACCCTTGACGGGTTAAAAGTTTCTGACGCAGCACTTTATCTTATGCTCTAAGAATTTTAAATATGGAACTTAAAAATACTGATATCAAATTTTGAGTGACGTTATGCTATTTCTTAAAAAATATATTTGTATTTATTTCATCATTTTATTTTTGTTTTATTTATAATCGCATGTGCAAAAGTTATGTTCAACATGAAAAGCTGCATAAAATTTTATTCGCTGTTGTTTTATCATTTACATCTCTCATAAATTCAAAATATGAGTTTTAAAAGATATGATATAAAATTTAAGTGACGCTTGATGTGACTTTAAAAGGTTTGTTTTAAAATTCAATTTAAATTATTTTTGACTTGGTTAAAATATTTTTTTACATCTACACAATACTTTTAATTTTCCAATTCACTGTTAAATATATCACTTTCATTGAATCTATACTATGCATTGAAATGTATTTATTTCAATAAATTTATTTATCTTTTGTGTCACGCTATTCAAAATTGTGGGTAAGATTTATGTAAATGGTTTATTTGCGTCAAACTATCCTTTTTCATACATTTCATGTAGTTTGGACACAATGTCTATAATTATTAAATCCTTACATAGATGGTGCACCAATAGTTCCAATTTTCATGGGGCAGGGAACGCACTCTTTTAAACAAACCACCTTCCAATTGAAGTCATCAAAAACCAAGTTGAATAAGCCAGACCCCGTTGTGTTGTTTGACAAACAGCAGTCTCATGTCCCCTCCTTCCCCCCTTTTTCAAAATTTTTCAGACCAGTACCTAAGAATGGAACCGAAATAATTTTTTCTCTTCAGAAATTACGATTAAAAAAATAGTATGCAGTACTCATAAATTTACTTTAATGCTATATAGGGTGATTATTAAGTTAATTATAACGTTTGGAATCTGTTGCATTGATGTCCGAAAGGTAGTTTCTGAGTTATGGAAGCTGGACCCATAAGGCGCCATAGAGGGGCGAAGCCCGCTAGTGTCTATCATAATTATATCTGCCATGTGGACTAATTGCGATATTTAATCAAAATAGCCCCCCCCTCCTCATCCCCAGAAATATAACAAATACAAAATGTGTCTTTATAAACCTATCGTCAAATAGGTTTTTATTTCTTTTTCCCTAAAAAAAAACATGATTTTTATATCCGTAACGTAAATAGCGGACGAAGCCCGCTAGTTCCTATCATAATATATATTTTTAATAATTTTATATAGTCTATAATAAAAATCAGACTTAAAATAGTCTAGTTCCATGAGTACTTGTAGTGTCAGTTACATGCTACGATTTTTGGATACCAGTATTTTAGAACGGGAAAATGTGACTTATTTTATCGGAGATATCTCATTAATTGAATAAGGTGAAGCAAACTTTTTGAAAAAAAGGTGGCCAACAAGCATGGCAGTTATCAGCTATGTGACTTTGTGCTAAAGTCCATTAATTTGATCTGCTTTAAAAAGATTACGGAAGATTGAATTATAGTAGAACCTGGATTAACCGAGCTTCGATTAAGCGAGGTTTCTGTTAACCAAGCCGATAACAAAGTCTGATATTTTTTCCTTTTGAATGAGCCTTAAAAATAACCACACTATTTAGCTCACTGTCCGTGCTATACAGGACCTTCTGCCCCCAAAAGCACTCAACTCCAAAGAAACATTGGACCCTGAGAAGTCAATAGCGAACAATGCTTTGTTCCCAGTGGCTGTGTGAACTTTCGTAAATTTTTCAATTTGCATCTTAAAATTTACTACTGGTAGTTGATTTTCTTTTTAAATTTGTTAAGCTGTGAAACAGAACTTTACATATATTTATTTTTATTATTTAAAAAACGTTCTATATATATTTTTTAAAAGAGATGTTAAATTCGCAAGCACGGCGAGTTTTTACACACAGTTTCTATTAACCGAGATTTCCGATTCCGATTTACTAACAGTCCCAATTAGCTCGGATAATCGAGGCTGCTCTGTATAATTAAAAAATCAATGGCGATCTTACTGTAAACGGGTTTCCCTTTTACTGAGGGATTTCAAGACCGAATCAGCTGACGTTAGTTGCTGTTTCCGTGCTTGATTAAATAAGATTAGTTAAACATTTGAAAATTACCAAATATAAAAGGAACTAAGTCAACAGAGTCTTTGCTTTATGGTATTTTTTAACAACGCTATAAGAAAATGATTTTAAATAAGAGATTTTAAATGTAACGTTTTAAATCTGGCATAATTTTCACCAAACTTTCCTTTCTCTTTGTAACATTCAACTGAAAATATTTTTATTACTAGAAAGATAATATTATTATTTGCGCTACCTTAAAATTGGCAACTATAGTTAAAAATATCATCTCGAAATTTGAAATAAATCTCTCATATAAATATATTTTTTAATTTAAACTGTTTTGCAATATTATTATTTGGCCACTTTGGCCAATATGACGTAATTTCCTCCATTTACGACTTTTAACACATAGCAATGAATTTATTATTTTACAATTTTCTTTTTCTTTTAATATTCACATGTAAATATAATTTTTATGACGTAATTTTCAATGTTTTCCTGCTTTTAATGCATTATCATTTAATTTTAATTTGAAAATAATTGATTATTTTATAATTTTCTTTCATTTTAAGTAAGCATGTGTAAAAACAATTTTTATGACGTAATGTTTAATATTTTCCTGCTTTTAACACATTATCATTTAATTCTAATTTAAAAGGATTTTTTTCTGTTTATAATAGTCACGTGTGAATAAATTTTTTATTTAAAGGATATATTATTCTTTGCGCTGTTTTAACAATTGGCAACAATTTAAAATAACCTTTTCTAAAATATGTAAAAAATATCTCTGGAAATTCTGAAAATTTTAATTTAAAATTGAAATAAACCGTCAAAAAATTAGGCAAGTTAAAAATAATAAATGCACTCTGCAAACTTCGAGTTTCTATTGAATGATTAAATTGAATGAAAATTATTAAATTCCCATGTATATTTTTTTTTCCTATGAGACTTTTTTAATCAGACAATTTTATCCAGATTTAACATTAAATATCACTTAAAATAATTCTTCGATTTAAAAACTGTCTACTTCAACGTTTTTATCAAACATTTCTCTATAATACTACCCATTTTAATATTTTTGTATGCAGTAATTTTCTTAATATTTGCAAAATAGACCTCTAGTCACAAGAGATTCTTTCAAAGCGGCGAAGAGCGTTAGTTTTTTTTTTTTTTTTTTTTTTTTTTTTTTCCCCAATAAGAGACAAAATGTAGTACGCAATTGCGTCAAAAGATGGCGACACCAGAATTCTGATATGCTTATTATGTAAACTGTAAATATTGCAAAGTTAAATAAAAACAATTGTCTCGGGGTTATCAAACTTCATTATTATTTATAAATAAAACATTTCAACTAAATTATTTATTATAAAAGAATTATTACATCACAATAGTTTTTATGCAAGGAAAATAATAATAATTATAATAATAATAATATTATGGATGTCAGTGATTATATATTGATTGACCGTCATAATAATAAAAAATGATATTATAAAAAGAAGAGCTGAAATGAATTATTTTTTTACGTTTCTGATCGTGTGATTTATATTCAAATAATAATTATTAATGTATATTTTTTGTAAAGTGATTGAAATTAAATATATTTATAAAATTTATGGTAATATTTTTATTGTTGAAAAATTGCCAAGAAATAATCATCATCAAATTGGCGTCATTATAATTGTAATTTTATTTAACTTAATAGCAATTAAAAAATTACAAAGGAACTGAGAATAATGGTCAACTAACAGACTTTAAAAGAAAAAAAAAAAAAAAACCACATTCACATGCGAAAACAAGTACCAGGGAGTATCGAACTGCCTATCTTAAGATCAGTAGACGATGGCCCTTAACCACTCAGCCACTGGGAAGACAAAATTTTTCTCCCCAAAAGTGGTTAAAAAGAAAGCATGTGTATGAATACAGTGTCATGCATTTTCGGTGAAATTTCCATAGAATGGCGAAGAAATATAGTCCGATTTTTCATGCGCATTATAAAACGAACAAGAGTCTTGCTGGAAACAAGTAAATTATTATTTGGTTCATCTGAAACATATTTATTTGATTTTTAAAAAATCACCCGTGTCATTTTTGAGAGAAAAAAAAAATCTAATTTTTTAACGAACGGGAGTTTTCCCAGAAAAAAGAAAAGTGTTATTCACCTCGCCTTAATCACATTTATATTATGTATCAATTTAAAGATAATCGTTAGAACCGTTTTCGAGATTTTCAAATTAGGAACTTCCTCGATATCATACCAACGTTTTCACTTTAAAAATGGCTATTTAGATCTCAAAATATACTGCACGTAGAAATGTAAAAATTTCAGTATACGATTAGACTGCGGATATAAGACTGTTCTAGAAAATTCAGAACAATAAGACCTATATCTGCTGAGTTATTAAAAGGCGGCTTTTCGCGTTTTCTTTGATGTCAAGTTAGCTGTATATATGAGTTCCGCCATCTACGAATTCTATGATACGATACGATACGATTTTAAGCTTAAGGCTGCGTCACTCGGAATACTACCGTCTTCCATGATATGGAATTTATACACACCAAGTAATTTGCACCAAATTAGTTTAATTTAAAACCGTATGACACAACTGAAAACACATTTCCAACAATATCACTCATAGACGGTGCAGTAACCAAATTATTTTGTGTGTCTCTGTATATGAACTGTAAAATGTTATGCATACCCTATTCTACAGTAAGCATCTTGTAGAGCCCCTCAGTGATTATATATATATGAAATGATAAAAAAGCCCCTTTTTAAAATCCCCTTTTTTGTCCCTTTTTAAAATTTAAATTTAGAAATTAAAATTAAAACTTTTAAAATGCTTTTGTAATTGTGTCTCAGTTGATTGAAGGAGGTTGCCCCTGTTAAGTCAGTTTTCCCGCATCGCATTTTATAACTTTTAGAGATCGTTTTGGCACATCTCATAAGAATACTTTTGCTGAATAAGTGCAATTTATAAGTCTTGCTGCATTCGATCGGCCAACTCAAACCACAGCCTGTATCCCGGGCAGTCAATCATTCAGCTAACGACCAATTATAGTTTAAAGATGCCTCCTTTGACTTCAACGGCCCCTAGCTGGAATAATGCGAAATACAGCATATTTATACCGATGCACAGGTCCCCGGACAGGGCTTTTGACCATCAAAAGAATGCCCTAACTCCACGACACTCGGCTCTCTAAGTATCGCTTAGCGGTACACATAATTCCCAAGCCCGATGTCCATAAAGTAAATTAGCAGCTCTCAAGCCAAAAGTGGCCTGATTTCTCAAAAGGATGTAACAAAGGAACAATAAATCAGGTCCCCGGAAAAACTGTGTCTTTATTGGAATAACTACTGTCTGAATCTGACTTTGATTTCCCGGATACCACTCGCGGCCTGCGACTACCTAAAGATGATAGAAGTTCCGAGGATTCGCTCAGAAATCGGCACGCACGCGTCCGCGGTTCGCGCCCCTGCCCCCAGCGGTCGGGCCTTGGCCGACGACACGACAGAAGATCCATAACTGGAGTAGCGACGAATTCGTTACATTGAAAAGTCGGCAGGATTCGAACCTGCGCGGGAAAATCCCAATGGATTTCCAGCAATTAATTCTAGCAAGAACAACAACGAGATGTGTAATGAAGTCCTAAAAAATGACGTATCTACTGTTTATTTAACCAGCAATTAATTCCAACAAAACTCAAGAGGTGTGTAACAAGTGACGAAAGAAATCTCTAAAAAGAACAGTTTTCAAATCCTTTTTCTGCCTTCCATGAGTGAAAAAGAAAACGAAAAAAAAAAAAAAAGTGTCGTTCCCTAGCAATTAATTAAAAAGAAAAAAATCTGGTCATTAAAAGGAAAACACTGGTCAAAAAGAACGGGAAAAACATTCATCTGCCTAGCAATCAAGAAAAAATTATCTGTTACTGAAAATCAATTATTTCTCCAACGAACAAGCCTCTGAAACAGTCTTTGCAAGAAAGAAAAATAAAACTCTCTCCTCCCAGCCCAGCCATGGACGTTATCAGCTGAGAAAGTGGGTCACCAGGTCAAAATGAAGAACCGTGTTGAAAAGCGAATTTTCTACCGGCAGATAACTCACTGATTTGTGTTAAGAAGAAAAAGAGAAAATGATTTCTTTTTTTTTATGCAGGGAGTAAATTTAATCCTGGAAATTTTTATGAAGATCGTTTTTTTTTTTGTTGTTGTTGTTGTTTTGTTTGTGGATATGTAAGGCTGTCCTTGAATAGATTTGTTGAAGGTAAGACCATTTTAATCTATTCTTGAATTAAAAAAGAGAAAAAGAATACAGTTTTAAAAGGTAGTTTTTTAATTGTTTGTCATTTTAATAGCCAAAATTAGAATAAGACAACGTTTATTTTATTTATTTTTGCTATAAGAGTAATTTTCTGAAATTTAGACAGTATTTAAATCTTTGGAATTTTAAAATTTTAGTTCAAAGTTCGTTTTTTTTTAAATCTCAATTTGAAAGAAAAAAAAAATAATGTATTAAATTTGAATTTTATTTAGATTTAAGCCCATTTTTGTTACAAATATTGTGTTGCAATTTTTTTTGAAAAATATTCCATTTTTATTTGTTTTAAATTGTGCCTTATATTTTTGTGTAATCTTGTAATATTTTGTATTTCAACATGAGTGTCACTCCCCCGCCTGAAAAGAATGACTTAGAAAACAAATCAAATAAAGAGAAAGATAGTCAGAAGTCCGAGATTGCCACACAGACACATAATGTAACAACATTAGGTGAACAGACCCTGTCAGCTCAAGCTGGGTCTGGTCACAACTCAGTAACCGCTAGCCCAAAAATGTCCATAGAACCTGATATTATTGCGTTTTCGCCTAATTCAAATATGAATTGGACCGCTTGGCTGGCTTATTTTGAGAGTGTTTGTGTAGAACAGGAAAAAGACGACTTCTGGAAAATTAGGCACATACAGAAATACTTAAAAGACAGTGCACTTACGTTGTACATTAATAATTGTTTAAATGTGCTGCATTGGTCCGAATTTGTCACTTTGTTCAATGAGCATTACGAAATTCCCGACACTCTTTCTTTAACTGATTTTTCCCGTATTGGATACAAGATTGGAGAGGACCTGAACGAATACTATCAGAAAAAGACTAAAATAGGGAGAACCTTAGGGTTAGACCAGAAGCTTATCTTGGAAGGATTAACGGAGGGCTTGCCGTTAGAAATGCAAAAGCTAGTTATTGCAAGCAACCCCTCAAATACACATTCATGGCGTGAATTAGTATTCAGAATTTGCAAGCTGCAACTGGACAGAAAAGGAAATGAGAGCAAAATAGATGCAAGCCCACAAAACCCCAATCAGTATCGACAATGGCGACCATTTCGCCCCCCATATGAGACAGGACAGAATTATAACCGGCAGTGGAACTACAGAGTTCCCTATCAAAACCCCCCGACTCGAACTTTTGCTTCTAATCAAGCACGAAATCCCCAAAATACAGTTAGACTGACGACAAATGGTCAACCGAGACCAAATGTACATCACCAGACCACTTTGCCACCTTCCCCATGCAAAGTTTGTTTTAATATAGGAATACCAAATGCGTATCATTGGGTGGAATACTGCCCTTTTCGACAACAAGTCTTAGCAGTTCCAACCCCTAGTCCCAATATGAATTTTGCGAACCCCAACCCAGATCAGAGAGCTAATGAGTCATCTGAAAATATATCTAGTAATCAATGACGGTTTCTTATGTCCGGACATGTACAAAAAGAAAAAGCTAGCTACAAAAAATCAAATAGAAATTGTCAAAAAATTACTGATGTAAAAAGTGAAGGCTCACTACCTTGTTTGATCGATACAGGGAGTTCTATCAGTGTTATTCCTTATCATTTAGCCCACAAACTTAACCTAAAAATATGTAAAGTTCAGCAGAGTATATCGGTCACACAAACACAAGGTGTTCTAGCTTTGAAAGAAAAATGCCTTGTTAGTTTGAAATTAGGACATATCTCTAAGAATGTTGAACTTTTTATAATTAATAATCACTTACCTTATGCTTTGATTGGGCTACCCCACTGTAAACTGTTTAAATTGAATATTGACTGTGTTAAAATGCAAATCACGCAAGAGAAAAAGAAAGTACCTCTCATGGACAGTATTTCAACAAATTCATCCCATCATACCTTACATTTATCAGAAACATATACTAACCAGCCAGAAATGGAAAATACAGTTAAAAATGCAGAGATATTCGAAGAAAATTTTGAGCCGGAGTTGTTCGAGACCACTGAACATGTGCCAAATGTTCAGACTGTCAAGGAACAATTACCTGCTCTTCTAGCCAAATATGTCTGTATTTTTGCTAAAGATAAATATGATGTAGGTTGTGTAAACATTGAACCCCAGAGAATACAGTTAACATCAGACCTCCCCGTTTCTTTAAGAGCATATCGCACTTCCCCTAAGGAAGAAGAAGAAATTAAAGACCAAATTCAGAATTTATTGCGAGCTGGTATTATTAAAGAAAGCTATTCCCCTTATTCATCACCCGTAACTTTGGTATATAAACGTGAAGAAGGGAAGAAAACCCGGTTATGTATTGACTTTCGAAAATTGAATGCCATTACAAAAACAGATGCAGAACCCTTACCTAGAATAGACACCCTGTTAGATAAATTGGCACATGCTAAAGTTTTTTCCACTCTTGATTTGGCCAGTGGATATTGGCACATCCCTATCCACCCTCGAGATACGGAGAAGCTGGCGTTTGCCACTACCTTTGGATTATATGAGTGGAATCGTTTACCATTCGGATGGAAAAACGCGCCTGCTTGGTTTAACCGTACCCTCAGAAGAATCCTTAATAAATACAAAATTGACTTTGCCTGTAGTTACTTTGATGATGTTATTGTATTCTCCCAAAATGAAGAAGAACATTTGTGTCATTTAGAGACCTTATTTAATATCTGTGTCCAAGAAAACCTTAAACTAAAATTGTCAAAGTGTAATTTTGTTAAATCCAAAATTAATTTCCTAGGATATGAAGTCTCGAATGGTTGTATCACACCTGACAACCCTAATATAGAGACAATTAAGAAATTAACACCACCTACGAATGTAAAAGAATTACAACGTTTTTTGGGATCTATAAACGTTTATCACAAATTTATTCCAAAATATGCTAACATTCGATACCCTCTCAACAATTTGTTGAAGAAAAATGTCCCCTATGTATGGGACCAAAATTGTCAAAATTCTTTCGAAAAGTTAAAAAATGCTTTAATTGAAAAACCTATATTAAAGTTGTTTGATCCCAAAACACCTTGTCATTTGTTTGTAGATGCATCAAGTCATGGAGTGGGATGTGTTGTGAAACAAGTTGATGAAAAAGGAACATTACATCCTATAGCATATCACTCTAGAAATCTTCGCGATTATGAAAAAAATTATGCAATTACCGAGTTAGAATGTTTGGCGATTGTGGATGCTTTAGATAAATTTTATCATTATTTACACGGTCAAAAATTTGTCATACATACAGACCATGCGGCACTTACCTGGCTCAAAAGTGTTAAAAATTTAAGAGGACGTCTTTTCCGCTGGTCCCTAAAACTTAGTATGTTTGACTATGAAATTAAATACCAAAAAGGCTCCACTAATGTTGAAGCTGATATGCTATCTAGACAGCCTGTTTCAGAAAATTTACCCCATATTATACATCTCCTTGACTTGAATGAAGTAAGAGACAATCAGAGAAAAGAAAATGTAACAGTTGATGGTAAAAAATACACTGAGATAAATGATGTTGTTGTAATTAGAAAGAAAAGTTTGTATAAGATTGTGGTCCCCATGTCTTTACGTCTACCCCTCTTAGAAAAAACCCACACACAATTTGGCCATCCTGGAATTTATAAGATGATAAATTTAATCTCTCTGCAGTATTATTGGCCTAACATTAATCAGGACATTGAAAATTTTGTAAAACACTGTCACACTTGTCAGATAAACAAAAAATGTAGGCAAAAAAGATTTGGCTTATTGCAATTAATGCCCCCAACAGATATACCTTTTGAATGTTTAGCAGTAGACTCTGTTGGCGGATTTAATTATTACAATTCTACAAAAAAATATTTGCATTTAGTCGTTGACCATGCAACTCGCTATGTGTGGGGTTTTCCTTCAAAAAGTGTAACCACAGAAACTTATACAAACATTTTGAAGCAATTATTTCAGATACAAGTACCAAATAGATTGTTAACCGACAGAAATGGAGCATTTACAGCTTCCAGGTTTAAACGATTTCTTCGTACTTACAATGTAAAACACAGATTAACAAGCAGCCATCACCCAGAAACGAATGGGAAAATTGAACGCCTAAATCAGACTATTGTCACTAGATTAAAATGCAAAGTCAATTCCACAACCAAGAAAATACCCTGGACTAAGCTTTTAGATGAAGTCTTATATGAATATAATAATACTCCCCATTCTGTAACCCAGTTCACCCCTAGTTATTTATTGTTAGGAAAATTACCATATGATCCTCCTTTACCAAATAATAGTTATTATCCCCCTGTGGAGGAAGCTAGAAAATTGGCTAAAGAGAGAACAATTGCTTACCATAAAAAGAATAAAGTCCGTTATGATGCTCGTTTCCTTCCTGTAAAATTTAAAGTTGGTGACATTGTAATGTATGAAGAATTTCATTATCCTAATACCCGTAAACTGACTTCGCCATACTCTGGCCCATACACCATTTTAAAACAACTTTCTGATGTATCCTTTGAAATTGATAAACCCAGTCCACATTTTAAGAGAAATTCTGAAATTGTCCATTCCTCCAAGTTAAGATACTACCACCCACCTCAAAACCTTAAGCTCAACCATGAATAAAACCCAATCTATCTCTTTCATCTTTCAATTTTTATTTTTGCTTTCCTATCGTCCCCCTTGCTCGTAGCATTTGGACGAGGACCCAGCTGGGCGTGTAACCTAACTCCCCGGCGGCGTAGAATGATGATGACAGTTTAAAAGTACTGTTAGAATTTTTGTTTTTTTTTATAACTATATTATTATGATAATTTTGTGACCTATGAAGGGGTCCTCCGCTCCGTGGCCACCCATCTTTAGCCGGACTGTTTTCCCGGATTCTCTTTCCAGGTTGAACGGAGAATCTGGCAAAACTGCTTCGCTTCCCCTCTGTAGGTGAATGTCGATTGCCCACCTTCCTTTTTCAGTTGTGCAAGAGGCACATTTTTTGGGAGGATATTCACCTCAGAGTACTAAAATCCATGTCACACTGACCCTGGGCATGGTGAAAATTATAGCAAACGCATATTTATAATTTTTTAGCTAGTGTTTTCCTTTTTTTTAAGACAACTTAGTTTGTTTTTCATAAAAATAACCCTTGGCTGCATCAAAGAAGTAGTAAAGTCCCTACCGAAACAGAAAGGTAGAATAAGAAGGAATGTGTTTGTTGTTGTTAGTATTATAGTGTATTTTACTTTTATGTTAGCTCAGTGTGAAAATTCAGTATTTTTAGAAATGCAAACTTGCCAAAGTGCATTTTGGTAGACAATATATTTGTGTTGATAGTATTAGTGCATATTTTATATTTTTGAACATTTTATGTTATTGAATATTTTATACTTTTGAACATTTTGTAGTATTGAATATTTTATATTTTTGAATATTGTGTATTATTGAATATTTTATATTTTTGAACATTTTGTATTAATGAATATTTTATAATTTTGAATATTTTGTATTTGTAAATATTTTTTACATTTGAATATGTTATATAGTTTTCAGTAGGTTTATCTTTGAGTATTTTAGTATATGTTATATATTCTGTATATGTTAATGTTACAATTTTACACCAAAAAAGGATGTTTCTCAATGGACAATACCCAGAGACATTTACAAAACACATCCAAAAGACTTGCTTTAGAGACAGTTTGGTGTAATTAAAGGTCCCATGTCTCGAGACTGTCCCCTTATTATTTTGCTGCAGCACCATTTAAAGAATTCCAATGTTTTAGTGTAACCAATATTTTTATGTGAACAATATTTTTATGTAACTTGATATGAATGTAAAAATAGGTCCAATTGACTTGAGAGCTGGAGCAAAAAAAAAAAAAAAAAAAAAAAAAACACCCTGGGTTAAATTTACGAGATAAGACCCACAGGTCTTGCAGGCGAGCCCTGTGGCTCTTGTTTTAGTGGGGGGGGATATGAAATGATAAAAAAGCCCCTTTTTAAAATCCCCTTTTTTGTCCCTTTTTAAAATTTAAATTTAGAAATTAAAATTAAAACTTTTAAAATGCTTTTGTAATTGTGTCTCAGTTGATTGAAGGAGGTTGCCCCTGTTAAGTCAGTTTTCCCGCATCGCATTTTATAACTTTTAGAGATCGTTTTGGCACATCTCATAAGAATACTTTTGCTGAATAAGTGCAATTTATAAGTCTTGCTGCATTCGATCGGCCAACTCAAACCACAGCCTGCATCCCGGGCAGTCAATCATTCAGCTAACGACCAATTATAGTTTAAAGATGCCTCCTTTGACTTCAACGGCCCCTAGCTGGAATAATGCGAAATACAGCATATTTATACCGATGCACAGGTCCCCGGACAGGGCTTTTGACCATCAAAAGAATGCCCTAACTCCACGACACTCGGCTCTCTAAGTATCGCTTAGCGGTACACATAATTCCCAAGCCCGATGTCCATAAAGTAAATTAGCAGCTCTCAAGCCAAAAGTGGCCTGATTTCTCAAAAGGATGTAACAAAGGAACAATAAATCAGGTCCCCGGAAAAACTGTGTCTTTATTGGAATAACTACTGTCTGAATCTGACTTTGATTTCCCGGATACCACTCGCGGCCTGCGACTACCTAAAGATGATAGAAGTTCCGAGGATTCGCTCAGAAATCGGCACGCACGCGTCCGCGGTTCGCGCCCCTGCCCCCAGCGGTCGGGCCTTGGCCGACGACACGACAGAAGATCCATAACTGGAGTAGCGACGAATTCGTTACATATATATATCAATTTCAATATGTTTGAAATAGAGTAACATCATTAAAATACATTGAAAATGATTTTTCTCCATAAACCATAATGTAACAGAATTCTTTTGAGTGTCTCTATAAGCAAACTATAAATGCTACACAATTCATTTTCAATACAGAAGGGCAAATTAAATAAAGCCTAGAAGCCACAACTACTTAAAGCAGAGTTTCAAGGATCGGTGTACACATACAGTCGGCTCTCGTTAATTCAAAATCGGATAAATCGAATCTTCGCTTAATTCGAACTAAACATGAAGTCCCAAAATTTTCAATGGCAGAATAACGTTAAAACTTTTCATTTATTCGAACTCATTTTCTCTTGACTTCGTTTAATTCGAACTAACGAGGATTCCATTTTTCTTATTTTCTCATGGACTTCAGATCCTTGAAATAACTTTCTTTCTTTCATTTTTGTCAGAATTGTTCTGAACTAGTATAATAATTCCATGCATTTGAAATCCGCTTTCTTAGTGCGCCCTGTCTGTCCATCAATGACACATTCGCCCTTTCTTCTATTGTGCTTTTCCTAATCCCTTCTGTAGCATTTGACCCAGTGACATTCCAAGAAATTCACTGAGTGGACATCTGTTAAAGATAGGGGAAACCTGTTTTATCACTACATTCTACTTTCACTCTGGGGATCGAATTTTTCAGTCAATGGTTTTACTTACTGCTAAATTGTTTTTTGAGAAAGTAAAAGATCTTGTTTCTTTAAAATATGGCTCCACGTGGAAGTTATAAATCGTTAACTCTAGAAGCCAAAGTGGAAATTATTAAAAAGGTAGGATGTGGCCAATCTAAGACAGAAATTGCTGCAGAATATGGAATAAAAAAGAATACGCTGTCTACTTACTTGAAAAATAAAGAATTCATCCTGAAATCATGGGAAAAGGAAAGATTTGCTAAAGGACGAAAACGTATGAGAACAGCAGCCCATGAGGATTTAGAGGAAGCTTTACTGTTATGGACAAAAGATGCATTGGCAAGAAATGTACCTTTGAGTGGACCTATATTGGCAGCTAAAGTGAAAGAACTTGCACTACTCATGAGTATTAAAAATTTCAATTGCAGCGAAGGATGGCTGACACGTTTTAAGCAGCGAAATAACATCGTACACAAAACTGTGTGTGGTGAAAGTGGTGCTGTAGACCTCGCTGCTTGCAATGAATTCTGCGAAAAGCTACCCGAACTTATTTCTACTTATGCAATGAAAGACGTGTTTAATGCCGATGAAACAGGGTTGTTTTATAAACTTCTTCCTAATAAGACTTTAACATTTAAAGGTGAAACGTGCACAAGTGATAAACTTAGAAAAGACAGGATAACTGTGATGGTAGGTGCCAATATGGATGGAAGTGAGAAGTTAAAATTGTTAGTTATTGGTAAATCAACTAATCCATGTTGCTTCAAAGGAGTTAAAACACTGCCTGTTGATTATGTGGCAAATGCCAAAGCCTGGATGATGCGTGAGATCTGCATCAGTTGGTTAAAAGAACTGGATAAAAAAATTTCTCGTGAAAACAGAAAAATTCTATTGCTGCTAGATAATGTGCAGAGTCATTGTAAACTACCAACACTGAGCTCTATAAAGTTTGAATATTTACCCCCTAATACTACAGCACAACTGCAACCGATGGACCAAGGAATAATTCAAAATTTAAAAACTCATTACCGTAAAAGGGTTCTAGAACAAATTTTATTTTCGATTGACCTTAAAGAAAGCTACGACATAACATTACTCACGGCCATCAACGATTTATGTGCGGCGTGGGACGCCGTACAACCTGAAACAATAGAAAAATGCTTTCGACATGCCGGATTTATCCATCCATCTAAAAAGTGTGGTCATAATGCAAATGACGAAAACGACAGACCTTTTGAAGAAATAGAATTTCCAAACTTTTCTGAAAAGTTCCAATGCGATATTATGTTCGCAGAGTATGTAGCAGCCGACAATAGTTTAGAAGTATCTGGACCCTTAACTGTGGAAGAAATTGTTGAAACAATTCACGAAAAATGCAATGAGGAGATGGAATCGGATTCTGGTGATTCTGCTACTATGTCCCAAGTGCTTTCCTTACCCACAGAAAAGTCAATTGCACAATCAATTGAGTGTTTGCGTACATTTATCCTGATGCAGCCGTCATCAGACAAAGAACTTAACTGTTTGTTACAAATAGAAAAACTGGCTAAAAAGTCAAAAATGAATAGGACTAAGCAAACAACAATTGATAATTTTTTTCATAGAGATGATAAATAAGTGTAAATAATTTCTTAAATGTTCATCTAATTTCAGGTAAGAGAATTATAGTACAATTAAAATGTAATTTTAAATGCCGTTGTTCTATAGTGTATCATTAATTTTTATGTTTTATTTATATTATTTTAATATTATTAATTATTTTATGTATTTATATCTTTTAATTTAATATTAAGTCATTCTAACGATAACATCCGAAATAAAAAAAAAATACTATAACATTAATTCCTTTGTAATAGTACACCTTTAAACATGTTTTCTCTTATACTTTCCATAATTCGAACTCTGGATAATTCGAACATTTCTTGTGGTCCCGATAAGTTCGAATTAACGAGAGCCGACTGTACATGCAAAAATAAGTCAGGATATATTTCAAACTTAATTTTATTAAAAATGATTAAAAGCATGATTATGTTAAGTATAAAGAAATAAAGCCATAACCTCAGCCAACAAATTAACTTGTTCATTTAATGAACCTTTACATAAATCAAGCACATGCCTGAAAATATAACATGTAAAAAGAGCCATACAAACATGAAGTCGCTCCAATATATAACATCTTATCAGGATCAACTCTGTAACTAACAGTGAAGCATGCAGTTATACAAATCAACCAATTAGAAACTAGCGTATGTCAATGACACGATGACGCAATACTCAAACTGAAATACAGTCATTCATGTCCAGATGTGAGGAATTCGTAAAAGCATGACGTCATATCTCCAGAAAAAGAAAACGATCATAAGCTGAAGGCTGAAATGATATTGTAGCTAAACTAGAAACAAGCATCGACACCGGTCAGTCTCAGAATTAGGTTGTGAAGCATAACAACATGAAACATTAATTTCAATATCGGCAAGAATGATGCGATATGACATCATGTAGTGCTAGGGTAAAACTTAAGTATAGGGTAAAAAAAAAAAAACTTTTTTAGTTAACTTAAAGTAAACAACATAGCTGTTAATACATATCTGCTTATATTAAACAAATACTACCCAGAAATCTCCACAAGGAGGTGATTACATATAGACTCCTACCCTCCTTCCCTCCCTTTGTTATATTAGCTATTCAACCTACTGGCTTATAATCATTCTTAGTATCAAACTTTGGTATTACATTGCAGACTTCAACTTTCCCAAAATAAAGCAATCTCTTGCTCCATATCCAGAGACAACTGATGCAGCTTTCTTGACAATTTGACACATCTTTCCACTGTTTGAGTATGGCAGAGAAAACCTAAAAATCAGGTTTTTCCCATGTTTGTACTATTTTATTAATTTCTTCATCCGATGAGACCATCAAGAAGGAGGTTAGCTTATACTGATTCTAATTAATTAAATCTATGTATTCAGAAGCATCAAAGTTAAGTATAGGAACATCAAAACTCCTGACATACTTATTAGGCTTGTATTTAAATGTTATTATCCTCCTAAGTCCAATGTCTCTTATATGTTTACAGGAATCAGCTAACATTACCAAAAGAATATTTTCATGATTGCCAAAATACACATTTCTCTGAATATTTGAATGACTGGATCGATGGTGCCATTTTACTGTTTTTCGAGGTACCCAGAACACTTGATCATTTCCCACAAATGAACAGATCTATCCTTTCAAGAAATTTTTAACTTCACGTTGAACCACATATGCCTATAAATTTAATTAATATATTCAGTGAGAAACTTTACATCTTCAGATGGAGTCGTATAGGACAGATATAAATGCATAATTTTGTTGGCTGTTGTTAACAAATGAGAATGATCAAGTTTCTCGTGGTTTCTTTCAGCTAAACCTTTGAGAAAATATGCCGCTTGATGAATTTCAAGATCCATACTTAAATCCTCAAAATTAACTTGTGACAGCCGTTATTCATTTTTTATACTCTATAATTTCTATATGTTCATATTTTTCTAGCTTATTTCCCATTGGTCCAGAAAATCTTTTAGGACCTATAGTTTTTTCCTCGAGATGTTGTAATAAGTATCTAAAAGAAAGTTCATTTGCATGTAGTAAGAAAATTATTCATTGTAAAAGGTTTTTTCAGTTTTCCTTCCAATGTTTTGATAATTCCAGATTTGCATCACACATTAATAGCAGTTTCATTGCACCCAATAACCTTAAAATTTGAAATGTCCATATTATTACTTTGAAAATACATCAAAATTACATTGGCTGTATTAATAGCAGAGAAAGATGTCAATAAAATATGATCAACATATTTTGATCCTGGTTTTTGACCCAAGACCATGTCTTCTTTAATGATTTTTCAGTTTACTTTTTCCCCTTTTGCTTCAGTTATCATGTGTTATCATTTCTGCCATCGCAAAATACGAACGTTCTAAAACTCATTTCGTATTTCTTGTTCTTTCAAATTATTCCTTTTCTTTTCTCTTTGTCTTCTTGAAGTCATTCTGTCAATTAGCTCTTCTAAGGTGCCATTTGAATAATATTTGCCGTTCTGTCTAATACTCTGGTTCTTTCAACTGGTTGATAGCAGAACTATCGATTGCACATTCCGAATTATCATCTTGAGTTGGCAAGTCATTCATCAAAACATCACTATTTTGTTTTAAAATAACTTTTCTTTCCTTAATATTTCTTTTTCCAGTCTTGATACATGGTACATAATTTTCTTTGTAGTTTTTTATATTTATATATCCCATTGCCGTTATCCTTTCTTCTCTTTGGTCTTTCAGAAAGTTACATTCTTGTTCTGATACAGGACAAATTTAGTACATTTACACAAAGAAAAGTTTTTGGATGATTACATAAAATTTTGCAATTTTATATTAGATGTGGGATTATTCTTTCTACTCTTAATATTTTTCTTCAAATTTTGACTTTATTATGATAGTCTGTAGTCATTTTTATGATTCTTGTATCAGAAACCGGTGGATCTGGAGCTCACAGCCATACATTTTTAATTGTATCAGCAACAGTATTAGACATTTCAGAAACAGTGTGTTACAGATTCCAGGCATCAGATTTTAAGTTAAATTGAACACACAAGTAATATTTCATAACATCTTCATATGTTGACAAAAGACGACAGTCTAATGTTAATTGTTTTGGTTTACAAAACACAAGAAACTTTAACAAATTTCTTGTTTTAGGCATGTTAGCAAACATTGTCACATTTGAAACTGGCCAATTATTTTAAAATAATTGACGAAACTGCTAACACATAAACACCACACTTTGCCAACTCAAACTAACTTGTTATAACTTGCAGTCAAATAAAATAGAGACAATGAAAGCAAATGCCTACTATGCTGGCTTCTACCAAGGTCAAATAAAGTGGGGCCATCTTTTCCATGGCATTCAAACTAAATTATTCTCTTTATTACAGGACAATAATACTTTATTATTTTGATTTTGAAAAATATAAATTTAATAATAAGCTTAAAATATGTTTAATGCAATTATTGGGTTTTATTCGTTTTTCAGAGAAAATCAGATGTTTTGAGGAACCACAAAATATCATTTTAATATTAAAAGAAAAATATTTTCTTTTTATGGAATTAAAAAGGAAAAATAAATTGACAATTAGAAAATGAAATTTGAAAGTTCGGTTTTTAGTTCCACCCTAATGTACTGCCCCTCAGTGATTATATATATATATATATAATAGAGTAACATCATTAAAATACATTGAAAACGATTTTTCTCCATAGACCATAATGTAACGGAATTCTTTTGAGTGTCTCTATAAGCAAACTATAAAAACACTTCATTTTCAATACATTTTTCATACACACAACATTTTTTCAACTACATTTTAAAGTGTTAAAAATGAAATCGCAAAAAAATCAATTATGACAATAACATCTATTTGTTGGCCAATTATATACCATAAAATAACGACTATAAACCCCTCAGAAGTAAGCCTCTACCCAGTTTTAAGCAATTTTGTTTTCATTCCCAAATGTAAAGAACCCCCCCTTCCCCAATAACAATAAAATAAATAATCAGCCATTTAAATAATTCCTCTACACCTAAATGTCTGCTTCCCCACTTTGCCTTCCCCTTGCCAAAAAAAAAAAAAAAAAAAATCGTAAACGAGTGTATTTCGCACCTGGTGATAAAGTATGGGTTACCCTACATCCTGTGAGCAAAGCAAGTAAAAATAAAACAGCCAAATTTATGCCTAAGAGAGATGGTCCATACATAGTTTTGACTCAAAAGTCACTAGTGACATATGACATTGCTAGCCTGGACAATCCTACTGAGCGAATTGGGTCTTACCATGTTTCCACCTTGTCACCATTTCAAGAAACTGAAACTATTCCAGTTGCACCCTTGAGAAAAAGAGGAAGACCCAGAAAGCATCCTGTTTCCTCCCCGAGATGTAAATCGGAAACAGAGGGGGAGGATGTAACACGTGCCACCCGTTTCAAATAATAGACTTTACCAGCAGTCACGTGACCGGTTTGAGTGAGCTCTGCCGAATGAGAAATGCTGCGAGTTCGTTGGAGTTCTGTTCTGTTTTGAGTTGTGGAAATATGTAGGAAGTGTTTCGCACTTTTATTATTTTATGTGTACGTGTGATGTTCTATTTGTTATGTGCCGTCTTACCAAGGAGAAATAAAAAATATTTAAAAAGCTACTCCGAGAAAGTGTTATTTTGAAGTTATGCGAAATTTCTGTGTGATTTTAATCTGAGCTAGCCTGACATTTTTACATTTGAAAATAGAGGGTTTACAATTAGGATTTTATGGTATATCCTGCTATACTATTTGTGAAACCAAATTATGTTTCCAAGCACTGTACAAAATTTTATTTACCTCTGCAATGAACTCCGTCGAAGACTGCCAGAAGATTTTTGAACAATAGTTTGCTGATAAGGAGGCCAAACATCCTGATTTACAGATGGATGACGAGGTAAGTTTTTAGGTGAGCCTATTGATGAAGGCGACGCAGAAGAAACATTGCCTGGAAAAATATGAGGTGATGTTGATTCACTATTTGATCTTGAAACAGGCATAGTTGCAATTGGAATAGGACTAGAACTACGTCGAGAAGGAATTTTTGGAGATCCTGAGGGATGTAATGGACTATTGCTTCTTGAGCTGCGGTGAGGAACTGGGGGTGTGTTTGGTGGAGTTCTAGGAGGTGTAGCAGGATTTCCATTAGTACGACATTCCCCCATAACTTTCACCAGATCTTTCACAGAAACATTGTGAAGTTCAGGTGGAATGTCTTTGGGCAGAGGAATTCTAGTATTTTCTGGACTGGATTTATGACTAGATTCTTCTTTCAACCACTTTTGAAGTGCAGCAACACGACCACTATTGCCACTACATACATTCTTAATAAGAATATCACTGTCAGTTTTTTCAGATTCTACTAAGGTGTTCATAGACACAGATGGTGTAGATGCTGATAAAAATAAAAAAGACTTTAAATTGAGTACATTATAAATATAATAAACCAATGCATACTTTAGAATTACATTAACCCCCTACCAGCATTGACCGGATCTAGTCTGGGCAGTTCAATCTTTCACTATTTGTGATCATATGAATGCAATTTGATTTAAGCAATTATTTTATTTAAAAGCCAATTTCAGTTAATTTTTCTTTCAAATACACATTTAAATATACAATTATCTATTTTATTATTATTATATTTATACTTTAATGAAAGAGGAGGTAGTGACACTAGTAGGGGGTTAAAAACAAAATGAATATTTTTTAACAACTATTGATAAAAGATGCTTCTTTTAAGTATAAAATTGGAGGCAGAAATTAAATATGGCAAAACTATATTTGTATAAAATCTTATCTAAAAATAAGAACCATCTTAAAGAAAAGTTTCATAAATCGATCATTTAAGTATCTAACAAAAAGCAAAGATTTAATGAAAGTTATTAAAGTTTATACATGTCTTTAGAAAAACATTAAATTCTGACTGTCCATAAAGTAAATAGAATAATAAATAGTTGAAAGAACAATATACCCCGATAGATGCTACACTTCAGTAATTTAAATGACTTGTTATATTTAAAAAAAAAAACACTTTAAAAATTAATTATCAAAGAATTATTCATATTACAAAAAACTATAAAATAGTTCAAAAAACTGTATGGTCTCTGTGAAAGAGTTAGAAGCAAATGCATTATGTTTCCTTCTGTACATCATCCGTTATTATAAACCAGAATCCTTCTAATTACAATTATATTTCAAAACAAAATTCAGGAGTGAGAAAAGACGAACTGTAAAGGAGGGGGGGGGGGGGGAGAGGAAGATTTTTGTCCTCCCTACCTTCCCCATCCTTAAAAGTTCACCCATTTCATTTTTTCTATATATTTCAAATAATTATAGCATATTTTAAATAATTTATTTACAGCCTAGAAAAACTAATTTAACACAATAAATCATTAAAACTCTAAATCAGTAAAAGTTTTTGCACATTTTTATTTAACTTAGCTTGGTTCATGTATGCAAAAATAGAATTGTGTAATTCATTTTTCACCCACTTCCTGATATGGTAGAATTCTAGAAAATGTGTAAAATTCTGTTTTCCTGATGACAATACAATATTTTCAAAACTTAATTATCAAATAATAGATTAATATTAATTATGACTATACATTATAAGTATGAATATATATTGAGAAAATAATTTAAAAATCCTGAATAGATAATTTTAACAGTGTTTTTTTCTTTCTTTCTTTTCTGTTGCTATTTTTTAAAAAGAAACTGAGCAAAAATTTATTATTTTTTTAATATATTATATTTCAAAACAAACTCAATTATTTCAAAACATGTTACTCAGCAATAAATAATATTTAGCTGTTACAATTATAATAATGTAACATTTGCAGTGATGGAAAAATGCCTTTTTTTTTTCTTCCTGTTTCCAAATCTTAAAACATAAATAAATAAATTTTTCAATAAATTAACTAGTTTTCGCTTTCTACCAAGCATAAACAAAAGAAGAGAATTTTCAATAATCAGAGTCTATTGCAAATACACGTAATGTAATAGACACGCTTCGGAACAACATGGGTTGCAGTCATGAAATTAGGCTTGATTTTTTAAGATAAATATTGAAGTCTTATAAAAGCATGTTTTTAAAAAACTTTTTTAGATTTCATATTTACTTATTGTTTAATTTGTGACTTTGTGACGTTAGAAATAAACTGGAAGAAATTAATAGGTATTGAAAATATGAAAACTAGATGCATTTATTTAATGTGGAATGCTTATAACTATTTAAGGTTATGTTTTTTTAATCAATTATTTAGAAGTTCAATAACCTAAAATTAACAGATATTGATCATACATCTTTAAAATGTTGTTGAAAGACTTTAGTTGTTTAAAATATTCTATTTTATTAAACATTCTATTTTTAAATTTCTTTAGAACTGACAAACATTTTTATTATTCTTAGCTTCCTTTTGAACACATGAAAGAGTTTTTATGATCCTTACACAAAGTTTAAGCATGATAAAACAGTGTTTAAAATCTGTTTTTATCTCACGGCACACCTAAACCATAATTATGCTTCTGTGGTACACCAAGCACATATTTACACTGCCAGGGCTCATTTACATAAAAAATCATATGAATGGAATATACCATCAACATAAACAAAATACTTTATCACATGAATAAGGAAAAATGCAAAACAATATGCTGTATTTTTTCGAAAAAGATCCTTTTTTTTTTTTTTTAAAGGTATTTGTGCATATATTTTTCGAGGATCTGGTCAAAATCTATGTTTGTTTTTCATTGTAAAAGTATTCACTTCTCACTAAGAACAGGAGATTTTTTTAATATTTTCAAACTGACTACTGACAAAAAAAAAGAAAAAAAAAATCTACTGTTTTATTTTTTGTTTAAAGCAGCCCTCAATCATTTCTTATTCCAAATAACCCTTTTATTTAATATTTAAATCTGTTGAAAGAAATCACAACTTTTTTTTAATTTATCAAACAATTTAAATTTTGCCATCTAAGAAAAAGATATTTCTGTTAATTAAAACATTTTGATAGAACTTGGCTAAAATTTTTCATGGCACACCAGTAGAATAACCCTAGCTTAGAGATGACAAACCTATGGCACCCAGCCAATTATTTGGGGCATGGTATAGATTCAGATTTTAAATAAAAAATAAGTGAAACTGCACAAAATGTCTGAATTTGACAGGCTGTTGTTTTACAGATTGAAGAAACTGAAATGCAACTTAATGATTCCCAACATAGCTTAATATAGGCTCACAATTTTTTTAGATTAAGAGAGGATTAGGAAATTATCGGAAAAGGAAAAATAACAGGCATCATAATAAAATATATTGATGGTAAAATTCTGACATTGGAATTCAGTTCTAGACACAAAGAACTGTTTAACCACTTCAACGTTTGCCATGAGATAAATCGGGGGTAAAAGCACTGTTTCCTTATGCCTGCTTCCGATGAACTGGTTAAATATTGCAATTTTTACAATTTTTTCTGAGAATTATTATTTTTGGAAATGAATAAACCACTGATCAGAAAACTCCAATTCAGCTAGCATTCTCATAAAAATAACTAAGTATGAAGTTGATACTAATTATTTGGCATCTAAAATGCAACAGAAATGGCACTTTTTAAATTACTTTCTAAAGTACAACACCGAAAGTTACAGACTTCTTTTTAATTCTAAAAACAAAATTTTAAATATTTTTGATCCATTATTAATTATCTGCTAAAATTTTTTTGGTTGTTGGCACGTCATGATCACTTTTTTTTTTTAAGAGGTGGGGGATTTTGTGTGCTGATATGAAAAGATTCCCCATGCCTGCCCTAGCTTAAAAACATACATAAAAGTACATAAATAAGCAAAAGAGGATGTGCAAAAAATTAGAAATTATTTTTTTTTACCTGGAGAACCAAAAACAAATGGACTTGTAGAGCCCGATGATCCTCCTTCGTGATCTGATGTGCCACTTCCAAAAGTGAAGATACCTATTTATTAAAAATAGTTGTACTAATTCAATTCCAGTTTTGGTACAGTTAAAATTCAAAACATTCATTTTTAAACATACATTTATTACAGTGATTTCATTTTCAAAAAGCAACTTCCATTTTTCATTATTTAATAAAATATTTATATTTATTTTATACTAATAATTGGTTCTATATTTAGATATTAATGATTAAATAGGAGAAAATATGCATATTTCGGCTCATTTTTGCATTTCAGCATAAAAAATACATAAAACCTCACATTTTTGCTTTTAAATGCTAATTTTAAATACCTTCAGAGATGCAACAGATGTCAATTCGAATGAATGCCAGATATTTGGCTACAGCATGTTTTTCTCCTTGCTTTTTTTCAGTTTCTTTTTCAGTAAATTTAGTTTCAAAGTTTTTATTTAATTTTATTTTTAGATCAGTTAGCTGTTGATTTTATTTTTTATTACTTTTAGGTTTTCTGTTAAAATTGATCATTTTCAATTTCACTACTTTATATCACTATTTTTCGATATTATAATTTGATAATAACTGCATCATTTTAAATCTTCAGCATTATAATTAGTTTTTAGTAAAATTGTTAGTAAATCTATTATTTTATGGAAAAAAAAAAATGAAAATGATATATTCAATACCTTTGTCTCCCCCCCCCCTTTTTTTTTTTTTGCATGTTTCCAATTGGGAATATTGAATTGAAAAAAAAAAAAAAAAGAAAGAAAGAAAGAAAAGAAAGAAAAAAAATAATAGTAATAACAGAAAGATGATTTAATTTTTTTAAATAGAAACTACAATTCTACTGTAAAAGAAGAAATATACAGAAAATCCTAAAAATGGTATCTTTGGCTAATTTTCACTAAAAATTTATATATATTAAAAAACAATCCAATACTTCTAAAAACCCTTAGCCATACTTAACATGATTCCCATTATTAAAAGAATATACAATAAAATAATATTAATAAATGCACTTGCCATAATTCATTAAACTTTCATGTTTCCAGTTAGGAAAATAAACCGCATAATAAAATTAAATCATAAAAATGATATATGATTTTTTCTCCCCATTTTAGTGACTGGTTTCTATAAACTAAAGCATTAAAAGGTGAAATATGAAAAAAACAATTAAAATATACCTGAATCTGTTTGCAAAAGATTAACAGAATGCCCCTTTCACTCTATCAACAAGCAGCAGATATAGTAATGAAAGAACAATTTGAATTCATGAACAGAAACACAATAGAATTCTACCAAACAATGATGAACAGATTTCTGTCCAGCGGTAATTCACTAATATATTTTCATTCTTTTATTTATCATGTCTCACCCAATATTTTATATATATTTATTTATAAGTTGGTGACATTTTATTATTTATACAATTCCCAATAATGGTTTAGTAAGACATAGAATATCATAATTTTACAAGCAAGTTTTCACAGCTAAAAAAATCTCTTCCGGCTCAGCCTAAAGGCAAAGGTAAATTTCGAAGTTAAGTACTAATTTCACCTACAAAAACTAAATCAAGATTAAAGACAAACCCAGTTTAACAATTTTATCTGCCGTTTTTGGAAAGTTTTTAATTTCATTTTTCTGTTGTTCTGAGTTGGTTTTATCAGAATCATGTTAATACAATAATTTTTTCTTCTACCCTTATTTTTTTCATCCCTTGAGAATATTTTTTGTAATATCATCCATTAGTAGAGTTCATCTTATCAAAAATTTGTTCCTACAAAAGTTATAGTAATATTAAGATTTATATAATAAATTTAAACAGTGTGGTGATTGTTTCATTAAACAAATCACATACTATATTTTAAATTCTATTATATTTTAAATTTAATTCATTAAGACACGCACACATTTAATAATGCAACCCTATATACAGCATCTCTGAGGGTTGTCAAAAATTTTCAGCACGTCAATGATACTTTTTTATCGCCTTAGTGGCGGATTAACAGAGATAGGATTTTTTTTTTCTACATCCCCCACCACCACATTTTATTTATTTTTTTTCTGTAAGAGTTGTCCTATCAAAAATTTGTCAATACAAAAGTTGTAAATAATGTTAAAAAGATTTGTAATAAATTTAAGTGGATTTGTGAATTGGCGAAGTTATGAATTTTTTACTTCTTGAAACCCGATTTTTTTCGTCCATGGAGGCCATTTTTAATGATATCAAAAATCTGTCATACATAAATTTTTGGCCCTTTTTTTAGAAGTATTAATAACTTTAAACTGATTCAAGGGGTCATGATCGACATAGATCTGCAAAACATTTTCGGAAATTCTAACATATGAGAGAATAAAAAAGGCGGTATTTCTTACGACAGCTACCTAAAATGGTAGATGGTGAAGTAATTTCATTACCATACTTTGATTTAGTAATGTGAAATCTACAAAAATCAACCATTATTTGTAAAGAAGGATTTTTAGAGCCAACTAGTGTAATAGATCATAAATCAGAAGTAGTAGATAAAAAATGACTTGATTCCCTTGTGATTTATATTCAATTACATAATTTATATATTACCTGTGGATTGACCAAATGAACCAAATGTTTGTCCTGATACTGCAGTAGCAAAATCAAATCCTTTAATTGAAGAGCCAGTAGAACCAAACATAGAGCCTTGGTCAGAAGAGAACTTTGTACCTCTATAACTCTTTTCTTCATCACTCTCAGCTCCAAACATACCATCATTTTCATGCTGTAAATATACAGTATCTGTGAGACTGCGAATCAGTGTCCATGCTTCTCCATCCATATTGAAACAATAACGCTGTTTACTTTCTTTATCTAATTTGACCCATACACCATCAGCATTGGTTATCTGTAATAACAAATTTTAATTGTAAAATGTAAGAAAAACTAAATCATTGAAATACTTAATATTAACATAGTATAAACAGCAATTAAAATTTATAATAGTAGTCTTCCTAGAATGTTTTTGAAGATGAGTTGAAAGAAAAATTACTCAAGTAGCCATTCATTTAAAATTATGATTTTGAATAGAACCATAATAAAATCTTAGCAAGGGAACTATATTTGCTAGGCAGCCTACCCAATAACAAAATGACTCTGCAAAGAACACTAGATAAGATTTAAATGCTTCTTTGTAACTAAGAGTATTATGAAAGTGATTTGAATACTTAAAAAGAGGGAGGGGAGAGATCTTGATCTTTAATTTAAAATAATAATCTTATTCTCGTTTTTGTGAATGCATTTTATATATTTTTTTATATTTTTATATTCCCACACTTAAGCTAAGAGGTAAATTTTAATTTAAGGCTGAATTGCAATTTCTTTTCATTTCATTTGTTAAAATGCTTTGTTTTTTGTAAAAATGTAGCAACTCAAATGTTTTGTATTAGTTACCTTTACTTTTTAAATCTCACTCTGTATTTCTGATAACTACAATTTGTTGATATTATTATTCTTCCTAACACATAAAAGATCTGAGGGTTATTTTAGTAGTTATGTCATGTAATTAATAACAAATTGCATGAAAAACCTATAAATTAAAACTTCTTGTCTGTTTTATCCTTATATTCATAGGAAAGTTAATGCACTATGCAACTAGTTGTCATGAGTAATAATTAAGATATTTGCTTAGAATGCATATTAATTACAATATGGACTATTCATAATGTCACAACAGAAAATTTTGTGTATTAATTGATGAAACAACCAGCAAGTTATACAAACACTATTGCTGATGGGATGGTCAAAGTACATTTGGATTTTAGACATGCATGTTTTTTTTTTTTTTTTTTTTTTTTTTTTTTGAGAAAAACCGTGTTTCTCACAAATAAGTAAGACTAACATATATTAAACAATCATACAAAAAGCAAATATTTTCATTCTATTTAAAAACGAATAATGGAAAAGCTTACATCCTCTACAGCACAAATAGTATTTCCCAAAACTAACATGCCAACAGCTGATGCTTTAAGACTGGGTCTACTACGAATGTTGTGGCCTGATGCTCCACACTTTACAACATGATATATTCCAGGACCTAAAATAAATTGCCATTTCAGTTAAGGAAAATAAATCACATTTATCATCATGCATCAGCAAGAAAACTCACTAAACTAAATGCAATCGCTTTCATATAATGTGTCTCTGAATTCATAACTTTATTCAAATGGCTAATTTCATTTTTCAGCCTATGATGGACAATTTATAAAGCACTGATACTGAAGATTAAAATAAAATAAGAACCATCTTGGGTGTAAAAGAAATTAAAAACAAACAACATAAATAAAAGTAAACATACACTGACAGAAATTTGAGAACATGCTATTTTTACTTAAGTATTATACCAAAAATGCTTAATGTTGTACAGAAGGACAAGCATTGCTATTAATGGGACAATAAAGGTAGTAAAAAAAAATGTCACAACAGTTTGAAAGTATGTTTCTGTTTAAGTTTTGTTTGTTTTAAGTTTTTGTCCAACTTCAAATTGTTTTGTTTTTGAAGACAATTTTTTATAAGCAAGTCACATAAACAGTGATGGGCTCCTCACTATTGGTCAGAATACCTGAAATAGTAATGCAGTATATTGAAAATAAGATTATTAAGATTCTAAAAAATAGATTGAAGTTCTGGAGAAGATATGTGATGATGTCTTCATTGTGTCAGAACCAGAAGTTCTTAATGAAATTTTGAGTACAGGCAACTCCATCTGCACCTTAATGCAATTCACCATTGAGTACAAAAATAATTGTTTACCATTCTTCAACATTCTTATTGAAAGAGAGGACAATTTTGACAATCAAAAGACTACAACATGAGTTTAAAGAAGGATACATTTTTCCGACAATCCTCAATTTTTTATTTCATGCCCATTTTCCCATAAAATAGCAGTTATGGGATCACTATTTAACAGTGTTTATGTTTTGTAGTGGTGACTTCACTTTTAACAATGAGAAAAAGAGAATTTTCATGGATCTTATGCATAACAACTGAATTATTTCAGAGTTTCTAATAACAGGCAATAAACATCCCACAGCATTGCAGCATGAGTTTCGAAGATGCTATGTCACTATTCCGTACCACAAAGATATCTCAGAGAAAATATCAGTACTGTTTAAAAGCAATATTAATTTTGCTTATATACCCCAGAATTCAATTAAAATTTTTTAAACTGGTCATAAATATAAATATTATAAATCAGATGTAAAAGGGGTCATATATAAAACTCCATGTCAAAGTTGTAATTCTACCTATATTGGCAAGACTGGCCGTATTCTTAACATTAGATTAAAGAAGCATAAACACTCATTTAAGACAAGTACTTGTTGTATATGCATTAAAGCATGATCATATTCCAGATTTTGCGAATAAACAGATAATTAAGTCGAATTGCAACATTTACAATAGCTGCATTTTTTCAGTGGGGTGGTTCACAAAGCCACATATGAACAAAGCAGCCCCGACTCCATCAGTATATCTGATTATAACTTTAACTGATTGACTTCAGTTCTTTCTGTGATTGTTTGTGTATCTATAATGTTGTATACTGATGAGGGATTCAGAATTGAATCCAAAGCATCTAATTTTTATTGACGTTACATTGTATTTTAGTATTTTACGAAATGTCTGAAGTTATATCAATTTTAGTGTCTTAATTAAGTATCCAGATGCAAAGTATTTTATATTTTAGAAAGTACTCTCTAATTTTTGACATTGTAATCCTAATGATATGAAACAGTGCTGAATCAACCTCTTTCTAGACTTTGATTTCACTAATTTCATTTTTGAGATGGCAGTTTCGAAATATAGATATAAGTGATACCAGATATATAGAAATAAGTTTTAAAGTCCAGTTTTTAAGAAGTGGATAATAACATTTTGAAATGAGTTTCCAAATATTAACAACAAGTTGCATCTGCTGTTACAAGAGAAAAAAAAAATCACAATTAAGTTCACATAGTTTTATGAGTTGAGCTGTTCCTCAGCATGGAACTTTACATTACATTACATTTTGTGGGATTAACTTTACATTACACTTTGTGGGATTGTGAAGAGTTACAATCTGCGATTGAAATGCAATCTTGAAATCTAACAAATTTTATGTTTAACTGGCCAAAAAGAGGGGGGGGGGGAAGAAAAAACAATAATTTTTGATTGACAAATTATCATAGATAGATACAAAATATACTAATGTATTGGAAACTTAATCCTCTATAATTATTTATAAATAAAATAAGCTTAGAGGGTCATATTCATACTGATATAGAAACAAACTTAACAATTTTCACAGCTAACAGACAAATTTGACATATTTCAGATACAAAATTTGAAGTTCTTCAAAAAAGTTTAGCAATTAAAAAAAAAAAAAAAAATGTAAGTTCTCGCCTTTTATTACTAAATCAATATTTAATATTTTCATTCATATTTCCTGAACCATTTTTTCATGCTTTTTTTTTATTAATCATTTTATTATCTATTATTATATTATTCTTTTTTATATTGTTAGTGTTTAGTATTCAAAAACATAAATATGAGATTTTCATGTACTTTAAAAATATTTTTGTATAAATTATGAAATTTCGAAAAAAAAAAAAGAATTTTAATCTATAAATATTTTTTAACATGTATCATATATTGATTTCCAGAAGTTTCCACTATACATAATACAAATTCTCTTCTCCTCTTCCGAATTGTTTTGAATTATACTTAAAAAACCATCATCACTGCAGTTTAAAGGGTCACATAAAAAACTATTATTAAACAAAATAATGGTCTTAATTTATTTTTTAGAATATTTAAATAACTTAATTATTTATATTTTTTTCCTAATACTAATAATACTTTCCAGTGGAAAGTATTACTAAATTTTGTATTAAATTAGAAAATAAAGTAACAGATTTTACTTTTGAAATCATCCCCACAATTAGATCAATTTTCAATATTGAATATCACCAGAATTATTCATAGAAACTTCATAAAAATTTATATTTAGCATATGAAATGAATAGAATTGGATAAATACTTAAAAAAATTAAGTAATAAATTTTGAATAAATAATTTTAAATAATTAACAACTTAATTGAAATGAACTCAATTGACCAAACAACCATTATAACATATACTATTACAATCATTATAACTGACCAAACAACCATATAAAACATCATTAACTCAGTTAAGACAACACAGCTTTGTTATTATTTTTTTTCTTTAAGAGCAAAAAAGGGTGTGATAACACTACAAGAACAAAAGTAAAGCTTCAAATTAAGTTTCTTTTCACAATATTGCATTTTTATCAGTATTTTTATCAGTATTTGCTTGAAAAGCACATTACTTCAAAATATACTATAAAGAAAATCAAAATTGGACAATTTCCTTCAACAATTTTCTTTTTCATTTAGTAGCAAAAACTGCCGTTAAGGGCATCAAATAAAAATTTCATTTGGAAATTCAAGGACTATTATTACATATTTTTTAAACTTTCAAATACTTGAAAATGAGCACCCCTCCTTTTTTTTTCTCGAAATATTTTTCATAGTTTTTCCAAAACGTCTGAACCATGGTTATTTGTCCCTTAATTGCCTTTGTGATTAAATCATGAATGAAAAATATGCAATCAAACATGCTCTTTAAATCCCCAAAGTTCAAGAACAATTCATCAAGTATTTCCCTAGATATTCAACAAAGTATCTAAAATTGAAAGTGTTTGGTAACTTTTAACCATACTCAATCTGTATTTTACATGTTAGAAAAGATTTTTAACAAAATTTTAAAACCACTTACAAATACCATGTACATTTAAAAAATTGTCTGGTTCTGACCTTGCAATTACCAATTAAGTGTTTTTGACTGGTAAGTCATATCAGCTAGAAATATTATATCTTGGAGAAACTCAGCATCTTTCAGTTTAATTTCAAGTTCAAGGGAATGTACAAGACATCAAACAGAAAGTCAAAGATGCTTCATAACTCTGTTTTAAAAATCTTACACAGTCTACAATTTAACATAAGAAAATGTTGGCACCTTTTCTTTAAGATGACATTAAAGTTTAATACAACTGACGTTCTTAAAACCATTGGTTAATAAAATCAGCAACTTATTAAAATCAAATTTAAAGGAACGGATTCAAATCAACATGAAATTATTGTTTAAAAAACTTAATATCACTGCTTTTAAAAATGAAAGTTTCAGATACTTTAAGCAATTACCATATGAAATAACACATATTCATGAGAGGCTTTACATTTCAAAACATATTTGTCAGTACCAATGCATAACCTTTTTTTTCTGAACTAGGGGGCTCTGTCCCCTACGAGCTACGCTCGTCAACCCCCGTTCAGACACCGCAGACTCTAAAAGTACGCTAATTTGATCGGCTTTAAAAAGATTTCGGAAGATTGAATTATAATTTAAAAAACAATGGTGATCTCCCTATAAACGGATTTCTATTCATTTCTCTTTGACTGGGGAATTTTAAGGTCAAATCCGCTGCGGTACTACTTGATTAACCCGTCGACCAATTTCGCCAAATTATATAAATCGCCAAAGCACTCGCCAAATTATACAAATTGACATCATTTTTATTTTAAATAACGAAAGAACAAATAAATTAGTGCAACATTAATAAAAATACAAATAAAAAGTCGAAATAAAAATAACTTGATGACGTAGACACGTGTAACTTGCTTAAAGTCAAGTTAATGTGACATTTACGATCAACCATTATTGACATTTAATCTTATAGTTTGGCGAATGATAGATTTTTGGTCGACGGGATAACTAAGTAGTACCAAAAATGCATATGTCAATCGCTGTTTTCATCTTTGATTAAGTAAAATAAGATAAACATTTCAAAATAAACTAATATAAAAGGAATTAAGTAAACAGAATCTTTGTCTCCCGCTATTTTTTAACAAAGCGAAAAGAAAGTTCTTTTAAATAAGACATTTTAAATTAATCGTTTTTGTTAAGTGAGATTCCGGGATATGTAAATTGAAACGAAAATTCGAAAAGAAATATTTAAATCTGATCGAAATAAATTCAATTCACATTCCCTGAAATCACACTATGGCTTTGATCGTATAGTGGTTAATGCAATAGCGATGTAAACAAATTTAAATAAATCTGAAAAGGAAAAACAAATAATCACTCACCCCTTGAGACACTGTAAGTATGGATACACAAAGTGAAACAATATTGCCAAACTAATTATTTTATTTATATAAAAAATATAGCGAGCTGCGAAGGATCCTTGCAGAAGATACATATTAATATTGCAATATATTTATATTATATATTATTATGTAGTTAACACTATGTCTTAAAATACATTAGTGCATTCTTTACTGAAGACACATTAAACAATTAATCTGCTTTAGAGTGTATTTTATTAACACAAATAACGAAGATACTTTAGTGATGGATTACTCTATAAGTTTTAGTATTTATGTCTTTGTAAAGAAGAGTTTTCGGAGTTCGAGTAATTAAATGAGAAGAAAAGTAAATCTTTGCTCTAAATAGGTACTTCTTAGACGTCTGAAGAATAGTGAACATAATATCGAAAATCGGCTAAATCCAGATTGAACATGTGCTGTCCAGATTTACACTATAAGCATTTAACTATTTGGTCTTGTCATTCAATTAAAACAATATGTGAATGGCGATGAAAGGGATAAGAAGCGGAAATGATTTGTTATGATCCGATAGACGCGATTATCCTTAACTTAAGTGATCCACGTCAAGAAACTAGGGATGAACGGTGATAGCATAAAGCAGGGAATTCATATCAAACATCTCTGAAGTGAATTATAACTTCGATGACGTCTCTACTGAGAGATCTGGGCAGATTGGAAGCTAACGATATGCTGAAGAAAACAAACATTCATTTCGTAAAAGTATGTCCCTTTGGTACTATTGTATCACTGCAGGGAAACATCCGTTGGGCCCAAAGGCCCAACGGTGACAACTTAAAAATTGCCGATCTGCAAACCGGTGTTTTCTCTTCCGACAAAAATAACAAACTGAACTCTTTTTTGAAATGCCTGCCGAAATCTGGAAACGATCTCGGCAACGTCAGCCAATCAGAATATTCCAAAAGACGATGCATTGAATCCAAGAGAACGATCTATCGAACGTGAACAGGGGAAAAATGTTTTAGCGGCGGAATAATCACCGTGGAATGGCAACACTCTTAACGAGCGGGAAAATAAGGAATGTTCGCTACGTGGAAGTTCCTATGATGTTAAAAGGAATTTCCTGTCTGTTTTAAGATAAGAGAGAAATCTTTCTTAAAAGTTGCATCTTTTGGGGTGCGAAGTGAATGCAAGTCAATAAAAATAAGGGAAAATGTAGAAGTTATGATTTCGTTTCTCTGGCAAACGATTTCAGCAATTGTTATGAAAGTTTATCAGAGAAATGGAAAAAGATAATGGAATATAATAAATGTAATTTTAAATGAAATAATTAAAAATAAAGATTTAGGATTTAATATTTAAAACTTAATAAAATTTGCTGTCAAAATTGAAAGATGGTAAAAGGAAGTAGATTATTAAAATTAACAGAATATACAAAATTAAGTTTATGTAAATTTAAGAAGGGTGAATGTTATGTAAAGCTTTTACAACATAACAGTTTTTAATCTGATGTAATTTTGACCAAACTATTCTTTCTCTTTTTAATATTCACGTGAAAATGCTTGTGTTAGAAATGAAATATTATTTGCGCTTTCCTAACAAAAATAGTTGAAAAGTATCCTCTCAAAATATCAAATAAATATCTAGCGCATTTTCTAAATTTAAACCGTTTTGCAATATTATTTGGTGTTCATTTTATGTAATAACTGTAATGTAACGTAAATATGACGTAATTTCTCCTATTTAAGACTTCTAACGCATGTTAATAAATTTATTATTTTACAAATTCCTTTCTCTCTTAAAATTCACGTGTAATTATAGTTTTTATGACGTAATTTTTAATAAGTTCCTGCTTTTTGTACATAATTATTTTTAATTCTAATTCCAAATGTTTTTTTTCTGTTTATAATAGTCACGTGTAAATAAATTTTTAATTTATTACATGCATAAATATATATATATATATATTTTGAAGCAAACATTATTGTTTCCGCTGTTTATACAGTTGGCAACAGTTTAAATTAATATCACTTTCTAAAATCTGTAAAAAATATCTCTAGAAATCCTGAAAATTTGAATTTAAAATAGAAATAAAACCTCAAAAACTTAGCCAAATTAAAAAAAAGAAAACAGTCTGCACACCGGGAACATATAACGTATAAAATGATCTAAAAATGATTAAATTCCTATGTACAGTTTTTGCTCCTATAAAACTTTTTTAATGGAACGATTTTGTCCAACTTTGGCATTAAATATCTCTTAAAATAATTCTTCGATTTGAAAACTGTCTTCATCAGCGTGTTTATCAAACATTTCTGTATAATACTACCGATTTTCATATTTTTGTATGCATTATTTTTCTTAATATTAACGAAGAAAGACCTCCGGTCACAAAAAATTCAAAACCGGCGGCGGTGACAGCGGTAGTTACTTTTTTTTAGAATAGAGAGATAATATTGCAACTTTGATTTTGTATTCAGCAACATTCCTTATTCCCTTTCCTCGAAAATAAAGATGAAGAATGGGAAAGAGAACAAAGGAAAGGAAAGTTAAGCAAATGCAAAACAGGATTCCCAGAAAAAGACAGATAAGGAGGATATCATTGTGGTTATTAAGGCTTTCAAAAAGTTTCTTCATCAAATATTTCTTTGGAATTCTGTCAAAAGAGAGTAAACATGCTTATGTACAAAGATTTAAGTGTTAGGAAAAAGCAAGAAATGCTGTTATTCAACTTGTTAAGGAAGAGAGATGCCATTTCTGATCAAATAAAAAATAATTGACTTTTCTCGCAAAAGAAAACGGCACGGAAAAGGTGATGACATAGAATCTGAACTTTTAAACTGATTTGCGAATGCAAAAAACTCCCATTTCAAGCTCAACTCTATGTGAAAAAGTACACCAATTTGCTAGTCTGTTTGGAAAGGGAAACATTGCACCGATGGATTGGTGGCTAACCTAATGGAAGGAATGCAAGAATATTTTTTATAGAAAATTGCATGGCGAGGTGCAAGATGCAGATAATAAGGCTACTGAGAACAGGAAGGAAAAAAATCTCGTCTAAACTGATTACAGATTATTAGCCTAGTCAGATTTTTATCTCGGATGTTGTGATTTTACCAAGTTTTTTTTACGACTGAGTTATTTTACCAACTTGTTGAGTTATTTTCCAGAACACACTTTGATGTTTGAAAATAAATCTGCTGCAGGAAGCTAAAAAGTCAAGCAAAGATCAGCTGTGCTGTTCATAATCCACAATATATTTCAATGTAAACAAACAGCTAAGTCCTTTTTTATTAGTTCCTATTTTTATTTTTAATCTAGATAATGGTGAGTTTGACTGATTGGATGAATTTATTAAGAAATTTTAAAGGAATTTCTGCATATTAGAAACAAATGCTTGTGTGGACATAGTCAACGTACCTATTGAAATTGCGAACAATTGGAGATATGACTGCAATGAAGACTCAACTTACTCCATTGTGTTTGATATTATTAGTATTGTTTGCATGGCAAAGAATGCAACGTGGTTGTTGTCAAAGCAATCTTATCCACAGACACAAGTGCTGATCGCCTTCAGAACATATTCAGTTTGATTAATGTTATTGCGTCCACATTGAATTAATGGTTTGAAAAACCTATTGCCACTATGAGGCTTTCGCTGGATTTAGACTATGTATTGCACAAGAAAAAGAAACTGAATTACTAAAGTTTGTGAAAGAGGCATCAGCTTCTCTTCTTAGTTCGGCATCAGAAGAAGATTTAGTTATCTGGATGACTTCCCATGATGAAATCATGGAGTCAGAAAAAATTACTGATGCTGAAATAATATCTTCTATGTTAAATTCAGGAGAAACTGATTCAGAAATAGAATGCCGAAAAAGATAAAATTGCTTTTGAAGAGGATTAGCTCTTGAGAAAAAATGCCTTAGTTGTTTAGAAAAACAAACTTTTGTTACTGATCAAAAAGTCCTGACTCTTAAAAGGCTTCAAGATTAAATTGCGGAACATAAATTAAAAGCAAACCACTATCACTGCAATGTTTGACAGATTTAAAAATAAGTAGAAATTTAGCAGAAATCCATACTAATAAAAGAAAGTTTCGCTCTGTGTGTGTATGTGTCTGCAATAGCTAGCGAAATCTATGACAAGTACAAAGTTCAACATTTTTGTGTGGATAGTCAAAGACCTCTCCTGATGCAACTGAGACCCAGAATTTTAAAATTCTAATAATTAGTTAAGTTATTAATTAAAAATCGCAACTCACTCTCATCAAAAGTACATTTTTTTTGTCCTCCACTTGCTTTCGGTTGGTTGGTTTATAAAACTTCGCTCATCAAAAATATGCTTTTTCTTTACACTTGGTTTCGGTTGGTTGGTTGGTTGTATAAAGCTTTCACAGAAATAATTAAATAAACGAATTTGATTGTTTGATGTTTCAAGAGTGAATGTTTTTACCACTAATTATTAAATTTTAGCACAAAAGTTAAACACATGCTGTGGAAACATATTTATTACTACTGAAAATTTAAAAGAATAGATCAGTTTCAACTGACGTCACACCCAAGCAATCAACTTGACAAACTGGCGGGCATTTTATTTGCATATCGGTTTTCCAGATTTTCTCTACTTCGATTGGTTGGGCGATAATTTCTGCTACAAAATTGGCAATTTTGGTTGGTTAGTGAAAAATTGGAGGCACTTGATTGAAACTGATCTATTTAGATAACAGGAAATACAGTTTTTAAAAGTTAAATAAAAGATTAGAACATTCCACAATGGCTCTTTTAGCACTAGGAATTAGAAATTGGCAACAATAAATCCTTGCATTCCAATGCTTTCTGTTGCTATAGTGAATAGCAGCATTTTAAATAGAAGTTAAATTCTCATTTTTGATACTATTAATGATAGTTTTTTATTTCAGAAGTGTTTTTGTTTATTCTTAAAGACATTTTTAAATGCATTTTTTTTTCATTCCTGAGTTTTTTCTTTAAATACAGAATAATGTTTCAAATTTATCGAACATCTGGTATACGTTGCCATAGGCAGCGGGGACCCGTGTCAAATGTTGGTACAGAACATATTGTACCCTTAATTTATGAGTAGTGATTATCATTATATTTCTGAGTAGTAATCTCAGAAAAATTCTTAAATTCTTATTTCAGTCCCCCACCCTGCCGACTAATATATCTATGGATAGGTTGAAAAACGGAGTTTCATTCGGATATAGGTTTATTTAAAACAGAGTGTGTCCCCTGGTGGTGGAAAGTGCAAGTAACATATTTTAAAGAGCTTGCACAGCACACTTGCTATACAGAAGGCAGCAGAGACCCATGTTGGAGGTTCTTATAGATCTTATTGAGCCCTTAATTGAGTGGTGGTTGATATTACTTCCAAATAGTAATTTCAGCAAATTTCTTAAATTTTTATTTGAGTTCCAACACTGTCGAGTAATATATCTGAGGATAGGTTGAAAATCGGAGTTTCGTTTGGATTTAGGTTTGTTTACAAAAGCGTGCTCATGCTGGCGGTGGAAAGTGGAGCTAAAAGATTTTGCAGAGCAAAAGCAGCATGCTTGCTATATGGAGCTGCAGGCAAAAGTGACCATTTAGGATGTTCGTGTAAAACATATTGCTCTTCCCCTGGCGATGGAAAGTGGAACTAAAGTACTTTGCAGCACAAGCATGGTTAGCATACAGTTAGGTTATGGTTAAGTTACAGTTAAGTTACAGTTAGGTTACATTTAGGTTATATTACAGTTACGTTGCAGTTAGGTTACAGTTATATTGCAGTTACGTTGCGGTTATTGCCGTCTCCCTGTTAACGGGCTATTTTCATCCTTGGTTAAATCAGATCAGTGAAACATTTCAAAATAAGTTAATATAAAATTAATTAAATAATTAATTAAATAAGGAGAGTCTTTGTCTCCCGGTATTTTTTAACGCTATAAAAATGTTCTTTTAAATGAGACATTTTAAATGTATCGTTTTAAATCTGACATAATTTTCCCCAAAGCTTTCTTTCTCATTTTAATATTCAGATGAAAATACTTTTGTTGTTAGAAAGGAAATGTTATTTGCACTTTCTTAGAATTCAAAACAATAGTTTAAAAGATTATCTCAAAATATGAAATAAACTCACACAAATATATTTTTCAAATTTAAACTGTTTGGCAATTTTAAATCGCTAGCAGGTGTAGCCAGCTAGTATATTTTTAAATTTAAACTGTTTATCAATATTGTTGTTTGGCCATTTTAAATATGACATAATTTCCTCCATTTATGAATTTAACGCATATTAATGATTTTATTATTTTACAATTTTCTTTTTGTTTTAAACTTCATGTGTAAATACAGTTTTTATGATGTCATTTTCAATATATTCCTGCTTTTAATACATAATCATTTAAGTTTTTTCGTTTATAATAGTCAAGTGTAAATAAATTTTTAATTTGAAGGAAATATTATTCTTTTCACTGTTTTAAAAATTGGCAACAATTTAAAATAATACCCTTTTCTAAAAGACGTAAAAAATATGTCCCAAAATGCTGAAATTTTGAATTTAAAATGGAAATAAGTCCTCAAAAATGAGTCAAATTAAAAAAATAAATACAGTCTGCATACCGGGAAATTCTAATGTATAAAATGATCTAAAAATGATTAAATTCCTATGTATAGTTTTTGCAGAAGATTTGTTGGGTGGCTGAAGAAAGTATTGCAATCGCTAAACTCTGCAAATATTCAGTTTTAGGGTAGAATTTTTGGCGAGTGGTAGTTTTTTGAATAAATAAGAGTTTAATTTTTGTTACTTAGTAGAATTAATGTTCAATAGAAGAAAGATCTTTTTATAAATGAATAATGGATACTTTGCTCAGATTTAAAATAATAAAATATAAATAATTATTACTAATTAATTAAAGATTAAATAAGTAAATAATGCAAAAACCGTTATTTTATAACAGAAATGTTTTCTGTTAATTTTGAATTATTATGTCATTTAAATGTGCTTCTTAAATCGAATACAGTTTTTTTTTTTTAATAAAAAAGCATTTTGTTTTATTTATGTGCATTTATTTACAGTGTGATTACTATATTTGTTGTTGAATTCCAAATAATAGAATGTAAACAAAGAAATGACCTATAATGTGAAAAATTCTATAATTCACAAAATCCTTGGTATCGACCTCTGCAGATTAGTACTGTATTTTCTCAGTTTACATTTTCAATTTGCTTCAAAAGTTTCACTCTTTGGTACAAAAATTTCAATGTTGAAGGCACCATATTTGTGCCACGATTGCACAGTATTTCACTTAAATAATAACGGTAACTAAGACTAATATTTATTTTATTGTCTTGTAATCTAAACTTGACAATATTGTAAGCTAAAAGCATCTTTACAATTTTTAATTTAGTATACTTATCTTGATGCATGAATCTTTTTGGTTTAAATGCCTTACTTTGATTTTAAATACAAACATTTTGTTTTACGATGTCCATAAAATTTTCATAACGATTACTGAATTTTAGGATATTTTGATTTATTTCTATTGTCACAGTTAATTTTCAATTCATAATACAAAATGTAACAGCAAAATTAATTAAAGATAATTGAAAATAATAATTATAATACAATTGAAAAATAATAATTATAATACAATTGAAAAATAATAATTATAACTACAGTCGAGCCCGGTTAAGACATGCTTCAAGGGAGTGGACAAAACTTGCGTATTAAACGTGATTTGTATTATGTTGCATTAACTGGGCTTATTACTCATCTAATTGTCTAAATGAACTTTAGAGCTTTCATTTATACATTTACAGTCAAAAAATTTATCTTTTAGGTATATTTAGATTAAAATTTAATTGTATTCAACTTTAACTTATTATTCTTTTTATAGGAGTGACTGAAATAGAAACTGAAAATAAAAAAAATGAATTGAAATGGCTTTATTGTGGAATAATACATACAACCAAACATTTTAAAAAATCCAGCTAGACTATTTTTTTTAACAGAGATAAAAAATATTAAACTTTTGAAGCACAATCGAATTGTTAAAATCATATTTAGTACTTGTGATAATGAGTACCATTATAATCTGTCCTCCTTTTCATTATAAGAAAAAACTATCCTTATTAATCTTTGTGTAAAAAATATCGTTAGCATAGCAGAAAGTAAAGAAAACATAAAAGAATTAAACAACCACAGTCATATTTAGTTAATCTTTATGAGTTTTTTTTTTTTTTTTTGTCTTTAATATGCATTATAAAACATAGTAGGGATATAACGTACATTTAAAACCTCACTAACAACAGATATGATCATCTTTAATCATAATAATTTTTATGATATATCTGAGAATCCTTAAATTCGTCTATCTCTCTCTATTACAGTAAAATCATACACGAAGCGAGACACAAAGAATGTTAAGATGCAGGATCAAAAAAGAATTGCAGTGTTGCTAATTTAGCGGAGTTTTTTTTTTTCAAATATCTACTGCTATTTCAGATTAGTAATGTTCACCTTAATTAATCTGTTATTAAATAAAGTAAATCAGAAACAGTGTTTTTTATTTGTATAAAAAATGCGCTAAATTGGCTACATTGGAGAAGAGACAATCTTAGGCATGATTTTTTGCCTTAAAGGACCGGAAATCTCTAGCATATTAAGCGGGATGGCGTATTAAACATGATATTTTTGCATTAGTCTTATGGGGGATGTTCAAGGAATCTTAAAAAATCTGTGTGTTAAGCGGGATCGCATATTAACCATGAGTGCCTTAACCGGGTTCCACTGTATTAATTAATAAACAATTTGAAAAACTTTGGAAAGAAGATATTTTTGTTCTATTAATATGCTTTAGTAAGTTGTGGAAAACACAGGGAAGTGTGATTCAATCAAAACTAACTAGCATCAATAAAAGTCTTTCTTTTGTTGAAAGATAAAGTCTGGCAACCCTATAGTCAACACTCATTTTTCATTTAAGGAAAGAAGAGGGTTTGGGAGGTTCTTTTCAAGAGGTAGGATGTGAATTATATTATCATCTGCCTGTTACACAGAATAAGAGAAATTCCTCCCATAAACTTTTGCTCTCTTCTTGTCCTCTATACCAAGACGACAAGAAGAAACACATGATAAAGGGTACAACAAATTCTTTATTAATTGATAATTGAAGATTGGCTATCCTTAATATTTGTTTCTTTACATAGATTTAAAAATCAAGATGTAAATAAATCATTCTAATTGAAATTATTTTTTAAATATAAAGATGTTTTTGAACTGCCAGTTTTTAAAATCAGCCGCTGAACAAAATAAAATCCTACAGGACAGATGAGATTTTAATAACCAGCGGGTACTACCGTATTATATAAATTATCAAAAGCCTAATTCAAAACTATGGAAAAATAATATATGAAAAAAAATAATTATTAATTTTTATAAATGAATATATATACATATACATCTATTTGATTGGTATATATTTTTAATAATGTATCAGTCAAATTAAATCAAACTATGCAGCTAATTTCAAATATACCTCACAAACATATCCACTATATCTAAAGCTTTTTTTTATTCCAATTAAATATCTCCAGCAAGTTTCAGTTGACATTCCAGCAACTATAGCTCTGAATGCATGAAGAGTATTGTTACAAATAAAACTGATTTTATGATCTATCAGGTACATGGCACACACAGACACATAAAAAAAAAAAAAAAAAAAAAAAAAAAAAAAAAAAAAAAAATACCTCTTGCAGAGTTAAACCTATTATCTTTAATGTCATCAGACTTCTTTTTTAACCCCTTGTCTTTAAAAAATTCTGTAAGCACAGATTTTGGCTCCTAGAAGAACAGAAAAATTACATTTTCAAAAAATTAGTTATTAAAAATTATTTTATATAATACAATGCTGACAAATGCTGAGGAATTTTTCTTTTTAAATTTGTATACATAACTAGCAGGTTTCGCCTGCGAAACTGGTCAATTTCCCCAAACCGGCGCTTTGAGTCAAATGAAATATATCAGTTAATTTAACCTTGTGTTTTAAAGCTACATTGACCTTTGCTTGGAATGGCGCTATTATATTTTCTAATGTGTCAGACAAAATTTGGGTTAAGGAGCAACTCTTTTAGTTGAGCATTTACAGTAGGATTTGGTAAAATGCGATAGAATTATAAGCAATATACAAAAACCATCCATGTAAAATTATCTAACTAACAATGTAAATCTCATAGAAATCCAAACAAGTCGGGACAACCCTAGTTTGGATAAATGGACAGACAATTTAAGGAATGTTTCTGACTATACTGGTGCTGGCATGTTTAATTTTTTTTTTCTTTCTTCCAGTGATTGTCATTTAAGCAAAAAAGCTTTTAATTGTTGCTTGCTTCAATGAAGACATTCTTTTCAATGCTGCCATATCTCTAATTCTTTTTAAATACGTTAGTTGAATAAGATCAATGTTCTTCTGCCATTCGAGCCATTTCATATCTGTTTCCAAACATTTAAAGGCTTTGTTATGTGATGGACCGGAGTTATTTTCAGAGCATTCGTTTTCATTTTCTTCAATTTCCTTTTCATCCTGAATCTCATCCACAATCTCGTCATCATTTACAATCTGATATACAAAATCAAGTACTTCACTATTTAACCACTCGTTAATTTCATTTTCTTAATAGCTTAGGATTCTTCCCATCTCCTTTATTGTTTTACATTCCTCATTTTCTGATCGACTATCAGATTTTTCTTTACTTAAAATTTCCTTCCAAGCCAATAGATAATTGGGAGTTCAGTTAAAAAAAAAAATTGAGAAAAATGGGCTGTTCGGACAATTGGAAGTTCTGTTAATTGAAGTTCCAATAATCGGTGCTCTACTGTATAAAAAAAAAAAAAAGGAAATGCATTCAATTCCCAAAAGATTATCTATATGCTGACCAGGATGTACAATACATATTTACTGCAGATAATTATTGATCTAATAGCCACCATTTTGAATTTTTAGTAGAATTTTCTTTTAAAAGAATTGTTCGTACTTTTTAAAAGTTGAAATAAAATGTTTTGATTTATGGTATTATTTCTGTCTCCCCCCCCCCTTTTTTTTTTCAATGAAATGCGTGAAAGGTATGTATTTTAAGTGCATGTAATATATGTATTTTAAATGTATGTCTTTTAAATGAAAGTTCTTCATTTTAAATGAAATGAGTGAAAGGTTTATATTTTAAATTAAATTAATGCAGTTTGAAAAATAGTAATGAGAGCAATATTTGATGATTTATCAACTGTGTGCAGTTAACATAAAAGTACTGAAATATTTTACAGCTGACTTGGATTTCTGGAAGAGCATTTTATGATAGAAGAATTCTTTATTTTCAGATTATTATTTGATACACCTTAAATAACACATTATACAGAAAAATGTAGAACCAGTTAAAGGGAAAATAACAGAAAAGTTTGGGAACTATTTAAATATCTTCCATTTCCTTCCTTTTTTTTAAATTTTGTACAATTTTCTATTACCTTATGATGGGCAAATCAACTTAATACTTTCTATTGGCTACTATCAATTTTAACAATTTCAATCTATTTTTAGTAAATAAATATGTTATTCTTTCTTTTTATTAGACCAATTTATACATTAATCAATTTACCTTCTTTTGCATTGATAGGGGATCCTTACGAAGTTATGAAAATGTTATAAATCACATCACAGCAACTTTTCTATGAAAATGATTTTATCTTTCATTTGTAAATTTAATTTTGCATATTATTTATCAATAACAATTTTATTTACATAATTGTAAATTTCTTCCCTAAAAATATATACTTGCAATCGATAATTGCTGTTATAAACATTTGTTTTTAGAGGTTCTGTATATATTGAGGCTAATCAAAGTAAAATAAAGTTAATCAATACAATTTTCATCAAAAATTTGTCTCCATATTTAAAATTCCATGCTCAATCAAAATCAAGATTTAAGATTTAAGATAACATGTATATTATAAAACAAAAACATGCTCATGAGTAACGATGACATCACAGTGACAATGATCTATGAAATTTGCCTTATTTTCTCTTTATTTGCAAATTTAATTACCTGTAAATTTTATGCCATCAAATATGAAAAAAATGTACTTTCAAATGCAATTTATCTGAAAACATTCTCTCAATTTACGTTTTTTTTTTTTTTTTACTAGTTTTAAAATAATTTTCAAGCACCAATTTTTTAAAAATTTACCTCTACCACATACTGCTCAATTAGAGAAGATTAACCCATTTGCACTTAAAACAATATAGTTATGGTGTTTGTTTCTGTCTAATATTTCATAATGAAATTAACACTTCAGCAAATAAATAAATAACAGAAATAAAACAGAAATTTACTGGACATGTAATTGAAATACACACTTAAGCACTGAAATAATCAGAATAAAAAGGCTGTTGTAGTTGTAAATCACAAAATTTTTGCTGCTTTCCTTGTATTAAGCTCTGGCATGTGGCTAATATGAAAGTATCCCTTTTAATAAATTTCAAAACTTTATTTGAATACATAATTTATATTTTTCACACAAAAATGCTTTTCATCAATGTTCTATTACCTCAAAACCCTGAGTTGGATCTTCTGGTTTTTATAAATAAGTATTTTAAAAATACATTTAATTTAATTAAAAAATATATATAAAAAAAATTATAGATAGTTAAACTGCGTATCTGTGAGTATATATATATGTGCATATATATAATATATATGTACAGTCAAACTCATTTAATATGATCCTCACTAAAACAAGGACACTGTTAAAATGAGCAATTTGCAAGTTAAGAACGGTTCATTATTTAAAATACATTAAGATTCTCATAATTTTTACAAGCTACAAAAGCAGGATCACAGCTAATACGAGCAAAATATCTGTTTATTTCAACATGAATTTTGGCGAAAAGTAAGGTCAAAGAGACCCCTTTCACATACGAAAATGCAAAGGAATCTTTTGAAGTTTGAAAGAAAGAAGGGAAAGATAAGAATGTTTCAAATACCACCTAGTAAGATTTACTAGTGAGCCATGGAAAGGTAGGGGTATAGAAGAAATTGTTTCTTTCTTTAAATCCTAACTCTGGGCCATATTAACACACTTTGTTATGTCTCTTTTAGCACTGTTAAAATAGAAAGGATATGTAAAATTAATAGCTTGACAGTTGTAGTGACTATTGCAATTTTATTAAACTTTTTACGGGGAAAAAGAAAGTGATCCATTACATTACTGTATGTTGTTCATGTCCTTTGGAATTACTAGTTCTTTAGAGGCTATTACTTCAGTACTGTGCTTTGTCTAAAGAAAAGACTTGTTTAAATGAAATGACACTCACAAAAAAAACACTAAATTTTTATGTTAACTTTTTGATATTAAGTTAATTTCAGCACTGAGTTAATTAGAGCAATTTCTATAATAATAGTCGAAGTCATGTGACTGTCATCAACAGTTCCGGGATGACTGCTTCACTTTTTATATGCCAAACGGCCATTTCGGTACTTTTATGTTAGTCGGTGCAAATGATAAACCGCCAACTATTTTTCCATCACCATCATTTCATTTAAAATACATAACTTTCCTTTAAAACACATAAATTTAGAATACATATATCAGATACATTTAAAACACATATCTTTCATTCACCCTATTTAAAATCCAATAAATAAAAAAAAAAATAAATAAAGGTATTTTTCCAGTATAGGTCCTTGGGGAGAAAAAAAATTGGCATCGTATTTTCCGGCAATTTATAACCTATTTCATATAGTACATAAGTAATTTTTTCCATATGCATACAATTTATTTAATCTTTAGAAGCCATTAATCTATTTTTATATAGGAACAGAAGAAATTTGGGCACAGATGTCATATACGTACCATATTGGCGCGATTTTTTTCTGACGCAAATGTCATATACGCAATGGGTGCTTAACTGACGCCAAAGAGTTGATATTTTGCTTGATATGATAACCCGCATGTTGTTGTTTATGCTGTTGATGTTTTTGTGCCAATATGGTGCGTATATGACATCTGTGTCGTAATTGGTACATAAACAAATATTGTACATATATGTATAGATAAAATGTTTATATGCAAATAAATAGATATAAACAAAAATTAAAGTTCACCACGTTTGTTTTCATAGCTATTTATATATTTTGTCAACGTATTTCACATTCTGAAGCCCAAATTGCACCAAGCTTTAAAAAAAAAATGCCAAGATCCCTATAGAGGAAAAGTACTTAAATAAATAACTAATCATAGTAATAATAACATACACTAAAATATTTCATTTCAACATCAAAGTATTGTTTCTAATTTACATTCCAATAAATATATATTCTAAGATAACTTCAATTAAAATTATGTTGACAGCTTACTATCTCACTTCAAAATGTAAACAAACATAAGAGATTCATTCATCATGAACGGTAAAAAATATTAAACCATATGAAGGTAATCATTCACAAAGCAGGTTCTACAACAATGAATAAACAATATTCTTATGATGTCATAGTAGGTAACGTTAGTTTACAATTTTCATCCACAAGGGTTTTATTTTTCTAATTTGCTTAGTTACGTTACTTTACTGTCATATTTATGAAATCAGAAATAAAATTTATAAAAACAAAAGCATCTATATTCATTATTTAATTATTAAATAATGAAAAAATGTTATAAATGCATGATTTGCAAAATTTAAATAAATTTATTAATACTAAAAAATAACATTGAAGTAACAGTATGTTTAAGTAAAATAAGTTTAATTTAGATAATTTATGAACAAATCTCAGTTTAAACATTTGAAATTTCACTCATATTTACAGCTACAGAAATTAAGCGGCATTTGTCAAAAAAGACGAAATACGCATAACAACAAAAAATGCATGAAATGTTATCAAGATCGCAAGGAAGTCTTGATTTCTCTATCAGAATCTTTGTATTTGGGGAAGGATTGAGCAAGTAAATTAATTTAAGAATGAAAGTAATATGATGTAATGCTTAGAATACATTTAAGGGAGACCAAACTGGTCGCCAAGGGCGGCTAGTTAATAATATTAATTACTTTAATTATATGTGTGTTTTTATGATTTTTATTAGCTTCACAGTATTACGAATAATGGTTAATATGAGGATTTTAATAATTTCCTTGTTTCTCATTTTAAAAGAGCTTCAAAATATACAGATAGATTGTTTAAACCAAGTTAAAATTTCTGAAGTTATATTTTAAATTCCATATACTTCAAGAGCGAGGTGGCTCTCATTTTTCAAAAATCAAAGTAGAACACAAAAATCATTAGTTCTTTGCAATTAAAAAGAATTTCCCGATTATAGTTTTTAAATTTAAAAATAATATAATAATAAAAACATATTTTGGAATACTATAAAATTCTCATTACTTCCACAGGGATCAATAGTGTTTTCCCTAAATGTTGGTTGTACTGCAAGCACCATGCTTCTGTAAAACCATTTTGACAATACTTTCTGACAGTATCAGGATTAAGACGAACCCATACACCATCATCATTACGAAGCTGGAAATAAAAATCAGAATAAGTCAGATTAGCAGAAATATAATGATAAGTTATATACTTGATTGACTGTCATAATCTCAAATAGAAAACTATTCAAACTTCATAATATAAAATTCAACTTTTTTTCCCTTCCAGATAGATATTCAACTACAACTTAGTCTTGTTTTCATACAAATAATATCCCACAGATTGAATAGCCATCTTATTGTTGATTTTATGGGCAGGGTAATGGAGGTAATTACTCCTCAAAAATCTTTGAAATTCAAAATGATCTGTAATCAAAACTAATGTTTGTTGAAACTGAATGGTAGTTATTAGAAATCTTTTACTTATAATGTCTTTATGTGAATTTGCCTCTTTGCATTCTAATATTACTTTTAATATTTAAATAATTCATAAATGTGTAATTTCCAATCATTAATTTTGAAATGCTGTAGATGGCGTAAACGGCCAAGTCGCAGGAAGCCATTTTCAATGAAAGATTTGGGATGTTTGGCTTTTAACTTGTGCGAACTTCAGATATCACTACTTTTTCTGGCCGAAACATTAAGGAGAACTTGGTGCTTTTTCTTTTTTACCGAAAACTTTTTGTTGGGATTTTATATTATTGGAGAACATGTATAAAGTTCCAATGAAAATTATATACGTAATTTAAAAAATCTGACAAATATATTGACAAAAATTTAAAATAAAAGGAATAATTTAAAAGCCTTATTCGGAAATTTTAGCATCCACAATTTAACATTTAAATCCATTAATCAAATGTGCCATTTTCTTTCAAGAAAAGGAAATTTGAAAATTGTCTGACTTGCCACAGAAAAGCATTTTGGAGCAAAATAAAATGTTTCATATTTTCCGAACGAATGAACCAAATTTAACCAAAAAGTATACAGCTACGTTTGGGTAGCTCAAGAATATGCCCACTGAATTTCAAGCTAATTGGATGCTTTATGTGGCAGTTATCGCGGAACAGACGGAAACCAAAAACTTTTCGTGTCCCCACAGTGAGCCTTCACTAACATTTTGGCAATAAACACTGTTTTACAACAGATCGCTTTATCAATGAAATCATAGTAATTCTTTCTCTGCAACGGATAGGATAAAATGTAAACAAACAGCAAGCAAAGCAGTACATTTCAGTCATAGATACAATTAAATTTAAAGGATTTACAGAATATATTTGCAATTCATTCCTAGAAACGCTATGTTGACATATTATTTATAAAACATATATAGTATTGTTTAATCAAGGTGACAACAATGACAAAAGTAGATTTTTCTAATTCATAATTTTAGTTCAGGGAAAGGGTCATTTTATCACTGAAAATATGTCAGACAAAAAAAATATATATATGTATCATAACCAATTAAAAAGTCTTAAAAGTTTTGCTCTAGACTGGTTAAATTTTCAAATTATGCAGTCAAAAATACTGCAGAATAAAGTATACTTTTTAACAATTTAACTAATTTTCAAAAGATAAGTCTTAATTTAAACACTATAACAAAGTCATGTGCAACCTGAAAAATTACCCCTCACAGACTATCAATCTGGAATCAGCCTCAAAATGCCTTAAAGCACATTAAAACATGCATGCAGTATTAAAATTTGCTAAAAATGATAATGCTATTATAAGAAAAAGAGTAGAATACTTAATATTACAACAGTATTACTTATATTTTTAAATTATTTTTAAGAGGTACTACTTGGGGAAAAAATCTAAGAAAACAACAGCTATTCATGAATTATTCCCATTATACTTGGAGAAATGAAAGAAATATCAAACTACTCATTCATGAAACACAATAAAGATCAATTTGCTACAAGCTTGCTTAAAATATGTCTTAAAAATTTCATATTTTCCCAAAAGAAACATTTGTGCACATTAGATCATTAAGGCAGTAGGCAAAAATGTTAAATGTATGTTTTATATTATGAAGGAATTTTAAAGAATGAATTACCTCATCAATAAAAGTAACAGTATCATTGATATGGACAGTACCAATCTGTTCACTTTGCAAAGATGGATGACTTCGAACTCTTAAACCAGCACTAAATTTTACAGCAAACTTTCTAACCTACGGAAATAGGCTAGGTAAATATTAAGCAGAAAATTTGACAATAATAAAAAATTACTGAAATTTCTTTTAAGATAACTAAATTACAATGGCAATACAAAATTATACTTATGGGCAAAACATAATAAAACAATAAAACTTTTAGAACTATAAATTAACAACTAACACGGCTAGGTTGATGAGATGCTTTTGGCGTTACTTGCTTTGTAGGTATCAATAAACCTTGTGGAGGTTCTTTGACTTCAACAGACCTTTGCTGGGAACCACCTTAAAAAAACATACATGACACACTTAAATTACATATTTTAAATCAAAATAACTCATTTATTTATTTATTAAGAAAAAAGAAGGAAAACATTTACAAAAATTTTACTACTAGGAGAGATACTGCTTTTTGAAACTAAAATAGATAAAATGCTTTATTTTAATATTTTATTTTATTTTTAGAAAACAATTAACTTTATATTAATGTAGGATTTATAATATGCCAGTTTTCTAAATAAAGTGTGTCCCAAAAATATAGACAAGGATCAAAAATGACATCCCAAGCTAAAATACCTTTCATGAATTTTCAGAAATGATTCAGATACATTTTTTTAATTGATTTATTCAGATTTATTGTAAAAAGAATTAGAAAATACGTAAAAACTAAGAAATTTTAAAAAAAGTAATATCGCCTGTCCCATAAATATAGACATGGTCTTTCTTTACTTAGAAATATTATTAGTAAAATATTTTTTTCAGCAGACGATTATTTATTCACATTTCTTGAATGTATGTATCGTCGTCTGCTGTTCTGACTTTTATTGGTTTGGAATAATTTTTTGGCTTGCTTTCAGCTGACTAATCGACCTTTTTATAAATTGGACAAAATATCCACAGGTAAAGAGATTTTGAATGAGGAGAACATCAAGGTTTTCGATTTAAAACTTAAAGGCAAAAATCCGAAAGAGATATCCAAAATTTTAAAGAGATCTTTAAAAAGTGTTGACAGAATTTTGAACAATGGTGACAAGTGGTAGTAAGAAAAGACATTGTCGACAAAGAATTACATCCATGAGCGATAACAGAACCAATGTAAACAGGGAATCTAGAAAAAATATTTCATTGTGAAAAATTGCATCCAAATTTGGAGTGTCAAAAAATACCATTCATAGAAAAATACTGGAAACTAAACGAATAACTTTCAAGAAAGTTTTGAAGAAATTATCTCAAGAAAACACCATAAAACTGTACATTTAAACTGGAGTAATAAAATGATGTGTTATGGTTATAAATGGCTGTCAACAATATTTAGTGACGAGAAAAAGTGGAACTTCGTTGGACCAGATAGATATAAATTTTACTGGTATGATTTAAGAAGCAAACCAAGAAGTTTTTTCAATAGACAGGAAGGTGAAGGATCAGTGATGACTTGGGGTTGTTTTAGATTTGATGCACAAACATTTTTGGCATTTTGTAGCAAGAAAATGAACTCCCATGACTATCAGCAAATCTTAGAGGAGTATTTTATTCCACTACAGGATATGCTGGGAGGACCAAGCTGTGTATTTGAACAAGACAGGACACCTATTCATGTGTCTAACTCGACAAAGATGTGGTTTAATATAAGTAATATCAATGTCATGGACTGGCCATCGCTTAGTCTGGATTTAAATGCCATGGAGAACGCGTGGAGACATCTAGCACGAAAAGTATATGAAAATGGACATCAATATTCTTCAATCAAAGACCTTACAAGAGAAATAGAGCAAGCATGGTATGAACAGTCCCCAGAGGTAATGCAAAACTTAGTACTTTCGATGGAAAACCATATATTTGAAGTGATTAACCTCTTGGGGACGAACCTTATTTAATCTGAGCATTTTCCTGATTCAATTAGGCAAAAATGTCTGATTTGAAAAACCGCTGATAAAATATTAAAAATTCTGTAAAAGACACTCATCTCGAAGAGGTTAAAAGTAATAAAAACACTATTAAATACTAACATATGTAGCTGTGTTCCTCAACTTTAAACAATCCATAAAACAAACATTGTTTATAATTATGGTACACACTATTTTCTGTTTTTCTAAATAAATTTAGCATTTGTTGTGTTTTCTAATACAAATTAATCCTAACTTGTGGTTCATGTAGTGTTTGTAATTAGATATAAAAAAAATGTCATTCAATTCTTATTTTTACTGTGAAATGTATTTTATGGTTTTGTCTATATTTTTGGGACACATTGTACTAGGATTTAGAAACTGTTACAACTATATAGATCGACCATACATTAAACTAGTAAATCTGCAGATCAAGAGCCTCAACGTCATCTCTGCAACTTATTGTTTTTAGCAAACTTTGCGTAATATTAATCTTTCTACAAAAACAAAATTTAAACTTTTTAAATTACACAAACATTTATAAAAGGAAAAAATATATATTTCGATGGTTTCAGACATTAGAAGCGTTAAATTAAACACGTTGTTATGTAATGATATTCTGAAATTCTCACCAGCTACATATTCTAGTAATTTTTATATAATAAAGCAAATTTCTTCAGGGGGTCGACCCCATGAACCCCCGTTGTGTAATTTATTTTGCATTTGTAATTTTCTATTGATTGAGTTAATGATTATCCTATATCTTAGATTCCTTTTTACACTGCGATTTATAAGGATAAGCAACAATTTGGTCAAGCATTTTACGTTATCCTAATATCCATGCAGCAGCATTTACTTGCCTGCTAACCACAAACACCTGTATCTAATGGATAAAGAACTTTTGGAAATGTAAACTGAGACATCTAATTTAGAAATCTAATACCTTTATAATTTTTGTTTCCAAAAAATAATTTTGATTACCATTCTGCAATATTTATATCTAAGATCTAATCTAAATATTTAAAAATGTACTCGATAGCATTAACTTACTAAAATCACCCTAAAGTAGGGGGACTTCTAAACCTAACGGTTAATAATTCATCATCGTGTCCACTTCCAATTGACTAAATAGATAAACGTGATTTGGCGCCGTTAAGTATTTTTTGTGATAGCCTTTTAATAGTATCCACATTTAATTTAAAATCGTGATGTTACAAACACCGTTGAAATTTGACGCACACCTGTGTTCAGGTCAAATTACGAAAGGTTAACTAACCTTTTATTTCCCTTAGCCGGGCATTTTGTTTCATTTTTTGTAATAGGGATTATTTTAATAATTTAATTTATTTTACACTCTACAAGCTGTTACACGGGACGTTGTTCACGTAGCATTAAAATAGAGATAAATGCATTAAATAAAACATTTCACCCCCCACCAGACATGGCAAGTCTCAGGCTTTTTGCACAACACTATTATCGTGTAAATGTTTCAATTAAATAAAGTAACATTTTTTGTATTAAAATACTGGTATCCAGAACGCCGGAGGCTTGGCAGCTCTGTTCCTCTTAATAGAAACATACATAAATAACCAACACTTTATCACATTTTATAGGAGACAATACGGAATTTCTTATTTGTATGGCCTTACATATACCTCAGTCATAAAAATGTAAAATTTTGTGCCAATTAATATACATAATTGCGAAAATGAAATCGCAACCAATGAGAAAAGGAAGGCTAAGTAAAATCGTGTAAATCGAGGAATCTTTCTTCGTAGTGTTGGGAAAATACCACTACAAAAATTATTTTAGGTGGTATTTGGTGTGAAACGTTTATATGTATTCATTCCTGTCCTATTTATCTTTTTTATTATTTGTAATTTGCTTATTCCATTTTCCTTTTGCACGTGAAAATCTTACAAATTAAAATTAACTCTTTGGGAGAAATTGTTATTCCTTTTTTTTTTGGCAACAATAAAGTTTATAAAGTTTAATAGAATAATGTCAGTTTATTCTGTATGAAAATAACGAACTTTTTCTTTTATAATCAAAATAGTTGAATACATAAATAAAAATATTATTCTATATAGTATATAAATACTATTTTCATTTCTGTGTTTAAATCAATCTATATGCAAATATCTATACAAAGGCATTCATTAATTCATTCCTTTTAACTTTGATTTGACTTTAAAAACCATACATACTTTCACATTTAGGATATTTTTAGATGAGATATAGTTGCTACGCAACGGTTAAAAAAAAAAAAAGAAATATAAGTAAATTCATAAAATAAAATGTTTTATATTATTCGAACACATGTATAAAATTCCATCATAAGTTATACACCTAATTTAAAAGCTCTGACAAATATTTTGACAAAATTGCAAACTAAAAGGAATAATTTAATACTCTTATTTAAAAATTTCAGCATCCAAAATTTACCATTTAAATCTATTATTCATATGAGCGATTTCTTTCAAGAAATGAGAATTTGAAAATCGTCTGACTTCCCATAGAAAAGCATTATGTCACAAAATAAAATGTTCTATATATTCCGAACGAATGAACCAAATTTAACCCAGCTAATCGGATGCTTTTTACGGTAGTTATCATGGGACAGACAGACTAACTAACTAACTAACAAACAAACAAACAGATGGAAACCAAAAAATTTCGGGTCTCCACAGTAAGCCTTCACTGACGTTTCGGCAATTAATAAAAGTTTATGTAAAATGTAAATTCTTAAAATAAGAAAAACTAAAAAGTAATTAATACCAATTTCAAAGCCATCAATAATCACTCTCAGTAAGTACCAGCCAGTAGAACCAGGAGTCCAGTTGGCAGTATATGTTCCATCATTATTGGTTCGAACTAACATATTTTCAATCAATCTCTTTTTAGCAGGAGACACATATCTCAATTCTTCAAAAGAATAGTTTTCATATTCCTTAAAATGTTGAAAAATACAGTTTTATCAATTTTAAAAATCAATACAGGTACAAAACGAATTAATAATGTTAACATAATAGTGCATGAAATTGTTCTTCAGTAGTGAAAAAAGAACAAAAAAATGACAGGTCTGAATTATTAGAGACAAAATAAAATATTTTTTCCAAGTCAATGCAAATTCTAACAATGATAGTTTACACAAACTTGAAATTAAGAGCCCTGAATTGTGTGATCAACTTTTTAAAAAATTCTGCTATGGATAGGGTTAAGTAACTTTTTGGTTTCAGGTTCTTGTGGTATAGATGACTTTTTTTTTTTTTTTAATGCAGAATATTTTCAGATGAAAAAACAATATATTTGAATATTAGTAACATTAATGAATATATTCATTTTGCTTCTTAAAAAAATACATTTGATATCCTTTTTTGCATTAAAATTTGATGTTAATTTCCCTTCATTTTGCATCTGGGTTAAAGTGCTTCAGTTTCAGATCAGGCAGTATGTAAGGACTAAACTTGTTTTGCCAAATATGGGTTGTTTTGTGGACTAATATCAAATGAAATTTTTGGGTTCTAATAAGAACTAAGTAGGACTCTATTCAGAATTTCTACAAATATTGCTCTCCAAATATTAATCTTGTCCCTATTGAAATACATTAAATGAGAAAATATTTAAAATGCACAAAAATATTGCAAATTTACAATGCAAGAAATGAATAATCTTATAGGCTATAAAAATTTTCTTCATGAGAACCAGAGTGGGCCGACTATGACACATTTTTGTGAAAAATTAGTTTGAAGTGTCAAGGTATTGTATATCATGCCATATGTTGTCTGTATAATGCATTTTATTAATTTTGAAACTATTCAAAAGATAGAACCAGTTTAACAAATGGCCCAACGTAACTTAGGTATCAAATTGACAGTGCAAGAGTGGATCAAGTGACTTATTCTACTTTGACATTGCCAACTTAATCACCATATATTTGCTGAAGAAACATGTTCTAATCTGGAACAGGCAGAACTGGACTAAAAGAGTCTGAGAAAAATCTTGCACAAATTTTGGAAAGCATTCTTGAAATCACAGCTGGTATGGTTGGTCCACTACTCTGGTTCCCGACGCCTCATACATATATTGCATTTTTAATATATTTAGAAAAATACAACAAAAATGCTGAAGGAAATAAACACTCATGCCATGATATTTAATAGAATCATTCAGATACACTTACTTTCATAACAGTAATAGCATAATAAAACATTTTGTCCTTTACAGATATTTCATAGGGTGTATCTAAATTGGGAGGATGATGTCCACCAAATGTCAAAGATCCTGTTTCAGGTTTGCTCACTCTAGCTAATTTTCTGCTGGGATCTTCTGCATCTTTGTCATATGTGTTCATGGGAACTGCTAGAACTTCTACCTAATCGTAAGAATTTAACATTATAATCATACTTAACAATAATTTTTAAACATATGGAAATTCTAGATTTTAACTGCACAACAATGAAATTTATTCTATCAGACACTTATATTTAACAATTATTCTACTGAATCATTCTAAAGATCATCATAAAGGACATTTAGATCTTTTATTTTATTATTATTTTTAAATAAAGCACTAAATCACATAACCATACATATCAATATCCTTACAGTCACATACATTATGAAGTATAACATAAGAAAAATTAAATTTACAATTAATGCAATAGGTGCACAGGCTGAAAAGGGGCAACAGTAATAATGAAGATTTTTTTATTTGACTGCATTAAACAGCAAGAGAAGAGCCATGAAAATAGAAAAATGAATGCATTTTTCCATCCATGTTTTAAAAAATCTTTTAAATTTATGACACATTTCAATATATATATGTAATTTACCAGGTTGTTACTTCACACAGTGTATTACGTCAACATCACTATTCGAAAGTTATAGAATGAAGTCGTTTTCACAGTCTTCAGTCGAGCAGAAGAAAATATGATATGAAACAACTGTGAATTTTCCAGTAAGGAAGCAGTCCAAGTTAGCTGAAACAAGTTCATTTAGTCAAAACTAAGGGATGCACCAAATATTAGGTATCTATTCGGCCTTACTACTAAATATTTGGTTAGGCTGAATATAAAACTATTTAGTCTGCCGAATATTCGGTTTGGCCAGATAGTTCAACATTCGACCAAATCAAATATTTTAAAAACATTTTTAAAAAATATTTTTAGAAACCTTAAAATAACTTCTACTTTTAACTGTCAATTAATAAAGATATTCAGAATAATTAGAAATAGAATTATATTTAAATAAAAGAGAATGCTTTTACATTATTTACTTTCTATTTGAAAAGTATCACTTAAGAAAATTAACCAATAATGACGATTTTCATAGGCATTAATGATGTACAAATGTAAGTTCCTGAATTAATATTGTCTAGTAAATAAGCTGTTTCTTGCTTTTTCACAAACAGAATGTTTTTAAACAAAATAGAAAAAACTTTCAGGGGTGATAATGGACATCAAGACAATTCTTGTCCAACAAACCAGAATCACAATCCACTTATTCAGTTAAAAATACCATGCATCTCACTCCAGATCAAACTCGCATTTTTGTTTGTTACTTTAACAATAATGAAAATAATGTAAATATATTTTCAAGTGAGCTACTTTGATTTCTGCAAAATATAATGACATGGCGAGAAGTGTCGGAAATTGCCATCATTTATATCTAAGCAACACTGAGCTAGATATTCCTTTATTCAGAATGCCACCTAAAACTACTGTTATGATACTACTATGGTGAAATGACCTAAAACTTTCTACACCCCTTTTAATGCCCTTGGGAGTTGAATTTCAAAAAATCCTTTCTTAGCAGATCTCTACTAAATGTTGTGGATATATATGCAGGAGTTCAAGTTTCCAGCTTCAATAATTAAAGCTATTCTTCAGCAGTTATCATATAATTAGTGGGACAATATTTCATAATTAGGTCCATAGCCAAGGTTAGCATCAAAGATGAGGGAACAAATCATCATATAGGATATTATTAAATGGTTACCACACGCACATAAAAAAGCAACTCATTGAAATACACCAATCGGCTCCATAATCTGGTTCAACAAATAGAGATTACACCTGATGCAAAGCTGCCTATAAAAGGCCTTTAATAAGCAGCTTTGGCATGGTATACAAACACTTTTAATATATCACTGACTGACTAAATTTTTCTCTCTCACAAAATAAAATTTTGTATCTATATATTTCCCTTTAATTTTTTCTACACTGTTTTTAGAAAGAGATATTGCATTTTGATTGTCACAAAATACATCAAGTTTATTTAAGTTTAAATTAAAATATGAAAGGCAATCTCTTATGCTCAAAATCCCACAAATTATTTAAAAGAATAGGACAAGACCACATATTCAGCCTCCATACTAGACAAGGCAATGCATTTACAATTACCAGAATTCCATATTATATCCAACAAACACAAGACCTGTAAGCGCTTCTTGTAAACATTATGGCGAAAGAGACCTGGGGCCATTTGTATACAGCCACTGTTGTATTTTAAATGATGCGTTACTACATCTGGTAACCACCATCGAAGGGGAAAGTAATGCCAATGCCCAGTGGCCACTGAAGGAAAGATTTCGGCCAGTATTTTAAACTCTAGCATCATATAGAAAGACAGGGCCTCTGTCATATATTTGATTGGTTGGTTGTAAGAGATAAAAGAATTCTTTTTCTTCACTCTTTTTTACATAATTTTTGTTATTTAAAACCTGTCATTAGATGAAAGTTTTAAATATGGTGAGATATTTATATTTTATGCCCTAAAATATAAATTAAAAACATTTTTTAATGCATTTTTCATAAATTACAAGTAAAATATTCTTGACGTTAAAATGTACCTCGATATACATGTACATACATAGTTGTTTTTTTATAAGAACACTAGAATCAAAATGTTATTTTTAAATCATACAATTTTTAATTGCAAAGAAAATTGGATACAAAATTTATAGAAAACGTACCCAAATGTGCATATGAATGCAAGGTTGGCTTAATTTTGCCCAACCCGATAAAACCTGTGAAAAAACTCAAGTGGGTTTTTTCAAAATCTATTTTTAAAATTATATAACTAATAAAATATAACTATATTATACATTTATATAACTAATAATCAGGGTTGGTAAAAAACCCGTTTTTTTTTTTTTGTTTAAACCGGTTTTTTTAGATATATTTTCCTATTGCATATACATGCATATTTATTGAAAAAAATAAACATTGTTGGATATATAAGTAATATAACTTCACTTAAAAATAATTTAAATTAAATAATTACCATCAATTATGTAGAAAATTGAAATGATTTAAAATTTAAACATTTTTAGTAAAAGCTATGTCTTATGATCCATTAATAAAATGCTCTACATAGTGAAACATTGATACCTTGAAAATCTTAATAAACAATCTTTTGATTACTAGTACTATAAATAAATATATGGTGTAGTTTCATAAATATAATATATTTTCCCATGCCTATTAAAAATAATTTCTTTGAAAAATTTGCAATCTGAAATATCTGATTTTTCTGTTAGAACAAGAACACTACATGAACAATTATTATCTTTTATTGAAAGTAAAGCTTTTTATAAAGAATTTCTGGAATGTTTTTATTTAGCAGTAGAGTCTTTACATGTTTCAAGAGGTATTGTATATTGTCATTTGACGCTTCTCCTCTAAAACTGCCAGATAAAAAAAAAAAAAAAAGGCAACAGTAAAATAAACCGAAAAGAAATACCTATTTACCAGCTTTTTATACTACTAAAAACATTGATCTTAAAATGGAAAGCAGATTTATAAAAATTGTCATGCACTAAAACATTTAAACAGCCATCAGACTTAATACACAGGCTTTCTTTCTAAGATATGTTATAATATGTATTACTTTTAAATGTCTAAACTAAAAATTAATAATATATCTCTTTAGTCATTTTTATGAGACATTTTTCTATTATGCCTCAAGCGAGCCTTATCTCGATTTCCCCCCATTTTTTTGTCAGATCGAAATAGTGGATTTGATTATGCAATAGATGATTTAAATATATCTTATTGCATATTTTAGTTAAAAGTAAACAGGTGCTTCGTTAGCACCCAATTTTTCAATGTCCTCTTATTCGACTTTATATCTTGAGTTTCTTTTTCATTCTTAAGGCTGGTCTCAAATCCAAAAGGGCAACTTTATGACATAAGTTTTAATTTATTTTTGTTCGGAAATGTATGAAACTAGCAGATGCTGTTGTTCAGAAACTATGTAATCGAACTGTGTTTTCCGTTTTTTTTTTTTTTTTTTTTTTTTTTTTTTTTTGGCAAACCAATAGATTTTTCAGAAAATATTGTCAAAGTGGGTGTTTTGAACCGAATTTCCACGTGAAAGAAGAATAATCACTCAAGGAAGGTTAAAAAACATATTTGTCACATGATCAAAATTGCTTATAACGCAACAGGTAATTTATTTATCAAAAATTGAAAAACACAGTTCGATTCCAAATCGCTCCCATAGTCAGGCCTTCCAATTTTATACCTTTCTGTTAAAAAATGAACTTGTAAATTTGTCACAGCATTTTGCGCTTGTTGAGTAGAGTAGTTGAGAACAGCCTTAAAAGATAATCTCCCCAATCAAGAAAATTTTCTTTTACAGCTTGAATGAAATCTTAATGGTCATTTTATGTTATTAATTGTAAATAATCTGTGTTTTCTCAAAGGAAAATATTTTATTCAAAATATTGAATATTTTTAATCTATTTTATCTTTGCTAAATTCACATGTTTTAAATTTTCTCTTTAGAGCTTCAGATATGTTCGTCACATGCAATTTGCATTCGACATGCATACAAATATAACCTAGACTCACTATGTCTCACTGTGACATAGCGAGGGATAAGATGTTAAAAGTAGAAATTATTTATATCCAATAATTTGAAGCACATAAATTACAAAAATGAGAAAATATTATATTAGATTTTTTCTAAAAAAGCCGTTGTTTAACCAATTTATTTGAACCGTGCTAACCCTGCTGGTAGCAGAATAAAATCATAACCCAAAACCCCAATCCCAAATGAAGGAATGCAAGAAAAACAAAGTCTTACTAAACCAAATACCCATACAGCAAAGAAACTTCACAGCCAATCATTCATTAGCATACAGAACAAAGGTGAGAACAAAGGTGAACAACCAATGGTGAGAATTACTTATGATTATGTCATCATTGAGGCATAATGTAATCCTTAGTAAATCTTAACTATCAAGCAATCTAAGTAGTAAAAGTGTATTTTTAGCTCAAATATGCCATTTTGGCTATTTTTAAAAATAAAAGGCTTAAAAAAAGAAGAAAGAAAACTAACTACTTGTTTTTTTTCTAGTCTGCTATGTAGATTTAAAGCTTATAAGAAAAGTTTGATTGATTAAAAATCTTCGTCACTTTACAAATTTATTAATTCATCATTTTTCTAAAGCTTTGTTTATAGCTTCTCCATAACTTGGATTTTGCATTTTTCAATAATGTGTAAAAATAAATGAAAACATTAGGGAAAAAAGAGAAAAAAACCAGACGGAAAAAACCAGCATGGTTTTTCTAAAAAAACCATTTGGTTTAAACCAAACAACCCTGCTAATAATAAACATATTTATTTAAACCAACCATAATACATAAACATTATATCATGGATGTAGCATTTTTAGAAACACAGGTGAGGCCCAAATTGCTCTGCATAACAAAAAAATTTAAAAATAATTATCTCATTGAAAACACATTGAATAATATTATTTGAAAAGGCATGATATTAAGTAACAAATTGAATGAATGTTCGTCTTGTTAGGAAACTTTTCTAGCTAGACGTGATCAGTAAATAAGAAAACTGACAAGACAAGTTCAACAAAAGATAAATTTGTGTAAGTAGGTCAGAAAGAAAAGTGGAAAGGCTTCATTGGTGGAAGAAGTCAACTAGAGATGCAAGATTATATGTTTTCTTATAAGTGTACAACTTACAAGAAAAAGTACAACTGGCATCACTAGCTTCCAGGCTTTCTATAGCTTTCTCCAGATTTTCCTTCTTTCTGTACATTGTATGTTTAAACCATTTCCATATGACGATTTCTTCCAGTTTTACCCAACATATCAGACTTTTTAAAATATTTCTGAGTATCTTATCAGTTTACTTTTTTCAAATTTACTTCAAAATTTTCACTTTTTGATTCAAAAACCTCAATCAACATGATTTTTGCCCCACAGTGGCACAGTATTCACTCAAATGATGAAGGAAACTAAGACTGATATTTATCTTATTGTCTCATATCTAAACTTGACAGTATTGTAAGCCAAAATCATCTTTGCATTATAAAGTTTTCATTTAGTATGCTTAACTAATGTATTATTTTTGTTATCATTGTTGCATAAATACCTTACAAACTAAATACAAACTCTAGCAATAAATAAAAATGAAGATAATTATGTGACAAACTACACTCACTAAAATATGCTAATTGGCTGTGAAGCTTTAAATACATAGAGAAATCTATACGCAAAAGAACATCAAATTCACCTTAAAATATTAATTAAATGCTATTTAACATTTATATGTTAATTAAAATGTTAATTGCTTTTCTTACACCTATTTTAGTAATAATAACTATGAATCATTAGCTCACAGGCTATCAAAGCCTGAGAGCTAATGTGCCCGCAGGTTCTGTATGTATGTACGTAACACAATAACTCTTGGCTGAAAGATCAGATTTGCTTCAAATTTTAGATATAGATTCATTCTAATGAAGTGCTTCCCTGATTAGTTTTGGGGGTTCATTGGAAAAGTAATGGGGGGGGGGGATGGAGGTCTAATCCTACCGTTTAATTTAGACAAATGAGTATTTCATACAGAATTATCCAATTTGCTTCAAATTTGATATGCTAGTTTATTCTGATAAGGAGCTTCCCAGATTAGATTTGAAGGTTCATTGGTTAAGTATAAAAGGGGGAAATGGGAGAGCTAATTCTCCCTCCCCTTCTAATAAAATATTTTAAACACTTAAAAGTAGAAAATAAAGTATAAATAAAAAATATAGAATGATATATTTAAAATAAGATTCTTTTATCAATTAATAGCTCAATATTAATAAATACAATTATACATTAAGAAAATATTTAAAAATCCTCATTGGACTGTTCAAATGATACTTTTTCTCACTGTTGCCATATCTTAAAAAAGAAACAGAGCAAAAATTATAATTCTTTTAATAAAGTCAAACCAGAGATTTTTCCATAATTGGGACTCACACCAAACTAACATAGTTTAATGGAAATTTCTTGTTACAACATGAATTGCAGTCATTTACATTAGGCATGATTTTTAAAATAAACATTGAATGCTTATAAAAGAGGTTTTATTAAAAACTATTTTTACTTTTATACTTATTTCTGATTTCTTTTTAAATGATTTATGGGTGTGAATGCACAGAACTGCATTATTGTAATCTTCATATTTTTTGGATATTACATTTTTATTTATTTTATCCAGAAAGACACCAAAGTTAACATGGCAAAGTGTCCGGGTGAGACACTTTTGAGGAGGGGATTTGCCTGTATTTAAATATAGCTGCCATTGTATTTAAATATAGTATTGAGATTTTCTTACATTTTGGGTTTCAGGCTAGGTTTGGGCTAATTAAAATGTTGCGGTTTGAGTTGACAAAAATAGTTTTTGCTAATTCAGACTAATGAAAACATTTATGATATAAAAATTTGCTAATTCACACTGATGAAAACATTTATGATGTAAAAAATATCTCCAATATTATAGAAATTAAAGCAAAGATAACAAATAGATAACATGAGAAAACTAGATGTTGGGGGCCATCGTAATACTTACCCATCATGGATATACATAATATAAAATATGAACATAAAACATGCGATACATGCTAAGCATTGTATCATGTTACTTTTATTCATAATTCAATTTACCTGGACTCCCTTAAATGTAATTAATATAATCCCTTAAGCTAATATTACTTTTTTTTGCATTAAAATATCTCAATTTGTTGATTTTCTGTAAGCAAGTAAACACTATCGGTTTACAATGGAAGTCTATGGGAATTTGGCAAAATATTAGAGATACTGCCAATTTTGAATCACTTTTGGGGGCTAATTTTGGTCGCCAAATTTGGCAATATACTGCCAAGTTGGTGACAAACTTGGCAGCATTTGGCGACAGAATAGGGTTACCCCTATGGTAACCCCCCTTAGAGGTATGGTGATGCATTAAATGCTTGACATTTATGAAAAGCCATTATTGGCATTTAATCTTATAATTTGGCGATAGTTTTTCGGTCGGCAGGATAATCGAGTAGTACTGAATTGCATAAAAGAAACATCCTTAGAACTCGAAAAACTATAATCAAATTAACTAACAGTTTACTGCGTCGAATTAAGCGTCCCATTTCCAATTAAAATACAGTTTACTGTGTCGGATTAAGCGTCTCATTTCCAATTAAAATACAGTTTACTGCGTCGGATTAAGCGTCTCATTTCCAATTAAAATATATCTTTGAATTGAAATTTGAATGAAATACAAGGTCATGAAAAATCAAAGAATGTGAAAAATAGGATTACAAATATCTCGGCAACTAATTATCCGATCGAGTTCATTCATGATGCAAAGTTTATGTTTTGTTATTGTCCTTTATATTCACTCCTTCAAATAAACAATTTTGAAAATTTTTGTATAACTTTTATCAGAACGAATATTTTGAGAGTCCAAAAAAAATAGTTCCGGATAATCGAGGTTATTGATATTCAATAGACTTCTTCCCATTATTACTTCCCTAGTACACACCGAATTTCAAGTCTCTATCTTAATTTGTTCGGGAGATAGAACGTTTACAAACAAACACACACACACACTCCCAAACGGACGGCAAAATGTTTTTCTAAAAATATGTTTTACGGAATCTCCAGTGTCTAAAATGTGTAAATACGTCAAAAAAAAAATAATAATAATTCGATTTTTAAAACGATTACAAGACTTACCCTATACTACATATGATGGATAAGTAAAAATTGGAAAATAAAAATACCTTTAAAGAAGGAGCCTGTACAATTTTCCCATACTGATCTTTAGTTATAACAGTGATGATAGCAGGCCAACCACATTTCAATTCTTCTTGACTACACAGTAGTTCACACTGTTTTGGATCCACATAGGATTCAGGTTGAAGCCATCTAAAGCAAGTAAAAAAAAAAAAAATAAATAATAATAATAATAACAACAAGAAAACTTTTGAAAATGAATGATTAAAACTTTGCAAAAGCAATAATTTAAAATTGATCAAGAAACACTGCAATTCAATTGATTTAAGAAACTGCAATAATGTCTGAATATATCTAAATGTGAATTTCATAAAAAAAAAAAAAAAAAAAAAAAAGCAAGATAACAAAACAAATATCATTTGCAGTTTTTTTTTTTTTTTGCACTATTTGCATCTACAAGGGGGACCACCAAACATGGTGCACACCGATTTTGATGATTTAAAAATACAGTGGAGCAACGCTTATACGTTTCTCGTTTATACGTTTTTATCATTTATACATTTTTTTTTAATGGTCCCGGCAAAATCCAATGGATATTAACGTTAAATAATTTCATTTATGCATTTTTTCTTAAATCGCAGATTTCATTTATACATTTTTTTCAACAATTCAAGAAGACAGAAAATGCGCATTTAAACCTTAGATTCCCAACTCCCGATTGTCCAGTCTTACAAAGGCACGTGACCTTAACCAACACCTGCCCAGTTGAACAAAAGCCTTACCCTAAGGAATGTGAACATCTCACTTTCTATAGATAAGGGTTATTGTTGTACTCTCCCCAGGTCCCTCAGGGCAAGTTCTTTTTACGGCAGCTTCAGTGTCTGGATTTGTATCGTTCACTAGCGATTCACAATGACTACGCATAATAGAAAATTTCTGTTGTTAAAGGAAAAAATGTGCATTTTTAAAAAAGTGGATGAAAACCAACATTTAAAAGAGTGGATCTTGCCAAAGAATTAGGTTTACCAGTTTCAACTTTAAATACGCTAATTTATAAGCTTAAAGATCATCGAGGAAAGCCATCATCAAAGTGGCTGTAGTGCTTCAAAAAAACTTTGAGTCCAAAACGGAAAATTTGCTGATGTTGAAAAATTGATTTTACAGTGGTTTAATCAGTGTCGTAGTGTAAAAATTCCCATCAGTGGTCCTTTGCTTATGGAGGAAGCACGAGAAATTTCGAAGAAGCTGAATGTGGAATGCAATGCATCATTTTCTTCAGGATGACTTCACAAGTTTAAATTAAGACATGACATAACAGGCAAAACTGTAAGTAGAGAGCCTGGAAATGTTGATTGCTAAACAGTGGATGATGGGATTCAAAACCTCATTAGCAGTGATTTGAATGATAATGTTAAAATGGCATTTTTAACTGTGAACAATGAACTTTTTTCTGTGCATTCCAAAAATTCCATACAACAATTTCCAAAATTCCGTATAACAAAATATTTTATACATGGTGAATGAATGTGTATAGTAGTAAGTTGTAAATTATATCTGGAATAGGAAGTTTAGTATTACATACTTCTTGTATTTCATGTATTTTAATTTATCACTGATTTTTTTATTGTTGGTAATTACGGAAATGTTCATACTTTTGTGAATTTCGTTTATACGTTTTTTCATTTATACTTTTTTTTTCTTGGTCTCTTGAAAAACGTATAAACGGTGCTTCACTGTATGTTGCACAGGTCATACCAATAACTTCTGGTGAAAGGTTTTATTCAATTGGGCCTTAGTTTTTGAGAAATCACCATATGTTTCAAATACTCATTAGTTTGAACTTCTGAACATGGTCTCTGCAGCATCGAGGAATCATGTTCACTTGCAGGCTAGAAGATGAGGGTTCTGTTCTAACTTGTGATCTTTTTTCTTTTTTAATTACCTTTATATTCTTGCACATGTTACAATTTTTAAGCAGAAATATGAATTGCTGCAGTTTTGATACACACAAATACAGAATAAAAGTAAAAACGGCCAGTTACATATGAAATCCTCAAAATATTAAATAGCAGTGTTATTGCCAATCAGTAGGGATTACAGCATTAAATAATTCAAATTTTAAAAAAAAGTTTTCAATCTTTTACTGATTTCTTTATTCAGTGTGTATAAATTCAAAAGCTAATAAAAAAATAAAACTAGTCGTTGGGGGCCACCGTAATACTTACCCATCATGGATATACATAATATAAAATATGAAAATAAAACATGTTATACATGCTAAGCATTGTATCATGTTACTTTATTCATAATTTAATTTACTTGGACTCCCTTAAATATAATATAATCCCTTAAGCTAATATTACTTTTTGTTGCATTAAAATATCTCAATTTGTTGATTTTCTGTAAGCAAGTAAACACTATTGGTTTACAATGGAAGCCTACGGGAATTTCGCGAAATATTAGAGATACCGCCAATTTGGCGTCACTTTTGGTGACTAATTTTGGTCACCAAATTTGGCAATATATCGCCGAGTTGGCAACAAACTTGTCGACATTTGGCAACAGAACAGGGTCCTCCCTATGGTAACTCCCCTTATAGGTATGGAGATGCATTAAATGCTTGACATATACAACAAGCCATTATTGGCATTTAATCTTATAGTTTAGCAATAGTTTTTTGGTCGGTGAGATAATAGAGTAGTACCGAATTGCGTAAAAGAAACATCCTTATAACTTAAAAAATTATAATCATATTAAGTAACTGTTTACTGCGTCGGATTAAGCATCTCATTTCCAATTAAAATATATCTTTGAATTGAAATAACAGGGTCATGAAAAATCAAAAAGTGTGAAAAATAGGATTACAAATATCTCGGCAACTAATTATCCAATCGACTTCATTCTTTATGCAAAATTTATGTTTTTTCATTGTCTTTTGTATTCACTCCCTTAAATAAACAATTTCGAAAATTTTTGCATACTTTTTATCAGAACGAATATTTCGAGAGTCTGAAAAAAATAGTTCCGGATATTTGAGGTTACTGATATTCAATAGGCTTCTTCCCATTATTACTTCCTCTTCGTAAGTACACACCGAATTTCAAGTCTCTATCTGAATTTGTTCGGGAGATAGAGCATTTACAACCACATACGCACACACACACACACAGACGGCAAATTTTTTTTTCTAAAAATATGTTTTTTGTAATCTCCAGTGTCTGAAACGTGTAAATCAGTCAATTTTTTTTTTTTTTTTTTTTTTTTTTTTTTTTTTAATTTTTAAAACGATTACAAGACTTACCCTATACTACGTATGATGGGTAAGTAATAAAATAAAATATTCAACTTCCACTGAAGAAGCTCTTGGTGGGTTTAATATTTTTTACACCAATTAGTTTTTTTTCTGTTATGCATTCTTTCACAATAGCTATTGAGCAAATATTACCATTTTTTTTTTTTAATTATTATCCTTTAGTTCTAATTTGATATATATTTATTTGCAATAGTAGAGTGGGAAAATAAGAGATTAGCTACTTGTTCTTTTACTTGTAGAAATTTATTATACTTGCTATGCTTATTTTATATAAAAGAATGAATAATGTTCATATTAAAAGGAAATTTATGACAATACAAATTATATTCAATATAACTGAATATAATTTTTAAATGAAATGCTTTTTATGCCAGATAAAAATTTGCTATTTACAAACTTACAGTGATGGAACAGCATGGACCTCATTTTGGAGCAGCAAAAGCCATTTTGAAGCGGCAAAAACGCTCATTTTGGAGCAGAAAATAACTATTTTGGAGCAGCAGAAAATAACTATTTTGGAGAAGAAAATAACTATTTTGGAGCATCAAACTGTCATTTTGGTATTCTTTGCCGAAATTTTTGTTTTTTCTGCAATTCTTTGACGAAATTTGCGTTTTTCCTGCAATTCTTTGACGGAATTCGCATTTTTTCTGCGACTCTTTCACATAATTCGTTTTTTTTTCGCAGTCCATTGACAAAATTCGCGTATTTTTCACGAGTTATTTGGGCTCTTAGTTGAAATCAGCGTTTTTTTGCTATCTTTGATGAAATTAGCGTGTTTTTCAAAATCTTGTGACGAAATTTGCGATTTTTTGTGACCTTTTGATGAAATTTGTGTTTTTTCGCAATCTTTAAATGAAATTTGTGTTTTTCCTAATTTTTTGAGCTCGTTTTGTTCGTTTTCTTTGATGAAATTGGCGATCCTTTGACAAAATGCACGTTTTTTTTCGCGATCCTTTGACAAAACTAGCGTGTTTTTGGCGATCTTTTGACAAAATTCGCGTGTTTTTTGTGACCTTTTCATGAAATTTGCGGGAGTTTTTTCGCGATATTTTAACGAAAGTAGCGTTTTTTTTTTTTTACGATTTTTTGATGGCGTTTTGTTCTTTTTTGACGAAGTTAGCTATCCTTTGATAAAATTCAGGTTTTTAACGTGATCCTTTGACGAAATTCGCACATTTTTCGCGATCTTTTGACGAAATTTGCGTTTTATTCGCGATCTTTTGATAAAATTTGCGGTTTTTTTCGCGATATTTTTACGAAAGTAGTGTTTTTTCACGATCTTTTGACCCCGTTTTGTTCGTTTTTTGAGAAAATTAGCGATCTTTTTACAAAATTCATGTTTTTTTCGCGATCTTTTAAAAAAATTCTTGTGTTTTTAGCAAACTTTACGAAATTCGCGTGTTTTTTGCGACCTTTAGATGAAATTTGCTGTTTTTTTCGCAATATTTTAACGAAAGCAGCATTTTTTCATGATCGTTTAACCGTGTTTCGACAATGTTAGCGCTCCTTTGACAAAAATCAATATTTTTTCGTGTTCCTTTGACGAAATTCGCGTGTTATTCGCGATCTTATGACGAAAATCTCGTGTTTTTCGCGATCTTATGACGAAAATCTCGTGTTTTTCGCGATCTTTGGTCGAAATTTGCGACCTTTTGATGAAATTTGCGGTTTTTTCACTATCTTTTAAATAAATTAGCGTTTTTTCACGATCTTTTGACCTTGTTTTGTTCGTTTTTGGACGAAATTAGCGATTCTTTGACAAATTCACGTTTTTCTCGTGATCCTTCGAGAAATTCGTGTTTTTTCGCGATCTTTTGACGGAATTCACGTGTTTTGCAAGATCTTTTGGCAAATTTCGCGTGTTTTTCGCGATCTTTTGACAAAATTTGCGTGTTTTTGCGATCTTCTGACGAAATCTTTGCTTTATTCGCGATCTTCTGACGAAATCAATGTTTTTCCGCGATCTTTTGACGGAATTCACATGTTTTTCACGATCTTTTGACGGAATTCACGTGTTTTGCGCGATCTTTAGGCAAAATTCGCGTGTTTTTCGCGATCTTTTGGCAAAATTAGCGTGTTTTTCGAGATCTTTCGACAAAATTTGCATGTTTTCGCGATCTTCTGACGAAATCTGCGTTTTATTCGCAATCTTTAAACGAAATCACGTTTTTCCGCGATCTTTTGACCGCGTTCTGTTCGTTTTTTGACGAAATTAGCGATCCTTTGTTAAAATTCACGTTTTTTTCCGTGATCATTTGAGAAACATCGCGTGTTTTTCGCTTTCTTTTGACCAAATTCGGATGTTTATCGCAATATTTTGACGAAATTCGAGTGGAAAATTATCGATTTGGCTTAAGAATTATCATCGAATTGGCGCAGTTGGGCGCAATTTTTTAAAAAAATGATCGTTTTGGCGCAAAAATGCACAGCATTATCAATTTGGCGCAATTGGAGCAATTGGCGCAGCTGTTCCATCACTGAACTTACTACACTTTATTTTTTACAAACCTAAGGAATTAAGCTTATAAACAATTCCTTAAAGCTTTTCATTAGGCAAAATACCTAGAGAAACTTTCCAACTTATGTTAGATTTTCATACTTTTTTACTTAATTAAAAAAATTAGAAAATGTATGATTTTAATCAATGATTTTTTTTAAATCATTTGATTAAAATCACAATTTAATAACAGACTTAAATCATCTAATTAAAAAATGTCGACACCCTACTTTATAATGCAGCTTACGTGCATCTACTTTTGGGGGAACACTTATTTTTATCCTGTATTTATATCAGCCAATGTAACAGCTATCACTTTAATATAAAAATTAAAAGCATTCAAACAGCTTTTTTATATAATATAGTGATATATCTACCCTTTTTTCTTTTTTTTTTTTCTTGCTTGTAAAAAATTTAATGCAGCTATTTTTGGCGGAAAACTGTATTTTTCTCATAGATCTGTATCTATAATTTAAAAAGAAACATCAAATGAAGGGAAATATTTTATTGAAAAATTAAAAGCATTCAAATAGATTCGATAGAATATTGCAATAGATTTTTTTTTTTTTTTTTTTTTTTGCTTGTAAAAATATTATATGCAACTATTTTTGGGAGAACATTGTATTTTCAATCTACCATTTTCAAAAGTAAACCTTTTTTTAATTGGCAGAAGTAGCAAACAAAACTCATTTTTTATGCATCATTTGGCCTGTTGCTCTGCCCTCATGGGCTATTTAGCTATATTGCAGAACATAATGTGTTCAGTAAAATGATCAAGTATTCTGTCACCCTTTCATGATAAATAAAATTCTTAAAATTCACCACTGAAGTCATTGAATCTGTATGCTGTTTTACTGCAATCAATTTAAATTCTGCATCACTAAAGAAAAATCATGTGTGATCATTAAATAACATTTTTCGTGTATGATGCAAAACAGGGAATAAAAATTTTGGAATATTTAATGTTGGGATATTGAGTATTTTTAACTTATGCACAAGAATTTTAAAACACAGAAGAATTGAAAGTTAATTTAGGAGTTTATTAAGTAAGCAAAATTTCAATAATTTGATGCAGATTTCCAAAAAAGGTCCTGAAAAACTTTCCAGATGCACATGTGGTACAGAGTAAAAAGAATCTTTGTGTGACATACGCAAATGACAAAGAAAAGCAAATAGTATTGCTACTTTCTATTCCTACCAAATATCTGTGATGCCCACCATTTAAAAATGTTGGAGTTGGACTCTACCCTCTATTTAAAAGTTTGAATTTTACCCACTGCTATTTAATTAAAACAAGAAAGAAAAATCATGCACCAAGAACAAGACAGAAAAATCATGCATCAAGCGTGGTCTATGAAGCACTTTCAAAGCCTTTCAGAATACTTTAACAAACCTTTGCAGTTTAATAAGGGAAATAAGATGCATAAGTAAACATTTTAGAAAACGCACAATACATTTGAAAACCAGATTTCAGCAATTACCATCCATAGACGGAAAAGTACTCCAATTCTGTTGTGCAGCCCTAAATATGATTTATAGATTTGTATATATTGTATATAGTATGATAAAATTTAGTTTAGAAAAAAAAAAGATAATTAAGTTGAAAATTATGTCAGCAATTTCCATCAATAGATGGGAACATATTTGAGTTTTTTTGTACATTACCTACAGATCTTTATATGTGCCACATATTAAGATAAAATTCAATTTAGGGAAACCCAAGCTTAAAACTGCTGAAATCATACTTCCAGAAATTATCATCCATAGTTGGCCATGTATCCAGTTCTTTGCATGGCCCTGTCTGTATATGATTTTATTTATACCGGGTGGTTATAATATAAGTATCACTATTTGGAGCTGACTATAGCTTGAAGGAATAACTTGAATGAAACCAAAATCGGTACACTTATTATTCGAGATGGGAAAAGAAGAATAGAGCAATAAAAAAAATAGTTGCAATAACTGCCAACAGATAGCACTATGGGGCCTGTTGATGCAAATGCCTTGTTATCATCAGCAAAATCAAGAAGCAGTCTATGGTGTCATTAATTTAATTATTTATTTTAAAGTTATTTGTTGGTTAGGTTAGGTTAGGTTAAGTTAAGTTAGGGTCATTGATCTGTAATGAGAAAATAGTGGTTGGTTGGTTGGTTGGCTGTATTTATGTCGGCCAATTATCTGCACGTGGGATATAGGCCCTAAGGGGGAAGTGCCTTCCGTGGAGGTCTTTCTAAGGGAACCTAACCCGTATTAACGCTTGGAGAACCAAGGTTCGAAGAAAACCACGAAAACTCCGAACGATTAGGCCGACGGGCGCGAATGGGATCGAACCCAGCACTTCCCGTCTACCAGCTTCGAGAGCAGAACCTCTCGGCCACTGGTGGGAGAGAAAATAGTGAGTAGATTGTGTTTGAAGCACATAACTTAGGTCCGTTTCCTGTAAATAAAATACCAATGAAAAGACAGATTGAAGACACTTAAAAAATTCCATGGAAGTTTTTTTATTTGAATCCAACAAGATGTGGTGAGGTGATCCCCTTAACAACAGCACAGAAATTTTATGTCTTTCACCTACAAGAGCCGGTTGCCAAGTCCCCGAGAAAATTTTCTGTCGAACCACGAAAATACTTTAAATCAAAAATCTGTTAGCCTTGCTACGTATAAAAATTCAAAATCTAACAATGTCAAACTGGCGATAGATCACAGATCAAAAGTGTTTATATAATGTTTAAAGAAATGAGCATTGAATCTTTTAAGTTATTTATTTAAAGCTGAGCTAGATTATAATTTTATCTGCCATCCGTCAACGTATAATTATTTCACTTATATTTACTGACAGATGTTTAATTTCTATCTTAAAATTTGATTAGCGAAAAGCAAGGCACATTTAACTTACGAAGGAAAGTACTTTAGCTAACATAAAGATTTATTCTAGACAGGAAATAAATATTATGACTACATCTGGATTATCAATAACCATCAATTGTAGCAAGGTATATTTACTTTTATTTTAAAAAAGAGATTCTTCATATGAGATAACAATCAAGTTATATTAGACAGTTAATGAATAGATTTTAAAGATTTATGAGAATACACTTAAACAGAATGTAATTTAAGAAGAAACTTGATATTGAATATATTAAATGATCAATATATGATTCTATATCATATGGTCATTTCTGCCAGTAACATTGTACGAGATGCCTCTCAGTTTGCCAGATCGCGTTTAATTTTAAAACTATTCTATGTTAACAGCTCAAACTGTGCAGCTGCTTTAAGCGAATATAGGCGTGTGAAAGGAATGCGTAAAGGAAAAGGTCTTTTGACACCATGTGCAGTGAGAAGAATGGTAAAAAATTCCAAGTAGACTGGATCGTTAACTGTAAAATGTGGAAGAAGGAAGAAACCAGTACCTCTCCACATACAAGAAGAAATTGCCACTGCAATTATGGAGTCATCAAGCACTCTGGAAGCCAGACCTAGTGCATGTGGAGTTGCTTGAAAGTTGGATATTCCATATGCTACTATTCAAAAATCCTGGAAAAGGTAATCCAATTTTATCTGTACAAAATTAGTTGTCATCAGCAATTGTTACCAAGTGACGCACAGCAGAGACTGGATTTCGCTCTAATGTTTTTAGCATGAATGGAAGTGTATGATGCCTTCCCATGAAAGATTTTATGGAGAGATGAACCCATTTTCATATAAATGGGACAGGCAATACACAGAACTGCACAACATAGACTTCAAAGCCACCAAATGTTATTCACGAAATACCCCTCCATTCCCCAAAAATTACTGTATGTTGTGGCTTTACTGCAAGTTTCATTCTTGGTCCTTATTACTTTCTTCTATCTTCAATAGAAGAAAGTATTGTAATCGAAATTTTTTTCGACTTCCGGTTTTCGACGGATTTGCATGTTTTAGGGGTCAGATATTCCAAAAAACATGTTTATAGAAAATGTCTGTCTGTCTGTGTGTCCGTCTGTCCGTCCGTCCGTCGCCATTGTACCATCAAAAAGTGTATGAAGTTATGTACAGAATTAAACCAAAATTTTATTATAAGTTTTTGGCTATGGCAAGCAGGTCCTCCCGGAATTTGGAAAAAATTCGCCGGTAGGGGACGCCGATATAACAATTTTTGTGCGATTTTGAATATTGTACCATCCAAAAGTGTATGGAGTTATGCATAGAATTGAACCAAATTTTTATTTTAAGTTTTTGGATATGACAAGCAGGTCCTCCCTGAATTTGGAAAAAATTTGCCGGTAGGGGGCACTGTAAATGTGATTTTTGTGCGATTTTGAATATTGTACCATCGAAAAGTGTATGAAATTATGCATAGAATTGAACGAAATTTTTATTTTAAGTTTTTGGCTATGGCAAGCAGGTCCTCCCTGAATTTGGAAAAAATTCGCCAGTAGGGGGCGCTGTAATAGCGATTTTTGTGCGATTTTGAATATTGTACCGTCCAAAAGTGTATGAAGTTATGCATAGAATTAAACCAAATTTTTATTTTAAGTTTTTGGATATGGCAAGCAGGTCCTCCCTGAATTTGCAAAAAATTCGCCGTTAGGGGGCGCTGTAATAGCGATTTTGAATATTGCACCATCGAAAAGTGTATGAAGTTATGCATAGAATTGAACAAAAAAAAAATTTAAGTTCTTGGCTATGGCAAGGAGGTCCTCCCTTAATTTGTAAAAAAATCACTTGTAGAGGGCGCTGTAATAGCGATTTTTGTACAATTTTTGTGCCATTTTGAATATTGTACCGTCGAAAAGTGTAAAGTTATGCATAGAATTGAACCAAATTTTATGTGTTTATTTTTGGTCATGTCACGAAGGTTCTTCCTGAATTTGGAAAAATTCTGCCGGTAGGGGGCACTATAATTGCGATGTCTGTACAATTTTCATTATTGTACCATCGAAAAGTGTATAAAGTTATCCATATAATTGAACCAAATTTTTTGCGCATGTTTCTGGCTATGGCAAACAAGTCCTCCCTGAACTTGAAAAAATTCCGAAAGAAGGGGGCACTATAATTCCGATCTATGTGCCATTTTCATTATTGTACCATCGAACAGCGTATAAAATTATGCATACAATTGAACCAAAATGTTTGTGCTTGTTTTTGGCTTTGGCCAACAGGTCCTCCTTGAATTTGGAAATATTGCGCGGTAAAGGGGCTCCGTGTTAGCGATTTTTGTATACTTTTATGATTTTTCGTAGTTCTATTGTGCGTCGGCGGCTCATGCAGCGGCAGGAACTCGCTTTCTGCTAAGCCGGCTATTCGCAAACAGCTGATAACAACAGAATAAGGAAAAATTAATAATTTTAACAAATATCATGATATATATTAACTCATTTTTAGTCCATTTAATTGACTTGAGCAGAAATTTAAGATGAAAATCAAAGTTGGTATAGTATTGAACTAATAATGTTGAAGTATTAACATGTGTAACTAGGTTTTGAAATATTAAGATGTATAAGATAGAAGAAAGTTTTGGGATTGGCACATCCAACTAGTTTTTTTTAGGACTTATGGCCAACAGGCCCTGTAACGTGTTTGGTTACTGCAAAAAAATACCTGTGCTTGTTGCAAACTTTTATAATTCCTCAACTGCAGCATAGATAGTGCCTTTCTGAAACACTTTATGCATGATGGAGCCCGCCCCATATTGGGCGTACACTACAACAGCTCTTACAACAAACCTCAATGACTTAAAAGATCAGATATCACAACATGTGCAAAACATCACTCCTGATGTATTACATTCCACAGCTGGGTACGTCATGCACTGCCATGATTGTGTTTTCAAGCACAATGGCCAAGTGGAACCTGAACTTCATTGGCACTGCCATGCAAAAGTGTAACCACATTGACAGTGACAATTTCCAATAAATTAGGTATGTCATCCAGTTTTAAGTCTTAATTCTTGTATTACACATTACATTTCACACTCAAAAGTGCCATCCATCGGCTATTATTGCAACTATTTTTTTTCATTGCTCCATTTTTCTTCCCTCTTCACAAATAGTAAGTGTATCAATTTTGGTTTCATTCGGGTTATTCCTTCAAGCTACAGACAGCTCTAAATAAAGATGCTTATATTATAAACACCCGGTATCCTACACACATTCTCTTAGTATACAAAATATAGTGCAGGTTAAAATGGATAACCAGATTAGAAAGCCAGATAAACCGAATGCATAAACGCTTTTCAACTATGTTGGAAAGGGGCTGATAGGGGTTGAGAAGAGATATGTAATGTTAACACTTTAGGGGAAAGAGATGGTCTGGTACTTGATATCATAAGATATTTCTAATGGGAGGGGGGTTTGTCTTTTGACATCATTATCACTTTTGATCCAACCAAAATTCCCTTTTTCTTTTTACTTTTTCTTTACATCAAAATAGTCTTTTTTTTTTTTTTTTTAGTCTTATCAATTTTTATGAAAATGCAACGTTAATGTGTATAAAATCATTTTATTCCAAAATACTGAATATCCCAACATTCGACATTCCTTTTCTTTAACCATATGTATATATAATGCATTGTTAGAAAAGATATAATGTTTCATTCAATTGAAAATGGGGAAGAATGTTATTCACCTGTTTTGCTGAAAAGAAGTTGTACTTACACCCTCCACATGCAGGGGCAAGTGCAAGAAGCAACACTACTGATGAATGTATTATGTAACACAAAGCTATTATTAAATATTTTTAAATAGTAAATGTTTCTTCAAAGTTTTATTTGATATAAAGTTATTTTATATATAATAGTGATATTTCATTGTCTTCTTCTCTTCATTTAAATTAGTAAAGTAAGCAAATAATAAATATATAACCACATCTGTATATCATTACAAACATATAAAAAGAAAAAGAAAGAAAGAAATTGTAAAAATAAAAAGAATTTTCAGACACTGATAACAATATCATTAGAAAGGGGAGGGGGTGGGATGAGGGGTTCAAAATTGCCAAAAAATTGAAAACATTATATATGTAGAGCCCTGAGGTGTTAAAAAAGATGACTTTCACAAGTTCACTTGTTCCTTAACACATAGGCCACCACAGATTGTGATGAAGTGGCTTTTTTGGCAAATATTTACAAAGTGGTTTTTAGTGTTTATTGAATCTGTCCACAATTCCAAATTGCAGCAATGTTTGTTAAGTTTATACAAAGTTTTAATTTTATACATTTTCAAAAATATCAAATTTTAGTAATTTTTACACATCGAAAACCAAACCGAAATCACTAAACATACTTGAGCCATAATTAACAATCTCGTTTCACAGCAATAAATTGTCTTCAATGAAAATATTGATGGCACATGTATTGGTGTAATATGGCACCCCTGGAAATATTTCTGGCACACATATTTATGTTCACAGTCAATGTGTTAATGACAGTCAAATGTATGAGATGTCACGATAAGATAAGTTACTTCTCCAATAATATTCTATAACTAATTTACCTCAATTATACAAGAATAATATTTTTTTAGTACATATCCCTCCTTTTATTCCTGCTCTTAATTTTAATTAAATTTATCTTCATCTTCTTGTACTTAAGGTAAAACAAACAGCAAGTCTAAGAATCTGCAGTTATTCCAATAATGCATTATATTTATAGATTTGTAATAGAAAATCTAGTCACTATGAGGTCACTTGTTCAGCACATGTTCATTCTTAAAAGTCTACACTAGTTACTCAAAAAGACCCAGATAATAATGTTAATCCTATGGGAAAGTTATTTTCAAATATCTCGCTTGAACTGTGATATTTTCCAATGATTTTTTTTTTTTTTTTTTTTTTTTTTTTTTTTGCATAGGATAGCTGAGGACGATCTATAACCGGGCTAGTTTTTACTTTTTTGATTTTGGTTTAATATTTTTTAACCCTACGAGCATCTTGAGGGCTTTCCTGCATTTTCATAAAAATGCTTATAAAAATAATCTTAATGTAAATTTTCTTTCCCTGTTTGTTTCTAAAATACACTTCATACCCTTTTATTTGATATTATATTTTAAAATACAATTCTGTTTAAAATATTTTTTTCTACAACTGATTTAAGTTGTTTTTGAAAAACGGAAAAATATGTCCAAACCGCTCAGAGAGTTAAAGAAAATTCCTTTTACTTTCAGAACCAGTTTAAACTGTTTCTGAAATTGAAACCATCCTAATATAAAAAACTATAACCAAAATCAAAAAAGTAAAAACAAGCTTGGTTGTAGATCATCCTCAGCTATCCTATGCAAAAAAAATCATTCGAAAATATCAAAATTCAAGCGAGATATTTGAAAATAACTTTCCCATAGGATTAACATTATCATCCGGGTCTTTTTGAGTGACTAGTGTAGGCTCTTAAGAGTCCACACACGTCATGCAGATAAATTCGAACTCTAATGTAAAGTCCATGGGGATGTTATTTTCAAATTTCTCGTTTTGATTTTAATATTTTTGGATGATTGTTTTGCATGGGATAGCTGAGGATGATCAACAGCCAGGCTAGTTTTTACTTTTAGATTTTAGTTTCAGATTTAAAAAAAAAATTCTTTTAATCAGTATGATATCTACTAAAATAGATAAAATCTATTCATTTACAAAATTAAATCAGCATAAGAATAACCATTGATTCATTCCTCATAAGATTTCCAAGCAAAAACAGTATTTCTGTTATTCACTAAACTCCATACAATCCAGACATGACTCTTTGTAACTTTCAAATTGACTTTCAAAGGTATCTGCTTAAATATCCAAATGAACATTATGCATAAATGATGCTGACATTGATAACAGTTCCAAAAGAGACATTTCAGATATACTTCTAATGATGAGAGGACTTTTGAGTTCAATATATGGAAGGTACAGAGACATTTTAAATATGATAAGAAATTGAAACATTCAAATATATACCAAAAATATGGTTTTATTTTTATTAATAAAATAAAAGATGGTATTTTTATTAGTCAGGTACTTTTTAGAAAAACATAAGGAATATTATATAAGTACCAATGAAAAATATTTTAATCTAAATAATAATATTAATAATACCTCGCTAATCTTCCACCACTTGTACCTTGTGCGCAGGCAACAAAATCCTTCAAAAAAGAGTGCTCATTAGATTGACTGCTAAACGGCAAAACACCTTCAAGAGCTTGATGAATAGTTGGAGGATGAGCTAAAGCAAAACCTTTTGAAAGTAAAGTTGAATGGTTTTTGTACACCTACAACACAATAAGTAAATAATCATCCTTTTTTGCAGTAAATAAGTAATTAAAAAAAAATTCCAATGTGGTTTATTAAAAGTAAATATTTAATAAAACAAAGTTTTGTAAAATACAGATGCTGTACTCAGTTTTTTTATATGATTTTTATGATATTTTCATAATTATTTTACCTGTTTCTTTCAAATGCTCAATTTGGTAACCCATATCCTTAACAACCTTTCTAAAATGTAATTTCCATAACAATATTGTCTTTTGTAATATCAAAAGAGGTATTTTTTTCCTTTTCCATTCCCCTTGATCATCTTTTCAAAGTCTAAGGGATTGTACAGCAAGAGATTTGGCAGGGATAACAGTAAAAGGTATGGTCTTGATACCAGTTTCTTGTTCCATTTCTTTTAAGAAAATAACAGCGGATTCTTATGTTAGGCTACTTACTTTGTTTTTAATGTAGTTCTACTAATTGATGGCACTGTGGATTTTACATTTGAAAACTGTGGGTAAGATATATTTCTGATCGTACGTGGAAGAAGTTGATCTTAACAACATCTTTATCCACTCTATTTGAAACAAGCTGACCTGCCTGAGCCTGTGATAATAACCTTAAATATACCCATAATCAGTGTTGAATTATTTTTTATTTTTAAATGAAAATCTTTCCAAACAAACCTAATGTTGGAGGCACCTCTGCCATTGGCAATGTACACCCTCAAATTTGTATGATTTTATATTTTGAAATAAAAATCTATTCAAACGAGTTGGAGGTGCCACTGCCATTGGCAGCATACACCAGATGTTCTATGCCCACTAAGAAGTGTTTTCTTTCCTCCCCACTTTTATTTCCACATCGGGTCATTTAATATTAAAAACAAAATAGTTCTTATTGACCAAACTCTTTGAAATTTTTATGAGTTGTAAATATAAAGTTTTGGAACACTGCATGTAATTTTCATGAAAAAAATATCGATTTTTAGCTGTAAAAGCATAAGCAAAAGCCATCGCGTATTAACATTTTGATCAATAATTTTGCAGATTTTCTTTTTCAAAAATACTTCTAATTATCCTAATGTTTCAGGATTTTTATACCTGATGTAAATTGTCTGCAGAACATGTAAAAAGATTGTATTAAAATACCAACATTTAGTTACAATTTAGCATAGAAAAAAAAAAAAAAAAGAGTGTCTCAAGGAGCTGAAATGGCTGTTTTTTATTTCCTACTGCCAGATTTTAAAAAGCCTGAATAATAATATTTCCAAACAATGTACTTTTCAATTGAAATAATATATTTACATGTGAATTTTGAAAAAGAAAGGTGTGCTTAAAATAATTTAATTATCATGTACAAAAAAGCATTTTATGGTGAAAATTACATCATGTTTAAAATGATGTTATAGCACATAAAAGAAAACTTTTTTTCTAGGCATTATAAGAATATATGCATATCTATGCAATTTCATTAGCGATACAAGAAGCACGGATAACAGTACATAAAAAAAAGTTTTATATTGAAAATCATATCATGAATAAGAAGAGACATTTATTTTTTACCTAATTTTGATTTAAAAGATTATTTGAAACATTTATTTAATTTACTTTCAATATAATAAATATTTTTTTATGTTGCCATATTTTAAATAAAAACTAGGCAAGAATAAATATATCTGATATCAATATATTATTTTTGAACATTGATTATAAAATTTTTATATGTGAAATTCACATAATATTCAACAGATTACATGCATTTGCATTTATAAATCATAAACTTATCTTCTGCTAGTAAAAATGTTGCCATATTTATAATGAAATGTCCAGAAAATTTAAATATTTTAGACTTAAATATTTTATTATTATGATTACACAAATTTTTGAAAATCCCACAAACTTTTCTGTTCACAATTCCTTTTTCCCAAAATTTTTATTGGTTCTTCATCAGAAGTAAATATATAGGTATATGTAAAGCACAAAGAAGAAAATGGTATTAATCTATCCTTAGCATAAAAGTGGAAGTGTAAAACCCAATCAATCCAAGAGAAAACAAAAACAGACCAAGAGAAGATAGAAAAACAAAAAGGAAATGGAGGATCTAAAAAGTGAAAAGAATAATGAAAAAGTTAAAGAATGCTAAAAACAGAGGGAATATACTAAATAAAATTATTAAAAACATATAAAATGAATTGAGCAAAATCACAAGATAACATAAATAATAAAAATAAAAGGAGGAAGAAATTGGAGAAAAGGAAAAATAATTATAAAAGTACTTTTTAAGAAAAAGGTATTAAAAAAAGAATAATTAGAGTGATCATTAAGTAGATCACTGAATTTGTTTTAACATAACAAAATGTTTTCAAAATAAAACAAACAGAACAGCATGACCTGATGTACAGAAGTTGGCAACTATAAAATACGTAAATAAATCTTGATAAATATGTTTTTTACATTCTTTTAATTTATATTTTAAAGCTCTCTTAGTTTGGCCAATATTAAAAGCCATACATGTGACAGAAAATTATATCTCTTACATATAAAATGTGGAACAAAGCTCACCTGATTTGAAAGCTCTTCAATAAGCTCTAAATCTTCTTCCACTTCACCAACAGAAGCTAATGATGAAAGATTCCAGGGAAAAGATTAATGTACAAAGCATGAAAAATAAATACTATACCAACTAACTTTTGAAAATGACAGAGTATAAATATCATGCAAAGAGTTTATCAATTGTTTTCCCCCAGGAGGTCCAAAATCAGGAGGCTGGCAACTATGTGTGTGGAACAAGGCTCTTTGTGCCTCTGACCAAAATGTTTTATTTTCATATACAATAAAATATAATTAAGTTATCACACAAAATGATTTTCTAATTAGACCAATTTCATCTAATTAAAAAATGTTTTAGGAAAACATACCTCGATTTATCTTTTATAATAATTTTTGTAAATGATCATCTGTTGTACGACAATATACTGCTATATTACACTGTTATACTGTATTATACTATACTCAAAGAATATTCGAAATACTTCTGCAGTTTCAAACTAAAATTTTTTTATTACTGTTAAGTCTCAGCTTTTAATGAGCATGCGAAAAGTCTTCAAATTTTAGTCATATATGCATTCCTTGCGTTATAATTTGCACTCACATCTGGAGTCAGTCATGATTGATAATTATAAATAGATGATAAAAATGATTAAACATGATATTAAAATGATGATTAAACTTAATTAATTTAATTGAAGTTCACAGCAATAAATAAAGAGTGTCTTAATTTGAGCCAATATAGCTCAAATCAATGAATAATGTTGAAATATTCCAAAGGAAGAAACAAGGTTTCTGGAATACAGATAGTTTTGGTCGAGTTTCAGTTCGGCTGAATTTTTGGCAGCATTTTCACCAAAAACGAATTTTCAGTGAAACATAGATTTTGATACGAAAACTAAACTGAATTTTCGGTCGATCTCTAATAAATATATATATATATACATATACATTAGGGTGGAGCGAAAAAAATTATTTTTTAAAAATCAAAAACGTGTAGGTGCCAAAAGTTGCCTTTATATTAGTACATCAAGTGCGTGAAATTTTACCACTGAAAAAAAATGGCTTGAGTCTGCGCTTTTGGTCCAAAAGTCGAAATTTTGGGTAAAATTTGACATTTTTTCAAAAAAATTAAAAAATTCCTATGGAGATGGTTATTATTTAAACCTTTGTTATGAACGACTTAACATATTTAAACAATAAAACGATATCTTAATTCTGTATAACTGGAGTAAAATTGACAACTTTCGGTAAAAAGGGACGTTGAAACTTTGTTGTGTGAAACTTTCAAAACTTCCCAGGACATCTATATCGACCACGCTACCATCTGAATACAATGTTTTAATTTATACTTTTAATTGCGATTTTTTATCAAATAATGGCATAAGTTTTATATGTATCAACCTAGTCCATCTATTTTGTATCCACATACTTTGAATGCTGCTGCTGTGATCTACTTCACGTATTTTTCTACTGCTTGTGTAAAAGAAGGCAAACAATGTAATGCAGTGGGGATGATATTTATGTAATCTATTCAGCCGTCTATTATCTTTACCAAAATTTCACCCGATAAAGGCATATTGATTAGGGGTTCTAAACAATTTTCCAATCAATTTGATTTATATAATTATTCGCTTCAAAGTTGATTGTCGATATTTCAGATTTGCGTATGCCATCAATTACTCTCATATTTCAACTATTATGTACTGAGCAGCTAGCTGTTTAATGTGATGGCGATCAACAGAAAGCATTGAAATTAGAATTTCCTCTGCGTATGCAAAGCAACCATTGTTCTAAATAACTTTTTTTAGTATTTGTTTTATTCCGTTTTCTGTGTTGTTTAGTAGTCGAATAATTTACCATGAGTTTTTAGATTTCTTCTTTCGATGTGGATTATATTTGATGGTAAATCATCCTGGGGCCAAACTTGGATTGCATAGTACTTCTTGAATGAACATAGAGACTCTGATGGGAAGTGAGTGCTCATTTAAATGCGGAGAATTCTGTTCATCGTTGCCATCCATTCTGTGTGGGACATGTTTAGAATGAACCATTACAATGGATCATATGCCACCTCAGAGTCCAGTGAATTTTATCTGCATCATTTATTAGACAAGATCATTGACAAAAATTAGATTCTAATCCACAGGGATTCGCCAGACCAATAGGAAAATCTTTGTCCACCTGCCATTCCCTTCTTATTTCAATTTTTGAAGCCATGGAGAGAAATTTTGAAACATTATTTCCTGAAATCTAGAAAAGGGTACTCAGCACAGACCAGGTTTTTTCGCGATCTTTTGACGAAATTTGCCGATTTTTCGCGTTCTTTCGACGAAATTGTTGGATTTTTTTCCATAACTTTTAACAAAATTTGTGGGCTTTTTCTCGATTTTTTGATGAAATTTGTGTTTTTTGCGCGATCTTTAGACAAAATTTACAGTTTTTCCGCAATCTTTTGATGAAATTTGTGAGGGTTTTCGCGATTCTTTGGCAAAATTTGCGTTTTCCCCATGATCCTTTGACGAAATTGGCGATTTTTCTGCAAATGATTGACAAAATTTATATTTTTCAGCGACCATATGTCCGAATTTTCAGATTAGTGACCGATTTTCTAAAATTTTCGGAAATGAATACCTTACATTTTCGTAAAATTCGGACTAGAATCACCCCTAGGTCATACAAATACAGATTAGTCAAACACCAAACACTTATGTATATCACATACATGATACATCTTTAAAAAAATTTTAAAACGCAAAAAAAAAAAAAAAAAAAAAAAAAAAAGAGAATGCTAAACGCAACATACAAGAAAAAGTATAACAAGTTTTGAATTTATTCTTTTAGAACAGCTGTAATCGCTTTCCTTGAAGGTGAAATTTTGACAAATTCGCATTTTTCTCGCGATCTTATGAGGAAATTCTCGTTTTTTTTTTTGCGATCTTCTGGGGGAAATTCGCATTTTTTCCGCGATCTTCTGAGAAAATTAGCTTTTTTCGCTATTTTTTAATGGAATTCGCGTTTTATTTCGATTGTTAAACGAATCTGACATTTTCTTCGCGATCTTTTGATGGAAACCGCGTGTTTTTCGCAATCCTTTGACGAAATTTGCGTGTTTTTCGCGATCCTTTGACGAAATTCGCGTGTTTTTCGCGATGCTTTGACGAAATGCGCTTGTTTTTCGGATCTTTTGTGGAAATCCGCGTGTTTTTTGCGATCTTTTGTGGAAATCCGCGTGTTTTTCGCGATCTTTTGAGGAAATTCGCGTGTTTTTCGCGATTTTTTGAGGAAATTCGCGTATTTTTCGCGATTTATGCGATCATTTGAAGAAATCTGCTTTTTCTTTCTCGATCTTTAACGAAATTCGCGTTTTTTCGTGATCATTTCGTGTTTTTCCGCTGTCTTTTAAGAAATTCACGTCGAGTTTTACCGCGATCTGTTGGAGCAATTCGCGTTTTTTCACGATCCTTTGACAAAATTTACGAATTTTTTCCGCGATCGATTGACGAAATTTGACGGTATTTTTTGGAATATATTTGCGAAAAACGTGATTTTTCCGAGATTCTTGGCTAAATGTCAAACATCGATAAAATTTAAAATAAAGGTCGGCTAACAGTGTCGAAAAACGGACTTTACGGACCTAATAATTGAAAAACGAAACTAGTGGGAGCCCTGCTATTAAGATTATCCTACCCAATCAATGCTGTGCTTCAGATGAATGATGCGCATAAAGGATTTACAGCGCATTTTACAATCACGATTTTTTTTCCTCGGCAGCAATATTGCTTGCGTCCGAAGCCGCAATACAATTTAAGGAGTGGTTTGCTTTTCTAAGTAGCTCTAAGTACTACTTGGGAATGTTTTCATTTCTAAGGAGTCTGTGTGAACCCTGTCCTGTGCTTATAATAAAAGCTCACCTTTGATTTGGTGACTCTTCTGCACAACAATTCAGAAATAAGCTCCAATGATTTAAGTAGAGAAAATGTCTGATTATTAAATTCCCCCCCCCCCCCCCCCCAAATGCTTCCAATATATATATATATTTTTTTCATTTTTGCATCAATCCAGAGAATGTCCAAAATTGCTTTTAAAAAAAGGAGGAATTCTTTCATGCCTGTCATTTGCATGTTTAAAATACAATAAATTGTCCAGCATTTGTCTCCGACTAGTTCTCTATAATGAAATTAAAATTTCATCAATATATAAAAAATAAATGATCTAAAATAAAATAAAATAAAACCCAAATTTAACATATATGTAATCAAACAATTTCAAGAAAACTGTATCTCAGTTTACTGATTATTGTTATTTATGTATTATTTGAATGGTAATTTTCAGTTTTTATTTGATAACTCTTGATCCCATTGAGATCCCACTCTAAAAATTTCAGAAATTTTAATTTATAATATTACAACAAACATATTTTTTTTCAAAATTTTTAAAAAACACTATCTAAAAAATTTTTAAATTTTAAATTAAAAAAAAAATACATTTTTTTTAACTGAGCATAGTCAACTTGGGTATCAAATTAAAACTTATAAAATTCTCTTTAAAATGAGGGGTCATAAAATGCTGTATGCCTGATAGAACTTGAGCAATTCAAAATTGAAAAATTTATGCAACCCAAAAAATGATGATTTTTCAAAATTTAAATAATTATGGTAATTTTCAGTTTTCTATGAAAATTTAATGCGATAAAAAAATAAAAATTTATTCTCATTTATATCACCAGAGAGAATGATCCCTGACAGTTTCATTGAAATCTGAAATGGTCAGGTTGAAAATTGAAATTTTTTGGTTGATTTGACATAGAATGACCCTATAATGAAATTAAAATTTCATCAATATATAAAAAATAAATGATCTAAAATAAAATAAAATAAAACCCATATTTAACATATATGTAATCAAACAATTTCAAGTTTTACACTGTGTACTTTCACACATAATTTCTTTGAAAACTGTATCTCAGTTTACTGATTATTGATGGATTTTAAAATCATTTTAAAGCAGGAATTATTTTTTAATCTATTGTTATTGCATGCAACCTGATTGCATGTGTTTAAAAAATAAATAAACAGTTCAGCATTTGTTTCCAGTTAATATTCCAGAACAAAACTAAAACTTTACCATTAAATAAAAAATATATATAATATTGTTATTATATAACATTTAAAAATGTTATGTTGTAAAAACTTTACATAACAAATATAAAAGACAATTTAATAGACATGTACTGTAATTTTCGGCATATAATCTGCAGATCAAACAATCATGTTTCGACCCAGAATTTCTTTTAAATAAAATGTAACTTATCAGATTGCAGTAAATATTTGTCTTCCATTACTAAATAAAATTTCTGGGTCCAAAAAGAATTGTTTAACCCGCAGATTATATGCCGGAAATTACAGTAATTGAACTACATACTTAAACTGCGTAAATTATCAAAATCAACAGGGTGGCAGTAACTTTGGAGATTCTTTGGCTATTAATTCATGGAATGTGGCTAATATGAAATTATTGCTTTTGATAAATTTCAAAATATTTGAATACATTATTGATTTTAATTTTTCAACTACTTTTCAGCAGTGAAATTACGCTTGAAATTATTGAATATTAAAGACGTGAATTAGCACATTGCTAACTAAGCGTAAACCAACAGAGTGAAGAATGTCCAATCCGGGAATCAATAATAATGTCGATAGCAATGTGATAATTCACGTCTTTAATATTCAATAATTTCAAGCGTAATTTCACTGCTGAAAAGTAGTTGAAAAATTAATTAAAATTGTATTTCACCGATGCTATGTTCATTGCGTCTCATGTTACGCCGCAAGATTGTGTGCTCATGAAGACTTTTCCATCTACTAGCTGTGAGAGCAGCCTTACCAACTTATGTAAGTGAGAGATGCCAAGCTGGGCATCAGTCCTTGTGGCTTAGTGGAAGAGCACTGGAGCTCTAGTCCAGGGACCTGGGTTTGATCATTTTTCACTCTGTTGGTTTACGCTTAGTTAGCAATGTCATAATTCACGTCTTTAATATACATTATTAATATTTTTGATATAAAAATGTTTTTGGTATTGTTAATTGACAATCTAAAAAAATATATTAAATGAAAAAATTAATGAGAACTGGAAAAGAATGGTTTTTGCATATGTTCTGCAACCTAAGAATCCAGGTTGGATCCTCCAGTTATAATAATCACATTAAATGTGGCTTTGGACCCAATTACAGAAATTTTCCCCAAGGAAACAACTGCAGAAGGAGTTTAAATGAAGCTTGGTGTCAACTAGATATTATTTAATACATGTAAAGTTCCATACATATAAAGAAAATTTTAAAAAAAGATTAAAAGAAAAAAAAACCCTGAATTTTTAAAAAAACTAAGAAAAAATTCATAAATTAGTTTTTATTTACTTATAGCAATTTATTTGTTGATCACAAATCTTAAAGATGTAATACATGTTTTCTGAAAGCTAACAAAAAATTCTTTTATAGTGAGGGATTTCATCAATTTTCTATTACTTTTTTATCTTAATTTTATATTTTTATCTAAATTAAACAATAATAGATATGTAACTATACAGAAAAATATGACCACAGCCTAGGTGTTAATGAGGACTTTCTTTTTCTTTTCTTTGTACTTTTTCAGTTTCCAGTTTTATTTTGCTTTTGTTGTTTTTTTTTTTTCATAATTTTAGGTCATTTTTAGTTTTATAAGGCTTTTTAGGGGATATTTGTTTTTAATTTTCTTCTTTTTTAAACATAAAAAATTAACATATTTTAAGGAATTCACTCTTAACCTGAAAAACTCACAATTCAGATTTCCAGAAGTAAGCTTTGAAAAACATATTTTGGCTGTTGTGGTATATTTACATTTCTGATTTATTTACTACATATACTGAAATTGTCATCAAACATTTACAAATTAAAGGTCATGTATTAATCATAATACATGATTTAAAAAAATATATACAGTATGCTTAACATTTTACTTTAAAATAAATTAAATTAATCACATACATGGAGGCAATATGAGATCTTTTCTCATAAGTGATGCAGCACACATTCCACCTAAATATGCTAATTCTCGTTCCAAATGCTTTAGACCTTCCCAACTTTCAATATTATTACCACATGTAATGCGTGGACACTCAAAACCTGTGACTTGACAACGGAAACCATAGAAACAAGCTTTTTCATCTTTAACATAGTCAGAGGCAGTTTCCAGAGAAAATACAACTTCATTTCCTAAAAGAAAACAAACAAATAAAAAATCACAAACAAGCTAAAATCTGTAAAGTACATATCTATTTCACAAAATTTAAGGCTTAAGTTGGTATAAACACATAGTATTAGAATAAAACTTTTATTCTGATAATGTTATCATTCATTTATTATTATAATTCTACTTAGAACAAATGCAATCACTCTAAGTATCAATCATTGTATTTACACCTAAGAAATTTAATTATTGTTAAAAGTGATAATGTGACTCATGTTAATGCATTATCCCACTTAGACATTCTAATAGAATAATTTATTTTCGTAAAATACCTATTCAAGAATTTGAACTTGACTGACAAAGATTTACAGTTGATCATTAAATTCCAAAATAATGACAGTTGTCTAAAATCTATTTATATAATACGCTAAAGTGACGATTCCGGCTCCGACCACCCCGACTCATACACGAGAAAAGCAACTCATTGCGGCCATGTTAGACATAAGTATTCAAGAGGCTGTAAGTTTGCCGATTGTTCATATAGTAAAAATATACACATAATTTGCTTTGTATATCTATTCTTCTTTATTTTCTCTAAAACCTTCAAAAGCTATCCAATTATAATGTTTTAAATTATAAATAAAAAATAATGGATAAGCAGCTATTATAAACAATGCATAACCAGATGTAAACAAGCGAAGACTGTTGCCATTTAGATCTACAAATTCTAAATTTAGAAGGAGAAGCAGATGAATGACTCTTACAGTGTTTGATTTAAAAAAAAAAAAAAAAAAAAAAAAAAATACGGGTTAACATCTGATTCTGCTATTAAAATATTTGTAAAAGTATATTAAAAGCCTTTAAATATTTTGAAATTCGTTTTTCACTTTTTCATACCAACTCATGATTTTGTGAAAAATTGAGTTAATTGTCCAGAAGTTCAAGCTGTATCGCTACACTAGCGCCCTCGGCCTGAGCTTTACAGAAAATTTCATCTATTTTTAAACATTGTTTTGGCACCATCTTATGACAATCAATAGAAATGAAAGATTTTTTGACTGAAATTTGAGTTTCTTATTTAAAAAAAAAAAAAAAAAAAAAAAATGCAGGACTTAATTTGAGATCAATTTTTAAATGATTCGTTCAGATAATTTTAAAATTTCCTTCAATATAAATAAAAAAGAATATTATTATTATTTCTTTGATAAAATTTTAATTTAGCTTTATTAATTTTAAAGAGCTTAACATTTATCCGCTTAATTTTTAAAATTTTTATTTGTATTAAAAATGAGGGGGTTTTCTCCTCTAGAAGTAATTGAAATATAAGATCGATGTTATCATGATTGCATTAGTATAGCTGAAAATTATTTTTTCAGTTTTTAAATTACATTTTTGTTTTCACTCCAAAGTTATGTTAAATATCGAAATTTTATCTGCATTGATATAATTAATACAGCTCATATTCAAATTATTAGAATAATTGAGAAAAAGTAATAAGAAAAAATTATTTTTCATTTATTTATTTTAGATACTAAGTAAATGCAATTAAATTTTATATTGGTTTAAAGGAAAAAAAAAAAATTCGTTACATTTACACGTTTTTTTTTACAATTACACGTTTTTATTTTTGATACTAAGTAAATGCAATTAAATTTCTTATAAATTAAATCTAGAATGTTTAGATAAGATTTTAACATTTACAAAATATAAAATACAGTACAATAAATTAGGTATACAGTTTTCTGAAACACATCAAAATATTAGAATAAAATTTTGATGGGTTCAAAATATTAGAATATTTTATTTTACACAACAATATTATCTTATGAATATGAAGTAAATGGTAGTTAATATTTTGTAGTATCCCCTTTAGCTTTCATAACAGCATACAATCAATCTTGCATACTATATACAAGGTGTTTACAAACATTTCTATCAATATTAGCCCAAATAGACTTTATACGTGCCACTAACTCAATTTTACTTGAAGGAGGATTTTCTTGGAGTTTTTTCTTAATTATATACACTATAAGTTTTCTATGGGATTAAGGTCTGGTGAGTTTGGTGGACAAGGAAGTACCTCAATGTTGCGTTGGTGGAACCAATAGTTGATACCGAGGTATGCGGTGACGCTAAATCTTGTTGAAAGAGGAAATCATCTTCAAATAAATCTTCTGATGATGGAATCCAAGATTTCTTGATATATCTGAGAGTTAATCTTTTTGTAGATGATGTATAACTTTCCAGGTCCTTCTGCAATCAAGCATCCTCAACAGTGGTGTAGTCGTAAAAAAAGCAAAGGGCATACGCTCTAAGCAGAGGGTATACGCTCAAGGCAGGGAGTATACCCTACAGTGTACATACTATAGCTTTTTTGAGAAACAGAAGGTATACGGTGTTTCTTAAAAAAATCCAGAATGTATACGGCGTATACCACCGTATACCCTCCACTACATCCCTGATCCTCAAACCATGACACTAGCAGAAAATTTTACGGAAAGTTTAAGGCATTCTTTATCAAATGCTTCTTGCTTCATGCTTCATTCTCCAAACTCGAATACCTTGATTACCATATGAAACACAAAACATACTTTCATCACTAAATAATATATTTTTCCAATCTTCTTTGCTCCATAAACGTCTTGATTTACACCAATTCAATCTTATACACTTTTGTTTTGCAGTCATGAAAGGTTCTGTTTTCGGTACACGAGATTCAAACTTAAATTTATGGAGACGTGTTAATGTTGTCGATGCAGAAACTTCAACTCCTTCTTCTTTCCATTTTCGGTGCAAGGATTGCACACTTTTAAAGCATTTTTTCTTAACTATACATTTCAGTTTCTTGTCATCTCTAGCAGATGTTTTTGGTTTTCGGCCGCCATTTCAGCGATTATTTTGAAATTTTCCATTTTTTAAATATTATGTTAGTATTTTACTAATGCTTGTTGCAAACAATGTAAATAATTCACTATATAATATTGATTTTTACTGTGCTGATACAAATCAACCATACGAAGTTTAATAGATTCAGGAATAAAACTCACACGACCCATAGTAAGACGTAAAAGCAAACAAACTGCAAAAAGAATACTGATTTTAAATAAAATTGTCGGAATTTAATCAATGATGCTACCAGTTATGAATTGGTGATAATTAAAGGAGAATTAATGTGAAATATTTTAATATTTTGAACCACTTGAATAAATATTCTAATATTTTGACTTTTCAAAATAATTCTTTTTTAATTAATCTTTTCAAAAACCATATTAATTTTAATATAATAAATAAGTTTAATCAATAATAAATTTTTAATAAAAATATAGTTTGTATATTTGCATTAAAAGACATTAAATTACCAAACGATATTTTCAATTTGTAAAAATAAGTAATTATTCTATTATTCTGAATACGAGCTGTAAATGTAGTACATAACATGGTACAGTATTAATCCTTACATATTAATTACATTTGATATGAAATATAAATTTTATTTACAATGCAAGCTAATTTCAAATGGATATAAGCTAAGTTCTTAAAAATTGATAAAATTAAATTAAAATTTTACGAAAGAAATAAGGATAATTGGTAACTTTTAGTTTTATGTATATCGAATGAAATTTTAAAGTTATATAGTTGAAGCTTTTAAAAATTTATCTTGAATTAAATCAATGCATCCTGCATATTTTCTATTAAAATAAACTAACAATTTTAACAAAAAGTCCCTTTGTTTATGAAACGTAAAAGTAAAGTTCCATAGATGAGTAATCATACAGAGTTCTAAAACAATATCTTTATCTCCGTGCCTTGATCCCCCCCCTAATGGAAAGCGATTTATTGAGCCATTCATTATTGAGATTCATTCATTTTTATAAAAATAATATATTTTAAAATTAAAAAAACCTTTAACACATTGAATATTTAATTTTAATGTTTTGTGAAATCTTCAGAAATTGAATTTAACTTTGCTAATTATTATTATTGCTGCAATAAATACTGATGTTTGTTTTGTCCAATTGTTGAACTTTTTCCAAAATTTAATATTGAGTAAAATCCTTACCATTTGTACTTGCTGAAATCATTTGTCATTTTTAAAATGTAATTTGCAACAATACGAACTCTTCAATAATAAAATCTGGTACTTACGTATTAACGCCAGTGCAGCTTATATATATACTTATTAAACAAAAACATAATTTGAAGAACAAATAAAAAAAAACAAAATTTATTTACTACATTGTTTAAGCCCGAGAAGGGACAGATATTAAGTTATTTCATTCAATTAGTTCTACATTAAATGTTAAAATTAGTTAAACCAATTGGAGATTAAAAAATAAAAATAAAATTCATACAATATGATACTTAAAACACCCTAAAAAATTAGATTCCGTTCAAATCAAATCGAAATAAATCTTAGACTTCTTCCATTTTTAATGGAAAATATTTGCGTTGCAGATTTTGTATTATGTTTATGACAAATGTGCACAAAATGATAAGATGCATGCAAAATACAAAACTTAAAAAAAAGTCTAAGATTTATTTCGATTTCATTTGAACAGAATCTGAGTTTTTAGGATGTTTTAAGTATCATATTGTATGAATTTTATTTTTATTTTTTAATCTCCAATTGGCTTAACTAATTTGTTACAAAAATTTAACATTAAATGTAGAACGAATTAAATGAAATAACTTAATATCCGTCCCTTCTTGGGCTTAAACAATGTAGGAAATAAATTTTGTTTTTTTAATTTGTTCTTCAAATTATGTTTTTGTTTAATATGGTCAAGTTTTTTAATAAATTACAGCACTCAGACGAACGCATGTCAAAATTAATAGAGAGTATCATCATCATGCTTTGATGTATGCGGTATTGCATCACAATGTGGGATGCAGTTTATTAATGTGTAATTCAAAATGTTTCACCACTGTAGTAATGCAGGTTGCAGTAGTTTGGACAAAAACTTCCAATCTGAACGTAAAAAATCTATAATCAAAACATAAAAAATTAACTTCACTTAAATTTAGATACCCTATTTCCCACTCAGGAACGCTATGAATGTAAATGTAAATTTTGTTGAATCCTTTCTGCTAATATTTAACAATATAGCTGTGATATAGTAAAAAAAAGTTTTACTTAAATTTTTAAACCTTATTCTCTCTCAAGTGGTGATGTAAACACATCAGAAAATTATTACCTAAGTTTAACTTGGGGTATAAATAGTTCTCATCTCGGAAAAAAAATACATTTTAAAATTTAAGTTATGTAATTCCCCACTAAGTTCGCTACCTGCATAAAAATAGCTATCCATTAGAAACTTTTTACTAAAATATAAACTTGACCAAAGCAAAAACTTAGTCTGAAAATATCCTTTTTATTTCCACTATGACGCCATATTCAACTTTTTAATTTTTAAAAACTAGCTCAATTTAATATTTCATGTGAAAATCTTTCAACTAAAAAGAAATAAATTATTATTACGGCTTTTGAAATTTTTGCAACAATGAAGTAAAAATGTTACATTTTCTATGAAAAATGTCCGTTGATTTTCAATGAAAAAAGCGAAAATTGGAATTAAGAAAAATATTTGAATAATGCAAAAAAAAATTTGCACATGTTTCTCTCTGGGTTATAATTCACCCATATGCAAAGGCATTTTACCATTCGCTTTGACCCTGACGTCAGGCAAACATTTTTACACTTTAAATTTATAATATTATTAGAATTAGTAAAGAATAAAAAATGAGTGGCATCAGGGACAAAAAGGTGGGAAGAAAAAATGGAAAAGTAATGATCTCCATAGGCTTTTCCATGTTAAATTAACATTGAGAAGTGACACTGGAAATAAGTATTGCGCTGCCGCGCAATACTTAAATATATATACTTATTATTCTTATTCCTGCGGTGACGTTAATACGTAAGTATTTAAAATCTTCATTCTGTTTCTGTGAAGTCTTATGAAAATGAAACGCAGATCAACATTCCGTCATTTTTGATGGGGTTATATACTAGTAATAATAACAAAATAAAAAATACCTGGTAAAAGTAAAGCAGTACTCGGCCAATCAAATGAACCACTGAATTTTCTAAATACAGGCCAATACGGTACATACTGGTCATCTTCAAAATCTTGAGATCCACTCACAGTATTTAATTGTGAAGAGTTCAACCACATCTGACCTGCATTATTTCTGCTTGGAATGTAAACTTGGAGAGTATCTTCTACTTGTGCTGTACCACATTGTGGATCAAATTCTAGAGATAACCACTGAACACAAGGAGGAAATGCTACCTGTAAATTGAATTAAAAAATTGCACACTAATCATGTAAAATATATATATATTTTTGTTGTTGTTGTGTCGTACCTAATACATTTCTAAATAGACACAAACATGTGGTAGATAAATTTCTACCTAGAGAAAATAAATCACGATCGTATAGTACATTTTTTCATTGTAACAAAACCTAAAAAATAAAAGTAATGATTGCTGCTGTGGGAATGAAACAAAAATAATTACAAAGATTTCATGTTGAATTAAATTTAATGTTTATTTAATAAAATTATATTAAGCATTTAAAATTAAATTTAGATACACTATGAGATGAATTTACAATGTTGTTACTTTCATATTTTATTATACCTATTAACATTAACGAAGGTAAGCTGTAGATTGGTCATGCATGAAAATTTTATAACACTCCGGAGTGAAAAAAAATAAAGAGGTACCTCTTAAAAATTTAAGCTAATTTTTGTGAACCATTAAGCTGCTGCTGCATCTCCAGGAAAGTCGCCGGTTACAAATTTTATGTGCATAAAAGTCTTCAGCAGACTGTTTTATAATAATACTAGCTGATCTCGCGCAGAGCATCTGAACAAAAAATCTCGTGCAGAACATCTGCACTAAAAATCTCGCGCCTCAGTCATATTTCCACAGCTATGCGATAGATGTAAAACCCTGTTACCTGTCTTGACACTGTTCGGGAAATATCTCCTCTACATTTCACTTTTCATTCTGCTATACACTTTACAATCTATCTTTATTGAGCAATACAGTCATACTATATTTCTTTACTTATCTATATAAAATATCTTTTATTAATACCATACAGTCATTCATTATTTTACTTACCGTTTATTTACTTTTGCTATCTTATCTTTAAATCCTTTTAAAACTGTTTACTTTATTTATCGCACATATTTTCTGACTTCCGATTTTCAACCATCCACATCCAGGCAATCAGGAGCATGTAATTCATTTCGAATGACGAGAGTTTCACGACTGCCACCAGATGGCATCATTCGTTTGAAACTACTGCACATCGTTCGTACGACGTTTCGTCACGATGTCCTTCGAGAACCATCTTCTACTGCTCCATGATTGGTTTATTCTTTTGCCCGGTTCATATAAGCAAAGACGTAATTCCTTTCCCTTTACCTCTCTTTCTTTTTACCTGCCTTAGTTTGTTACCGGCATTTTAACAGTGGTATTCGTTGGCATTTTATTATGCTATCCGATGTTAACATAAAGTTCTGGTTATATTTCTTCACATTAACATAATAGCCATTTTCTACTTTTCTCTGTTTAACATTTTGCCACCGACTACGAATATATTTAAGTGAATCATATGGATTTATCATGTGCTCTGGAATTACGAGTGAACTTTGTTTAAGTGTTTGCTGAAACTAAAGACTGTGATTCATCGTACGACGTGTCGGCAGATGTTGTGAAAATAAATAGTTATCTCCAGTTATCTAAATGTTTTTCCGTGCGGTTTTTCAATCAAGTGATATCATTTAGAAAGAAGCTATCCTTCATTCCAGTTTTGCTTTGAAGAGTATTGTGAGATAGTGCTCAGCCGATTTATGACAGTTTATTAATGTGTACGTCTTTGATGGAACCTTTCGGATTGTATGGCCACTTGATGATTTAATCCTATTCTTCATATGTCATGAGGGTTTGCTTTCTCTTTTACTTTTTATTGTTAAATCTGCTTTGATACTTTAATATACTTTTATATAAGATTAAGATTTATTTGTTGTATAATGTTATAGTTAAACTATATTTCTGCTTTTTGGTTTTTAATAAACTTCAGTTTGTTTTTAATCCTTTCTTGTATTTATTTCACCACCATTTAACTCCATAAACTTTTACATTTAGGGATTTAACAGCTTAAGTTTCCATTGTGTATTTTTACTCTGCTAACTTTAATTCTTAACTTAAATTTAATCGCCATCACTATGCTCCGGGATGTTCACTTCAAATTGTGAATTCACACAGTTTGTCGTTCGCTCGATAAGTCTATTTTGCCGCTGATCAGAAAATTATATGGATCACCTAAGCCTAGCAGTTTCATTTCGAAACAGTCTTCTTTCAGTCATTTCATCCACAGTTTCAGCAGTGTAACGTGACTTTGGAGAAAGGGATTTTAAGTAAATTTAATGAAATATTTAAATTAGTAAAAATTAATAATACTAATATGATTAAATTAACTTAACAAGGTTGTAATATTAATTGCAAGAAATCCCCTTGTCTAAAGTCACCTTACGACCAGATCGTAAAGCAGAGTAATATTTTGCGATGCAAACAAGAATTATTTAAAATTAATATTAAGCCATCCATTAAAATCTTATTTGTGCAAAACCTATATTTCAAATATTTGTAAAATAAGTAAAATAAAAAATAAATAATTTCACACAACCAACTCTTGTGTGTGTATATAGCAGAGCAAATAACGAACTTACTCAGTGATCAGAAATCTGAGATTTTATTTAACAAGAACTCACACTTTTATCGAGATAAAAAAGGGAGGACAGGTTAGTTGGATCCAAACTGAATAAATAATATATTAAAATATTAATTTTCATAAATATACATAAAAAATAAACAATTTCAGAAACTATTGCTTCGTTGATTCAATATAGTTAGAATTTTTCGTGACAGAATACAAATCATGTATGAATGATTGGAAATAAGTAAATTCTGAAAAGTTAATTCTAGTGTTGCAATTTTGTATTTGTTGTGTCAAGTACTTTAATGTTCAAAAGTTCAGACTGTTATGGGTCCTGGAAAAACGAAAATCTTTGAGACAAATCAACGAAGATCGTTGGTTAGATAAATTTCTCACTGACTTCACTTGCGACTGTGCTGAGACAATGAAACTTTGATATAAATATATTTTCCATAACTTATTTATCTTCTAGAGATATTAACTTTCACTTTTCAATGTGTATTGGGAAAAAACAAATATTTTAATTTCTTTGCAGGTAATATGGGAAGTTGAAGTGTACCTAACGGAAATTAGCACTCATAATAGCTGCTTCAAATGAAATGTAGTTAGTGAGTTCAAGTTGAAAAGAAATTTGGTATTGTGCTAATTCAGGTCTAATAAAATGCTGACGACTGATATAAGATACTTGCAATTGTAGATCCACAGAATAGCTAAATGTTCCTTTTCGAGTTAAACAGTGGGTACATGAAAGATTCTACATTTTTATCACTATTATGTAAATTGATGATTTTTTTGTCTTTCTGATGCATCAACATTCGTTATCAAGGAAACTTCGAATAGCATTTAATGTAAGAATAGAGCACACTTTGTTGGTCATAGGGACAAAACATTTTCTGTAATCAGTACTTTCTTGCATTGTAAAGAGCAGTTTGACAAGACTTTATTCTTCAGCATTTGCACACCATTTCACTTCTGCAGCTTCTCAAATTATCATAAGTGATTGTGTAAAATTATTTTGCGACTATATAATATACTCTAGGAATTCCATTAAACTCCAATTAATTCTATGGTTGAAAGGATGTTCAAGTTCTTTAATTAATAGCATCTTCAGTACTTAAAAAATACACCTGACCATAGTGTGGCTGTTTTTTGTAAACTGCCATATATATTTTTTATATATAGAATGTTCTACGTTGCTTTTCAATAAATATGCTCCAATAAATATTTCTACCTAAAGAAAATCCTCATCACACTGATAATGTTGTATGGAATAAAAATGTTGAATACCTCAATAATAAAACAATTTGGTATTTTATTACTGCAGAAACACATAACAAAAAATCATAATTGTTATCTCAATAACATGAAGACATCAGATAAAGTATTATATATATATATATATATATATATAAAGTATGGGACCTCAAATCCGGACGGGCCAGGACTGCGATCGTTCCGGATTTCAGGTCCTTAACCAAAACAATAAATAAACAGATACAGTAGATGCCCGTGGCAAAATTTTACATGCTGTGAAGCAGTCTATATCGCGAATTGCCATGTTTGGCTAAATAAACAGTCAAAAATGCAAATTACAAAAAATAATTGAAAATAAGGATAAGATTTTTTTTAATACATCATATTCTTAGGAATATTAAAACATCTTTTAGAAAATGCGTCGTCGTTCACGAGAGCCGAGTTAGGCCTAGGAATCTATATCAATTGCCATGTAGGGCTTAGTTTAAGTAAACAGACGAAAACAAATTACAAAAAAAGAATTTAAAATAAGAATATTTTTTAAATCCTGCACATTATTAGCAACATTAAAACATCTTTTAGAAAATGAAAATGCGTCGTTGTTCATGAGAGCCTAGCAAGGTCTAGGAATTTATATCAGGAATTGCAGTATTAGACTCAGTGAAAATAAAGAGAGAAACATTTAAATTTAAAAAATAAAATGTTCTAAGAAAGTTTAAAAACAAACAAAAACAAGAGGAAATCTATTCAAACTGTATTCTTTTCGTATAAAAAGGACTTCGTAAATGTGTTATTAAGTTCGCTTTGATTGAACGAGAAATAAATTATTGAGTTGCAAGCAAACAGAAAAAAAGAGCAAAACCAGTTTTTTCTTTCTATTAAAAAAATAATTATCTCCATTTCTAATTGACTAATTTCTTTCAAATTTTCAGCAAGCTGCAATAATAGTAAATTAGCCTGTGTAACAAATTTTTATTAAAATGTAATGTACCTCTAAAAAAAAAGGCCACTATAGAGTAACTGCAAAGAAAAACAAGATATCTATCTGCAGTTTGTTTTGTTTATTCAACTTGTTTATTTAACTCTGTGAAGTGGGAAGTCAACATTATCAGAATGAGATCATCAGCTTTGGATGGATAGTATGTTTTGTCATGCAGAAAGAAACCATGCATAGATATTTTGTTTCCCCATTGAATTAAAGAAAAAATATCTTTGGTACGGTGCTTACAAACAGAATTTTTTCGAAAAATGAAATTTGTTGAACATTTGAAGGAGAGGGGGTGGAGGAGATAGCAAAACATCTTTACATATAAATATTGTAAATATATTCTATGCATTTTTTAAAAATAGTTCTTCCTTCTGGTTATTTATTTGTTCTTTTTGCATTTTCTATTAAATAAAGAACAAGGTTTCTTTTTAAAATAAATTTAAAATGTGTGCACACACTAACTTTTCTAACTCTGCCAGCAAATAGTATTTAGATTAAAATTATAATATAAAAACATTGCAACAAACTTATTCAGTTGAGTGCAGTTGTTTAGTCTTGCTTAGTTGGAAACTGTGTTACGTATTGTGCGTAGCGCCATCTATGGGCTTTTTCCGGAATTATTTATTCCGCCTCGTCGCGGAATTTCAGATTTCTTTATTCATTCCGGATTTTGGCTCGTCCGGATTTTAGGATTCCGGATTTGAGGTCCTGTACTGTATATATAAACTAAAAAAAATGAATTGTCAGCATTTGCTATTATAACTTTTAGAAATGAGAAATGATATTTTTATATTAAAATAAATAATAACAAATAAAAACCATAAAACAAAATGCAATAATTCCCCTGGATTCCCTGATGATGGCCAAGGGAAATGCAGGCCGAAAGTACTAAGAAGTTTTTAAATAAAAGTGTATTTTTAACTTGTAACATCTATTTTATTATTTTCATCACTTTTTAACATACTTGCCAACTTTCCTTTAAACTTCCGTAAAATATGAGTCAAATTAACCCAGGTTAAACTCGTTTTGAACCAGAAATTTACAAAATTAATTCAAATACATTTCATAGAGAAACATGATTTTAAACGTATAATAATACATCAAATAAATTTTCTAGTTAGTAACCCATTTAACCTGGGTCAATTTAACTCGCATTTTACGGAAGTTTAGTTGAATGTTGGCAAGTGTTTAAGTAAAACAGTAAGCTTTTAATGTTCATATTGCATATTTTGTAAATAATAACATTTTGTCTCACTCAAATACAGTATGAATGTTGAAAAAACTTCTGAGCAAAGCTTGGTTTCTCAGATATAAGTAATAAAAAGAACAAATCATTTTTAAAATTTTTACACATCTTGGCATTCATTTCTGTTTTAATCATGCAAATAAAATTAATAATTGAAAAAACTAAATGCTTAATGTAAAACTAAACAATTTAAAATTGGTTTGACAGCATTCAAAACAGTTTAGATTCAATACAAGTACTAGAGAACAGGAGTTCTGCTTTTTCAGAATTTAGTGTCACCCTGGCATTTCCATTACTTTCTTTTTTCTGATGGACTGATGGCTTCTATTATTATGAAACAGCCATTATAAATGAAGCGTTCGGTGAAGACGAAAGAGCAGCCGTAAAAAGTTAGAACTCTGATTTTCTGGTCAGAGTTCTAACTTTTTACGGCTGCTATTTCATCTTCACCTAACACTTCATTTATAATGGCTGTTTCATAAGAATAGAAGCCATCAGTCCATCAGAAGAAAATAACTCTGTTAAGCGAGACTCTACTGCAGTTCAAAACATATTTCAATTTTAAGACTTAAAGCACACGTTTTATTTTATGTAAAATGATGCCATTCTCATCCACCTAAGAATTGCACATTTAAGATGTACTCTTACACATCTACAGTAAAGCATGCATAGCACATCACTATCGCGAAATAATGAACAAATGCAGCAAAAAGATGCCGTCATATTAAAGAAAATCGAAAAAAAAAACCCCAGCAAAATAATGATTCATGGATACTTAAAACTAAATATAGTTTATAATAGCTCCATTGTTTTAACAGAAATCATTCGTTTATATTTTTTTCAAAATAGCACGTATTTTGATTACATTTTCTTTCGGTTGTTATGAGAAAATGACAACAAAAATATATAATTACTATTTTAGAACTATTTTTCTTTACTTTCTACAGAAATGGAGTACGTCCGTTGCCAATATTAAGCAAATGGCTCTAAAAACTACAAAAAAATTAATATTTCTAAAATAAATGGAGATACAGTTTTCAAACAAAATGTATTTAAAAGACTTTTTTTTCCCCAATACGACGGTATAAAAATCGAAAATGTGCGATGCTTAGAAGTTGAAAAAATTGCTATAGAGTATTTAATCGTACTGCTTTGTTTTACGGCTGGCTTCTGTAAGGTAACATTTTTTGGAATAAGCTGGGAGAAAGAAGTAGCATACCATATCGGGGCTAAAAACAGAAATAGTATTTATATAAAAAATCACAAAACTTCTAAATCTTAGAGTAATATAACATAGGACCAGTAGATATAATTTCATACCCGGTAGTTTGCAACAGATGCAGGCCTATATGGATGATCACTCTCAACAATAGCATAATGATTGGATGTGGTGGATAAACTAGCATCACAGCGCTCCCCTTCATTTTCTGTGCTTTTCTCTGTAGATAAATTCTTAGGACCTTTCTTGTTTAGAGCAGCAACAAGAGGCAAAAGATCTTGGACCATACTCAATACTTGAACAGCACTCTAAAAAATTTAAAGGGAAAAAGTATTTAAGATAAAGAGCTAAAAAAGATTGCATAATAATCAGTAATTTTCATATCAATAGATGCAATTACACAATATGAAAACATTTCAGCAAGCAGCATATGTTGCCCAGTAATTAATATAAAATCAGCTTGATACGAATTGACACTACAAAAAAAGCTATTAAGAAAAATTATTTCACTTTAATTGTTTGTTTACATATAAAAACAGAACGATCATTAAGTAATTTTTTTTCTCATTTTCAATATTCACATTGTAAGACAGATAAAGTATTTATAATAATTTGAAAAGTATACTAATTTTAGAAGAATCTTTTAATTATTTTTAACTCTCAGCTATTAAAGTGAAGCACTTCTATAACTTGCAACATTATATATTTTTTTATTATCAGAATTTTCAGATCAAAGTTATGTTCAGAGTAATTACCTTTTACTTAAATAACAAGTGTGCAAACATGTCAAAATTATTTACTTACACGTGGATCTGAGGTAGCCACTGGCCCCAAGTGAGCAAATATTAACGGTAAGAGCATTGTAACAACATGAGATGTTCCAAAAGCACATAAAACATCATTATCTAGATAAAAAATAAATACAGAGTAAAAAAAAAGAGGCATGGGATAAAACAATTTTCAACACAAATTTCATAAAGCATTTTCTGATTAAATGGGGCCACACTGATTCCAACTTAATTTTCAATAATGAGGCATCTAAACAAACTGAAAGATTTAAACTATTAACCTGTGTTTTTAGCGAAAATCAAAGTTTAGTTATTCAAACAGTCATTACATATGAAAACATCACATAATTTACTTTTGTTTCATCTTATTTTGCATAAAACTCTATAAATTTTCTTCTTTCACAAATCAATATTCCAATGCTCTAAAATCATATCGCAGTCAGACTTTTATATTTTGTGGCAAAAATTTTTATCAATTATTTTCAAACCACAATCGAAAATATATGTATATGAATTTTATTTATTTATTTATTTATTTATTTATTAAGTTAGAAATTTGTATTTTTATAGATCAGTTTATTGCTCTTTAAAATTATTTACAGTTATTCACATGAATAATCTCTTATATGAAAATATGAGGAAATTCAAATTTTACACAGTGAAATAGAAATATGTGATATAAATTTATAATATATTTTAATTTTAATAATGCAAATATTTTTAAAATTTCACGATTTTTAAAAAAGTACTTTATTTTTAACGATTTTTTCAAACCTCGGATTCTTGGTCCTGCAGTTACTCTTTATGTAATAATCATTTTTAGCAATTCAACATCTATTCAGAGCTTATTTTTGAGTTCATAGACAGTTATTCTGATTAGAAGAACAAGAATCAGAGATTTAAAAAATTCAAAAGTTTAAAAGCTAGTTATTAAAAAAAACATATTTTGAAATATTATAATAATAGAAAATTACAATTTAAAAATTATTAGAGCTGCTTGTTATAACTTTATGTAATGTATTTTACTTTATTTCATTGTGAAAAATAGTAGTTTATTTATGTAAATAATACTAAATATACACTGGTGGACAAAACTTAATGACAAGTCACAAAATGCCAATTTTCATCACACGAATACTCAAAAGGAAGTAATATAATTCAAATAATTACTATCCCTGCAGAACAGTTAGTCCATATAACATCTCATCCACGTCACACATGGTCACAAGAGTCACAGTCACTATGCCGAAGCAAAAAATAGGAAATTCCATATGTCTCTTATGAATCTCAAATCACTACTATATGTGACTCCACAGACAGATAACTGTGACTGCTGCTTTATGGCGAGTCACCAGGTGACTTCACAATGTCATTTCATTGAGACTCTCATCTGGAGACTCAATTTCAAAGTCATTGTGAATGTTGCATTATGATAAATCACTAAATAATGTCACATTAAAGCAGGGTTGTTTGGTTTAAACCACGGTGGTTTAAACTGTGGTTTAATAGTTTAAATCAAATGATTTTTTTAAAAAAACCATGCTGGTTTCTTTTCATCTGTTTTTTTTTTCTTTTTTTCTGTAATGTTTTCATTTATTTTACACATTATTGAAAAATGCAAAATTCAAGTTACGCAGAAGATACAAGCAAAACTTTAGAAAAATGACGACTTAATAAACTTGTAAAGTGACAAACATTTTTAGTCAATCAAACTTTTCTTATAAGCTTTAAATCTACATGGCAGATTAACTAATTTTTCTAAAATTAGCTGGGGAAAAAAAAAAAGTAGTAAGTTTTCTTTCTTTCTTCTTCTTTTCCAAGCCTTTTATTTTAAAAAATAGCCAAAATGGCAGATTTGAGCTAAAAAATACACTTTTACTACTTAGATTACTTGATTAATTAAGATTTACTAAGGATTACATTATGCCTAAATGATGACATAATCATAAGTAATTCTCTCCATTGGTTACTCTTTGTTCTGTATGCTAATGAATGATTGGCTGTAAGTTTTCTTTGTTGTATCATGGCTATTGGGTTTAGTAAGCCTTTGTTTTTCTTGCATTCCTACATTGGGATTGGGGTTATGCATTATGATTTTATTAAGTTACCAGCAGGGTTGGCATGGTTTAAATCAATTGGTTAACCAACTGGTTTTTTAGAAAAAATCTAATATATTTTCTCATTTTTGTAATTTAAGTGTTTCAAATTATTGGATATAAATAATTTCTACTTTTAACTAGGGATGTAGTGGAGGGTATAAGCAGGTATACAAAGTATACCTTCTAATTTTTTTAAAGAAGCTCTGTATACCCTCTGTTTCTCAAACAAAGCTGTAGTGTATACCCTAACAATGAACATTTAGGACTCTAATGTATACTCTCTGCATTTTTTACGACTACAACACTGCTTTTAACAGTCTTATCACAGCAGTCACCGTGAGACATAGTGAGTCTAGGTTAATTTGTATGCATGTAGAATGCAAATTGCTTGTGTTGATGAACATATCTGAAGCTCTAAAGAGAAATTTTAAAACATGTGAATTTAGCAAAGATAAAATAGACTAAAAATATCCAGTATTTTGAACAAAATATTTTCCTTTGAGAAAATGCAGATTATTTACAATTAATAACATAATGACTTTTAAGATTTCAGTCAAGCTGTAAAAGAAAATTTTCTTGATTGGGGAGATTATCTGTTAAGAGTGTTCTCAACTACTCAACTCAACAAATGCAAAATGCTTTGATGCATTTACAAATTAATTTTTTAACGGAAAGATATAAAATTGGAAGGCCTGACTATGGAAGCGATTCGGAATTGAATTGTGTTTTCCATTTTTGATAAGTAAATTACCTATTGAATTATAGGCAATTTTGATCATGTGTCAAAGGTTTTTTAACCTTCCTTGAGTGGTTATTCTTCTTTCATGCAAAACTTTGGTTCAAAATGCCCTCTTTCACAATGTTTTCTGAAAGATCTATTGTGTTTGGGAAAATATGGAAAACACAGTTCCATCACATTGTATCTGAACAACAGCATCTGCTAGTTTCATGCTTTTCCGAACAAAAATAAATTAAAACTTGTCATAAAGTTGCTCTTTTGGATTTGAGAACAGCCTTAAGAACAAAAAAGAAACTCAAAATATGAAGTCGAATAAGAGGACATTCAAAAATTGGGTGCTAAGCTAGTGAAGCACCTGTTTACTTTTAATTAAAATTTGCAATAAGATATATTTAAATCGTCTATTGCATAATCGAATATACTATTTAGATCTGACAAAAAAAAAAAAAAAAAAAAAAAAAAAGAAAAAAAAAAGGGGGAGAAAATCGAAATAAAATTCATTTGAGACATAATAGAAAAAAGTCTCATAAAAATGCTTAAAAAGGTATATTATTAATTTTTAGTTTAGACATTTAAAAGTAATATGTAATATAACATAGTGTTATGGATTTTTTTCTCTGAGCAGTTAAATTTCCACCTAGATTGAATCCTGTATATAAAATCATAACAATAACTTCTAGCTGAATTACAGAATTACTGTAAAAGAAAACTTTAACACTAAGATATCAATGCCACACTTAAAGAATTTTAAAACTGCAACAAAATACTAAAGCAAATACAGGGTTCTCAATTTATCTGCTCAGATCAACCCCAACAATTGTCATAGAGTCAGAATATTCATGCATGACCAGAGAAAATCACTTAAAAAGAGATGAATATAATTAATTAAATGAAATTTAAACATACCGCAAGACAAATTACTTAAAGGAATATGAATGAACTGAAAAGGTAGATTAATTTGAGAATTTTGAATAAGTTCACAGTCAAGAGCTGAGATATGAAAACAAGCTTCAAAGTCATACATAAAAAGAATCTAACTCTATGGGCTGTGATCGTAATGTGGCTAAATTCATTAAATTGTAAAGGTGTGTAAAATTGAAAATTTTAGTTAACTTAAGCTGTTTACCTTCATTACAACAAAAAACTAGAAGAAACACTGTTCATATTCTCTATATTCTTCAATTTATTAATGATTACTTTTAAATCTTTATTTTTAAATTAATATATAATTAATTTTGGAGAAACAGACCATTTCTACTTCTTCTTGGGTTAATTTGAACTGAAACATTTATTCTCATTATTTCTGTTTTTTAAAGTATATTTACTTATTTAAACCTAGTGAAGTTACTTTATTGAAGAATACTTTTAGCAGTGCGAAAATAGATACAAGTCAAGAGAATAAGATTAAAATTAAATTTAATTCTTCATAGGGAGTTTAAACTCTTATACATACAGGTGTTTCAAAACTTATTTCTCAAGTTAACACAATTAACAAATGATATTGTAAATATTCTAACATTAATAGGACAGATTTTTATCATGTTGACATTTTCTGGCTTCAATTATATAGATTGCAACTTTTAAAACAAAGATAATCAATCATTTCGTTATAATGGAACAAGAGAAAAAAAACTTAACATACCCAATGTAATCCATAGTAGGTTTCCGACATGGTACACCACAAATTATTCTATTTTCTTTTAACATAGTTATCTTAAACACAATTTTTTAGATGACTTTTCTTTGACGACCATATCTTAACTGGCAGTGTTTTTTTTTTGTTTTCTGTAGTAGAAAAAACTCCTTATCTTGAAAATAGTTTCAGGGGGTGGGCTACACCCCACACACTTCCTTCGGTACGCAGCTTTACCCGATGAGTTAGGAAATCGTTTTGGAATTTGAAGTCAGCAGCCAATCTCGCTCTCCGTGGAAGTAGCTGGAATTGTTTTGCTTCAACTTTAAACTAGCCGGCATCCTCCGTGATATATTTCTAGGATAAATCAATGTTTAGCAAAAAAGGGAGCGGAACGCTAACGTCTTGCTTCGCATGCGCACGATTTATCTTGGATCTCTATTTCACAGAATCTGATATCAGGGCATTTTTTTACTTGTCCGATGCTCGGTCAGCAGCCAGGTATATCCAGCTTACCAGTACAGTCGAAAGATGCACCTTCTAAAGCCGCGCTCGCTTACCGTTCATTTAAAAAAAAAGCGAAAAGCACTTACAATTCAATTCATACTCTTTACTCGCAAGAGTTGATCTTCTCTGTCCTCGGTCTCAAAAGCGAATCCTTATTAAAAATTGTTTCATGCCTCGACAAAAAAGGGGGGTGTTTCCCGGGTCCCTTTGGCCCCTCAAAATTTTATGTTGTTTCACATCTTACTGCACTCAGGACCCCTCTAAAAAAAAACGCTACACGACCAACAAAAACCACGCGCTCGCTTCTCGCGTCCCCTCAATTCTTCCCGCGTTACTTCCCAGGAAGCAATAAAGGGTGGAGGCGAAAACTGTTTTCATTGGTCAATTTCCCTACCTAATGCCAAGAACATCTCGTTGCTATGTCCCTCTAACCACGGGGAGATCACGTGAACTCAAATCTCAGAAGCCCAGGCAATACTTGCACCTGCTTAAAAAATTGTTTTTCGTAAACAAAGTCATAAAACTGCATTGTAAAAGGGGCTGGTATGCTATGAGAAAAATAGCATTCCCACACAATAATCCTGTGTTTAAAATGTAAACGTGTGTGGTCCCAATTATTTCTGAACACAGCTGACCATTTACCCCACGTTTGCTAGTAAAAGAGAGAAAAGGGAGATTTTTTTTTTTTTTTTTTTTTTTTTTTTGTGAGAGAGTATCCCAAAAGAAAAGGTTTTATTTACAGAAAAATAGAGGAATGTTTTTGAATAACAACATTTACATGTTGTAACATAATTTAAGTACGAGAAATTAATAAAAAGAAAGGGTGCTTAATTTATTAAATTACTTTTATTTATTTATTTATTTTTATTAATTTTAGAAAACACAACTGACTTTAAACTGAACTCTTAAAAATAAAGAAAGTGTACAATGAAAAATTTTGACTAGAACTAAGCTATTAATGATATACAAAAAAATGGGGGGAGGGGGCGCGTGCTGTGTACAAATAATATATTTTAAAATGAAAATTTCTTAAAAATAAGTAAATTACGCCTAACAGGATTCCCCGTCGGTTGAAAAAAAAATCAATTTTTTTTGAATGTACAAAAAAAAATTTATTTTTTGAATGTCAAAGAAGAAACACAAGGCCAAAAATTTCAAAACGAAAAAATTAAAAAAAAACCCAGTACATGTCCCAATGAGTCACTTACTTAATCTCGGTGAATCTACTCAAGGATCTTTGACCATCAAAACAAACTAAACTTCAGCCCGAAAGACAGATCAGAGTCCCGTTGTACATTCGCCACTACTGCAACACACTCCGGAAATGTGAAACAGTAGTTTGACTACAGCAAACTTCCCAAAAGGTCCAAAATTGTAAATGTTAGAAACAAAAACTGAGATACCTATACTACGTATAAAAATTATCTACTTTTCCACACACAATTCACAGACGAAAATCACCATGACTGCAATTTATTTCTGGACAATGGCGAGCAAAGTTAGTATATGAGATCGCCGACTTGAGAACTACCACTAGAGCTCACTCTAGTTACACCGTACCCGAACTCCACTCTAATAACACTAACCAAATATCCCCAACTTTGTATAGCAATATACTTACTACCTATTCCGGGGGGATTAATTTTGACTTATAGCACTGCCAGCCAGATATGGACACAAAATATATATATGCACAGTTATATAAACAAAACATAAAATCAATACACTAGTGCACAGCTGGACAATAGAATACACATAAACAGAGACAAAAAAAAATTAACATTAGGTATATATTGTTGACAAATACATATCACTCGGAAAAATGTGGATTAGAGTTCTTCAGACTGGTGAAAAATTGTTCGTTTGAATTTTAGAAACACATAAGATCTTTCTGAGTTTTACAACTGCACTTACAGGGCCACTGTGCATTTGGTAAGTGTATGCCGCAATGTGTGTTGCAGATAAGAACACGTAAAAATTATATACCAACTTTGGTTATCAAAATTTTGCTAAAATATCCACAAACATTAAACAGTTTGATACACCAACTGTGGTGGTGAATAATTACACCCAAAATCGAAAAAGGGAAGGCAGAAAACAACAAAAAAAAATTAAAAAAAAAAACCGGTATACAGATTTAAAATGAGATGAATTAATGTAAATACACACCAAACATTTTAATACTTACATTTAGATAAACAAACCTCAGTTCCAACCTACATACTAGAAAATTTTGAACTAAAACCCCTTTAATTCAAAACAAGAAAAATGTTTGAAATACATACACCTGAGTTGTAAACAAATAGTATACTTCTATACTTATACACTAACTCACACCTCAGATACACTAATCTGTGTAATTTCAAACAGTATTTAAAAGTGTGTTTTCCCTAAAGAATAACAATTCTAGTACCTACCCTAGAAAACCAAGTAAAATTACACACTAATATACAAAATTTTATACATAAGTACTTTATTACGTATATTAAATAAAATATACCTATCCTTGCTAAACCATTACCTTAAAAAACAATGCATATACATAAAACACAAAGCGAATAAGAAGAATTTGATGCATGCATAATTCCATTAAAAATGTACAGAAAATTTTCAAAGTTCAGAAAATACAGCTAAAAATTCGGAAAAATGCATAATAAATTAAACAATGTATGTGCGGAGTACGTTTTAATATTAAAATAACCTAAATACACACTAGAAATAATAATAACTAAGTTAGAAAACATCTAGTATATTGACAACAAACTTCCGTTACCCGGACACAAAATCAAAACAAGTTTAAAGTTCCTCAAAAAATTAATTACGTACTAAAATGCACAAAATAACATTAAAAGAATGCTAAACATATATATATATATATACAAAAAAAATATTAAAATAAAAACTATTCTAGGCAAAGATTAGTGCTTAAAAAGTTGCTACACTCTATAATTTGGCTTATCTCTCCTTTCACGGAATCCATATTGACTGGTCGGGACAGCATTCGATTTAGTTGGTATCGATTGTAAGTGACTAACATTCGAAGTACGCGATGCATCCGCATTACAATCCGACGTAACTTGATTAGCTGAATTCCCTCCCGGTGCTGGATCTGAGAGCTGAACGTCGCCTGAATTTTCCTCATGCGTATCGCTGGAAACTGGGGGGGAAGAATGATGAGCCATACTTTCGCTATCTGCCTCTGCTGAACTTAAGGGCGATTGCTCTGCGCTGTCTGCTGTATCTGGCGTGCTCCGTGGGGTCGAAAAAACTGGGACGAAGTTACGTCCGCGCCTGCGCTTCCGTGGTGCAAGAAAATCGAAGTTGCTTGTCGAAGGGACGTCAGTTACAATCGGACTGGACTCAATCGATATAGAATCGACATCCTGCTGTTGTTGTTTTGGTACAAAAATGGGATTTCTGCTTTTAAACTCCGTTAGTCTGTCAACATGTACAACTTGCGTTTTAGATAAGTTAGATTGAAGAGCAATTTTAAAATTTACTTCACTTAATTTTTCAGTTATAGTGTAAGGACCATTATTAAATTTAGAGAGCTTTTTTGACTGACCTGGCTTTACGGAAGGTGTGAATAACCAGACAGAATCCCCTACTTTGAAATTTTTACACACTGCAGTTTTTTCACGATACTTCTCTTGTTTTTCTGAAACTTTAACAAGACTGCTGTGTACTTCCGTGTATACTTTTCTCAATGCAGGAAATAAGAGTTCACAATATGAAGGAGTATCATTGTAATTTAAAGTTGTAGGGGTAGAAAAAATTTTATACGGAAGGTTAAGATTTCTTCCAAACATTACTGCAGCGGGGGTTAAGTTTGTGGATGAGTGTACTGCTGTGCGGAGGGCTAAAAGAGCAAATTTGAGTTTTGTATCCCAGTCTGTTTGATTTTGGTTGACGATATGACATAGGGCATTTTTCAATGTCTGATTTTGTCGCTCCACTTGTGCATTCCCGCTTGGATGAAACGGGGTTGTCTGAATGTGTTTGGTGCCAAACTTCTTATAGACTTTCTCTATAGCTTCTGATATTAAATTTTTTCCTTTGTCAGTTGTGATATATGAAGGTGCTCCATATCTTGACACGAAGTCAGCAAGGGTATCAGCTATCATATCTGAAGTGATATCGGATACTGCGTATGCTTCAGGCCATTTTGAAAACGCATCAATATATGCAACAATAAACTTATTACCCGAAAAAGTCTGGGGCAAGGGACCCAAGATGTCCAAATTTACCTTTGAAAGTGGGAATTCAGGGGTAGGCATTCTTTGCAATGGGGCGAGATGTTTTGCCTTGTGTGCACGTCTCTGTTGGCAACTAATGCAGGACTCTACTAGATGTTTGACATCAGCGGACATGCCTGGCCAGTAAAAATTTTCGCGAATGCGATCAATGGTTTTCTGGAAGGCTTGATGACAAGCAGCTAGAGAATCGTGAGTTAGTGCAAACACCTGGGGGATAAGTTCTCTTGGTACCACAAGTCTGGGCAATTTATTCAGCACAAGAGAATCTCTAGTGTCCTCGCCCACTAAAAGATCATCTTGGAAGAAAAATCGCATATACTTGGGTGCAATTTCCACCCCTTGGTCTAATTTTTGAGCAATCTGTATACACTTTTTATCTGATTTTTGCAATTCCCTGATTTTCTCTAATAAATCAGATTGTGGCATAAACATATTTCCTTTTTCCACTTGAATACAAAAATTGCAGCTGGTCACATTTTCAGAAAAATCATTCTCATTTACATACCTTGATAAGAAATCAGCTACACTGTTACAACGACCTTTAATAAATTTAATCGCAAAGGTAAAATCTGCAAGAGTGCAAACCCATTTCGCAATTCGGGATGTTGGGTCTTGAATTTTGAGCATATATGTAAGTGGGGCATGATCTGTATAAATAAAGAAGTGTGTGTTAGCTAAGTAACACTTAAAATGTGAAGTAGCCCATACTAGAGCCAGTAATTCACGCTCCGTGGTCGAATACCTCGTCTCAGGGTCTTTTAATTTTCTACTGGCAAAGGCGACAGGATGTAAACAGTTGTTATCATCAAATTGCGACAATACTGCTCCAAGAGCTGAGCCACTAGCGTCCGTATATAAATGAAATTCCTTATTAAAATCAGGGAGGTTTAAACAAGGTTTAGATATCAAAGCATTTTTTAAATCTTCAAATTCTGCCTCTGCTTCCTAATTCCAAACAAAACGACCATTATCTTTAGTTAGTAAAATTAAATTTTTGGCTCTTTTTGAAAAATCGGGAATGAATCTCCTATAAAATGATATTGTACCAATAAAGGATCTAACTGCCTTACGAGTTTTAGGTGGTTGGAAATCTTTAATTATTTCAATATTTTTATTGATTGGTGCAACTTTACCTTTTTTAATCTCAAAACCAAGATATTGAATTGTATCAGATAAGAAAAAACATTTACTAGGTTTTAACTTTAACTTATGTTGGCGAAGTCTACTGAACACTAAATTTAATTTTTCAAGGTGGGACTCTACATCTTTCGAAGCAATCACAATATCGTCGATATAAACTAGGATACCTAAATTTCCTAAGTCACCAAAAATAGCATTCATTAATCTTTGAAAAGAATTGCCAGATGTCGATAATCCGAAGCAATTCCTGGCCCACTCAAAGAGTCCTTTATGGGTGATTATTGCTGTTTTGTGTCTATCCTCAGGACGCACAACTTGCTGGAAAAAACCACTCGTTAAATCAAGGGTTGAAAAAAAATTTGACCCAGAAAGTGCATCAACCGAATCTGTTATATTCGGGATGGGATAAGCATCCTTAACTAAGTTTTTATTAAGGGCTCTGAAATCGACCGCCAATCTATAAGAACCATCCGCTTTCTTAACTAAAAGTACAGGGGAGGCGAATTCAGACATAGAGGGGGCTATAATTTCAGCTTTTAAAAGGATATCAAGTTGACTTTCTAACTCTTCTCTAAGCTTATGTGGGACTCTATATGCTTTACATTTTACGGGTTTATCTGAGGTTAAATTAATTACATGGGGGATAGTGTCACAGCCTGGTAAGTCTAAAACTGAAGCTGCAAACACATCTTTATTCTTATCTAAAAATTCTTGCATCTTAAGTTTGAGGGGGGATTCTAAATGATCAAGATTGATATCTGTGCTCCATGTCAGGTCAGCATGGTCAAAATCATCACCTGGGGCGGGTGTATTTACATTAAAAGCAAAATTACATTTATCATAGTCACAATCAGAATCATCGATACACTTTCGAACTTTGGCAACCCTCATTCCCTTTTTAAAAGTTACACTATCATCCGAAAAATTTGCAAAAGATATGTACAGCCCACGTTCCTGAGAACAGACACTTCTAGACGATAATACACTATTACAGACTTTCTGTACCAGAGGTTCCAAAATCACATTATCTTTACTTTGAATAAAATTATCTCTTGAACATTTAACTTTTGCTATAACTTTAGAATGGGGAGGTATAGTTATTACACTGGTGAGTACCGCAAAACTAATCTCATGATTTTTTGAATTTTTGTCCTCATTACATGTATCGGTACTTGTTTCACTCAAATGTGCAACTTCACTATTAGTTACATTGACCTGGCAGACAGGATAAACACTTTGCATTTCCCTATTTTTACTTTTTCCCTCCTCCTCATTCATTATATCTGAGCTTACGTTAGTATTTACATTATGAATATTTACATTAACACTTATCTCATTTTCATTCGAATTGTTGCAACCTATATTACTATTTACATCATTACTGTTACTAATACTACTTATACACCCTACATACAGTTTATTATTATTTACATTATCCCCTACATTAAAAATCTCATTCATATTTAGGGAATTTTCTACATTTGAATTTATCTCTGAGAGATCCTGAACAACAGAGCATTCATCTTTATTTACATTGCTTTGACAATTATCACCAATTACAGCTTTACTCATTTCATTAATGTTTTTCTCCCTAACCTGTACTTTCCTATCTTCCTTATCTGCTTTTAATTCTAGTTCATCTTTATGATTATACTCCATGTTGTTCAGAGTTTCCCCAGAAGCTTTATGTTTAAAAAAATTCTCCTTTGGGAAATTTGTTTGACATGCTACAGATTCAGTTTTGTAAAAATTGACATTGTTTATTTTACTATATTCACATTTGCTGTCAACCAGTGGGGAAGGGAGGGAGTTTTGCACACTATTTTTACACAAAGTCTGCTCGTTTACATTCAAGATAATGGATTTTTGTTGACAATTAATAATGGCACTATATTTACTTAAAAAGGGCATACCCAAAATGGCAACAAATTCATTAGCTAATTTTCCTGGTACCACGAAAAATTCTGCCTGACAGTTTACATCATTGAACTTAAAGTTTAAATCTATTTTTTCTGTAAGTGGAACCTTTTCACCTGTTACCGTTAAAATCGGGGTATTGCATGGAGTGGTATTTGCAAATGGAATAAGATTAAGGCCTTGCCTGGATATCAGATTAATTCCTGAGCCAGTATCACATAACACATTTAAAAAAATATTATTTATAAAAATTTTCATTGTAGGCAAATTGTAAACAGACAGGGAAAAAACATTATATACAGAGGGAGGAATGTCGTTAGGCCTATCATGAGTCAGTCCGACTAATTCTGACTCAGCCCCTACTCGTTTAAACCTTTATTTTCCTGAGTTACATTATTTTGGCCCGTTTCCTGTTGTGGGACATTGTTGTCGCCACCTCTACCTCTTGTATATTGCCCTCTACCTCTATAATTATTCCCTCTTTGAGAGTTATCATACCTTCTACCTCTTTGAGGCTGTTGGTATCCAGACATACCCCTACGACCCTGATAACTCCTATTGTTACCTCTCCAAAACTGGTTTCTGGGGTTTTGGGAGCAATCTCGAGCAAAATGGTTGAGACCCCCACACGTATAGCAAGAAAAATTTGAAAAATTTGTTTGTTCTGGGTTCCACAACCTTCTGTCATTATCTGTTTTCTCCACTAAACTATCAATTTTCGCAGTTAACAATTGTAATTGTTGTCTTAGCTCCTCAATTTCCTGCTTCTGATTGTTTACATTCGGTTTTTTAGCTTGAGTAGCCGCGCAAGCTATATTGATAGGTTGCGGTTGAGTTGCCTGTGCCAAATCGTGGGAGTATAAGGGGTTAACACTCCTACAAGCTTTTTCCTCTAATCGGGCATAAGCTAAAATTTCAGCAGGTGTTTTTGGGTCTTTTGAAATTACCCCCTTCCTGATTTCTGGCAATAAATTTCCCAGCAGCATGGAGTGTAGCATTGCATCTCTACTTTGCTGCGCTATTGTTGATGATACCCCATCCATAACAAGAGCCCTTAGGGAAAGATCAGAAGCCCTGTCAAAAAATTCTTGAACAGACATAGCAGGTGTTTGCTTAAAATTTAAAAATTTAGCTAAAGCTACATCTGGGGTTTCCTGATGAATGTACCTCTCTTTAATAATTTTAACCAGTTCTGCACTATCCTTACCCTTATGCAGTTTCAATAGTTTAGCAGCTGTTCCCGAAACTCTGCTTAATAAAGCAAACTTTTTCTCCCCCTCATCCCAGCCGAAAAAATCTGCTAATTCCTCCCACTTTTCAAGAAAGTCAGAACATGAAACTGTTGATTCACCATTAAAAGGGGGGATGCTTGAAAGGTTGTCGACTAAGGCCGTTTTCTTTTGTACAATTGCAAGTTCTTTTGTAGCTTCATCTGCCATAATTAAATCTTTATATATAATCTTAACGTTAGACAGAAATAAAAGTTAAACTGTAAACTAAAATTACGTCCCTATGCAGATTTAAGAATTATACCCGGTACACAAGGGCACATTACAATTAAAACACTTACACAAAAATAAAATTATGTAAAGTATGACAGAAAAATTAGTATTTGAGAAAAGAAAAACTTCTTAGGGGGGGGCGGGGCATATACTTAGAAACCTCACACCTTGGAGCATACACTTATACATATATATTATAATACACAACATATGAAAAAACACACACATATATATATATACCTATTGTCCAGCTTGCCCCTAAATTTTTGGTAAATGAATGACTGAATTATCACTCGCATGAACTCTGTACAAAATGTGTATACTAACTGAATGGCAATTACCAATAAAAATGAACTACCTAAACTTTTAAATCACACCCGCACAAGAAAAAAGGACAATTCTGGAATTTTGCGAGAGGAAAACATTGAAAATTTGTAAAGTATAGAGTTCTAAATTCAGTCAAACAGTTAATTCCCAACCAAATACTGTAATATATAAAATCACACATAAATTCAATACAATAACCAGGCCTTTAATAACATGGCACCATTCTTGTTATGGATTTTTTTCTCTGAGCAGTTAAATTTCCACCTAGATTGAATCCTGTATATAAAATCATAACAATAACTTCTAGCTGAATTACAGAATTACTGTAAAAGAAAACTTTAACACTAAGATATCAATGCCACACTTAAAGAATTTTAAAACTGCAACAAAATACTAAAGCAAATACAGGGTTCTCAATTTATCTGCTCAGATCAACCCCAACAATTGTCATAGAGTCAGAATATTCATGCATGACCAGAGAAAATCACTTAAAAAGAGATGAATATAATTAATTAAATGAAATTTAAACATACCGCAAGACAAATTACTTAAAGGAATATGAATGAACTGAAAAGGTAGATTAATTTGAGAATTTTGAATAAGTTCACAGTCAAGAGCTGAGATATGAAAACAAGCTTCAAAGTCATACATAAAAAGAATCTAGCTCTATGGGCTGTGATCGTAATGTGGCTAAATTCATTAAATTGTAAAGGTGTGTAAAATTGAAAATTTTAGTTAACTTAAGCTGTTTACCTTCATTACAACAAAAAACTAGAAGAAACACTGTTCATATTCTCTATATTCTTCAATTTATTAATGATTACTTTTAAATCTTTATTTTTAAATTAATATATAATTAATTTTGGAGAAACAGACCATTTCTACTTCTTCTTGGGTTAATTTGAACTGAAACATTTATTCTCATTATTTCTGTTTTTTAAAGTATATTTACTTATTTAAACCTAGTGAAGTTACTTTATTGAAGAATACTTTTAGCAGTGCGAAAATAGATACAAGTCAAGAGAATAAGATTAAAATTAAATTTAATTCTTCATAGGGAGTTTAAACTCTTATACATACAGGTGTTTCAAAACTTATTTCTCAAGTTAACACAATTAACAAATGATATTGTAAATATTCTAACATTAATAGGACAGATTTTTATCATGTTGACATTTTCTGGCTTCAATTATATAGATTGCAACTTTTAAAACAAAGATAATCAATCATTTCGTTATAATGGAACAAGAGAAAAAAAAACTTAACATACCCAATGTAATCCATAGTAGGTTTCCGACATGGTACACCACAAATTATTCTATTTTCTTTTAACATAGTTATCTTAAACACAATTTTTTAGATGACTTTTCTTTGACGACCATATCTTAACTGGCAGTGTTTTTTTTTTGTTTTCTGTAGTAGAAAAAACTCCTTATCTTGAAAATAGTTTCAGGGGGTGGGCTACACCCCACACACTTCCTTCGGTACGCAGCTTTACCCGATGAGTTAGGAAATCGTTTTGGAATTTGAAGTCAGCAGCCAATCTCGCTCTCCGTGGAAGTAGCTGGAATTGTTTTGCTTCAACTTTAAACTAGCCGGCATCCTCCGTGATATATTTCTAGGATAAATCAATGTTTAGCAAAAAAGGGAGCGGAACGCTAACGTCTTGCTTCGCATGCTCACGATTTATCTTGGATCTCTATTTCACAGAATCTGATATCAGGGCATTTTTTTACTTGTCCGATGCTCGGTCAGCAGCCAGGTATATCCAGCTTACCAGTACAGTCGAAAGATGCACCTTCTAAAGCTGCGCTCGCTTACCGTTCATTTTAAAAAAAAGCGAAAAGCACTTACAATTCAATTCATACTCTTTACTCGCAAGAGTTGATCTTCTCTGTCCTCGGTCTCAAAAGCGAATCCTTAATAAAAATTGTTTCATGCCTCGACAAAAAAGGGGGGGGGTTTCCCGGGCCCCTTTGGCCCCTCAAAATTTTATGTTGTTTCACATCTTACTGCACTCAGGACCCCTCTAAAAAAAAACGCTACACGACCAACAAAAACCACGCGCTCGCTTCTCGCGTCCCCTCAATTCTTCCCGCGTTACTTCCCAGGAAGCAATAAAGGGTGGAGGCGAAAACTGTTTTCATTGGTCAATTTCCCTACCTAATGCCAAGAACATCTCGTTGCTATGTCCCTCTAACCACGGGGAGATCACGTGAACTCAAATCTCAGAAGCCCAGGCAATACTTGCACCTGCTTAAAAAATTGTTTTTCGTAAACAAAGTCATAAAACTGCATTGTAAAAGGGGCTGGTATGCTATGAGAAAAATAGCATTCCCACACAATAATCCTGTGTTTAAAATGTAAACGTGTGTGGTCCCAATTATTTCTGAACACAGCTGACCATTTACCCCACGTTTGCTAGTAAAAGAGAGAAAAGGGAGATTTTTTTTTTTTTTTTTTTTTTTTGTGAGAGAGTATCCCAAAAGAAAAGGTTTTATTTACAGAAAAATAGAGGAATGTTTTTGAATAACAACATTTACATGTTGTAACATAATTTAAGTACGAGAAATTAATAAAAAGAAAGGGTGCTTAATTTATTAAATTACTTTTATTTATTTATTTATTTTTATTAATTTTAGAAAACACAACTGACTTTAAACTGAACTCTTAAAAATAAAGAAAGTGTACAATGAAAAATTTTGACTAGAACTAAGCTATTAATGATATACAAAAAAATGGGGGGAGGGGGCGCGTGCTGTGTACAAATAATATATTTTAAAATGAAAATTTCTTAAAAATAAGTAAATTACGCCTAACAATAGCTCAGAAAAAAAAAACCTGTGTATTAAGTCTGATGGCTATTTAAATGTTTTAGTGGATGACAACTTTTACAAATCTACTTTCCATTTTAAGATCAATGTTTTCAGTAGATTAAAAAGCTGGTAAATAGGTATTTCTGTTTATTTTACTGTAAAGACTCTACTGCTAAATTCAAATCATTCCAGGAATTCTTTAAAAAAAGATTTGCTTTCAATAAAAGATAATAATTGTTCATGTAGTGTTCTAACAGAAAAATCAGATATCCCAGATTGCAAATATTTCAAAGAAATTATTTTGAATAGCCATGGGAAAGTATATTGTATTTATGAAACTACATGAAAATATATTTATTTATAGTACTATAGTAATCAAAAGATTGTTTATTAAGATTTTCAAGGTATCAATGTTTCACTATGTAGAGCACATTTTATTCATGGAACATAAGACATAGCTTTTACTAATAATGTTTAAATTATTTCAATTTTCTACATAATTACTGTAATTATTTAATTTAAATTATTTTTAAATGAAGTTATATTACTTATATATCCAACAATGTTTATTTTTAACAATAAATATGCATGTATATGTAATAGGAAAATATATTTAAAAAAACCTGTTTAAAAAAAAAAAAAAAAAAAAAAGAAAAGAAAAACGGTTTTTATTTTTATTTATTTATTTTTTTTAAACCTGTTTTTTTACCAACCCTGCATTAAAGTAACATGGTGACTTTTCACCACTTTTCACAGTGGTGACTTCACAATAGTGTCTCTGTCACCATTTGACAAAGTCATGTGACTTTAATGTGACATTATTTGGTGATTTATCATAATTCAACGTTCACAATGACTTTGAAACTGAGTCTCCAGATGAGAGTCACACGAGAGTCTCAATGAAACGACATTGTAAAGTCACCTGGTAACTTGCCACAAAGCAGCAGTCACAGTGACCTGTCAGTGGAGTCACATATAGTAGTCATTTGAGACTCATAAAAGAGACATATGGAATTTCCTATTTTTTGTTTTGCTGTAGTGACTGTGACTCTTGTGACCTGAATGAGATGTTATATGGACTAGCTGTTCTGCAAGGATGGTAATTATTCAAATTATATTACTTCCTTTTGAGTATTCACGTGAATGAAAATCGGCGTTTTGTGACTCGTCCTTAAGTTTTGTCCATTAGTGTATTTTAAAACCAACAAAATTTTGTGGTATATAGAAGTACAAATTGCTTATTTATTTATTTTGATGTTACTTTTCTTTAAATATATAAACACACAAAACTTCATAGTTTAAACTGTATTTACATAATTATAAAAGTACAGTATAAATATTATAAAAATATATTAAACAAAACAAAAGAATTTTTTTGCTAAAAGTACACAGTTAATTAGAATTACAAAATGAAGAATATGAGATTTAAAAAAAGCATATTAAGTGTGGATTTTGAACTTTACATATGGCATGGCTTTTTTGATCCCAACTCTTGACGTACACATGATTTATGTCACCAGTATCATCACTGTTTCAGAATTTTTCTTTTTACTTCTGCTTCCACTACAGTTTTAGCTAATTTTGCAAACTAAGATTCTAATAAATTTTTGGATTTTGGTTCATATTTTATGCTTTCTTTTTAAAGAAACATCTGTTTTTATATATTTACACATAATTTGAACATCTTGATTTTAATTTATTATTCTGGAATTAACAAAAGTATTTAAAAGTTAGCACAATCCTGCATAGTGTTGTGTAATTGAATTTTCATGTTGGTCTTTTTTTGTTGTTTTCTGTTTTCTTGGATCATTCTGCTTTTAGCTGATAATTATTCTGGAATTAATTTAGAAAAAGAAAAGTAGAGTCCTTCATTGGGTCAGCTAATCTGATTTTACATTGGGGGTAAGATTTTTCTTTTTATTTCAGAATTTTCTTAGTAATCGTAGATCTAATTTATAATCACTCTTTAATTATTTAAGGTACTTTAAAGCAGGGCTGTCTGACCTTTCAGTATTTGCGAGTGCACCTCATCCAGTATCAAACAGTGAAGGGCGCCATTATTCATATTTCTGTAAATGTAGAACAATATTACCTCACTATAGGGCGAGGTACCAATTTGGCCTCCTTTTTTATTCAGAAATTCCTAATTCATATCAGAAATTCTGTTTTTTTTTTTTTTTTTTTTTTTTTTTTTTTTTTTTTTTTTTTTTTTTTAACTTTCAAGCAATTCTAAACTGTTTCTCATTATAGACTGGAAGGCGGCAGCTGCACAGACCATCACCTCATCGAGTTGATGGCTGAAATTCCAGAATTAGACAAAACTCGAGTAGAATATTAAAATGCAACTGGTCTGCCAAGTCATATCTTGGTGGAAACCATCTGCAGACCCGATTTTAGTGGTTGAGCAGTACGTTTACCTTTGTGTTTTTCTGCACTCAAAGGTATAAAAGTATGGAGGACTATGAGCAGGAAAACTCAATGATAAATATAGTAGTCAACCACTAAAATAGAATTAGTAGGTGTTTTCCACCAAGATATGACATGTCAGACCATTTCCATTTTAATATGTGAATCGAGTTTTAACTAATCCTGGAATTTCAGCTGTCAACTAGATGAGGTAAAGGTTTGTGCAGCTGCCTCCCAGTCTATTACCCGGTTAAGTACAAATTATTATTCACAATTTCTGGTACGAATTAAGATTTTCTTAATAAAAAAGCAAGTTATAGAGGCAACTGTGTTGGAGGTAACAATATGCAGACGTCTTACTTATAAGATGCACAGACACTGAACAATGTGAACCATAAAGCCCCTACAATGCAGAGCTCAATGTGAAAAACAATTGCAGAAAGAGGCATAAATCATGGTAAATTTAGAATTATACTTTCCTGAGAAAGAGGCCTATCAAAATATTTTGTAGAGAAAGGAGCCGAAAATTTAACTATGCCTACAATAAAAAATCATATGGAACACTAATGATTTTAAAAAAGCATCTTTTAAAATTGATTTTTTTATTTTAAAAAACTCCTAGTAATAGGAATCATTCGAAGGAGTGCCATGAAAATCCTCAAAGGGTGCTGTGTTGGACAGCCCATGTGTCTGCATAGAGGGGTACTTTGTTCAACATTGACAAGATTTGCCCATATTGTTATAGGAGAAATGCTTTCAGGGAGGATGTTTGAAGGGAAAGTGACCAGAATTATCGTTCTTACACAAAGAAAATCTGAAAACTTTGTACTGTTTTCCCATGCAGAGCCACGGAGTTCGAACCCACAAACATTGACATAAGCTTCTCATTTTGTGGCCAACATCTTAACTATTGGGTTGAGTGTGCATACTTTAAAGAGACATCTTACACTGGGCTGCGTAAGTTTATTTTACCTCAGATTGGTTCTTTTTTCTTCAAGTTTCTTTTTTATATAAGTACGTTTTTGATTATCTGGGTTTTAATTTGTAATTATTTTGTACATAAAGCATGTAAAAGTAGAATCCTGCATTGGATCATCTAAACTAATTTTACCGTGGTTGAAGTTTTCTTTCTTTCTGTTTTATTAAGTACATTTTTGATTATCTTAGTTTTATTTTATAATTAACCTGGAATTAGTTAAAATTTTCAACAGTAAAATCTAGTATTAGATCATCAAACCTATTTTACTGTGGGTCATTTTGCTTTTTCTTCCTTTCTTTTTTCATAAGTAATCATCTTGGTTTTAATATATACATAGCCTAGAATTAATTAAAATAATGAAAGTAAAATACTGAATTGGGCCGGTATTTTTTTTTACCAAGGGTCTTCTTTTATTTCTTTTGGTACAAATGTTTTTGCAATATTGTGATAAATTTCTTCACCAAACTTATTTTTGCACCATTATTTATGCTGTTCTTTTCTTTCTTCAATACCCCCCCCCCTTTTTTTTTTAAATTTCATTTATGCCTTTTATCTCATCTATGCCCTTTTTCTTATCCTCTGAGCAACCCACTCCCCTCCATTCTACCTTTTTTTATTTTAGAATAAACACTAATTTAAATTTTAAAATTTAAAGATAAATACCTTCTACAGATTGAGCTTTCAGAAAAAGTTTAGCAGCTGCATTAACTACTGAACTGCAAATAGAAAGAGCATTTCTTCGAGCCTGTAATTCTGCAATGTCTTTAGAATTCTGCACACTTTCTGAATCTTGTGGTGTACTGGAAAAAAAAACAGCATTTCACATCTTACAGGCACTTTAACTTATTATAATTAACTCGTATTTAAAAACTACAATATATTCTTACTGATAAATACAGAAATATGCTTATAACAACTATAAATTTTCCTTCCTATCAAAATGTCATCAATTTTGAGCAAAATAAAATAATCTATGTTGATATATTATCATCAGTTTTAATAATAAATGCACAAGCCAGATAATTCTAGAATTGTTTGTAATTAGGTGTATGCTAATTCTAATGTTTATTTGCACCATATCATTGTTTAACAGCATTTTTTATTCATATCTCAGTTACATAAAAGTCATCAAGTTACATAATTTGTTATTCTTTTGTCCACTGCATATTCTCTGTATATTTTTAATCTCTATTATCTGCTTTACTCTACATTTACATTACTTATGGAGTATTTTTAATTCAACTTTAATTTTTTTAGAAAATATGAACCAAATATCTTCAAGAATGGTATCATGTTTCCAATGGAATAACTATAATTAAGACATTTGTAAAATATATTTTATATAATAAATCTGATAATATGTTTAATTAAAAGCATGAATAAGTATGTGAAGCATTAAGTTAAGAAATTTTTAAATTATTTAGTATGAAAGTGAAGTGAGAATTGTTTTTCTTCTCTGGAGATATTTTTTGACTATTCATGTTAAACATTTGTAAAAACCTTTTGGCCAAGATTTTTACCTATGCTGCTATCTTCAAGATATGTTTTTGCACAAGTTTAAAAGGAAAAAAAAAATTATGTTTGAAATATAATTTTAAAGATACAAAAAAGTGGCGAATTACTTTAGAGATTTAAACAAACTTTATTATAAAATACATTTTCTACTCTATTTAAGGGTGTAATGGCTATTTAAGGGTGCATTCTGTAACAATTTAAAAAGTTGTTTTACTGCAGGAACCATGCTAAGAAATTAAAACAATTAGCTTTTGAAAATCATTAGTCAATTTCAAAAAAAGAAAGCCAAAAACTTTGATTTCTTGTAATTCTGGAAGACTTAAAAACTCAAGTTATGGATACCTTGTAAATGGTTTCTCACGTTACCACTGGATTCAGTTTCATGAGTCCCTTTTTATGTTTTTAATTTGACTGAGTCTATACTTTACTTTTTCCTTAAATTTACTTTAAGAAATTTTAGTGGCATTAGTTCCTATTTCTAGAATGATAAAAGGCAAAATAATCATTTGTCAAATATTTCCAACAAAGTTGAAAAGTGTTTATGAATTTGGTTTGTCTGGCCATCTGTCTGTCTAGCTATGATTTAGATTTTGTAAATAAAATTGGACTGCTATGAAATTTTTATGTGTTATTGGGGTTTACTATAGAAAAGGAAGTATGTAGCATTTATAGTTCATTTACAGGGACACACAAAAGAATTCTGTTACATTATAAGGATAAATTGTTTGCAGTGAATTTTATTGATATTAAGATTTTAGAAAGTAATGAGACTGATATGCATCACCGAGGTGGATTACACCATGTTTTTTCAGGAGTATACAATAAGTAGCTTTACTGTTTGTTTACAGGGAAGCACAGAAGAATTCCATTACATTATGAATATGATCTATGTGGGAAAAACGTTTGCGCTGTATTTTAATGATGTTATGATTATAATACTTCAAACATAATGAAATTAAAAAGGACCACTGAGGTGAACAATGACATGTTTTTTTATGCATTATGGCATGTGTAACCTTTACACAGATACAGGTCTTATTGTGATCGATGATTGCTGGAAGAGGATTTTGTGCTATGGTATGGATTTTTAAACTTATCTCATTTTTAATGAACTATGTGGTATGCATAAATTCCATAGATTGTATACAGGGAGGGAAGAAAGAATTAATACACATTACTGGATATGGACAGCAATTTTTGAAAATGGATTTTACTGACTGAATTATGTGTTCTTTAAATTGTTTATTTAAATGTCTCATTTCACTGTATCAAAAAATGAATTTTCTTGATAATATTCTGTTAGTGATGGAACGTGTGCCATAATCTATGCCTGATGCATGATTTTTCATTCTTGTTTTATTAAGATTTATATAATTTGTGATTTCTTAATTAAAATCACTTAGTATAAACTATATTTTCATTTTTAAAATATAACTGTTAGAGAGTAATTATGAAAAATAATCTATTTTATACAGCTTTAGTTACCTGTAATATAAAATCTGTGGGACCTGTCCTCTTGTATGATTGGTTCCGTTAAAACTTAAAGAACAATCAGTGAAAGTAAAGATGCAGCCATCAGGGCCTTTCACTTGAGTTAAACCACCATCACCGTTGTTTGTTCTTGATCCATGATTTCGTAATCTCAGTGCATATTTAATGTTTTCCTTTCATAAAAAATATCATAATTGTAAATTGCAGTGATAATTTTTATTCAATAACTAACATAACATTTAAAAACAATTTTAATGCTATTAATGGCATATTACAGAAATATTAAATAATAATCAAATGCAAATAAATATTACAAAAGATATTACAGAAATCAAAGTTTTCATTAACAGTATTGTGGGGAAATATAAATCTTATGAATACAAAAGATTATTAAGACAAGATCTGTGTACTACACTCCTTAAGTAACACTCTCACTTCAAAAATTTGAAAGAATTTTGATAGATACAAACTTTGGTGAAAATCTATAACGTTTAATTTAGTTAAACAAGATAGAGTTTAACAAATGAATAAGTCACTATAATTGGTAAAACCTATTGATATTAATAAAAGATATTTGCTGGCATGTGTGTGTGTGTCTGTTGGCAGTGGCTAGAGATATCCATTGCACATACAGGAATGCAAATTTGGATAAGGATAGGGAAAGACGGGTCCCAATGCACCTGAGATTGAGATCTTTCATTTTTTGATAATTAGTTGAGATGGCTCTAGCATTCGGCAACAGTTATTTTGTTTTTAGAACAAAGCACAGCAACTCCAAAGAATTTTCTTTCCCCTATTATTTACGCTTCCAGATGAAAATATGTTTCATCAAATTCTTGGAAAGTGTCAATTCCCGCTTTCTAAGAAAGGTTTCCATAAAAAAGAAAGGTTTCCAAGGTGACTTGAATTTTTCAGCTGAAGCGATGAATTTTTTCATAGTATCGTTACTTTTAGCATTTTGAGAAAGAATATATTTTCCGTTAAATAGTTCTGAGTATTATGTTGTATTTTAAATGAGAATATATTTAAAAAGAAAGAAAGAAATATTTATACTTTGGAAACTCCTTATACAGATATCAGTCTTTATTTTAATTGCTTTTATTTTTTATTAAAGGGGGTGAAAATATACATTGTACGTCTAATACAAATTCTGATAAATATCGTTTCATATCAATAGAGTAAACACATTTTAATTTATGAGATTGTTCTGTTTAATTGTTTTTCTCTATTTCAGCTTTCTTGAAACTTAAATATTTATATTACTTACTTGACTTACAAATTTAGCAACTTTATTAGTTAATTGCTTGAGAATATTGTCAGACTATTATAGACTTTTTTAAGGAGAATGATTTGTTTTCAAATTACTACTACAGAAAATCTCTTACACATCTCTTACTATTTATTACATTTTCCAGCATCTAGAAACAATCCCTAAACTTTTCATCAACACGAGGTCTTGCTATTATTTACATAAACATATACATATTTTTTTGCTTTGCTTTTCTCTCAAGTAAAATATATTTTATCTTACTCATTTGTTGCTTATTTCATCAAAAACTTTTTTTATTATTATTTACCTGCTTTAGGTCAGATTTTTTTTTTTTTTTTTTTTTTTTTAAATATGTTGCAAAAAGATGGAAAGCTAAATTATTTTCATATAATCTATATTCTGATGACAAAATAAGAAAATGGAATTACTACTGAATAAATATTCTTAAGTTTAAATGAAAAATTTTAAACTAGTTGAATACCAGTTTGCTGCTAGTTTTATATTAATTAGGCAAACTGTTGGAATACAATGTTCATTTATCTTACCCTTTTCTTTCAGCACATGCACGTACAGTGATGTTTCTCCAAATCCGCTCTGCGAGCGGAATTATTCAGTTCTGTTAAAAACATGTCAGTACTTAGTCGCACTTAAGCTATGTATATATTTTTGTCTTTGTGTTAGTATTAATAAATGTTTATGTCGAGCTATTCTGCTAACTCTATGTGCCCCAAAAACCAACAAAGGTTATGGCCACCAGAGACACTACTCACTGCGCTATAAATAGCAGAAATTATTTTTTTATTCGAATTTTCGAATCGTAAAGTCTTAAGCCTAAAGCAAAACTAAGAACTCTTCTACGTTCTGTCATTAACTGATTTGATTTGTGGCTGCGAGATATTCTGCCTAAGTATGTCTCATGTTACGACAATTGAAAAGCTCAGCAAAGATAATTTTGATAGCTGGAAGCTTCAAATCGAAGCAGTATTAATAAAAAATGACCATTGGGATTATGTAACTGGCCGAAGGTACCTCAGATGAAAAGAAATGGCTCCAGGCTGATCAAAAAGCTCATGCTGATATAATACTGGCCATAAATCCTAGTGAATTGTGCCACATTAAGCATTGTGCAACTTCAAATTCTGTGTGGAATAAATTGAAAAAAGTTTATGAATCGAGAGTTGCCTGCAAAGAAGGCAACTCTATTAAAACAGCTTCTGTTTTGAAAGATGAGTTTCAGTGAAATGATGTCTGAACATTTAAATATCTTTTTGAGATTGTTGATAAATTAAAACAAATGGAAATAGAAATTGCAGATGATTTGTTATCAATTCTTCTACCCTACAGTGTTCCTGAGAACTTCAAAAATTTTAGATGTGCTATAGAATCGAGAGATGAGTTACCTAAACCCGATTCTTTGAAAATTAAGATGCTAGAAGAATGGGAAGCTAGAAAAGGAAAAATGACTCATGATTCACAAAATGTCTATTATATAGAAAACAAGACAATCAAGAACAGAAGAAAAATGGAAAACTAATCCGAATAAAAATTTTCCTGCAGAAAGAAATTATAGTAATTTCAAGTGCAATTACTGCTCATAATTCAGACATAAAGCTAACAAATGTAGAAAAAAAATAGCTGACAGAAAGCTTGCATCTTTAAATAAAGGAAATCAAGGTTCAATGATTAGTTATGAAGAACCGGTTAATATGGCATTTAACGATGTATATCATCAGTATACTGCATGGTGTTTAGACAGCAGTTGTACATCTCATATGTGCAAAGATCAAAATTTATTTACAGAATTTCATCCTCGTGAGAATGCTACAATATAGCTTACAGTTGATAAAACAGCAAAAATCACAGGAATAGGAACAGTTCTTATTACAGTGCCTAACGGTAGTGGAACTACTAATCTCACACTTAAGAACGTTCTGTGTGAACCTGAGTTAAAATGTAATTTGATTTCAACGTCAAAAGCAATGGCTAATAATCACTCTGTGCTTTTTAAAGGACGATATGCTAAAATAATTGAGCCTAATGGTTCTATACTAGTACAAGCTGTACGTCAGGGTGATTTATATTATGTACATCCAATCACCGAAAGAGCTGCAATAGCACAGGTAATTGATTTTGTAAAATGGCATTTAAAGTTAGGACATTTAAATGAGTCTGATTTAAAGAAACTTAAATCTAATAATATGGTAAGAAATTTAAATTTCAATGATGATGAGTCTCTTAAAGATTGTAAAGTTTGTATTCAAGGTAAACAAACTGTCCGCCCTTTTCCTAAACAATCACATTTTCAAAGTAATGATCTATTGTTTCGGATCCATTTGGACCTGTGTGGGCCCATGAGAGTCCCTTCCCATGGAGGATCATGATATTTTTTTACTTTTATTGATGATAAATCACGTTATATTCAAGTAAGTTTTCTTAAAACCAAAGATGAGGTTAAGAATGCATTTGTTAAATACAAAGCAGCAGTCGAAAACCGACTAGGAAAAAAAATAAAATTTCTTTGTACAGATAATGGAGTAGAATATTGAGACGAAGAATTTCATAAATATATTGAAGAATGTGGTATAAAACCAGAATTTTCTTCCCCTTTAACCCCTCAGCAGAGCGGCACCCCTGAAAGATCGAATAGAATGTTAACTGAAATGGCAAGGTGTTTACTATTACAAAGTAATCTTCCACAATCTTTTTGGACCGAAGCTATAAATTGTGCTGCTTACATACACAATCGCTGCCCGACATGACATTTAAGCGAAAATAAAACTCATATGTGCAAAGTATGAAGTATGAAGTATGAAGTGCAAAGTATGAAGTATTCTTTGGCATTAAGCCAACTTTATCATACTTCAAAATATTTGGGCAAAAATGTTTCGTACTTAATAAAAGGCAAAATAACGGAAAATTTGATCCTAGATCAGAAGAACATATCTTTGTAGGTTATGCTAATGAATCAAAAGCCTATAGGCTTTGGAACAACAAATCTAGAAAAATTGTTATAAGCCGTGATGTTCAATTTATTAACGAATTTGAAAATGATCCCTCTTGTAACACTGAAATAAAATTAATTTTTCCTTTCTCTCAAAATAATGAAAATATGAGCACAAACAAAATTACGCAACAGTCAGAAATATTTCCAGTCATGAAAAAGGAACCAGACAGCTCTAGTGGCGACAGTGATCAAGAAATTGATTCGCAATCTGATGAAATTTCCGACCCCCCTTCTTTCAGAACGTGCAGAAGGTCAAGGAAAATAAAAACAGGTAAAAAGAGGAGACCTAGAAAGAAATATCAAACAATTATTCTGAAAGAAGATAAATCTCAAACTGCAGTAAATAATTCTTTTGACTCTTGTCCTGAATTTTCTGAAGCCCTAAATAGTCCATATAAAAACGAAAGGATAAAATTCATTAATGCAAAAAAATGCATGGCAAATAGTAGATAGGCCAAAACATAAGAAAATTATAGGATCTAAGTGGGTTTTAAAAACAAAATATAAGCCAGATGGGTCAATCGAGAAGTTTAAAGCGAGATTGGTCACAAAAGGTTGTACACAAAAACCTGGTATCGACTTTGACGAAAATTTTTCTCCTGTAGCTAGATTAAGTTCAATAAGAACTGCAATCGCATATAGCATCCAAAATGGATTCACTGCATATCAATTAGATTTTATTATGGCTTATGTAAATGGTGATTTAACTGAAGAAATAAACATGGAATTACCTGAAGGTTTTAAAAATGAATCTAATGCTGACAAAGTTTGCTTATTAAAAAAATCCCTTTATGGATTAAAACAATCAGGCCACCAATGGTTCAAAAAATTAGATGAAAAATTGAAACAAATGAAGTTTCAATCACTTAATGCTGATAAATGTGTGTATTTTTCTAAATCTCCCATTGAAGCTATTATCATTGTTTATGTTGATGATCTCATAATTCTTACTAAATGTAAAGAAGTTTATCAATATATTCAAGATGAATTAGCAAAATCATTTAAGATGAAAGATTTAGATCTCTTAAACTATTGTTTGGGCATAGAATATATGCAAAACAGGGACAATAATAAAATTACCCAAAAGAAGTATATTGAAGATATTCTGAGCAAATTTAATATGCAAGAATCCAAACCAATATCTACACCTTTTGATAATAATGTGAAGCTTACTAAAGATATGTGTTTTAAAACTGAAGAAGAAAAATCTGAAATGAATAATATTCCCTAACATCAACTAATAGGATCCCTTATGTATTTATCAGTCGCTACTAGACCTGATATAACTCATGCTGTTAGTTTCCTAAGTCAATTTAACAACAATCCAGGTAAACCTCATTGGATAGCTGCAAAAAGAATTTTGCGATACCTAAAAGGAACCCAAGATCAAGGACTGATCTTTAAGCAAGATTCTGAATCCTTAATCGCATTTGTTAATGCCGATTGGGCATCAGATGTTAATGACAGAAAATCATGTACTGGCTGTGAGAATACTTCTCACAGTATTTAAATTTGGTTTATTTTTATTTCCTTTCAGCTATTTTTTTGCATCGATGTCTATTTGAACTCAATCTTTACGCCACGATTTTGATGTTTTTACCTCTCTCCGTAATGAAAGTCTGATTTTGCCTCTGGTCTGTTTCTCTTGGCTTTCAAGTGATCGGCAGTCTTGCGCATGCGCATGCCGTTTTTTTCCAGAGCACATCTTGGAGCTCTCGTTTCGATGAAGTTATCTTGCATTATGATGACGTCATTGAAATGATGCGCCGCCCTCTTTTAATGCTATTCGCTGACAGGGAGAAATTTCAGTTTCGCTTTCCAATCAGTGAAAACATTTTGAATTCTGCAGCTTGTAATTCGATTTTCATTAATTTCTCGTAAATGTTAACTTAGCTAATCAATTTAAAGTCTGCCTTTTAATTACTTTGTCAACCCCGTATTCATCATTTAAATACTAAAACTTGTTAATTTTTAATTCAGAATTTGGTTTGATGTTGTGAAAAAGAGATGTAGTTTTTCAATGATTGTTTTCCGTGGCGTGGGTTTTACCTGCCGTCGAATACCGCGAAGTTTGCCGAAGGATTACGTCCGTTTATTTTTGTGGACTTTTTGTCATGCCAAGATTTAATTTTTTTAAAGATGTTCTGCACTCATCTAAAGGAATCCCACGGAATAATTCTAATTAAGAGATTCCGTTCTTTCAGTTCGAAAATGGTGACCAGAAGCAAATATTTTCTAATCTTCTATTACTAACAGCTACAAATAAAGAATTTATTATTTTCATCAGTTTGCCTCTTCACTGTCTACATTTCAAGTAAGAATTCTCCAGTTTTTTATCATTTCTTTAACGATCAATAGTTTTATAAAAAGAACTTCACAATGTGTACTTAACCCTTTTACGATCACAACATAAATTATCGTATAAAAAATACGATGTTACAATTCTGATAAAATTTTACTTAAAAAGGTGCTAAAAATACATAAAAGGTTTCTACAACATGAAAACCGTCAAAGATGTTAAACTATCGATGTTTAACATCTTTGACGGTTTTCATGTTGTAGAAACCTTTTATGTATTTTTAGCACCTTTTTAAGTAAAATTTTATCAGAATTGTAACATCGTATTTTTTATATGTTTTTCAAGGTGAATGTGACGTTCAACAATTATAGTTTGAACTATATTTTATATTATAAATTATCGTCACACTGGCTACATTTTAAATACGCCAGTGGAGCCATATCACAGTGATGGAACAGCATGGACTTCATTTTGGAGCAGCAAAAAGCCATTTTGGAGCAGAATATAACTATTTTGGAGCAACAAAAATGCTCATTTTGGAGCAGAAAATAACTATTTTGGAGAATCAAAATGTCATTTTGGTATTCTTTGACGGAATTCGCGCTTTTCCTGCGATTCTTTGATGAAATTCGTGTTTTTTTGCAACCCTTTGACAAAATTTGTGTGTTTTTCATGATCTTTTGACCAAATTTGCGTATTGTTCGCAATCTTTTGACAAAATTCGCGTATTTTTCGCGTGTTATTTGGACACTTTGTTGAAATCATCGTGTTTTCCACTATTTTTTGATGACATTTGTGGTTTTATCTGCAATCTTTTAACGAAATTCGCGTTTTTTCACAATCTTTTGACCCCGTTTTGTTCGTTTCTTGACAAAATTAGCTTTCCTTTGACAAAATTCACATTTTTTTGGCGATCCTTTGACAAAATTCGCGTGTCTTTCGCGATCTTTTGACGAAATTCGTGGGTATTTTGCGACATTATGATGAAATTTGTGTTTTTTTGCGACATTTTAACGAAAGTAGCATTTTTTCACAATCGTTTGACCGTGTTTTGTTCGTTTTTTGACGAAGTTAGCTATGTTCTCACATGATGTCATATGTAAATTAAAAGTTGCTTTTCAATTTCACTTTATACTGTACCAGGAGACTCAACCGGGTTTTCCAAATTAAAGAATACACCATTTATTTCTGTGTAAAAGCTGAATATATGACTTTAGTGTGAAAAATTGTCTGAAATCAGAAACCTGTATATAAGCAGATGCTAAAATAGGGGTGATGAAAAATTCAGTGAATGAAAAATTAGCACTTTTTTCTGCATAGCTAATAGAAAAAGAACGCACAATCCGAAATTATTGACCTTTCCTGTTCTGTCTTGGTGTGTTGCCAAATCTCTTTAATTGGGTTCTGCTCATCCTGTTATGACTTGCTCTTTCTGGATTATAATCCAGCTATATGCAAAGATACAAAGGCATTAAATCTTTTTAACAAGCATTTTTGTGGTAATATGTAATACCTATCAGCAATTAATGAAAGAATATGACAAATTCTGTTTAACTTGATACTGTAAATAATAAATTGTATAAAATTATTAAGAACAAGAAAAAAAATTACCAGATATTCTTAAAATAAGCATTCAATGATCACAGAAAAATACATACTTTATGTTAAATAGATTACATACAACAATAAAATAATTTAAATTAAACAATAGCAAAAGTTTCCATGAAATATTTTGACACAACTACTAAGTTTTGAAAACAAATTTTAATGTGATTTAGAGTCAGTTTTAGAAAAGGGAATTATAAATAAAACTCTATATAACCTATTTAATTTTGAAATTCTATCAGTATGAATACCTTTATAGGAACAGGTCTTTCAAATTTGATTTCAGCTACATCACCATAGCAATCTTCAGGACCAAAAGTTCCACGCACAATAGCCAATGTCTTCCACCTTTGAGTGTGAGATGGATCAGCACTGCCGCCACTTTGCTGAAAGAAAGAAAGTAAAATTAAATAAATAATTATTAGATTTAAGCATGAAACATAAACTACGGAAAATAAGATATATCTTAAACCTTAAAATAGAAGAAAGAAAGAACAGGTCACGTAATATGCACAAGTGTATTGGAAATATTTTATGACTATTGGCAACCCTACAAAAAAAGAGGAACTTGAAAATGCTAGTTACTGTACCATTTTATTTTAAACCATTAATACTTTATACCATCTTTTATCCAACAACTGGTGCTCATATGAAAAATGAAGACTCTGAAGCTTTGAGCTAAGTGATAGAGTAATTGGTGATTCAAGACAGAACTTCAATTGCCATGCTCTTGAAAATCGTCTTCAAAAGTCTATGTATCAGATGTAACATCATAGAGTAACCTACAAACTAAGCACAGAAAGTTTCTTTACTAGAAGTTCACTTATTTCAGATTGTATAATTAGTGTGTATGCGCGGAGGAGTTGGGGTCTGAATAGACATTTTATCATCTGATATCTTAATTAAAGAAAAAATAATGTACTAATAAAACAAATTTATGACGAAAAATGAATCAAAAACAAGATAAAATACTCTGCAAATAAAATAAAAACAAACAATAAAAATACTAAAATGGCCATGTATTTTTGTATCAATAAATAAATATCCTTAGATCTGAGATTAACGATTCTTCGGGTATATTTGAGGAAAAACTACAGATGGGAAATAGAGGTTCCAACAGCCTGTTACTTTTTGTTGCATATAGCTAATCACTGTGTTTTTATTGGATGTTTTTATTTGAAGGTATTTAAACAAAATGCTTGAAACAATCTTGGGGCATAAGTACAGATGCTTTTTTTTTGTTGTTGTTGGGATGAATCCATACCATTAAAATCCGTATATGGTTAAAAATTAATTTTTGCAGGACAAAAACTTACCTAGTTATGATACTCTGAATTTCACACATTTTCAGCTTTTCTGGGTCTAGAAACCCGTTTTTCTATTTATGGTGACTAAAACAATGAAAATTCATAAAATTCTAAGTATCATAATTCAGTAAATTTTAGCCATAGATGAATAAATGTTTACTGTTTTACTTATTAGAACATGGAGAAACTTTTCCTCAATAAAACTCATACGACACAGACATTGAAACATTTTTAAAATTTATTAACTAATTAAAATGCAGCTATTTTAACATAAATTGATTTTTAAATGATGCATAACAAAATTTGAAACATTTTTGCAATTGGAACTCTACCTCTAAAACTAAGAATGAAGTTTGACGTTTTTCGGTGTCAAGGACATGCCGCCAGCAAGCGGCAATAAATACTTGTTGCAACAAGAAAACTTGTTGCCGTTCAACTTTGGGTTGCTGCATGAATTTTTCATTGTGATCCTGTTGTTGACTCCTGTATTGTAATTTCTGATGATTTTGTAACCAAGGTAAGGTATACATACATGTTTTCATTACAACTATAGTTCCTGCTTGAAGTGGGTTTAATTGTCGTTAGTTTTGTGTAGTTAAATGTTTGTTTATATATCTTTTTCGAGTAACCTTACCTCCCTAACATAAATTGTGTCCCTGGGACAGAACTGATGAAATGTTTTTAACTAACTTGTTAAGACTATGTACTGTGAATGTTTATATTGCAGCGAATTTTACTCAAAGTCAGTTGAAGGTTGGGGGTCGCTTATTCCATGTGTTAAAAATAGGCACACAATTCCTGTGCGGCAATAGATAGCAAAGATGATGAGACTGCGCTAATGTGTCAATTTTGTTGACACAATCAATGAAAACTGTAGTTAAACCTTTATACTCACTTAAAACTATATAAATATTGAGCAAACTTTCACCCCGCCCATTTCTACTAGTTTTATATGTTTTTATAAATACTAGTCCTTACCACCTCATTCTGCCCCATACCCGGGACAGAATGGGATAACTGCTATAATGTTCAGTTTCTGAAAAAAAAAAATAATATATATATATTGTTCTTTTGTTTTCTTACAATATTATTAAATTTTTCTGATTATTACACTATAAAGTGTTCATAGAAAATTTTGCAACTCTTTTAACACTATTTCTACCTGTGTCAAATGACACCTTTTTAAACTTTTGATTTATGTTTATTTTGCTAGTAGTTTTTGAATGTAATAAGAATAAAAAAGTCTTCAATGTATTAAAAATGATTTGCAATTGTTTCAATCTAAAAATTACAAACGAAAAACCTTAAATCAAAATCTTTTAAAAGGCATCTTTTGACGCTGGTAGAAATAGTGTTAATTAACCCTTTTATATTTTAAAAACAAATTATCAATTTGGTGCACTGTTCTGCCCCGGGTTCCCCTACTCATTTCTCTGCAGCCGATAACACTTGCTAGCCACTGAAGTCTTAAATAAGACATGAAAGATAACACTTGCTAGCCACTGAAGTCTTAAAAAAGACATGAAATGAAGATTTTTGACTGGCTTCATTTGTTAATGACTTTGTTTCTTCTTGCTTTTGCGCATCATAACAAGCATTCATAAGCATTTAAAATAGGACTTTTTTTAAATTTAAGTATACCTTTTAAGCTTTTTTAAAATTAATATCAGAAACAAATTTCGCAAATTTTATTTTTATTATAATTTTAATATGTATTTCTAAAAAACAATGTTTCAGCATTTCTTTAAATACTTTGTCGGTAGTGCATTCCAAATTTAACAGGAGCTTTCCGTTACTCTGTTACTAAATAATAAACTATAAAACAACAACATTGTTATGTATCCTAACACATTAAATAATGCCTATGTCTAGAATAAAATCAAAATATTTATCTGTGAATTATAATCTGTATTTAAAATGCATATCTCAAAATCATGTGGTCTCTACTTTTCTTTAACTACCATATTTTCGGGCGTATGAGCCGCGGCGCATACAAGTTTGAAAGTATAAAATATTCTAAGTGCAGCTCTTACGCCAGGGCAGCAGATACAGTGATTTTTTTTTTTTTTCTTTTACAGCTATGTCTTATGGCACTTTTTTTTTTTTTTTTTTGGTCAAACTGATATTTTATGATGCCATTTTCCCCCCTTTGATCAATAGTTTCATGCTCTCGAATTGGTACCAAAATATTAGAAAATGTCCCTCAACCGCAGATGTCCGAGAAATGTTATTTGTTTTGTTTATTTTTAAACAATCAGCAGGATGAATAACGTTTATCTCACCGGTTCTCAAGTTAAAAATGAATACATTTTCCGTCCATCCATCAATAATTACTTTACCCTCCGGATACTGGAATGTACAGCTGTCGCGAGCTTTTCTTCTAATAAACACCCCTTTCCTTTCACTTGCAAAGCAAAACTGCTCACAGAGTGCTGCTCACTATGTGAAATTACTGGTCTGTAACTAGAGAAATCTCAAATCCCGGCATAGAACTTTTGTGGAATGGGTCTCCTAATACACAGTAAAAACCTGGAGAGCAAGATTTTTTCTTTATTTTTTTTTCAGTACCGGACTCTATAAACTCGGCCCCTAAAATAGAGGCCGTACCTGACTCGACCAGACAAAATGAATTCAAACTTTGAAATCGGACGGGTTAGCAGAATTAGTACAGTTTTTTTTAGCCGGGTCGGACGATAAACAAAATAAACGGTCCTGAAAAATATAACAAATTAAGTGGGTCGAATTCTGCAATATAAATATTGGGCTATTTTGCTCATGCAAAAACACCGGCTCGTTAATGTAAATCCTAAGAAAGAATTTTCTTTTTTTAAATATGTCGTTCGCACTCCATTATTTTTAAATGATCTTTTTTGCATTGGATAGCTGAGTTCGGTCTCTACAAAGAGTCATTTTTACTTTTTCGATTGTGTTTAGGTATTTTTTTTTTTTTTACTAGAATACTTTCACTTTCGAAACTGATTCCGAAAATCAAAGTATACTACGAAAAACATCTGTAAACAAAATCGAAAAAGGGTCTTTTTAGAGATCAATCTCAGCTATTCGACGCAAAATCATTTAAGTATATTGAAATGCGAACCATGTGTTTATAAAAAAATTCTTCCATAGGATTAACATTAGCGAATGTGCGTTTACCCTTGAGTGAAGTTGCCGATCCATAGGGAGAAAAAATCGGCCCGTACAAAAAATAAATAAATTAACTAATTAATGGCCGCCCGACATAAAAGCTAAAAGTTTGGCCTGGCCCGGAAAAAATTTAAAATCTCAGCCAGACCCGAATGAATTTCTTCAAAACATTGATTTTTACGCTGATATGGTTAAAAATTGTTTCATACAAAGAGTTCTCAACAAACACACTTATCTTTTTTTTTTTCATGTTTATAATCTTTATTTTTAAAGAAGCATCTAATAAAATCTCTCAAGTATGCATTTATAACTAATAAACAAACATGTAATTTTGTTATCTCTTGACTCAACTTAACGAAACACACTTGATTTCAAATTCACTCCATCTCCTCGGACCGAACGTTCTGACACATTGCCCTACGACCTTGACGTGTAGTTGGCTAATAGTTTGTTTTGTTTCTTTGAAAAGAACTTTGAATGCAGTAGAAGAAAGAGGTAACGAGATAAGAGATTTTTTAATGCAAAGTGGATTCGTGAATCCCTTAAACTTATGATACATATCTTCAAAATAATTATCATCATAATAACTTATGATGAAAAGGAAAGTCTAAATTCTGACCAAGAAATATTTTTAAAACTTACAAAATTATTTTTAAAAATGAACAAGAAAAGATGCGTATGTAGCAAATAAAAAATAAAATCTGCCACAAACAGAATCAATGAAACAGTTATCAATAGGTGAACTGCGTAAAAAAAAAGAAAGAAAGAAAAAGAAAAAAGGAGCGTTTCTAGTTATCCTAAAGTGGTTTCGGCAGTGTGAGATCTGCACGGGTCGGGCCATACTCTTTTCTGAAGGTTCTGTCCGGGTCGGGTTAGGGCATTACTTTTTTCTGAAAGGCCGGGCCGGACCTAACTTATTTTTTCTGTACAGAGCCTGGACAGGTTTTATTCCTAGTCTTCACGATCCAAAATTTTCAGTCATAGTTTTGACAAAGCCCATATGAAAATCATTGTCTCGTCGTGGCCTGGTCCGTTCAAAGGTCAGTAAAATTAGCCCTGGACCAAAAATGTTTGCAAAAAATACATACATTTTTAAATCGCCATTATTCTACAATTAAACATTAAAATTTATTCTTTTTAAAGAGTAGTAGATTTTATACGCTTTTTAAAATATAGCTAAATTAAAATATAGTAGATCGAGTGAACAGAACCTGCCTATGACGGAATCCTGCTTTAAACTGAACAACGTGTTGAGGATCTTGTCTATAATGCTTTTTTTTTTCTTTTTTATACAATTCCATCTTACCAGATTTTACTGTATAACATTTTTCAGATTTTTAACACTTCAATACATAGAATATGGATTAACAATAGTAATGCTAACTGAAACATTTACATACAAGAAATAGAAATTCATTAAAAAAATAAATATCACAGCCTGCGGCACTTCATCAATGTTTCGTAGAAATTCACTCGGGCTGAGCTGAGATTTTAACTTATTTCCGAGCCAGTCTCAGGCCGAACTTTTAGCTGTTATATCGGGCCGGGCCGAACTTTTAAATTTTTTACCAGGTCGGGCCAATATTTCTTTTGCACAGGCCGCACCGAACTTTTAATTTTTTTATCGGGCTGGTCCGTTCCGAATTTTTTATGCGAGTCGGGCAGTCCCGGCCAAATTTTTTCCTACGAGTCGGGCAGTCCCGACCTAGAAATTTCGGGCCGGGCCCGGATTCGGCCTGTGCAGACCTCTAAGTGTCTCTATACGATATTTCAAGACCTCTAAAATCCGGAAAAGCCGCGGCCGAAACGATTCCGGAATTTAGATTGTACAAATATCAGTTCCTTGGATGCGGCGCTTGCGTCGAAAAACTTTTTTTTTTAAACAGATTTTCATTGGTGTGGCGCTTACGGTGGGTACGGCGGGTATTCGCGAAAAGACAGTAGTTGTCTTTTCTGTTCTACAGCAATAATCTCCGAACATATTTTTACTCATCATACTTCTTTTAGTAGACAGTAGAACCCCGCTAATATAAAATTCCGGTTAATCCGAACTGTTTTTATTTTTGAAAATTATTGGACTTGAAGCATGCCGCATTACGAAATTTTCTGGAGAAAAGGATGAATGTCAGGAAAAATGTGTAGAAGTTAGAATTAAACAAAAAATGGCAGTAAAGTATGTTTTTTATTCTTTAAACAGCTTGAATACTACACATAAAATACTCAATAATGTAAAAGTACAAAATATGTATGTGAATATAAAATGAAAACATGCACGGTAGACCTGACGATTCTGAACCGTTTGTAATGGTTTGTTACATAACTCCTCATTCTGAAGTTCTATTGGATTATTATAAACATCATGAGTGATTACACAAGTAATACTATTTTTTTCCGAAAGTTGTGCCCGATTACAGGATGTTTACTGTACTACTAAGTACTTATAACTTACATGTTTTTAACATGCATCTTTTTCTTGTCTAATTTTATAGGAATTTTGAGTAGTTCGAATTTTTTGTAATCCGAACGGGCACCAATCCCAATTAGTTTGGATTAGTGGGGGTTCTACTGTATTTAGAATCTATTCACAAAAATAGTTCTCTAAAATGTAAAAAAAGGAATGATCACATTATGGCATTATCATATACATTACATTAAAAAAGGGAAAAGCTTGAATGAGATAAGTCTAACTATTGCCCCTATTTGTGAAGTGAAGAAGGATATTTGATCTAATTCACAATTAATGAAATTTTTTTTTTTCATTTTTTAAATTACACATCTATTTAAATTTGTGTAGGGTGCTAAGTTATTTTAATGTTTGTTAGGATTGTAAAGTTTGTTAAATAAAACTAGTTAACCACCTTCTAATAAATTTTATATTTTGTTCAAACTGTTTTAAAAAACATTTTGCAAAGAGCCAAAGAATAGATAATACTGCAAGTGTTACTGCAATAAAATTTTATAATAAAATTTTCTTACAATTCAGACTTACATTTTTTAAATATAACATAAAAAAGTCACACAAAATAATTCTGTAAATGCAATTGTAGCACTTATTTCACTTTTGAATTTTACTACGTAATAATGAGATGTTAAGAACTGCAAATAAATCAATAGAAAAGTGGAAATCAAATTTCTTCTACATATCAATAATACAGATTGGTTTTTCATATCATAATTTTGATTATGAAAATGAAGGGAAAAAATATACTGCATACACAGAGATGATCCACAAGGACAAAGTGAAAATACTAAATATCAGTAACTTACCATCAATATGTAAAATAATTATTTAATGAAACACTTTACTTGGAATTACCAAAAGACTATAAATCAATAAAGCTGAATTTTCAAAAAGTTATAGAACAAACAGTAACTTACATCATCCAACAGTTCTAATTCATAGTGCCATTCATTTCCAACACCTCCATACACAGTCACACCAGCTATCATGATGCCTGAGCGATCAACACTAAAACATATTGCATCAGGAGAACCATTTCCAGTGTTCCAAGTTCTATTCTGGCTCACTTTTGTAAAACGTGATGGTGTTAAATGAAGTACTTGTCCACCAGTGCCATGCATATCTAACTATAATGAAAATACAATTAATTCTAACACTAAATAATGTTGCTACTAATTACATAACGAATTAAAGGTACTTAGTTATTAAAGAGAATGGAAATTTCTTTGGTGCCAAATACAAGCCAAAGATCCAGATATGGTAGTATGACTTGATACTTGTTGTCTTTATCGTTACTGCATCAACGATAGAAAGAAAATTAACACGTTAATAATCTGCAGAACAGAAATTTCTTTGACACCAAATACAAATTAAAGGTTCAGACATGGAAATATGACTTGATACTTGCTATCTTTAGGATGATTGCATCAACAATAGAAAAAACAATGATTAAAAATCTACACATATAAAATTGTTGAAAAAATAACATTGATCGCATAAGATTTTGAATGCTCTTTATGTTTGGAAAACTTATTTTAACATTTCTTTTTGAATTTTTCTGTTGTTCATGGTTGCGTTTTCGCGCTTTTGTTTAGCTTTTTATAAGGAATATTGGGAATCTTTTGATGAATAGATGCTATATCTTTTTTTCGTTTTTTTTCCTATCAAAAAAGATTTTTCTAAAAGAACATATTTGTTTTAGTACACAAAATCAGGGGTGCAGAATATGTCCGATCCAGCGATCTAGGATCGGGGGAAATTTTAACAACTTGGGGATATTTTGCATAAACATACGCAATTGGTTTCGAATTTAACAACGAATTCTATAACTTCCTGATAGAAAAATTTCACTACAAATAAAAAGATCCGTATGGCGACCTTCACAAAATCGATCTCAGAATAGTATGTGTGATGTAGCAATCACATTTATTATTTATTTTTTAAATTGTAATGCAGCATTATTATCTCATGTTTTAAACTATTTATTTTCAACGCAAAACATCGTTCAAATCACTTTTTTTCTCTCCTTTTTACTGCATGCAGCAGATAAGTTTTGATTTCAGCTTTTTCCCCTCTTCCTGATCTATTTTTAGAACCAGGGTGTGTTGCAAGTGACGTCGACCGCGTCATATTGGGGTGTGTCTTCGCTTGGCGAATTAAAGCTTCATTCTCTCCGTGTAAAGTTTCGTTTCTCTTTTCTCTGTTTTCATACGATTTAATCATAATACGTAAATTTAATTTAACAAATAGATTTAAATCATTTCTGGAAGTAGTTTTGTGGACCCCTTTTATGTAGTATATATATCAATGCAGCCAGTTTTTTAACAGATTTTAAGATCGGATCAGATTTTAAGATTTACGAAAGTATGTATTATTTTTGACAACGTGACTTGTTTGAATTTCGGGCCTTGCGCCTAAATTCAAAGAGCGATGTTCTTCAATAGCTATAACTCGATATCTAAAAGTTTATCTTCGGTTTCTGGCTTTTTTTTTAATTTAACGCATATTTGATTTCGGACTTTTTATTATTAAGACCTTCTTTAAAAAGTGATTTTAACCAGCATTCATCTGTATCATGGAATTACTTCCAAGTTTTAATAATTCTACGTGGAACGCTCTTCGAATGTGTACAGTGACCTACTTCTCCTAATTGCCTTCCACCTCTCAAGTGAAACAACGAATAAAGAAGATTTTTTATAACTGCTGTCTCTTCAATATGTCTACTGTTGTCATTTAAGTAAGACTATTCATTTTATATTTACTGCAAGTCAACCTTATCATATTTAGCTATACGATCACTCTATTCTCGCCACTTATATTTTTACTGCAACTCAATTTATGCTTATTCTCAACATATAAATTTACATCGTCATAGTATGTACCATATATCAGGGGTGACTCTGTTCCTAATTTTCCGAAAATTTAAGGCATTTGGTTCTGAAAATTTAAAAAAAAAAATCTGTCTTCAATCCGAAAATTCTGACATAAAAATAACGCGAATTCTGTCCAAGAATTACAGAAAAATGTAAATTTCCTCACAAGATCTTGGAAGAACCACAAGTTTTGTCAAAAGATCTCGGAAGAACCGCAAGTTTCGTCAAAAGATCGCGAAATGAACGCAAATTTTGTCAAAAGATCACATAAGAACAGCAAGTTTCGTCAAAAGACCGCGAAATGAACGCAAATTTTGTCAAAAGATCATGAAATAAACGCACATTTTGTCAAAAGATAGCGGAAGAACCGCAAGTTTCGTCAAAAGATCGCGAAAGAACCGCAAGTTTCGTCAAAAGATCGCGAAAGAACCGCAAGTTTCGTCAAAAGATCGCGAAATGAATGCACATTTTGACAAAAGATCAGGAAATAAATGCACATTTTGTCAAAAGATCGCGAAAGAACCGCAAGTTTCGTCAAAAAGATCGCGAAAGAACCGCAAGTTTTGTCAAAAGATCGCGTAAGAACCACAAGTTTCGTCAAAAACCGCGAAATGAACGCACATTTTGTCAAAAGATCATGAAATAAACGCACATTTTGTCAAAAGATCGCGAAAGAACTGCAAGTTTCGTCAAAAGATCGTGAAAGAACCGCAAGTTTCGTCAAAAGATCGCGAAACTATCGAAAGATTTCGTCTAAAGATCGCAAAAGGAACTGAAACTTCGTCAAAAGATCGCGAAAGGAACGCAAACTTCATCAAAAGATTGCGAAAGGAACGCAAACTTCATCAAAAGATCATGAAATGAATGCAAATTTCGTCAAAAGATCGCGAAATGAATGCAAATTTCGTCAAAAGATCGCGAAAGGAACGCAAATTTCGTCAAAAAATCGCGAAATAAACCACATTTTGTCAAAAGATCGCAAAAGAACCGCAAATTTCGTCAAAAGATCGCGAAATGAATGCAAACTTCGTCAAGAGATCGCAAAACAATCGCACATTCCATCATAAGGGGCGAAAAAATAGCAAATTTCATTAAAAGATCGCAAACCCCCCGCAAATTTTGTCAAAAGATCACGAAAAAACTGCGAATTTCGTTAAACGATCGCAAAACAACCGCAAATTTCGTCAAAAAAAGGCGAAACAACTGCAAAACTCCTCAAAAAATCACGAAAAAAATGCAAATTTCGACAACAGGTCACTAAAAAACGCAAATTTAGTCAAAGGGTCGCGAAAAAAAACATAGTGCTGGGAGTGGATTTCCCCCACTCTGCTGTAACCTTTCGGAAAATTTGTAGTGAATTTCAGATTTTTTAATTTTTACTCAGAATCACCCTGACATATATACTTGCGCATAAGTTGAGAAATATTGGAAAAATAAATTTTCAATACCTACTGTAATACAGCATTTACTTATAACATATCGTAAAATTTTGGGAGAATTTTCATGTGGATTGGGGGAAATGTTGGGAGTAGATACATTTTCTGCACCCCTGCACAAAATGTGATTATACTTTTTTGCTATGCCTATTTAGAAGTACAATGTTTGCAAAACAAAAACAAGACTTTGTGTCAGAACATGGTTTGATAAATTTCTTATTTCATGTATATAGGAATGAAGATTCATTTACTGCTGGACAGAAGAACTTCTATTAAATGGTGCAAAAAGAAATTAAATTTTGCTATAAAACTACAAATGATTAGAACAATTTCTTATGTGAAGTGTGCCTTTTGTCCATAACCTTGGGAACCAAAGAAAAAAATTGTAGGTCCTAATAAAATTGTGGCGATTGACAGGTCTGTTTTCAAAAAGAAAAAAAAAAAAATAGTGGCCAAACTCTTCCCGAATAACGAACTTTTGCTGGTACTTGCCAAGAAAGTGGAAAGAGTTTTCTTATTAAAATTCCAGATAGAAAGGCTAAACAGTTATGCAAGCAATTAATAAACACATTAAAGTACGGAATATGTTCAGCCCAAGCCCGACCCAGCGCGAATGAAAACCACTATTGGCTCAGCCTGTATAGACCTATAAATTTTTCTTCCAGAGCTCATGTTGGTCTGACATTTTATTTACTGATTTTTGTAAAAATTATTTAAATGCTGTACATCTGTTACCAAGATCTCGACCAGGTTCAATGGTTAGCTTCATCCACAATGTTGTTTTAAAAAGGCAGGCACTTCAAGATATCGCCAAATTTGGCAACCAAACATAAATCGCTCTAAATGAAGTCAACTTGGATATAGCTGACTAATCTGGTGAAATTTTCATTGAATTTCAGTATTGACGAAAACTGGATTTGAACCTTCTCTAATCAGGTTCCACTCATTTTAGCTTTGCGTGTTTGAGTAAAATAATCTGTATCTTTAAAAATAAGGAATATGAATCTTTTTTTTCCTGGTAGAAGCCAGGAGGACTTTTTATTTAAGTGCTCCATGTCAAAAGTTTTTAAGTCTGACCGAAAAATAAAGTTATGTAAGTGTATATTCTTTTTTGGATTATTATTTTTAAATTTTGAGTGTATTTGTAATGAATAAGTAAAATGATATACTGCTGATAAAAAACCTCAAAGCGAATTTTATTACTATAAAAATGGGTACCTTTTTTAGTGTCTCTCTCATTTGTTCAATTCTTTTGTCTGTCTCATATTAGCCCCAATTGATACTAGATTAAAATATTTCAAATTTACAGCCACATTAAATTGTGTATAAAAAATCTCACATTTCTTTTTCTGGAAGATTCTTGAGGAAAAAAATCACAATATCTTGAAATTAATATAAATCTCACCACAGTTCCTCCAGATTGGTAGGATAACTCTGCAACAATCACGGCAATAAATGCACAAGCATTTGTAATTAGCTTTGATGAATGTTTCACTGTCTCCTACAAAATAAAAAAATCCACTATACAAAAGAATTCTAAGATAATTAACAAGTATAATTTTTTCCTCTCATATATAATACCCTCATTAAATATGACTTACATTGTGCAACATGGCTTCTAAAGGTTGTTTAACAATTGATAACAATCGTTCTAATACTTCTCTAAAGCTACATGGACCTGGACTGCAACCTTCTCTCTAAAAATAAGTACAGATAGAATTTTTTACACATTAAAAACAGTTAAAAAATTCAAAGCATTTTTTTTATCAGAAAATATCATTTTGAAGTCATTATTAAATATATTTATCTTTGAAAAATCATCATAAAATCAAAACAGGAAAACTACAGAACATATATTAGATAAATGCCAACTTTTATAAAATTCAATATTTAAACCATATGCCAAATATTTGGCCAGTCATTATAAATAATTTGCTAAATTGACGAGATTAAACCAAATGCAATAGTAAAGTCAAATACCTGAAAAATCTTTCAAAAGATAGATAAACAAAATTTTAACAAAATTATCAATAAAGGCAAGGATTCTCCTGCAAATCAACAAACACAACAGATTCATGGTTAATTTTTGGAATGCATTAATAAGAATTTAAAGACGATCTATATGATATGACAATCTATTTAAAACTATAAAAAAAGAATTTAGGAAAATTTTATTTTAAAATTATAAAGAATCCACTACCCCTCCACACTGTCTATTATGAAGACCATTCTTACACATTTTTACATACATCTTTATTATTACAATTTTTTTTTTTTTAAATATGAAGTTTCAGCAACAAAATTGAACATAATACAATTTTGTGTGATTTGAAGTAATAGTATTAAACTCTTTTTGTATTCACGTAACTCACTAGATTGCGTCATCAACATCTACAAATGCTAACCCAGGATCTTACGCCAGCTGAGATGCATGATGGTCAGATCTCTATCAGACAATAAATATAAATAATCCTTTTGCATCCAATGCAGTTATTTAAGAGTTTGTTGTTTATCTAACAAGAAATGTTTTAGTGATGGCAAGAAGAATCTTTATCAGTGTATTTTCAGAAAAAAATAATTTTTTTCAATCATTTTGAAATTTGCAAACAAGGTGCTAGGACTAATGTGGGATCTCTGACCACATGGCTTGTTTGTTTGTGTTTTAACGTGGTTTCTTTCGAACTGCATTATCATTATGTTGAATCCTAAAGTGAGTATGCAGGAAGATTAGAGCAATTTTTTATTGCAAATGTGATCGAATGGAATATGTGCTACACCGATGTCTAAATACTTTAGTGGAGCTAATTGGGATCCTGAATGGACATAATCCAGTTCCTTCAGAAACAATGGAAGATTTAAATTTAATACTCATGTACAGCACAGGTGAATCTGATTACTTCACAGAATTTTGAAAATTAGCCAAGTATTGCAACTATGAAGAATCTTTAGACATGAGGCTGCATGACAGAATAGTATGTGGTATCCAGGGTGAAGTTATTCAAAGAATATTGTTATCAAAATAAAAGCTATCGCTCATGTTAGCTTTGGAAATCACAGTTTCTATGGAAGAAGCAGTAAAGAATGCTGCAGACTGACTTTAAATGTCTTAACATGCAGGAAAGCACCGTTTTCGTTACGGCGATCCCAAACACTGGTCATCAGAATATAAGCATAAGGACACAACATGCAAAGGCTATAACAAGCCTCGTCACTTCTCAAAGGTATGTTTGTCTAAAAATAAATGTAGCAACAGGCCAAAAAAAATCTTTTGACCGAAATAAACAAAGACATAAAATATAAACAATATATACTATGTTCCTTTTCAGAAATGTGGAAGAAGGTTATCTTCCAATTAACATAAAATGTAAAGTACAATGCAAAGTCTCAAATCTGGAGTCTGAAATTCGGAATTCTCCAAAATCTGGATGTTTTGCTAAACATTTAATGCAAAAAAATTTAAATAAAATAATTTAGAAAAAGATCGCTGAAATTTCAAAATTTGCACAAGGCAAAATTTACTACATTAGGCTAGAAGTTTGCAAATGTTACAAATGTTAAAAAATCACCACAGAATGTGAAAAATAAAAAAATTGCTGTATAAAATCCGAATAAACTTTATTGAAAAGAGGACAACATTTACTATATTGGGCTAAAAGAATAAAACTGAATTACTTATACTAAGGAAAATAACCACAAAATGAAAAAAAACTGATAAAAATTCAAAATCTGCAGAGGAAAAAATTTACTATAGTGGGCTAAAACATTGTAACCAGAATTCTTTCACTAATGACAAAAAATAACCGCAGAATGCAAAAAACGTAAAAAATTGCATTAAAATTTCAAAATTCATGGAGAACAAAATTTACTATATTAGGCTACAAGTTTAAAACAGGATTCCTTTTACAAAAGTCGAACAACTGCTGCATAACATGAAAAAACTCTGCAAATTACATAGAAAAATTCAAAAATTGCTGCACAAATTCTGAATAGGCCTTTTTAAGGAGTACAACATTTATTAAATTGGGCTAAAAGAATAAAACCAAATTCCTTTTGCTAATGTAGAAAAATAGTCGTAAAACAAAAAAATAAATAAAATAAAAAACTGCTAATAATTCAAAAATTACAGGGGACAAAATTTTCTTTAGTGGGCTAAAACATCGTAACTGGAATTTTTTCATGAATGCCAAAAAAAAAATCACTGTTACAACATTTACTATATTGGGCTAAAAGAACCTGGATTACTTTAACTAATGTGGAAAAATCAAAACAAAATAAATAAATAAATAAAAATGGTAAAAATTCAAAAATTGCAAAGGACAAATTTTACCATAATGGGCTGAAACATTGTAACAAGAATTCTTTCATGAAGGACAAAAAATTCCTGTAAAAGATGAAAAAATGCTTTAAAAACTCAAAAATCATGAGGACAAGTTTTACTATATTAGGCTAAAAGGTTTGACAGAGCCTTTTCAGAATGTCAAATCAAAGCGGAATGCGAAAAAACTATTAAAGTTGCATAAAAAATTTTCAATTGCTGTACAAATTGCGAATAAACTTTATTGAAAAGAGATCACCATTTACTGTATTGGACTAAAAGATTGAAAGGAATTTCTTTCACTAATGTGGAAAAATCACTGCCAAATTAGAAAACAGTTAAAAAATTAAATTAAAAAATTTTAGTTGTAATAAGGGTTTTTTTTTTCCTTTAATATTTGCTTTAGTATTATTATCTTTTCTATTATAAATGCTTTCCTGACATAAATAATTGACATAAGAGTAAGGAAAAGGAGGAGAGAATATTAGATTAGTTTCTTTTTTCTTTTTTGACAAATAAAGTGCAAATGATCCAAAATTTGGAATTGCCGATGTCCGGAAGTTTCTGGATTTTGGACTTTGTACTATATGAGGACAGAATGCATTTTCTGAAACACCATTTCATTGATGCCTTCAACAATGTTGGAGAAAATTAGAAGATTTTGTCCTCTATTTGAACAAATAGAGCTCCAACTATAATCCTATCCTATACTAATCCTCCCATTAGTATTTTGAAATTGACAAATGTGGATGTGGTATTGAAATTAAGAACAAAACAGTTGCTTTTACTTGTAGTCAATCGAGTCACCAGAAATTAAAATTAACAAAGACACTGACCCCCTCATTACAAAGGGTATTTGAACCTGTGAGAACTTCAGATAGGGCCGCTCAAGGTGTTCCTATGTGAAAGCAAGATGGATGAATTTGACTGTGGTAACTAAGTTGACAGTTAATAAGGCAACAGCACTGAAACAATATCCTCTTTTAAAAATTGAAGACTTATTTGCACAGTTGTCTGGTGGTCTTCAGCTCACAAAATCAAACCTTCGGGATGCATACTTTCGCTAGAACTTGATGAAGAATCAAGATACCTGATGGTTATAAACACACAAACAGGCCTTCTCTGTTACACTTGATGTGCTTTTGACATTGCCTCCACTCCTGCTACTTTTAGAGAGATGAGAAAGATTTTGCAAGTATTAATGAAACTTTTACGTATCCAGATGATTTATTATAAACAGGTAAAAATAAAATATTGTATTTACAGAATTTGCATGATGTCCTTAGCCATTTACTAGCAGCAGATATAAAATACCCTGAAAAATGTGAGTTCTTTAAATCATCTATGGAATACTTAATTCATTGGATAGACAAAGATGGATTGTACCCAGTTAAGTTCAAAGTTAAGGCAATTACAGATGCTCATGAGTCAGTGAATATGGAGGAATGAAGAAGAGATAAATTTTTACCAAATACAGTCAACCCTGTGAAATCTGCCGATGTATAATCCACAAACGTCTATTATCCATACTACACATTGGAATGTAAACAATGCAAATTGTCATTAAAAGTTAAACTCAAAGTTAAATTGCATCTATATTGGTTTTTCAGTTATCAATTTTCCAATGAATAAATATTTAAATATAAATTCAATATAAATAATTAAATTTCCTTGGGTAAAAAATTTTCATCTCGGAGCAAGGAGTAATGCATGTGATCATAGACTACAGAAAAAAGTTATTGATAACAAGCCAGAACTGAAACTACCATTGTGTAGTGTCAATATTTAAAATAATGATTAATCTGTGGAATTAGTATTGTATATAATTTAATTTTTCTTTAAATTAACTTAGTTATTAAATATATTAAACCAATGTTGCATTATGTTTTTCTTTTCTATTGTAATTGTAATTTTTGTGTGGTTATTCCTAATTTATAGTCAAAACTTTAAATTAGTTGGATGTGGTAACTCATACAGGTTAATACTTCAAAATTCGCCATCACAGTGCCAAAATTAAATGACAATCTATGCCCATTGTGAGGATTCTGAAATTCTGTGCAATAGTTCTTGAAATAGGACTATTGCGGATATCAGGAAAAATGCAGCATAAAAGCAACACCTGTTGGGCGATTTACACGAAAACATAATCAGCAATAATATTTATCAAGGTATACTTGAATCTGAATTTTGATGAAAGTTCGTGCATTTGTTCTTGAGATAGAGCTATTGCGGGAATCAGAAAAAATTCAGCATAGCAGCACCACCTGTTGGGTGAATGACGCCAAAACATAAACAGAACCAATTCATATGAATGATTAACTGAATCTAAAATTTGATGAAAATCTGTGCATTAATTCTGGAGATAGAGCTATTGTGGAAATCGTGAAAAATGCAGCATAGCAATGCCACCTGTTGAGAGATTTATCAGGTTGAGTCTAAAGTTTTGACCCTTTTTTTATTTTAATGTTGACAACAAATATTTACAAAAATACAAAACATTAGTGAGGATAGTAATCACCATTAAGTTCGACAATCTTCTGCCAACGTTTTGGCAGTTTTTCAATGCCTTCCTTGAAAAACTCTGGGCTACGTGAGTCGAGAAAGAGGTCAACCTCTTTTTTGACCTCTTCTGAAGAATTGAAAATTTCACCACTAAGGTGCAGTTGCAGATGCGAAAACAGATAGTAGTCGGAAGGTGCCATGTCCGGACTATATGGAGGATGTGGCATTAAGTCCCATTCCAGCTTGTATAAGTTCCAATTCGTCCACGCACTGACGTGTGGCCTAGCATTATCCTGGTGAAACATAACCACCTTGCGTCAGAACTCCTTACTTCGCTTTTCCCTAATTGCTGCGTCCACTTTATGCAGCATGCTGCTGTACGACTCACTGTCGATGGTCTGGCCACTTTTTAAGTACTCCTTGTAGATAATACCGCGACTATCCCAGAAAATACAGAGGAGGGTTTTTTATAGGTCAATGTGCGCATGGTTACGGTCCTGACCGGTACACCTGGTTCAGACCATCCTCCTTTTCGACTGGTGTTGTCGTAATAAACCCATTTCTCATCACACGTAACAATCCGGTTCAAAAAATCACTCTTTCGGTGATATTCGAGCAAGTTTACACAGGTCCGTTTTCGTTTTTCTTTGTCATTTTGTGTCAAATCGTGCGGCACCCATTGATTGAATTTATATGTCAAACCAATGTTTTTTAATGCTCGAATTATGGTTGTTTGAGAAACATTGAAGTGAGATGCAAGTTCCCGTGATGTAGCATTTTGATCTTCATTGATGGATTTCCGCAATTCGGTCTCATCAATCACAGTAGGTTGACCAGCACGTGATTCATCTTCGATGTCGAAATTCTTAATCTTAAAATGTTGATACCATCGTTTGACTGTACTAAGTGATACAATATCCTCACCTAAACGTGTACACATGTTACGGTGACATTCTGTCACTCCGGTGTTGCTACAGAACTCGTAGTAGATGATGGTTCGAAGCTGGATACGTGATAGTTCCATTTTCGAGGCTTTGTGGAGGCTACAGATGATAATTTTTCAAAACAATAAATACACAGTGTTGTAGCACACGTCTTCTTCTTTCGAAACCAGAAAACCGTACGTAAAAATGTCACTTAACTTGCGAACGCCAGCTGTTTTAGTAGCACTATTCTGCGAAAGGGTCAAAACTTTAGACTCAAGGTAATACACCAAAAACTAATCTGCATCAATTTATATCAGGGACTACCAGAATATAAATTTTTATTAAATTCTGTGCATCAGTTCTTGAGATAAAGCACCCACAAAATTTATGTCACATACACACAGACTCACAGATAGACATTTTGTAAAAACATGTTTTTTGGAATCTCTTACCCCTAAAACGTATACATCCATCAAAAAACAGAATTCGAAATTTTTCACGAAACCAATACTTTCTTCTTGTAAAGATAGAAGAAAGTAAAAATAAAATGTAAACAAAGGGACGATCTATAATCCACAAAACCCTCAGTCCCTAAGTGTGCAGATTTCACAAAGTTGACTCCATAGCTACTGTGTTATCCCATTACATAAGTTATTAGAAAGTAAGCAGCCATGGAAATAGGAATTACCATATAAATAGAAGCTTTTCAAAAAGCTAAATATGTTTTAAAGAGCTCTTTTTTTACTAGAGCACTTTGACAAGGATAAAGAAGTAATTCTCACTTGTGATGCAAGTCCTTATGCTCTTGGTGCTGTTTTGCCACACAAGATTTCAGATAGTGATCGACCAATAGCTTTCGCTTCTTGCTCCTTTACAAAATCGTAGATTAATAGTCATAACAAAAAAAGAGACATTGGCCTCAGTTTTTAGAGTGACATGTTTCAGGAACTATCTTTTAGGACATAAATTTATATGAGTAAACTGACCTTTACCCATTAGTAAATTTACTGTCTGGGGACAAACTAGTGCCAACACTTGCTGCAACTTGCATTCAGTGATGAGAATTGACCTTATCAGTATCTATACTAATAAAACAAAGTTTCACCCTGTCTCCGTGTGTGTCTGTCTGTGTGCGATGGCTAACAAAATGTATAGCCTGTACGAGGCTTAAAATTTTTGTGAGGATAGTCAAAAGCCTCTCCTGGTACACCTGAGTTTCAGAATTTTAAATTTCTAATAATTAGTTGAGAAAATAATTAAAAACCCCACATTAAAGAAATGAAAAAGTATTTATAATTCAACAAAAACACAGATTTTTATCAAACTGCAGACAATTCCTTTGAAAACTCGGAAGAGAGGAGGATTGGTTAGTAGAATTACAGAGCTGCTAGGGCAATAAATGTACCGGGCCTAAAAACTCAAAAATTGCACAGCCAGACACAAAAAAAATTCCCCTTTCAGTAATTCTAAAATTTATTCTTGTGCGGTTTCAGGAAGTAAAAAAATCCATGAAAAATCAATTTATGAAAAATATTTTTATTTCCTTTGAAAGAAAGATTCAAAATCTCTCCCATGGACAGCAGATGTTCATTGCAGACAAACAATGCCTTTTAATAGTGGACATTTTTGAATGAATATAAAATTTTTAAAATATTAAATTTAAGATTTAATTTTTATGCATCCAGATGTAGAATATTTTGCTGATTTCAGATATCAAAATTTCTTCATGGTCACTCAATTACAATCTTAGATATTAATTATTATTTCATTAATTGAACGATTCCTTTCAAACTCTCAATTTAAAAGCCAGTCTTTCGAAACCACAAATGATTTTTATACTAAGATTCTTTGGAACGCCATCAATTTTTTAAAAATACACCATTTAGAGATTTTAAAATTATGCATCTAACCCTCCCTATCTTTAAACGCTGTTTAATAATATCTAAATTTTATAAAAATTGATCCGCAAGTTTTTGTTTTATAAAAAATTTGATTTTTAAAAAGGTTGGTCGGTTGGTTGTATTTATGACGGCCAATTATCTGCACGAGGGATATAGGCCCAGGGGGGCGTGCCCTTCGTGGGGGTCTTTCTAAGGGAACCTAACCCGTATTAACGCTTGGAAATCCAAGGTTCGAAGAAAACCACGAAAACTCCGAACGATTAGACCGACGGGCGTGATTGGGATCGAACCCAGCACCTCCCGTCTACCAGCTTCGAGAGCAGAACCTCTCAGCCACTGGTGGGGCCAATTTTGAAAAAGGAAAAGAAACGCTTTGTTGAAACACGAATTTGTTAAAATTAAGAAAACTGATTAGAGATGTGTCATTTGTTGAGGAACGACTCCAAAGGAACGATTCCGGCAGTGAAACTGAAGGAACGATTCCATTCTGTAAAAAGGATTCGGTCCTTTTCGGATTCGGTCCTTTTTGGAACGACTCCTCGGATTCGGTCCTTTTTGGAACGGTTCCTCGGAATCGGTCCTTTTTGGAACGATTCCGAAAAGGAACGACTCCACGGAATCGGTCCAAAATGTACCGACTCCGAAAAGGACCGATTCGTCGGAGTCGTTCCGAAAAGGACCGATTCCTCGGAGTCGGTCCATTTCGGAATCGTTCCAAAAAGGACCGAATCCGAGGAACCGTTCCAAAAAGGACCGAATCTGAGGAACCGTTCCGAAAAGGACCGATTCCTCGGGAATTGGTTCTTTTCTTGTAGACTGGCCAGTTTTAATAAATTAAAATACGCTATTTTATTTCAAAATAACAGATTTTGATTCTATTAAAGCTGACTTTATTGCCAAAATATCCTTCTAATGTGTGTGCCACTCCCCCCCCCCCCCCCCCCTCCTCAAAAAAAAAAAAGTAAAGTAAAGAAAGAAAGAAAAAAGAAATTGAAGTGCGGGGCGGAATAGGGCGGTTTAATAAACATTACTATTTCATCTTCTTGTGCTAAATTAATCTGAAAGAAATAATTAAAAAAAATATTTTATACGAATTGAATTTTTTACACCTGAGAGAAAAAGTGCCGGAGATGGGATTCGAACCCAGAAACTTTACGTACTTTACCGATTGAGTACCTGGACCCCGAGGGTAATGGAACACCATGTGTACTTTATTACACTAATACATTTTCTAATTGGTAAATGTATCATACGAAATGAATTTTTTCTAAATGAATTCTTAAGGCTGTGCTCAAATCCAAAAGGATAAATTTGTGACAAAAGTTTTAATTTATTTTTATTCGGAAATGCATGAAACGAACAGGTGTTGTTGTTCAGAAACTATGTAATCGAGCTGTTTTTTCCGTTTTTTTGCAAACGCAATAGGCCTTTCAGAAGATAGTGTCAAAGTGGGCGTTTTGAACCGAACTTCCGCACGAAAGAGGCATAATTTCTCAAAAATGGGTGAAAAACATGTTTGTCACGTGATCAAAATCAATTATAACTCAATAGGTAATTTACTGATCAAAAGATGGAAAACACAGTTAGATTCCAAATCGCTTCCATGGTCAAACATTCCAATTTTATATCTTTCCCTTAAAAAATGAATTTGTAAATGTGTCAAAACGTTTTACGCTTGTTGAGCAGATCACTTAAGAACAGCCTTAAGAAAAACAAAGAAAATGCTTGTTTAATTACTAGTGAAAAATATTTTTTTAAATCTGACTAGAAACAGTTTTGAATAATGTAAGAAATATATCACTAGGCCATAAAAATTGCATTTTAATAGGATAATAATAACTGATTTTCAATTATTTTAATAATTGTAGAGTTACGCACTTTCATGCATATTTCACTATTTCATGTTTTTTCCTCAAACATAATTTCAATTTGAGAATCCTCTTTGTCAAAATAAATATATGACCAGCTACGAGCGCTCGAGTACCACTTTATTTCTACAGTTTGGCGTCTTGTTTTTCTCTCCTGAAGAAGATGATTAAAAAAATCTCGAAACTCCCTAAGATTGTTGTTTTAATCAACTTACATTGAGGTTTATTACATAGAGTAAAATCTGTTAGAACAAGGAATTTTTGTAAAACGTTTCTTTCTTTATTTCAAAAAAGCATAATGTCTAATAATAATAATAAGATAACAGTAACAGTGGTGGGTGGGATTGAAATAATTTAACCGCGGTTCGCTCTCTTAATGGCCGTTTTGAGTATAAAAACGGGAAAGAAAAATCACGTGCTACATATAGATTATCGGACTTTCTCCAACACTGCGACATATATAAAGCTGCATATTTTATGCTTGTTTCGGTTTAATAGATTTATGTTAACCCTCCGCCTACCAGAGGGGTTCAATGGCCCCGACAGGTACATTTATAATGATATTTCTAATTTATTTTAAAAACTGAAATTTCTGTAAATATGGGTTTTTTCTGGGATGTTCTATTCTTTTGAGTAGAACATTCCAGAAAAAGTCACATATTTACAAAATTTTCATTTTTTAAAATGTGAAAAATCAATTTGAATGTATCTATTGGGTCCTGTTGCACCGGTCTGGTATGCGGAAGGTTAATATTGCATTTAAAATTTTTACAATATACGAATTTAATTATTGGTTTCCAAAGAATGCACGTTGTGATTTTGTACAGTTTTTCAATTGTTATTTTACTTCTATTTCTTGCTAAATAATTAGAATTTAAATAACTGTGACTTTGTTTTAATTCAACGTAAAATAAAAGCAAAAAAAAAATCGTTTATCGTAATAATTTCTTATAATAATTCAGATTTCTTGATCGTTATTGATACTCGTAAATCCCGAGTTCAATGCCACGATTAATGCCTGTTACTGTGGTGATGGATAATACATATCTGAGTTTAATTTCGAGCAAATCAAGGCTCCCTTCATGCTAAACTAAATTTAATGTTTCAAGCCTAATACCAAATTTCCGTTTTTATTGAGGTAAAACTTACTGCAAATACGATACTAAATTTTATGTATTTTCCTTTCTTATTGTTATTCTTTTCACTTAGAAGATTTATTTATTTTTTTTCTTTTTTTTCTTAAATTACATAAAGTTTTCTGAAAAGTTCGAATTTAACAAAATGTTTTATCTATTTTAAATAGTTTTGACAATAAAAAGTTTAACTCCGAATAAAAAATAGTTAAATTCTCAAAAAATTAAGGTTGGTATTATCTATAATACGTTTACAACAGATATCTTTCATTCAACGGCCGAAACATCGTCAAAAGGATAGTTCTTTATATAGTACTACACTCTGTAATAATAATGGACATACTTTTAATTTGTTTAATTTAATTAAACCAATAAACCGTTTTTCAGTTAAAATGTTAGCAAATTTCAAATTTAAAGAAATAGAACTTTGAAGTTTAGGGAATCACTATATCTTTTGGCGGAGATAATATGTACTATATATGAATAAAATCATATATATTACTATATATATATATTATAATATTAATGCATATAATATTATCTTATAAATATCACTAGCCATAGCCCTGCTAATGAATCTGTTTACAAATCATCTGAAGAAACTTCTACCCTTTCGTGTAACACAAGTGTTCCATGACTTCATGAGTTATGAAGCTCCAAAGATCCCAATCCAAACAAACATATTAGCATTGCAATTCACTCACACCGAACTGAAGTTCTGTATCATATAAGTGAAGAGAGGGTGACGGCGGATGAGGGTGTGAAATTAGAGAAATTCCGGTAGGTTCTCGTGAAATTGGAGATTCAAAAAGAGTTGTAAGTTTATTGAAATTCTACGTAGTTAACAGCAGCTCACAAATAGCGATGTTAGGGTAAAAGACAAGACATACATCAGTCACTCAGGAAAGACAGTGTGCAAAAACGTGCTTTACTTTTTAACTCTTTCCAATAAAGTTAGTGTTTATGAATGCGGTTTGTCCGTCCGTCAGACCGTCTGTTCACGCTCTAAGGCAAGTCACACACTAAGGCGACACATAAGACATGTCGCTTGAATTCGCTAGAAAAACTGGTTTAAAACAAGTTTGCAACTACTTCGTTCTTTGTTTCGACCGGTTTTTGCACTTCATGTTGCGCTTTGTGTCGTTGTGTGGTCTCAGTGTGTAATATACCTAACTCCCGTAAATATACTCGGATTCCCATGCAATTGATACATGTTACTGATGTTTACCATGGGATGTTTGATATTCAATATGAAGAGTGTAGCATTAATAGTTTATTTACAGGGGCACTCAAAAGTATTTCGTTACATTATGGTAACGGGAAAAAATCGTTTGCAGCGCATTTTAATGACATTAAGCTATTTCAAATGCATTAAAATTGATATATATCACTGAATTGCACTACAAGATGATTGCTATAGAATAGGGTGTTTCACTTCTGAACCAGATCCTGAAGGCGGTGATAATAATGTTGATGAATTATGCGAAATATCCTGTGTGCGTAAAGTTAGGGAGCTGAGGAGAAAGACGATAAAGGGCATAAAGTTATTGAAAGTACGGACACTGGAACAAAAATGTAATCTGCTTTAACTAGTTACATATCCAAACCAGTAGGGCCATCCAAATGAAAAATGAGATTCAGAATGAAAAATGAAATTAAGATTACCTAGAGGTAGATTTTGAAGAGGAATCTATGAGACTAAAAATTCCTAGACACTGGTGACAAATATCAGAGCAATAATAAAATTTCCTGTACAGGATGTCCACTCTCAACGATGTCCAATAGCTAATTCCTAAACCGTCATAGCCATATAGTTCCAATTACAAAAATGTTTTAAATGGGGGTAAAGAAGTATTTAAAAAGTGATTTGGGTCAATAGAATCATTTCTTGAAAAATTATGAAATTTAATTTTTTATACGATCCCCCGGTCCTTCAAGTTATAGTTAGTAAAACTTTCCTATTACACTTACAAAGTAAGACAAATAAAAGTCCTATTATTCTACAACTAAAACTGACCGAAGTAATGGCTGTTTCAACTTGGAGCATATTTTTTGCTGCGAAATAGGGGTCATTTACAAATTTACTAGAAATATAAATAATCTTCAGATATATAAAAAATACAGTTGATAGTAAAATTAACATTGCATTATAAATTTGAAATCTATAATCATTCTGAAATATTAATGCAAAATATACAGCTTGTACTAAACATATAACAGGAAAAAAATAATAGAATTTTCGTTAAATAAAATGTTGAAAAGCAACAGCCTCGATTCTTTACACACTGAATCCAAAAATGGCCTTCATTTTTTATCACAAAGTACAGATTTTTTGCAAATCGTAAATTTGAAAGCTAAAAAGTGAAAAATTTTCGGAAATCTGATTCTGACAGTATAAAATAGATGTGATTGTTATTTCTTTAACTTTTGATAATTGATTTTTATGTATTTTTTACTATTGAATCCGAAAATGACCTTCATTAGTTTTTGGTGTAAATCGCCCTGCAGGTGGCGCTGCTATGTAGCATTTTGCAGGATTTCCGCAAAAGCTCTATCTCAAGAACTAATGCACGGATTTTTATAAAACTTCAGATTCCGTTAATCCTTGATATGAATTAGTGCTGGTAAAGTTTTGGTGCAAATCGCCCAACAGATGGCGCTGCTATGCTGCATTTTGCAGCATTTACACGATTTTCGTAATAGCTCAATCTCAAGAAATAATGCACGGATTTTCATCAAACTTCAGATTTAGTGCTTGACATGAATTGACGTTTTGTCCCTTGTGGCGTAAATCGCCCAACAGGTGGCGCTGCTATGCTGCGTTTTTTGAGATTTCCGCAATAGCTCTATCTGAAGAACTAATGCTTGGGTTTTCAACAAGCTTCAGATTTAGGTATACTGGATATGAATTAGTGCTGTTTATGTTTTGGTGTAAATCGCTCAATAGGTGGCGCTGGTATGCAGCATTTTTCACGATTTCCACAATAGCTCAATTTCCAGAACTAATGCACGGATTTTCATCAAACTTCAGATTCTGTTAGTCCTTGACATGAATTGATGTTTTGTACCTTTTCGTGTAAATCGCTCAACATGTGGCGCTGCTGTGCTGCATTTTTGTGATTTCCACAATAGCTCTAGCTCCAGAACTAATGCACCGATTTTCATCAAACTTCAGATTCCGGTATACCTTAATATGAATTAGTGCTGTTTGTGTTTTGGTGCAAATCGCTCAACAGGTGACGCTGCTATGCTGCATTTTTCAGAATTTCCCCTACAGCTCTATCTCAATAAGTAATGCACGAACTTTCATCAAACTTCAAATTCAGGTATACTTTGATAGGAATTGGTTCTAAATTGATGTAATTTCTTTTACTATTTAAATGATTTAATTGATGTGATTTATTTAGAAGAAAGTTTTGTGATGGCCACAACATATTAGTTTAACTTTGAAATTTGCCATTTACAAAAAAAGTCTAACATGATGGTTAAATATGAAGGTAATTTTTACATTCAGTGCTAAAAAGCACATACAAATCAGTCGTAAAAGTTAAAAAATACAACCATCGACTCTATTTTATAGTATTAGCTATTTTTTCAATTTTGAAATTTACTATTTTGAAATTTACTAGTTGCGAAAAATTCTGACATGATGGTTAAAAATGAAGATAATTTTCGGATTCAGTGCTAAAAAATACATAAAAATCATAATTTTAAAAATACATAATTTTAAAAATAAAAAAATACAACCATCGCAGTCTTGTGTTATCTAATCTAAAACTTTTTAGAAAACTTGTTGGCAGTAATCTTTTCGAAATTTTTTGTGTTACCCTATAAAATAAGTACATAATGGTAAGCACTGAAAATCATAATAATATTACATTGTCATCTGATTTACGTCAATATGTAAAATTTAACCTCGATCGCATATTTTAAAGTGAGTTGAATTTCGCGTACAAATTTTGAACTGGAAAGACATACATACGATCGTTTCAAGTTAACCCGTTACCCGCTGGTGTTGCGTTCACGCAACGGTCAAAATAATTGCTCATGCTTACATTAATTACTTTGTCACCACTATTTTACAATTAAAAAAATTGCCTCATTTATTGGCAGAAATTTTGATATTTTAATAAAGCGGAAATTACCTTTCTGAATTTGTGGTGACAAGCGACTTTCAACAAGAAATTTGAAAATTCCTACTTATAGTTTTGGCGGTTAATAGGTTAAATAAAAGCTTATAAAAATAGCATAGTTTTTGTTAAAAAAAATCATGAAAAGAAACAGCTTCAAATCCTTACAAAAATCTGTCGTAATACGATTTGTTTCAAAGCGCAGCTACACATGAAATAAATCCTTCAAATACTTTAAGCACTTTGTTTACGACCCCTAGAAGCATGGCTAAACTCATGTGTATTCGGATGCAGAAAAGTGGCATAAGTCTTGCATTTCAAAGTTTCGTATAACTTCATGAATTTTAGTGTTAGATGAATGGGACTTTTTTTGTCTTTCTTTTAAGAGAACAGGAAATTTTTACTAAATATCTCTTATAGGGCGGAGGACCGTATAAAAAATTAAATTTCGTAACTTTTTTAGAAATATTTTTATTGATCCAAACGACTTTCAGAATAATTTTTTACCTTATTTAAAACATTTTTGTAATTGGAACTATAGGTCTATGACTAACGGTTTAGGACTTAGCCACTGAACATCGTTGAGAGTAAAGACACACTATATAAAATAATAATATAAATGGACGGTCATTTGACGACATATTTTCAAGAAAAACCAATGATTACACTGAAAATCGAATAGACCTTGCACCGCCCTTAAATTTCCAAGAGGAATTAATGCTTTATACCATAAATCATAAAGTTAGAAATAATTGCAAATTAATTGCACACGCTGATCAATGAAATGAACTCTTAAAAACAAAATCATCTGTCCAAAACATTACAAAATTAAAGCGACTGGATGCCTAAGAAAATGGATGGGTACATAAGAAAATAAATTAGTAAAAAATATTATGGATTGCATGTGGTTCTCTTTATCTCGGAAGTGTTTTTTCACCTTGGAATCCTTTATTTTTCAAAATCGCTCTTTTTTTCTCGGAATCGTTCCTTTTTTCTCGGAATCGTTCCTTTTTCTCGGATTCGTTCCTTTTTTTCGGAACGATTCCGAAAGGAACGACTCCAATGAACTCGTTCCTTTCGGTGAACGATTCCGGCTGGAACGATTCCTTAAAAGGAACGATGTTGCCCATCTCTAAAACTGATGAACCGATCAATTTGGAACTTTCAGATAGTTTTATAACACATAATATAGATTTTAAAAAGTAAGGGGCATCAAATTTCAAGAGGGTGAGGGGGAGATAATTTTTTTTAGGAGGGCACGATTAAATATCTAAAACCGTACCGTTTTATATACAGATTTTTGACGGAGTCCTGCGATAATACTACTTATTTAATATAAAGTTTTCAAAAGTGTACTTTCCACTATTTTCAAATAGTAATTTCAGCAAATATCTTAAATTCTTGCTTAAGTCCACTACCCTCTTGACCAATCTATCTACAGGTAGGTTGTTTAACAGAGTTTTGTTCAGATCAGTTTTGTTAAGAATAGAGTTCTCCTCCTGGTGGTGGAATGTGGAACTAAAAGACTGGAGTTTTTTTGTTTTTGTTTTTCATTTTGGGGGCAAGGTTTTGCAGTGTGTACGCAGCACACCTGCTAAACCCTCATGTGATATATCATCAGAAAACCCTTGAACCACTCTTTCATATTATAAATCTTTCTACCGCCTTACTCAAATTTGTCTCCCCCTCTAGGAAGGGAGGAGGCAATTTTCTAATTTAATTAAGCTACAGCAAGATTCAACCTTATTTGAAGGCTTGATCAAAGGTGAAACTCTTCATGGGCTTTCGATTGATGAAGTCTATTTTTGACCCCAGACTATCAGGGGACATTCTCCCTGTGTGTGTGTGTGGGAGGGGAGGGGGGATGAATTTTTTTCATGTGACATATCGTTTTAAAGCTTTTGGCTTGTACATTACTAAGCACTCACTCCTCTCAACTCATTTTTTCATCCGTAGAGGGGATTTTAAAGTTTTAATTTGTTCATTACCACCCACATACAATTTTCTAAAAATCATGAAAAAAATTTACATAACAAATCTCAACAATTAACAGCTTCTACCCCATTTTCACACAGTGAGTGCGTATGTATTTCAGACAAAATCAGGTCAAAGATAAAAAGTCATACAAATTTAAGGTTCATTTTAAAATATTACCATGAGCCCGAGCAACAGCAGCCGGGTCAGCTAGTATGCCTGTAACATTATGTATTGCTAGAGAAGTTTACATGAAAATGCTAATGCTTGCAGTAGATTGAAACGATAATTCGAATCTGTGATTCTTCCAGTACCAGTTGAGCCTGTTTTACTCATCCAGCAATTGAATAATAGCATACAGGTAGAAAACTTAATCGAAAGAGGGATAGATAATTATCCTGCACTGAATTGTCTATGATCTTATATCTGGGATGGATGGCCAAAAATAGAGGATTTACAAGCTTTTGGCTTATACGAAATGAACTGACAGAAGAAGAAAATATCATTCTTAGAGCTTCACGCATTTTTGTCATAATGAAATTTCGAGAATTTGCTATGGAAGAACTTCCCAGTAATCACCAGGGATATCAGTAATTAAATCTCTAGCTCGTTCATATGTTTGGTAGACTGATATTGATCGTGATTTTGAAGCCAAAGTACAAAAATGTCTTGTGTGCCAATAAAATGCATCAGCTCTTTCTTCCTTTTACACAAATCTCTCAGCTCATACCTGATAATCCTTGCAAAGGAATCCATATTGACAATACATGTTCTGTAAAAGGTCACTAGCTGGTGATAGCAACTGATGTCAAAACAAAGTAGCCTGAAGAGATCACTGTCTCTAACACGGCATCGGCTTCTACAATAACAGGTTTGTGCAATATTTTTGCATGCTTTGGCTTACCACAGAGATAATAGCACAGTATTATCTTATAAGAGGTAAGTGATAATGAAACTGGATTCTGCAGCACTGAATTCACTTCCTTTTTATAGCTAAATGGCAACACCAATATAAGAATGGTACTATACAACCCAAATTCAAATAGTTTAGCAGAAAGGGCAGCATGAAATCAGCATTGAAAAAAATTAAAGAAGGAATTGTGACAGACAGTGTCTGTCTAGATTTCTTTTCAATTTCTGAAACACTCCGTCGGGATCAGCAGATATATCTTCAGCTGCACATAACATCAAACTGTATGTTTCCTGTATGTAACCTGTATGTATGTCCAACATCTGACCTTGGCATCAACCTGTATGTTTGGATGCCCTCTTGCATGCTGTTGGACTTCATTCGAGATGCTGGAAGCCAAACATCTGATATGGAATCAAGTAACGCAAGAAAATTTACAGAAGACACTCAAATTTGGGTGTGTTTGTTTGCTTGTGACCCACCTTGGGATCACCTTCATGGGTTGCTGGAAGTGTAAGATGCGTAGTGGGAAATGTGATATGCTGTAATTGATATTAATTCAAAAAACCTTTAAAGGGTTAAAAGTTTGTGATGCAGCACTGTATCTTATTGCTATAAGAATTTTAAATATGGAACTTAAAAATAATGATATCAAATTTTAAGTGACGCTATATTATTTATTTCATCTTTTTATTTTTGTTTTATTTATAATTGCATGTGTAAGAATTATGTTAAATTTAAAAGGATGTATAAAAATTTATTCCTTGATGCTTTATCATTCACATCTTTCATAAATTCAAAATATGAGTTTTAAAAGATATGATATCAAAATTTAAGTGATGCCTTAGTCAGAAAATAATTTTGAATTATTATGTAAAACATTAAAAAGCAAATTTTTAATGATTTTAATTTATATCATTTCTCAAAACGAAAAAGAAGTACCTAGTCTAAAGTATGATATTTTCAACATATATAAAAAATAAATATGACAGTTAGTTAATAACCTTAATAAATAATTGGAACAATTTCAAGAGATTCTTATTTTAAATTACATTAAATTTTTTATACTCCTTAACCCATAACTACTGTGAGCGGTCTGACAGACCGCTCCAGATTTTTCCGCATGCATTTCCACCCCTCAGAATAGAGAATGATCCTCACCCTTACATCTACTTTCCTGAAACTGCCCCCCAAGGTCAGATTCTGTTTTTCATTCTGCTAGCTGCTTTTGTTATTTTTTTTTTTACTCCTTTCATTGCAAAAGCGGTGTGTCAGACCGCTCACAGTAGTTGTGATTCCGTTTTTGTCCGAGAAGGAACTTTTTATTTTGTGGATAATTTTATACTTTTTTCATGATATTATTGGAAAAAATGGAATCTAATTATTCGAGAAAACGTCCGGTGTAACTCAAGCAAATTGAAATTGAGAGGCCTGAAAAAATTAGTTTGATATAGAATATTCAGATTCAGAATATTCTGAAAAAATGATCACGATTCGCATTCGGAATTATCACTGGATGATGAAGAAAATATTTCAAGTATCTTAGAGTATTTTTGTGGAAAAAATAATTTTATATGGACTACAAAAAACAAATCGTGTTATTCGAACTCTGAAACATAATATTGTGGGCCTGCTGCCGAATTTAAAAGGTCCTGCAAAAACTGGGCATAAAGCAGAACCAGAAGAAACTTGGAATTTACTATTTGTTAAAAACGTTATAGAAATTATACTTAAATGGACTAATGTAAAAATTAAAGAATGTAAATTGCTTTATTCTGATTAAACGACACGAACTCACTGATACAGATGATATTGAAATAAAAGCATTTCTGGGATTATCATTATACTCAGCAGTTTTCAAATCAAATCGAGAGTCTCCCTTCAATGTTCAAAAATGCAAGACATTGGCTGCAACTGAATATTTTGTACTGAGTAGTAAAAAAAAAATATATATATATATATTTTTTATTTCTACGGTTATATATAATTTCACATGTATTAAACTCCATTTTAAAAAGTATGTAGATATGTATGTAATCTGTAATTTACGACGCTTTTTTATTTATAAAACGACATTTTTCATGCAAATAAAATCTAGTTTTTACTATTTAACTATACTTTTATTAGATACTCATATATTTTTTACAAAAAAATACATTTTTATTCAACGATTGTTAGATGAGTTTAAAATTACACATTTCTTTTCCTCGCTGTCCTGCAATAAATCACCTTTTCTTGCTATTCCCATACAACAAGGTACCAGTCTTTAGTCTTCAAAAATGAACTTCAAGTTTCGAAAAATGATTTATAAATCGATAAAGTAGATAAGTATTGGTAAACAAACCATTTTTTACCACTTAGTCGATATTTTAATTATGTTTTGATTTAGCGGTCTGAGAGACCGCTCACAATAGTTATGGGACAATTTTTGTTACACTAGTTAAGGGTTAATATAGGAAAAGTAATTTCTGCAATTTTTTTTTTAACACACACACACCTTCCCGGAGAGAAAAATGTCTGAATTTAATACTATTTGGGAAGTATTTTAGTTTTTTTTTTTTTTTTTTTTTTTTTTTTTTTTTAGCAGATATAATCAGACAAGAAAATACTGTATTTATACATAATTAAATGTGAAAATACTTTCTGAAACAGTTAATCTGAGATTTTTAATTTTTATGTGAAGATAAGATACATAATTACAAAATATTTGAAATGCATAGAACAAAATTTATTACTTAAATTTAGATAAAGATTTTTAACTCAATTACATTTACGAGATAATAAAGTCAATGCACTATTGCTGTGTGATAGTAACGCTCTCAAAATATCTACAGGATTATGAAATAATATTGAATAACATTTTCCAGTTATCGTTATTTAAAAAATGTTAAATGTATATATCTGTATTCTATATGAAATGTTAGAGTTTAGGTTTCTATCCAAAATATAGATGGCGCCACATTTACCAGCTGCAGGAAATGGCACAAAGGAACTTATAAAAAAAATCAAAAGGCATCACTGCGGATTGAACCTGAGATATCGCGTCTATGAGAGCAGCGCTCTTAACCGCTCAGCTAGTGTTACGATAGCTAGCTGTTCCCAAAAGTGAATAAAAAGAAAGCATGCGCAGGAATACATTAATAACTTCTTGCGCATTTGCAGTAAATTCTCATAGAATGGTGAAAAAATATAGTTTCATTTTTCATACCGATTATATAACAAACAACAGTTTTTCTGCAAATAAGTGTTATGTTATTCGCTTTATCTCAAACAGATTTATATTCTATATTAATTTTAATAAAATCGCGCAAGTCACTTTTGAGAAAAAAAAATTGCGAATTACATAAAAAACAAGTTTTTTCCCGAGCACAAGTATTATCTCATTCCCTTCATCTAAAACAAATTCATATTATATATCAATTTAAAGAAAATGGACCGGGCCATTTTCCAGAAATGGAAATTAGGAACTTTATCCATCGCAAGTACTTTAAAAATGGGTTTTGAGAACACAAAATATACTGCATATAGAAATGCAAAAATTTTAGAATAGGATAAGACTGCAGATATAAGACTATTTTTAAAAAATCAGAACAATATGCACTATATTTGCTGAGTTATGAAGTGGCGGCTTTTCGCATTTCCTTTGATCTCGAGTTAGGTGTATATATGAGTTCCGACATTCTTACGATTTTAGGCTTAAGGCTGCGTCATTGGAATACTACCGTCTTCCATGATTTATGATCCAATTGATAGCTGTGATATGATCTAATTACTCCAAGAACCCTTGGAGTAATTAGACACAGTACCTTTATCAATTCTGCTATAGACATGAGCTTGTAACTAATGAAATTCCTTCAACACTAGACACATAAGCTCATTCTGCTCCACAGGCAGAATGAATGGTCGATTTATCGACTACTGAGGTCACAAACATTCTATGAACCCCCAGTACTTTCTCCTGAGGTAAGTTCTTCAGGAATAGAGAACAGTTCTCTTGTAAAACTCCCTGAACTATCACTTCAGGTGGTCATGCAGGATCTAAGAATCCCACGGGTTAAATGCTCAAATCGTATTAAGGAAAAAACTGCACATCTGCAGTTATAGATTAGAACTGTTGATTAATTATTTTGAACTGAGAATGTTGCAAACTGTTTATGTATTTATGTAACTCACTAAATGGCACAATCAGCATCTCCAAATACTATACTTGGGGAACGAGGAACTTGATAGTATTGAATACACTGCGATTGTTATACTTCCGCGACAAGAAGTGCGTTGACTATTTTAATAAAATCTCACCCGATATCTGTTTTTTTTTTTCCAAAATTTTAATGCAAAAGCGATTCATTGACTAAATGAAACTGATTTAAGTTGAAATTTGCCACTATTATGATATGTATACATTAAATTTATATAAAAATGTATTTATTCGCTTTGGCGAAATTTTGGCGCTAATGAACATGTGTTGTACAGAGATTGTAAACCTATTAGAGATAACGTCTCCCCAATTTCCGGTGTGTTAACAGATAATTTACTCTAAGATTGCGGTTTTTAATCTGCAATATATATATATATTTTTTTTGGAACTTTATAAAATACTGAAACAATTTTTGTGGATTTGAACGTATCGGAAAATTTTAACACAAATGGATACCAAGCATGACAATAAAATATTTAAAACAATAAAAAATGCAAAATAAAAGTAATAGAAAGGTGTTTATTTATAATGCTGAGGTTGTAAATAAAAAAGTTGAAGAAAGTTATTCCACTCGAATACGAATTTTTCTACTGGCAAATTCGAGTTATTTTTAACAGAAACATAGGCATATGAAACGGGGGTGGGGGGGGGGGGGCTCTAAATCCTTGAAAAAAAAAATAAGAACTGTTAAAAACATTACTGTTTAATACTTTTTTTTTTCTCTTTTCTCTTTAAATCCTGATAAATTTATTTCTGAATATTAAATATTATTTAATTGTTAAATTCCTAAGTTAGTTTTTATTTTCATATGTTTTAAAAATTGTCTTGCACAGGAATTTTTATGGTTATAGGCAATATTAGAAAAAAAATATCATAATCATGCTAATGTAGTACAGAAGTTTTGGCATGAATATGAGATTGAATTAAAAATAAAGGGAAAATATTGATAATAAAAATAAGCTTAAAAGTTTATTTTACATATTTTTATAGTGTATACTCATACATGCTATAATTTGTTTCCCTTTAGATTTCTTTTCCTTCTTACATTCAAAATTTTTAAATACAGTCGAATCTCGTTATCCGGACACTCTAATGACCAGAAAAAAATGTCGTCATAAGCGGAGTGTCGCAGTAACCGGTGTCGGAGAAAAACATGTTTATAAAAAGCTGCATTTTTAATTAATTTAACACAATTTTAAATTCATAACTGTTCTTGCAGTTTTAACCCCTTGAAGGTGAAACAATTACGTTTGTGCAATGCAGAATTCCCACCAGAAATTTAGAAAAATTTTATTTCAAAATAAGGAAAAGCAATTTTACAACTTTTTTCCATCAAAGTTAGAAAAGTAAAATTTCATAAAATTTTTCTGGTGCAAATCTTCATTAATCGTAGGTGTGATAAAATATATCCCACCGCCCCTCAAGGGGTTAAGCAATAAAACATTATTATTTTAAAAAATAAACGCAAAAACAAAATTGAAAAGAATAAAAATCACATATATGACTACTTGCTTTTTGGAAAATGGACAATTTTCCTAAACCTTCGGGATATAGAGAGTTGCAAATTATTCAATGACATAAAATCCAGAGTTTACATTAAAATTATATAAAATTATAGAAAATCGGGACTTTGAAAAACTGACGTGATAAGCAGAATGACGGGAAAAACCGGGTGTCGAGATAATGAGGTCGGACAGTATATCTTAAATGGGGTTTCAGGAAGGGTGGCCCTCTCTAACGAAAATGAAATTACTGTTCAATTGTCTTTTTTTCTTTCTTTCTTTTTTTTTTCTTTTTCTCTATTTCTTTCTTTCTTTTTTTCTTTCTTTCCTTCTTTCTTTTTCTTTTTTTTTTTTTTTTTTGGAATGAAAAGACTTTATATAAAATACAAATGTGAATTGATGTGGTTCTTCAAAATTACACATTAAGCAATGCTAGATAGTAGATACCTGTTACGTGTTACATACATATAACTTTAAACCTGATTAGAAACACATTTGTATTAGTTCTAAAAAACATTTCTCAACGAAACAATTATGACTCCCTTACAAAATAATAAAATTATAGGTGGTAAATAAATTCTAGGTGATGTTAAACTGCAACAATATGTTTATTTTTTCCTTTCAATTTATTTTAATTCTCAAGATTACTGTCAAAGTTGAAATGTTCTTGGAAAATAATATATTTTATTCGAATTTAAAAAATATGCCTTGGTGATAAATTGCAAATAACCAATTGTATTTAATTTTTCAAAGAATGACGAAAAAAAAAAAAAAATCTTTGAAATAAGGTTTTTGCAAACGCAATTCAAAATTAATTTTATGTCGCTGAAATGAGTGCTACATCGCCAGATGTTGCAACCATATTAAGCCAGGGATGTAAATAGGCAGTATCAGACAAAAAATCAGAAGAAATCAGAAGATTTTCGTGAAAAATCAGAAGATTTTTTAAGTTTTATAACACTTTCAGTAAGGACTAAAAAACAACTGAATCCTTATAAATAAACAAATTTGAAAGAGAAACTCAAATAAAATATTCACTAATTTGCAATTACACAATATATATATTATGGAAAAAAAAAAAAAAAAAAAAAAAAAAAAAAGACTTGAATATATTAAAAATTACTTTTTTTTTTTTACTTTTGAACATTCATAGATTTCCTACCTTTCACATTAAAAGACACTTAAAACTTCTGCCTCCTAACACCTTTTTTTTTTTTTTTTTTTTTTTTTTTTTTTTTTCTTTTGTGGGTGATGAGTGAATTCTGAAAAATTCTGAATCTGGGGAAAAAATTCTGAAATTCACAGCAAATTTTCTGAAAAGTTATAGCAGGGGGGGGGGGGGGGCGGGGGGATCCACTACCGACACTAGCTATGCGTTTTTTCTGCGGCCCTTTGACGAAATTCGCGATCTTTTGGTCAAATTTGTGGGTGTTTTCGCGATCTTTTGACGAAATTTGTGGTTTTTTTCGCGATATTTTAACAAAATTTGTGGTTTTTTTCGCGATCTTTTGACAAAATGTGCCGTTTTTTGCGATCTTTTGATGAAATGTGCCTTTTTTTCTTGATCTTTTGACAAAATGTGCTGTTTTTTCACAATCTTTTGAGGAAATTTGCCGTTTTTTCGCAATCTTTTGACAAAATTTGCATTTTTACGCGATTCTTTGACGAAATTGGCAATTTTTCTGCAAACGATAGACAAAATTTATTTTTTCCGGCGAACATTTTGTTTCCCAAAATATGGAAAACATACTCTTTCTACTCATAAATTATCTGAAAAATGTAAAGTATGAAAGGTGAGATGGTGTTGATTAATGACAAAGATTTTAAAAGCAAACACATTTATTAGAAACTAAAAGAGACATTAACTTTAGACAGAGCTCTACTAGAGCTAAGAACATTAAGCGTTTCAAAAGAATACCCATTACAATCTAATGTTCGTTCAAGATGAGAACGAACTGATACTTGCATGTGAGAGCAAGCACGCATCTCTGAAATTTGTACAGGTACCGGGTGTCCCAAAAAGGACTGACTGATTTTAAAATTCAATAACTTCCTAACGGTGACAGATATTTAAAAAATTCTTGCAGGAGGGTTATGCATAAGGTCAAAAGTTTTTTTACAGTGATTTTCAATTTTAGTTCGAATTACAAACAATAGATGGCGCTGCGATCAATAGAGGCTCAATTCAGGCTCGATTTTTGGTACTTCGTGGCCCGGATAATACATTTCCATCTCCTTTTTCAGCATGGAACAAGAGAAAGGATCAGAAATCGAGCCTGTATTTAGCGACTATTGCTTACAGCGCCATCTATTGTTTGTAATTCGAACTAAAATCGAAAATCACTGTAAAAAAACTTTTGACTTTATGCATAACCCTCCTGCAAGAATTTTTTTAATATCTGTCACCGTTTGGAAGTTATTGAATTTAAAAATCAGTCAGTCCTTTTTGGGACACCCGGTATATATACACCTCAAAAATAAGACACTTGCATAAAATACCGCGAAACGGACAGTTAATTACCTGGACAAATCACAGCCTAGCAAACGTCAACTAAAGACGAAGCGTCGTGCATCTCCGGAACGACAGCGCCATCTATAGAATCTGAAAAATGGAAGTTTCCTTCCAAAGAGCAACCGTGAGATAACTCAACTCGACTCGAGCGCCGATTGAGAACGTAAACATCTCGACAGTCGCTGGGAAAACGTGTTCTCTGCAGGGTGGACGACAAGATGATGAAACGGGGTTTTAAAACTTAAAATAAGCAGTTGGTATGCTAAAAATAACTTAAAAGAATTAAATATTTCCAACATTGCCCCCCTTCGTACACTCTGACAGAGAACAGCCTAAAAAAAAACTTTCAAAAGGGTAAGTTATGCCAAACGTAAATTTTGAATTTTGACATAAAATTTCCTGAAATACAAACTTACAAAAACAGTTTAATGAAAATTTAAAGTTTAAACATTTTACTTATAATACATACATTAACGATTTAAGTTTTTGAGAAAAAAAAAAATCGGCAGGTTGCCGAAGCCTAAAAGAAAAAAAAAACACTTTAAACTTGCAAACTTTTTAAAGATGCTAATGCATTACGATTTTAACACTAAATTTAAAGTTATTAAATTTCAATTGAAAGATTAAAAAAAAACTTAGCATTTATGCAAATATCTTAAAATTGTATAAACACATTTGCAAACAGTTTAATACATAAAAATAAAAGTTCATATAAAGTCCTGATTCATTTGAAACAGTCTTAAATGTCCATTGGACGGCAATCACTCATCGATAAACAGTTCAGTAGTGAACGCTTTCAAGGAGATTTTCGTTACTGGCTTTGTTAAACAATCAGCTAAATTCTGTGAAGATTGGACATATTTCAACTCGAACATATTGTCGAACACTAGATTTATTAGAAAATGGTAGCGTATATCTATATGCTTCGTTCGAGCATTTTCGATAGGTGATTTTGAAAAGTCGATAGCAGCTTTATTATCACACAGTAATGTATATTCAGTACAGTCTTGGTTGATTAATTTTGATTTGATAGTTTCTTCTAGAACTCTTCTTATCCAAATCATTTCCTTTGCTGCTTCACTTAATGAGATGTATTCCGCTTCCATCGTAGATAACGATACGCATTTTTGCTTGAAACTTCGCCAAATGATTGGAGCTTTGTCGACAAACATCATAACTCCACTCATGGATACTCTGTCATCTCTGTTAGATGCATAGTCAGCATCACTATAGCATGTCACTTTTAGAGATGTCACATTTGATAAATTTAATTTGAAATTTTTAGTAGCTTGCACATAGCCTAGAAGTTTAAGTAGACCTAGCCAATGGATCATGCTTGGATTTTCTTGAAATTGGCTGAAAAGATTTATTGCAAAAGCAATATCCGGCCTTGTCCGACTTGCTAAAAAAGCTAAACATCCTACTAAATTTCTGTAGGGGTATTTCTCCATCTCAGTTATTTCTTCTCCAGTTTTAGGACAGTCGGTCTTTGAATAAATTATGCCTTTTGCAATAGGTAACGATATTATTGGAATTTTATACTTTGAGTAAATTTTACAAATTTTTTCAATGTATTCTTTCTGATGGATATATAATTTCTTATTTTCATTTTCAAATTCAACGCCAAGCAGTCTCTTGGTTTTTCCTAGGAGTTTAAGGTCAAACTTTGTTTTCAGGAGTTCTATAATTTCCTTTATATGTTCAGCTGTCTTTCCAAATATAATTATGTCGTCTACATATAGGAGTAGTAAGATTCTTCTCTTAAAAATAAATACACAATTTGTCCATTCTAACCTGGTGAAGGCTAATTCTTCTAAAACATCTTGGATCTCAAAGTACCATTGTCTCCCACTTTGGTGGAGTCCATAGATAGCTTTTTTCAAGAGACAAACATAATCTGGATACTTTTGGCTTTGAAATCCCTTTGGTTGATACATGACTATTCTTTCTTGCAATTTTGCATAGATATGCACATTTGATGTCTAGTTGTTGGTGGAGCCAACCAAAAAGTCCAACTAGAATAGTGAAAAACAATCTAATGATGGCGAAATTTACTACAGGGCTATATACTTCTTCATCGGATTCTCCTTTTTTCTGGCTAAAGCCTTTCGCAACCAATCTTGCTTTATATCTTATAATTTTTTCTTCTTCGTTTTTCTTGATAGTATACACCCATCGATTATGTATAATCTTCTCACCATCTTTCCTTGGAATTAATTCCCATACTTTTCGCTGCTCCATCATTTTGATTTCTTCTTGCATGGCCTTCATCCATTCTTCCTTTTGGTTAGACTCGACAGCTTCTTTAAATGATCTAGGAATTTCCACTTCTATGCAATTGGCTTCTAAATCTGTGTCAGATTCTTCACTAATGTCAGACAATTTGTTTTCAGTTATAGGTTCAGCTCTTGGTTCGGGTCCTGAATATTTATCTTTTCCAGAAAAACTAAAGAAATTCGGATCATATCTTATATTGTTCTTCAAGCAGTACCTCTTCACATCTGGATGTGATCTAAGAATTACATTTTTACCTTCAATTTTGTAGTAGATGTCTGTTCTTGAACAATCTCTTCTTTCCTTCGCTTCTCTGATCCACTTTGTACTTTTACACAGAATTTGATCATCTTCAGAATCAGTACTTGATTCTTCGTTATTTTGATATTGATTCATGGTCTCGACTTCTGAATCTACTTCAGATTTTGATGGTACTTCTGGAGTTTCTACATGTTCAATTGCTCTGCGGCTTCCTCCATGGCTAATCTCACCTTTACCTTCGTTACTTTTTACCTTTGGGTCCAGCTTCGCTCCACTTCGGAGCTTTGCTTCTTTCCTTCTACTGTTTGAGTTTTGTTTCTTCTCTTCTCTTATACCAAACTCCTCATCAAAAGATACATTTATTGTTTCGATGACTCGACCCAACTCTGGAATCCATATTCTATAGCCTTTAGTTTGATGTGCATACCCAACTAAAAATCCTTTCTTCGTTCTCATGTCAAACTTTTTTCTTTGTTGTTTTGGTAGTCCAACATATGCAATGCTTCCAAACTTCTTTAAATGGCTCACTGATGGTTTTCTTCCACAAAAATATTCAAATGGGGTTTTCTCTTGACCTTTTCTGGCTACTCGGTTCCATACATATACAAAACAGCAAAGTGCTTCTGCCCAAAATTTTTCGTCCATTTTGCTACTTTTCAGCATGACTTTTATAGCATCTACTGCTGTGTAATTAAATCGTTCTGCGAGTCCGTTTTGTTCTGGTGTGTATGGATTCGTCTTTTGGTGTTGTATGCCCTCTTTTTTCTAAATGAACTTTAAACTTATCGTTGACAAATTCTTTACCATTGTCAGTCCTTATAGCTATTACTTTCTTCCCTAAAAACCTCTCATTCCTTTTCTGAAATTTTAAGAAACAATCAAATGCTTCACTTTTATGTTGAATAGGATAAGCAGTCACCTTCTTTGAGTAATCATCTATAATCGTTAGAAAATATTCAGATCCTCCGAGTGAATGTGTTGGCATTGGTCCACAGACGTCCATATGTAGTAATTGTAACGGTTTGTTTGTTCTTCCTCCTTCTTGAGATTGGAAAGATACTCTTCTTGTTTTGGCAATTTTGCACGATTCACAGCCTAATTCCTGATATTTCAACTTCGGTAATCCTTTTACCTTTTCATGCTGAGATGTATTGACAATGTACTGGTTATTTATGTGGCAGTATCTCTGATGCCATTTATCTAGTTCTGTTGCATTCGAAGTTATAGCATTATTTTCGACATAAGTGGCAGATTGTGGGTATGTAGGTTTTACGCTGTACAGTCCATTTTTTCTATACGCCGAAAACATTTCTTCACCTTTTTCGTCAAATAAGGTTATTTTGCCATTCTTTCCTACAAATTTAGAACCCTTTTTCTCACATACTGCACCTGAAATTAAGTTTCTTCTTAACTTTGGAGAGTACATTACATTATGTAATCGTATTTCATTAACTCTTCCATTTACTCTGAAATTTACATCTACGCTTCCCATTCCTTCAATAGGACTAGTTACTTCGCCTACAGCGAGAGTCATTTTAGTATTGTTAACCGGTTTGTACGTTACAAACAAGTCTTTGTTGTTACAAAAATGACTTGACGCACCGGTGTCAAACACCCAATTGAATTTATCTTGAAAGTTGTTATTCTGACCAAAATTAGCTTCTGTCACGTAACTTTTTCGTTTTGCATTTTTAGGGTTACTTCTACAATTAACAGCCCTATGACCTGGTTTGCCACATTTGAAACAATTCTGATTTTGGTGTTTATCTCTTTTTCGGACTTCTTTGGGTTTTATTAACTTTATTTCTAATGCCGATTTTTCCCCTTTAAGTGAATCTTTTCTACTTTGCTTTAAACGATCCTCTTCTAATATTAACTCATCTAATACTTTGTTAAAGGTAAAGTCCTTTTTATCCCATCTATAAATGGCTTGCACGATACCAGAAAAAGTGTCTGGAAGGAATCTAATCAGCTGGTAAGTTTTGACAATTTCGGGTAATTCTATTTCCGTATCCCCCATACTTTCTAAAATTTCTTTAAGTCTTGCTCCATACAGTCCTATCGCTTCGTTGGGATCATAAGTACAATTAAAGTAGGCATCTAAGATACCAATAGATCTTCCCCGCGTTGCTGGCTGGAAGTGAACTTTAAATCTTTCCCAGGCTTCTGACGCAACCTTAGTATCACGAATCAGTGGCTTTAAATCTTTACTAATATTTAAATATATTGTACTATAGGCCTGATTCTTTTTAATTTCAAAATCGCGCTTCTCTTTAGGAGTTGCGTCTTCTTTAACTTTTAAATCTTTATTACTAACATGTTCATATGCCCCTTTGTCCATTAAAAGTGCTGTCACATCATCTTTCCAGGTGGCATAGTTATAATTGTTAAGTTTATCTATTTCCATCTTTAGTTTTTAGAGCCCCCCTATCTTTAAGCTTTTAGAACTTTTAACGTTAACACCATCTCTAAATTAAATACTTAATATGGGCAAAAAGAGTGGCCCATAACCGATGTTTCCCAAAATATGGAAAACATACTCTTTCTACTCATAAATTATCTGAAAAATGTAAAGTATGAAAGGTGAGATGGTGTTGATTAATGACAAAGATTTTAAAAGCAAACACATTTATTAGAAACTAAAAGAGACATTAACTTTAGACAGAGCTCTACTAGAGCTAAGAACATTAAGTGTTTCAAAAGAATACCCATTACAATCTAATGTTCGTTCAAGATGAGAACGAACTGATACTTGCATGTGAGAGCAAGCACGCATCTCTGAAATTTGTACAGGTATATATACACCTCAAAAATAAGACACTTGCATAAAATACCGCGAAACGGACAGTTAATTACCTGGACGAATCACAGCCTAGCAAACGTCAACTAAAGACGAAGCGTCGTGCATCTCCGGAACGACAGCGCCATCTATAGAATCTGAAAAATGGAAGTTTCCTTCCAAAGAGCAACCGTGAGATAACTCAACTCGACTCAAGCGCTGATTGAGAATGTAAACATCTCGACAGTCGTCGGGAAAACGTGTTCTCTGCAGGGTGGACGACAAGATGATGAAACGGGGTTTTAAAACTTAAAATAAGCAGTTGGTATGCTAAAAATAACTTAAAAGAATTAAATATTTCCAACATATTTGTCGAAATTCGCGATATTTTTTATATCCGAATTTTCGAATTGGTGAGATTTTTTTTTCAATTTTCAGAAATGAATGCCTTACATTTTCGGAAAATTTGGACCAGAATCACCCCTATGCGTTGTTTACGCAATCTTTTCACGAAATTCGCGTCCTTCCCGCGATCGTTCGGCGAAATTTGAGTTTTTTTCCGGCAATCCATCGGTGAAATTTGAGTTTTTTTCCGCGATCTTCTGACGAAACACATGTTTTTTCCGCGATTCTTTAACGGAATTCACGTTCTTACGCGTTGTTTTTTACGGAAATAGCATTTTTACGCGATCTTTTGACGGCACTTTTTTTACCCGATCTTGACGAAATTTGCATTTTTTTGCAATCCTTTCACGGAATTCTTGTTTTTACACGCTCTTTTGGGGGGGGATTCTCGTTTTTTACGCGATCTTCTGACGACATTTGCGTCTTTACCGCGAACATTTGGCGAAATTTCGGGGTTTCTCTGCGATCCTTTGACCAAACTCTCGTAAAAAGCGTAAGAAAAGGCCGAAAATCTGAAGAAAATGACGAAAAGCGGAAGAAAATGCATTACGCATGTAAAATCGGAAAACATGCCGATTTTTCGGAAGAATTCTGAAAAAATCGGAAGAGTTGGCAGCTATGAATAGGGGTAATCTTTTTGCCTAGTGCAGTTATTTAAGTGTTTTTTTCTTTACCTAGCAAGAAATGTTCTAATTAGCTAGCAAGACATACCATTGTTTGGTAACCTTGGATTGAGACAAAAATGAAGGACGTCTTTTGTAGAACATACTTGAAGATAGGTAAAAAAGAAGATTGAAAGAAAACACACAAAAAAAAACTGAAATAATTTGTGACTACCATTATTTCCCCCCTTGACACTTCATATAAAGGTAATGAGATCAAATAACACTAACTGTGCAATTTTTTTCATTTAAAATAACTCCATTCAAATAATAAAATTGCAAATCATCTATTTACCTCTGTCCTGACTGTGATGCAGTCTACAAGTATAGGACATTTATTAACTTCAGAGCCACCAATTCCAGGAGACATCTCTTGAGTGTGCTCATTAGAAGCAACTGGGCTAGCATCATGGTTTGGGTCTGGAGATAACGGTGAAGATTCACTGAGGGTGTCTCCCTCTAAAGTTACAGGTAAAGTAGATGTCAATCTGATAGATGATGCACAAAGTGAGGCCAACACGGCTGCTAAAAGATGATCACCTTCAAGACTCTCTTCAACCCAAGGCTTAGGGGGAAAAAATACATTTTTTGAAACAAAACTATAAAAATATTATCTAGTTCAACAGGGAGAATATTTTAAACTATACAACTAAAAAAACAATTTGTTATCATTCCATAACAAAATAAAGTAATTATTTTTTCACTGGATATACATATTTAAATAAAATCTCTAAATAAACAAACTGGCAACATGTTTCTTGAACTTTTTATTTTTTATGATTAAAAAATACCTGCCTGCAACATAAATGGATTAGATCCATATTTTATGAGAATTTTATTTAGTGGAGACATTTTTAACACAGTCAGACAACATTTTATAAAATTCAAATTCTTTTAAGATAATTTGAACAAAATAAAATCACAGCTTCTTTAGGAACAGAAAATAATGCTCAAAATAAACAGCTAGTTTCAAGAACAATAATTTTCTAGTTATTTTTATCAAATGAGGCAATATGTGTGGTTGCCTTAAAGATAAAAACAGGGCTGTTTGCAGTTTACTTCAAAAATTCTCAAATTTAAAAAAATTAAAAATAAAGTTTAGTAGAATTATTAAATTTTTACAGTTCTTGTAAATGTTAAAAATACTACTAAATACCCAAGACACTTTAAATTCTCATTTAATAGTTTACTCTTAAAAGCTTTGAAAAATAACAGGAAAAAGATCTTGGAATCAGGATAAATCCCTGCAGACAAATATCACAGCAAAAAGTAACCCTTTACAATGTTATCAACATTGAATGAGTCTTTTACACCAGCATCTTTGAGAAATTTCAGCCAATTTTAAACTATTCCTAAATTATACCATATCAGGCATCCAACTGTAATAATGGCTTTAAAAAAGTGAGAAAAATGACAAAATAGTCAAAAGAAGTGACAAAAAAGTGATTGAAACATAAAAAAGGTGACTAAAATGCAAAATAAATAAAAAACTGACATGTAAGAAGTACACAACACAAAATACGGTCCATTTTTTAGTTTTTAGAAGAGAATTCCTCCATAAAAAAGCCAGATAGCATCAAACATCAGTGTTTATTTAATTACTAAGTGACCTGCCCTTTGTTATCCAGGATAATAGAATAATAACTACAAATATGACTAAAATCAATGTTGAATTCATACATTTTTCTTCTGGAGGGATTCCTGTAGACACTTGAGTTCTGGATAGAAATTATACTTTTAGACCATTAATAAGCATAAAATTTCAACTCACCCCTTTTTATTACCAAATAATTAAAAAAAAGTTCCTGACTCTGAGATCATGTTAGTCATCATGGTAATGGGTTTTGGCGGAAAAGAGGATTACTTAAGACACTTAAATTGGAACTTTCTTCTCCTTTGCTAAATTTCAGAAAAAAATAAAATAAAAATCTATGGCCTTACTTTTTTTAATGATTAATTTTTGAAAAATATTCATATATATATTTTTTTTTTTTACTTTTTAAATTAAATTGCTGAATGTCTGCTCCATATAAGAGTATAAAATAAAAGATTAGATAAATGAGGTATCAAATAGAAAATGGTTGACTTAAAAAACTTCTATTTTCAGTGAAATGAATATTTCAAAATAAAAATCTTGAAAAATTCAAAAATCGCTGTATGAATTCAGAATAAATTTTGAGGACAAAATTTACTAGATCAGGCAAAAATATTGAGTTTGGATTGCTTTTATGAGTGGATCAAAATTGCCAGAAAGCTTGGAAGTTCGAAACACTGGATATACATATTTAAATAAAATATCTAAATAAACAAACAGGCAACATGTTTGTTTATTTTTGTTTGTTTATGTATGTTATGTTTGTTATATATTATATATGTTTGTTCATTATTGCATCCCTGCATACAAATATGTATTAATTACCTACAAAACAGTTCAAGGCCAGTGATAAAAAATTATGAGTATTCTCACTGTTGAGAAATACGCGACATATGAAAAAAGTTAATAAATAGCCTGTTCAACATAAAATAACAAAAAACCTAATAAAAAATCCAAAATACGAGTCTCAGGTGCATTTAGACCTGTCTTTGTCTATCTGGAACCAAATTTGCAGGCATCTACATGTGATAGATTTTTCTAACCATTGGCAACAAACTTGCAATAGAAATCTGCCATGAAAATTACTTCTAAAATAGGAATAGAAAAAAGTCACTGGTCAGATTTTGATCTCTTTTTATGCGTCTCTGGATCTTATCCAGCTTTTTGGTAGGGTTCAAGCTTACTTTTTATAAATGTAGAAACAGCTTTAATGACAAAAAAAAAAAAAAAAAAAAAAATTAATAAATGCAAAATAGATTAAAAAAAAAAAAAAAAAAAAAGTCAATTTTAATTTCCTTAACACTAGTCAGAAAAAGTGACTTAAAGGAGCCTTTAAAAAAATAGTGACTAAAAGTGGCAAGTTTTAAAAAATGACTAAAAGTGAGAAAATTAATGCAATTGCATCCCTGCATACAAATATGTATTAATTACCTACAAAACAGTTCAAGGCCAGTGATAAAAAATTATGAGTATTCTCACTGTTGAGAAATACGCGACATATGAAAAAAGTCCTGTTCTGGCAGGAAAAGGTGGCTAGACCATTTCTTGGTTTTAAAATTTTGGCTAACTTTACTCAAAAACATGATGCTAAAATGCAAAGAACCTGATTAGAGAAAATTTATTCTCAGTTTTATTGACAATGAATAAGATTGAGAATTTCGCCAATTATTCAGCTATATATTAATTTATGATAATTTTTTTTTGGACACCACAACTGGCAATATTTTGATATATAAATCAACATTTAAACGGAGGGTGGTTTTGGTGTCTGGAGAGTCCTGATTGGTAAAAATATACCAAAAATTTTCCAGAATCGCTTTCTTCCAGACAGCTGCAATAGGTAGCTACTTACTCTTTGTTATTCAAGTTACCTAAAAATATATATCAGTTATCAATTAAGCAAAATTTTAACATTTTTAAGAAATTTTAACTTATGAAGCATACAGATAAATAACTTTCATTACATATTACTGATATTAAATAAAATAAATATAGGAAAGGGAGAAATTAAAAAATCATAAAATGATGATCAATTTTGATTTTAGCATAAGATCACAAAGCTATCTTTCATTAATTTAAGAATTTTTTCATTAAGATGAACATAAAGATTTCATATTTCAGTTTTAACTGTACATCATGCATCTATTCAGTAATTAAATATGTCAGTTGTATTTATTTTTCTCAAAAGTAATTTTACAAAAGAAAAAAAGGGGAAAAAATACATGAAAAAAGAAAACTAACCACATCAATAGTTAAAAGCAAATCACACAAACCACGCCACTTCAATTGAGAATTAGGATAAAATGCATGGTAACAGGCAAGGAATGTTTCATGACATTCATCTAGAACAGACTGTAAATAATTGCCAAGGAGTGCAGATGTGGACGATGAAGCAGCAATACCAGAAAAAGAAGATTTCACTTGTGCTGCAGGCAGTCGATCAGACAGAATATGTTGAAGTAATGCTCTGACATCAGCAACACATTCTGCAAGCTTAGGAACTTCTGGAGGCACTTTTTTTGATGCTGTCAGTATCAAAGGATAAATTATTAAAATGGCAATAAAATATATGAATTTAGTCAAAGAGCATAAATATAAGGGTGATCAGAAAGTAATCAATTATTTTGAAAAACCAAGATGATGATGTCCTGAAGAATCTAATGGAGTCAGATCCATAGCAAGCATTAGAGGAATTATTGAATAAGCTTAACTCAGTAAGCTCAACTGTTCAAGAGCATTTACAAAAGAATTGGCAAGATAAACAAACAAAGAAAGTGTATTGCTTCCTCGTGATCTTTCGGAAAATAAAAAAGCACAGAGACCAACAATTTGCAATGCACAGTTGACAAGGCAACAAAATGAGCTTTTTTTTTTTGGAATGAATCATAAGTGGCGATGAAAAATAAGTACTATTAAATATGAAAAACAATTATTGTCTTCTGGAAAACATCCAATTCAGACTACTAAAGATAAACTTTATCTAAACAAAGTTTTTTTTTTTGTGAATGTGAGGAGATATCCAATGAATAATTAATTCATTACAAGCTCATGCCACAAGGTCAAATAATAACAGCTAACATTTATTGTCAGCAATTGAATCATTTGCAACAAGTTCTAGTAATAAAATGTCCAGTTTTAGCAAATCAAAAATGGATAATTATAACGGATAGTGCAGCAAGATAATGCCAGACCACATACTGCAAAATCAGCACAAGAAATAAAATTAGGTAGTTAGGGTGGGAAGTGTTTCCCTTATTTCATTCATTGGACCATAACTTAAGGAGTAAAAAAACTTAAGAAACTCTGATGATGTCAAATCTGGGTTAGAGCATTTTTTTGCTTCCAAAAATGAAACTTAAAAAAAATGGAATAATGATGTTAAGTGATCATTTGGAAAGGGTTATTAATAATGATGGTGATTAATTAATTGACTAATGTAAAGTTTTCTAAAATAAAACAAATTGCAAAAACAGTCAAAATAATTGATGACTTTCCAGTTCCCCTAATATCACATACAAAAAAAAAACAAATGTTTAATTAACAAAATGCCTAAAGAAGGTACAAAGTCAAGTACAACACATATCAACATATTTTATTTGAGGCGGCAATGACAGAAATGAGTGAAATTCCCTGTAAAACAGCAAACATTGCCTGCTCATCTTATACCAGGAAGAAAAGATAGCTTTCATATTTTTTAGTTTCAAGAATTCTGCTAATTTTACTCAAAAACACAAAGCTAAAATGTACGAATCCCTGACTATAGAAGATTTCCAGTTTTCATCAATACTGAACTTGAATGGAAACTTTGAAAAATTAGTCAGCTATCGCCAAGTTGGCTTCATTTATGATGACCAATATTTGTCACTGGATATGCCAGTATTCCACCAAGTATCGTCAAGCCTGATGATATATCATGGAATATCACCAAGCCTGCCAATAAATTGATGCTGGTGGACACCGTTGCATACATAAATGGGTGTATGCACAACATAACATAAAAAAGTAGTAACAATGATTACAGTTACAACAATGAAAGTAAACTAGCAAGAAACCACATTTGGTAAAACTCATAAATTAAGCCTGATTATTGAAAATCCATTATTTTTAATCTGCCATCTTGTTTAAAAATAGCAGCCACTGTAAAATTTAAAACTGCTATATCTTAGCCACTTTTTAAGGTAAGAGAGAAAACATTGTGTTACTAGGAAAATTTATGTTTTTTTCTTTCTTATTATAAACAGAGATTAGCAGTAATTCATTAGAATGTTTACTTCACTTGAAATTCTTAAAACTAAACAACTCAAACAAAAAATATAAATAATGCATACTACATAAATAAATAACACATTAGGAAATAGTTTATTTAACAAAATTACAAGCAGACCAGTCTAACTTCAAAATGTTAAATATATCAGCTTTGAAAAAGATTTAAGCTGAGATAGATTAAAAAATAATTTATTATATATGTTTCAAAGTACGGAATCAATCTCTATTTAAGTAAAAAGTATAGGATCAAAAGTTAAAATTTCTTTTATAAAAATTAAAAGGCAGAGCAACTATAAACACTGGTGGACAAAACTTAAGGACGAGTCACAAAATGCAAATTTTCATTCACGCGAATACTCAAAAGGAAGTAATATAATTCAAATAATTACTATCCCTGCAGAACAGCTAGTCCATATAACATCTCATTCAGGTGTCACAAGAGTCACACTACCAGTCACTAAGGCAAAACAAAAAGAAATTCCATACGTCTCTTTTATGAGTCTCAAATGACTACTGTATGTAACTCCATTGACAGGTCACTGTGACTACTGCTTTGTGGCAAGTCATCAGGTGACTTTACAATGTCGTTTCATTGAGACTCCCGTGTGACTCATCTGAAGACTCAATTTCAAAGTCATTGTGAACGTTGCATTATGATAAATCACCAAATAATGTCACATTAAAGTCACATGGTGACTTTCTATCACATGACTTTGTCAAATGGTGACAGAGACCCTACTCTGAAGTCACCATTGTGAAAAGTGGTGAAAAGTCACCATGTGACTTTAATGTGACCTTATTTGGTGATTTATCATAATGCAACATTCATAATGACTTTGAAATTGAGTCTCCAGATGAGAGTCACATGGTCTCCCAATGAAACGACATTGTAAAGTCACCTGGTGACTCGCCACAAAGCAGCAGTCACAGTGACCTGTCAGTGGAGTCACATATAGTAGTCATTTGAGACTCATGAGACATATGGAATTTCCTATTTTTTGTTTCGCCATAGTGACTGTGACCCTTGTGACCATGTGTGACCTGAATGAGATGTTATATGGACTAAATGTTCTGCAGGGATAGTAATTATTTGAATTATATTACTTCCTTTTGAGTATTCGTGTGAATGAAAATTGGCATTTTGTGACTCGTCCATAAGTTTTGTCCACCAGTGTATATTCTTATCAGGTGCAAAAATAAGTCTGAATTTGTATCTTGCTGTTTGGCAAAAACTGCAATTTCCAGTGACGATTTTCATTGGTTTATTTTACAGTCACACAATTCATTCAGCAAATCAAAATTCAGAGCAGGAGCTAATCTTTCAGCCAATGTATGAATAGCGCTGGTCAATGGTTCATTTTACAGTCAAATGATGCATTCAGCAAATCAGCTTTTTGATCAAGAGTTTTTTTTAGGCACAGCAGAAACTGTGTTAGGTTTTGTTAACTTGCCAAGCACCTGAGATATATTGTATTTTTCACACTGAACAAACTTTAGATGAATGAACTTTAATATTGAATTATATATGTTGATTTATATTGAACTATCTTACTATATTAAACCAAATACCTATCACATAGTGTTTTCCCAAAAGTTTTTCGAAACGAATTTAAGGCATGCTGCACAATGTTATACACATAATGAACAGAGAAGAGCTGAATGCATCAATGCAGGGCTGCCACTGCCTAATGACATCAAAAATAGTTGCTTTATCAGTTTAGAGTGAAAATAAAAATAGTAGTCAAAATAGTTGTATGCTTACTTTAAAAAAGGGAGGAGAGAATCCTTATTTGCTATAAAAATAATAACCAAAATTGTTTCATGAAAATCCACATCTTATTCCACAATTTATACTACCACCCGAATTTGCCACTTTTTATATTTTTATTATAAAAATACACATTTATTTATTTTTTTTTAAGAAAGGAAAAAAAAATTATAATCTGTGGTATGGAATGAGAATGCAGTTTAATTGTCCTAAATTAAATTGAATACGCGATTGTCTTCTACTTCGATTTTAATATTGGTAACTGAAACAAAATAACTTTTTTTGCATGTTATTGGCTACAACTTTAATTCCATTATGTAAGCAAAAAAGAGCTGAAGCAGGAAATCAGTCAATAGAAAATAGTTTTATTTAAAAAAGATGCATTTGATAAAGAAAAAGCATATGCAACTTTTCTGTGTGCTTTTTTTTTTTTTTACAAGAAATTTATGCAAAATAAAATAACAAAATTGGCATAAAGTCTGATTTTATAGCCACTAATGTTAAATAAAGCCATCTAAATAAGTTAGAAAGAAAAGCAATATCCTAAATTGTTATTCTCAACATTTTAAATCTATTGAAAAATTGTGATAGAAAACACGACTTTTTTATTTCTAAGTAGCACTTGTCTCAGCTTGTTTTTTAATACCAAATTTCTGATATGAAGCATATTTATACTGTCAGCTACAAGGTTATAGCTTTAGGAAGAAAAAATTAGGACAAATATACCTAAACCATATGGGTAGTAGCCAAACAAAAATCAGTAATTTGCCACTGTATTTTGGATGATTGGTATCTTTGCATTATTATTAGATTGAAAAGAGTAATTTCTTTATTTCAAATGAAAGTTTTTATAAAATTTAAAAATTGAATATAAAACTTAAGAAATTGATACTGAAATAATACATCAGGATATTGGGATAAAAAAGTTGGTGGTTCTGGGACTGATGAAAAATCCGTTTTTTACAAAAATAGTAGCTGGAATTGGAAAATAGCCTCCTTTTTTCTGAGTTTCTCCCAAAATAATCACTTTTGTAGAGTTTTAGGCTAAAATAGTAGCCATAGTCACCTGATCCTGGAAATAGTCACTTTTAGTAACATTTTAATTGCAAATGGCAGCCCAAATGACGCATTGGCGGCACCAACTAAAATGATTTTGTATTGTGTTTTCAAAGAAGTTTTAACATGTGTTTCCAAGGTAATTTTTTCAGTTAATTATTTTACATTTCAAAAATTTATAAATTTCATAATGTTAAAATGATTTATGCCTATTAGTAGCATAAACTAAATATATTTTTAATTGTGCTTTTAAAGAAATTTTCAATTTTTTTTTACATTAAAGAAATTTGTAACTTTCATATGTTAAAATGGTTTATTATAGTACTCATTCTGGCTTGAGTTGCTGCAAAAAGTGGCTAGCAAGCAAAAAAAAAAAAACTGGGACTGCATGGCAGTCCCAAAATGAATTGTGCGGGTTGGTGAGCAGTAGTGAGAAGGGATCAGAGCCCCATAGTAGTTATCTAAAGAATTTTTAACATTTTATACCAAAAACACTAACAATATATATATATACTTACATCCTTTAGGATAAATTTCATTAATATATATTTTTAAAAGGTGCAAACAAGAAGTGCAAATATATTCTAATCTTTCCAAATCTATCAGAGCTGCACTTGCTGGCATCAAAGAACCTAATACAGCTTCACAATAACCAGCTTTAAAGGACTGCCAGGCCCATCTTAACAGCCTTAGTAAAGAATGGAAACAATCCTGCATAAGAAGTATTTCCTAGTTAAAATAATGTACATAACATCGCTAAGAAGACACTTAATAATGAACAATGAATAAGAATAATTAATTCCAAATTACAATACAAATATACATGATGTAACAGCGCAAAATCATAAACAATATTTGTTGAAGACTTGATCTAAAAACAAACTTGAAATTACATAAATTAAAAATCTAAACATGCATGTATTTTTGTGTCTATATGCATGCATACACACCAGGTGATTATTGTGAACCTTTGTGATATGTTAGCTGCTACTTATACACTATTCTGTGTTTATGCTATAGAATATTTTAGGGGCAAATATGACATACAAATATAACATTTCAAATTATCCAAAAAGGATCAAAATAAATTAAAAAAAAAAAAAAAAAAAGAAGAGACTTAACTCTCAGTGATAAACAAATCACTTGTATTATTAAAAGTGAAAAAATTAAGCATATGTAGCAAGTGAGTTGAAACATTCAATAATATTTACATGCTAAAAAATATGGTACTTTTTTATTACCCCAGTGATCACTTTCTAAAAGGCAATAATACAAAGGCGTGATGTCATGTTTGATTTGAAATGCAGTATTAGTATGTGATGTACATATTCAATTTTTATTTAGTTCTTATATTTGGAGTTGCATTTAGCTTTATTTCAGTGTAGTACAATAGAAAATAACAATGGTTGATGTTTTAATAAATTTGCATGTTATTAAAGAAAATTAAAACTGTAAAAGATAAAATTTTGAGTGAATATTGTATTTTTGTAAAATTATTTTCATTATTCAAAATATTAGAATACTAAAATAGGTAGTTCAAAAAATTAGAATACTTATGAATTTTCCTGAGTGGTTCAGAAAGTTGCATAAATTAAACATAAACTTAGCTTCTTCTTAAGTTATAAAAATGCCTAGCATCATCATTGTTTTCATTTGTGTGAAACATGGGTCGTTCGTCTGACATAACGGAGTTTAGAAAGCATTGCATTATCGATTTGCATACAGAAGGCCGTAATCAGCAATACATCAGCAGTTACTTAAAATGTTCTCAACCAAGTATTAGTAGAGCAATAAAGCGGTATTTTAATGACGGACTTTTTGAAAACAAGCATCTGAATAGAGGCCTAAAGTGAAAAATTACTCAGATGATAGAAAGCTTAAGAGTATTGCTAAAAAAAATGTTTTAGAAGTGTCAGATATTTGCATCGAAAGTGGAAAGAACCAAAAGTGATGTTGATGTGAGTAAATCTACAACACTAAGACATCTCCATAAACTTGGATTTCAATCTCGTGTACAAAAGATAAAGCCCCTCATGACTATTAAACTGAAAAGGGAGAGAGTAAAGTGGTGTAAAAAAAGGCTTTTATGAGGTCTGGATGACTGGAAAAAGATATTGTTTAGTGATGAGAGTGTGTTTTGTGTAACATATGGTGATCAAGGTGTTTGAGTATGGTGAATGAAGCAAGAAGCATATGACAAAGACTGCATGAAACAATGAGTTAAATTTGCAGCCAGTGTATTGGTATGGGCTTGGATGACTGCAGATGGTCCTGGAAGGCTATGTATCGTTAAAGAAAGGATTGATTCTGAGATATATCAAGAAATTCTTGAGCATTTCATGATACCATCATTGGAAGATCTGTGTGGTGACAATTTTATTTTCCAACATGATTCAGCACCTTCACACAAGTTAGTGTCCAGCAAGAACTGGCTTAGCCAACACCAAATTAACGTACTTCCCTGATCATTTAATTTGCCGAATCTGAATCCAATAGAGAATTTGTGGGGAATAATAAAGGAAAGACTGCAAAATATTGCACCAAAAAACAAAGTTGAGCTTCTTTCCAGCATAAAGTCGACATGGTCGTGTATGGGCAGAAAACATTGTGAACCACTTTTAGCACCTTGGAAAAGCGAGTTTGTGCTGTTATAAAATGAAAGGTGATGCTACAAAATATTAAAGAATAATTATTTTTCCTTTTAAAAAAACCCCACTTATTATTCACAATGCATTATTCTAATATTTTGATTCAGGTAAATGGTTATCCTAATATTTTCCTTTTTTCCAAGTGTGAATAATTATTTTAATTTTTGTATTATTTCCTTTAATTTTTATGCTAAATGATTCTACAAACTATGTAGATTCTTACAATATTAAGTTTTATCTTGTATTAATTTTTGTATAAGCAATACATAAAAAACTTTTTTTCACAATTCCTTTTTTTTTTTTCTATCCATATTATAAAGGACAAACATATCTGTGTGTAACGCATACGTCATTTTGCGAATGGCAACACTTTGAAATTTGAAATAAAATTTTGGCTTTGCAATTTTCTCTACAGCAAATTTGTAAACTTCTAAACATCACACATTTTTAATTTTTACACCGTCGTATAAGGAAAAAAATGCTCTTTTAAATGCAATTTGTTTGAAAACTGTATCTCAATTTATTTTTGAGATATAAATTTTTTTGTAGTTTATAATACCAGTTTTCTTATCGTGGCAACAAAAGTACCTCATTTCATTGAAAGTCATTGAAAGTAAACGGAAAATAGTCGAAAATAGGAGATACTGTATCTTTTTGTTGCCATCATCTCATAAAACCTCAAAAAAAAAAAAAGTTGAAATTAAAATATGGGCTATGTCAAGAATATTGTCTGTTATTCTGTGATAATGACGTCATATGCACACTTTTCTATAGACGACGTTTAAAACTGGATTGTAAAAGTGGATTGCTTTAGTGGGTGCAAATGACGTCATTTTATAAAAAAGCGTGTATTTTATTTCTTAAACCTGAATTATGCTTTATAGAAGTGCGTCATTTTCACAGCCCAGCTGCTTTGAAATTCTTCACAGGTGAAAATGCTTCACATTTAAAAATAATGTAATCGAAATCACACACTGATAAAACGCAATGTTTTACAAAAATTTAGAGTATCTTTATAAAGTATATTTTTCAATCTTCTGGCCATCGTTATATTTTCAGTTTTCGTCGCATAGAGAAAAAAATTACTTTCAAATGCAATTTGTTTAAAAACTTTATCGTAATTGACTGATGTATTATATTTTCTAAAATAATTTTTAAGCATGATTTTTTTAAAGTTTATCTTATCACGTGCCGGTTTCAATACATAATAATAATAAACATTATGCACATAAAGCAACAAACATTTTTCAGCATTTGTTTCTGACTATTTTTGCATAACGAAATTAATACTTCCTTTATAAACAAATAAAATAGTAATATTAAAAAAAACACCAATCTAACATATTTGTGAACGACAAATTAACGAAATTAATACTTATTTTATAAACAAATAAAAGAATAATATTGAAAAAACAACAAATCTAACATATTTATAATCCTACAATTTAAATTTTTAGATCACCAAATAGAATTTTTTTTTTAATGGAATAACTTTGCAAAGTCCATCTCAGTTTACTGATTGTCTATGGTTTTAAAAACAATTTTTAAGCATGAAATATTTTTTAATTTATCTATATCGCGCGGAGCTCGATACAAAAGATTAATCCGTTTGCCCTTAAAACAAAATAAAGAGTTCACCAATTTCTTACAGTTAATATCCATTAAAAAAATTCCCTATGAATAAATAAATAAAATAATATAAATAAAACACAAATTTACCAGACATGTATAAGCTCTGAAATTATCAGAATATAAAAGGGTGCCATAAGTAGCAAAATCTTGGCAAATAACTCTTAGCATGCGGCTAATAAGAAAATATCGCTTTTGATAAATTTCAAAAATTTATTTGATTGTATAATTCGTATTTTCCATATGAAAAATGCTTTTTTAATGCAAGTTGTCAATCTAAAAATATTATTGAATATAAAAAAAATTATTAGTTTTCAATTAAAAAAAAAAAAATCACCTATATTCTTTAACCTGGGAGGACCGGGTACGATCCTCTAGTTATTCTAATTTTTTGACTTGGTATTTGTGATTAAGCCAGTTTAACTTACTAATATAGGACATAATTTAACTGCTTTTACTTTATTTTCTCACACATTTTGAAAATAATAATAATAATAATAATAATAATGATCTGAGAACTTGCATCTACAAATCTTGAAGCCATAAACTATTTTCAAGATTCTGGGAATCAACCATAACAAAAAATATGCATACAAGATTTTATCAGCAATGTCAATGTAATGTTAGAAACTGTGATAAGCAAATATCTGTTAAAGAAGGAACCTAATTCAATGGTGATCAATGATCAGTGAATCAATGGCGAATTCAATGGTATTTATGGCTAATCAGATGTATTGACATCAATCAAATGGGTAAAAAAAAAAAAAAAAAAAAAAAAAAAAATTGGGTTTAAGTTAGAGTACAGTGTTTGATTGGAACAATTATATCTTAGTAGACTGATAAATATTTAAAATCATCAGAACTAATTTCACCAAAATAAATTATACAAAAATAACAAACAACAAATGTTTATTATCTTTTCCCTTTCAGAAATTAATTTGCAAAAAATCGGGTTGTCTAAAACTTCACTTTTAAACTAAAATTAATCTGATTGGTTCATAACCAAACTAACTAGTTTTAAAACTAAAATAATCAAATTATATAGAAAATACAATTTAATTTCAAGATTTTAAATTATTTTTCTATTTCAACCCAATTATAAAAATTATTATTTTTCAAATTAATATTTTCTTGGAATTGGCGATCTTAATATATATATATATATATGTAATGATATCGGGAGCGTTCCGGACTTGTATAGGGTAGTCGCAGGCCGTTCACTTCCCGGCATGTGTCCGTACAGCCGGTGACATCATGGGGTTGACCTTACTTGTGTATAAATAACTTAGACTCGGGAACCACTTGATGGACCGAACTCATTTATTTCACTGCTCATTTTACAGTCCGATTTGCGAGTTCGGCCGGGGGCCCCTCGAGCCACTTACGATGATGATTTTCAGGAGCTACATCGTCATAGGTTTTGCAGGCCTCTCAAAATTGCAAGTTCCCTCATTTTTGGCGCGGATTTTAGTTAATATCTTGGGGCTTGTCATATTTTCCAGCAGAGGGCAAAGTTGCAAAATTGGGAGGAACATTTCTTTAATTGGTTGATTAGCTTTTGATTGATTGTCCAGGCTCAGATGCAAGACCTGGGCTTGGCCGGCCCGGGAATCGGCTAACCACAACTAAATGAGAATATTCCGAACGTCAGCATTTTTACTCTTAAAGATTGTCCGAAAATGATATCTGAAAGTAATAAGATGTATTGCTGGGAAACAAAGTTACAAGGGGTAAAACTGGTTTTAGAAAGAGATTTAAAGTTAGTTGAAAGAGACTTCAGATTTTAGTTTAAATTTTTGGAATTTTGAATTTAAAAAGGGGTTTTATCCTTTCATATATATATATATATATATATATATATATATATAAACAATAATAATATTTTATTAAATAACTTTAATTTTTATTTATTCTTTAAAAGCCTATTAAATTTCACGATATTTCATTAACTTTATTTTAATTTAAAATACAGGGTGTTTCTAAAGTCCTGGACCCATTTTGATGTTTAATAACTCATAAAATAATAAAGATAGATTAAAATTAATAACATAAATGGTTAGATAGAGTCAAAAAGTTTCATGACCCTTGTCAATGAACTTCCACGTGTGCCCCCTTCATCGCACGGAGAATATCAAGTCGATAGTCAATTTCATGCCAGGTAGCGCCACCATGTCGGCATCCACAGAGGCTATTGCGGTTGTAATTCTGGCTTTTAAGTCATCAATGTTCGACACTCTCCTCCTGTAAACATTGTCCTTTACAAATCCCCAAAGGAAAAAGTCCAGCGGCATTATATCAAGTGATCTGGGTGGCCAAGGAATTGGACCTCCTCGCCCAATCCATCTTCCTGGAAAATGGTCATTCAAAGAAGTACGAACGATGGTACCCCAATGAGGTGGTGCATCATCTTGTTGCAAAATGACATGTGGCTGAAGCTCTTCTAGTTGTGGAAATACGAAGTTTTCCAATATGTCTAATTGATGACTTAAAAGCCAGAATTACAACCGCAATAGCCTCTGTGGATGCCGACATGCTTGCCACTACCTGGCGTGAAATTGACTATCGACTTGATATTCTCCGTGCGACAAAGGGGGCACACGTGGATGTTCATTGACAAGGGTCATGAAACTTTTTGAGTCTATCTAACCATTTATGTTATTAATTTTAATCTATCTTTATTATTTTATGAGTTATTAAACATCAAAATGGGTCCGAGACTTTATAAACACCCTGTACTTTTGTGATTTGCAAATGGTTTTGATTGTTGTGGGATCCATGCATAGTTTCACAATTCATCCTACCTGTTTCACCAACTTTTTCTGTAATGATATTTCTTTAACATTATTTTCAAAGTTCTTCAAAAAAGAAAAAGCTAAAATTGTTTATTCTTGACCTTCCAGTTGAGACACACCAAGCTTGAAGGCTAGTCTGGTGCCCTCTGGATGGAGGGGGTGAATATAAAAAAAATAATAAAATAAAAACTTTTTGAAATTTAAATTCCCAGATTATTTTTCTAACTTTAAAATGCAATACTCAAAATTTAATTTCTCCATGATAAAGTTGTTTCCCAACCCAACATTTATCACTTCCAGACTTCAAATTTCCACTAACATTAATATAAAAACAGCTGAGGTAAACACAACTCTCCTTTTTCTGTAATCAGTTCTGCTGGAAGCTATTTCTGAGAACTTCTGCACAGACTGGCCGAGATATCAATAAAAAAATCCCAATTTAATTATTGATAGCATTATGAATGATCTCCATTCTAGCTCCATAGTGAAAAAAATTAGAAATATATAAGAAAAACGGCCTGCATAAGGATATTAAAAGGATGTTCTAACTTGATGGAAACTCTCTCTGAAAAGGACCTGATTAGAAAAAAAACTATTTTGAAACTGAAGAAGGAATAAAATTCAGGTCCCAAATGCTCTCTGTTTTATTATTAAATATGGACAATGACCTCACTCCAAGATAAATGAAAATGATGATGTAAGAAAAGGTATACTAGCCAGAATGCATTACATTTATACTTATTTTTCAACATAAAATTGATATTAGAGGTAAAATTGTTTTTTTTTTTTCCATAACTGTGTAAAAAAAAAAGATTGATTTTTTTTCTTTTGGGGTTTAGGATAAACAAGGATTTTGATGTAGTCTTTCAGGTCAATGGAAAATTGTCAGGTTGGCTATGGCCCAATCAATGCGAGACACCAGTAAAAACTAGTTCGTTGATCATGTGACAATTCTGACAAAAAATTTACATTTATAAAATTTAAACAACTTCATCTATAAATGTATTCAAAAAATTACATCAAAAAATTAAGATTTCATATTCTAATTGTCTAACTAACCAGCACTAAAAAAAAAACTTTTGATATGACATAAATTAGAATCATAATCTAAGCACTCTCATAAAATTCTGTAACAACTACTTTCCTTTTCCCTTCACCTCATAGTAAAACCAGGACTAAAAATTACTAAAACAACCAACAATGTCTCAGCAGATCTGCTGTGCTATCTTTAAAGAAAAATAGAAAACAAAACCAAATTTCTCTTGATGAGTTGAGACTAAAGTTACCAGGTGTCCCAATTTCAGAGCTTCCAATACATGTTCTGCAAAACCACTGTATGGAACATCAAAATTCCCAATTTTTCAAGATTCACAAATTATTTTACATTTCTTTTAGTACCATGCTATTCATTAGCCTGCATCCAGTAGGATTTAACAATAAAACCTGCGAAAACAAAAGCTGCCTATAACGAACAAGTTTTATTATTTCGTCAAAAAGAATATAGTATGAAAACAGAACTCATCTAAACCAGTATCTAGTCTTAAATGTAAAAAACTCACTATCCCTACAGAAAGCATATCATACAGTTATAACTGTTCAATCAGAAACCTCACCAAAGTGGAATTATGTTTTGGTCCCTAGCAATTCTGCTTTCACAAATTTTACTGTATAAGATTATTGTGTTTATAATAATAGAGATAAACCTACTCAGATAGTATCTCAAGTGACCAAAAAACATTATTGTGTTTATAATAATAGAGATAAACCTACTCAGATAGTATCTCAAGTGACCAAAAAACATTCTTCTTTAGACAGGTTTTCATCTCAACAGATATAAATGTATGGTATTCCTCCCATAGGGATCACACATTTTTTATATTAAAGATAAGATTTCATTTTAGACAGGTTCAGTTTTCACAGGAACCTGCATTTTTTATATTCTGATAACCCTTACTCCTTTTATTGTACTTTTATCGACTTAAAAGCTGGTGTCTCCCTTTTTTTTCTTGTCTTCCTGTCCAGCTTTTTGTGACATTAGACCTGGTAACACTAGCTGGGACCAGACTTCGAGTAATCGTAATAGTGTAATCGTAGTCGATTATAATCAATTACAAAAACCATGTAATCGCACTGTAATCATAATCAAGGGATTTCACTTTGATTATGATCATAATCTAATCATAATCGCAATGTAATCCATTATCGGAAAGCTCTGTAATCGTAATCTTGCATAAATATATGATTAAGTTCTATGATTACGTCTTTTTTTCCCCCTTCCTTTAGCTTCTAAACCAAAATATACTTGGTCGTATAGCTGAACATTGTGCAAGAAAAGGAAGATATCTGTTCATGTTTTCAACTCATTAAATTGCCCCTCTTAGAGGAACTGTGATGCCCCTAAAGTGGGAGTGAGAAGGTCAGAGATCATGAGGGACAGCAGATAAGACTGTGAGACAGAATGTATACCATACACTGTATATACTATAGGACACAGAAATAGTATTATTTGATTTGACTTTGCTAAAGATATGTGAATTGAGAAAACAAAGTACAAACTCAGTTGGTCAACCGGGGGTGATGGGCAATTGAATGAGAGTGAAGAAGGATAAAAAAAAAAAAAAAAAAAAAAAAAAAAGGAAAGAATGAAAAATATCATATTTATGGTTTTATTATGGGCACTTATATATACCAATTGGACACTATACACTATATTCTGCACCACCTCCTGCTAAATTCTCTCCTCCAGAAGACAGTGTTTTTTTCCTTTAAATGGTTATGTGTTTCAAATTTATTTTAAAATTTATTACATTTGAAATTCAGGAAAACCAATATAAATTTTTAGCTTATATTTCTCCACTTTTCTCCTAAAGGAATATTATCATTAATTCTAATGTACTGCATATTTATAAGCACACACACACACAAGACAGGAAATAATGTTTTACTATGACAATTGAAGAGCTTAATGAAAGACCGTGTTATGATACATTTCCTCACATGTTGTTTTATTTTGTGGATGAAAGCGTTATGAGATATTATATAATATGGTAAAACTAAAATAGTAAAATTCTACTAAATATTGAAGATATGAGACAGTATCTTTTAATATTTAGTATTTTTACATTAAATAATTTAAATGGTGAAAATAATTTCTAATATTTAATAATTAAATGTTAATAGTCTTTTTTAGGAGAGTTTAGTATCACCTATTAACATTCAAACATATGCTATTAAGAAGGAATTAAATAAGTAACTAAATTAGAAAAAAAAAAAAAATTCACTTCAATTTTCTCAAATTCTAATTTTTGTTATATAACATCATCTTTCACTCAGGTTTTCAACTCACAAATAGAAGAAAATTTAATCTTTTATAATCATGAATGAAAAGGTCGAAACTAAGCCTCAGAACTCTTTACTGAGGCATTTTCTCTATATCGAACAGTGGCGCATCCAGGATTATACTTTGGAGGGGGCTAGCATATTTTAGAGGCTAAATGTGCCCAGATCTTGTCCGGTTCGCAGCCGAGCTCTGTCTCTTTTCATTCAGTTTGATAGAACGTGCCGGATCAGGTCCTGGCATATATTTTTTCTGCTGACTTGAGCAGAGTCGTAACCAGCCACAGAAGCTCTGGAAAGCTTTGGTGAGGCTAATTCTGAATGCTTTTAACATGTTAAATAATGAAATACTGTAGTATACTAAAATATATCTTTGTTTTTGCGAATTTTTGGTGCGTGTCAGTATTTGGATAATTTTAAAGTGTGTTTGCAGTCAAACGATTTAAAGTTTTATTATTAAATTTTTAAAATATTATGAAGGTTAAAGAGAACAAGAGGTTACACAGGCCCTTAATTTTTCAATTAAGTAAATTTTAAACATGCTAATATTTCGAATTTCATAATGAAATTTATAAAAGAGAAAAAAAAATGTATGACAGAATTAATATATTTTCAAAAATTCAGATTTTTTAAGGACCTATTAATAATAATAATATTCTTTCATAATTTTTTAATAACTTTAAATATCAAGTCTAGTCTGGGAGGGGCTTCAGCCACCTTAGCTCTCCCCATGGGTGCGCCAATGATATCGAATATTAATATGTATATGAAAAAATGTTGCTTGGTTCATAAAAATGATCAAAATTGAATAAAACAAGGGAGACTTTAATTGGGAGGATTTTTCAGACAGCTTAATTGCTTTTGAACTGTGAACATACTTACATATAAATGTTAATGCAGTTCTTCACTCCTAAATAATTAAAAAATGTGAATATTGCATATAGATAGTTAACCCTTTCTGGCACGGAGTAATTCTGTTGTAAAATGGTGAAATGATTGACTGACACCAGAATTTACAAAAGAATTTATTAGAAAATGGCTATTTGCTTATTGTCACATACATTATAAAAGAAAAAAATTATTTAAATATTCTGGATGTAAGAAAACTTAAAATTGAGTGTCCTTTTTTGTGGACAATGCCCGCGAAAGTATTAAACAATGAATTTGAAGCAAGAGGAGTTTGCAATAGAACCCTGCACACCTCAGGTTGGGTTGATTGTTGACGGCCAATTATCTACACGAGGGATATAGGTCCTAGGGCGAGTGCCTTCCGTGGAGGTCTTTCTAAGGGAACCTAATCCGTATTAACGTATGGAAATCCACGGTTCGAAGAAAACCATGAAAACTCCGAACGATTAGGCCGACGGGCGCGATTGGGTTCGAACCCAGCACCTCGCGTCTACCAGCTTCGAGAGCAGAACCTCTCAGCCACTGCCTGCACACCTCGAGTTATACCTGATGCGAGCACTAAAATTTTATTTTAATTCAACTGGAAACCCGACTTGAACCCAACATACTTCAGTACTCAAAGCTAACTTAAACCTGAAATTTAGGAAAATTAATCTTTAATTTAATGTAATTATGGAAGCCTATAATTACTATATCTCTAACATCAATTTTATCTTATTTGTAAAAAAAGACAAAAAAGGCATATATATAATAGTTAATAGCTTAAAACAGCCAACTGAGTGAAAATGTGCCCAACTGAACCCGAGATACATCTGTACCCGATTTGCAAATTCCAAAACACAACCAAAGACATTCAAAGTTAACATGACCTACAGCCACAAAAAAGTTCACCCATCCCAAACTGCAGCGAAGGAAAGTAGCTCGAACATCCAACTAGAGGTCTGCATGGGCACGAACTTTGCCTGAGGCCCGTATCCAGCCCGGCCCGGCGAAATGAAGAGCCGGCAGATTTAGGACAATTTTTTTAACGGGTTGGGCCAACAGAAAAATTGAATGGGCCAGCCCGATAAAAAAAAAGTTAATGGGCCTACCGCTCGATATAAAAATTTAAAAAAAAAGCGCTAAAATATGAGCTATTTTCAATGAATATGACATAAGTATAAATGTGCGTCACAAGCCGAAGCTAGTTTGACAACATCGATACAGAAATGTAACAAGTCCAGCATAGAGATTGGCATCAGACAGTTACATGGTGTCTGAACTGAGTTTAATTTTTTTTCAGCATACTCTTACCAGGTCGGAACTGAACTTAATTGTTCTCAGGATGTGTAGGGCAGGCAGTATGTTTTGTAAAAATATTAATAGCGATAATGAACTTCTGTTAACGTAATCTTTGGAAATATACCTTAAGGAGGTTCCTAAAATCACTGCTCCACAACACGAAACTTTGACACATTTTCTGACTAATTTATTTATTATCTGTAAAGGCATAAAATTGACAAGCCTGACTATTGAAGGGATTTGGAATGGAAAAGCATTTTCCATTTTTGATAGGTAAATTACTTGTCATGATTAAGAGATTCTTGTCAGACAGCTGAAGGTTTTTCTCCTTTCCCGTGCTGTCGCTTCCAAATTTGATTAAAAACGATAACTTTGACAGTATTTTCTAAAAGATATATTGCCTTTATCAAAAAATGTATAATGCCATTTGATTACATAGTTTCTGGATAAGAACACCTGCCAATCTTATGCGTTTGTAAAAAGAAATGAATTCAGAAATGTGTCAGAAAGTAGCTCCTTTGGATTTGTGAAAAGCCTTAATAAATGACAGAGAAACATTTTCATAAATCTAATTTTTATTATACAGCTTCAAAAGTTATGATGTTTTTAACACTCCTTTTTTCCTTTTATTCTAAAACTACATTAATTTTTTAATGAATTTTTATCTGAATGTTGAAACGTCTAAAAATCTAAGTAATCATTAATGTTGCTATTGTATATTTTGCGTCTTGCAAACACATTGTAGTTTTAAAACATACAGTAAAATTATCCCATAAATATGTATACAGTGTTCTTTAAAGGAATCTTAATTATATGTCAAGAAAAATCTGAATTTTTTTGTACAAATTGGGTTGGGAACGATTGGGCCGGGCCTGTTTTCACTGATTACTGTATGGGCTGGGCCACGAACTGTAAAAATATAAACGGGCAGGGCCGAGCCGGGCTCGGGCTGAACTTTTACTTTTTACACCGGGCTGGAGCCTGGAAATTCCATGCAGACCTCTACATCCGGCCCGGCTTTACACTTAGTGTCAAGTCTGGCTTGAGTAAAAACGGGTTATCCAACATGATGCAGGACTATAATTAATAATATGCAGATTACAAAAACAGTGTAATTGAATTGTAATCATAATTGACTGATTGACTGACTGACATGATTGATTGTAATCGGTAACTGTAATCCAACAAAAAATATTAATCGTAATCTAAATGTAATCGTAATCTAGAATTTAAAAATAGATAATCAAAATTGTAATCGTAATCTAATTTGCACAAATGGAAATATAATTGTAATCAAGTTTTAGAAATTGAAAGTAATCGTAATCGATTACAGTCCTCCGTAATCAACTCGAAGTGTTGCTAGGACCCTAGGGATAAGTTCTTCTACGCTACCTGTAAGGTAAACACTAACATTAAATTATTTCTAAATATTTTCTCAGAATATTTTTGATATCCTTTATCAAATACTGTAAATTTTTATTTTTTTTAAAGAGGGAATGGATTTGGGGAATTTCATGCATACAAAAAACTTAAAAAATAGAAACTTTTTAAAACGAAGAAAAAAATGAATAACTTACAGGATTAACAGTTCTAGAAAAGTCTTTGCTAAGAACAGTCACTGGTTCAATTTGACTGCATGGTTTGGAAAGGCCCTGGCTATCAGGAGTTATTGTTCTGGAACATTTCAAAATTGTAAAATAAAAATAATAAAGTGTTATTTATATGAAAGAATTTATTGACACATTTATGGATGCAAATTTTTATTGAAAAATGGATTTTAAAAACAATCCATGAAAACTTGAAAATTATAAACAATTGCATTTAATAAAGCTTTTTAATATCAATAATTAAAACATTACCTGTACAAAAGCTGTGGAATCTGACCAGCATTAACATCTGTTCCGTTGTTAGACTTCTTTGAACTCTTAAAGTAAAATACAATTCTAGAAAAAAAAAAGATATATGTACTACATAACGCAGCAAATTATGTAATATATAGTACCTCAAAATTAAGCGAGTCAGATTATAACTTTTAGTTTGTGCGCACACTGATGCCAACAACTTCATTTATTTCTATTCTCATTCAATTAACAACAGGTGAAAGTAATATAAGAAGACCATCAATATTCATCTGGGAAAATGCTAAATACCTTTTGGAATATGTATTCTTAATAAAAATTATTTGAAATCTAAAATAATGACAGTTATTTTTTTTCTGTACTGGGCTCAAAATTTAGTTATTATTGTTATTATTATTGTAGTAACACAAACATAATGATTGGTAAAGATGTGATACAAATAGGAATTTTTTTCAACTGAGTGAAAAAATGTCCAAGCTAGGAATCGAACCCTGAACCTTTGGCTAAAATTGAGTCACTTGAAACAACTGTTCGGCACAATTTACTCAGCAAGCCAACATAATTCACAATTCATCCTGTGCTCTATTCTCAGCCTGGACACATTCTCAATCAGTTGGAAAATTTTCAACTTGTATCAAAATATAACATTTAACAAGTATTAAAAAATGTTATTGTTAACAATTAGTTTACTCTTACTTGGTAAACTTTTGTTCAAAATAGTATCATATCATAAATTATTAAGTGTAAAAATATTCCAAGATTGAACCTGAGTAGTTGCTTACAACACATTTTTGTGCTGCTTATTAAAAATACCAGCGTGTACAAAATCATTATTTTGGCTTTTCACCATGTTACATTAGAGAATATTCCAAAGAAGCCCTGGTTTTTCTCTCTATATAAGAACTCGGCATATGCACTGGTGCACAATAGGATTAAATTTATGATTAACCATTTTTTAAATTAAATATCTCATAATCTATATTATACAAATGTATGATAATTGAAATAATGTGTAATAATAATTTTACTATATCAGTAAAATTTCAGCTTAAAATCTCAACTGTCTTTCGTGTAATAAATCAGTAATGTTTTGAATATCTGAGCTATGAAGGAATCAATAATGATTGAAATTAGACTTAACTGTTAAATCTAAAATTGAACTAATAAAAATTTCATAAAAGCAGAGAATGTAAAAATAAAAATTGAATGAAACAAGTAAAAATTAAATTTAAAAAATCAAAAAACCCGACTGCGTAAAAAGCGAACTAATTAATTATTTCTCATCAATGTGAAACTATTTTTAATATTACTTACCTATTTTTTTTATTTACTTGTATTGATGACTTTTAAGTTGTGTTTAATTGTTATTTCCTATCTATAAACACTGTTTTGATGAGGCCTATAGATGTTTATGATGGTTAGAGTTGCAGTATACACAACTTCCAGGTTGTGTAATATTTAAACGGAGCTTCTGACTGTAAAATATTCAATGAAACATCATCTTCATTTTGAATGACCTATTCAATGATATGCCACTAAATATGGTGCGTAAAAAATTGTCCCTACCACCAATTTATATTTTACGGTTGCAATTTTGAATTTATAAAAACAAAACCTATAACCATCGGACGGTTAAGACGAATAGATAGAGACCTCATTCATTAAAATCCATCCAGTTGTTGGGATGCTTCGAGGGTATAAAGAAATCCAAATACCCAGATACGCGTGAAACACATAGCCCTTCTTGGCAATCGGGTAAAAAGCAAACATTTGCTTTGGGTTCAAAATGAAGATTAGATACCTCTTAAAATAACATTACTAGGCACCACAGTTGAAATCAATACAATAGGAAGATAACAATGCACTTTAACAAGAAAGGGATGATCTTCTATTGAAAACAGACAGTGATATGTGAAGAGCTTTGATGATAAAGGTGGTAAGTAAAAAATCCTCAATTTGGGAAAACACATTTTGAAGCACTTTTATCAAATAAAAGTACAATTTTTTTTTAATAGTAAAATGCCTACTTTATCAATTAAAATTTCTGTAAGTAGGTTCAAATAATAATTTAACAGATGGTAGAGGACCATAGATTATCTTCAATCATATGATTAAGTCTCTTTTTTTGTTTGTCACATACGACCTTTATCATCTGAGCTCTTCAAAATAAATGCAAGAGAATGACATTTAGTGATTGAGAGGTAACAACATTTAGAGCTTGGGATGTAGCAGCCATCCAGAAGTTAAACAAGTAAGAAAAATCATGCATACAGCATAGATTATGAAACACTTTCCAATACTCCCTGAAAGCTTTAATGAAACTTCGTTACTTAGGGAAATAAGGTAAATAAGATAACTAAGTAAACATTTAAAAATCTGATTTCAGTATTTATCGGCCATAGCCAAATATGTATTCCAATTCTTTTGAACAGCCTTGTATTCGATCTGTATGTTGATATATATACTATATAATGGGAAAATTTAGTTTAGCAAGAAAATGCATAACAGGTTGAAATTCATCTTTCAGCAATTTATACTAATAGATGGAATCATACTTGAATACTTTTGTACAGCCCTGTAGTTTACCTATTACCTTTATTACATGCCACTATTTAGCTAAAATTTAATTCAAACTAAAACACGCTTAAAACTACTGAAATTACATTTCCAGAAATTATCACACATAGATGGCCATGTATCCAACACTTTGCGAGGCCCTGTATATCATTTTGGAAAATACATATTGTATATATTGTACAAATATTTCTTAGTATACTATATTCAGTTCAGCGTAAAAATGCATAACTCCTTTAAAACCCACCTTTAGGCAATTTATGCACATACTCAGTAACCTTTACGAATTCTTTTCTGTAGCTCTGTATATGAACTAGAGCATTTATATGCACTTTATAGTATGCATGTAATAATAAAGTAATGTTATTCCAGGTGGTATTGTCCTGGATGATGGTTAAGATGGGATGAGAAATTGACTCGGGAACCTTTATGCGAATCGAACTCATTTATTAGGCGCTCATCATACATCTGATTCGCGAGTCGATCGCCGGTCCCGGAGCCAACAGCATAGATTTTGGGAGGTTACATGGCCGTAAGTTTAGCTAGCCTCTCAAATAGCCAAATTCTATCTTTCTTCGCGCGTGTTCTGGGTAATATGCTGAAGATTCTAATATTTTCCAGCAGAGGGCAGAATTGTTAATTTGGGAGGAACATCTAATTTAATTGGTTCATTAAGTTTTGATTGATCTGTGGTCAAGATCCGCACAATTCCCAGGGACTGTGACGTATCAGCCCTACCCACAGATGCCTGCAAAAAGCGCTTAGATTAGCAGTTTCACTTTTAAGAATCGTCCTAAAATGATATCTGAAAGTAATAAGATGTATTGCTGGGAAACAAAGTTACAAGGGGTAAAACTGGTTTTAGAATAAGATTTAAAGTTAAAAGAAAGGGACTTCAGATTTTAATTTAAATTTTTGGAGTTTTAAAGGCTTTTTATCCTTTCATATCCCCCCCTCCAAGTTGAGGTCCACCCGGAAGCCGGAATTGCCTGCAAATCCGGGGGGACTCGCACGGAGAGTGGCAAATATAAAAACAGATAAGTGCGACATTACAGATTAGGGTTAAATTTAAATCTAAAGGTAAATTTAAATTAAATGTAACGTTAAAGTTAAGTTTGGTAAGATATGAGAACTGAATTTTGCTGCTGGAAAATATATTTAAAATTTAAATTTTGAGTTGTAAACTTTAAGGAAAAATTTTTAACATTTTAAGTTTTTATGCAATAATATCTAAGTTTGGGATTTGGCTCTCGGGACAGCCTGACTGAACTTTACATAATACTTGAAAAAATTAATGACATAAAATATAAGAATACCACAGAATATAAAGAAAAGCTGAAAAAACAAATTACAATAATAATATAAGAAATATATGGGAAAACACAAAATAAAATAATATAGTTTAAGTATTGACCATAATTTTCTTTTTTCAAAGTCCTTTGGTCAAGAAGTTTATGCTCTTTTTGTTAAAGTCTTTGAGCATATATTTCACATTTTTATATAAAATTCAACTATGTAAAAATATAACTTTAGGTACAATTATAATATTAGAAATTGAAAATAAACATAGGAAAACTTAAAACAAAATTCTTTTCCATAATTATAAAGAAAACACAATATAAGATTACTTTTCATGTATTGTAAGAGATTCCTCCAGTCATGAATTATGTTTTCCACAATAATTAAAATTATTTTAATAAAAATATAAAAGTACACCTGATTCCTGTGGAAAATATGTTTTATGACAAAATATTCAAATAAAAACAATGTACAGCAAAATATAAAAATATTGAACTTAGAGAAATACTTAAAAATGTGAACTTATAAAAACATTTGAACATTTCTTCACCTTTTATTTCAAAGTGTGTAAATATTAAATATATGTTGAATTATAAAATTGGTAAGTTGTAAATAGTAATGTAATAAAAATATTGACATAAATATGAAAATAAAGAAAAATAATATTTTGAAGTCTATTTACATAGAAGCCTACTTGTAAGGTAAGTAGTACTGATCCTAAACCGTTGACGGTTTTAGCAAAATCCTAAACCTTTGAAGGTTTTAGCAATCCTAAACCTCAGGGAGGTTTTAGCAAAAAGAAAAAAAAAAAAAGAAAAATGAGCTTTATGTTTATTTTTTGTGTGAAGATGCAGATGCAGTTTACCTGTAAGTAATGATGTTTACTAATTTGCAGACTGAGGTATCTATTTTCCTCAGTGGCATTAATAAACTAAAGTCATAATTTAATAAACCACATCTACATCTCACTCAGCTCTTGGCAAATAGCAAAAATCTCTAAATTTTTAAGAATTCAAGAATTTTACTACTGGCAAAAAGAAAAAAAAATCAATAAATAAAACAGGAAAATTAAATAAATAAAACAAACAAAAAAATTAATAAAATAATAGACCCTGGTTCAAACAAACAGAATTATGACCAAGACTTCTAAGTGCATGGCAATCCGTTGACAAATTTTGGTTAGCTATCTTTTATTGTCCGGACATTTATTTTATCAACAGTTGCCACATTTGTTCAGATTATACAGGTCACTGAATCCCCTTTGTCTGTGGAGGGTTGTTTTCAGTGGAAGTTACTTAAAATATATATATATATTTTGTTTAAGACTTAATGGGGTGGAACCATGGTCATCTTTAAAAATTGGATGTGTGGAATTAGACACTATTGGATTTACCACGGTTAAAGTGGGGTTACCAAGGTCATGTCTAAACCAATGATTAAATTATGGGAAATATTTTGAACATGGTGGGAGCGGGACCTTCACCTGTTTTCTAAAATTGGCAGGGGTGAAATACCTGCTCATATCTTTTATTTATAAAATGGGATTTATTATAAAAAAATTATATATTGGATAAAATATTAAAAATTAAAAACTCAAGTATTAAAATATAACAATATAAAATATAATATTTAGCTATACACAAAACTTTAAAAGGAATAATAATTGGCATAAAATTCTATATATAAAAACAAATACTTGAAAAACGGGCTGATCTTTTCTCATTATGCACAAAAAAATTTACTTACCAACACAAAAATGATTAAAATATGGATTAAATGAAAATAACACACAAACTGACATAACTTACTATTTACACACATGTAAAAATTTCAGGATGCTCATCTCTATTTATAAAAATAATTACTGGAACAGGACACTAACTATTCAATGGCGCAAGTATTTTTTGATAATTTTCTGTTTAAAACATGCAACTAGTTCAACATGTATTCACAGTATGCCCAAAAACTTTAAAATAAAATAAATTTACTTTTTGGTGATCGCACATATGCTTCACCGGATGAATAAGAAAACAAAAACTACTGTTACCTTAGTTATTACGATTTTAACGCGCATGCAGTATGTCTACATCAAATTTTCAAAAATGTTAATCATAAACTTTAAATCTCACAAGAAAATTAAAAAATAAAAGTAATAAAAATTTGAAAATACTAAATTTAAATTGGCTTAAAATCTTTAAAATCCCTTTAATATAATACCCATATTGCTAACAGTATTTTTTGTTATCTTTTCATTCATAGTTCTCATTATTACGAAAAACTTAACATTGTTTAATGTACAGAAAAACTTTTCTTATTACCAAAATATTTCATAAAATGAACATAAAAAGAAATCTGTAATGTTATCTAATTTACAAACTGAAAAAAAATTTAAAAGGAAAATAATCTTTAAAAGAAAGCACGTCAGTTTTTTTTTTTTTTTTTCCAACTTTTATACGCAATTTTTCAAAGACAAACATCGATAAAAGTAAAATAAAAAGAAGCTTCATACCTGTAAGTTAGCATATCCAAATAAAGACATGTAAATAAATTTATTAAAAAAAAGTACACTTTATCACCACTTTAAATGAAAAATAAAAGAAGTTCAGTTGTCCAGTGATTTCAAATGTGAATCACTCTTTTTTTTTTTTCTCTCTCTTCTTTAGATTCTGCATGTTTCATGCGATGATAAGCGAAGAAAACGAAAAGTTGACTTCTGTCCTTGAAAACAGCTGTCCGTGTTTGACCTAGTTTTTCTGCTGATAGTTTTCATCAGTTTTTATTTCGCAAAGAGAAAGCGGTGCAAAGATCAGTTCTGTTAGGTGTTGCAGTAGGGAAGAAAAAGAATGTTTCTTTTAAATCTCACACTTCTATTATCAGACTGTTAATTTCTAATATCAGACGACGCAGAGAGAGAGGGCAAAAAAAAAAATTAATGGTTTCTTTTCTTGTTTCGTCCAAACTTTTCATGGCAGGTTGTTTTTCAGATTTAGATAATAACACCGAGATTTTCACAGTGGTAAGTCTTTTCCGGGTGTCCTTTTGCTGTAGAAATTGATTTAAAAAGTTTTTCGCCGACTTACGACGTTTTCAGAAACACGTCACTGGCCAGGCATGGGATTACCGGCGTACAGATTATGTAGGCGCTGGGATTTTTGTTGTATTTCAACGGCAGGTGACGGGCTAGGTTTGGGACTTTTCAAAGCATATGAGCGGGATCTATCCGGTCCGAATTCAGCATTCACTGGGCTAAAGTAACTGTTCGTGGCCGATCTCAGCTCTCGAAATTTGACTTCGTGTGGGTTAAGGCTTGGGATTTCTTCACGCGCATCCTTTATCCTGCGCGACTTCTGTAATAATTAAAATAATGTTATTCCAGGTGGTATTGTCCTGGATGATGGTTAAGATGGGATGAGAAATTGACTCAGGAACCTTTATGCGAATCGAACTCATTTATTAGGCGCTCATCATACATCTGATTCGCGAGTCGATCGCCGGTCCCGGAGCCAACAGCATAGATTTTGGGAGGTTACATGGCCGTAAGTTTAGCTAGCCTCTCAAATAGCCAAATTCCATCTTTCTTCGCGCGTGTTCTGGGTAATATGCTGAAGATTCTAATATTTTCCAGCAGAGGGCAGAATTGTTAATTTGGGAGGAACATCTAATTTAATTGGTTCATTAAGTTTTGATTGATCTGTGGTCAAGACCCGCACAATTCCCAGGGACTGTGACGTATCAGCCCTACCCACAGATGCCTGCAAAAAGCGCTTAGATTCGCAGTTTCACTTTTAAGAATCGTCCTAAAATGATATCTGAAAGTAATAAGATGTATTGCTGGGAAACAAAGTTACAAGGGGTAAAACTGGTTTTAGAATAAGATTTAAAGTTAAAAGAAAGAGACTTCGGATTTTAATTTAAATTTTTGGAGTTTTAAAGGCTTTTTATCCTTTCATGCATAAATATAGTGAACAAGTAGGTAAGTGTGATCCACAGATCCCACAGAGGCTTTCGTTTAATATTCCTTTCAAAACACTTTATCCTTTTGAAAAATCTGTTAGTTCCACATTTCGCAACCAGGGGTGCACTCTATTCTAAACAAACCTCTATCCGAACGAAACTCCGTTTTATAGACTATCCGTGGATATATTAGTCGAGGAGATTGGGCCAATAGCACGTGAGATAAGTTGGCGCCCCTGGCGGTAAAAAGTGGAACTAAAATATGTAAGGCTATGGTGCATAATATAAGAGAATGGTGAAAGGGGTGTCGGCAAAAGTTGGAAAAGTGCTCCCCGGGTGAATAGGGCGGAGGTTAGAAAAATTGCTTAAAATATACAAGTTAGAGCCCGGAGGAGTAAATAATATAAGACTTTTTGAAAATTTTATGATTTGCCGTGTGGTCTGAGGTATTCAGCTATACGTATGCAAAAATTTATGTCTCAACTTAATTAGGGGCTCTCTTATAAAGAATTGCTTAAAATACATATGTGGTAGCTAAAAGGGTTAAACGTAAGACTTTTTCAAGATTTTTATGATTTGTCGCCTGGTCTCAGGTGTTCTGCTATAAGTATATAAAATTTCAAATCTCCAATTTAATAAGGGGCTCAGTTAGAAAGAATTGCTTAAAATATGCATGTGGGAGCCCAAAAGGTTAAATGTATGATTTTTTCAAAATTTTATGATTTGTCATATGATGTGTGGTGTTCAGCTATAAGTATGCAAAAATTTCACACCTCCAACCTAAATAGGGGCTCACTTAGAAATAATTGTTTAAAATAGAAAGGTGGGAGCCCAAAGGATTAAATGTACGGCTTTTTCAAAATTTTATGATTTGTTGTATGATGTGCGGTGTTCAGCTATAAGTATGCAAAATTTCAAGTCTCCAACATTTATAGTTTCTGAGAATGGACTCTGTGACAGACGGACAGACAGACAGAGGAGCGAGATGAATAGAGTTTCGTCAGTTGAAAGAAACCCTAAAAAAGCACATATCTTAATTAAAAATGCATTTCGAGCAATCATTACTAATATACAGTAATTCGGATACAATATAGTATCTGAAATCTTTTCAAATACACCACAAACAATTTCCCCTATACCATTATGAACGGAATTATTTTGTGTGGCCCTGTAAATGAACAATAACTATTCTTTGCACCACATATTCAACAGAATGCATATTTTAGTGGACTTCAAAAATGCATATCAATTTTACTATGTTTGAAAGAGTGAAACACCATTAAAAATCATTTGAAACGATTTTTTCCCATTGGCCGTAATGTAACGGAAAACTTTTGACTGTCCCTGTAAATGAACTAAACATGCTACAAACTTCATTTGAAATAGGGAACGTGCCATGGTAGATGTCACTAACATCCAAAAATTTCAGAACGATCTGAGTATATTTACAAGAGTTAGAGTGTGGACAGACGGCCAGACAAACCGAAGTCATAAACACTTTTCAACTTTGTTGGAAAGTGTTAAAAAGGGATGACATCGAATGGGTGAGAAAAGTGATGGCATTCAGCTGTTGAAAAACTGTGGTATTCAACTGTTAAAAGAGGAATAGCAATAATCGGGAATTGGAAAAGCTTATGTTACAATCTACTTTTATAACCATTGCATACTGTAATTATTTTCACTGTTGAATGTCGCTATTTTTCTTAACCATTAAAAGTCACAAATTTTTCAAATGCTGGTTGTTGCTAGATCTGAATCATAATATTTGTCAACCACTGAATGTCAATTCCTTAAAATTAATACGTGTGATCTTAAGATATTGCAAGAACATAATACTAATGTAATAAAGTTAAGGTATCACTAACTGATAAATTGTCATTTCAATTTCAATATGTAGATGATACTTCATAACAAATTAAACCACTTACACTCATAAAGGCTTTTCTTTCAATATATATATATTATATATATATATATATATATGCTTTTTTTTCATCGATTAGAACTAATGTTAAATTTAAATTTTTGATACTGTACATGTTTGTATGCTTCAACTACAATAAGCTGATTTATGAAGTTAAAGAGTTCACTATGCTACAGGAAAATAAAGTAGAAAAAAATGACACAGGTAGTAAAAAAAAAAAAAAAATATATATATATATATATATATATATATATATATATATATATAACCATTAATTAAACATAACCTACCACCATCAAAAACCGTAATGTTATGAATTAAAGCTGTAAGTATAAATTTTTTTTTTAAATTTATTATAAGAATTATTATGGAAGAAAAATAAGAAAGTGGACACCGACAAATAATGGAAATGCTTATATATTGAATTACGTTGTCAAGGGCACAGAATTCAATGATATAAGCAAAATGGTTGTTTTCTGTGAGAAAAATAAGCTAAAGCTAAAAGTTATTTTCCCCTGTGCCCAAACAACCATTAAAATCAAGTGAATTGATTAAAAATGAAAACAGAATAGAAACAAATAATATGAAATGGAAAAATCAATAAAACCTATTTAAATATTTATAGGATATAAAATAGAAATAATAAACACCATACCGATTAATATTTCAATATTTTAGAATAAATCCACGCGCACATGGCACCCATAATATCGTAAAGATTAAGGTGAATAAAACAGTTAAGAAATCACAGTAATTGATACCATAGGATGCAGTTAATACATTTTGAAATAAATGTTAAATAACTTTTAATATAATATAAAATAATATAAATAGAAAGTAATTACATATTTAAAATGCACTATTAAATTAATTAAAAACTGTTTAACAATATCGTCAAAATTTAGCTAAGAATTCCCCCTGGTGTAGTAAATTATAACTGAAATGTAGCTGGAAAAAGTAAAATTTAGAACTTATCGAAAAAATACAAATTTTGGTGCTGCCATCTAGTATTACTTTGATGATTCAATTGTCAAAAGATAAACAGTTGAAAGCATTTGAATGTAACAATTGTTTTATTAACAGCAAAACCAAACAAATCCTTATATATAGATAATTATAAACTGAATATAAACCACACAATGTATTTTTAAAAAAACTATTGTTAATAAAATTTAAAAAGCATACAAAATATTCTATTAGCTAACTTATTTAAACTACACTAAGAATTTAAATAATTCTAGAACATCGATAATATATAGCATATAGCTATATGCTATAAAACAGAATAAATTCATTAATAATTAATATAAATAATTATTAAAAATATAAAAATCTTTAATAAAAACTATTATATATAAGATAACTATAAAATGAACAGGAAATAAAAAACATATGGGAGTATAAAGAAGGTAAACGGATACTTAAATTCCGATTACCTAAAAAGCACAAATATAGTGTGTGGATTATTTTCATACATCCATAAAAATCCTAAAAGTATGAATGTGGGACATTCAAAAACATTAAACCGATAATAAATTTTATAACACAAAGTGAAAATAGATAAATATTAAAAAGAATAGAGGAATAATAATAAAAATAATTACCCAATTTTAATACATACAGTATAACTTTATTTATATTAAATATACTTATATGTATATTAATCACTATAAAAATGGCATACTATTAGTAATTAATATGATATTGTCCTTATTAAATTAAAATTTATAACAAATGATTGTAAATAAGATTAAACAATAATTAAGCTAATTATTAATGAAATTCACCAATTACATATAAAATATCAACATCCTTATAAAATACGTATCAAAAATAGTAATAATACAAAAGCCCCCAATTTCTTTTTTTTTTTTTTTAAATAAATTAACCATTGCATATTATCCAGACAACACCACCCTCCTCCGTACTCTAACATCTACCCACCCATCCAACCTATAATAATTTTTTTATGTTATTTTACAATTTTTAATTTTTTATAGAGATTTTTTTATTTTATAATTTTTTTGTAATTTTGTTTACGCATGTGTTAATTTGTTTTAAAAGATCATGTAAGAAAAATACTAATTGTATATTAATGAATATATGAATTTTTTTGGAAAACCATGATTTAATGCATCATAAATTAGTTTTTTAATATTATTGTTAATTAGAGGAGAAGAACATAAACATTTTATTCTATATAAATGATTAAGTATTATATTTCGAAATACAGAATGATGTAGACAAGATTTAAAATTTGTAAATGTATTAACTTTGAATATATATATTATTTAATTAAAAACTAGGTTCTACTGATTTCTAGTTTTGGTTATCACATTAATCAATGAATAAATTAGCATAAAACTTGCATTAATTTAAGTCATCTTATTGTGGTCGAATAATATAGGTGATTGATGTCAACTTATTGCAGTCAACCAATATGCGTATTGATGTATGCATGAGTGTTGTGATGACTTAACTAGGTGGCTTATCAAATCATTAAGTTATCCATGTGTGTAAGGCCTCAAATTAGCACACGGATTAACATCAAACATTTATTTAACACTACACAACATTTATCATAGCACAATATTTAGAAATTTTAAAATTAACAGAAGTGAGCACATGTTAACAGTCGATTGATTACAAGTCTCACTCTCTTCTATTCTACAACATAGTTTTTTTCTCCATCGCGCCATCTGTCTAGACAGAAAAAAAGAACTTTTAATACAAGGAGGTGAGGCTAGAGTTTGTGCTTTCACGTTGATTTGAAGACATGGTGCTTGATTGCTGGTGTTGTCATAGAGTGAAAATTCAAATAAAAACTATTAAAATATGTCAACAAATTAAGAAACTTTCAAGAGCTGCATAACTGAATATATTTTAAGCATTTAAAAAAACCCAAAAGTTCAATTAAATTCAGAAGAAAGTCTACAGCTGTTTTACCTTTTGTATTATGGCGATAATTTCAAATATATAAACTAGAATTTTAAAACATAAGCTACTTAATTATTTTGAGTAAACAATCATAATTTTAATTTGCATTTTGATATTTTACTAAAGTGTTCTTCCAGATACATTTCATTGGGTAGATCCCCTTGCTAGAGTTACAAGATCATATTTTTACATATATGACTACATGCAGTTTCTATAATACATTTTTCTACAACAGATTTTTCTTGTTACCATGAGGATTAAAAACAATTTTAATGAAAATATTTTAATTCAACAATACCTCCTTATCAATTTAGTCTATTCAGTGTATCAATACATTAAGATAATACAAAATCTTTAATAGATTACATAAATTATAATAATAATCTTAACAATAAAAATTTAAATAATCGCCTTACTGATCTTCAGTAGTTACTACTGACTGCCCACTTGAACCACAATCACTACTCGGACCTGATATTCTTGCCCAAGCAACATACCATCGATTAGCTGCGAGTTGAATAGGTTCATCAAATAACATAGGATATTTATGTCTACAAAACAGAACACAAATATTATAGTTATACTATATATTACAAAGGATAATTACACAGCATTGCCATCCTATTCCAAACACAATCTTATTTGTTAAATATATTTTTAAGTAATAAAAGAAACCTAGATAACTAAATTTAAACACTGACAGTTTGAGAAAAAAATGGCATCACTAGGAGTTAGAAGTAGTGAAACTAGAGTAGCTTGTAGTGTAGTGTGCTACACTTTGAACGACGTAATGTAGAGTCACGGCCAAAATCGATTCCCCTTACACGGCCTTAAAAAACAGTCGAAATCCTTTTGTTTTTGGGGAATCATACTTTCACTCCGGAGAAGTGTAGGGGGCGCTTTTACCCACTGTGCCTAATGTAGAATTTCCTCTTCTTTGCCTTGCACTCCTGTGTTTTCTTAAGCATAACTTAAATGAAATTGCGATTTTTGATTTATTTTTTAGTAGAAAATTGTTCCTTGCTGTGTTCCATACTGCACTTCCTATTCACTAAAAAAAATTCCAGGAATTTCTTTTCATGAATTTCCTTCAAATTTGGGCTTAAGAAATAAGCCCTTTGTGTGAATGTGACTTAAACGAGCATAAAATAAATGTATGCTCATTAATAAGAGTAAAATTTTTGCCCATTATTTAAAAAGACATGGCAAGGAACCTTATACAAATGAGGCCAGTTCATATTCTTATCAGAATTCTTTATCAAGAAAATTTTTAAAATTTACTTAAATTTAATTTTATAATATTTACTGTATGTTTTATTGTAAAAATTCTCAGTGTTTAAAATATAATCAAGAAATTGAACATGCATATATCTACAGATACATTTATTTATATGAGTGTGGTACATAGACTTATGAATTAATATTTTTAAATTCTGAAAAAAATATTCTGTAGTTTCTAACCAGTGTTCTAAACTTTCTGCAAAACCGATTCTAGGATGAATGGAGTACATAATATTGAAAGGGAAGACAAAAGGTCTAAACGTAACTAAAGGTCTAAGGTAACTGTCTAAAATAATGAAACCTTTAAAAATTATTATTATTACTTATTTATTTTGTTTCCCTGTATTTCATGATCAGCACCCACAATGTTTAAATTTACTGAAAATCTTTTGCAATGTACAGATATAAATATTTTCTAAATAATTAAGAATTGTGTAAATTTCCATGTTTTGAAAAAAAAAAAAAAAAATCGATTTGATATCGAATAATACTGATATTAGCGAAAAGACTTACCTATTTTGTTGATATTATGAAACATGTAAATATGTTTTTATTTTCATCGTATACTTTTATACCATGATTGTCCAGAATTAGAATATTTAATGTTATATGTAATCTTGTTAATTTTTACTTTCTTCTATCTTTACAAGAAGAAAGTATTGGATTCGTGAAAAATTTCGACTTCCGGTTTTCAACGGATTTATACATTTTAGAATGCCCAGAACACGATTTGATGGTTTTTAGAAAATGTCTGTCTGTGAGTCTGTCTGTCACTCTGTCACTCTGTCTGTGAGTCTGTATGTGACAAAAATTTTGTGGGCGCTCTATCTCAAGAAATAATGCACGGAATTTCACAAAACTTCATATTTAGTTAGACCTTGATATAAACTGGACCTGATTAGTTTTTGGTGAAATTCGCCCAACAGGTGGCGATGCTATGTGGCATTTTTCACGATTTCTGCAATAGCTATATCTCAAGAACTACTGCACGGATTTTGATAAAACTTCAGATTCAGTTAGTCCAAGATATAGTTTGGTGCTGATTACTTTTTTGTGAAAATCGCCCAAAAGGTGGCGCTGGTATGCTGCATTGTTCATGATTATCGCAATAGCTCTAACTCAAGAAAAAATGCACGAATTTTCATCAAACTTCAGATTCAGTTAGTCCCTGATATAAATTAGTGCTGTTTAATTTTTGGTGTAAATCTCCCAATAGGTGGCGCTGCTGTGCTGCATTTTTCACGATTTCCACAAGAGCTGTATCTCAAGAACTATTGCACGGATTTTCATCAAACTTCAGATTTAGTTAGTCCTTGACATGAATTGACGTATAAATTAGTGCTGTTTAATTTTTGGTGTAAATCGCTCCACAGGTGGCGCTGCTATGCTGTATTTTTTGCGATTTCCGCAATATCTTTTTCTCAAGAACTAATGCTTGGATTTTCAACAAACTTCAGATTCAGGTATACCTTAGTATAGTTTAGTGCTGTTTACTTTTAGTGTAAATCGCTCAACAGGTGGCGCTGCTATGCTACATTTTTTCAGAATTTCCGCTATAGCTCTATCTCAAGAACTAATGCACGAATTTTCATCCAACTTCAAATTTAGATATACTTTGATATGAAGTGGTGCTAAATCGTTGTTATTTCTTGTACTATTTAAAGGATTTAATTGACGTGATTTATATAGAAGAAAGTTTTGTGATGACCACAACATACTAGTTCTATATGCTTGTATATTTAAGATCAGCACATATAATGGTTAAATTTATAGAAAATTGTTTGCAATGTACAGATATATATATCTTTTCTAAATAAATAACCATGTAAATATTCATGTTTTGGAAAAAAAAATAAATAAATAAATCGATATGATTTGATTGTCGGATATTGGTGAAAAGACTTGCTTATTTTATTGATATTATGAAACACGTGAATATATTTTTATTTTCATTGTATACTTTTTTATACCATGACTCTATGATTGTCCAGAATTAGGATATTTAATTTTATATCTAGATTTTTAGATAAAGTTAAAAAATGCTAAAAAAAGTGATAGAAAATCTTTATTAAGATTGACGATTGTTTCGTTGCACAAACGGCAACATTTTCAAAATCATTCAACGATAGAAAATATTTTCACATAATTTAAAAACAATAAACATAGTAAACAATGTCACGCGACATGATGCATAATGAAAAACATTGTAAACATAAAATTAATTTAAAAGATTAGATCAGCTATTGGTGAGCGTGGATTAATTTTCAAAACAATAACATGGTAAACAATGTCATGAGACAACATGCATAATGAAAAGCATTGCAAAATATAAAATAAAAATAAAATTATCTTGGCTATTTGCGATCGTGGATTAATTTCTACTATTGTTACTAAAATTACATAGCATCTCTTTCCAAATTTTAGGTAATTCTATGGACACTGAATCATTGCAAATATTCTTGTTGCGTAAAAATATCTCTATTGATTCTCGGATTATGGATGGTAAATAATATCTTGATGTATAAATTAACTTGCTATTTTTAAAATCGATCTGTAAAGGTTCTTCGCTGTATAATCTGGCCAAAGCTGTGGTTCTTCTGTTGTATTTGACGTCTGCTATATGTTCTTTGATTCTAGATTTATGTTTTCTAGTTGTCATACCTATATAAAACTGCTTGGTTCCATCTTCTTTGGTGAAAGGTATTTCGTATACTCCAGATAACTGGTTTGACTCAATTAAATCTATTTTCTTGCATACTATATTTCTTAATTTCATAGAAGGTTTTGCGACTAGGGAGATATTGTATTTATTGAGTTTATATTTCAGACGTTCGAAGAAACCAGGAAAATATTGTAAAGTGGATAACATGGAATTTTGTGGATTGAAATTTCTTTTCTTGTTATTCTTTAAGCTCTTAATTAATTTTTCTATGGTACTTTCTTTGTATCCATTGTTTCTTGCAATATCATATATTTTATTTATTTCGTTATTTAACTGCACAGGGGTACAAACTGTGAAAGCTCTATGAATAGAATGTCTAAGTGCAGAAACTTTTTAACTTTATCTGTTTATAAGTGATTATTATACATGTGTTTATCTAGATTTTTAATTTTTCTATATGCTTGTATATTTAAAATTAGCTCATATAATGGTTGAATTCATTGAAAATCATTTGAAAAATGTACATATATCTATATTTTTAAATAATTAAAAATGGTGTAAGTTTCCATGTTTTGAAAAAAAAAAAAATTTATATGATTTCATTGCCAGATATTGGCAAAAAGGTTTGTTTATTTTGTTTATATTATGAAACATATAAATATATTTTTATTTTTATCGTACACTTTAAATATCATGATTGTCCATAGTTAAAATATTTAATTTTACATGTAAGTTTGTTATTTTTCTATATGCTTGCTTGTGTATTTTAGATCACATATAATGGCCAAATTTATTGAAAATTGTTTGCAATGTACATATATCTATATTGTTTAAATAATTAAGAATCGTGCAAAAATAATCCATGTACTGAGATAATTATTTCGATATGAGTTGATTGCCGGATATTGAGGAACCTGTTTATTCTCTTAATATTGTGTAGATATTTTTTTATACTATGACTGACCAGAATTCGAATATTTAATTTTATATATTCCCTTGGTTTTTATTTTTTTCTAAACATAATGGAAATCTATAATTATTATTATTTTTCTATTTCCCAGTACACTTCATCTTCAGTACCTCCAATGTTTAAAATTATTGAAAGTATAGTTCACAATCAACTTTACATACCTATATTTTCCATCCGAAATATGGTGCAAAAAATAATTAAATGTTCTACAAAGTTATCCTGATTTGAGCAGAGTTTGGTTTTTTGTTAAAGTTTTGGTTAATTTTTTTTAATATTTTGAATCTAGTAAATTATTGTAAAAAATTTTTACTGTGCATTTTATGGTTAGAATTCTCAATGCTTCAAATAGCCAAGAATTTAAATATAAATAAAAGCAAAAATTTACTTATAATTTTTGTTTTTGATGTTATAGTAAAGTGTTATTTAAAATATTTTTAATTACTTAAAGCATTGTATTTATATATCTCTAAGTCTTTCAGTTTTTCCTGTTTATAGTGTAAAGAACGCCGAGGTAAAATATACATATAATATATATCTTTTATAATGCATATAGAGTGAGTTTTTTCGTATTTTTATGTATAAAAGTAATATTTAATAAGCATTATTTACAGTGGGTATTTGAGCCATCTACCAGTGAAAGAAGAACATTAAGGGTCCTGTCCCTGCCGGCGAAGACACTCACGAGCTAATGCTAATCCTATGGGGAGAGATTTTTCTAATATCTCGTTTGCATTTCGACATTTTTAAATAATTTTTTTTGCATTGGATAGCCGAGGTCCGTGTCTACGGCGCACCTTGGTTACTTTTTCAATTTTGGTTGCAGATGTTTTTTAGAATGACACTTTCCTTTTCAGAACCGGTTTTGAAAATGAAAGTAACTTTATTAAAAATATCTGCGACCAAAATCGAAAAAGTACCAATGTAACCAATGTTTGCACCAATGCAAAAAAAAATATTTAAAAATGTCGAAATGCAAACGAGATATTAGAAAAATCCCTCCTCATAGGATTAGCATTAGCTCGTTAGTGTCTTCGCCGGCAGGGACAGGACCCTTAATGATTCTCAAACTAAGGAATGTTTGTGAAGGCAGTATAAGGAAGGGGAAGAACTCACCGAGTTAAGCTGTGGTACAGTATATTAAAAAATCCGTAGTTTGGAACAACAATCGATGCTACTTTTAAAATGACAGATTTAAAGAGATTTTTTAGCAACAGATGGCACTAGCAGTAAGATAAAAACCAATCACAGAGGATCGCATCATTTTTTATGTCCTTAACAAAAAAAAAAAATTCTTTTGTCTCTCTTCTCTAGTCTTTAATAAAAGGAAAAAAATCTCTTTTTTTCTTTTATTATTATTTATTTTTCTGTATTATTATTATTATTATTATTTATATTTACTTCTTTATTTAATTTAATTTTGTTTATTTCCTTTTCTTTTTTGTAAATGTTTTCTATTATTGTGGCAACACTTTCCAATTCTGCATGAAATCCTCTGTGATTGGTTTTTATCTTACCAATAGCACCATCTGTCTCACTCCTTGCAATCTCACCTCCTTTCCCTTTCTGTTAATTTGTGACCTTGTCCTCTTACATCATCATGTAAGAGGTGGCTCAGACACGTGTTTACAGTAGCTGATGATGCACTGTTAATTTTTAAACTCAAAACGTGTCCTGTGCATTGTGTTGATTTTTATGAAGTCTTATCATTTTAATTATCAATGTAATTCACATGATAATAATGTAGATATATGTGAAAAGTATTAAAATATTAAAACTTCATTTTAAATCTTAAATTTAAATTAATTTCCATTTAAATAGTTCCTAATTTTCAATATTTAATTCTGAAGATGCCCCTTTTGAGTTTACCCCTTTTGAGTTTTTCATAGCCTCACAAATATTTTTCAGAAATTAAATTGTACCCAACTTTAAGATTAGAAATGCAAATATTAGCACCATTTGCAGCAGTTTATGGTTAGTTGCACCAAGGCCTTGCTCAAGTCACAGGGACAGGAATTGTATGGATCTTGACTACACGTCCATCAAAACTTCTACAAACCTTATGACCATGTAAGTCTCAAAATTCATAGTTATGACTCCTGTGGCCTCCTCCAAACTCCTAACATGCTAGATGTATGTTGGAATTGCTAATAAAGATTGCTCAGTCAAACAAAAAGGTCCCGAGTGAAATTCCTTTATTGCTTCCTCCACAGGTCTTCAAGTTCAGGCATCCTGCGACTTACGACTTACGCGACATACGTAATTTTGCAATTACGTAATAAATCTCAAAAATCACATTCATGAACATACTAGCGCATATGATATGCAGTTGCATACATTTGATATTTATTTTATAAATAAAATATATAGTTATAAAGCACCTGTAACAAAACTTTATCTTTATTGTTAGTTATTCATAGTAGTTATCTAATTTATAATAAATACAGTTTGAGCTTATCAAGAATTCTTTGTGAGTGCTATTCATTGGTCTTGCCATCAGAAATTCATGGAGAATAGGTTAAATTAGCCTTCTGTAATTATTTCTTATTTTTATAGTCGTTTGATGTAGATTCAAAATTGCTATAAATCTATTCATCAATGTTAGCATTACACATTTTCTTATTTAAACTCAATAATTTATGCTCTGAAAATTCTGAATTATTTAAAATTAAGACTTTATTAGTAAATCATAATATTCAAAAATTTACTTTAATCAACCCTCCAATTATTCTTTTAAATCGTTTAGATTCTGTTTATAAACTTGATAATAATATTTATTTATATAAACCTTTAATTAATTATCATTTCAAAAAAGTAATTATGACAGAATGCCTAAAAAGAACTCTTAATAACGTCTTAATTCACTAAAAAGCATTTTAAATCATTTATGTTCTGTTAATAAGCTCAAAATTAATATTTATTTATAGAAATATACATTAAAATATGTACTTAAATATCATTTTAATAATGTAAAGATCTATTAAAATGTAAACATAACGGAATCTCTCTATTCTAAAAAAAAGTAACTACCGCTGTCACTGCCGCCGGTTTTGAATTTTTTGTGACCGGAGGTCTTTCTTCGTTAATATTAAGAAAAATAATGCATACAAAAATATGAAAATCGGTGGTTTTATACAGAAATGTTTGATAAACACGCTGATGTAGACAGTTTTCAAATCGAAGAATTATTTAAAGAGATATTTAATGCTAAAGTTGGACAAAATCGTTCCACTAAAAAAGTTTTATAGCAGCAAAAACTATACATGGCAGTGTAATCAATTTTTAGATCATTTTATGTGTTAGAATTTGCCGGAGTGCAGATTGCATTAATTTTTTTATTTTGACTCATTTTTAGAGGTTTTATTTCTATTTTAAATTCAAATTTTCAGCATTTCTAGAGATATTTTTTACATTATTTTAGAAAATGGTATTAATTTATACTGTTGCCAAATGTATAAACAGCGCAAACAATAATGTTTGCTTCAAATGAAAAATTTATTTACACGTGACTATTATAAACAGAAAAATCATTTGGAATCAGAATTAAATAATTATGTACAAAAAGCAGGAACTTATTAAAAATTACGTCATAAAAAGTGTACACGTGAATTTTAAAAGAGAAAGGATATTGTAAAATAATAAATTCATTAACATGCGTTAGAAGTCTTAAATACGAGAAATTACGTCATATTTACGTCACATTATAGTTATTACATAAAATGAACACAAAATAATATTGCAAAACAATTTAAATTTAGAAATTGCGCTAGACATTTATTTGATATTTTGAGAGGATGTTTTCAACTATTTCTGTTAGGAAAGTGCAAATAATATTTCATTTCTAATAAAAGTATTTTCACGTGAATATTTAAAAGAGAAAGAATAGCTTGGTAAAAATTACGTCAGATTAAAAACGATTAATTTAAAATGTCTCATTTAAAAGAACTTTCTTTTTGCTTTGTTAAAAAATACCAGGAGACAAAGACTCTGTTTACTTAATTCCTTTTATATTAGCTTATTTTGAAATGTTGTTACACGTGTCTACGTCATCAAGTTATTTTTATTTCGACGTTTTATTTGTATTTTTATTAATGTTGTACTAATTTATTTGTTCTTTCATTATTTAAAATAAAAATTATGTCAATTTGTATAATTTGGCGAGTGGTTTGGCAATTTATATAATTTGGCGAAATTGGTCGATGGGATAATCAAGTAGTACCGCAGCGAATTTGGCGTTAAAATTCCCCAATCAAAGAGAAATGAATAGAAATTCGTTTATAGGGAGATCGCCACTGTTTTTTAAATTATAATTCAATCTTTCGAAATCTTTTTAAAGCCGATCAAATTAGCGTGCATTTAGAGTCTGTGGTGTCTGGACGGGGGTTGGTGAGCGTAGCTCGTAGAGGGCCGAGCCCCCTAGTATCTTACGAAAAAATAACGTTCAATAGTGTATCTAATGTGGAAAAGTTCCGAAAATAAACTTTTAAAAAAAGTTATTTAATATTATTTATTTCAATTCCAAACTAAATTTATTTGCTTCTAAGATTTAATTCCAAGCAATTGCCAAAATTTTATCAATTTTTGATAGTAACTTAGCGAGATATCAGATTTACAATTTTCACGCGGTCACTTTTGAAAATCCCACGTCATCATTTTGATATAAGAAAAAATTGCCATGTTTTTCTTTCCTTCAGAGGTTGAAAACAACATCTTTACGTCACTTTATCCTCCATTTTGGAACTTGTACCAATTCAAGACATTCCATGAGTTCTGGAAAGCAGGGGTGTGTAGATATGGTTGTGATGGAAATCGTTACCGTTGGTTGCGTTCCAGATAATCTTTGGGCCTGATAGCTTCGTTTGTAAACACTGTCGTTTGTACGATTGTGTAAGATGAATAGACGCAGACGTGCATTTGTAAAACATGTACGGTGGTTTGCTGGATGCTCATTGGACAATTTGCTTTAGCATGTGTTTTCAATGGCTCCTTTACAATCTGGTTTTCTTCAATTGTCACTTTCAGCTATGTAAGCAACTAGAGAAGGTGTGTCAGATAGAAGCAGGACGTTTCGGTCCCGACACTTCGGTCCCGCCGTTTCGGTCCCAAGACATTTCGGTCCCGAGACAATTCGGTCCCAAGACATTTCGGTCCCGAGACATTTCGGTCCCAAGACATTTCGGTCCCGAGACAATTCGGTCCCGAGACATTTCGGTCCCAAGACATTTCGGTCCCGAGACAATTCGGTCCCAAGACATTTCGGTCCCGAGACATTTCGGTCCCGAGACAATTCGGTCCCGAGACAATTCGGTCCCGAGACAATTCGGTCCCGAGACATTTCGGTCCCGAGACAATTCGGTCCCAAGACATTTCGGTCCCGAGACAATTCAGTCCCAAGACATTTCGGTCCCGAGATATTTCGGTCCCTTCTCCAGCAAGCTGAAATTTTGTGCACTTGAAATAGGTGACAATTTTATAGGGGATATTGTAGGGTTTTTTAAATAAAGGCCTCAAAATTTTAGTAAACACACACAAATTTCGTATGGTAATCATTTTAAAAAACAAGGGGGGGGGGGGGGGATTGACGTTTTCTATATTTTAGTGTATCATAAGTATAAAAGTCTGATAAATTAAGACATTTATAACTCGATTTATAATTATCGCAAAACACTCATATTTTGTATGGTAAACGTAATCTTTATAAAAGGAGGGACATTATCAAATTTTTTAACTGAACTCCCTAAATTTTAGTATAACTCAAATATAAGGACTCGAAAACGCAAACACTTATAACATAGATCAAAATTGTCGCAGCCCACACAAATTTCCTATGATAATCATAATCGTTTTATAAGGCAGGGGGGGGGGGGCTCTGTTGACTTTTTATATATTTTAGTGTATCTTAAGTATAAGGTCCTGATAAATTAAAACATTTATAACTCTCTCTGTAATTATCGTAATCACACTCATATTTTGTACGGTAAACGTAATCTTTAAAAAAGGAGGTACATTATAAGATTTTTTAACTGAACCCTTGAAATTTTAGTATAACCGAATATAAGGGCCCAAAAACCGCAAACACTTATAACTCGCAATCAAATTGTAGCACCCCATGCAAATTTTATATGGTAGAAGTAATCGTTTTCAGGAGTGGAGGAAGGGAGAGTTCTGTGGATTCTTTATAGAAGCTCCTCATATTTTAGTCTATCATAAATATAAAGTCCAGACAATTTAAAAATATTTATAAGTCGAGCTTTAATTTTCATATGCAAATGCCCATGCCAAAATGCACATATTCAATTGTATATAATTTGCACACTATGTGATTAATAATGAAAAAATCTGCAAATATTTTTACAAATCTTTATTTTATCCTATTATTTAACGGCGTATCAATTTTAAATGTATTGCATTTTACATATTTTTTAAAAAGGGGGTTCTTAACATGGAATTGTGGTAAAGACACATTATTTTTTAAATTCTGCACCGGAACAGACTAGAACTTTCTATTTTATTTTAATAATTATTTTAATTTACTATTTTTTGAAAAACTATTTAAAAGTTTGCATTAATCTTTTTACATGTAACAATAATATTACCGCTATTTCTACCGGTGTCGAATGACAAGTTTAAAAATATTTTTAATTTTGAACCACTTCACCGTTTGCCCCGAGATAACTCGGGGATAAAAGCACTTTTTCCCCATACCTGTCGACGGTGAAGTGGTTTGCAACAATTACAAATCCTTTTTAATATAGTTAAGACTTTTATATGCTTATAACATTAAAAAACTACGAGCACAATAAACATAAATCAAAATTTTTAAATTTCTATTGTCATAAAATATTCTTTTCGTATTTAAAATTAATTCTGTATTTCAAATATTTCTTTGTTATTTATTTGACTTATATACTTAGAATTAAAGCAGCCTACATGTTTTAATATGACAAATAAAAAATAAAAATGAAAATACAAAAAAATAACATAAAATCTCAAAATAGTAATGTATAGTGAATCACTTTTACGTAAAATTTCATTTTAAATTAAGAAATTTTATAAATATATCACAATGAAGAAATTTGGAAATTTAGAAAACATGTTTGGCTTTTCTTGATATCTACATGTTATTCATTCAAAAGAATATTATACATGTATATATATATGTCAAGTGTAGATGTCCTGGCTTCCTCCATTTGATTATGCTAAATAAAGATCCAGATAGAAGAATTATTCTACTCGCGCTCTCTTTGTTCTAGTCAGCCGGCGTTTTTTTGTGGCCACACGGCATTTTTTATCTTTAATGGCTTAAAAAAACCGGGACGACATGCAGTGGCGTTGCCAGGATTTCGTTTCGGGGGGGATGGGAGAGGGTCCAGAATTTTCCCTTCATGTTATATATATAGTAAAACCTGTCAAGATGAAATTGTAAATATTGGTGAAAAATTCCGTTTTACAAAGATTTCCGTGTTATTTGGTGTATTTGTATAGTATTCTTTTCCGTAGCACTATGGAACATTTATGTTTAAGACAGAACTCCGTTATAGGCAGGTTCCATTTTTAAAAGTTCTGTGTATTTATATAAATATACTTATTTATATCATATGAATAGAATAAAACTTGTCAAAATAGTAATTGTCTATAACAGAATCCTGTCTTTAACGTAAGCGTTACATGGTCTTAATATGAATTGCGATACAATTAAATTTGCTGAAAACCTGTCTGAAAAGGGGATTTTCACCCTTCTTTAGTGAAGCATAGTGAAACCTGTGAAAGCGGAATCTTTCTATAACGGAATCCTGTCTCAAACGGAAGAGTTTCAGAATCCCTGCGAAACGAACAATATATCTTATTGAGGTAGTGTATCTTAGAAGTATAATTAATTACACTTCTTTACATGGAAGCCTGTCTAAAATGGAGCTTTTTACCAGTCCTTGGAATCTTGTCTTGACTGTGTATATATGATAGAAATATTCCGAGTAACTTTAAGAATTTAGGTATATCCTTATTTAATTTCTTAATTAAAAAAAAAAAGCATGGATAAAAAATATAAGGCCAATCTCTATAACTGTAACTAATAATACATTCAAGTTACATTAATATTTACCAGTGAAAAAGATTCACTTATGATGTAAAAAGCTGAGCGCATACTGAAGAGTTAAATTTAATTAACCCATTCGCTGTCATTCACGAGTATACTCGTGGCTTTAATTTATTGATTACTTTGTCACCACTATTTTAGAATTTAAAAAAATGCCTCATTTATTGGCAGAAATTTCGCTGTATTAGTAAAGCGAAATTTATCTTTCTGAATTTGTGCTGGCAAACGACCTTCAACAAAAAATTTGAAAATTCTTAGTTTTGGCAGCGAATGGGTTAAATCAAGTTTCATATTACATAACATTTGCCTACAATAAAGTTAGGGCCAAGTGGTTAAGTGTAAAACAGCAATTTTCATGTTTAATTTCTTGCCATTGAATTAAGAATTTGTGCTGTAATAGATATTGGATAACGATTTCAAATAAGTGTCAATCGCATGAGCCGTTCATGCGATCTGCCGCGCTCCCCATGGAAATTTTTGAGGTAACCCAGATAGCATGAACATTAGCAGAAAGTTTGATTTTTTCTGATATTATCTTGCCGTGACAAATTTGAATTGAGAAATTCGCAGCAAATCTCCCGCAAGGTATACCATCACCCACTTGCATGAGTAGTTTGTTGTGAAACTGATGGCAAGACTGTCTTTAATTCACGAAAGTGACGAAAGCAAAAAATCCCTCTGTTGAGAGACTCAACAACAATGAGAATCAGCATATACGCAGAAATTTTATTCGGTAGGCACCGTTTTTTCTAAACGCTATACTTATTAAATACCAAAAAATGCTCGAAATGAAAAGTACAAATATTACCTAAACTTGTTTATGGTGATAAAACCTACGCATGCGCCTTCTGACGGCGCTTTCGCATCAATAGACCTGATCAGGTCTATTGACCCCTTCGAAGGGGTTAAACTTATAGTGTGATATGGAAAGATTACTACTTTGCAGTAAGTTTGCAGTATTTTTGATTACTTGTTTGCCGTTAGTTTGCAATAAATTTGATACAGCATGAATTTAACTTGCACGACAAGTTGAAAACACTCATAGTTATATTGTTAAGTAAAAAAAAAAATTCAAAAATTAAATTGTTTTTATTAAACGTATTTATCAATTCAAAATTATTTTAATTATTAATTGTTTAGATAACTAATTTATCAATTGCTTGTTTAAAAACTATTACATGAACTATATAATAGTTTTCATAGGGTAAATGCAAATATATATTTTTTTAATTTTCGGTTATTATAATGTTATTAACTTCATTAGGATGTATAAAAGTGATAAGGGTTCTGAAGATAAACATGTTGTTTATTCATTTATTAGTTAGCTTATAATATTATTTTTGCTCTTTAATTATAATTAATTAATAATTTCTTATTTTTTTGCGAATTGTAAATTATAACTGTACTTAAAAAATTAAAATCTGCATAATATCACCTAACACTGTTAAAAGGTATTTTTACGTATTTGTACAATGTTGCATTATTATTATTATTATTATTATTATTATTATGTTTAATTAATTAATTAATTATTACTTAGACTTTTGACTGTTTTTTGACTGTTTTTTCAAAAAATTCCTATATTATTTTTTATTTAATGTATCCTTAATTTATTAAATTAATAACATTATTAATATACATTACATTTTTTTACTTTAAAATAAACTCAATGCACAATACATTTTATATTCAATTTATCATATAGTATTTATAAACTGAAATTTTTCTTTTACATGTTTATTTATTTTATATTTAAAGTCACCGAAATTTAAAACTATTAATATAATTAATAATAAAACTAAAATAAAAAATTATTAATTTTTTTCTGGGAAAGTGGGAGGAAAAGGGTAATATTAAAAATCAATAAATAAACGACAAATACAAACAAGTTGGAAATTGCTCGTCAAACGTGGCGAATGAGGTGCGTTCGTGCTATAACTAGTTTTATAATTATTTTTTGCACCCCATATTGTACTGAATATATATATTTTTTTGCACTTCATGAGTGCATTGCCTGTGACATCATTAAAATGCACTTGCAATAATTTTTTCCCATTCCCCGTAATGTAACGCAAAACTTTTGACTGTCTCTGTAATTAAACTATACACCGATTTTCATAAAATTTCAAATGGCTCGACATAATTTTGTAACAATTATATATTTAAAATTTCAGACCACTCGGAAGGCTGTAACATCATTAAAATGCACTTGCAATAATTTTTCCCATTGGCCGCAATGTAAAGAAAAACTTTTGACAGTCCCTGTAATTAAACTATGCATCCAATATCCATAAAATTTGAAATGGCTCGACAAAATTATGCAACAATCATATATTTAAAATTTCAGACCATTCGGTTAGGTTGTTTTGGCTCTGTTATATGCGGACAGACAGACGGACGGACTGAACGACGACTATAGGTGCTACGTATTTATATAATTACGAACGCACCTAAAAACCTTAGTTTTGTCAGTTAAAAATTGAAAATAAAATTAATTAAAATAATACTTATACTATTACATAAAATAAAAAATAATCATCTTATTACAAAGAAATAGGCCCAGTTTCAATAAAATTAGTTCACAAAAATCGTCTGCAATGGGTAAGAAGACTGTTAAAAATGCAACCAATAATTATTAAAAAAAAAAAAAAAAAAAAAAAAATGAAGCGGTGGGTGGAGTTTTCTGACAACAAAATATTTTTCCTGGCACACCTAATTACCAAATCACTATTGTTTTCCCAATGTTTATAATGGTAAAGTAACTTATGAAAACAAAATTATAACTTTGTATTATAAAAGTAATAATAAAAATTAAATATTTTTGCTGCAATAAATATATCTCTTTTCTGAATTATTAAAGGAGAGGATGTAGAAGAATGATTTGAGAAAATATTTACCTACAATAGCTTATAAGTGTCCAATTGAATTATTGAAGACATTTATTATTAATCTAATTGTAAGAAGGAGAAAAAATAAGAACAGTTTTTTAAATTATTTAATTAATGATGATAATTTAAAGGTTCTAAAAAACGTATGAAAACAACCAAAAAATCCTCTATGGCAGTTTATAGTATATATAAAATACCTAATATTAATAACAAATAATAAAGCTTAAAAAATCCATTTTGTTAAATAATAATAATAATAAAAAGACTATGTCCCCTGTAAAATTATATCGCATTGTTCAATCAAACAAATTTTCAGCTCGCTGTGATTTCATTATCACGAGTTATAAAAGTTTAAATTTATCGGACTGTTATATTCAGCTTTTTTTTAATTTGGGGGGTGGGGGGTGTTAAAAAATTTAAAAAGGTCCCAAATAATGTTTAAATTACAGCGTTTGGCGGCCCACGACAATTGGAATATGAGTTACAAGGTGGTGGGCACCGAGATGACAAGGGACCGAAATGGCTAAGGACCGAAATGGCCAGGGACCGAAATGGCTGGGGACCGAAATGTCTCGGGACCGAAATGGCCAAGGACCGAAATGTCTCCGGACCGAAATGGCCAGGGACCGAAATGTCTCGGGACCGAAATGGCCAGGGACCGAAATGTCTCAGGACCGAAATGGCTAGGGACCGAAATGTCGCGGGACCGAAATGGTCAGGGACCGAAATGTCTCGGGACCGAAATGGCGGGACCGAAATGGCGGGACCGAAGTGTCGGGACCGAAATGTCGTGTACCCTGTCAGATACCTTGGACTCTGGCCCGTGTCAGAAGTAGAAACGGGTAATTTCCTGGTTTGTGGAGCGTCACGATGTCAGTAGTTTAACGTCTTCTAACTTCAACAGAAAACCAACGAATATCTACATTTTTCTTCATTAATTAATTTCATATAATTACTTCATGGAAAGCGTTCTTTTTTGAACAAGGATAATTTTTGCAGCTACATGCAATCACGATTTATCTACTTTTTGATAGCCGAAGCAAAATTTAATTTTTAACAACTGAATCATCTTTTAATACGCCATAATAACTGAAAATTTTGGTTATAGAATAGTCAAAGCAGTTAATTTTGGCATGAATTTCACTTCTAGATTGCTTTCTTAGAACTTAATCTGCAAATACAGTGATTTTTATGAACCTCCTTTCAGCGTAATCAACACCAGATCTGTAATTTGGAAAATCTTGGTGTGAATTTCGTCTTTTGTTTTCTTTCTTCAAACTTCATCTGCAAATATAATGTTTTATGTGGATTCCCTTTCAGCATTAGATCCGTAATTTGGAAACTTTTCAACAATTCTATTCATTAATTTCATGACTGTCAAGTATTATAATAACTACATTCCAGCCTTTACAACTTTTAACATTGTCTGAATTAAGCTACAAACTACCTAAATCAAGTAATGAACTGTGTAAAGACCATTTCCTTTAATAATTTTCTCTTTATCAACAATCTTTCTTTTCAGGATAAATAAATAAAGACTGTGAATATCCAAAATAATTTAAGATGATGTTCTCAATATATAGTCACACATAGATTAAATAATATGAGTTAATTCCCTGTACTATGGCCATCCCATATATAATAATTATTCCAATTTCTTACAAAATTTTACCTAAGCAACTTACAAATTTCACTTATGTATAATTCAAGTTACATAAAACTTTATGGAACGAATTACTTACGTAAGTTGGGGAATACCTATTTTTTAATGCTGTAATTTACTACATGGAGATGTACAATATATACAAAATACCTTTGAATAAAAATTTATCTAACAAGTTATAACGATGTTAACCAAAATTCTAAATGAAAATGGCATGCAAAAATATAATACATTAATCATTATAAAAAATATTATAGTAAAGCTAATCGGCATACAGAACCTACAAAGAAAACTCAAAATATTGAAAAACCTAAATAGTTTAATATTATAATATCGTAAATTGTATAAAATAGTTGAATAGAACAAAAGTGGAAAATTTAGTTTAAAAAAATGAAGGAGCAATATAAGCCTCAGTAACAATTTACAAAAGGAATGCAAAGAAAAATGAATATCAAGAATATGAATAATACTTATATTGCGGAACTTTTCATCAGGGGCAATATCACACAAATATAAGCAATACACAATTGATTTCTAATTGAGAAAAGCATGCATTGCACTTAAGAGCTATTTCTCAAATTGCCCAATCAACTGTGCAGCCAGATTTACAAGTAAATTAAAACCGAGAAAAATAACAAAAGCAAAACAAAACCATTAAATTCCATGAAATATAATGAAAAAATTAATACAATTGTGTGTATATATATATATATATATATATATATATATATAACATCTATAATATAATATCTTAAATTTTTTTAAAAATATGAACATTATTAATATGTTACTAAAAATATCTATCTGTCTATCTAGCCACAAATAGCCTTACAAATATAAAATTACCAGAATAAGTGATTTGCATTTTCTTCAAGATAAGAAAATTTAAGATTGGTGTTAAAAGTAAAAAGAGTCATTGATTGCCGCAGTAACTCAATGTCTCGCATGAGTAAATTAATTTTTGTAAAAGTGCAGTGGGAAAATGGGACAGATGGCTCACATCCTTTACTACCATGACAAAGAAGGAATTAAGTAATCAGGATGAGTGTCCTTAAGAAGCTAATGGATTTTACAGCCAGTATAAGTGTTGTTTTTTACTGCATTAGCAACATCAGAATGTGATACATGAACACTGTGTACCTCATCAGCTTTTTTATAATAAGAGTCGTTTTAAGATATGGAATGGATTACTTAATCTCTTTCTGTGCCTATGCATTAATAAATAACTAGCTGTCTACTCATTATTTTTAATCTCTTTTGTCTTCCCAGTTCCTTATTCTATTTATATCAGAAATTTAAATAGAAAATTTTGTTAATCCAAAGACATAACAGTCCCAATTAATTTGAATCAGTGAGGTTCTACTGTAATACCAAAAATTTTATATGAAAATAAATTATTCAGTAAAATGAAGATTTTACTGAATTGCAACATTACACAAAGATAGTAACATTTCTGCCCATTGCATTTGGTAATGCATATGCAATGAGGGGATCCTGAACAATGAAAAGAATAAAACTTAGTACAAGGAACAAATAAATGAGTTACAGTTCAAAACACCGATGATGATTTTATTTAGGGACATGGAAAAATCTCGAGGAATCAGAAGCAAGCAAAATTTTTATAAAGAACAAAATCTGTCAAGCAAAACTTCTAAATAAAAAATATATATCAGTTTTTGAAAAGAAATGTTAAAGTACAGATATTAATTAGTGATTCACATTATTTTTTTACTCAATCAGAATTTTCTCGATGTGTATTTTTTCACATATTTGCTTTTCAACTGTAAACACTGCATGGATACTGGCTCTTAAATAGGTTCAAGATAGATTTCAATAATTATTACTAATGAAAGTAGACTCATTTCAATAAAAAATGACTACTTATAGTAAAAATTTCTAAATATCATTATAGTATAAAATAACTGAATTTGGGATCAGAATGACACATACAATATTTAATTTTTGATGAAAAATAAGTCCAACTGCTTGTTGCAATTTAACAATTTAATACTAACCTAGCACCACATTCATAAGGGATTTCATCTGTTTCTATTAAAACATCTCCATCTATTTCTTGATCTCCACCCTCTGGTCCAATATCAAACACCTTTATAAAAAATAATAAAAATAGAATAAAAATAAATATTAAACATATTTTTAAAGGTAAAATTAATAATGAATAGATATTGGATATATCCACCAGTAACAAGCTTAAAAGCTAACTATTTCAAAAAATTTCTTTCTGAAATGCTACTGAATTCCATATTTCTTCCATTATATAACACACAATAAAATATTAATAGTAATGCAGAAATTATTATTGACTTTATTATAATATTTTATATATTCTATTATTGTATTTTCTATTATTATAAACTTTTAATTATTTTATATATATATATATAAACATATAGTGTCCCAAAAAGTTTGAAATGCATTTAAATTTATTATCAGTTGGAGATAAGTAAGCAATGTAAACTGCAAAAGTTTTCAAAACTAGGGGGCTCCGCCCCCTACGAGCTACGCTCGCCAACCCCCATTCAGACGCCGCAGACTCTAAAAGCATGCTAATTTGATCGGCTTTAAAAAGATTTCGGAAGATTGAAGATTAAAAACAGTGGTGATCTCCCTATAAACCAGTTTCTATTCATTTCTCTTTGATTGGGGAATTTTAAGGCCAAATCAGCTGCTGTTAAAAGGTACAATGGCTGTTTTCATCTTTGATTAAATAAAATCAGTTAAACATTTCTAAATAAGCTAATATAAAATGAATTAAGTAAACAGAGTCTTTGTCTCCCGGCATTTTTTAACAAAGCGAAAAGAAAGTTCTTTTAAATAATACATTTTAAATGTATCGTTTTTAATCTGACGAAATTTTCACCAAACTTATATTCACATGAAAATACTTTTGTTAGAAATGAAATATTATTTGCTTTGTCTTAGAATTCACAAAAATAGTTGAAAAGATCATCTCAAAATATCAAATAAATGTCTCGTGCAATTTTTTAATTTAAACTCTTTTGCAATATTATTTTATGTTCATTTTAAATATGATGCAATTTCTCCTATCTAAGACTTCTAACACATGTTAATGAATTTATTATTTTACAATATCCTTTCTCTTTTAAAATTCACATGTAAATATAGTTTTTATGACGTAATTTTCAATGTTCCTACTTTTTATACGTAGTTATTTAATTCTAATTTGAAGGGTTTTTTTCTGTTTATAATAGTCACGTGTAAATAAATTTTTAATTTGAATCAAACATTGTTGTTTGCGTTGTTTATACAGTTGACAACAGTTTAAATTAATACCATTTTCTAAAATATGTAAAAAATATCTTTTGAAATGCTGAAAATTGAATTTAAAATAGAAATGAAACCTCAAAAAATGAGTTAAATTAAAAAAATAAATGCAATCTGCACACCAGGAACTTCCAACGTATAAAATGATCTGAAAATGATTGAATTCCCATGCATAGTTTTTACTCCTATAAAACTTTTTTAATGGAATGATATTCTCCAACTTTAGTATTAAATATCGCTTAAAATAATTTTTCGATTTGAAAACTGTCTGCATGAGCGTGTTTATCAGACATTTCTCTATATTACTACCGATTTTCATATTTTTGTATGCAATATTTTTCTTAATATTAACGAAGAAAGACCTCCGGCACCCTAAAAACATGCACCCTAAAAGCATGTCCGCAACCACCTCTCTAGGGTTCACGGGTGAATAATTTCATCGTTTTTTAAAATGATTATAAGGTTAAATACACATGACCTGTAATCTACAGAAAGTCTCAAATCTGCAAAATGCTTGGAACCAAACTGTTTAGATTAGCGTTCTTGTAATGTACAAGATAACCAAGAAAGTTGGTGTGTTTTTTTGAGAACAGTTACTACTGTCATGTAGGTGTGGTCAAACCGATTCTGATGACATTATATATATATACATTCCCTTCAAATGTGTATTCAGTAGCGAATTGTTTCAGCACATCGCATGTCTCAATATCCGTTTTATAGGAAGTGTAATCTTTGAAAGAAGATGTCATTGACAAAGGAAATTTTTAGGCCTATCTTGCTCTAGGAGTTCAAATTAGGAAAAAAGCTGGAGGCTCCTAAAAGAATATGCTCCGTGTCTGAAGGGAGTTCGGTGAGTGAACAGACTGCTCAAAAGTGGTTCAGTCGATTTTTGAACAAGAGCCTTGAAGACAAGCCCAATGTTGGTCAACCATCCACCCTAGACAAAGTCCAGCTGGAAGAGGAAATCAAGCAGAATCCTCATCAAACTTACCAGGAGCTTGCACACAGGTTTGGAACAGGATTAGAAATTAGGAACTATAAGTAAGGCATCAAATGACGCCTGCATTTTTTTTTTCTAGGTGCCAAACTGCTTTTCATGGTTCCAATTTCAAGTTATATCATATTTTCTCATTTCTTTTTACAATCATGTTAATAATAATATTGTTTCTATTTTTATGTGTTAAAGGCAAGAGGGTATAGGTGAAAATTGGCAGTCGCCACTCGCCATGTGGCGATTAAAGTTGCAGATTACAATGATATAGCTGTATTTTCAATATTTTGGCTTTTCGCCATTGCCCTTCAGTTGTATTCTGCAAAATATATTCATCAGCTTTGATTCCACATGCATTTCAAATAATTTATTCCCTTTTTTTTTTTCACCGGATGCAAGCGTGTTTTAAGAACATTGCAGTATTTTCAATATTTCGACTCCTGCCACATGCTCACCAGTTAGATCATTTTTCTTCAAGAGATATTGTTTAATCCTGCGAAATACACTCAACAGCTTAGATTTCAGCTGCATGTAATGTGTGTAGTATGTTAATAACACATTTACTTATTAAATAAAATCCAAATAACATTTTATTGGGTTTTATTTGATTATTTTTTTATTGTATACACCTAACTGTTGGAATTTTGATTTAGTTATTTTTTATATAAAGAAAGTAATAGTAATTTGATTGATAATAGTGTTTATGAACATATACAAATAATCTAAAAATATATTCTAAAAAAATCAATATGATAACAGATATTGTGGTTTTAAAGTAATTTTCTTGAATTTTGACTGCTTCCCTATTCTTATCATGAATAGTTGGCTGGTATAAAACTGACTTATAGAAAAATATGTATGTATACAACAATTATAGTTTATGTAGATGTCAAGAAAGTTTGATACATTATAGTGGCCACTAACTTTAAAAAGTGGCCACTCATGAAACTGAGTCTACTGGCCACTGGCTACTAACTCAATTTCCCAGTTTTCACCTATACAAGAGGGGGGGGGGGGGAGGCTGTACATATTAAACACTTTATCACTGTTTTATCATTAAAACAAAATAAAAACTGGCTTTCTATAAAAGTGTAAAACCTGATTAAATTAAAATATTTGGATTCCAGAACAATGTTCAACTTATTCTTTTTATAAATCTAATATGCATACAAAACAGATTCATTATGCCCATAGGATGAAAATTTTAACTTCAGTTTTAAACCATGCTTTCGAACAAGGTGTGCGAGAATTTTAGGGATGCAATCTCTAAGGTCAGTTTTATAAAACATTGGTTAAAGTGAAGTCAACCTAGAGGTGATTGATAGATGCAATGGAGTCTAAGACACATGCCACTGTCAGATCTTTTATCGAAAACAGGTGCTCTTGAATTGTGATCAGAATGGAGCATTGCGAAAACTTTTATGCTAAAGTACGAATGAGAGCATTTGTTAGTGAAAGAAAGCTAGGCGTCAAATTTGACAACTAGGCATGATTTTATGGGCATGAAATGCAATAATTTAGTTTCATTTGACGGCTAACGACCGCTAATTTCTAACCCTGGTTTGGAGCATTGATAAAACCATCCGATCGCACCTGCAAAACCTTAGTATGATACGGAAACTTAGCAAGTGGGTTCCTCATATTCTGTCCAAGGGAAACAAACTCCAATGGTTGAACATCTGCTGTCACGCTACAACAAAGCCTCATTCCTGGACTAAATATTGACTTGCAATGAAAAATGGTTCATGTATGATAACCGGAAGAGAAAACATCATTGGTCGACTTCTGGTTCCATCTCATTGGTTGCCAAACTGGACATTCATCAGAAAAAGATGATGTGTGTGTTTGATGGGCGAGCAAAGCGGAAAAACAATCACAACTGATATCTACTCGTCACAGCTGCAAAGGTTTTCAGCTGCTTTGCTCCAAAAGCAACAAGTGCTGGTACACAGGAGTTGTCCTCCTTCACTATAATGCCAGACTTCATATGGTGAAAGCGACTAGGGACGTGATCAAAACTAGGGGGTAGGAAGTTTTGCCTCATCCACCTTACTCCTTGGATGTTGCCCCATCAGACTATTACCTGTTTCTGACCATAGATAACCCACCTGCGGGAATAGCAGTTCTGAAACCGAGATGATGTCACAAAGGCTGTAACACAATTTTTGGACTCTAAAAAAAGATTTTTTCAAAAAGGGCATTTATAAGCTTGTGTCTCATTGGGAACATGTAGTTGAAACCAATGGTGATTATTTCGAAGAATAAAATAAGTGTTTAAGACTTTTGGGGGTCTTTTTTTTTAATGTCTGACTGCACAAGCTTTCTTGGTTACCTGGTACTTAAAATGCACAACATTGAAATTTATATAAATTACACAAAGTATGTTTAAAATTTTGCTTATTAAAGGCAATAGAATAGCTATAAACAATGAAAAACCAAAGCTATGTGTCATAAAGACAAACAAGAGTTGCTTATCTCACAAATGGAAAGACTGCACATGTGGAAAAAGCCTACTATCCGGAAATAAAATTTCTTGATTTTTGAAACAGAAAAAGAAGCACTCAATAGAATGATTTACTTAAGAAATTAAAAAGAATATAATAGAAGAAATAAAATGCATAAATTTGAACGCTATGTGTAAAAAGTTATATTATGTTGTAATAATTTTAAGACAAAACAAGAAAGAAAAAATCAGGCATAGATTATGAAACATTTTCCAACACAATCAGAATAATGTAACAAAACTTCATCATTTAATAATAGTACGAGATCCGGTATAAGAAATATATACCCTCATTTGTTATTTAATGATAACAAAGAATATATGTTAGATAATGTATAGATTGATACATTGCAAATAGGTTGCCTAGCTACCGTATTTTCGGGCGTATGAGCCGCGGCGCATACGAGTTTGAAAGTATAAAATATTCTAAGTGCGGCTCTTACGCCAGGGCGGCGGATACGATGATTTTTTTTTTCTTTTACAACAATGTCTTATGGTTTTTTTTTTTTTTTTTTTTTTTTGTCAAACCAATATTTTACGACGCCATTTCCCCCCCCCCCCCCCCCTTTGATCAATAGTTTCATGCTCTCGAATACGTACCAAAATTTTAGAAAATGTCCCTCAACCGCAGATGTCCAAGAAATGTTATTTGTTTTGTTTATTTTTAAACAATCAGCGAGATGAATAACATTTGTCTCACCGGTTCTCAAGTTAAAAATGATTACATTTTCCGTGCATCCATCAATAATTACTGTACCCTCCGGATACTGGAATGTATAGCTGTCGCGAGCTTTTCTTCTAATAAACACCCTTTCCTTCCACTTGCAAAGCAAAACTGCTTACAGGGTGCTCACTCTGTGAAATTACTGGTCTCTAACTAGAGAAATATCAAATCCTGGCATAGAACTTGTGTGGAATGGGTCTCCTAATACATAGTAAAAACACTGGAGAGCAAGATTTTTCTTTATTTTTTTTTTTTCAGTACCGGACTCTATAAACTCGGCCCCTAAAATAGAGCCGTACCCGACTCGACCAAACAAAATGAATTCAAACTTTGAAACCGGTCGTGTCAGCAGAATTGGTACAGTTTTTTTAAGGGTGTATTTTCCACCCTCAACAGCTCGAAATTTTCTGAGACATTTTCAGACTCATTTTTAAAAGTAAAAACATGAAACTTGCTGGGGTGATTTTTGAAGAGTTGTATAAGGTGCCGTGTGATTTCATTTTTCGCTCAATTAATTAGAATTTGATTTTTAAGCAATTCTTTTCTCAGTATGACCATCTTTTTCATCCCCAGATCTCCCGCTTCCGGAAATTTCGGTTCAAAACGCCGATTTTGACAGCATTTTTGACAATATTTTCTGCATTTATCAAAAAATCGAGAAGCACGGCACATTATGTAGTTTCTAAATAAGAGAATTTCTTAGTTTGATGCGTTTGAGAGCAAAAATGAATTTAAAAATGAATCAGAAAATAAGCAGTTTGGATCGGAATACACCCTTAATGAGCCGGATCGGGCGAACAACAAAATAAACGGTCCTGACCAATATAACAAATTAAGTGGGCCTACTTCCGCGATATAAATATTGGGCTATTTTGCTCACGCAAAAACACCGGCTCGTTAATGTAAATCCTAAGAAAGAAAAATTTTTTAAAATATGTCGTTCGCATTCCATTATTTTTAAATGATCTTTTTTGCATTGGATAGCTGAGATCGGTCTCTACAAAGAGTCATTTTTACTTTTTCGATTGTGTTTAAAGGTTTTTTTTTTTTTTCTACTAGAATACTTTCACTTTCGAAAGTGATTCCGAAAATCGAAGTATACTACGAAAAACATCTGTAAACAAAATCGAAAAAGGGTCTTTTTAGATATCAACCTCAGCTATTCGACGCAAAAAAAAAAAAAAAAAAAAAAAAAAAAAAATCAAGCATGTTGAAATGCGAATCATGTATTTAAAAAAAAAAAAATTCTTCCATAGGATTAACATTAACGAACGGGCGTTTACCCTTGAGTGAAGTAGCCGAACCATAGGGGGAAAAAAATCGGCATGACCCGTACAAAAAATAAATTAATTAATGGCCCGGGCTTAAAAGCTAAAAGTTTGGCCTGGCCCGGAAAACATTTAAAATCTCGGCCCGACTGAATTTCTTCAAAACAATGGTTTTTATGCTGATATGGTTAAAAATTGTTTCGTTACGAAGAGTTCTCAACAAAAATACTTATTTTATCATTTTTTTTAATGTTTATAATCTTTATTTTTAAAGAAGCGCCTAATAAAATCACTCAAGTTCAAGTATGCATTTATAATTAAAAAACTAACATGTAATTTTGTTATCTCTTGACTCAACTAAAAAGATAAACACACTTGATTTCAAATTCACTCCATCTCCTCGGACCGAACGTTCTCAGACACATTGCCCTATGACCTTGACGTGTAATAGTTTCAGTTTTGCTTCTTTGAAAAGAACTTTGAATGCAGTAGAAAAAAAGAGGTAACGAGATAAGAGATTTTTTTAATGCAAAGTGGATTCGTAAATTTTCTTCTCTTTCCTTAAACTTATTATATGATGATAATAATTATGAAGATATGTATCATAACTTATGATGAAAAGGAAAGTCTAAATTCTGAGCAAAAAATATTTTTAAAACTTACAAAATTATTTTTAAAAATGAACAAGAAAAGATGCGTTTGTAGCAAATAAAAAATAAAATCTGCCACAAACAGAATCAATGAAAGAGTTATCAATAGGTGAACTGTTAAGAAAAAAGGCGAGTTTCTAGTTATCCTAAAGTGGTTTCGGCAGTGTGAGATCTGCACGGGCCGGGCCATACTCTTTTCTGAAGCTTCTGTCCGTGCCGGGTTAAGGCCTTACTTTTTTCCTGAAAGATCGGGCCGGGCTGGACCTAACTTATTTTTTCTGTACAGAGCCGGGACTGGTTTCATTCCTAGTCTTCACGATCCAAAATTTTCAGTCCTAGTTTTGACAAAGCCCATATGAAAATCATTGTCTGGTCGTGGCCTAGTCCGTTCAAAGGTCAGTAAAATTAGGCCTGGACCAAAAATGTTTGCAAAAAATGCATACATTTTTAAATCGCCATTATTCTACAATTAAACATTAAAAATTTATTCTATTTAAAGAGTAGTAGATTTCATACGCTTATTAAAATATAGTAAAATGAGTGAAAAGAACCTGCCTATGACGGAATCCTGTTTTTAACTGAACAACGTGTTGAGGATCTTGTCTATAACGCTTTTTTTTCTTTTTTATACAATTCCGTCTTAGCAGATTTTACCGTATAACATTTTTCAGATTTTTAAAACACTTCAATACACAGAATTTGGATTAATAATAGTAATGATAACTGAAACATTTACATACAAGAAATATATTCATTAAAAAAATAAATATCACAGCCTGCGGCACTTCATCAATGTTTTATAGAAATTCACTCGGGCTGAGCCGAGATTTTAACTTTTTTCCGAGCCAGTCTCTGGCCGGGCCGAACTTTTAAATTTTTTACTGGGTCGGCCCAATATTTCTTTTGTACGGGCTGGACCGAACTTTTAATTTTTGTATCGGGCTGGTCCGTTCCGAATTTTTTCTGCGAATCGGGCAGTCCCAGGACGAATTTTTTTCTACGAGTCGGGAAGTCCCGACCTAGAATTTTCGGGCCGGGCCCGGAAATTTTGGCCCGTGCAGACCTCTAAGTGTCTCTATACGATATTTCAAGACCTCTAAAATCCGGAAAAGCCGCGGTCGAAACGATTCCGGAATTTAGATTGTACAAATATCAGCTCCTCGGGTGCGGCGCTTACGATGGTGCGGCGCTTACGTCGATAAACTTTTTTTTAAAACAGATTTTCATTGGTGCGGCGCTTACGGTGGGTGCGGCGGGTATTCCCGAAAATACGGTAAATCACGTGCCGATAATGTTAAACAATAAAGTGTTTAATTAAATTTTTTTGATCAACTTCCTCGATTTGTTATTTATGAAAGTCGAGAATCAGCTGAGAGAACATACCCCGAGGAATTAAAAAAATAAGGGTTGCCTACTCTCGACTCTGCCCAACTATGGGGTTGCCAGGTATAAAAAGGTAAGTAAGCGTTGTTAATATACCCTCATAAGTTATTTAATCGAATTACACATCAAATGAAAGCTTATTTTATTCCCATTCCAACCATATTAGGTTGCCTTATCAAAAAATTGCCTGAATCCATGGTTGCCTAGATTTAAGATGTTCAATTTTCTGCGTGAGCGTTGAGAGTGACAGAGAAGCGTTGCGCGCGCAATTCCATTTGACAGACAAAGATGCAGCAAATTCTTTTTTAAGATTTCTCCGATAGTGTAAATATTAAAGATGATAACAAATATTTTTTCACTCACACATTCATTTATCAATCATTAATCAATACATAATTATGAAATAATAAATTTTTTCGTTCAAAATGTCCGCTTTTCAAAAAGAGATTTTTTCGATCGTTTAAGCGCGGATTAAATGCTGATAAAAGTTAAATAACACATAATGCTATAAATATTTTTATTTTAATACATAAATTTATCAGTAACAAAATACAAAGGTTTTATATAAAACACTTATTCACATTCAGAATCGTCAGAAATGTCACAATCTAATTCTAATTCTTCATCGTTTTCTCTGTTTTTCGATTCTCTTAATACGTCTTTAACTTGTAAGTGTGTTGGATCTCCTTTAAACCACGAAGGCTTCAAATAACCATCCCAAAACCAACCACAATCTTCAGGATTGACTTTAACGCAGCATGCATCGGTTGCATGAAGCCACATAGAATTAATATATATTGTGCGCAAAATTTTCTGTTTCAGTGAGATCCAGCACGGTGGATCGTATTGGAGTCGATGCCTTTAATCTTCTTCATGAACTGTTCTTTGTCTTTGTTCATTGAATATGTTTTTTGGAACAGCTGATATCTAGCGTCATTGATATTATAACATTGTTTGATCCCATAAAGAAAGTCAGCTCTGTATATGAGGTATGGAATTTATATACAAAGAGTTACATGCAAAATAATAATTTAAAGGTGCATACCGAAATCGAAAATGCATTTCCAGCAATTAATGTTCAAAGACAGTATTGTAACCAATTTCTTTTTTGTGTCCCTGTAAATGAACGGCAAATGCTATGAATGCCCTATTTGGTAATAATCATCTTGTAGTGAAATTCAGGGATTTATATCAATTTCAATTCATTTGAAATAGCATAATGTTATTAAAATAATCTGCAAACGATTTTTCCCCATTGACCATGATGTAACTGGATTCTTTTGAGTGCTCTGTAAATGAACTACAGACCTCCTATTCAATAGCAAACATACCATGGTAAACATCAAAAACATCAATTGCATGAAAATCTGAATATATTTATGCGAGTTAGTGCATGAACAGACAAACCAAATTCATAAACACTTTTCAACTGTGTTGGAAAGTGTTAAAAAATAAACTATGTTATTCATGCAGCTTAAATTTCATACAACTGATTTGCTCCCAAGTATCCACTTATTAAATATATGAAATGTAAAGGGCTACAACTCATATCTACTGGTGGATACATAATCTATACTCCTATTATAAAGAGGAAAAAATTGTTTATTTGTAGGAGGTAAGCTCTGGAACTACCGAACCGATTCCAAAAGTAATGGTATCAAAATGATGGTGTTAGTCCAACTTAGAACATAGGCTATATCTTATGTCGGTGCCACTACCCCAAAGGGGGTGTAGGAGCAAAAAACGTTCTAAAAATGCGATTTTAGCGTTACTGAAAGGCCTAGAAATATGAAATTTTGAACATTAGTTACTTATAAGATATAAATGATATCTAAGAACAGTACTTAAACAATTCGAAATTTAAAAGGGGTGAAAATGCGCAAAAAGCATTCTAAAAAACGTTTGAAATGGTAGTTTCTACACAATCTCAGGAAATACCAAACCGATTAAAAAAATATTGGTGTCAAAATGATGGTGACAACGTTTGCTACAAGGTAGGCTATGTTTTTATGTCGGGGCCACTACCCCAAAGGGGGTGTAGGAGCGAAAAACGTTCTAAAAATGCGATTTTAGCGTTACTGAAGGGCCTAGGAATATGCAATTTTGAATATTAGTTACTTATAAGATATAAATGATGTCTAAGAACAGTTCTTAAACAATTCGAAATTTAAAAGGGGTGAAAATGCACAAAAAGCGTTCTAAAAAACGTTCTAAATGGTAGTTTCTACACAATCTCAGGAAATACCAAACCGATTTAAAAAATATTGGTGTCAAAATGATGGTGACAACTCTTGCTCCAAGGTAGGCTATGTTTTTATGTCGGTGCCACTACCCCAAAGGGGGTGTAGGAGCAAAAAACGTTCTAAAAATTCGATTTTAGCGTTACTGAAGGTCCTAGAAATATAAAATTTGAAATATTAGCTACTTATTAGATATAAAAGATTTCTAAGAACAGTTCTTAAACAATTCGAAATTTAAAAGGGGATGAAAATGAGCGAAAAACGTTCTAAATGGTGGTTTCTACAGAATCTCAGGAAATACCAAACCGATTTAAAAAATAATGGTGTCAAAATAAGGTGTCAAAATAACGGTGACAACCCTTGCTCCAACATATGCTATGTTTTATGTCGGTGCCACTACCCGAAAGGACGTGCAGGAGCAAGAAACGTTCTAAAAAAGCAATTTTTGCGTTACCGAAGGGCCTAGAAATATGAAATAATAGTTGTTTATTAGATATAAAGGATTTCTAAGAACAGTTCTTAAACAATTCGAAATTTAAAAGGGGTGAAAATGCGCGAAAAGCGTTCTAAAAAACGTTCTAATGGTGGTTTCTACACAATCTCAGGAAATACCAAACCGATCTAAAAAATAATGGTGTCAAAATGATAGTGATAACCCTTGCTCCAACATAGGTCATGTTTCATGTCGGTGCCACTACCCCAAAGGGGCGCAGGAGAAAAACGTTCTAAATTGCGGCTTTTACGTTACGGAAGGGCCTAGAAGCGTGAAATTTGGAATAGTAGTTAGTTATAAGATATCAATGATCTGTAAAGACATTTCCTAAAAAAATCGAAATTTAAAAGGGGGTCAAAATGCGCAAAAAGCATTGTAAAAAACTTTCTAAATTGCGATTTCTATGCAATCTCAGGAAGTACTGAACCGATTTCTAATATAATGGTGTAAAAATAATGGTGACAGATCTTGCTCCAAGATAGGCTATATTTTATGTCTGTTCCCTCTATCACAGACGAGATGCAGGAGCAAAATGCGCTAAAAGCATTCTAAATGCCGATTTGTCGGCAATATCTCAGGAAGAATGAATCGGATTTCGAACGCAATGGTAGGAAATTGATGCTGACAGCCTCTGCTCTAACATAGACGCTATTTTATGTCGGTATTACTATCACCAAGACGTTGCAGGAGCAAAAAAGTGTTCTAAATTTCGATTTTTGTGATCGGTAGGGGCTAGCAACTTAAAATTAGGCAAGGTACATATTTATTAGATATAAATTATCTTTAAGAACAGTTTCGAAAAAATTGGAAATTTAAAAAGGGGTGAAAATGCGCGAAAAGCGTCCAAAAAACGTTCTAAATTGCGATTTCTACCCAATCTAAGGAAATACCAAACCTATTTCAAAAGTAATGGTTGCAAATCAATGATGACAGTCCCTGCTATAACATAGGTTATATTTTATGTTGCTATCACTACCATCTGAGGGTTGCAAAAGCAAAACATGTTCTAATTTGAGTTTTTTGCACAACTGAGGAGTCTAACACTTTGAAGTATGTCATGGTATTTACTCACAAGATGCAACTGCTTTCTAAGAACAGTCGAAAGAAAATTCCAAATTTAAAAAAAGGAAGTGAGTGAAAAGCGTTATAAATTACAATTTTTAAGCAAACTTATAAATTACAAACCGATTAAAAAAATAAATATGGCAAATTTTGGTGATAGAACCTGCTCAAACATAAGCTATATTTTATGTCTGTTCCACTACCACCAGAGGGTTGCAGGAGCTAAACACTTTCTAAATTGCGATTTCTGTGAAACTGAAAAGGCTAGAAACATTAAATATGACATGGTAGTTCCTTATAAAATATAAATGCCCTCGAAGGAACGTCGAAAATAAACTCAAATTAAAAAGGGGTGAAGCGAAGGGGAGGTGCGAAAAGCATTCTAAAAAAGTTCTAAATTACGATTCTATGCAATTGCAGGGAATATAAACCGATTATAAAAGTAACAGTTGCGAATCAATGGTAAAAGTCTCTGATCCTACACAGGCTATATTTTATGCCGGTGATTCTACCACCTGGGGTTCACAGGAACAACGAACGTTCTAAAAAAAGGCTTTAAAAGCTTTTTAAATTACATTTCTGTGGAATATTAGGAAAAAACAAACCGATTTCAAAATTAATGTTGGCAATTTAATGGTGACAGTTCCTGTTTCAACATAGACCTTTATGTTGAGAGAGGTGGTAGGACTCGGAATTTGACATGATAGTTAATTTTAAGATGTAAGAAGATGGTTTGTAAAAAATTCAAAACTTCAAATGAATACATAAATGAGCGTATTAATTGAGCATAAAAGTTTCAAAATATTTTCTAAATTATCATTTATTTAGTTTTATTTCATTTTATTAATTTAAGTCTCATTTCTGCCTAATGCAGTGTAATAATGATGTTTAATCAAACTGTGTTTTAAATAGTAATTTTTGAATTATTCCTAAAAGTAATAAGTACCTTTTAATAAAAAAAATCTTTTAATAAAATAAAATATTACCTTTTAATAAAATAAAAATTTAGTTAGTACATTTTAATAAAAATTAGATATATAAATATCGCTTGACATATTTCAAATATTACGCGAGCAAAGCCGCGGGGTTTGCTAGGCTATACTTCTATACTCCTATTATAAAGAGGAAAAAATTGTTTATTTGTCGGAGATAATCTCTGGAACTACTGAACCGATTCCAAAAGTAATGGTATCAAAATGATGGTGTTAGTCCAACTTAGAACATAGGGTATATCTTATGTCGGTGCCACTACCCCAAAGGGGGTATAGGAGCAAAAAACGTTCTAAAAATGCGATTTTAGCGTTACTGAAGGGCTTAGAAATATGAAACTTTGAATATTAGTTACTTACAAGATATAAATGATGTCTAAGAACAGTTCTTAAACAATTTGAAATTTAAAAGGGTTGAAAATGCACAAAAGCGTTCTAAAAAATGTTCTAAATGGTAGTTTCTACATAATTTCAGGAAATACCAAACCGATTTAAAAAATATTGGTGTCAAAATGATAGTGACAACGTTTGCTCCAAGATAGGCTATGTTTTATGTCGGTGCCACTACCCTAAAGGGAGTGTAGGAGCAAAAAACATTCTAAAAATGCGATTGATATGTTACTGATGGGCCTAGAAATATGAAATTTGAAGTATCAGCTACTTATTAGATATAAAGGATTTCTAAGAACAGTTCTTAAACAATTCGAAATTTAAAAGGGGTGAAAATGCGCGAAAAGCGTTCTAAAAAACGTTCTAAATGGTAGTTTCTACACAATCTCAGGAAATACCAAACCGATTTAAAAAATAATGGCGTCAAAATGATGGTGAAAATCCTTGCTCCAACATAGGCTAGCTATGTTTTATGTCGGTGCCACTACCCCAAAGGGGCTGCAGGAGAAATACGTTCTAAATTGCGGTTTTTGCGTGACGGAAGGGCCTTGAATAGTGAAATTTAGAATGGTAGTTAGTTATAAGATATCAATGATCTCTAAGGACATTTCCTAAAAAATTGAAATTTAAAAAGGGGGTCAAAATGCGCAAAAAGCGTTGTAAAAAACGTTCTAAATTGCAATTTCTATGCAATCTCAGAAAATACTGAACCGATTTCAAATATAATGGTGTTAAAATGATGGTGACAGATCTTGCTCCAAGATAGGCTATATTTTATATATGTTTCCACTAACCCAGAGGAGATGCAGGAGCAGAATGAGCGAAAAGCGTTCTAAAAACGTTCTAAATGCCGATTTGTCACCAATATCTCAGGAAGAATCAAACTGATTTCAAAAGTAATGTTAAGAAATTGATGCTGACAGCATCTGCTCTAACATAGACGCTATTTTAAGGCAGTATCACTATCACATAGACGTTGCATGAGCAAAAAAGCTTTCCAAATTTTGATTTTTTTGATCGGTAGGGGTTAGCAACTTAAAATTAGGCAAGGTACATATGTATTACATATAAATGATCTTTAAGAACAGTTTCGAAAAAATTGGAAATTTAAAAAGGGGTGAAAATACGCGAAAAGCGTTCTAAAAACGTTCTAAATTGCAATTTCTACTCAATCTCAGGAAATTCCAAAGCTATTTCAAAAGTAAGGGTTGCAAATCAATGGTGACAGTCCCTGCTATAACATAGGTTATATTTTATGTTGCTGTCACTACCATCTGAGGGTTGAAAAAGCAAAGCATGTTCTAATTTGCGTTTTTTGCATAGCTGAAGGGTCTAACATTTTGAAGTATTGCATGTTATTTACTTACAAGATGCAACTGCTTTCTATGAACTGTCGAAAGAAAATTTCAAATTTAAAAAGATAAAGTGAGCGAAAAGTGTTATAAATTACAATGTTTATGTAATATTTTCAAATACCAAACCGATTAAAAAAATAATGATAACAAATTGTTGGTGACAGAACCTGCTCAAACATAAGCTATATTTTATGTCTTTGCCACTACCACCAGAGGGTTGCAGTAGCTAAAAATTTTCTAAATTGCGATATCTGTGATACTGAAAAGGCTAGAAACTTTAAATATGGCATGGTAGTTACTTATAAAATATAATTGCCCTCGAAGGACTGTCGAAAATAAATTCAAATTAAAAAGGGGTGAAGTGAAGGGGAGGTGCGAAAAGCATTCTAAAAAGTCCTAAATTACGATTTCTACACTATTTCAGGAAATATAAACCAAATATAAATGTAATAGTTGCGAATCAATGGTAACTAGGGATGCAACGGATATCCGGCAAATATCCGATATCCGGCATATCCGGCTGATTTTTCAATATCCGAAATACCGTCGGATATCCGGATCACAATCACCGGATATCCGACTTCTCTGCCGGATATCCGGCAGAGCACAGCGAAGTGAAGTGAATATATTAGGATAACAGAAATAGTTTGACGCCAAACAATGCCGAACAATTTTGTTTATAATGCAAAATATGAAAGTAAGTTCACTATACATGAGTAAAAGGTAATTCTCAAAAGTTTAAAGAATTGCCAGCTTTCCTAACATTGATATTTGAACTCTTTATAATAAATTTAAGAATTTATGTTTACATCTTTCAGAAAATTGTACCTTTACTTTCAGAATGCAAAATAAAATTTGAAGTTGTTTATTAAAGTACGACTTTATTAATTTTGTTTCTTTTTTTTAAGTTTAACAATTAAACAGGTCAATTTTTAGAAGAACATATAGTAATAGAAATTTTTTCAATTTCCGGTTTTCGACAGATTTAGATGTTTTAGAGGTCAGCCTCCTTCAGTATGGAAACATTCCACTGGAAGGAGCGGGGCCACGTAATCGCGATTTTTGTGCCATTTTCATTATTGTACCACCGAAAAGTGTATGAAGTTATCCATATAATTGAACAAAATTCTTTGTATTAGTTTTTGGCTATGTCAGCAGGTTCTCCTTTAAATTGGAAATATTCTGCCAAAATGGGGCCTGTAATAGCAATTTTTGTGCCTCTTTCATTCTTGTACTATCGAAAAGTGTATGAAGTTATGCATAGAATTGAACCAATTTTTGGGGGTATGTTTTTGGCTATGGCCAGCAGGTCCTCCTTCAATTTGAAAATATTCTGCTGGAAGGGGGCGCTATAATACAGATTTTTGTGTTATTTTCATTATTTTACCATTGAAAAGTGTATGAAGCTAAGCATAGAATTGAACCAATTTTATGTGTATATTTTTGACTATGGCCAGCTCCTTGCATTTGGAAATATTCCGCCAGAAGGTGGCACTGTAACAAATTTTTGTAAAATTTTCTCGATTTTTCGCAGTTTTTTTTTTTTTTTTTTGTGCTGTATATTGGCGGCTCATGAAGTGAAGGGAACTTCACATCCTGCTAAGCTGGCTATTCACAAACAGCTGATGTACAACAGAATAACGAAAAAATTATTGATTTTAATAAATATCATGATCGAAATTAACTTATTCTTATTCTGATTAATTTACTGGAGCAGAAATTTTAGATCAAAATCAAAGTTGGTATAATATTGAACTAATAATATTAAAGTATGGTAACATTTGGAACTGCTTTTTGAAATATTAAGATGTATGAGATAGAAGAAAGTTTTGGGATTGGCAAATCCAACTAGTTATTTTTGTAACTTCCTTATAAATATTTTACCTATAATTCTTTTTACTTATAAATATAAAAAAAATTTAACTTAAAATAAAACTAAACGTGACTTAGAGCAAAAACAATAATAAATAATTAAAACAGAAAAAGGGCATCAATTAAACCTATGTTTGGAGAAAATAACTCTTTAATCATGGGTATATTAGTAGATATTTTATGTCTAATTATAAACAGAAAGTATGTAGTATTTCTTTGTGAAAATACTCTACAATTATATGCATATTAATTGGTTAAAATTTACTATACAAATTATCAGCATTTCATTGTACAAATTAATTAATTATTAGCAATTATCAATATAATCAATCCCATATCCAAATCCAGTAGCAATTATCAGCATTTCATTGTACAAATAAACAGAATATTTTAATGTTTAAATTACATTTTTTATGCAATATTATTAATATACATTACAGGGTTTGAATGGCAGATACAGGGCTTGAGTTTTGAGACGGGATGGCAGGATTCGTGCCCTAAAGATTATTATTGTGTCCTATTTATTATGCCCTATTGTGGGTGGGCGGGTCCTGTTTCCAAAAAATCATTTTCCGAAAATGTGCCCATAATTTTCTGAAAATGTTTCTTTGTAAAACAACGATCAAGTCTCAGGACCGGCCGACAAATTTCGTGATATTTTCTACTATCGATTAGCAGATTTCACAGGTTCTTCTTACGACAGATTGACAAAATTCATAGTTGCTTTTCTGCATCTGACTGAAAAATTTTGTGCTTTTTCTCCACGAACGACTGACGAATTCCACAATTTTTTCTAGAGACCGATCGGTGAATTTCATAATTTTTTTTCTCGAGATCAATTGACAAATATAGCAATTTTATTCTGTGACCGATTGGCAAATTTCCCTGTTTGTTCTTGCGACATACTGATGAAAATAACGATTTTTTTTTTTGCATCCGGTTGAAAAATTTCGCGTTTTTTCTCTGTGACCGACTGAGGAATTTCACGAAATTTACTCGTGACGGACTAGCAAATTTCACAATATTTTTCCATGATCGATTGACGAATTTTGTGATATTTTCCCGCTGCCGATTTCCCATGAACTTCAGTTTTCTTCTTGCGACCGGTCGACAAATTTTATTTATTTTCACCATAATTTATGAAATCGGCGATATTTTTTTTATGACCAATTTATGTATTTTGCGATGTTTTTTCCCTGTGCCCAAAATAGGAAATAACTAAAAGAGCAGTAATGGCCACCGGAGACTGAGCCCTGCCAAGTTGGCCAATAGTCAGCACTAAACAAAATGAGATTACACTTGTGGCACACATGAAGAAAAAAAAAATTGGTGAACTTAAAAAAAAACATGTTTAGAAATAACAAACTAGTTGATTTTTGTAATTCACAGAAATTAGGACATGACTTTTAAAATTAAACTTTTATCGTGTAATAGAAGAAATCAATTGACTATTTTCCTTTTCAAATTTTGGATATGGATTTAAAATTCCAGTGCATTGCAATTCCATGCAAAAAAAATCTGAAATCGAAAAAGTAAAAAACAGCCGTAGGAAAGATCGAGCTCAGCTATCTTATGCAAAAATAATCTTTTAAAACTTTTCAAATTTAAACAATTAAAAAAACCCTGCCCATTGGTTTAACATTATGGAATAACCATTTTCAAGTTAATAAAGGGTCCCCTTAAGTGTTTAACTGTGTGATGTGAATGAAAAAAAAAAATTAAATTTGGTAACAATATTATGATAGTGTTAGAAAGTGTTTTATAATGTATGACTAATGTATGTAATGTAATTTTTTGTTCTTGCTAAAATTTCCCATAGGTTAATATAGAATTTCATGATCTGAGAAGGGAAAACCAGTTTCTCTGGAATGTCCCCTTAACAAAAGAAATTACTTTGAGGAAATAAATGTTTCTTAAAATCTTACAAAAATAAAGTATTTCTTAACAAAAATAAATAAATAAATAGGAAGGATTCACAAGGAGTTTATTTAATATTATTAATTCATACTCAATAGATTGAAAAAATTTCAATATAAGCATAACATTTATTCATTAATCTTTCAAGTACAGTAAAACTCCGGTTATCTGAAAAGCATGGGACCAAAACATTTTTGTTGACTGGGGTTCCATAAGAATTTTCAGATAAATGGGAAGCTTTCTTATTTACCCTACCAGATGCCACTACTCAGCCTTCTTACCCCCTCCCAATCTATAATTGCAATGAAACAGATTTGAATAATGAAATATTGCCAAGCTACACATTAGCTTCTGGAGCAGAGAGCGGCTCCTTGAGAAAATTAAGTGACATTACAGGAAAATGTTGATACAGTTTTTGATTGAAGGACTGACTGATGGGCAGAAGTTGTTGAAAATTTAAAACTTGTGGATATGAAGAAAGTTGACTACTGGTTAGATTCTTGATGGGAGTGAATAAAAGTGAATTAAAATTAAAACGTAACATTTTTACATAAGTTATAGCCTAAGGTTGAGTTGCTAGTCTTTGAAACACAGCTGCAGTCGCCAGTAGGCAGAAACTGATGTCATTGAAATTGTGGACAGAAACGATGACAATATATACACTGAAGTGTTTTTGGACATGTTGAATGCATTTAAAATTCCACAGTTCAATTTTAACGAAAATACCAGGGATTACAGTTTTGGCTATAATTCCATTAAGGATATCATAAAACAAGTTTGTTCAGAAGTGACATACAATCACCGTAGGATATTGACAATAGAATCATGGATATGCATTATTCATGCAAGTAAGTTAAAAAATAATGCACATCAAATTTTGCAAAGTTTTCTAAAATTTTTTAACAGAGCATAACCATGCGTTTCTGATAATTTCTAAAGTTATAAAAGTTGGTCTGTGCTGTTTGTCAAAAGTGTAACTTGTGAAAGAGGCTAAAACATGCAAAATGGAATAAATTCTAAATTAAGAAATTCATTTAGCAACCTAATTGTTAATTGCCCATAACATTAGGTGAAAGTTGAAAAATAGACATGGTATATATAAAACTTGATTCTGTTCCTTTGTTTTAATAAAAATAAACATTTTTGATAATAAATTATCTTGAGTTGTTAATTTAAATTATTTCAAAGGTATTTTGTCATGTCTGTATAAATGTAATTCTTTAAGTGGCGCATAAAAAATAACGGGGTTTAAAGCAGGGTTGGCAGGTTTTTGACACATGTCAGTTTTTGACGGTTTAAACCGTCAAAAACCTCAAATACTACAGTGATCTGTAAAATTTCACATTAAATGTCCCATATTAGATGTAAGATTTAAAATTCACTATTACTGTAATTGTATAATTAGTATATAGTATTAGTAATAATTACAGGGTTGGCAGGTTTTTGACATATGTTGGGTTTAAACCGCCATGTCAAAAACCATCTGTCAAAAACCTCAAATACTAAATTGATCTGTAAAAATTCAAATTAAATGTCACACATGAAAACATTACATGTAATATTTTAAATTCACTCTTACTGTATGTCAGTAATTAGTACATCGCAAAGTATTATTGTTAAGTACTTTAAATTTTTTTTTGTAAAATTGTGTTTTTCTAAAAAGTAGACATTAAGCTCACCTGAGCTGTACATTTTTTCTCTTACTTAAAATCGTTTTAATTTCTCTTACTTTTGAGAGCTTAAAGCATTAGCTAGCTTTTTTTATGGGGAAAAAAAAATTAGAAAAGTGCAGATTTTTTTGTATATACAGGGTGATTCATAAATATCGAAACAATAGGCTATTTCCTTAAATATTGCCCCTAGACCCATACTTCCAATTGCAAAGTGTCATAAAAAAAGGTGGAAAAGTTAATGACATAAGTTGCAACTCCATGGGGGTTCTATTTGAAAAAATACGAAAATTAATTTTTTATGCGGCCCCCGTAGTGTAAAATTTCCAATCAGGAAAACGTTCCTTATCCATTCCTGAATTAAACACAAAAAATTGCATCTTCATATATGAAAAATTCGCAGAGTTATGGCCGTTTAAATATTTCATCAGGTTTTAAGGGATTAGGCACAAATTGAAATGCGTACAATCCAAGAAACAATGTTACTTTAAGAGTTCTAGGAAACATGTAAAAAATATATTTGTTGAGTTACAATTTTGATTTTTTTTTCTTTTTTTGTGATGGCAAACCATATAATTTGCAAACAAAATCACATCCTAATATTTCTCATAAAGTTTTTAAAAAATTTAAATGATTAGTATTTTTTTAAGCGGATTTAATTTAAAATCTTTATATCTCGAAACATTATTCATTGGATTTCAAATTTTTTTTCATTTAATTAAAGAGGAAAGTATAATTTTAGTTTTGTCTCAGGATTTTTTTAAATATTAATTTTAAAAATATTAAAAATATTTATTTCAAAAATTATGTAACTTATTTTTAAAAAAATCATATTTTCAAAAGTAATTTTTTTTTATTATTTGCCGAAACAAAATTAATGTAAAATAATCAAAAAAGACATGTTCCAAGTTTGCACCTTTTTTATTTACGATTCTTGGCTTATAATAATTTAAAAGCAAGAAATGGTTAAAAAAAAAAAAAAGAAAAAAAAGAAAAAACATCATGCAGAAAAACGCATTTAAAGTTTTAAACATTGATTGGCTCCTAATAAAATGTTTAAATGCTTTTTTTAAAAAATTGCACGTGAAAATGTAACTTCCTTCTGTAGCTTAAACTTCCGATTCAGTTTAACTTTTGTCGTTTCCACCTCCTTTTTGTACTATTTAAATGTCCATAAATAAATGTTAAATGCGTAATTTGAAACAATGTTTTTTCTAACATGCCGATCAAGAGTTTTTCCTAATTTTATCCGTCACAAATTCAGGCTTTTTATCCTCCCTGTGGGGCTGTTAAAAAAGTCTGTATTCTGGGGCCGGGCCAAATCCGGGATTGGTGACTTTTTTCTGAAGACGCAACCAGACCTGGCCTAACGTATTTTTTCACACCGAACCGGCTATTGGTGTGATTTACGACGGCCAATTATCTACATGAGGAATATGGGCCCGAAGGGGGGGGGGTGCCTTCCGTGGAGGTCTTTCTAAGGGAACCTAACCCGTATTTACGCAAGGTTATCCCAGGTTCGAAGAAAACCACTGAAAACTCCGAACGATTGGGCCGAAGGGCGCGATTGGGTTCAACCCAGCACCTCCCGTATATCAGATTTGAGAGAAGAACCTCTCGGCCACTGGTTATACCGAACCGGGACTGGCTTCCTTATTCCTAGGTCTCCCCTGAGCGGAATTTTCAGTACCGGTCCCGAGACAAACCCACATTAAGATCATTATCTCTGACTGACCTAATCCGTGCAAAAATAACTAAAATTTGGCTCAGCCGAAAAACTTTTACAAAAAATGCAAATATTTTTAAATGGCCATTATTTTACAATAAAACTTTAAAATTCATATTTTTAAAGAATAGTAGATTTTAAGGCAAAAAAACAAACAAAAAAAAACCAGTAAAACTAGTGAAAAAAATCTGCCTATGACGGAATCCTTTCTTAAACGGAAACACCTATTGATCCATGGAAAATTAATATAATAATACCTGAGAAAAAATAGACTACATTTACAACTCCTAAGAAGGGAACTTGTCTATAATGCTTTTTTTTCTTTCCTATGTGATTCCATCTTAACAGATTTTACTTTATAGTATTTTTCATTGTCTCCAACACATGGAATACGGATTAATAATATTAAAGGAGAAGTGAATCATTTACATATAAACAGAGATTCATTAATAAAACAAATAATCACAGCTTTTGGCGCTTCTTTAAAAATAATAATTATGAACATGAAAAAGAATAAGTATTTTTGGTCAGAACTCTTCCATACGAAACAACTTTTAACCATATCGATGTAAAAAAACTATGTAGAAATTCAGTTAGGCCAGACCAGGCTACGATTTAAACTTTTTTCCAGGCAGGGCCGAACTTTTTTTCCTATGGGTCGGTTCGGGACCGGACATAGATATTTTGACCCGTGCAGGCCTCTAGTGCAGACCACCAGCATACTTTGAAAAAAGGCTTGACGTAAAATCTATACGCTGCTTATTTTATGTCCAAAGGAGAGGCACTGTCTTATATCGACTCTTAATAATGTACAATTTGTGGATGATCCCTATCTTGCATTCAAAGTGAGTCAAAAATTTGTCACTCAGAGGCATGGATAAATGGTGTAAGTCACGAATTTTGGATTTTGATATCTCTGTGAATTTTGAAGATATCGAGATGAATTTTTTTGTGTTTAATTCAGGAATGGATAAGGAAAATTTTCCTAATTGGGAATTTTACTCTACTTGGGGCGTATAAAAATTTAATTTTTGTATTTTCTCATGTAGACCCCTATGGAGTTGAAACTTATCTCATCAAATTTTGCACCTTTTTTTTATGAAACTTTGCAATTGGAAGTATGTACCTAGGGGCAATATTTAAGGAGATAGCCTATTGTTTCGATATTTATGAATCACCCTGTATAACAAGATAATGTGCATCAATGTTATTCTAGTCTAGGGAATAACCATTCCATTCAAAATTGAAATTGGATTATTAATATTAAACGTTTACAAAATAAGAGAAGTAATTAAAAAAAAAAAGCTTAAAGTCAAAATCTTTTTAAAACATGCTTCCTTTCAATATATAAAAATGTTTTCGATTTTAAAACTGAACAAAATTGTCTCGGTCATCTAAAAGAAAATTCCTTTAAGCCCATATTGAAAAAGTGCATAATAGAAGGGATCAAATCATGAAACCATACCATTGTTTGGCTTATACTTCGCATCCCAACCATCAGGGGCAAAGGTTGACTGCTGTATCAGTTGATTCAGTTCGCGCTTGAGCTACAGAGAGAATTTATGGATGCTTACCCATACTGATTGTGTATGAAGCTAAAGAATCTCCTTTCCCGTCTTCTTATTTCAGAGCTATAGGGAGGATTCTATTGCTTGGTGGAAAGGTATAATTAAATGCAACAGCTTTCTGAGCCTGCTTCAAAACTTGCTCATCTAGCAATGCTTTTACTATCAAGTCCTACTTGCTCAGCATCAATTAAGAGACAGACTATTTTCTAACGCTTCATACACTCTAAACTCCAAAATCTTTTGGGTGTAAATAAATGTGCTAAACACGTGGTGTGCTGCAGCATGCTGCGGGGTAAAATTGATCTGGATTATTTAATTGTACAAAATTATTTTCTTCTGGTTGAAAAATCCAAAAAAAAAAATGTTATTGCCAATAATATATTTTTTAAATTATTAAATTTCAATAAAAGATCACATAAATCATTGACTTATTTAATGTTTACCTATTGTTAAAATGTTTTAGTGTGTTACATGTATTTGGCAGTTTTCGACGGTTTAAACCAGTTTATGACAGTTTTCGACGGTTTAAACCAGTTTATGATAGTTTAAACCAGTTTTTGATGCTTGTCATGTCAAAAACCCAACCATGGTTTAAAGATATATTTTTTCCTTTCTAACAGTTCAACTCCCCTGTATTTTTTAATGTTGGCTGGGAAACTCCCCTTCTGGGGGAAAACTTGAATTTCAAGCCCTGATGTTCAAAGAGATATAGTTTTTGTAAATTATATTTCAATACATTTAAAATGTTTTAATGATGTATGAAACATGTTTGTAATTTATTGTTCTGAGATGGCGTTATATAAAGAAATAATTCACCATATAACTAAAAACATATCTAGTGCCGGATATCCGATCGGATATCCGGCCGGATATCCGAATCCGGCAGGCAAAGGAGCTTCGGATATCCGGTATCCGATATCCGGCAAAATCAATATCCGGTGCATCCCTAATGGTAACAGTCTCTGATCCTACACAGGCTATATTTTATGCCGATGATTCTACCACCTGGGATTCACAGGAACAACAAACGCTCTAAAAAAGGCCTTTAAATGATTTCTAAATTACGTTTCTGTGGAATATTAGGAAATAACAAACCAATTTCAAAATTAATATTGGCAAATTAATGGTGACAGTTCCTATTTCAACATAGCCCTTTATGTTGAGAGAGGTGGTAGGACTTCGAATTTGACATGATGATTAATTTTAAGATGTAAGAAGATGGTTCCAAAAAAATTCAAAACTTCAAATGAATACTGAAATGAGCGTATTAATTGAGCATAAAAGTTTCAAAATATTTTCTACATTATTATTTATTTAGTTTTATTTGGTTTTATTAATTTAAGTCTCATTTCTGCCTTATGCAGTGTAACAATGATATTTAATCAAACTGTGTTTTAAATAGTAATTTTTTTAAATTATTCCTAATAGTAATAAGTACCTTTTAATAAAATAAAAATTTAGTTAGTACCTTTTAATAAAAATTAGACATATAAATATCACTTGGCATATTTCACATATTACGCGAGCAAAGCCGCGGGGTTTGCTAGTCTGTTATATGCGAAAAGTTTGGCATGTGCTAGTAAAACTCCATCAGGAAGTAAAGCATTAATAAAGAAAGTAAAAATTTAATATCAAGCCTTACTTCCAATACTAATATTTAATAAATTATGAGCTAAGAGTCACAAATGAACCATATTAACACAACAAAATAATTTAGAATACCATAATAATTTTTTTTTTTTTTTTAATACTGTAGACATTGGTGAAACACTTGGAACAAAATGAAACTGTTTATTTGGAAACTAATTACCCTCAAAACCAGTTATACATATATATATTTTTTTTAATCAACGGACTTTCTGATATTTTCAGAAAAAAAAGCACTATGACAACATCTACATTTCTAGAAGAAAATCCAATGACTGCGATTTTGCAGGATTCAACATTTTAAAAGAAAAATTGCATTAACAAAAAGAGAAAGAATATGCAAAAGTTGTTTTTAAAAGCAATACTTTTACTAAAGACATTGTTGATAATGCTGATAATGATGTTGCTGAAGTATATATAAATTCTCAGACTCTGAAATAGTTCAAATGGTTCTACATCCTCAACCAAATAAAGACATTGATAACGATGAAAGAGCAGATTAAAATATAGAGGAATAAATTTTAAGTGCGACATGTTGAATTATATAAAGAATAAATCGGATGCATGGGGAAAAAATAGCTTTGTGGATGAATCTCGCATTATGGCTGTTTATAAAATTCAAGAACTGTTCATGAAACAAAACTCAAATTTTAGGAAAAAGAAATTCCATGAAGAGTTAAAAAAACAAATTAAAAGTTTTAGTGGTTGCCCCGTAGAAAGTCTTATTTTTCAATTCCCCATTCCTTTATTTTAAGTAATATTTCATGATAACCATTGGGAAGCATTTAGAATGGAATCATATAGATATATGGGATTTTTATTTTTATGGAGAATTATTGTTTCTAAGGTATTTCCATAAATCTGGCTCCTTTCAAATAGAAACTAAAGAACAGCCATATATAACGTACAAATATGAATAAATGAGTGCTGTTTTAATATCTAATCAGTTATTCAAAAAGGAAAAAACAAAGAAAAGAAAAAAGTTATATAGAATGTATCTGGTCTTGAGCAGTTTGGAAAAATCATTCTATACTGTAATAAAATACATCATTCATTTACTTTAAGCTTAGCAGTATATTCTCCTCTTCCTCCAAATAAGCCAAATCCTCCAAGCAAAATATCTGTATCTGCCATAAAGCGAATAGCTTCGATGGAATGACCAGAATATCCCCATCCTCCTCCATGACCTTTTGGAAAAGATTATAAGTATTATAGATATTAAAACATTATAACAAAGAACACATTCTATCACAAGCAGTAAAAATACAATATAAAACACTGTTTCAATAGAAATTTTAAATAAAATTTAGTTTCTTATTACTAGAAATTGCTTTCTCATATTATTTGTGGAATATTTCATAAGTCTCATCCCTTCACAGGTCTATTGCCACAGGATCTGATATGTCATGCGACCACGCGGTGGAGAATGGATTTAAATATTTTTCTTTTTTTTGTATGCACATGCAAATTTGACCATGGAAAGTAAGCACTATATTTAAGTCTTTAGAATGGAAGAAAATAATTTGTATTTCATTTTGAAGTAATTTGATCTTGAGCATGAAAACATGCTTTTACTTACATGGCTTCATACTATAAAAGAAAAACATTGTTCCTGGTCTTTAACACGTCAGTCACCGGTAACCGACACTGATATTTCCATTTAGGTTGCATCAGTCATCGGTGGCTGACACTTATAGATTCTGTAACAGAAGTCTTATTTTGTGGCCTAAACAGAAAGACAGGCAAAATAGACTTGGCATTCAACGTGTTAAAAATATTAGCTTGGGTACACTGAGAGAAACAAAGAAAATGTATATCATTCTAAAGTATTACTTGTAAATAGTAAGTCTGTAAATAATGTGCAATTTTAATTAAGTAAAAATATAATCAGCAATTTTTAAATCTTGTGGTGCCCCAGAAGTTGACAAACAATTTTTCATCTTGATCTTGAAATATACATGTATTGTGATGAAGAATAGTTTAACTTCGAGATTATGAAAATCAAAGCTCTCCCCTTTTTTATTTACTTGGATTATATTCCTTATTATTATTGTTTCAGTACATAATTGAGCAAAACATGTTTGAAACATTTTAGGCATCCAAAAAATTTACCACAATATGGGAAGTTAAAGAACTGTTACTTTGAGACTAAACAGACTCAATTAATCAGTGATATCTGGTCATGACATGTATAAGCAAATAACTGCACCATAAATCAAAAATGAATTAATATTATTTTTCAGCAAATAGTAATGTACCTGGTTAACAAGCTTTTATAGTCTTTTATGATAAGATATAAATATGTCTACAATACAGATAATTACAAATTAGAAATGAAAGGGAAGGGGTATTTTCGATATTCTGGGATAAATATTCAAATTAGTTCCCTTTGATAATAAGAAATATTTAAAAGGATAAAACAAAGCAATATAAAAAATTACACTAATTCAACAATTCTTTAGGTGTTTAAATAGTAGACGTGTATGTATGAAAGGATAAGAGAAGAAAACTCTATTAAAACTCAAAATTTAAATAAAAATTCTTAAAATTCCCAGTTTCTTTTTCTTAATTTTAAAATTAAAACTAATTTGTTTTTCATCTCAACATTTATGTTTAGACCTCAAATTCAAATTAACTTTAAGATAGAAATTGTTGATCTTAGCACAACTTTACTTTATCTATGGTTAGGGGTTATTACCGAGGGTCTGGCCAAGCCTTGTTCAGCCACAAGCCTGGATATCAATCAAAAATGATTAAGGAAATTAAATTTAAGTTCCTCCCATTTTGGCACCTAGGAAAATCAGAAGTACAATAATAATGCTAGTGGATTTTTTTTGTTTAATGATTGCTCATACTTTACACGACACTCATTGCCACATTGTTGAAAATAAGAAACTAAGTATAACTAGTATCTGAGTGTTTAAAAACACTCAGATCCGACTTTTACAAGGATGACCATGTATCTTAAAAGGAATAAAAATTAGGCTGCGAATGAACTGAGTGTCTTTATTTAATCCATTACTAAAAATTAAATCCAAACTGAAGATGTAAAGTAACTGCTGCCAGCTTATCTAACATGTACACAACAATATTAGAAGTAAACTAATTTTAAATTTGATAATATATGAACTGTTTAATTTAATTAAAACTAAAAAGCTAAATTCCACATCCATATTGCAATCAATTAATAATAATAATAATAATAAAACATTTGATATACTCAATTACTTTTAAGCATTGTAATTCAAAAGCAGCATTTCTTTTGTAAAATTATTATGAAGTGATAAAAACATGTCTGTAAGTACCCTTTTTTGGAAATTTAATTACTTCTGAACATAGCATAAGTTTAATTTTTACACCAGTGTGGTCCAACCCGCGGCCTACCAATTTCTTTTTGTTGGTCCTTTCCCTTCTTACTGGAAAAAAAAATATTTTAATTTAACATTTGTAAAAAAATCATTTACCCTTATTACTGCTTTAAGTTTTAAGTAATACTACTTTAGGTTTTTTTAAGTCTATGTCAGCAGCATTTTACAATCTTCATTTCTCCTATAACAGCCATACTGAAGCTTTTTACTCTTCGACCGTTATAATCCGTGGTATGCCTGTGGCAGATTTTATCTGCAACATATTGGTTTCACCCCCCTCCCGTTTCGCAAAATCTACTTTGAACAAGTAAATTCACTATAGGAATTCCTTTTTCCTAAAACAATTCATAGTTCTACATTTATTTATTTATTTATTTTCCTTTCTCCTTTCACAATGAACTTTACTCAACACATATAAAGATTTATAGTTTCATATATTTTTTTCCCTTATTCAAAATTCTCATTATCGCATATTTATTTATTTTTCCATTCCTAACGGTTTTTATTTAAAAGCAATCAAGAACACATTTATACCTCCGTACATCTGCACTTTCTTTTAACGGTTTATTTTCTTTATGGTATTTTATCTGTGTTTTAAATTAACCACTCTCATTTCCTATTAGAATTTGATGGGTAAAAAAAAGAAATAAAGAAAAAGGTACTTTTATTGGAATGGCAGTTTCACATTATATTTCATTTATCATTATGCTACATACATTCATTAAAGATTACTCAATCACATTTAACTGCAATATTTTGATTAAAGTAAACAAAAACCAGACTTTATGTCGCACTTATTCTTGAAACATGTATGGTTGCTTCACATACTGTGGGTGTGCTGAAAGGGGGATTGCCACATTATTTGTATACTAAACCTGCCGCCAATGCTTTGTCAGCAATTCCGGCGTCAAAAAACATTATTAGTTGGCAATAATGCAATATGCCAAGTCATGTGATTCAGTACGCATTGAGTAGAGTTCGCTTCCGACCGCCCTGCTGGAAGGTCCACTAAAGGACCGCTGTTGTTTTTCTTTGTTACGTTGCGGAACAGTTTGTCATGAACGGATATGTTTCTACACATAGAGATATATTTAATCTGTACTTCTATATAGCTTCATATCTGAGGCTCCTTTTTTATGAGATGTCTTCCTTCGTATTGAGAATGAATAAAAAGTGATTGTACTTTCATCTATATGTTGGAGTTTTTTTTAATCACCATTTCATCGAACCCGTGAACCACCAGATCCATCTCCTTCACAGTGCCTACTTTGATTTTCACTTTCATTCAGTACTATTACGTAGGAGGCAGCTGGTAAAGACCAGAACCGACTGTGCCTCTAGGCGACGGTTGTCGCCAGTGATTGATTGCCGACAGGTTCGCAATCGTTCATCTGTTGCGGAAGATTTTCTGGAAGGTTTCTCTATAAAACGGAGTGCAGGGCAGTTCGAAATGGTTGTTTTTGACGAGAGAGACTGTTCGAGAGAAATAGTATGACAAGATATTATTGTCGTTGTTGTTGCGAGAACAGTACCTACACCGGCAGCCCGGGCGCAGAATCGGCGCAACGCTGCAACGCAGATTCTTGTGAAGGTCTGCAGACAATTTTCAACTGTTAAAATTTAGAAAAAAAAAAGTTTGCTAGAAATTATTTGCCATGTGCCATAATACAATCTGTATCACATGCGATTGACGAAGTTCTGATTCCTTTTAAAATATAAATAATTCACGGAGAAAACTCTAGACACGCAATTGTGAATCATCCATTATTAAATGAGTCAATCCTCGTAGTTGTAATTTCTTTAGAAATTTAAAAATATCGGTCATTAGTCCGAAAATTCGGACGTAAATATCACGAATTTCGACAAATGTTCGCCAAATAACAATTTTGTCAATCGCTTGCAGTTAAAATAGGCAATTTTGTCAAAGGATCGCGAAAAAAACGTGAATTTTGTCATAAGATCAAGAAGGAAACGTCAATTTTGTCAAAGGGCTGCGGAAAAATAGCAACTTTCGTCAAAAGCTGACAGAAAAATGTGGCTTCCGTCAAATGATCATGGAAAAAACAAACTTTATCAAAGGGCTATGGAAAAATAGCAACGTTCGTCAAAATATTGCAGAAAAACGCAAATTTCATCAAAGGATCGTGGAAGAAACACAAATTTTGTCAAAGGATTGCGGAAAGAACGCGGATTTTATCGAAGGATCGCTAAAAAATAAGATTTTTCTCAAAAGATCGTGAAAAATAGGTGAATTCTGTCAAAAGATGGTGAAAATTTTGTCACGAGATCGAAAAAAAAGCCATTTTCGTCTAAGGGCTGCGGAAAAATAGCAACTTTCCACAAAGGATGGCGGGAAAACACGAGTTTCGTCAAATGATCGGGAAAAAAAATGTTAATTTTGACAAATGATTGGAGGGAAAAACGTCAATTTTGACAAATGATCACGGAAGAAACGCGAATTTTGCCAAAGGATCACAGAAGAAACGCGAATTTCGTCAAAGGATCACGGAATAAACGCGAATTTCGGCAAAAGATCGCGAAAGAAATGCGAATTTCGTCGAAAGATCGCAGGAAAAAGCAAATTTCGTGCAAAGATCGCTAAAAAATACGGATTTCGCCAAAAGATCACGAAAAAACACATATATCGTCAAAAGATCGTGGAGAACACACGAATTTTTTTTCAAAGGATCGGCGGAAAAAACGCGAACATCGTCAAAAGATTGTGAAAAAAAACGCGAATATCGTTAGAAAATCACGAAAAAAAAAAAAAAAACGAAAATCGTCAAAAGATCGCGAACATCGTCGATAGATCACGAAAAAAGGTGAATTATGTCAAAGAATCGCAGAAAAATTTGCTGCAACATTGATGTTTTCACGAGATTTTTTTACAGCTGAGAGGCAAGTTAAATATTAGTTAGGCATGTGCTGAGTGAAAAAAGCATGTTAAATTCTGAATTTCACAACTAGCTAAGATTGCTAAATAAATTAGAATTACTTATAGAATTTGCATGAATTACTCAAATTTGATTTTCTAAGAATTTCAATCTGCTCCAATAACAGCTTTTATTGCCAAAAAAATTAGATTTTTGCAGCTAAAAAAATGGATTTTACTGCTACAAAATTAGATTTTTGCTGCTTCAAAATGGCTTTAGTGCACTTCACCCCTGTATTAACACATCTATAATCTATATACATAATTTTTGATATTATCGTTCATATGTTATTTTTACTGTTATTCTGTTTTCTAACTTCACAGAAATTTTGTCAAATTTTATGAAAGATTTTCAGATAGCGGTGTTAAAAATTTTGAGGACAAAGGTAAATTATTTAAAAAAGTACTTTGCTTTTATGTTAATCACAAGCATTTGGGGGGGGGGGGGGGTGAGTGCATAAGGGATTGGAAAGAGGGCATTTGTCCTTAAGTTCTGCAGACTGTTTTTAAAGTTTCTACTTGCGTTGCAGATTGTAGAAAAAAATTCTGCTTCTGGGAATGGCAGAACTTAAGAAACGGCACGTTAAAGATGAGAAACAACAATTTCAATCAAAGTGGCAGGAAAGTTACTTTTTTTGTTGAACATAAGGTAAAACCGCAGTGTGTTATCTGTTCTCAAGTCTTAGGTGTTTCGAAATAGTATAACGTGAGTAGACACTATACCAGCTTGCATAAATCAAAATACAATCAATACCAGGGAAGTGCCAGAAGTTGTGTGTTTGATGATTTAAAGCTGAAACTAACTAGAAAGAATATCTTGCAACCATCACACACTGCTGCTTTAAAGGCATCCTATGAGGTATATTTAGAGCTAGATAAAAGTAAAAAGTCTTTTAGGGATGGTGGAACTCATTAAGAGATATCCTGTAAACATAGTATCTTCATCTGGAGATAATAAGACGGCTAAAAATTTTGAAACAGTTTCCTTGTCTCATCAGATAGTAAGTAGAAGAATGAATGTTATGAGTGGTGAAGTTTCGAGTTCTCGCAAGGACATTTTGGAAAAAAGTGAATTTTACTCTCTAGCTCTAGATGAGAGGACAGATATAGCTGACATCAGCAAGCTCCTTAGCTTTGTCAGAACGATAAACGAAGAATTTGAAATTCATGAAGAATTGTTGAAATTGAAATCATTATAAACCAGCAGAAAAGGTATTGACGTATTCAGCGCACTGCATGATGTTGTTTCTTAATAAGGAGGTTTTGTGAAGTGCTCTGGCGTTGCAACAGATGGAGCTAAAGCAATAGTTGGTCATAAATATGGTAGGACTCTGTAAAGAAAAATGCATGAATTTTTTTTTTCCAATGCCTTATCCACCAGGAGGTTATCTGTGGAAAAATTATAAGGCTCACTGAAACAATGAAAACTGTTGTAAATACTGTAAATTTAATAAGGGGAGGTAATATAGCTTATAGACACAAGCGTTTATCGCATTCCTGGACAATTTGGAAGCTAAGTATAGTGACTTTTCATTTTACTGTGAAGTGCACTGGCTGAGTATTGAAAAATGCCTGCAACAGTTTTTTGGCTTGAGTAATGAAATTCGTGCTTTTCTCAGAAATGAGAATATTGGGCATGAGTATTAAGAAAAATTGGAAGACATCCAATTTTGAAATAATCTTGCTTTTTTGGACAGATTTAACATTCAATCTAAATGCTTTAAACCTGAAACAACAAGGTGGAAAACAAAAGATCTCCCAGCTTTATGGACATAATTGAGGGCTTCCACAAAAGATTTGATGTAATACAAATTGCACTGAAGGCAAATAATACGGCAAACTACCCACCTTGATAGCAATTGAAAAAAGAAAAAAAGTGACACAAATTTTACTATGTTTCATGAAATAACAATATATATCAAGAAAGAATTCCAGGACAGATTCCAGGATTTTGACTTCCTAAAACCAACTCTTACACTGTTCAACAATTCCATGGGTAATGAACGTAGTGAGGTTCCCTGGAATCTTGAAATGGAAATTTGCAATCTTCAAGCAGACCTATTCTACTAGACTAAAAATTGTGATGTCCCTAAAAATTTTTGGAAACCAATTTCTAAAGAACGTTTTCCTAAACTGCTCAAATTCTCTCTGCAAATGTTATCACTGTTTGGCAGTACAGATGTAAACGAAAGTGCTTTTACTGCTCTCAAACAAATTATATAAAAAGCGAGAAATCGAATTGAAAGTGCTTCACTGGAATCGATCCCGAGACTTTGCCTTACTGAACTTACCGTGGACATTTATAAACTCGTACCAGGAAAGTAGTGCCAATCATCACATTCATTTCTCGACCATAAAATGAGGTAGTATATTAAACTTCTTTTAATATAAATTTTAATAAAATTTTCTGAATAAAATATATAATTCGTTTTCTTTCTGGAATATCTCTGGCTCACACATTCTTATCCTAAAGTTCGATTGGCCCTCGGGTAACTAAAGGTTAGACCACACTGTTTTACACTATCGAATGAAGAAAAAAAATGTGCTTTCAAATGCAATTTATTTGCAGTATCTCAATTTACTGATTTTTTATTCAAAATTTTTAAGTATGAATATTTTTTTTTATCTTTCGCTATCACATCATTGATTATAGAAGATTAAAAGTGTGCACTTAAAACAATATAAATAGTTTAGTGTTTATCATCTAATATTCCATAACAAAATTAATACTTTATAAATAAATAAATAAAACACAAATTTACTAGATATGAAATCGAACTATTCTGTTTAAACATTGAAATAATCCGAATCAAAAAGGCTGCTGTATGTAGCAAAATCTTTGGTAATTTCTATAGCTATTAGCCTCTGGCATGTGACTAATATGATAATACAACTTTGAAAGAATTTCAAATCTTTATTTGAATGCCTAATTGATATTTTTTATGTAGAAATGCTTTTTGGCATTGTTATTGGACAATCAAAAATTACATATTAAATGTACAAAACCTATTAGAATTTTCAATTTCAAAGAATATGGTTTTCACCTATGTTCTGAAACCCAGGAAGACCCTGTTGGATTCTCTGGTGTAAATAATCCAGCAGTTTTTGTTTCCATGCAATAAACATTCCATAAGTGAATTGCCAATTGAATTAAAACTTCAGAAATCTATATTAACAAAATAAAGATGAATCAGAAAAGTACGATGTTTAATTTGATGTAATCAGTATTTCCATATTTCGGTTAGTTCGGCAGATAAAATGTTTATAAAAACCAGAGAAGGAAGGAACACATGAATTCGAGATTTTGCAATTAATTTTTTTGAAAGTGTTAACTTTAATATTTTGCGGCATTTAAAACATCAAAGTACGAAGTTTAAGAATATGTCACCCATTCTTCCATATTTTGTACAGTTTGGCCATAGTGTGTTATGAAAAACAACAAAGTAAATGAGCTGATCTCGCATTTTGCCTGTTCTTTGATAGTGTTCTTTGAAAAGCTCTGAACTAAACATCCGGGTGCACTTGCCGATTTTCAGAAAAAGAATGCATTTTCAATGAGTATTTAATTAATATCTAGCCAATTATAAAAAAATTAAACATCTGAATTTTAGCTGCATCAGGACTTCTGCCTTGGACTATTCTAACACAAATTTTCATACCTTTACAAGCAGTAGATTTTGTTAGCTATCGCCAACAGACACGGATACAGAGATACAGCAATCTTTCTTTTAGATTACATAATAAGAAGACTTGTGACCAGCTAGTGACTTTTAATGTTAAGTCTATGACACTTATATTCTATAATCATTCCTCAAGGACACGATTTTCTAAAGATTATGTGCTAAGGGCTCTTACTAGATTTAATGCAAATCATATACATGATACCTAGTTACTTGAAAACAGTCGAAATAATTCAAAAGCCACTTTTACTTTTAAATAGCTTAGGAGGAAAATTAATTTTTTTTATTCTTCACATTTTAAGTATTTTCACTTAAAAAAAAAAAGGATGGAACTTTGTTTTTTGTTTTTAACCTTGCTCTCACACAAGGTGAATTTCTTTTTTCTGCTTTCTTCCTGGGTATTACCATTAAAGATTTGATTAGTATTATCAATGAAATTCATGGAATTTACGATCTTTTTTCTGCTTATGATAGACAAAAATAGCAATGTTTTTCCCACGAGCGATTGATGGTATTAGTGATTTTTTCTCTGCATACGATTGACGAAATTCATGAATTTTTTTAAATGACCAATTGACAAAAATAGCGATTATTTTATGCAAACAATAGACGAAAATAGCGATGTTTTTCCCATGAGTGATTGATGGTATTCGTGATTTTTTTTTTTCTGCATACGATTAATGAAATTCGGGATTTTTTTTTTTTTTAAATGACTAATTGACAAAAATAGCAATTATTTTATACATATGATGGACGAAAATAGTGATTATTTCCCTGCATCTGATTGATGAAATTCGGGATATTTTCTGTGAGCATCTGATGGCATTCATGATTTTTTCTGCATACAATTGACGGAAATAGAGATTGTTTTCTCACATTCGATTGATGAAATTCGTGATTTTTCTTTCCAGGACAGATTGAAGAAATTTGCGATTTTTTTCTGCATACAACTGAGATAAATAGCGATTATTTTCCCACATCTAGCTGATAAAATGTTTGATTTTTTTTTTTGTTTTCAATGACCGATTGATGAAATTCTTGATTTTTTCTTTCAATGACCAACTGACGAAATTCATGATTTTTCTTCCATGACCAATTGATAAAATTCACATTTTTTTCTTGTGAGTAATTGATGTCATTCGAAATTTTTTTTTCTGCACATACAATTGACGGAAATAGAAATTATTTTTCTGTATCCAACTGATGAAATCTAAGATTTTTTTTAATGAAAGATTGACGAAATTTGGAATTTTTTTCAATGACCAATTGACGGAATTCGCAATTTTCTGCATAAGATTGACGAAAATGGTGATTATTTTATGCATATGATTGACAAAAATAGCGATTATTTTCCCACATCTGATTGATTCTATTTGGGATTTTTTGCCGTGCCGCGATTGGTAGCATTCACGATTTTTTCTGTGTACGTTTCACTGAAAGAGCGATTATTTGATGCATCTGAGTGACAAAATTTATGATTATTTTTCCACATCTGGTTGATGAAATTCGTAAATTTTTTTTTTCAATGATTGATTGATGAAATTCACAACATTTTCCCCTTTGCGATTTCTTTCCTGCATCAGATTGATGAAATTAACGATTTTTTTTTCACCAACCAATTGACAAAATACTCGATTTTTAAACTACTGATTGATGAGAAATTCTAATTTTTTCCCAATGACCAATTTCTGAAATTCACGATTTTTCTTTTCCAATGACTAATTGACTAATTCACGATTTTTTCCTGGGAGCCGAAAATGATGTGAACTGAAATTGTAAAACTTTTGTCTTTGCTTTCCCCCCTAGTGCTAGTGGGAAAACACTTGTTTTTGTTGATCAAGGGATAAAAATTAGTCAACAAACATATCGCAAACTCATTTTGGAAGATATTATCTTACCTTGGGCACAAAAGTTCTTTGGAAACAAAAGATGGACCTTCCAACAGGATTCTGCACCTGCACACAAAGCTAAAGGCACTCAAGATTGGTGCAAGACACATTTTCCTGACTTCATTGGAGCTCAAGAATTGCCACCGTATTCCCCAGATTTGAACCCAATGGATTATTCTGTCTGGTCCATCTTGGAGAAAAGATTTTGTGTTAAACCTCATAACTTTGGCACCCCTTAAGAAATCCTTATGCAAGGAATGGGATAAAATATCAGTAAGCGAGTTGCGGCCCATAGCCGAAAATTTTGTGACACGTTTGAAGCTCTGTATTAAGGCTAAAGGTAGTCACTTAGAAAATTTGTAAATATATTAGACGAAATAATGTATTCATATTTATTTTGAAGTTTGGTCATAATATTTTCATTACCATTAAAGTTATAATGTATCATGTGTGTCAAGTTATTTCTTGTCACCCTGTAAAATACCAAAAGGGAGCATAAGCATAATTTTGGGTACATGAGCTATTAGTGGCAGTACAAAAAACATTGAGAATCATTAAGGTTAAATAAAAAATTGTAGCCTTAAACGTAATTGAACAAGAAAATAAAGAAAATAACTAATAACTACAAGCCTGGGACTGAGCTAGACTCCATTAAAATACAAATGTTAAAACTCCCAATATATAATAGGGTAAATGTGACAGAACAAATTGAAAAATTTGTAATGATTATTACACCTAAGCAATTAAATATTGATAATTAGGATCTTGACTTCAATTATATAGATCAGAAGTTATATATGCTAAAACAGAACATCACTGGCACATTCAGCCCAATCAAAACCACAATATATTTGGCAGATCACATACAGTACCCCCCTCCCCCCTAATTACAATTTATTATAAAAATTATCAAAAATTACATTCATTGGAACATTAACTAAATGCTCCTTGTTAATCATTATATTCAGTCCATAATATTCTGATAATGCAAATGCAAATAGAGAATGAGAAAATCAATTTTAAGCAATTGATGATAACAGTATTTGTTTTTATTGTGGCAGGTCTAGAAGTTCAAAATAAATTTATCTTTGAGTAAAGATAATAAAAGAAAAATCTTAATTTAGGCTTATGAATCGATCGCTTCAGTTTTTGATCATATCTCAACATCTAGTACGAAAATGCAAAACTGATATGAATTCTCTGATTATTGCAGTACAAGAAGAGGCTGTATTAGCTGCATACTTATACTCGCACCTGTTGTGATCTGAATTTTTTTACATTGAATATTGAAGTAATACTAGGTTATTGACCTTAATCAGTGAAAATAACAAAAGATTATACTTGTGGTATTAGAGATTTAAAAAAAAAAAAAAATTGAAAAATCACTTGATTGTCCACAAGAACAGAATAGATATAACCTGAATCACATCATGCCCATCCATAGATTTTAGTGTTGACTGTAGAAAAAAAGTGCCAATGGGCAGAAATTTTTAAAAAGGACACTCTTGTACTTTGTACCAAAAAAAAAAAAAAAAAAAAAAAAAAAAAAAAAAAAGAACTAGTTTGTTTAGAGTCCCCTTATATCAGTAGAATTTATTGTTATTTGAATTATACCCAGGGGTGATTGTGACTCAGAGTGAAAAACCCTGAAAATTAATCGATACAAAGTGAAAAACCCTGAAAATTATCGATGCAAAGAGAATATCAATTTACATAACAACTGATGCTGCAACAGCATGACAATCAAATGACATATTTTTGCTATTGTTTGAAATATACAATTGCAGAAAAACATAATTTGATAAACTTATGTTAATTTCACTGAAAGCTAAATAACTTCATCAAATGGAGAGTGCAATTTATCTTGTTATATGCAAAGTTCGAATTCTATATTCAGTAAATGAATTTATTCTAAGTACTCATGAAATAAGTACAAATTATGTGTTAAGAGTTATCTCTTAGTAGAATTAATGCAAGTCATATCTAGTTATTTGAAAACAGTAAAAAAATGTCAAAACCAATCCAATTTTACTTCTAGGTGGCTAAGTATTAGAAAAAAATAAATAAAAATCTATTTTTAAAGCTTTACTCTTACACAAGGTAAATTTCTTTTTCCTGCTTTCTTCTTGGGTATTACACATTAGAGATATGCGATTCTGAACATTTTTGTACTGAGATTGAGATGGATAACACAATACCAGGGGTGATTGTGAGTAAAAAAAAAAAAAATGTATCTGAAATTCACAGCAACTTTTCTGAAAGGTTACAGAAGAGAGGGTGGTGAGAGAATCACTCCTGGTTCTAATTGTGTTTTTTCTGCGATCCTTTCACGAAATTTGCGTTTTTTCTGCGATTTTTCGGCGAAATTTGCGTTTTTTCGCGATTCTTTAAAGAAATTCATGTTTTTTTCCCCGTGATCCTTTAACAAAATTTGCGTTTTTTCTGCGATCCTTTGACGATATTTCCGTTTTTCTAGCGATTCTTTGACGAAAATCGCGTTTTTTCCCGCGATCTTTTGACGAAATTCGCGTTTTTTTCCGCTATTCTTTGAAGACACTGTTTTTTTTTTCGTAATCCTTTAATGAAATTTGCGTTTTTCCTGCGATCCTTTGGCAACATTTCCGTTTTTCCCGCGATCTTTTGACGAAAATCTTGTTTTTTTCGCGTTATTTAAAGAAATTTGCGTTTTTCCAGCGATCCTTTGACGATATCCATTTTTCCGCGTTCCTTTGACGATATATCCGTTTTTCCCGCGATCTTTTGACGAAAATCGCATTTTAACCCCGCGATGTTTTGACGAAAATCTTAGTTTTATCGCGATCGTTTGCGAAATTCACGCTTTTTTCGCGATCCTTTGACGAAATGTGTTTATTTCGAGATTCTTTGACGAAATTCACTTTTTTTCCCGCAATCCTTTGACGAAATTATCGATTTTTTTTTCAGCGAACGATTGAGGAATTGATTTTTTTCGGCGACCATTTGTCGAAATTCGCGATATTTTTTAATGTCCGAATTTTCCGCTAAACGTAACGATCTCATAAACCCGGAAGGATCGAACAAAAAACCCGGAAATCCGGGCTACACCCGGAGCACAATCACCCCTGTATACCTCTACAACTAAAGGTTTAAGAATTAGCTTTCGGTCTTAATTTTAATTTACTTATAAAATAAGTATAAAAGTAAAAATGCTTTTTTTAAAAAACACTTTTTTATAAGCATTCAATGTTGTTCTTGAAAATCACAGCTAATTTTTTGGCTCTAATTCATGATTTTCCCCAAAATTTTCCATTACAATTCATTAATTTGGCATGGCCATCAAACTCGATAATGAAAAAATCATCGGTCTTTTTACATTTTGTAGAAAGTGCAAGCAAATGATTATATTTAAAAATATATAATTTTTGCTCTGTGTGGCATAAATAATTTAAGGAGATGCCGTGAAATAAATAAATTGAGTTGCAGTAAAAATAATAAGGAATTGTCTTACTTAAAGGACAAACAGTTGACACAAGAGGCTTGTTCAATGAAGACACATATTCATATTAAATCCAACTTTATTCTTGAGAAATGGAGAGAGGTGAAGCAGGAGGTAGTATATAATCTGGTCACTGTACATATCAGATAATCATTCCATGTAGAATTATTAAAAACTTGAAGTAATTCCATGTTAAAAATTAATGCTGGTTTAATGCTGGTTCAAAATAATTCTTTAGAGAATGTCTTGATGATAAAAAATCCAAAAACTCGAACATGCGTTAAATTAAAAAGCCAGAGACCGAAGATAAACTTTTAGATATCGAGATATAGCTATTGAAGAACATCACTCTTTGAATTTAGGCGCAAAGGCCCGAAATTCAAAAGACAAATCACATTGTCAAAAATAATACATATTAAAACTTTTGTAAATCTTAAAATCTGTTAAAAAAACTGGCTGCATTGATATATATACTACATAAAAGGGGTTTACAAAACTACATCCACTATTTAAATCTATTCGTTAATATTAAAATTGGGTATGAACTGTAGAACGAATAGCAGCTGGGAGAAAACGAAACTACATTCAAAAGGCAAGCGAAGACACACCTCCAATATGTCGCGGTCGACATCACTTGCAACACGCCCTGGTTCTAAAAATAGATCAGGAAGAGGGGGAAAGCTGAAATCAAAACTTATCTGCTACTTGCGGTAAAAAGGAAAGAAAAAAAGCGATTTGAACGATCTTTAAGTCGAAAGAAAATCATTTAAAAAGGGTGAGATAAGAATACTGTATTACAATTTAAAAAATAAATAATAAATGTGATTACTACATCACATTACCCCCATTCGCCGAACAAAATTTTGGATGACCAAAATGTGAAAAAGGTAAATCTTGAAAGAGCTTTTTTAACAAAGTGAAAACAAAATTTTAAAAGCCAAGGAGCAAAAAATGTAGAATAAAATTTAAGTTTAAAATTTAAAAGTCATAATAAAGATTTTAAGTGCATTTGCACATATAGGGAACGTACAGTCGTGGAAAAAAAAAAGTAAACACCCCCTACTAACTCCTCAACAAATTATCATAGACGAAAGTTACTGGTACCGAACGATTGGAAATAAAGTCTACTTTTAAATGATGTATATAAAATTTGCTTAGGGGGCCATCTACACATTAAAACGAATCCAAACTTCATTTTTTTCAATGACAATACCCAATTTTAACAAGATATTTCAAATCTTCGGTTCAAATTGTGCCTAGACACCAAATTTCAAGTCATTAGAATGATAAGTTTTTGAATTATAAACATTCAAAATTTAGTGCTTCTAATGTTAAATTACATTTTCATACTTTTATTAATATCTCTAGAAATTATGCTCCTAATGTGCTATTTTTTTTTGTAGCTATAATACTAATATACCCAAACATAATAACACTGAATTTGCAATTTTTATAATTTTATGATATGAATTATGAAATTAATATTAGAAAAAATTATGAATTGCAACCTACAATTTTTTTGATGGATTTAGATTTATTAAGTCCTGCTTTATGTAAATCCGAAATTTCACATTTTTCTTCCAAGTAGTTTTCAAATTATGCTTAAAAAACGGCAAAATGATGGTTTAAGGGGCCGTCTAGAATAGAAGTGACTAGATATTTTGAAATTTCTTTTACTGTATTGTAATCTAGGAGGCTTCATTGACTTCTTAAGGTGCCTTGATCAAGAGATGGAGGCTCTCTCGGTTAATAATCGATTTCCGAACTCCAATTTGGATACAGCCCTTAAAATACGCTCGTTTTAAAATAATTAATTTCTCGGAAACTTATGGTACGAATTGCATGAAAATTTGTTTTTAGGTTAATTGGAGGATGTAGTGTTCATTTATGATGTCAGAATTGTGTACTGCTATTGAAAAAAACAAAGTTATGGTTCGTTCTAATATGTAGATGGCCCCCTAAGCAAATTTTATCTGTATCATTTAAAAGTAGACTTTATTTCCAATCATTGGGTACCAGTAACTTCCTTCTACGATAATTTGTTGAGGAGTTAGTGGGGCGGGGGGGGGGGGGGGGCGTGTTTACTTTTTTTTTTCCATGACTGTACATGTACAGTGACCTAAAGAGAAAGAAAAAAAATATACATCAAGTAGTACATTCAAATTTCAATAGTATACATAACATGATAGTATACAATAATAATAATATCAAGCCCCATTGCAATGACAGGAAAAGAAAGGCACCTTCCTGTGTAAAATGATCTCTATAAATTAAAATATTATCCTATATAACATTTTAAAATTAATAATAAATCCAAAAGCTAAATAAATTTTTAGCCGAAAGAGACCACAAAAAAAAAAAAAAATTGTGAATTCAATAAGTTAAAAAATAAGGTACACTTATGAATCAAAATTTATAAAGTTGCAAAAGTAAAGCAACATAAAGTCAGAAGTACCCTCTCTAAATATACTCTGACTGCCTAGGAAAATAATAATAAATTATAAATTGAAACATTCAAAATGAATAAATCATTTCTACTAATCAATTTTCTGCATATTTATAACAATAAATTGCAATGAGAAAGTCGAGAATATTTTACTTGTATATTCCGACAACCTAGGACTTAAATTTCATTAATCCTAATAGTTAAGAAAAAATTGTCATAATCAGGAAAAAATTTTGAATTAATAAACAAGTGTACCATAAAAATATTTGGTTTAATTCCTTCAATAATTTAATAGTAAAATTTAAATTTAAGTTTCTATGCTTGTAAAAGAAATAAAATTATTTTAAATTAACTTTAAACAACAATTGAAATTAAATTAAAGAGCTGCAAAAATTTAAAAAATATTGTAGACTAAACAGACAATCCTTCATGATACCATGGACATTGGATACATTCAGGAACCCTGTAAACACATTTATCACAAAACTACAGTTGGATGCGATCTCCATAAGAGACTTCTGAGATCCTGTGCAAGATAATTAAATAATTCAGCATAGAAAAAAAAATATGATGTATTTTACAGATGTAAAGAAGCTCTTGGTATAAACCACAAATGGTTGGATATGAATAGTACTGTGAACTATTCAAACACTTCTATTTTGTTGAAAAAAAAGCACAGTTAGCAACAACATTATCACCAATTATGAACATTTAGCAGAATATGGTGATATACTTTGAAGGAAAAATCCGTAGACACTGCTGGCAAAAAGAAGACAATCCATGGTGGTACATTTAGGAGTAACACTTCACTTAAGGATGATATAAACACATACACCATGATAAGTAGAGGACAAGATCAGGTAGACAAAATCGGTAGTCAAGAAGCACTTTTTCATTATGATTCTTAGAGAATTGTTGAAGATTCACTAACGAACACTTCAAAAAAAGGATGCGCTGGAAAATATATTCACTAAGAACTGGTGCTTTTCTTCATATGAAAGGTGCAAATACAAATTTCCTTCATTTAAAAATAAAACTATATCTTCATGATCAATTTAAAATAATTTCTTGCATAAAATTGAAAAAGTGAGGCATATGGCAGATTAAAAATTTTTGAAGAAATTGGGTTATGAAATAAAGAAAAGGCACTATAATAATAATTGACATATAAAAATCTTCAGAAATAAGTAAATAAACAAACATTCTTGAGCTTAAACATCTGTAGTTCAAATAACAGTAAATTTTATAAATAGTTGTAGACTATGGTATGATGTAGAAGTCAAACACTTCCAATGCGAGGATGAAACTTTGCCGCTTACCCCTACGTAAGGATGAAAATTTTCCACTCACAAGTAAACGTTGACTGGGAAATTTAAAAAAAGGTTAACTTTGTAGTTGAATATAAAGAGTCAAATGTTGGGGAACTTAGATTGCAACAGCAGATGAGTCAAGTACTTTCACCATTGAAGAAGAAACAGCATCTTACGAAAAACACACAACTCGCAAATCTTCACAATCAGTTTAAGAACAGCTATTGTTTATGAAAAAATAATATATATACTGATTTAGCTTCAAAACCAACTTCAAAAACACACTGGAGAAGATCAGAGATAAATGGATATTTTACTACATAAATTACTGAGAATTCACCAGGAACATCAAAGCCGAAAATGGAGCACAAATCCTTACTGGTTGCTGTAAATGAGGAACAGATTTTTTTTTTTTTTTTTTGCAGGTATGTATTATAATATTTTCAGTACTTTCAGAACAACATTTCCACACACCAGAGAAGCGTTTCAAAAAATGGATTAATAACAACACTCTTGAAGGCAACTTCACCAGGTAAGTAAATGTGAATGAGAAAGTTTTAAATCAGACATGTGCAGAATAAAATTTTATCAAACTATTTCAGTCATGAGGATGATACAGGATGTTTTTTTTTTTTTTTTAATTTCTTCTCTAAGCAAAAAAAAAAATATGTCATTAAATTTTTATGAAACCACATAATTCTGAAAAATTGAAGCACTGAGAATTATCATAACAGTTTGTAGAAAGCAAACAGAGTTCGTGAAATTTAACTTAGTAAAACACTGCACTCACCAAACACCAAAATCGATATTAGCAGTCAAATCGTGCACCAAATGACAAAAATATCTTGAGATAAAAGTAGAAGGTGGCACAAGCAAGTTAGATATATATATATTTTTATAAAAAGTTATGGAAGATATTTTTGGAATAAAATTATAAATTGATACATTTAAAAGCAGAGAAGACTTCAAAAAATTATGCAGGATATTTTACAATATTCATTAATCAATATTCATGAAGAACTTCAGCTTCTTTGCAATCAATACATGAGAAAAATTTCAGTAAAATAATTTAAACTTCAATAATTATCACAGATTCCAAGGGGAAAAAAATAATTTGCTTCAATAAATATCTTAATTTTTATAATATATCTTCAAATTCATTAAATATTTTATTTCAATATATTAGTGCCATAAAATAAAATTAAAAAACCCAATATAAGAATGAGAATAGAAAAACCATAGCCTCTTGTTAAATAAATTTGCTCTTAAAATTAGAGAACAATTTTTAGAATTCATTTCAAAATTTCAAAATTAATTAAAGATTTTCTATTATAAATATATTTTAATGCACCATAAGAATAAATAAATTAGAGAATAAATAAATAAATTTCTTGATTTTTAAAATAATATTTCATTCTTCAATAATTTAAAAACAGCAATAATTTTGTCAAGACATATCTCAAAATGAAAACCAGTAACGGAATTTTTTAAATTATACTAGGCTCAAAAATTTAAAATCATGGAATCACAAATAGAACTTGAGAACAAAATTTTCATTACGACGTTTGTCAAGCATCGATCTTCAGCCGTTAAAACAGCAAAATTTTCCATTTGAGAACAGCAGAATATTATAATTTTCTTAAAATTCCATATTAAAATAATGATTTTAAAACAATTTATTTGAATTTATGTCAGTATATTTCTATAAAAGTAACAAATCTTCAAAATTTTATGCAAAAGAAAATTCAGTTAGGAACAAAATTTCTTCTAAGATAAAAACTTACGTTTTCTTTTTATAAGAACAGAAAATATTGCAAAAAAAAAAAAAGAATAACGGCAAATATGATGTTGAAACATTTTCAAAATTCCATTAAAAAGAGCGGTTCTTCTATTTGAGAACAAAAATTTTCTTTGAAAAGAATTCATCAATCAATTGTCAAAAATACAGCAAAAAAATACAGTCATTGAGTTATTATTTAAGGCATTGCGTTGTATAAATAAAGCAATAACGAAGACTGTTCTTTTTTGTCACGGAAACCAGGTGTGGTATTAATAATTAAAGGTTTTTGCAGTAGAAATAAAAAGGAATTTGTCTTACTTAAAGGACAAAAAGTTAACACAAGAGGCTTGTTCAATCAAGACACATATTCATATTAAATCCAACTTTATTCTTGAGATATGGAGAGAGGTGAAGCAGGAGGTAGTATATAATCTGGTCACTGTACATATCAGATAATCGTTCCATGTAGAATTATTAAAAACTTGAAGTAATTCCATGATAAAAATGAATGCTGGTTCAAAATAATTCTTTAGAGAACGTCTTGATGATAAAAAAATCCAAAAAATCGAACATGCGTTAAATTAAAAAGCCAGAGACCGAAGATAAACTTTTAGATATCGAGATATAGCTATTGAAGAACATCGCTCTTTGAATTTAGGCGCAAAGGCCCGAAATTCAAAAGACAAATCACATTGCCAAAAATAATACATATTAAAACTTTCGTAAATCTTAAAAATCTTAAAATCTGTTAAAAAAACTGGCTGCATTGATATATATACAGTATAGGATTCGTTATCCGGAATCCTTGGGACCTGGGGCATTCCGGATAAGGGGTTTTTCCGTAATTCGGAACACTACCACAAATATTTTCTAATGTACATAAATATGAAATACTGGTTAGCATAAATAATATTAAAAATACTGTATTACACATTTGTTGAATTGATTCAATAAAACACAATTAAGGAAAAGATTAATTAATTTTTATTTACAAAGAAAAAAAAAAGTTAAGTAATAATTTTAAATTATAATAAAACTTACAAATGAACAAGATCAAAAATAAAATTTAGTTTTGGGGTTCAGATGCAGATGCTTGGGAATTAGTTTTTTAGAAAAATCCTTTTAAAGTTGGCCGCTTGTAACGTTTCTCTTTTACAAGCTGGTCTTGAATTTTATATAAGGACATTATTTGTTGTTCATGGAAATAACTTCTTTGTTCCATGCCTTGAATTAATTGTTGAGTGTAGAATATCATTTGTTCATTAGACATATTTCCTACCTCCTCATTCTTGTCATCATCATCACTACGATCATCCGATGCATCTTTAGTCACCATTTCACAAGTTTCACTGTATGTCATCTGATGACTAAGTGGAACATTATTGTCTATATTGAAACAAGCTTGAACTGCATCTTCATCCAATAATTGGGGGGGAGGGGGAATATATTGAAAGTTGACTTTTTATTTATTTATTTATTTTTTTGTTTACGAATTTATCGCATGGAAAGCGGACAGAAAAATAGAAAAGGCAAAATTATCAACACTTAAAATGCAGATTTCCGCAAATTCGCGGAGATAAAGAAATGCATAATTACTGTAATATTCCATTAACCCACCCTCCCCTATTTTGTAAACAAATTTGATATTTAAAAAAAATTCCATGAAAGCACCCCCCCCCCCCCTTTCCAAAAAAAAAGAAAAAAAAAAAAAGAAAAATATCGCGCAAAGCGCCATACCACCTTTCTGTCTTATCCAATTCCGAATATCTGTTTTTCTACTGTTCGATGGACGCAGCTGGAAACGATAAAATGAACATTTCTCTCATTCTCCTAATTGGCCCAATTGTAGGTGCGCCTTTAGATGATGTCAAAGGTCGGAGCTTGCCAACAGATTTTCGATCGCGGAAAACGCATTCAAATTCTAAGTGATGTTTCAAAAATATTTTTTTTCAAAAGGTTAAAATTAAAAATTTTTATAATGGATTTTAGCGTTTGAAACAGAAAAATACGAAATTTAAGAATGTGTAGTTAGTTTTCCCATATTTCTAAAGGTTACGCCGATGCGAAGTCATAAAAATGATCAAAAAGGGAACTTATGTCCAATGATTGCGTACATTCAATTCTTATCTTTCACAGGAGCGTCATAACTGGGATCGTAGGGAGAGCGTGCTTTTTAAGTTCTGTTTTTTAGTTATCTGGGTTAACAAAAAAAAGAAAAATCTGAATATCAGGGCAAGCTTTGGACTATTCTTATAAACATTTTCGGATTTCAACAGGCGGTAGATTTTGATAGGCCACTTTTAATCCCTGTAAGCAGCCTCTCCGATTATTTCAGAATTTTTTGCCGCATTTGGGGGGGGGGGGGGAGATTAATGGGATATTTTGGTACCTTGAGGTGTATGAGAAAAAGTTTTATAAAGCATGTTAACTGTTCAATAAAATATGAAAAAAAAAAAACTGCAAATTTTTATGAAATGAAAGCTTTTACTATGTTTTGGTTTCGGATCGTTTAGCATTCCGGATATTGGGACGCCGGATAATAGATCCTATACTGTACTACATAAAAGGAGTTTACAAAACTACATACACAATTTATTTAAATATATTCGTTAATATTAAAATTGCGTATGAACTGTAGAACGAATAGCAGCTGGGAGAAAATGAAACTACATTCAAAAGGCAAGCGAAGACACACCTCCAATATGACGCGGTCGATGTCACTTGCAACACGCCCTGGTCCTAAAAATAGATCAGGAAGAGGGGGAAAGCTGAAATCAAAACTTATCTGCTACTTGCGGTAAAAAGGAAAGAAAAAAAGCGATTTGAACGATCTTTAAGTCGAAAGAAAATCATTTAAAAAGGGGAAGATAAGAATACTGTATTACAATTTAAAAAATAAATAATAAATGTGATTATTCACATCACACTCTGTTCTTTTTAAGATAGGGCTACAGGAAAGAAAAAAATGAAACATTATTTAAACTATCTTTTTAGGATTTTTAAAACTGATTTCTCAATGCATAATCAGAAATTAATTAATATCAGACTAGTAATTGATAAAAGCTTTTTTTTTTTAAACTATTGCATTCTTCATTTTTTATTTATAATTTATATTCTACTTTATAGTTTTTAAAATATTTCATCGCTGCAATTTCAGAGCGATTTGGCAGATTTTAGCAACTGCTTACTGCCGCTTAATTAAATCCATTGTTGTTTCAACTTGTATATAACAGTAAGAGTTACCGAGAATACTTGGTGATTTATCACCTCTGGTGGGCTAGCAGAAAATGCCTTAAAATTAATGTATTAATTTATAATTAAGTTCTAAAAATATTAAAATGTTTCACTGTCCTCAGATATACACCCATATTGCAATATGTATAATTCGAGCATATCATGAAGTGTGTTGAAAATCAATTACAAAATTTTATTTTTACATACAAAAAAACCCAGGTTGATTGTAATAAAAGAGTGTGATATAAGAATCAACATTTTTAGAATAATAATAATAATAATTAATATATATATACAGAGGAAGAACTTACTGTCAAAGCGATTAACAACAGAAAAATCTTCTTTGCTATAAACCTTGCTCAGATTCTGTCGTTTCCTATCATCATTCAGAACCTGCAGATTATGCTCTTGAGCCACAGTAAGGGTATCTAAGCTACTTAAAATGTTCAGTGCTGCATGAGCTCTGCTGATAGGAATGCCTGCTTTGAATGGAAGCATGAGTTCTGGATTTAGGATTCTTGGAAGTGATGGTTCAAAATCTTTATTATGAAATGATGTTCCAAGTGATTTTGGGGGAGATGGAGAAGGGAAATTCTGAATTTCAGTGATAATGATATTATATAAACTAATCTTCTGACTTGATGGGCAAAACCTGCAATGTATTTAAGTAAAACTCATGAAAATAAAAGGAATTAAATCAAAGGTAGTAAAGACAAAAACTGGCAGAATTGTTTTATCTGCATCCTACAAAATTTTTTCTAACCTACATACTCAAAATTTAACTTTTGATAACTTTTAGTGTGAAACTTTAAAAATAAATATAAGGACTGTCTATTTGACTACATATGATTTGTTTTTTTAAGTATGTTTAGTGACACAGGAATATGTTCAAAATATACCACATTTAATGAATTTTTCATAATACAGCAAATACTTCTTTACAAATGGTTTGCACATTTATTTTTAATAGACATTTTAATAATTTTATTCAGATATGGAGCTAATAATTAAGAAACTAATTTTGTGTAAAACATATAAGCAAAGCCATAGCAAATGTGGGTATCAGCAAAATTTGTTCACTTAGCAAAGCAACATTAACAAAAATTAGATTATAAATTTAATTGCAATGAAGAAGAATCAAAGATTAAATTATTTTTTGTAATATCTATGTAAATGAATTATTCAAACTCACAGTAAAATTTAACTTGATTCACATAATCAACAGGCTAATACAAGTCAACAATGATGATTGTACTTCATATAAAGCCAAAATTATAAATGTTGGGAGCAAAAAATATTGCACAGGTTTTTTTTAATATTAAGCAACTAATATGTGTATTAATAAAATAGGAATAAATATCTCCCTCCCCCCTTCTTAGTGTTACAACAAACAGGCAAAGAGAAACACGTAAATCAAAAAGATTATAAGCTTTTCTAAGAGGAACTAAAAGAAATTAAACTAGGAGTAAATATAAAAACTCTAATTGAAAGATTAAAAAATTTCATAGAACAAAAGTTCAAAATGCATAAATTCTTAAATAATAGGAGATTGTTAAAAATAGCAGAGAAATTCAAGAGTTTTAACGTCAAACCTTTTTTAATAACATGACTTTTAAAATATGGTGTAATTAGTGCCGTCTACAACTTTTTATTTTTCAAAATGTCATGATTAAAATGTGCAATTAAATGTTCCACATTAGTGTATCATGCATGTATCACTTACAGATAATTTGAATAACTGTATGGGAAGTAGGGGCTAGATATCTTATAAAGACTTGCTTTTACATAAGTTGCAGTTCTTAACTAGTTTAAGTGGAATACTTGTATAGGTGTTATTTTAAAAAAGAAAAAAAAAACAAGCACTGCCAGCAAAAAATAATGATAATAATAATAACTTAGTAAAATTCACCACACTAACATGATAAAATCAAAATTACTTTTACAAATAAATTTTCTGTTTAATCATTTTTACCTCCATAGAACATTGTAGATACTATCTAAACAAACTGCGCTATCCTTTAATTCAAGTTGATCAGCAGAACTAAAACTGAAAATAAACAAATGTTAAAGTACGTATACTATTCAAAACTTATACCTATAAAAAGAAACATTCTCTTTCATTACTTAATTAATTCTCATACCTTCGACAAGAACCATCAGATTTGCTAATAACCAAACTCTTAAAAGAAGAAGAAGGCTCCAATTGATTTGGAATAATACCTGTTTGAAAATAAAAATAAAAGATAAAAATACAGAAAAACATTGTTACAGAGTCCTCCCATGAAATCTTGGCCAATGACTTGAAAGAGTTCATGATGCAAGAAAGAATGTTGCTAACAAGTACAAATAGTGCAGAAAATGTTATTTAATTAAAAAATGAAATTTGCTAGTTAAGTTGCTTAAGTGATTGTCATCTATCTTAACAAATGAATTCATCTAAATTTATATTACTCATCAGTCAAGTTATCATGGGAAAACTGAAACTGAATTTTAATAGCTCCAATTACTTTTTAAAAATGGCCTTTTTACTTCATAATAGATGTAAATTTCCAACTGGGCGAAAAATGTCCAGGCCAGGATTCGAACCAGGGATCTCCCAGCTGAAGCCGCCAGTGCTCTACCATCTGAGCTATCCCGAACGAATCTGGTGGAACTTTTTCACCCAGCTAACCTTAATGATTATAGCATCTGGTCTGAAACCTGGTTCAGCACAACAGAATAAATCTCAGGTAATGGAACTCCAGAAATCGCTAGATACGTAATTACACTAGATTAATTTTAACACAATTATTCTAATTCATAAATAAATCATATTAGATGTAAATTTCCAACTGGGCGAAAAATGTCCGGACCAGGATTCGAACCAGGGATCTTCCAGCTGAAGCCGCCAGTGCTCTACCATCTGAGCTATCCTGGACGAATCCGGTGGAACTTTCACTGGCGGCTTCAGCTGGGAGATCCCTGGTTCGAATCCTGGTCTGGACATTTTTCGCCCAGTTGGAAATTTACATCTAATATGATTTATTTATCAATTAGAATAATTGTGTTAAAATAAATCTAGTGTTTTACTTCATATTTTGAACTCAAAACTTTGAACTTAGCATGCATGCCACTATTCCTATTTAGACCTATGTATTTTCCAGGACTTTACACGTTCTACTAAGACTGCACATGAAACAAGGACATTATTTAACATAAATAACACTAGTATTCTCTAGAAGTTAATTATTAAGTAATATATTAACAAAAACTCCCTATTAATTTTGGAAAGACTTACATACTGAACATGCAAACTGCTGAAAACCAGAAAAAAAAGAAGCACAAATTATTTTAGAAATAGCAAACATTTTAGTCTCATATCATAAAACAAAATCCTACTTTAAAGACTCCCAAATAAACAAAGCCAAAATAATTTTCCCTACAAGCTTTTTCTATCACTCTATGTCCTACGAAAAAGAAGTGAACAGGCAAACTCATTCTCTCTCTAATTCAGTCACCCTTGCTGCCTTCATCACACATCACTTTTCATGCTATCAAAACACATATCTCTCTGCAGGACAGAAAATTCTGCTTGTTTCAGAAATCCCGCAACAAAAATAAAAGTATGCTAGCAGAGTTGCGACGATCCTTTGTAATGGTTATTTTATCTCTGTTAACAATTATATGAAATATTTTACCACAACATTAGATTTCAAATTCCTCTTGCTTCAAGAAGACAAAAAAAGTTATATCACCTACCTCAAAAGCTTGTAGTTTGTGATATATATCTGTGAATCAGTTATATAACTTGAAAAGATATTATTATATTAAAAGATTTATAAAAGCTTGTTAGAATAGTATATGATATAATACAATCTAAGAGAATTTTTGGATGTGTGGAAGAAGCAAAGATACAGTGGTGCTTTAAGCTGTAGAATAGTAGGGTAGGGCTGGAGGATATAACAGTATTTGTGGTTTGTGTGGGAATAGGATACATTTCGATAAAAAAGTAATTTTAATGGTTAGCAGAATTTTGCTTTTGTATTAGCTTTACTTACAAGCGGGGATGACTAAGCTATGTTCGGTTAACATTAGCTTTGTGTTCAAAACGATATAATATTCTCATCGAATCATTCTTTCTGTATTATTTCTATAAAGCATTTTTATTTTATAACAGTATTATTTACCAGAAACAATCAATAGGAAAACTATGCATGTAAATGTTTCTAAATTTTACATTATTTACACATTTACAACGAAAGGACACCAATCCAAATTACATTTTTAGCTCAACTCTGACTGGTTTAACCAAGTATCTGGAGTCCTATTAATAATTTTTAAAAAATTCCTTCATATTCTGAAAGTCTATTTTTTTCGCCAAATATAGCCAAGTTTGCCTACTTTCTTTCATTTGGTGCCAAGTATGTGTTTAGGCATTCGTGAGCTTGAAAGTCGATTTTTCGGCCAAATGTCGCAAATATCTGCAACTTATTGGCTGTTGCCAAATTCTTGGGTTCAAGACCCTGACCCATGTTAATTTTTATTGTAAACAAGAATGCTGAAATTGATAAGAATTTTTTAAACCTATTTATTCATCTAATTTTTAAAGAGGAATTAATAATTTTTTACAAAAGCAGTCAAAAATATTTTATTATTGCATGCAAAATCATTTTGAAGAAATTATATATCTACAATCCATAATGTTATTGAATACAGCTGTTATTCCATTAATGGCAAATTAGATTAAAAAATAAAATTGAAAACTTTGCACACTTATTTGTTAAATGACACATATCAAAAAGAGAAGTTTCTAGAAAAAGCAAAATATGTTTTTAAGCAAGAAAACAAATTGTTTTTATTTCAAGTGAACTGGAAGCCAATACGACATTGTTACAATTACAGCAAAACATAGCTTATTAACTTCACTAGGGATGATACTACATTCAGTTACCTGCAGATTTATACAGTAGGGTTGTATAGTGTCATAAGGTAAATACTCTTCTAATTCTGTCATTTTAAAGATACTTAAATGTGCTTTTAGTAACAACCTAGTTGGAACAAAAGTCCTGCCTGAGTCAGGTAAACCATTTTTTACCAAACACAACCTGACCTGCAGCTCAGGGCAGATCAGGTTGGCACTATATTTTTTTATTGTGGAATCGGTTGACTTCTACTCTTTTGTTGCTGGTCAGTTTTGGGTTCGATTTTGACTCTTGCAAATCGGATTCGGATTGACCTGATTTTTAAAAGAATGTCCAAAATATTTTCTCAGATGCAAAATCTATATACAATAAAACCTCCATACCTGATGCTCAGAAAAAGTGAACACCTCTATTTAGTGAACATTTTTAAAAATTCCTAACACTTTTATATATTTACTAGGGAGCTCTGTCCCCTGAAAGCTACACTCGCCAACCCCTGTTCAGACACCACAGAATCTAAAAACACGCTAATCTGATGGGTTTTAAAAATATTAGAGAAGATTGAAATATACTGAAAAAAGCTGTGCAGATCTCCCTGTAAACGGGTTTCCATTCAATTCCCTTTGATTGCAAAAATTTAAGGGCGAATCAGTTGCTGTTAAGACATCCAATGGTTGTTTTCATTTTTGATTAAAGAGGATCAGTTAAACATTTGAAAAGAAGCTAAAATAAAATAAATTAAGTATACAGAGTCTTTGCCTCCCGATATTTTAAAACAATCTCTATAACAATAGTCTAAGTCATGTGACTATCATCAACAGTTCCGGGTGGACCACTTCGCTTTTTATACTCCAGGTGCCATTTTGGTACTTCAATGTTAGCCAGACACAGGTGATAAGTCACCAAATATTATTCTATCGCCATCATTTCATCTATATTATAATAGTTCAAGTCATCAACTGCCATAAACAAATATGATCTGATCCCTTCGTCTTTCATATGAAAGTTTGGCACAGATGTCATATATTGGCGCGATTTTTTACCGAAGCCAATTTGGGGAAAGCATCAACAGCATAAACAACAACATCCGGCTTACCACATCAAGCAAAATAACGATACTTTGGTACCTTTTGGATTTTAAGTACCCGTTGCGTATATGACACTGACGTCAGAAAAAAATTGCACCAATATGGTGCCGTATATGACATCTGTGCCGAAAGTTTTCCGTTTTTATTAAAAAATCAAAATTTGTTTTTCGAATAAAACTACATAAAACTTGCCATGGTCACAAAGAATTCTTGATACTGTTATGCTAGCCAGGTGCAAATCTTGACAATAGCTTTTTTTCAACTTGCCAGTTAGCATTTTTTTTATTTTCCGAGTGGTAAATCAAAACACTGATTTGAAGTTGAAACTAAATGTCATGTTTTGTTGCAATATTTAATATTTGGCCACATTTCGTAAATGTCACACTTACTTGACTTTGAGCAAGTTACAGGCGTTTACGTCATCATGTGATTTTATTTTGACGTTTTATTTGTATATTTATTAATGTTATACTAATTTATTTGTTCTTTCGTTATTTAAAATAAAAATCATGTCAATTTGTATAAATTGATGAAATTGGTCGACAGAATAACTAAGTAGTACTGTATTTTTGAATTATTTTCTATTATTTTCATGAAAATAACAAAAAAAATAATTGATAACTATAGAACAAGATAATTTATATAATTTAAAAAAAAAAAAAAAAGTAAATAAACATTTATTATTAAATAAACAACAATAGCCGGATTACCGTGTCAATCAAAATAATGCCATTTTGCTGCCAATTAGGTATCCCAGTGCGTATATGACATCTGTGCCATTTTGTTTTTTAAAAAAGAAAGAAATGAAAGCCATCAATTTTAAATGTTTCAGTTTTAAATGAAAGTTTTGTATTTTAAATAAAATGAATGAAAGGATTATATTTTAAATGAAATTAATGAAATATAAAAACATGCAACGGGAAAAATGTTTGGCGATTTATCACCTGCGTCTCGCTAACATAAAAATACAGAGTTCCTGATTTCTCTATCAGAATCTTTCGATTTGGCGAAAGATTGTTCAAGTAAATTGAATTTTGAATAAAAGTAACATGATACATTTCTTAGCATACATTTAAGGGAAGCCAAACTGGTCGCCAAATTAGTTTAAAATAAATAACCTTTTCAGAAATATGAAAAAAAATATCTGTTATGATTAAAATTTGAGTTGCCATCATTAGAAAAAGGTATTTAAAATTAGAAAAAAATTAATATTTCGAAACTAATTTGAACTTTAAAATTCTAATACCAGTTTTGAGATCTGCGGATCAATACGGATTTTTGGTGCTAATTTCATCACAAAGTTTTCCATATTTTATTGAGAAATCGCCATGAAATATAATTAGTTGTTTAATTGGTCGTTTCAAAGAATCGTTTCATTTCAGGCATTTCATATATCCGTTTCATTAGGATTATATATATATATAGGATATATATATATATAAACATTACCAAGCATCAACAAAAACATATATAGATATATACATATATATATTTGTATGCTTTTTTTCTAAATAGCGAAAATCTCCCATCTACACATACTTAACATGTATGTCCATGCATAACCTATCAGAAATACGATACATGTATTTTTGTGCGTATCAATAACCTTGGTAATATTTTCCATAATTAAGCTCTACCATAAAGAAGGTATAACCTATTATCACATTTCTTATTATATACCTTATTTTTCATGCAGTTAATTGAATATATGGTACTTTTCGGTTAGCCGGGCGCCAGTGTTATATATACATATATATGTATACATAAATGTATGTACATATATATACATATATATATATACATATATATATATACATATATATTTACACACATATATCATCATCATCAACCGTTTTCAATCCACTGCTGGATGTAGGTCTCCCCCAGATTTTTCCAATGTTTTCTGTCTAGTGCTTCAGTCATCCAATTTACACTGGCTACTTTTCTGATTTCATCACTCCATCTTACTTGAGGTCGTCTTCTTGGCCGTTTTACATCTCTGGGATACCACTGTAGGGTATTTGTGCTCCATCTATTGTCTTGTCTTCTTGCAATGTGCCCAGCCCATTTCCATTTTAGCCATTTAATTCTTTCAATGATGTCAAAAACTTTCGTCTGACTACTTATCCAGGTTATTCTTTTTCTGTCTCTTCTAGTTATACCTAGCATACATCTTTCCATACTTCTCTGTGTTGTTTGTAATCTTTGTACTATCCGTTTTGTTAGCGTCCATGTTTCTGCTCCATAAGTTAGCACAGGCAAAACACATTGGTTAAATACCTTTCTTTTCAAACAAAGGGACATGCTAGTCTTCAAAATAATATTGTTCTTCCTAAAAGCACTCTATCCATTTCTTACTCTTCTATTGACTTCATTCATGATACTATTATCTGATGATATTTCCTGCCCAAGGTACACATAACTTTGCACTTCTTTAATTTAAGTGTTGTTGTAGACAATTTTCTTTTTTGATGCAAATGAATTGAACATCACCTTAGTCTTTTCCAAGTTTATTTTTAATCCCACATTAATGCTAGCTTCTGCCAACTCTTTTAGCATATTTTCCAATTCTTCAGGACTGTTACTGAAAATTGCAATGTTGTCAGCAAATCGGAGATGACTTAAATATTCCCCATTTATTCTAATCCCTTTGTTTTCCCAATCCAGCTTCTTGAAAATATTTTCTAAGACAGCCGTAAAAAGCTTAGGCGAAATGGTGTCTCCTTGTCTTACCCCTCTTCCAAGCTTGATCTTTGCTTTTCCTTTGTCCAAGCGGATGGTTGCTGTTGCTTTCTTGTAAATCTTCTTTACAATATTGATGTAAGGTTTGTCTATACCAGTGTCCTCCAGAGATTCTACTACTGCTGATGTGTAGACCGAATCAAATGCTTTTTCATAATCAATAAAGGCAAGGCAAAGAGGTAAATTATATTCCTTATGTTTTTCAATTTGTTTATGTATTTGTTTTGTTTTGTCAATGTTAATGTTTTTCCTTTATGTTTTTCCCTTACCGTTTGGATATGATCCATTGTGCTGAATCCACTTCAGAATCCTGCTTGTTCTCTAGGTTGAGCTGAGTCCAGAGCTGATTCAAGTCTTGTCATTCAAAACTTTGGTGAAAATTTTATAAATCACTGATAGTAAGATGATCGGACGGTAGTTTTTAATGTTTTCCTTCTCTCCTTTCTTGTAAAATAACACTATCACAGCATTATTCTTCTGGTTTATCTGACTTCTTGAGACATTTGGAAATCAGTAAGGACACACATATATATATGTGTATATATACAATATGTGTATATGTATATTTACATATATGTATTGTATATAAATATGTATATATAATACTGGCGCCCGGCTAACCGAAAAGTACCTAATACAGGACGCGAAATTTCTACTCGCCAGCGGCGAGCAAATATTTAAAGTTGACGAGTAAGTTTTGTCTTTTAAAATGTTGTGTTTTAAATCAACGCTCAGAATATCGTGCCTCAATCCAGCGACATGCGGATCTTGTAGATCTTTTGTGCTTAGCGGAGAAATGTGGATATTTTAACAAAGTATGGCAATGAAAAACAATTCAGGTATTTTATCCATTTTATTGCTGAAACAATGAATTTAGATTTAGTGGAAAAATTAAAACAGCGTACATATATCAGAATTCTGGTTGATGGTACTACAGATAGATCAGATGTTGAGCATGCAAATGTGTATTTTCGATACGTGGATGCAAAAGATAATCATATCAAAGAGGACATTTTAGGAGCAATAGAGTTGCCAAATTCTACTTCATCCCGTTATTTTCACAGCCATAACTGATTTTATAGATAAGAATACAGGTCCAAATGAATATAGAAACATCACTATTAGATGATTACCCATCAAAGAAAGTATTGTGTGAAAGCTCTTTTGCAAGCCATCTTGAACAGGGGGCCCACGGAAGAAAATGACAGTGCTAAAGCTAATGGTTTGCTGAAAAGATTGAAGGATTATGAATTTTTTTAAGTTCTGTACATCCTCTTGGATTTCTACAGGAAATGAACCCTTTAAGTTTGGCATTAAAATCAAGGTACTTGTCATTTCTTCTGGAAATAAAAATTGACCATTGCATCTCAGTTCTGACAGATCTCGAATCTAGTGTTGGACAAAACGAAAAGGAGTTTTTGGACAAACTATCCATCTCAGGGATAATCAAGGTTGTACAGTTGGCAAATATTAAAAATGGAGAGCGAGAGTTTCAGACTTTAAGAAGGAGATTAATTAAACATGCAAAGATATACACCACAGAAGGACTGTAATCTATGTTAACAGATGTGTTAACATCTCTGCATGCTTTTGACACTTAGGGTTAATCTCCCAAAGAAAAAATTCTTGAATTTAGGTTAGAAGAAATAAAAAAGCTCTTCATGTATTTGAACCCAAGTTTCTTTAATGAAAAAGTGGATATTGTATTGGCAAAGTGCGCAGAATTCAAGTTTATGTTCCCTTCACTAACACTGAAAGATATGCTGGAGAAGTTTTTACAGTGAAAAGTACTCAGCAAGATTCCCCAATTTGCTCCGGATTCTAACAATTTGTGCTAGTGAGCATAACTTCGTGCGAGAGGCTTCAGCTGTCACAACAGACTCAAGACTGCATACAGGAACACTCTGAAGACTGAGACACTGGATGATTTACTCAGAATTTCTATTAATGGATCCACCGACCCTACAGCTGCGATTGACAAGCGGTATTTCAGTGCAGAAAGGCAATGCTACACAAACATGAAGTTCTAAAAGTACAAGAACTTTTTCTTTCATGCCTTTTTTGTGATATGTGACACTTTGTGTAATCATTTAAACCTTATGGCAACCTTATTTTGAGTTAATATATTTTTTTTTTTCTTTTGCAGTAAATATGTTTCGATTTTTCAATTTCTGCATTCTTTTATTATTTCGGTCACCAGAAAGTTCTTCATACTACATCTGTTAACACTTTAAAAATTGTTCATATTTCTCATGAATGTAAAATATTCCTCATTTAACAGACAGCCCCTTCTAACAACAATCAATTTAAATTCAGTTTGTTATAAATAGTTCATTTTCTGGGCAAGTGTGGTGACCGAAGTTGCTATCTGAATGAATGTAAAATAATGGCGAGCACCTTTTGAACTGAAATTTCATGCCCTGACCTAATATATATATATATATATACTCAATGACATTCAAATATGTATTTGTTTTCATCTGAGACATAGTTCTGCTCAAACTTTTTGTAAAAATTCCAACAACCCAACTTGTAAAAACATAAATCTGACCTGCAAGAAAATTCTAAAATGAATATTTCTTGCAGACAAACCCGCATTCCCAACCCGCAGAAAGGAAATTACAGTTACACCGACCAGAAATAAGAATATTAGGGACAACAGAACCCGATGCAGGATTCTGTTCAATTATGCTGAGGTGTCTGCTCTTCAGTGGTTTTACAATATTTGAATATTAAAGAATATAGATATGCCCATTTTTCTATATAAAAGATAAAATTAGTATTGGTGATATAATTGCAGATTACTTTTCATAATTGCATTAAAACATGAATCAATTTGTTTCATTTCAGGTTTGGATCGGGTTGTGGGTTGAAATATGTTCGGTTCAAGGTCAACAAAAATCACTTTTTTCAGGTCGGGTTGTAGATTGACATCAATTAGAATTTTGCATGACTCTAGTTGGAACCCATGAAAAATTGATGACTTTGTAAATAAATGTACAACTGAACTCCTTTCATGGTACATCAGTTGAGAACAACTACCTTAATTTAATACATACTATCTCAGCAGAACGGTGCTAAGTTGACAAAAATACACGAGACTTGGAAAAAAATAAATAATTGATATATTTATTGTTAAAAAATAATGTTGATAGTAGAAAAAAATGCACATTAAAAAATTACTATCAGACCGATGAAAAGGGACAATTAGACTGATGACAATTTATCATACCTGAAAACTGGTGAATAAAATTTCATGAAGTTTCACATCATCACAGATTAGGGATGAATATTTGATATAGAATGGTAGCTTGGATCTAGAACAGTGTTCGTTCCAAAGAATTATTCGAGAACCAGTTAAAATTTTACAACAAGAAATAATAAATGTTATTTTACACGAATTATAAAAACGAAATGCATCAATGACAGATTTTGCAGGTTTAAATTTCTTTTGAAAATCTTGGTGGCAAAATTTTATCCAAAGTAAGTATGGAAAAACCAAGAACAGATTTTCAACATAGTAATCTGACTGACTGTACCTGGTATTAAAAAAAAAAGACAGTAGAATAATAGAAAAAAAAATTTTTTTTTTTCCTATTCTCCATTAAAATTTTATTTCAGAGCTATATAAAGGCAAACAAAGTCAAGGTTAACCTATTAAGTTATTTAATAATACTAAAAGATTACAATAAGAACTATCTCATAATTAAAGGACTCTGAATAAAGGGAAACAAACACTATTCATTAATATGGTTCTAATTAAATCAACAGAAATTTAGCAACAGATATAAATAAAACCTGAAAAAAAAAATCAAACTGATGATTCAATAATAAAGATGATTACTTTAAATTATCTAATATATTACCAATACAAGTTTTACTGCATACTACGCTAGACTTGCTGAGATTATGAGAATTTATCAGGGATTCGTCAATTTTAATAAATGTCTGATCTCCTGAGGCACCAATCCATGTAGCACGACGCCCATATTTAGTCCCAATATTGGGTATCAATCCTGGCAATGCATTCCAATTAGAATCTTTATCTCTGTCAGTCTTTCGCTTTTCTCGCCGGCTCTCATCTGAGGCTGCATTTGGAGCTTGACGTCTCAGCTGACCTTTCTAAAAAAAATATTTTTTTTTAATATCACATAACAAGAAAGAAGGAACAAAAAAAAATTCTGATTAAATTAATATTTAATATTCTGTACATTGTACGGCAAAACTTCGGAGTTTTAGTAGTAGCCAGTGACTAGCAGTAACAATTTCATTAGTGGCCATGTTTTTAAAATTTTCTGTTAATATTATTAATGTAAAATTTATTAACCTCCATAAATATGTTAATAATAAATATATTGCAACTGGCAAGGGTAGAACCAATGATGGCCAGCAGAAAAATTTTACTCAGTTCTAGTAGACAGTATCAGATCACAGTATAAGGTCATTAACCCTAGAACGGTATTTATCTGCTTTTGAGGCATGGATGCAGAAAAGAAACAGATGCCACTCTATTTGACCTTGAAGATTTACCTCCACCCTTTGCGAGTGCTTCGAAGAGGGACTTACATAATCCATATTTTTAGAGAGCACGTCTAGGAAGCATATAAGTACCATTAGACAGATCACACACTGAACAGACAAGCAGACAAAAGTTTGCGACAGAAGCCAAATTGTAGTGTTCAAACCGATTTCTCCTCTGTTAACAGGGTGAAATGTCTCGACTCATGCTTTTTTGTAGCTAGTCTGTTCAGTGTGTGATCTGCCTTACTGTGCTGATATTCTCAATACAGCTCTAGGGTTAATGATTTAATCTTGTTGGCCAAAAGACTCTCGAGACAGGAGAAGGACTTGATTGCAGATGAATGTGAAGCAATAAGATTAGGAACTAAAAGCAATTTTGGAGTGTATTGGCAGTTGCAAGCATTAATTCTGTCACTTTCTGCATACAAAATATCTAGCCATGAGAATTACAAATACACAATCATGCTGAAATATTGGGATCATATTAAAACATTTTTCTACAGATAAAATATGTTAAAATAAATGATATGATAAAATGAATTTATGAATTATATGAATTTATGATAAAATTTATTAGTAGGATTTGTTTCAACTTCTAATCTTTTAAAATCTATATCTCCATAAAAATCTGCTATTAAGTGATAAATTTATTTGGTTCTAAACTTTAACACATATTATGCTAAACATTTTATTTCAAATATTTCAGTGTTCATTTAGACACAAAAAATCACCAGGTTATCCAGTTCAAGGTGTTATGTAATGCGCTAACTCTCCTACAGAGATCACATGACTATTCCTAATATACGGAACACATAATGAAAAATAAAAATGAATAAAAATTTTGTAATAGAAGGCTTTGTACAGTAAATTTAAAATCCCATTTAGCTGATAATTATTAGTTTAGGATTATAAAAAAACTAGATGACACGCCGGCATTACCTGGGTCCATGTTAATAACCTTAAATAAACATAAGTCTTTATGATTTTATATCTTTAAGTTAATTTTATATGAATTCATATTTTAAAATGAAAAATTCCCTAAAAAATATTGATATTTAATTGTAAAAACCCTCGTAAGAACATACTTTCTTGTTTTTTTCATGTAGGGTCATTTCAGTTTTTAAAAAAATAGTTCTTGTTGTCTAAACTCTCTGTAATTTTTATTACTTATAAATAGAATGGCTTTACAGACCATTTAAAAACTTTGTGCAAAAATATTGTTATTTAGTTGCATAAGAAATATGCTTTCTTCTCGCATTTTTTAACTGTATCCAAGCTTTCTTTAAAATTTCGCAAAAAAAAAATATGCATATTGAATAGTGAAAATATGAATCAAAGCCAAGCAAAGCTGTACCAAAACATGCATTTTGCCATTTTCATTGAAAATTTCTGAGTTGGATTTTTTTTCCCTTTTTTTTTAAATACTTATACTCCTTTGAATGTTTTGAAATTTTTGTAGGTGACGTAAATTTGGTCGGTCGAGATGCTCTAAAAAGATTGTGTCAGAATACGGATGTTTAGTTACTATTAGCATAGAAAAAAGATAGTCTCCAGGAGGTGCGAAGTGACTCACAGTTGACAATGTTTTTGAAAGAGTTAAGATTTGTATTTTTGAAAACTAATTGTATCGTTGGCAAGAAGGTCTCAGCAGCATATTTTTGTTTTCTGTACCTCAAAAATTGAACCCTCAGGGAGCTTTTCCAAAAGGAGGAAAACATCAACCTTTAAAATGGCTCTATTTGAAAAGTTTTTTCAAATGGTTAACAATAATATACTTTTTAACTGTTTACAGTATTTAGGACGTAAAAGTACCAACTTTAATAATCGTATTCCATTTTTCATCATCTCAAAGAGTTTGGCTGAGCGAATCGATTTTTGGAAGGGAAAAAAAATCGTTTTTTTTTTATGAGTTTTTAATTAATATCTCGGCTCACAGGACCTGCCTTGTACTAACTTCATACAAATATTCAGGCTTTTGTAGAAGCTAGATTTTGCGTGATTCTGTGAATTCTCAATGGCCTGGACATTTCTCGATTGCTCTCGGATTGCATACAGTGTATCCTGAGGAATTTAACCTGTTCTGGAAGGTATTCTGATGTCTCTTCATGCTTGGAGATGGTAACGTTAATTTGCCTTTTAATTTGTTGAGTCTCAAATATGTCTTTGAGGAAGATTCAACGCAGCCCTTCTTTCATGCTTGCGAACTTTGAATGAATCATAATGGATTCCTATCACATATGAATGAAAATGATAGCTTCATAGAAATGTTGAAACTTTTCCGCTCCAATGGTGAACTGATGGTCCATTTTAACCATATCATCAGACGATCTCCGATTATCACTCAATTAAAACTTGCAATTTAGTTCTTCCACTACCAATATTTATTCTGATTATATCAGAATTTGTTTAAGTGCTCACTGTCTACGATCCATTCACAAATTTAACAAATGAAAAATCACTTGTTTAAAAGTTAATATTTTTATGTGATAGATCATGTATTTGTATATTTTTATATATTTTAATACTTAACTGAGTGTAAGGGTCTGTGCAGTACCTTTCCTTTTTATGTATCTATTTTAATAAATAATTAATGCAAGTTAATTTTGTGTGTATCTTCTATGGGTGAGTTTATTTTGTTTATTTCCTTTTTCGACTTGAACGGAATTTATGGCAACTTAGTTATTGTTTAGTAAATTCAGTTAATTTAATTCTTAATCTTTAGTTGCCAAGTAATGATTCAGTATACGATATGGCCATATGTGGTGACGGAATGGCATTTTGAATAACAGATACTTTTCAGTAATTTAATAATAATAATTTTAAATAGTTTCTGGTATTGAACCTGCAATCCCATTTTCACATGTAACAGTTTGCATTAATCTTATGGGGGATGTTCAAGGTTCCAAAAAAAAATCTGCATGTTAAGCTTTATCCGCGTATTAACCGTGAGCGTATTAATCGAGTTCGACTGTACATTGAAAAGTATACAACTCATCAACATTATAACATAAGTGAAAGAAATCTATAAAAATCATTTAATACAATTTTGATTTACTAATGTTATCACATTCAGCAGTAAAACACAGTTTCTAAATTTAACAGTTTTTTTTTTTAAATTTTGTAAGGTTTTTAGCATAATTTTCAAATTTTGTATGCTCAACTTAAAATACTTTCCTTAACCAAGCTAAGGCTATAATCAATAAAAATTTGAAGATATATGTAGCTGTATTACAGAACTATTAAGATATTAAAACAGGAGTGTCAAATTTGTTTACCATCAAAAAGAATTACATAGAAAACCGCAAGACACATTAAAATATCAAAGAAGTCAACATTCCAAGAAATTTATGTAGAACTTAACTCATTTATTTATTAAATAAATTTTCTGATTCAAATTAAGTTTATTTGACTTGAAAATAACAAGAAAGAAGGTTCACAGCTGAGTAAAGGTGTTGCCGAACATAACTAAAATATGCCTAATTGCATGTAATAATTTACGAAAATATTCTTAAATACAATTTCAACAATAGTAGTAAAAGGTGTAAATAGATAAAACTGATTTTCACATTTCTTGAAATTCAAAAATCTTATGAATTATTTTAAACTTAATACAGTCTAAAAATTTAGACTACAATGATTTTTATAATAATACCTGGCAAAATTTAAAAAAAAAAAATTCTTTTTGAAAATTGCTAGCCCAAAGTAATAAATTCCACTTGGAAACACTCATACTAATAAATAACATTATAATATAATGATAGTTGTCTTGAAATTTAAGTTTACTCATTTCATTTACAATATCAACTGAAAACTCTATTTTATCCATTGGTAGTCTTTTAATAATCATATGTAAAATTTGTTACTTTAAAAAGAAAATGGCAATCTGGTGTAACTGTTTGAAATTAACAGTTAAATCCTAACGAATGAAAAACCATCAAGTTTCTGTATAATAAGATAGATCTGTTTATCTTCCCTACCCATTTTCCTAAAATATTTACTAGACTCATGATGAAGATGATTAAGTCTGTGCACAAGAATATAATTATCAATTTTAAATAAGATTTTAATCACATATTCCACTTTTAAAATTTTAATTAAAGTGATTAATGATTTAAATCAAACACAATAAAAACAATACAAAAAGTATATTTACCGCAATATCTGAATTTTTCTTTGTAATTGTGCATTTTTATAAAACTGGTTTTGGAAAAAGCACTATTATTTGCGATGTAAACTTACTTTTTAATTGACAAACTGTATTTAATTATTTCTACAAATGAGTCAAAAATATAAGCTACTGTGGTTGTACTGAGTACAGAAATAATTTCCAGAAGCTCTTCTTTAGTTTTTAAGTTCATATTATATCTTTAAATAAAAACAACTAACTGGATGAAATTCTGTGCATCTGTACTTTTATTAATTACAATGTAATAGGTATCAAACATTCAAGTTATAGATTTCAGTTAATTCCAGAAATTCTTGGATATATATACAGTTGTCTCTCTGTTTAACGTCGCTCTACTTAATGACAATCTCTATTTAAAGACGAAATTGTTTCTATTTAAAAACGAAATTTTTTCTATTTAACGACGACTTTCACGTAGTTTTTTTTTCCCCGATCCCTTTAAATGTGTTAGAGAGAACTTTCTCTGATAGAAAAACAATGTTTCTTGCAATTCAGATGGGTACAGATAAAAGAGAAGGGTGTAATTGTTGGAATGCGATGATTCATTTTCTACCTCTACTCCTAAACTGTTTTATCTATTTTGACGAAGACTTTTTAACAACCGACATCATAAATTTAGATCAAATTTATGAAGACATCGCAAATGAAAATGCAACTTCAGATACAGAAGATGGTGATGAAGCTGATGATACAGAAAACGAGGCACCACCTCCTTCTTACGCAGATGCAAATTCTGCCCTGGATATTCTTCGCTAGTACATTGTTTCATCAAATATGGAAGCTGACTCATTCAACCTTCTTGAGAAACTTGAAGCAAGAATACTAAAAACTAGAACATCATTGAAACAATTTATACATTGATTTTTTAAAAACTTAATTTGTTTAATTAAATGTATTATAAATATTTTTATTGTACTGTAAGTAACATTGTATGCTGTACTGTTGTTCTTGTATGCAGTATAATTAATGCAATTTGTATTTGTGCAACAAAAATATGTAGTATTATATCTGTCTCAATAAAAACAAGTAGGTAAGTGTGATCACAGATCACACAGAAGGTTTCGTTTAATATTTCTTTCAAAACACTTTATCTTTTTGAAAAATCTGTTAGTTCCACATTTCGCAACCAGGGGCGCACTCTATTCTAAACAAACCTCTATCCAAACGAAACTCCGTTTTATATACTATCCGTAGATATATTAGCTGAGGGGATTGGGCCGATAACACCCAAGATAAGTAGGCGTCCCTGGTGGTAAAAAGTGGAACTAGAATATGTAAGGCTATGGTGCATAATACGAAAGAATAGTCAAAGGGGTGTCGGCAAAAGTTGGAAAAGTGCTCTCAGGGTGAAAAGGGCGGAAGTTAGAAAAATTGCTTAAAATACACAAGTTAGAGCACGGAGGAGTAAATAATATAAGACTTTTTGAAAATTTTATGATTTGCTGTGTGGTCTCAAGGTATTCAGCTGTACATATGTAAAAATTCATGTCTCCAACTCAATTAGGGCCTCTCTTAGAAAGAATTGCTTAAAATACATATGTGGTAGCTCAAAGGGTTAAACGTAAGACTTTTTCAAGATTTTATGATTTGTCGCCTGGCTCAGGTGTTCTGCTATAAGTATGCAAAATTTCAAATCTCCAATTTAATAAGGGGCTCAGTTAGAAAGAATTGCTTAAAATATGCATGTGGGAGCCCAAAGGGTGAAATGTACGATTTTTTCAAAATTTTATGATTTGTCATATGATATGTGGTGTTCAGCTATAAGATGCAAAATTTCATGCCTCCAACCTAAATAGGGACTCACTTAGAAAGAATTGTTTAAATACACATGTGGGAGCTCAAAGGGTTAAATGTACGACTTTTTCAAAATTTTATGGTTTGCCATTTTATGTGAGGTGTTCAGCTATAAGTATGCAAAATTTCACGCCTCCAGCCTAATTAGGGGCTCACTTAGAAAGAATTGTTTAAAATACACATGTGGGAGTCCAAAGGGTTAAATGTATGACTTTTTCAAAATTTTATGATTTGTCGTATGATGTGTGGTGTTCAGCTATAAGTATGCAAAATTTCAAGTCTCCAACATGTATAGTTTCTGAGAACGGGCTCTGTGACAGACAGACGGACAGACAGACAGACAGAGGAGTGAGATGAATAGGGTTTCGTCAGATGAACGAAACCTTAAAAAGAAAGAAAGGAAACATAAAATAAATTTAAATATATATATAAAGCATTTCTAAACACACCAATATATTGAGAAATGTATTGAGAGTCCTAAGCCTGTAAAGTGTGAAGGGAAATGTTTTTCAAATATTTTTCCACAAATTCTGTTTAAAGACGCTCTCTATTTAAGGACGATTTTTCGAGGTTTCTTAAAAGTCGTTAAACAGAGAGCCAACTATATATCTTTCCAGAAATGGAACTTAAGCGTATAAAAATGTTTTAATACTGTAAAACTTTTTATGAATTTTTAAGCCCAAAATCCTGTGCTTTGCTATGTTTATATATGATCGATTATATTTTTATTCACAATGTTTTGTAACTGAAATTTAAATTTGAGTTAGAACTATCTAAATACATATATTTTCTGATCTTTGCTAACTACTAAGACTACACAGGTAGTGTAAGTGTATTCTTGCAAAGTGTACTTTCCGCATGAGTGTTCGAAACAACTAAATTAAACACAGGTAGAATGTAGTGTTTGGTGAAACAAGGTACATAAACCACATTTAGCATGTTTCGAGAAAGTCAGTTTTAAAGATTTTGGTAAAATCCTGAAATCAGGTATTGGTTGTGTGATGGATAATTTCATAGAATAATAGTGTAAGCAAGCAATTGCGCATCAAACAGTAATAAAAAATAAATAATAATATTTTTTGTAATAAAATTATTAATGAATGTTTATAAAAAATGTGGCTTTCATTCAAATTAATACATACATTTTTTGGGGTGCAAAAAGGACACAGTTTATTACATATTACGCTTTAATATAAATTATTATTAATTTTTTTATGTCAACAAGTTTATATTCACAAACCAACAACAACTCTAAACCCTTTGGCTCCAATGTAAAACATCTGGGAAAAACTGACTTCTTTCTATTAATCAACTTCAAAATTTAATCTGCCATCTCCATTTACACATTCTTGTCATCTGTGATGGAAATAAATTGTAATATATTATAATCCAATATAATGGGCTGTTAATTTGAAGTTAAAATTAAATTTGAAGTTCTTTTTAGTTAACATGCGTTGTGTAATATTGCAATAAAACCCTCTGTTCTTTGAGGTCAGCAATTGTAAAAAAATAAAAAGGAAACTTCTTACTTGTATATCTGTAAAGAAATGATGAGGAGACTTTTAAGCACAAATCAAACTTTTTATTCATCTTGTTGAAGAGAAGTAAGAGGCCTTCACCCGTTGGTCACCGATTTTCAAAATAAATATGTTGCCGATAAAATAATTTATTCCTCTTTAAGAAAATCTTTAAAATGTAAGATGCAGCACTAGGTGAATTTTCTATAGATAAAAATCTCAATTAAAGCTTTTTTAAACCAACAGAAAATAAATTTAACAGGAGTTATTAAAATCGTAGACATCGTTTTCGAAAGCTTTTCACCGGATTCCACATCCATCGGCAGATAGACCGGAGCCGAAGCTTGCGGCTCCGCGATCTTTCAAAACAAAAACTAAGTCATAACAGATCACCAACAAAACAGATTCTGATTTAAAATTAACGAAATTTTTAATTTATAGTAAGAATACGGGGACTTCAAAAGTTAGAGAACGAAAAGATTTAAATCTATTAGAGAATTTAAAATATTAGGTAATGTCTTAATAGACAAATCCGAAAGAAAACATTTAAAAAGCTTTATTTTTATTTGCTCCATGCTCGGCGATTAGACACACCTCCGAAAGATCGACATCCATTCAATGCATATGCCGTGAGAGACTTGCTCCGATGACGTCATCACAATCGTACAGATCTCAAAGGAGAAGCACCCCATGCCAGGCACTGCGGAACATCAGAGAATTTGCCGATGTGCAGTCGAAATGAATCACACGCGCAAAAATAAATATGGATTTAAGTTTAAAGAACATCGATGTATAAGGCCAAAAGAAATAAAAAAGTAACATGATTTAAACACTGTGAGATTTCAACTCACATCATCTAGGTCTGCAGTTTCTACAATATTCTACTCCTCAGATGCTTGAAAACAGCTAAGTAGAAGGTATATTTGAAGCAGCTTTCTTAAATTGGCAACTTTTCTGCTATTAAGCTGCACAAGTAGATGCAGTTTTTTTCCTCGTTTTCCAACATTAACTAATTTTCAAATCAAAAAGGACATAAGCCAGAGTGGCAATTTAAATAATTTTCTATAGTGAAAATAAGAGTAATGACATATTTATGGTGAACCAATAATGAGCTGTTACTTCACTATTGAATATTTGTGTAGGTCAACGAAACTAATAAAAAGCAAGCTGAAATATGAAAGTTATTGTATTAAAGTAAATAATGTCACTCTAAAAAAAACACAAGAAGATTGTAAGTCACAATGTTTATTGCTCATCTATACATCCTTTTCTGATGAAGAATTAGAACTACAATCAGTTGGAGAATAATCTATGTCATTTATACTATTGTCTGAATCAGTCATTTTCACACACTCTTCATTTACACAACATCTGTTGCTTGTTCACCATTGTTGATTTTGTGTGGCTTATTCCATAGTTGACTAAAAATAAACTGAATATTTTATTTGGGAAATAGTTTTGATGCATAATGGTGCAATCGCTCGTTATTTTTTTGCAATATTTGTTGAATGGCTAGAGATCTTCTTAGAGCATGTTCTCATGAAGATATCTAAATTTTTATGAAAATGTGGCTTATGTACATTGTTCCCTCAAACATTTCAAGTATCAAAGGCTTGGTAGGCCACAGATAAATTGTTGGTGGGCCACATGTTTGTCATGTCAGTCTTAAAAGATAACATACAAAGATTTATAAAGATATATAGATCAATAAATAAAAAAACTACAGATTCTTGGTTGAGGCCTATAGAAATCTGTGTTTAAATCTAATCCAAAGCTTTTTTATGCCAAACTTAAATCTAGTTTGAAGTCATTTTCATAGCAATAAAAATTAAGTAGAATACAGCAGTTTTTGTATAGTATAAATGAATTGTTAGCTCTAACATATAGTAGATATAATTCACTTACTGTGAAAAAATGAGTAAAATTATGAAAAAAAGAGTAAAATTATGAAAAAATGAATAAAATTACAAAAAAATGAATAAAAATCATTTGTAGTATATCATGCACAATCAAATATATGCTTTGTGCTTATATAATTAAAGTATATTACAATATTTCATTATGATATGAAACAGGATAAAATTAGTATAGCGATATGAAAATATATTAGGTAAATTACAAAGAAAATTAAATTATTGTTATAACAAAAATGAAAAATGTTCTTTACTTGATTACTTCCAAATGTGTACACTTGACCTTGAGAATTTAATAAAACAGAATGACAACTACCAGCTGCCACATTAATGATGTGAGTTGATGTAAATGAAGATGGGAACTTAACTAATGTTGGAGCTCCCCTGAAAAAGAGAAAAATCATATACTTGAGGGGGGGGGGGGGGGATGTACTAAATTTATACTACTAACAAATTTCATCAAAAGTTAATAAAAAATTTATACAGTTAATTTTAACAGGGAAAACATAACCAAAAGCCCAGAGGAGAGAAATTTTTATATTGAAATAATTTTTATAATTATTCATTTTTTTAGATATTACTTTTGAAATACATTCAGAGTGATATTTTAAAAATATATTGCTTGGAAGGAAAACAATTAGGCTAACTTCATCGTAGTATGCAGTATAATGAAAGAAGCCTTATGCCTTAATTAAATTTTAAATGCTATTGAAATATAGAAAAATATATTACTTTCAAAGATAGCAATTTTTAAATCAGCTGTAAATTTATTCTTCATCTTAAAAAGCATGTTTATATTAACACTTTTTTACACAAACATAACTAGTAAAGGTACTAAGCACTCTAGACATTAAAAAAACTTAATATAGAAAGTAGAATATTAAACCCCATTACTTAAGCTGTTTGTTTCAACAACACAAAAAGAACAAAAGAAAAAATATTAATATTTTATCAATTAATGAATAAAAATAAATATTGTTATTCTAAGTTTTAAAGAAAACGGAAAAGAAAATAATTTATTGTTATAAAAATTATTTTTTAAATGTATCATAAATAAATAAAAGAAAGAATCCTATCAATATGACATATCATTGTAAATTTAATAGATTTTAAAAAGTCTGAAATATATATATTTTTTAATTCAATTCAAAATAATATTAAGCTATTATTATCACTATTACCAATATGGATAATTAATTGCCAAGGTCCTTATACTGGAAAAGTACATTTATTTCTTATATAGCTCTAGCGCATGTTAAATTGTATCAAAACAAATCATATTAACAAATTAAATGTTTTTCCAAAATCATTAAGTTTTAAAAGACGGGAAGCTCGGATCTAAAATTCCACATTTTTCAGAGTGTCAAATTAGAATAAAAACAACAAATATTTTTGTATGTAAACTATTTTAATAATTTTGTGTGTCATACAACAGAATTGTTTATCCTAGAATTACAGCAAAATAGTATCATTAATAATATTACTGAACTTGAAAAGCATATTTTTAAATACATTTGAATAATAATAAAAAAAGACTCAAGAATAATACTGGTGCATTTCGAATGAAGAATTCTGTATAAATAGAATTGGATCTAAACTGAATTTGAATCTAACTCACAGAATTTGTATGTGTGTGTATATGAACTAATCCACATCTGCTGTAAATGTCACATATTAACAACTGAAAATAAAAATGTTATCTACCACATTTAAAAATAAACAAAATAAAATAAGATGCAACACATTACATATTTAACCACTCTTTTAGTAATGTAATTTTTAAAAAAAATTGCAAAAAACTATATTTTTTATCACACTTTTAAATATAAGAAGCTGAAGTCAAATATAATATGACTCTTCATTTATTTTTAATTTATTTTTTCTTGAAATATTGGCAAATCATCAATCAGAACATAAATGGTTACTTATTTCAGTACTTTTCCAGTAAAGAGAAGTATAGGGACCTTGGCAAGAGAAGGAAGTTTTCATGTATATTTTCAGGCAACCTATTCACTGTCAGCGAAATAAATCTTCACAGTGTTTAAATTTTGTGTATTTTTGTTCCTTTTTCAGCTTTTAGCATAGATATTTAATTTCAGTCATGTATTTTATTCCTAAGGCTAACATCGGCCTCTTTTCCTCACTGATTTTTTTCTTTTGCTGCTACAATGTTTCAGAGGAGCGCTTTTACCAATGTGTTTCTTTCGTGTTCTCTCGCTTTTATGTGAAATACACACGTTAGGAATAACAAGCTTTCCATGTCTTATCACCATACCATCTTAGCTCTATAACATACTTACTTTTTAGCTGAAACAGCCATTCTTTATTTATAGTATAAATACAGATACTACTTATTTCATATCCTTGTCTTCAATAGCTATATTTCCATAAATTTCCTTTATTTGATTTACGAGTTACAGGATATTCTTAATCGTATCTTCTCGTGCCGGTCACTTATCTTTCAAAACATTGTGGTTCCTGGAGATCGTTTTCCATGTATGACAAACGAACAGCATTCCTAATCGCCACGAGATGGCATTAAATGTCTGGTAGAGTGCGTCGTAAGTCTCCGATCATTCTGGAAGCCACCTATTTTGCATATGCTGAGAACTGATACACATGTCCGAACCATATAAATATGTTTCAGCTAACTTGTTCTTTGGCAGATGGGATTTTCCCTTTTAACATGTCATGAGTGTTTTAAGGTCTTGTAGTGTTATACTGGCAATGAAGTTCTTTTGGATCTGAAATCGCATAGTGAATATGAATGAGCTTTTCCTTTTAGTCATGCCGTTCAGTTGGACTTTGTTTTCATCTCGACAGAGAGAATAGTGAGAGTTGTACTACGTGACTTGTTTCTTAAAGCCTTTGATGTTTAATTTAAAAAGAGATATTGCTATGTAACAGTTATAGTTGGTGCTTTCCAGTTCTTCGGTGATCATCGAAACTCAGTGTTTTCATATCTTTGAGATGTTTAATGTCTATCGGCTTAAAAGAGGATTTGACGTCTGTTTATTTTAACTGTTGTCTGTTGCGTCATCCCTGGGTCATTTTTCTCTACAGTATAACTCTGAAGCTGTCTCATTCAATAATTTAAATTTTGTTAAAGACCTTGCTGTTCCCTCAGGTTTTTAATGTGAAAGAACATTCTATAATTCAAACATGACTCCTGAATGTTTTCAAGAGTTATATCCTGACACAAATACTCAACCTCCATCCTTTAATGATTTTTCTGCCATAAGTCATGACTTTACCCCTTTTCAAATCCAGAATTATATTATTGCAACACGGTCTCCATTGACTAAATTAACTATTCAATTTCATCACAGAGGCTTGTAAAATCAGTTGCTAGTCAAACAAATAAAGAAATTCCAGTATTTGCAAACTCTGCTATACAAACAACCTCATCTGAAAATGACATAGTCTTTGTTGAGTCCATCGAATTTCTTCTCCATGCGGAAGTTGATCAACCTACCCTTCCAATCATTCAATTAACTATTAACAAGAATCCTGTAAATTTTCTTCTCGATTCAGGTGCAAGCATTTCTCTATTATCAAAATATTATTTTTAACGTATAAAACAGCAGGTACATTATACCAGAATTGCTTCAAATGTAAAAATTACCACTGTAAATTTTGCTGTCATTTGTTCTGGTTGTATAAACTTGTCATTTAAGATAGGGAAATATTTCTACAAACATTCTTTTTTTTCTCATTGATATTCCTGAAGATTCTAAATTTATTAGTATCATTGGCTTTGATTTTTTGAAATCTCAGAGTTGTTATTGATTAACATAATAGCCAAATTAAGATGAATAACAACCCACTTGACATCTTAGACTCTGTTTCTGCTCAAGAGGTTGATCAAACACAGGATTTACAAAGTCAACACTTTATCTCAAAAAACATCTCTACCTGAATCTTCCAATAAAAATGTATCAGTGTCTGTCAATTCCAATAATATAGTATATAGTTCTCTTTCTTCAAATAATTCTTGTTATTCGAGAAAGAAAGTCATTATTCCACCTGACAGTACTGTAGATGTATGTACCTGCAGTGTCTTCCTTTCATTCTTGTGATCAATTTTTGTTTGAACCGAAAGAGTATGAATTACCAACTTGTGCATATCAATCCATAATTTCTGCAGAACTTAGCTCGAAATCTAAAAATGTTGAAAACCTTAACAGTTATTTTTATGTTCCTATCACTAATAATGCTGAAGAACCCATTCACATTAATAAAGATTCAGTTTTGGGAACAATTCATAAGATAGATAATATTCAAGAAGATTTTGATCCTCAAAATATTATTTCTCACCATGAAATTAATGTAATTCAAGCTTCTACTGACATTTTAAAGTTAAGAAAATCAGAGTTTAAACTTAGTAATTTTAGCCTAAATCATCTGCTTCCATATCAGAAAACAGAATTACAAAATTTATTAACTAAATATGACACAGTGTTTTCTTCTTCCTTGAAATTTTTGGGTCAAACGGACAGAGTTATATCCAGTTTATCTCAGATGTTCCTGTTAAGACCCCGTCCTTCCCTGTGCTACAATCTATCCAGGAAGAGGCGGAAACAACAATTGGACACATTAGTTGATGCGGGAATTATTGAAAGAAGTATTTCCGAATGGGCATGTCTAATGCTTATTGTTAAAAAGAAAGCATCTCCTACTGGAAAACCTAAATTTTGAATGACACTTGATTTAAGATTAATTAATACCATGATTCTTAGTTCTTCTTATCCATTACCTAGAATTGATACTATTATTAACAATATTTCTAAATTTAAATACTTCACCAGATTATATTTTTCATCTGCATATTATCAAATAAATCTCCCTGAAGAATTTCGAAAGAAACTCTTTTTTACCACCGAATGGGGTACTTACAGTTTTTCTCGTTTAATGCCTGGACTCAGATTCGCAGCCTCTTCATTTCAAATGTTATTGGATGCAATAATTGAAGAAAGTAAATTACAAGGTGTGTATGCATATCAGGATGACATTGTTGTTGCTGGTGAGTCATTTCAAGAAATGATTCTCAAATTAGATATTTCATTTTCAATTTTACAGAAACATAAACTTACCTTGTCTCCTGCTAAATGCAAATTTCATCAAACAGCCATAGACTACCTTGGTTTTCATTTGCAAAATCATACTATCCAACCAGTATCTTCTAATATAACCAAAATTACATCTTTTCTAGCTCCAAAAACTAAGAAACACTTAAAAAGATTTATTGGTCTATGTGGTTTTTATAACAGACTTATTCCCAAATATTCTAAACTTATGGATACACTAATTAACCTTATGGATACACTAATTAAACTTACCTCACCAAAGATTCTTTTACATGGACGACAGAAAATAATAAAATTTTTACAGAAGTTCAAAACATTTTTTTCTCAAAACTTTTTCTCTCCTTGCCTGATTGGTCCAAACCATTTTACCTCAATACAGATGCGAGTGGTATAGCTATTTCCGGTGTCCTTCTACAAAAGCGAAATGGTCATCTGCTACCTGTGAGTTATTTTAGTAAATCTTTATCTCCTTCAGAAAGAAAATATCCTGCTCTGAAGCTAGAATTGATGGCAATTGTGAAATCAATTAATGCATTTAAATTTTTTCTGTATAATAGACATTTTACGATTTTAAGTGACAGCAAACCTATCGAACATTATAAGTCTACTAGTTCACCAGTTGATCTGACTACGAGGTGGTTGGTTGATCTTTACAATTATGATTTCACTTTTCAATATCTTAAAGGCGAGAGTAATGTATTAGCAGATTATTTCTCTTGTAAAGATTTTACAAATAATTCCCAAGATCTTAACACTAACACTGCTTTAATACAAGATAAAAATATCCTTCCAGTCACTACAAAGTCACCGACAATTGAGTTGCATCACATAGATTATCAAAACCAACAATCTCAAGACCCAAACATGGAAATTTGTGAATCCACATTCCTCTGTGAACAACGTAAGGATCCTAAAATAATGAAAATAATTGACTCCATAACTTCAGATAAGCCTAATCCTAAGTTCAAAAATTATTTTATTCATCCTGATACAAGTTTACTTATGATAAAACGTAAATTCTTACAACCTGAAAATTTGCCACATATTAAAGTTATTATGCCTCATATTTTAAAGTCGAAAATCTTGCATATTTACCATATGCCTCACTTCGGTATTGGAAATACTTATAGAAGACTACACAAAAAATTTTACTGGTCAGGAATTTATAAAGATGCCAAAAATTTTGTTTTATCTTGTGAGTTAAGCGTTAGACATAAACCACGAAGAATACCTGCAGCACCATTACAACAGATGTTCATCCATTCTAAACCTGGTGAGCTCATCTCAATGGATTTCCTAGGCCCTTTCTCGAATAAATTTTATGTGCTGACATTCCTTGATCATTTCTCGAAATATAGAGCTATACTCAAGATTGCTACTGCTCAGTCTGTTGTTAAATCTCTGACCAACTACATCACCACCTATGGTCGTTCGGCTTCTTTAATGTCCAATCTGGGCCCTCAATTTAATTCACAAATATTTGATAATTTTATGGAGAGCCTCAAGATCAGTATTGTTCATTCATCCTCTGGGCATCCTCAGATATAAGGATCATCAGAGAGAATAAATCCCAGCATTAAGTCATCAATTGCTACATTAGCTCAGGAGGGATATAATTTTCAATAGTCCCTAATGATACATAAAAGCCTATATAACGATACAGTGCATTCTTCAACAGGATACTCACCAGCTTTTCTGCATTTTGGCAGATCTGTATCCAATATTTTTTATCTCTTCGATTATCCTGATCTTGAAGCGTTATCATATCTGTACAATTACTATCAGCATATGTCAACAATGAAACATGTGTACCAGAAAGTTTATGGCAACATGAAAGAGGCTCAACAGTTACGTAACCGTCAACATAAACGTGCTCGTCTATGAAAGTTCCAGTGTGGTGATATTGTTTACAATAGAACTAATGATGCATTTAAGCCAAGAAACATTGGTCCTTATGTTGTAGCAAACGTAATTTCTGATATGCTTCTTTCTGTTCGGGTTTTAGAAGATGAACTACACAATCCATTTACATAAAATAAACATTAATAGAGTAATACCTGTACAGAAACGCCAACAACACTTAGTGTTGCAAAGACCTCATCAAATTACACCTGTACCTCAGAACTATAATTTACGAAAACAAAATTAATATCTGCAATAAAATATGTATTTTCATAAATATTAATACTTAATTTTTTTTTTTTTTTTTGTATTTATTTTCAGGTATATGGGTAGTTGCCCCTGACAAAACGATGTTGATATAACAATACTTTGTTCACCTACTATTCTAATCTAAGTTCTAGTAAATTACATTTCTTTTTAGCAAAAACATGTTGGTAATATCTGTTCAAAGTTATCTATCTATACCTTTTTGTTTTTTGGTACAATGTTTCTCATTTGTAAATTGACAAGATCAAACTTATTACATAGAAATGTATAATAATTCTGATAGTATGTTTTTCTTTTTTCTTTTTTTGGAGACCTCCATTTTTTTTTTTCACACAACAATATATATACATATATATATTTACCATACCAAGGTTGATGAATTTTGAGTAATTACTTATGTTAAATATTTCTTTGAAGAGTAATTTATTGATGTTGACTTTTTATTTTAGAGGTTATACATGTTGTTTACTGTTGTTGATATTATTTTGATATACATTTTAATTATATGTGATATATGTTAATGGTAGTGAGCAGCTATATAAATATTTTCAATGAATAAACAAAAATATGTATAACAATTATACTAGTACTCTTGATTTATGGGGCACTTTGATTGATGATGAGTTGAATAGATGAAGATGTAAGTTATTAAATCATACTCTTGGTCATGACTAATTTTACTTTTGTATTAAAATAAATAACTACTATTTATTACAGTTGTAACTATATATTATATACAGTTGCAACAATAAATAATATTATAGTTGCAACTGTTATTTTATATTATTCGAATAATACATTTCCTATATAATATATTTTTCATGATTTCTTTTGACAGCAAAGTTGTTTGTTTTTTTTGGTAAAATATAAATGTTTAATATTTTTTTGATATTAGATCTTCTTAAAAGGATATCCTATGTGCACAATTATTTTTATGGCATGCCACATGTAAATAATTGGAATACTCATTCTAAATGTATATATTTATATTGTATATAATACATTGATGTAAAATCAGACCTGCCAACCTTTGAAAATGAGAAATCGTAACACACAAAATTGAAATTAATCTGGAGGTTGGTTGGTTGGTTTTCAGCATTTCGCAGCCATCTTTTGACATTCGTAAAAGGAATAAGGTTTCAGTCTTTTAACTCAATATACTAGTAAATTTTTTCCTCTGAAATTTTTTTTTACGATTTTTAGAGTTTCTTCTCGTTTTGAAGCTTTTTTTTACATTTGTAAAGAGGCCTGAATCCAATTTTTCAGCCCAGTGCAGTAAATTTTGACAAAAGTAGTGATTTTTTCCCCATGATCTTTTCAGGATATTCACAGTTTTTTTCTCACAATCATAATTCACATTTTTCTATCACGATTTTTTTTTTTAAATCCGCACTTTTTACCATGAACTTCTGACGAAATTCGCACATTTTACCGCGATCCTTTGACGAATTTTGTGTTTTTTACCACGATCCTTTGACGAAATTAATCTTTTCTTTATGCAATCTTTCGGTGAAATTTGTGTTTTTTTACTGATCTTTCGATGAAATCAGCATTTTCTTACTGATCTTTTAATGAAATTAGCATTTTCTTTCTGCGATATTTTAACAAAATTCACGTTTTTACCACAATCCTTTGACGAAATTTATTTTCTTCTGCATCTAATTAACGAAATTGATTTTTTTTTACACGGTCATTTGTCGAAATTCGTGATAGTTTATCGCAACAGATCAGCAAAATTTTCGATATCTTTTGGGACCAATTAACAAAATTCACTACTCGTTTCCGCGACCTTAGGACGAAATTTGCAATATTTTTCCCTCGATAGTTTATCAAAATTCGTGATTTTTTGTGCAATCTTTTGACGAAATTCGCAATTTCTTTCTGAACTCTTAATGAAATTAGTGATTTTATTCAGCAACCACTATTTGTTTATGAGATCTTTTCACGAAATATCCGATATTTTTACACGATCATTTAAAGAAATTCTCAATTTTTTCCGCAATCAATTCACGAATTAATTTGGGGAAATTCCATAAAAGAAAAAAAAATTGCAGACTTCCAAGAAGTTTCAAAATATACCGGCAAAAGAATCATAGGTCTGTGGAAGAATTTGGAGGGGGAAATACTGCACAGTATTTTTCATTATGCAGGCCTTTCCTTTTCCGTATGCAAATCGTGCGATTTTGTACATTATTTCAAACCTTGCCCCTCAAAGAACCACCTCTGCCCCCTCCAGAAATTCTTAAAATGGCACCCCTGTTTCTAAGGAAGGGAATTCTTGTATAAATATTTACAGAAACACAATTCACTCATGGTTCATATACATAAAGAGGGTTTTATGTTAAGAAGTTTATTTTGCAGTCCAGATTTTTTTTCCCATGAGCCTTTTTTAATGTCCGAATTTCGGACTAATGACCAATTTTTTAAAACTTTCGGAAATGAATACTTTGAAATTTTGGAAATTTTGGAACAGAATCACCCCTGAAAAATATGTTGAGCGAGATAAAAATCGCAACTAGAAACAAAAAATGCGTTTGTGTTTTTTGCAAAGAAAATTGTAGTTTAAGAACGACTTTCGTTAGCATCGTAGTTTATAGGTCCAAATCGTAGCAACTACGATTTTTTCGTAGCAGTTGGCAGGTCTGTAAAATCTATTTATTCATTTTCTTTCTCTTTTTCCTTTTTGATCACCACTTTTTATTTTTGGGACTTGTTATTTGGCTTTCAAAATTTTGATGTTCCCATCCTGATGTAAAAGGTCTCATCTTTTTGCATCTGTCTGGCACATCAAAATTTTATTCGACGTTGGGGGGTATTGTGAGATTATACCTCACATTTTTGTCCACCTATTCACCGGCGTACGTCTGTGACGGAACCTCAGCTTTGCTCTTGTGCTTTTTTTTCTCCCATCTCTCTCGCTGATAGAACGTTAACGTGACCCTGTAAGTTTTCTTTTCCCCAATGCCTGAACATATGCGTGCCATCCATTTATCCCTTCCTTTTTTCTCTCTCCTGGTTTCATCCGAGGCTTAATTACTTTTGCATGCCCTGTAGCGATGTTTAAATACTGTTTCCCTTAATTTTTTTAGTCAGTTTTAGTTCTGACGGGATTGTCGAAATGGGGTTGAGAATTTGGCTTGTAGATGTGCCTTTTTTTTTTTATCAACGGAGTTTTGTTCTTGAATTGAGTAATAGCTATTCTCTGAAGGATTCTTTTGATCTAAGTGCCGGCATTTTTAAGGACTATTATGGGTCATCAAAGAGGAAAAATATTCCTTTTCATCGTAACTAATATTCAATAAAGATTAATTTTGTCTTCAAGAAACTGCTTTTTCCTGATTCTTCCTTAGCACTGCTTAAGTTTCAAGTAAGAATGTTTTGAATCTTCTCCTTTTAAATGACTTAAAAGAACTAAGCAAATTATTAAATTTAGGGTTATTGTCTCCATTTTTAAACAAGATTTTCACAATGAATATAACTCTAGCCTATGATCACGATAATTTGTGAATATTCTATTATTCACGTCACATATATTATAATTAATATTCAAACTTTAAGAATTTTGTAATTAAATTAAATATACACATTTGATACACATTAGTCTGTGTTTTGTTGCACATGCGTAATATATTAAACAAATTATTTTACACTTTGAATTCCTGAGTTTTTAGTTTAGTTTTTTCTGATATAAATGAAATGCTATTGTTTTTATGTGTTTGTTTCACAATGTGGCCAACAGGTTTTTTGGGTTTAGGAGCCACTGGCTCCTTCCAGATTTTGGAAATCTGAATCTATCGTTGCAAATTGACTAAAATAATATGGACCATCTTGTGATGCCTTTAATTTTTAAATTACCTGTGCTGCTTCATGTGGAATATTTTAAAGATGGTCTGCAACAATTTTAGTTTAAAGGAATTTCCTATCAACGATTCAGTGACCATCTGGGAATTTTCTCATATTCTTCCTTCCTTTGGATTGTTAAATAAAAAGGTTTTGATTCCACCATCAAGTATTCTTTATTATAGCATATAGATTTTCACCTTCAATAAGTAAGAACCATCCAAATATTATTATTTTATTATTATATTAATTTTAATTAAAGTTGACCATAAAGAATAATGCACTTAATTTATACAGCGAGTTTTTGGGATTCACAACATATTTTGGAATGCTCTCTAATACATCAGTACTCCTCTAACGATCACAATGCAATTTCTCAAGAAAGTTTAATTTAAAATGGCACATAAATTAATATTACTAATTTATTTTCATCAACGGTGTCTCATATACGCAAGCAATTTTTTCAATATTTATAAGACTTACTTAATATAAACAAGCCATTTCTCTACTTTTATATGCAAATAGAAGTAAATTGTATATAAAAAACAGCAACGATAATACTAATAATAACATACAAAAATAAAATGCATCTATTAAAAAAAACCATAAAAGTTCATTAGGTTTGTTTTCATAGCTGTTTACATCATTTGGCAGCAAATCTTACTTTCTGAAGCCCAGATTGTGCCAAGCTTTAAAAAAGAAACCCTTTGAAGTCCCTATACTGAAAAAGTACCCTTATTTCTTGTATATCTCCAGCACAAGTTAAATTTATCAAACAAATCATATTAATTATTTTATACCTACACAAATTCTCTGAGAGTAAATATTGATACAAGATAACTCGAGATGGTTAAAAGGAACAAGAATGAAATTTACAAACTTATTCAATAAATTTTGGTAAGTTTTGTTTGCTATAATAATGCCTGAAATTAATGCCATTTTGTAATATGCAATTAATAAAGTAATCATATATATTGATAGAATTCCTGTATGCATAAAAATCAAGCAGTATTCCTTGCATAGCTGCCAACTTTTACACTTTTTTGTACCACAAAAATTTAACAGAAATTTTTGCCTTATTTAATCGGCAGATTACAAAGATTAAAAAAAGTAAAATTTTCTATTAAATTTTTTTGGTACAAAAGAGGCATAAGAGTCAGCAGATATGCTCCTTTTAATATTTGAAAGTAAATAAGCCATACCTTATAGAAATACACATTGTTTTAACTTATATCACAAAAATTTTAAATAAAATTGTGCAGTTTTTAATTATAATGCAGGTTATTTTGAAGGAATATATATATATATATATATATATATATATATTTTTTTTTTTTTTTTTTTTTTTTCATACAAAAATATTTTGATGTGGACATCCAATGCTTTCTTAGAACAAGGTTTTGAACCAACAGGTACAGTTTTATATATTTTCAGTAATAAAAATGAATGAATTGAAAAGTTTAAAGTATATTTAAATAACTAACAAATATATTAATTTAAAAAAAATGAATTTACCTTATAACGAAATCACCATGACCCAACTGTCCATGCTGATTATTTCCAAATGTATAAACTTCTCCTGTCTGAACTAGTAATACTAAAAAATATATGTATATATATATGTACACATGAAGAAAATAGTAATAATAATAATAATAATATATATATATATGCACCATATATTCCGGAGTATAATGCACGCTTCTGGAAAAAAAAAAAAAAAAAAAAAAAAGGCAGATTTTACAGATGCACTGGATATAAAAATGAAAGCTTAAAATTTAAGTATAAGAATTGGTATTCAGCTTTTTAAAGCTCTTTATTGAATTCTCATGCTACATATTGATGTAAATTTTGGTTACATGTGCTAAAAATAAATGTATGCAGCGTTTCACAAAAGTTTATAAGATGAAATCCAGCTTTATTTAAAATCTTAAAAAAAAAAAAAAAAAAAAAAAAATCAGTAAAACAATTTTTTTTAAAAGTAGTAAAACAATTTGAAAATATTTCACATAATTTATCACACATTAACACATTTAAATTTAACAAAGTCAAAGATGAAGTATGCTATTCTATTAGAATCAATATTTCTAGAACTTAATATGAAATCATTAAAGAAGAAAAACAGCTTTCGCTCTAAGAGAAGTTAAGAGACATCAATCCGCCATATGTGTGTGCACCAGTGAATCTTCAAGCACTGCTTTAAATAACAGGGAAGCAGGGAATTGCCAGTATATGTACCGAGACAGCTGACATGCTTGAAAATTTAGAATCTACTCCTGGAAGAAGTAATGGTATGATGCAAATGATAAAACCGAAAGGATATGCATTGCTCAAAGACCTAACACCATCTTGCAGTCAATAAAAATGCTACATCAGTTGTAGAAAGGGTTTTTGGTTGATGTGCAGGGTGAAAAGTAAGCACTTGAAAATGGAGATGGAACGAAAGAACAAAATACCATATAGTGAAGACAGAAAAAAGACTTCAAAGTAAACTAGTCAGATGTAGTGATGGACGATTCTGGAAAATTTGAGAATCGATTAAAATCGACATCGTATAAAACAGATTCGATCGCAATAAGAATCGATTCCCAAATTCTAGAATCGATACTTGAATCGATATTTCGATGTTCACAGATTCACGCAGATAAGCTGAAAAATAGTAATTCCAAAACGTAGTGAATCAACAGGAACATAACGACTATCTCTCACCCCTCACCTCCATTTATAGGGCCCCTAGACAATGTTAGGATCCCAAAAGTAAGCTACTACAGACCTTTGAGTCGAATAATAAGGTTTTTTAACTTTTAAAATTATTATTTTTAAGATGTAATTTTGATAAATAATTTGTATTATTTAAATTTATCTTTAAAAAATATCTCGATGAGATAAAAAAAGAACGAATTGATTTTTTTTTCATCTTGAAAAGATGTACTTTTTACTCTAACTTATTTTCTTCAACCAAACAGATGGGGACTTACTTCCTATAAACATCATTCTTAAAAATGCGCAGATGAGCGAAATTTTGAAGGCTCTAAATTTATTTAAAAAGTTAAATGGTTTTTCAGTCTTTCTAGGGCCTCCTATAAGCGTGGGGGAAATGCAAACATTGCAAATCTTCTTTTAAAATAGCTGTGATGATGTAATTAACCAATCATCACATACTAATTATCCCCCAATTAATAATCAAAATTCTCCTTTTAATAATATATTTAACTAAAACTTCTTTCCCTTTTTAAAATATACATCTCCTTATCTCATTTACAGTTTATAAATATCTTTCTTTTTAATGTTTACCAAGTTTTCAGTTGTTAAGAAAAAAAAAATGTTCTCAACCTTGAGCCATTAACAATAAAATAACATACTTTTATCTGGTTAACAAATAAATAAAAGTATATTCCTTGATTATATGTCGCCCCCCCCCCCCCCCCCAGCGGTAATCTAAAAACTATAAACAGTTATTGACTCATTCGCTGACATGCAGAGTGCACTCACTGAAACAATAATAAATAAAAAAGAAAAGTATCGAGTTAAACTGATGGCATTGAGCTCACAGTCTATTCATAATAATTGTATTTTATACTCGTACTTCAAAGAATGCCTTTCGAAAAATAAATTAAGGGGAATCACCCCCCCCCCCCCGTCACATCTCTATACTTAAACAATAAGCCTCCAATCTCATCAGGGAAGCGCTTTATCAGAATAAAAAAGTTACCAAATTTGAAGCTAATCAGATAGAAAAACCCATATATCTAAATTAAGGGGTTATAGCCCCTGTTCCTCCCTTTATACTTAAACAATGAACCTCCAAATTTAATCAAGGAAGCGTCTTATCAGAATTAACTGGTATAACAAAATTGAAGCAAATCTGATAATTCTGCATGAAAAACCCATTTATTTAAGTGGGGGGAATAGCCCCCGTACCCCCTCCTTTATGCTTAACCAATGAACCCACAAAACTAATCAGGGAAGCGCCTTATGAGAATGAACCTAGAAAAAAAAATTGAAGCAAATCAGATATTTCTATCGAGAGTTATCGCGTTACGTATGTACGCACATACAGAAACTGCGGGCACATTAGCTCTCAGGCTTTGATAGCCTGTGAGCTAAATAGAAAAGTGCCCAGTTAAACCGATGGCATTGAGCTCACAGGCTATTCACACTCTTATTTCAAATAATAATGGCCCTCGAAAAATAAACTAAGGGGCGGGGGGGGGGGGGGGGATTTCCCCTCCCCGTTTCCCCTCTTTATACTTAACCAATGACCCTCTAAATGTCATCAGGGAAGCTCCTTATCGAAATAAATCGGTATACCAAATTTGAAGCAAATCGGATAGAAAAACCGATTTATCTAAATTAAGGGGGTATTAGCCTCCCGTTTCCCCTCCTTTATATTTAACCAATGAACTTCCAAATCTAATTAGGGAAGCGCCTTATCAGAATAAACTGGTATACCAAATTTGAAGTAAATCGGATAGCAAAACCCATCTATCTAAATTAGGGAGGGTATTATCCCCTCGTCCCCCCTCTCCTCTCCCCCTTTAGACTATAACAATGAACCTTCAAATATAATCAGAGAAACTCGTTATCAAAATTAACCAATATACCAAAATTTGAAGAAATTCTGATAATTCTGCGTGAAAAACCCATTTATGTAAGTTAAGGGGGGATTAGCCCGCGCTTCCCCCCTTTATACTTAACCAATGAACCCCCCAAAACTAATCAGGGAAGCGCCTTAGCAGAATGAACATAGAAAAAAAATTGAAGCAAAACGGATATTTCTATCAAGATTTATCGCGTTAAGTACATACATACAAAACCGACGGGCACATTAGGTCTCAGGCTTTGATAGCCTGTGAGCTAAAAAGTGCCAAGTGCGTGTAACTAGGGGGGGGGGGGGGAGGAGGAGGGACAGAAAATAAAAGAGGACATTAAAAGCTTTCCAACAATATGTTACACGAGATGGTTTGGGAGATACAATAAATATGCCCCCCCCCCCCCCCCCCCCCGGGATAGGTAAGTATCATACGGTGGGAGGGGCGACCTCAAATGTATCTCTGGTCAAGGTTTCAAAATGTAGATTTATAATAAAATAGAACGAGAATTGCTCATTTTTTAAATAGCATGCATATTTTGAACGACCCTGTAAATTAAGATTGGCGAGGAGGGGGGGGGGGGGGGGGAAGATTAGAAGGGACGAACTTGAAAAATACAACATAATAAACTAGTAACCCGAATAACTAGGCTTCTAAACAAAAGTATAACGATTTAACCTAGTATTGAATTCAGGGGGTGAACCGGGGGAACATTGGAATGTCCCTCCCGAAAGTTTTGAGATTTTGTGCTTTTTAATGGACAAATGTGCATCCCCCCTTACGGAACTCTAAAATCTCTCCCCCCCCCCCCCCCCCACCCATCCCGACCAGAGCAGTCAAGAAATCAACCCGCCATTCAACACTGAACCTAGAAAGAAAAAAAAAAGGCTGTTATACAAAATTTTACAGCAACTCTGCCACTAAAACTGTAAAATTGGAGGAATCTATTCAACCCGAATCGTGGATCATGCGCGATGCGATTTGAATTGAAGTACATCAAAAAATATTGATTTCACCCGCATCTAAAAATCGGCATCGAATCTGAACTGAATCGATTCGCCCGAATCTAAAGAATTGAAGTAAATCAAAAAAAGCGATTCTGCCCGCATCTAATGATCGACATCGGCATCGAATCTAAACTGAATCGATTTGCCATTTCTGATCTTAATTTACGGGAAGAATCGATGCGTTCACTTTTTCTTGCTTTCTTTTGTCTTTAGAAAAAGAAAGCGTTGGATTCGTGAAAAATTTCGACTTCCGGTTTTCGAAGGATTTATAGTTTTAGAGGATCTTGTCTGGAATACGATATGACTATTTTTATACATTGTCTCTGTCTGTCAGTCTGTCTATTTGTTTGTCTCAGACAAAAAAAAATGTGGGCGGTCTATTTCAAGAACTAATGCATGGAATTTGTTGAAACTTTAGATTCAATTAGACTTTCATATAAATTGGTGCTGATTACTTTTTGATGTAAATCTACCGGCAGGTGGTGCTGCTATGCTGCATTTTTTCCGATTTTCGCAATAGCTCTATCTCAAGAACTAATGCACGGATTTTCATCAAACTTCACATTCAGTTAGACGTTGGCATAAATTGTTGCATATTAGATTTCGGTGTAAATCGCTCAACAGGGGGCGTTGTTATGCAGATTTTATCAGCAGTGTTGAATTCAGACAATTTTCTCCGGGAGGGATTTCTGCGGATCCAGAGAGGGACAGTTCAGTGGGGAAGGGGATTGCACTTTTGTACATTAAGCATAAAATCTCAAACCTTCTGGGGGGACATTTGAATGTTGCACGGTGGGGGGGATGTCCCTCCGGGCTACCCCTGGAATTCAGCACGTTTTTCTGGATTTAAACGATTTTAGGGATCATATCTCAAGAAGTAATGACCGGAATTTCATCAAACTTAATATGTGTCATTGACATAAGTTGTCCCTGAGTTTTTCGTGTTAATCATGTAACAGGCTGCGCTGCTATGCTGTTTTTTTGCATGATATTCGTGATAGCCCATATCTCAAAACTAATGCACGGAATTTAATCAAACTTCATATTCTGTTACACTGATAAATAAATCCTTATTAGGCTTGTGTGTATACTGCCCAACAGCTGTCGCTTTTATGCTCTTTTAATTGGGATTTTCCGTTGCGGACATCTAGGTTAATATCAGACGAACGTCTTTTTGCACGCTTTTTTCTCGCTCTTACACTGTCCCTACACATGCTAGCGAAGGTGTAGGGATGGCGTAAGAGCGAAAAAAGCATGCAAAAAGACGTTCGTCTGACATTAGCCTAAGAGGGTGTGGGCCGAAATTCAATGATTTGTTAGGAAAATGCAATGCTTATATTTTCTTTTAAAATACACATACTTCAACGAACCCATGCTTTTTGAATCCTCATGATGCGCATAGGTTATCATTTAAATTTGACACTGTGATAGCGAATTTTGAAGTTTTAACGTTTATGAGGCAGATGAAAGTTTTGGGATTGGCCCATCCAACTACTTTATCTTCAATTTTTTAAGGAAAATGAAAATGATATTACCTTATTTTGTCCTAGAGACATCGATTAAAAAATTCATAGTATCGATTAAATCGAGTTGGCCATAGTATCGATTAAATCGATTAAAAAAATCGAAATCGCCCATCACTAGTCAGATGTACCAATCCCAAAACTTTCTTCTATCTCATACATGTCAATACTTCAAAATTCGTTATCACTGTGCCAAAATTAAATGGTGATCTATGCTCATCATAAGGATTCTAAAAAGATGAAATTCCGTGCATTAGTTCTTGAGGTATGAATATCGCTGAAATCGTGTAAATTCAGCCAAATGCTGCATAGCAGCGCCACTTATAGGGTGATTTATACCAGAACCTAATCATCACCAACTTATGTCAACGTCTAACTGAATATGAAGTTTGGGGAAAATTCGTACATTAGTTATTGAGATAGAGCTATTGCGTGAATTACAGGGGTGATTGCATGTTCGTGAAAAAATACCTGAAATTTTAGCAAGAGAAAGATTTCGCATGAAGAGAGAGCATGTAATTTATTGCAGAGGGGTCCAAATCCCTTCATTATGAAAAATATTACCTTTAATTATGTTTAGAAATCATATGAAATTGTTATTTTAGTCTTATTTTATTAATTTAACTATCAGAAAAACTGGAATTACGGTATGGAAAATGAAATAAATACCTGAATTCAGGTATATTACCTGAACACAATCACCCCTGGAATTATGACAAATGCAGCATAGCAGCGCCACCTGTTGAACGATTTGCACCAACACATAATCAGCAGCAACATTAATCAAGGTATACTTCAATCTGAAGTTTGATGAAAATTCGTGCATTAGTTCTTGAGACCTATTGAGAAAATCGTGCTAAATGCAGCACAGCAGCACCACCTATTGGGCAATTTACAACAACACGTAGTCAGCATCATTTCATATCAAGGACTAACTGAATCTGAAGTTTGATGAAAATGTGTGCATTAGTTCATGAGACAAAGCTACTGCGGAAATCGTGTAAACCCTGCAAAATGCAGCATAGCAGTGCCACCTGTTGGGCGATTTACACCAAACTGTAAACAGCACCAACTCATATCAAGGAGAAACTGAATCTGAAGTTTTATAAAAATCTGTGCATTAGTTCTTGAAATAGAGCTATTGCTGAAATCCTACAAAATGCAGCATAGCAGCGCCACCTGTAGGGCAATTTACACCAAAAACTAATCAGCACCAATTTATATCAGGGGCTACCTGAATATGAATTTTTATTAAATTTCATTTATTAGTTCTTGAGATAGAGCGCCCACAAAATTTGTGCCACACACAGACAGACAGGCTCACAGACAGACATTTTGTAAAAACATGTTTTTTTTAATATCTGACCCCTAAAACATGTAAATCTGTCGAAAACTGGAAGTCGAAATTTTTCACAAATCCAATACTTCCTTCGTGTAAAGATAGAAGAAAGTAAAAAGAAGAGTGTCCTAATATGGAATAGTAACTGAATAAATAAAACCTACTAATAACAGATTAAAAATTATTATAAATGCATGAAAGAGAAGTTGTATGAATGAAAGCAATGAGACTATGATGGATAATGATGGATAATGAATAAATTTTAACAAATATTTCTCATGAAGGTTTCTTTGCAAAAAAAAAAAAAAAAAAAAAAAAAAAAAAAAAAAGTATGAGTAATAACACTGAATATACACAAAAATAGAAAATACAGTTTGAAATTCTGGATGCACATTATATGATGGAATATAGGGCATATATATATATATATATATATATGGAAAGATTTTTTTTTTTTTTTATAAAAGCACTTTAAAAGTAGAAATACACCAAATTTAAATGTTTTTAAAATGAAAATTCACATTCTTTATATGATGCTGTTACATTTTCATGTAAAAAAGATAGATTAACATCTTTGAAATGAGTATAACATATATGTGATTCATAAGCAGCACACATCTCTCAATTTTCTTTACCATTAATTTTAAATTGTAATCTTCATTTAATTTAACACAGATTTTTGATAAATATTTCTATTTGGAAATACTTGTATTAAAATATTAAAAATTGTGTATTGCACACTCTTTGTGAAGGAGTTAAAGGTCTAAATTAATGGACTGTTATTAAAAAATTTTAATGATTGTTCAATTTCTTTTTACTTTACATTATTATAACAAACAAGTACCTATTATTGTTGAATCACATTGTTATCCATTTTTTTAAATGTGATACCTGAAAATTATTTAAATTATTTAAGATTTCTAAATTGTTTCCTCAAAGTATAATAAAAATTTAATTAAAACTAAGCTATTAGTTGATAATTAAGTACTGAAACTAATAAAATTAAACAAAAACATAATTTGTCGAGCAAATAAAAATTATTTCCTACATTATTTAAGCCTGAGAAGGGACAGATACTACAGACAGATACTACAGATAGATATTAAGATATTTCATTCAGTTAGTTCTACATTTAATGTTAAATTTTTGTAACAAATTAGTTAAATCAAGTGAACATTAAAAAGTAAAAATGAAATTCAAACAATATGATACTTAAGCAGCCTAAAAATTTAGAATCCATGCAAACGAAATCAAAATAAATCTTAAACTTTTTTCCAAATTTAAGTTGCAAATATTTGGTATTGTTGATTTTGAATTATGTTTCGGTAGGTGAAAACAAATGATTAGGCACATTGAAAATACAAACCTTCCAAAACAAATCTAAGATTTATTTCAATTTTGTTTAAACGGATTCCAAGTTTTTAGGCTTATTATTATTAGTATCATATTGTTTGAATTTCATTTTTATTTTTTAATGTTCACTTGGTTTAACTAATTTGTTACAAAAATTTAACATTAAATGTAGAACTAACTGAATGAAATATCTTAAATAATGTAGGAATTTTCTTTTTTTTTTTTTTTTTTTTTTTATTTGTTCAACGAATTATGTTTTTGTTTAATATATCATGTTTTTTTAATAACTACTGCATTCAGACGAACTCATTTAAAAATTAACTAGATGCATCATCATCAGGTTTGATCTACAAGGTATCGCATCACAATTTGTGGTGTATTTACCAATATTTAATTCAAAATGTTTCATCAGTGCAGTAGTGCAAAATTTGGGCAAAAACTTCCAGTCTGAGCATAAAAAATCTTTAATAAAAACATAAAAAAAAAAACATTTTTACTTAATTTCAGTTACCCATTTTCCCTTTGGTACACTATGAATGCAAAAATATCCTTAAATCTGGACTGCTATTATAACAACAGTTAGCTGTTAGACAGTAAAAACATAAAAAAAAACAGTTTTACTTAAATTTTGCTACCCTATTTCCTGCCAGGGGGCGATGTAAATGCAAGATTAAATTGTTAGCTAAATTTAACTTGAGGGTAATTATTCAGCATCAACATCAATCATTTTCACGCCATCAAAAATAAATAAATAAATAAATAAATAAATAAATGACTAAAGACCTTGAGGAATAATTTTAGATAAAAAATGTAATAACAACGTTAAAATCTTTTTTTTACAAATAATTATTATTTATTTTTTAATACCACAAAAATAAATTACATATGAACAATATACAGGGTGTCCCTGCTAAGATGTTAACAACTTTGAGGGGAGCTAGAGTACACCTCTCGGAATGAGAGATGTACCCTCGGAGATATTCGGAATCACATAGGAATACTGGGTCCGAAATGCCTTACTGACACAATAAGGGCATTGACAGTATTGCCAGTGGGCTACATTTTTTTAAATTCTGATTTCTTGACTGACACCACTTTTTTGAAATGGTAAAATTCCCTTTGTTTTCATCTTAATTAATATGTCATTAAACAAGGAAAATTTTACCATTTCAAAATAGTGATGCCGATCAAGAAATCTGAATTAAAAAAGGGTAGCCCACTGACAACTCTACCAGGGTCATGATCCAACGGTCATGAGCAGGTTGGTCATCTTGCATGATCCAACCTTTTCGATGTCCAGTGTTACCAGTGGCCTACTTTTTTTAAATTCAGATTTCTTGATTGGCACCAGTTTTTTGAAATAGTAAAATTCGCCTTATTCAATGACATATTAATTAAGGCAAAAAAAAAGATGGAGTTCACAATTTCAGAAAAGTGGTGCCAATCAAGAAATCTGAATTTTAAAAATGTAGCCCACAGGCAACACTGTCAATGGCCTTAATGGGTCAGGTAGGCGTTTCCGACCTGGCATTCCCATGTGATTCCGAGTCGTCTAGGCATACCTTACCTCTCATTGAAGTTTGTAACATCTTAGCAGGGACACCCTGTATATATTACATGCCCGTGTGTAATGCAGACGTCATATTCGTGATGAAACCTGCAAAAAAATTTTTGGTTACTTGCAAATTTATTAACTTTTCTAAGCATCTGGTGATTTCAATTTTTACACAGTCTTAACAATATAAATATTTCAGTATTTCTCTTCGGCTGGTATTCCTTAGCAAAATTAAGATTTCTTCACCAAATAAATAAAAGGAAAACATAAATAAATCACAAAGTTAACACCTTTTCTAATCGAATGGGCACATCTGTATGTAATTGATATTTATGCTTAACCTTTAACTGATGTTACCGGTCTCACAGACAGGTGCTTTTTTCAATTTTCAAAGTTTAACTCGCAAATTTCAGTTTATCTACAAACACTACTGAAATTTTGTTGTGTTTGGAACTTTAGTACCATCACCAGATACTTTTGAATAAGTGAATTGTAATTATAACACTCCTGTACAAAATGTTTAGTACAAAAACAACATCTTATGAGTTAATCGCAGCTTTTATTCATCTTTCGATGGAGCGGTCTTACAGATTGCTTCACACTAGTTATGTGACATTTTCTGTGACATCAGTTAAAGGTTAAAAATCAGAATAGGTGAAATAAGTTGCAATTTTTTGACGTCATAGTCACCTGCTTTCTGTATTTACTCTTTTATACTAGCTGTAAGAAAAAAAGGCTGTTCAAGGCCAAACGTCCTCTTTTAATTTCCCCTTCGTTGTCATGGCATTAGAGGACGCCAGTCCCTCGTCCCTTTTTTTCCACTGCACTTCTGCAAAACAAATTTACCCCTGCAAGAGTGATGCATTGAGTTATTGCAGTATTCGAAGACTCTTTTTGCCGTAAAACCAATCTTCATTTTCTTAAAGTGAATCAATTGTTCCGCTGATTTCATAACACTTGTTTGTAAGGCTATTTGTAGTTAGAAATATGGATAGATTTTTAGATGACAAATTAATGGTGTTCTTATTTTTTTAATTAATAATTTGTAATTGTAACTTTATTATTAATTTAAATTAATTATAAATTCAAATAATTTGTAATTTTCTATGACATGCAATGTTATCTGCATTTGTATATGCATGAAGATTTCTATTATTCTAATTTAAGTGAAAAAATGAACACACAAACATACGCATATATATATATATATGTATATGTGTGTGTTATTTTCTTATAAATTACATTATATACTATTGCTATCTTGTAATCATCTTTCCGTCTCAGTCATGACCCAAAAATCGATATAAAATAGCAAATTCAGAGCATTTTTGAAAAATACTTTGCATTTAAAAAGAGAACGAAAATCAATTGAAATCTGAATAAGAATAGCTTTGTGTATTAGGCTTTTATGGGTGAAACTGTTTTCATGAATTTGGCGAGTAATATATTTAGATTTGAATCTGAGAATTTTACATCTGCATGACCAGCATCCTTAAAACAACAACAAAAATTCAACGAACAAAAAACAAACAAAACAAATTAAAAAACAAGAAGCCAGCGGTGCGCGGGAAGGGGGGGGGGGGGATTGTAAACGTGGTTCAATCAAATCACGCAACTTCAAATGGAAGGATGCAAAATTATTCTTTATAATCTATAGTAGTAAATTATAGTCTAAAATAACTCCTGCTCTTGGAGGGGGTCAATGCATGCTATAAACTATCTAAATTTTTTTTTTTTCTCTCTTTTGATTTTCTGAAAAATACAAGCAAATTAAAATAACTCTTCCATTCATTAAAATCTAAGTGAGAAAAACTTCGATTAAAATTTTAAGAATGGAAATGTGTTCATAAAGTAGCGAGTAAGACATTCAGATTTGAATCCGGGAATTCGAGCTCTCTCTTACCAACACCCTTAAAACATAAACGGCAACAAAAATAAATAAAAGATGAGTGGGGTGGGATGTAAATGTGGTTCAATCATTATTCTTTATAGTACTACAAAATTATTTTTTATAGTACTGTTAATATGAGTCTAAAATAACTCCTGCTCTTGGAGATGGAGGGGGGGGGGGGGGGAGATCATTCAAATCGATATTACATTCTGCATCATTTTCCACGAAATCTTCCGAGGGAGGGGGTCAATGCGTGCTATAAACTATCTGGGTTTTTTTCTCTCTTTTGATTTTCTGAAAAATATAAGCAAATTAAAATAACTCTTCCATTCATTAAAATCTGAGGGGGAGGGGGGGGGGGGAGTTAAACATGGCTTAATTAAATTATTCTGCTTCATTTGCCTTGAAATCTTCCGAAGGGGGGGGCGGGGTGCATATATGTATACTTTCAATTATGTGTTTTAATGTGATACTTTTATTGAAAGTATAATCACTCAACATCCAAATTCACTAGAGCTACTTTCACGTCATCCTGCAGATTTATAATAAATTGTTGGGTGACTTCATTTTCATCTGTCAGGCCCAATTTGGCAAAATCTTCTTCCTGCAACTCTTCGGAATGCTGGACACAATTTTTCCAGTTTTCCACAGTAACATGAGAAAGAGCATCCTCGAGCAGTCACCTTACATCCTTTATTTTAAATGTATTATTATTTTATTTACTTTTTTTTTTTTTTTTTTTTGCAACTTCTCCTTTCACCTGAGCCCATTTGGAGCTCAATTGGATTGTACTGGTTATGAAAAGGTGGAAGCCGCACTACCTCATGTCCCATTTCATATGCAAGAATATCCAATTCATACATTTTGTATTTTTCTTTGTGCATTTTAACAATACTCAACAATTCAGGAACAGTAGTGTTTGAATCCTGTATAATACCTTTCCTTTCAACCAAGCTATAACATCTGATTTTCACGTTTTTGTGGATGGAATTTTTTCTAAATGATTAGAATGATAGCTGGCATTGTCCAATACTATGATGCTGGGTTCTTCAAGTCCTCTCACAAGAAAGGTCTCCATACTGGGCATACTCAGAAAATTTTGAAAAAAATACCAATTAAACTACTTATGTATGTAATAAAGGATCAGTCAAATTTAGCGGCGGAATTACAGTAGAAAGTCTGTAAAAAAATAAAATACTTTCGAGTATTTGGCGCGAAAAGACGAAAGCGGCACGCGATTTGGCGAGCAGTACTTTTCCTCGCCAAAAGCAAACGATTTTAATGCATCTGAAAATTGTTTGTTAATTGATTTTTAGAATGCGTGTAAAAAGTATTTAATGAATTTAAACATAAATAATGAGAGAGTTTAATAAATACATTTTTTCGTATTACATATTTATGTTGCTTGTTACTTAATTTTATTACTTTAAAAACAATTTCATCTATAAAAAATACTTTCATATATTTAAGCGTATTCCAAAATAAAGGCAAGATTCATTTAGCAGCTATTCATTTCAAACCAATGTATTCATCGTTTCCATAGCAACAAAATTGAACAGACAGCGCTCAATTGGACTTAATTTTAAGATATTGAAACAATTTTAATTTTGTTTTAATTCATAAAATTTGATATTTAACTTTCATTATAAATACATATATGACAAAACTACAGCTAAAACAAACTAAAACTGACAAGACTACAGTTATTTAAGTTAAATTTATTTAAACAAGTTCAATATGAAATATTTTTATCTTAAAGAGTATTCGACATGAAAAAGTATTTTTCGAAATTTCATTTCATCGACAACCGAGGATAAATCGCCAAATAAACGAAAATTTCATTATTTTTTTACGAACGTTCTATCGGAGTTCCGCCAAAAAATTTTTTATAAACATATATATCCACATGAAACGAACACTCTGTAATTTTTTCAGATTTTTCTGAATATGCCCGTATGGAGACCCTCAAAGCAGAATATGCTTAAAAGTGCGACATACGTCGCAGAACAATGAGATGTGCTGCAGAACATTTCAAGACAAATGTAAAAAAAAAGTGCCAATCAAAATTTAAAAAAGTGCATATTGATGTGAAAGCAAAAAGAATTCGAGGGGGGGGGGGGGGGGGGTAGCTACTTTCGTTGTGTTCGAATCTATTTAGGTAGAAATAAGAATGTCGCACGTCAATCAATCTTCCTCCCTCTCTCCTATTTTACCTACTTTCTGAATAACTAGCGATTTCTTTCCGAATGGGAGTTTTCTTCCGCCCATGTGCAAAGAACGAAGCTGGGAAAGTTTTTCACTAAAGCTTAAAAGCTGGGAATCACGAAAAACGTGAATTTTGCATAAGGACCATGGAAAAAACTCGAATTACGTCAAAACATCGCGGGAAAAAAAGCAAATTTCATGAAAAGATTGCGGAGAAAACGCAACTTTCGTGACAAGATCGTCGAAAAACGCAAATTTCGTCAAAAAATCGCTTAAAAACCCACAAATTTCGCATAAAGATCAAGGAAAAAAACAAAAATTTCGACAAAGAATCGCAAAATTCTTCAAAGTATCGCAGAAAAACGCAAATTTCGTGAAAAGATCGCAGAAAACGCAAATTCCGTGAAAAGATCGTGGATAAAACACAAAATTCGTGAAAAGATCATGGAAAAAACACAAAATTCATGAAAAGATCGTGGAAAAAATGCAAATTTCGTCAAAAGATCGCAGAAAAACGCAAAATTCGAGAAAAGATCGCAGATAAAACGCAAAATTTGTGAAAAGATTGTGGAAAAAAACACAAAATTCATGAAAAGTTTGTGGAAAAATGCAAATTTCGACAAAGAATCGCGAAAAAGAATTACCAAATTCTTCAAAGTATCGCGGAAAATGCAAATTTCATGAAAAGATCGTGGATAAAACGCAAAATTCGTGAAAAGATCACAGGAAAAACGCAAGTTTCGTCAAAAGATCACGAAAAAACACAAATTTCGGAAAAAGATTGTGGAAAAAACGCAATATTCGTCAAAAGATCGTGGAAAAAACGCAACTTTCGTGACAAAATCGCGGAAAAAACGCAAATTTCGTCAGAAGATCACAGAAAAACACAAATTTCGAAAAAAGATCGTGGAGAAAACGCAACTTTCGTCAAAAGATCGTGAAAAGACTCAACTTTCACGAAAAGCATGCAGAAAAAAACACAAATTTCATCAAAAGATCACGGAAAAAACCTATATAAATATTCCCCCCCTTTTTTTCCCCCCATTGCGCTTGCAGAACATTTTTGATCATCTGAAATTCCATTGCAGAACATTGCAAAGTATTCTGCTTTGGGGATGGAGACCTTCCTTGTCAGTAAATTTACAAACCATTCTCTAAATACCTTGCTATTCATTTCTTGATGGTAATCTTTTGTAGAACTTGACTGGAAAATTAAATCAGCTCCTTTGATAAAGCCATGCTGAGCTGATCCAGCATGACAGATGATCAGCCTCAACCCTTTCCCTGTCGGTACTTTAACCCTTAAATGCCTGGTGTTGCTTTTCGGCAACATACCCAATTTAGGCTCTAAAATACTATTAGAATAATATTGAAGCTATAATACCTAATGTTGCCAATAAAATACATTCTGAAAATATTATTAAATCAATTTTCAACATGTAGATGGCAACACTTGTGCTGTTTAAGAATAAAGATAGATTTATTTTTTCAATTGTTGCTACTTGTTCTTTTTGTTTTGTTTGGAAGCTTGCGAAATACCCTGTTTTATTCTGCAGGGAGCAAGTAAAATTTATTTCTTATTATAATTCCTAAAATTCTTTTGTGTTTAATATTATAGAATTTTATCAAGAAAAATTATTTTTTCAATTAAAGACCAGTATTGCCCGATTAGTAACAAACTGTTTTTTAGCCGTAAACCATACTTAAAACACAATATGATTTTTTTAAGTATTTTTCCCATGATTTATGTAAAAAATGAAAGCCGTAAAACCTTATTACAATGATTTTTGAAAAATCAGACATTTAAGGGTTAAGACCACCAGAATTTTTTTAATCTTGCCATACATGACTCTTTGAGTGATTTTGATTCACCCAAGTTTCGTCTAAATATATAACTGGACACAGTGGAGACTCTTTTCTGATATTGTGCCTTTTTCTGAGAAATTTAATGCGTGCAGCTACGATGTCATTTCTCTTCATCAAAAGTTTTCTGCCATCATTGCCCTTTTTATATTTGTAGCCCATATCTGTTAATATAGTCCACAGATTTTGCACATTCAGAGAAGTCTATTTTTTATTCCAAAACTTCTTTTGAATTTTCGCAAGTTGGATAATTTCCGCTATATCATAATATTCTTTAACTGTGCGACATACGGCTTCTTTGTTAAAATCATCTAATCCTGTCACACGTTTCACATGTGGAACTTTTTTTTAGGCAATGAAAATAACAGATTTTCTAAGCTGGAGTCTGCAATAGTATTATTAGCTTCAGCACAGATCCTTCCATCTTACGCCACATGCTTTAGAAGTAGCTTCTTATGTCTACATAAATATATCTGATTTTTGCATCAGGATTGGAAGCAACAAGCTCTTTAAAATAGTTCTACATATTATAAATAACCGTCTTCGACTGTTTTCTAATATCAGGACTGGCTGCCATAATTAAAAGAAAGCAAAAGATAGAGAAAATGGAAGAAAGCAATGTAATCAAACAAAGGATGGGGTAATACTGATCAACAGGATCTCTCAAACTGTGTGGGAAAAAGAAGAGTGGTCAATCGGTCACGTGGCTGTAACCATAGTTACTAACCTAAGATAAGGGCTGAGAAGTAACCAACAAAAGGGGGAGGTTTGTCCTTGAAAAGTCCATTTTTTCTACGGCGACTATAAATGCTTCCTGTATCACTAACAAATGTCTGAAATATCAGTTTTATTTCCCATATGACGCCATATTCATCTTTTTTTTTAATTCGTAAAAAATTTATTTCAAACTCTATTTCTCACGTGGAAATATTTTTACTGAAAATTATTTACTGTGGATAAATTATTATTACGGCTTTTGAATTTTTTGCAACAATAGAAAAAAAAGCTATTTTTGCATTTTATAGCAAAAATATCCATTGATTCTCAATGAAAAAAAGCGAAATTTGGAATTATTAAGAAAAATATTTGAATAAGCTTAATAAAGCTTAGGTTATGTTGTTCTCTGCATAATAATTCATGCATATATGCAAAGGCATTTTATCATCCGTTTTGACCCTGACGTCAGGCAAACATTTTCGTACTTTGAATTTACAATATCATTAAAATTACAAAGAATAAAAAATGTGTGGCATCAGGGACAAAAAGGTGGGAAAAAAAAGTCAAAAAGTTATGATCTCCATAGGCTTTTCTATGTCAAATTAACATTAGAAGTGACACTGGAAATAAATATAAGTATCATAATGCCATTGGGAACACACAGTTGCACACACTTTGAAACATCCAGAAGCGAATGAAATATAAATCACATAAAGGCAGAGTTTTCTAATCTGCATAAGCTGGGACCAAAGGTTGTGCAGATTATGGAGTATATGTCATTTTCTTATTTCTGGACACCATTTTAATTCCATATTCAGTATAACATGAAAAGAAAAATATGAAATATAATAATTAATTTAATATGCTAGCTCAAAAAATGCATTTTTCAGATATTACATTTTACAAATTATTTTTGGATCAAGAATTTGTAAATCTGTTTAATTGTTTACATTCATTAAGCAACGCGAATTATAGAAAATTGCGGATTATGGATCCTTGACTATAATTAATTCCATCTTTACATACATGAACCAAGTTAAATGAAAGTGTGCAATGAGATAGTAGTTTATTTTAAATTTAAGGTCAAATTAACAATTTAAAATACCATTGTGATGCAGCCCACAAGCAATCTGAATAACGGGGATTTCTGTTGGCATAAGCATTCTAGCAGGTGGTAAGGCAGTAAGTTTCGTTGTTTCTCTTTCTTGGTCACTTCCAGCAACATCATCTATTAATAATTAAACATTTCTATGCCAAATCAATTAACATTAGAAAAAAGTATGTAGATACCAATAGTAATTATTATTTGTACAATAAGAAAGTGTGAAATTTTCTAGTTAGTATATAATTTATAATATAAAATATACAATAAATAAAAAGGCAGACACATTTCATATTGTAGGTTATTCCAAATGAAATTCCATGTACAAACATTTTTAAATATCCTAATAAAGTGTACTTTCAAAAATGATTATAAGAAAGAAAAAGTCAAAACAATAGTCTTAATTTAAAATAGTTATTACTATTAACAATAAATTACAATAACATTGATTACATAAGCAATTAAAAAATATATTTTTAGGTGCAAGTATATGGAAGAAATTTATTTGTGTATGAAGCTAATAAAAAAGCTTTACGCAGAAGACAGATAATGCATTAATAAGCAATACATCATAAGAATAATTTGTGTAAGCATCAGATGCAATAAAAATATACCACATTTTATTTATCATAACTTTCATGACTATTAGCCTTACAATGATCCATCAAAACAATGCCCACACAACTGCTTAATCCATATTAGATTGACTTCTTTGTGTATAAAGAAGTAGAATGCAGTGCTTATACATTTAAAATAATTCACTATTCTGTAACATCTGAAACAATTTAATTTTCATACAAAAATACTATTTACAAAAATACTTATTGAAATGCATTAAAATGTGTATTTATAGGAGAGAAAAAACCCTTTCACAAATAACACACAGCAATACCAAGAAAAGAGTTCTTAAAATATACACAATTACATACGAGAATCTTACAATAAAAGTACTGGAATTAAGGATTTATATTTTATTATTTTTAAATCAAAGGCATTTGAAACTTTTAAATTTTGACTGTTGTTTTATATGATTGTCTAATATAATTTGACTTTTTTTAAAACATTATAAAAAGATTAGAAAAAAATCTAAAACAAATATTTTAAAAAGATATTGTGGAGAATATACTATAAATATCATCATAAACATAGAAAATGCAGAACACTTAAAATAATTATATTAATCACTAAATGGAAAAATAAAAAAGCAAAATTCCAAAAAAGTGCCCAATAAACCAGATAAAAGAAATAGCATGCATAAAAACATTTAATTGCATCAAAAACATGCAATATGAACAAATAAATATTATCATAGTAGGCACAAAATTTTATTTATCAAATTTTATAAGTAGTATTTTTATTTATCATGCATCAAAAATTTTCTTCAAGCATTTTCCAATCTTACTCGAATTACTTTTTAACTTTTTATTTTCAATACATCCTCCAATTATCACATTTTTAAAGAAAAATTAATAATAAAGTCATAAAAAAAAGGAATAGAAGAAATTAACTATCATTAAGAAAAACAAGCAGGACACTTTCTTTTTAACATTCTTATTTGTTTTAAAATCACTTATACGTCATGTTTAAATTATTAGTTAAAATTATTGCCCTTCAAACCAGATAAAACAAAAGAAACTCAAAGTCTTAAAATTTTCATACCTATTTGCTTGATACTTTATACACTCTCAAGTCTCAACTAAATCAATATTGCAAGATTGGAATCAAAACGCCAAAATTTTCATTATTAGTTTGCACACTATGAAATATTTTTTAAAAAACAGGTCAATCACAAGTTTTGAACAAATTTAGAAGATTTTTTATAAAATTGTATTTGTGGATTATCTAGAAAAGCCTATATACAGTATGGTTAGTAATCAAAAATATTCTTTAAAATTAAAACTACATACCAACAATAGGAGGTGAACTTTTTTCAGCAACTTCTCCACGCAGTTTGTTGATCCCAGATAAACCAGATTTCAAAGATTTAACAGACTGCATCATCTGCCTTCGACGCTGCCTAAATTTATATTCTTCAATCCGCCGACGGAGACGATCTTCTATCCTCATGCCAGCTCGGCCTTATTAAAATTCAGTAATTAATTCTAAAACCAAATGCTTAAGAACATAATACTTAAAACACAAAGTACATATTAAGAATTCTTTTAACAAAAAGTGGAACTGTCTTTTTTAAAGTGCTTATGATTAATATTTTCAAAAATTTAAGAATTAGTAGCTCAGAAATCAAATTTTACATATATATATATTGATTATAGTTGCCATTTGTTATATTGTGCTTGTTGGATGGTAAGAAAAAAAAACTAGGAAAAGTGTAAGTAGAACTCGGGTTTTGAGGGTTTAGTATCATTATGTCATTTAACACAAAGCTTAGTAAGTACCTAATTTCTTGACAAATATACAAAATGTTCTGTCACAATACATTAATTTGATATTAGTCCTGATTATGGAAATTCATGAGCTTGTCATGTATAAATCAACATAGAATTATAAATTAATAGTCTTTGATTTTTTTTCTTCACAGGTACTATAAGACCTTCCTTCCTGCCAAATTTCAAAGTTCTGGGTCAAACAGAAGTACCCTATATTTTTTACTCTCAAAACTTGTAGAGTACTTCCAGTTGACATAGAAAATTGAAATTTGGCACAGAAGGTAGATTTTAAGCACATGCAAAGGAAAAAATGCCGAAAATCCTTAATTTATAAATCTATGTCAATTTATTATGCAACACTTTCATGAATTTCCATAATCGAGAATACTGATCATGTAAAAATTTTTTATGATTTTTGTATTTTCTTCCTTTGCATGTTTTCAGGGAGGAGGGACTACTTTTTTATTGTAGCAAACTACGACGACTAAAATGAAAATGTGGTTACCTACAGCTACAACTACTTGTTTTAAAAAGTTGCAACAATAAAGTACTTTTCAAAAGTAGTCAGTACTTCACTACTTTCAGATTAAATAAAAGGATTCAATTTACACTCGAAATTCAAGGCACAGTTTACATAATAAAGTGACCCCTCCTAATATCATGTCTACCAGATACAAATAAATAAATGCAATATAAATGAGGTCATGAAAAAAATAAGAAAGATGACATACCAGAAAACGCTTTGTGATTATCTAAAAAATGTTAGCTTATACACACATTAAAAATGTCAGTGAAATTAGGAGAGAGATAAATAATAAAATCAACATTAAAAAAATCTGTAGTAAGTCCACTGGACTTTCTGAACACTTTGCAGAATACTGTAGGTTCAAATAAATTGTAATATAGTAATAAATAAAAACTTTGATTTTAATTTTACAAAGGTAAGATCTGGAGACCTGGCCTGAACACATGAAGAAATTTTAATATGCAAGCATACACACATATGGAATTTTTACAAAAATTGTTAAAATGGATTTAGGGTACCTCAAAAGGAAAAAATATACCAACATTTCAAAAATTGTATTTTTATCACGATTACAATACTTTCCTTACAACTGTGTGTACAGCAAGTAAAAATGCAAATTAAACTACAGCTTATTTTTGTAAGTATGAAAACAGAGCTATATATATGAACAAGTGATATAACAAGGGGCTACTCTTGTATATAATATATTTATGCATAATCATATACGGCATACATTTTATTTAATGCTAGCTAATGTACCCGCCGTTGCATGGGTGCATGATGAATACCATTAAATAAATCTCAAATTTGTTGACATCATATTTTTAACCCTATTTTGTAAGAATTTAACTTTTAAATGAAAGTCTTTCCTAAAAACCTTGTATCAGAGGTATATCAGTAATATATATAACTTTTTTTTTTTTTTTTTTTTTTTAAATGGACTGTGTCATTTTAAAATAAAATATATGTTCTTTAAGTGGCTGCTATATGCTTTTCCATATTTCGACAAAAAATAGTGGGTTCAGAATTTTAAAGTTTGTGCAATATATACCGTATATACTCGTGTATAAGTCAACCCCCCAATTCTTAAGCAAAATTTCTTTTAAAAAATGAATTTTCGTGTACAAGTCGAACCACATTTCTGGTAATATGTTAAAAAATGATTTGTAATCGAGGATAAAAAAACAATAATAAATTTTCATGAAATTAGTAAACATATTTTTTTTCTATGTTTCTAATCAGACTTTTTTAATTGAACGTTTTAAAACTGTATAATTATGTACAACCTAAGAAGCTTAAACTATTTTGTAACGTATTCACATCAATTTAATGATACTTAAAAAGAAAAAAATTATTTCAAAAATCTATCCAAACCTTATTTACAAGGGTAAATGACTTCTTAGACAGCTAAAATATAGTATGTCTTTGTACTGTAGGGCTTTAAAAAGAGATATTTAGAAGCATTCTCAAGATGAACTCTTTTTAAAAAGGGGATTAAAATGTTGAAAGGAATGCCCTGTATTGAAGGGAATTCTATCCCAAGAGAAAATGGGTGTAGGTGCAAAACAATTACAGGGACATTATTCTCGAGGGTTTTTTTTTTTTTGTGAATCACTGGAAAATGACCGTTGTCTGCTTTTATCTATCTATAACAAAGCCCCATATGTGATTACTTAAAAGACTTGCCCATTTGCCGATTATATGCGAAAAATAAATTATTTTTTTGCTTACTCATGTATTAGTCCCCCCCTCCAATTTTTAACTCCCAAACTTTGTCTAAAATTCTTTGACTTATACACAAGTATATACGGTATAATTTTTTTCACACCAGGTCATTTAATATTAAAAGAAAAATATGTATTATTATCCAAACTCTCTGAAATTCTTATGCATCATAAATGTAATGATTTCAAAGCCTGTACAAAAAATTATGTAGAAAAAAAGTATTAATATTTAGTGGTAAAGGCACTAGGAAGAAGACTTTTTCTTTTTTCCCCATCGGGTCATTTAATATTTACAAAAAACAGTTCTTATTGTTCAAACTCTATGAAATTGTTATCAGTTATATATAATTTGCTTTTGAAGGCCATGGAAAAATCTCATGAAATATTGATATTTAATTGTAAAAGGGGTGTGTTTACTTCACTTTTTTTCCCATGCCAGGTCGTTCTAATATTAAAAAGTCTTTCTGGCCAGTGCCAGGAGGAAGAGGTACCTTTCATATTCCTTATTTTTAAAAAGCTAGCTTATATTATTCAAACACACGAAGCTCAATTTAGTGGAAACCGATTATAGAAGATTCAGTACTAATTTTTATCAATACTAAATCATTATGAATAAGAATTTCGCGAAATTAGGCAGCTTTATCCAAGCTGATTTTATTTAAAGTAACTTATATTTGGTTTCCAAATTCGGCGATATCTTGAAGTGCCTGCCCTTTTAAGACAACGTGGTGGATGAGGCTAACCAGTGAACTTGGTCGAGACCTTAGTAATTCCTGTGCACATGCTCACTCACATAGGAATCGTTGATATATACGAGTGCTGTCGCAGGCAAAAAATCGGATTTTTCAAAATGTCACCCACATAAACAAATTCAAACTGCTATATCTGAGCCATTTTTTAAGACAAAAAAAAAAAATGCTCCGGAATCCTTATATCAAGGTTAAATACTTAAGAAAGAAACCTTTTTCAATTTCTAATTTTTTTGCACCTCACTTTAAATATAATTTTTTTTTTAATTTAATGGCTGCCATTTTGAAACAAGATGGCGGATGAAACTAGCAAGTGAACTTGGGCAAGACATTGCTATATATTATCCACATGCCTTCTTACAATCAAATAGGTTAATAAATACGTGTGTTATCGCGCCCAGTGGCAGAAAGTTTTGTAGCTGTCTGCGACAAGCTTTTAAAATTTCATAATCTGTCTGCAAATTTTGCATGTTATTTTAATGAATAAATAATAAATTAAACTAGGAATTTTTTATCATTTTATTTAAAACATGGTAAGCATGATGCATTCTCATTAATTTTGCGTATAACATTTCATCATCTAACTTCTTGTAGAACTTCTAAAGTGTGAAGGATAAGCAGAACCACACATAGGCAATAACAATGCTTTTAAAAACCTTCAGAAGCTTCAGAGGCCTCAAGCGCAAACAGCACTGAGTTTTTTCTAAAACCCTTGAATGAAATCTGCGACCTTTTGAGGAAATTATTTTTTTGTAATTCTTTGGTGAAAATCACGTTTTTTCCATGGCTTTTTGACGAATTTATCGTTTTTTCCGCAATTTTTGGACAAAATTTGCGTTTTATTCGCGATTCTTTGACAAAATTCGTGTTTGTTTCACGATCCTTTGACAAAATTTGCATTTATTTCACGATCCTTTGACGAAATTTGCGTTTATTTCACGATCCTTTGACGAAATTTGCGTTTATTTCACGATCCTTTGACGAAATTTGCATTTATTTCACGATCCTTTGACGAAATTCGCACTTTTTTGCCAAAATTCACATTTTTTACCCGATCTTTTGCCAAAATTCACGCCTTTCACCCGATCTTTTGCCGAAATTAAAGCTTTTAACGCGATTTTCTGCTGAAATTCACACTTTTTACGCGATCTTTTGCCGAAATTCACACCATTAACACGATCTTTTGCCGAATTTTGCGCTTTTTACGCGATCTTTTGCCGAAATTCACGCCTTTTACCCGATCGTTTGCCAAAATTCACGCCTTTTACCCTATCTTTTGCCAAAATTCACGCCTTTTACCCGATCGTTTGCCAAAATTCACGCCTTTTACCCTATCTTTTGCCAAAATTCACGCCTTTTACCCGATCGTTTGCCAAAATTCACGCCTTTTACCCTATCTTTTGCCAAAATTCACGCCTTTTACCCGATCGTTTGCCGAAATTCACGCCACTGACACAATCTTTTGCCGAAATTTGCGCTTTTTATGCGATCTTTTGCCAAAATTCACTATTTTACGCGAATTTTTTTCCGAAATTCGCGCTTTTTTGCCGAAATTCACGATTGTTACCCGATCTTTTGCCTAAATTCACGCTTTTACGCGATCTTTTGCCGAAATTAATGCTTTTAACGCGATCTTTTGCCGAAATTAATGCTTTTAACGCGATCTTTTGCCGAAATTAATGCTTTTAACGCGATCTTTCGCCAAAGTTCACACTTTTTACGTGCTTTTTTGCCAAAATTCGAGCTTTTTATGCGGGAAAAATTGGCCGAAAGTTGCGGACAATTTTTTAAATTGACTTCATTAGTGCAGACAATAATTATCCGCAAAAGATTTTTTGTGTCCGCGACTATGTCGCTGTGTTTCTACCACTGGGTTATCGCGTGACAAATATCAGATCGTTTCAAAATGTCAGCCAAGCTAGAAATTCAAAGTGCTATAACTCAACCATTTTTTAAGATTTAGACGAAACAAAAACTGCCCCGGAATCTTTGTATCAAGGTCAAACACATAAAAAAAACCTTTCTTGTTTTCCAATTTTTTGATACCTCACTTTAAATTTTAAATTAAAAATCTTTTTTAAATGTTCCCTTTTGAAACAAGATGGCGAATGAAGCTTGCCTACGAACTCGGTCGAGACATTGGTATGTACTACGTTCACACCAAGTTACATCCAAATCGGTTCATAAATACGCCTGTTATCGTGTGACAAAAATCTGGTTGTTTCAAAATGTCAGCCACAATATAAATTCAAAATACTATAACTCAGCCATTTTTTTAGATATAGACGAAAGAAAAACTGTTCCGGAATCTTTGTATGAAGGTCAAACACATAAGAAAAAATCTTTTTCATTTTCCAATTTTTTGATACCTCATATTAAATTTTAATGTTTTTTAATTTTTTTAAATGGCTGCAATTTTGAAACAAAATGGCGAATGAAGCTGGCCAACGAACTCGGTCTAGACATTGGTATGTACTTTGTGTACACTAAGGTACATCCATATCGGTTCATGAATACGCCTGTTATCGCGTGACAAAAATTAGGATGTTTCAAAATGTCAGTCACGCTAGAAATTCAAAGTGCTATAACTCAACCATTTTTTAAGATATAGACGAAACAAAAACTGCTCCGGAATCTTTGTATCAAGGTCAAACACATAAGAAAAAATATTTTTCAATTTTCAATTTTTTGGTACCACGTTTCAAATTAAAAAAATTTTTTAATTTTTTAAATGGCCGCCATTTTGAAACAAGATGGCGGATGAAGCTGGCCAACGAACTCGGTCGAGACATTGGCATGTACTATGTACAAACCGAGTTTTATCCAAATCGGTTCATGAATATGCCTGTTATCGCATGACAAAAATCAGGACGTTTCAAAATGTAAGTCACGCTAGAAATTCAAAGTGCTATAACTCAGCCATTTTTTGATATAGACGAAACAAAAACTGATCCGGAATCTTTGTATCAAGGTCAAACACATAAGAAAAAAATATTTTTCAATTTTCAATTTTTTGGTAGCACATTTCACATTTTAAATTTTTTAATTTTTTTTAAATGGCCGCCATTTTGAAACAAGATGGCGGATGACGCTTGCCAATGAACTCGGTCGAGACATTGGTATGTACTATGTACACACCGAGTTTCATCCAAATCGGTTCATAAACACGAGAGTTACAGTATGACAAATATCAGATATGTATATATATATATATCAACTTTTGAACGGACGATGATTTCGGGGTCTAGTGGTCATGATCGATGAAAATATACCAAAATTTTTTTAAATCGCTTTCCTCCGAACGGCTGCAATAGGTAGCTTTTTGTAATGAAAGCTACCTAAAAAACACATCATTCTGCTTTGCTTTTTTAGTACAGCAAACTTCATCTAATTCTCTTCTATTTCATAATTATGAAAAAATTCTTCTTTTTTAAATTAAAAGTATTATTAATATACCAAGAAAGAAAGAAAAAAATTAAATTAAAAAAAAAAAACATATCATACAAGAGAAAAATTATCTTTTAAGATAATTTCAAACAAAATATTATTTCACCGAAAAAAAAAAAAAAAAAAAAAAAACTGGCTGGCTGGTCACTTATTGCTTGTTCATGAAATCTACTTAAACATGTTAAATTTATATTCAAAATTTATATTTATTAAACTTATATATGCAATATTTAAGAAATTTAAAAGAGTATTGCCTAATTTAAAATAAATAACTAAAACAATAAAATAACAGATTCTTATAAAAAATTATATTTAAAAAAAATTTATTTTAGAATTCATTTTATTATCATGAAAGTTATGATCAGCAAAGCTATAAATGCAAGCACGCTAAAAATCAATAAAAATGCTCAAATCAAAAGAATCAAAACTAAGAAAGTAGGAAACTATTTAAGCTTTACTTCAAAAAGATTAAGGCAAAAATCAGAAATATGATTTATGAGTGAAAAGCAATTTACCACATCTAACATCGAATACAATTATATCTGTTTGTTTGTTGTCAACCAATCCTCCAGCAACAAGTTGCCCCCATGCAGCAGCAACATCAACATCTTGATCATTTTCTCGAGCACATGATCGACAGCAACCACATTCGATGCATCCTGAATCTCCAGCACCACAACCACATGGTCTATGAATAAAGAAATGACTTGACTATACACAGATTGGCCCCACTCCAAAAGTAACACAAGTGACAGAAGAAAAATATTTTGAATTAACAGGTCAACATTTTTCATTAGATTCATAACAAAATGGATTACATATATTGAGTTTTAAAGGCCATTCACCAAACAATCCCAAGTCTAACGCCATTAGGCACACTTTTTCTACTGCAAAGAAACAAACACACATTTTGTCTTCCTCCCACCCCAATGTCAATAATATCTGAGATTAAAACTCAGGACCTTAAAATGTAGAAGCTTGGAATATTAACTTTATGGTATAATGTTACAATATCTGTAACATATAATAGAATTTAAAATCTCGTCATATTTGATATGCTTTCACTGAATTGTCTTTAAAAACTGATACCATTTAATTGAGATTCATTTTTTTAAAAATATCCATGACAATTTATGTAGCACAATCTATTCAGTAATTTCTTATATATTTGTTGGGCAGATCTGGGCTCCTATAACGTTACCACCTAGAAACTACCCAAACATACACTGATGGAACGTATTGGGGGAAATTTAACGGGTAAAAACTGTGCACACCAGATAAATATGAGAAAGCAAACATGAGAAGAGAGGGGGAGACTCAACACCCAATTACCCAATAACCCCAGAGTAAAATAGGCTAGCTAATTCCTAATTACTCAAACTGTAGACTTCATAGTGTTAACCTACAAAACATAATTAATAATATAACCTATTGTGATCATGAAATTTGGTCCTGGCTAACCTCTGAGATAATATATATTTACAATTATCCCAAAAGGGGGCGGGAGGCATGTTCCTCAAAACCTACCCCAATTGCATTGGGATTTTTTTCGAAATAGAAGTAGCTTTTAGACCACGCAAATGAAATTGATTACAAATATAAAATTTAGTCATTAATAATTCTTAAGAGATTTGTATTTGACCTGAAATAAAAAAAAATCTAATATTAAAATAATTAACATGGACTCATGGTTGAAAAATAACATAATCAAATTTAACAATTAACAAAAATTTATTTACACTAAAATTTACAATTAAGAAAGATGTGTCACATGACACGCTTACTCTAAGCAACAATCGAACTAGTCATTATTATTCTAACATTCCCTAAAATTATTTATTATAAAATTACTAAGACACATGGGTACCAAATTGGAGAATATAAGCCCTAATTAAAATTACATAATTACACTTTAAAAAAAAACGCTTATAGGGAACAAAAATAGATACGAAATGGCACTACCTTCTTTATCCTTTGAGTATTTGAGTAGTAAAGCTCATTCCCTGTGGGTTCCGGTAGGAGTACACGATCTTAAAAAGTCCCAACAGATAACGTTGTACATATACTAACAATAGTAGAAGTCATCGATTTCAGTTTTTCAATCGAGCTGTCTGACGTGTTTACACTAATACAACTAGTGAAACAATGATTAATAAACCTCTGCATTTTGGGTTGAGGCTGAAGACAGTTAACACCGCTGGCTAAACATCTTGAGATGCACCACTTCTTATCACTAGGAGTACTTAAAAAACTCTCTCATCCGAGGAGCATCTTCCTCATAAAGATAACTTCCTATAAATTATATCATTCTCTTGGGTAAAAACTTTCTTCTAGACAATAGTAGATGTGGCTTGGACGCCCTTCGTTCAATCAGTACAGGCTTGCACGCCCTCTGTTCAATCAGCGAACAGCATATCCGACCCCCTTTAAAACAAACTCTCTTCATAGCGTCTCATTCAGTAACTTGGGTCCATGCGGTTTCACAGAGCGCCGCCCTCCTGACGGTCTCTGAAAAAATGAACACGTGGCTAACTGAACATATGTGGTCCAATTTTTATGAGCAGTCATAAATTTGTTAATAAATTTATTCTTGACATTACTGTCAAGACATTGTTATCTGCTCGTCTCCATGGCGTTGACCCAAAGATGAGTCGTAGAAATAAACGCCATCTGTTTTGCCTTCACTCATAAACAACTTGAATCCATTATAAATATATGCATAACCATAATCAAATTAATAGTCATACATTTACAGGGCTTGAAATTCAGTTTTTCCTAGGAGGTGAGTCTCCCTACCAACATTTATAAATGGAGGGGAGTTGAGCTATTTGGGAGGAAGAAAACAATCTAAAACACACTGTTATTTTACGTGCTATTTAAAGATTTACATTAATTATTTTGTCATGTCTGTATTAATACAGACATGACAAAATACCATTGAAGCAATTTAAGTCAACAACTCAGAATAATTATGGAAAATATTTTTTATTTAAAAAAGTAAGAAAGATGAGCTTTTATATAGCCTATTTTTCAACTTTCAACCAAATATTATAGGTCCTTAACAATGGGGTTGTTAAATGAATTTCTGAATTTAGATTTTATTCCATTTTGGGCCCTGAATCTTCTTTCACGAGGTAAATTTGTGACAGAAAGCACAAACACAACATTTATAACTTTGGAAGTTATCGGAAACGTATGGTTATGCTGTCTTAAAAAATTTTCAGAAAACTTTGCAATATCTGACATGCTTTCATTTTTTACTACTTGCATGAACACGAACAGTATATATTCAGTGATGGAATCATCAATATCCATTTCTGGACAAAATTGTTTTATTAGATCCTTAATGGAATTATAGTCAAAATCTGACTCCCTAGCATTTTCTTTGTTTAAAATTTGAATGCTTGTTCAATTAAAGTCAAAAGTTTGAAATGGAAACTGTTGATTCATTTCTTCTACTACACGAGAAACATAGGTTCACATTACATTGTCAAGTCCTAATTTCTGTTAATTGCAAGGATCAACTTGTTTGGTGTTTCTATATATGTTTGATTGGAGCTCGGAAAGTTTCTTTGATGTGCACCACAAGATCTTTGCGGTCCTTCTAATCTTATTTTTGTTTAGTACTGAATCTAGATCCATTTGCCAGAGCGCAGCACCCAGTGACACTTAATGCCCTTTTTTGGAGCACCCTTTTGGATATTTTCCTTTTTCTGTCACAGGAAAAAAAATATGCCAATCGGGCATAGAAAAAAAAATCGTGAATTTCCTTTATCGATCGAGGAAAGAATATTGTGAAATTCGTCGATTGGCCGCGGTATAAAATTGCAAAATTCATCGATCAGACGTGGTATAAAACTGTGAATTTCATCAGTCTGTTGCAAAAGTAACCGTAAAATTTGCAGGTGTTTCTGAGTAAAAATCTGAAATTCACAGCAAATTTTCTGAAAGGTTACAGCAGGGGATGCAAAGGGATTAGGAAATCCTCTCCAGGTGCTAATATTTCAGGCTGAGTGCAGATTCCTGTAAATTGGATTCGGGTTAAACCCAATTTTTTGCGATCTTTTTACAAAAATCGCGTTTTTGCACGATCTTTTGAAGAAAACTGCGTTTTTTCGCGATCTTTTGACGAAATTCGCGTTTTTTTCACGATCCTTTGACGATATTCGTGTTTCTTCGTGATCTTTTGATGAAATTCATGTTTTTTCTCGATCCTTTAACGAAATTCTTGTTTTTCCGCGATCCTTTGACAAAATGCACGTTTTTTTCCGCGAGATCCTTTGACAAAATTCATGTTTTTTCGCGATCCTTTGACGAAATTTGCATTTTCCGTGATCCTTTTACTTAATTCGCTTTTTTCGCAATCCTTTGACAAAATTCGTGTTTTTTTTCAGTGGCCCTTTGACTAACTTTGCGTTTATTTCGCGATCCATTGACTAAATTTGTATTTTCCGCGATACTTTGACGAAATTCGTTTTTTCCGTGTTCCTTTGCCAAAACTCACGTTTTTTCCACGTTCCTTTGCCGGAATTTATGATTGTTTTTGCTATTCTTTGATATAATATGTGTTTTTTTGTGATCCTTTGATGAATTTAGAGTTTTTTTTTCGCGATCTGACGAAATTCACATTTTCTGTGATTCTTTGACAAAATTTGCATTTTATTCGCAATCCTTTGCGACAAAATTGGTGATTTTTTCCTAGAACGATTGATGAAATTGATTTTTCTGCGATCATTTTTCGAAATTCGCGATATTTTTCTGTTGAACCGATGACCGATTTTTCATAATTTTCGGGAAAAATCATCTCTGAATTTGCCAATCGGTCGCGGGCACTTGTTAACCGATCTCAAGAAAAAAATAATGAAATTTGTCTATCGGTTGAGCGAAAAATTATTGAATTTCAACGATCTTTCGTGATAAAAAAACCACAAAATGTGTCAATCGGTTGCGCGAAAATATTGAGAAATTCACAAGGAGTTCGCGAGAGTTGATCGTAATTTCAAAATGCAAAATTTTCAGGGAAATGGAGAAATTTTTTGGGCGGGATTTCAAAATTTTGGGCACGATTCCCGCCATCCCGCCCTGATTTAATACACAAGTTTATAAAATAAAAAAAAATAATAATAATTCTTAATTTCACTACATATAAGTACAGGTATATTTTATAAGCAAAAAAAAAAAAATGTCTTTAATCTGCAAGACACGTAAGTGGCCAGCAATATTATTAACATAATATGCTCTTTCTATTCTTTTCATTCACCTTTTTTATTTTATATTCCAAATTTAGCTTCTTTCACCATAGAAAATCACTTTTGATTTTACAAGTGAGGAACATTCAACAGTTTTTAACTTTTTAACAGTTATTATCCTAATTTTCATATTATAAACCAGATTACTCCACTATAAGAAAATTCCCACAGAAAACTGTCCATATTTTTAATTAGGTTGTGTGAAAAAATGCTTTAGGAATAACTTCAAAAAACACAGAATAAATGTAAGACTATTTCGTAAAATATATAAAGTGCCATTTGCTTATTAACATTAGAGCAGGGTTCTTGCTGTTGTTCGCCATTGTGCCAATATGCTTCATCTGGTGAGTAAATGGACGTATCAAGTCGCCAAATTGCGAGTACTCAATTTTTGCTCTTTGTTTGTGTGTGTATGTGTGTGTCAGTACAAGCGACACTCTCATTCGCATTACTTGTGTTTTCCTTGCAGAACCAAGAATTTGGGTGGTACCATAGATTTCGATTTAGAAACTACCTGCAACAGATTTACTCTATAAAACATACAACATGCTACACTTTGCTGCAATCTTGCCACAACATTCAGTAGACTCTGAGAGAGTATTTAGCATAATAAACATTGAACACAACGAAAATTACATTGAGAGACCAAATATATATAAGAATGCCAATAATGCCTTTCTGTATGCGTTAATGGGCCCATTAAGTAACAGAACAATTTTGAAGTGTGGGCAATAAAAAACCGAAGAATTCTAGGAAAACAAAATTTTTTTCCCATGTGACATACATTTTGCTTTTTATATTTTGAATTTTTCAGAATTCATTAAATGTAATATTGTAATCCTCAGTTACCTTTGGTTGGAAAATTTTATTTCTAATATTTTAATGAGTTAAATTGTGTTTCGTATTTTTTCTCGATTGCGCAATACATTTAGAATGTTCTCATTTTTAATAGTTTCCGTACTGCCTGGTAGCAGAAATTTCGAGACGGGAGACAGTCGTCGCAGATTTTCTTTTCTCTTTTGCAGACTCTTTTTCATCAAACCTTTATTTTGTTTCATATTATGTTTAGCTCTTTATTACTTAATACAAAAAGTTGAAATTATTATTAATAAAATTTATAAAATATCTAAAAACACTACAGGTAAGTGATTGTTTGATTAATTAATGCTTCAATTGTAAAAATATTTTACCTGCAGATTATTTTTTGTCCCTGAAGTATCTGTTGCAAACACCTGGAGAATTTTCTGCTACGGGGCCATACTGCATAGTTTAATTTAAATAAATAACTGGTCTATAAGCAATTATAAAATATTAGGTTATTTTTTAACATATTGGGAAAAAAAAGATACATTAAAGAGTTAGAGATCAATTTTTCAGAATTTCATGACGAATCTATTTTGCTAACATTTTCTCATTTGGCTACTGTTTCTCCTTTCCGATTAGCCAAACTGATAACGTTGGCTAAAAATCAGAGAGAACCCTGATTAGAGCCTTTGTTATGGAAAATAAATAGAAAAATATTAACATGTAAAAAGCATTACTTTAACTATAAACTAAAATAAATCACAGATAATTTTATTTAATTACTAATTAATAATATATACAGCATTGACAACATAATTATAGTTTAACTAAAATAAATACATAAGTCAAGTTGACTTACAATCCAGGATTTCTATCAGGCCTGCCACTTGCAATGCAACTGGCCCCATAGCCAGTACATTCTCCACAAACTGTACAAACCATGCAGTAGTCATGATTCCACTGATGTCTACCAGGAGGACAGATAGTATCTGGTTCTTCTGACTCAATGCCATCATCTTCACCATCTTCTTCAGCTGCAGTAGCCATAGCAATAGGTAAAGGTGCTAAAAGAAAATTGGTTTAATAAATAAAAAATAATAATAACACATAGGATAATTCAGTATCAAATTCCATTTTTTTTCCCTACTAAATACTTATACTACTTAATACTAATCTTTATAATAAAGGACAAATATGTCTGTGCATAATGCTGACATCATTTTGGCAGTGGCAACACCAGACGATTAAATTTAGTTTTTACTGCAATTTCTTGAAATTCTAAACATCACACATTTTCAATTTTTACTCCGTCGAATAGGGGAAAAAATGTACTTTCAAATACAATTTGTTTGGAAACTGCATCGCAATTTATTTGCAAACTCTATCCTAATTTACTCATTTTTTATATTTTTAAAAATAATTTTCAAGTGTGAAATTTTTTTTAATCTATCTCCATCACGTACAGACTATGATTACGAAAAATAAATCTGTTTGCACTTAAATTAACATAAATACCTCAGCATTTGTTTTCTGCTTACCATTGCATAACGAAATTAAAACTTCGTCAATCAATAAATAAAATAATAAAATATAAATAAAACACAAATTTAAGACATGTAATTGAACTATGTGCTTAAACCACTGAAATACTTAGTATAAGAAAGGCTGATGTAAAGCTAACTTCTGACACGAGGCCAATATGTAAGTATAGCTTTTAATAAATAAAAAAAAAGGGGGGGGGGATGACCCTTTTTTCTGAAAGCTGACAGCACTTATGAAAAAATCAAAACTGTACAGCATAAAAAGACAACAAAGTCAAAATTGTGTAACCTGCAGGTCACCAATGTCCAAAATTGTGCAACTTAAGAGCAGCCACGTGCAAAATTTGTAACCTACAGATCAGCTACTTAAATGCTATAATTAGTAATTTTTCAAAACACTTGGTGTCTCTTAATGTTTGTATATTATAGTCCGTGTTTATGTACTATAAAGATTGAGTTAAAATGGGGAAAAAATTTTAAATCGACGTTTAGTGTTTACACATTTTGATAATATCTCTGTTACGGATCATAAATGGATTTTAAAATAGGAATTAATTAAACAAAAAAATTATAACAGGAAATTGGATAAAAATAGATTATTTAAAATCAAAGCATTTAAAGGGCAAGATTTTATTATTTAAAATTAAAGATTCCAATTCAGGAAAGATCATTAAAATAAATATTTATGATTTATGAATTTAATGAGGCCATAAAAATACTTAATTAGGATTTTAAATTTGCAAAATTTTATGAAAAAAACTATTTCATAACAACAGCCTAAAATAACAAAATTAATTAAAATTAATAACAAGATGTGTTTTGAAATTATGCAATTATTCTTTCTTCACCCGTTTTATTTAGAGGAGAACACCCAGAACTCTTCTTTTTTCTAGGAATTTCCTGCACTACAGCAGTGTTGTTCAATTTGGAAAATTCCAGATATAACAAGCAAACATGAATTAAAACAAATGCATATGAGTGGTATTATTTTTAAAAGGATTTTATTTTAATCAATTTGATCTCATAGCTTGAGTCCAAAGCTTTAATATAGATTAATCAACAAGCTCAAGTAATGTATCTCAAAAATAGGCAATCTCTAGATACATAATAATGAAACTAGGGTACAAAATACTAAGATAATATGCAGATTGATAAACGCTTTATAATTGGACATAAGTAGTTTTATTAGTCATAATAAGGAATTTTATTTTTATTTTATTTTCAAATAAAATAAAAAATGAGAAAAGAACCCTTTCCGCGAGGTCTAAAATCAACAAAGCTGTTCTTACATACCAGAATACTCCCAAAGAAATATTTTGTGTTTTTGTAAAATGGCATTTTACATTCAGCAAATCTGAATAAAAGGAATCAATTTGTTGATTGAAATATAACACATATTCATTTCATACCTGAGATTAGAAACAGAAAAAACATCCAATTTCTAGACCAGTATTTTTTAACCTTTTTTAATTTCATGGAATACCTGAACATGCATTTAAATTTTCATGACTCACTCCATCCTAAATCTAAAGTAACCCTATATTAAAATAGTTAAATTATGATGACTGACAGAGTTTAAAACAAGAATAAATCCCCTTTGATTTTTAGTTTCTAGTTTAAAAATATATAGTTTAATTATAAATATTATGCAGATAAAATAGATAAATATTTGAAACATATGCATATAAATTAAAGAAGAAAAATATTTATATTTGTTTATAAATTTACAAATGGCCTTTATTATTATTAATGAATACAAATAAGTATGCTGAATAATTTGGTTTAAAATTGATTTTAAATATTAGCCTTAAACTTTATTATTAATACAGTGGAACCCTGATTTTATGTTTTTCATCGCACCGAGTGAAAAAAAAAGTATGAAACAGGAAAGCTTAAAATCTGGGAAAAGGGTAAATTATTGAAATTTTTTTTCTAATTTAAAAGAAAAGTATATTCATTTTGTTTGCTTTGAAAAACTTACTTCATTTAAAGAAATATGTTATCTTGGCTTGCGTGGTTTTTATAAACAGTAACAATTTTATATACAATAGAACTTTGCTTTTACGTTTTTCTTTAGACTAACAACAACAAAAAAAAAACCCTGTTAGAAAAGTTAAGTTAGAAAAACCTAAGTCAAAAAAAAAAAAAAAATCAAAATTTAGAATCGAAAAAACACTTTGTTTTTTAAATTATTATTTTAAATATTACAGGCACAAATATGAGATTGATACAGATGGATAAAATTTAAGTCTCACTTATTTGGGTTTAAAAAAAGCTTGTGATTTCAGTTTGCTTGTTTTTGACTCCAAGTTCATAAAGAACATTTTCTATATTACGCAAACTTTGAAGATTGGAGTCATGTCTTCAAAGATATGTTCTCACAGTTTTTAGTCCATTTAAAGCATCAATGAATGATGGCACAGTCTGTAAAGTCTCTAGACAGTCATTTTCGCTATAATGGTAATAAGACACGAAATCTGAAATCGTTGGAGCATCAGTCTCTGAAGTTGTTCTTATCACAGTTGGCATATTCACTGAAATTAATGTTAAATTCAGTAAACGCATAATCATTTAAAGGGACTCCATAATTCTCCTTGTATTCATTGTCATCTTCGGGAAACTTTGCAAATCCAGCCTTCGCAAAACAGTTGGCAATACAACTTTTAGTTATGTTATTCTATGCTGAGGATATCAAATGCAATGCCCCCAATACATTAACCTTCTTTTTACAACCATCTCTTCTAGGCTTCCAGAATCGATTTTGACAAATGCTTTGCAGACCAATTGCTTTCTGTAGGAAACCTTGAAAGAATGAATCATGACTAGATCACACGGTTGGAGTTGGCTTGTACAGTTAGCAGGAAAGAACTCTATTTGAACAGTTTTTAAGTGCAGTACATCAATGAATGAATAAAATAATCTTCCACTTTTATAGACTGATTCTTCCACCCAATTTTCTTAGAATTTTCAAAAATAACTCTTGTCATCCACGATTTCTTGTTTGCATCATAACATGTTAATAGGCTCTTCACATTTTTTAAACACCACAGTTTTCGACTCTTATTGATAAATAACAGAGCTAGTTTTTCACATTCCGCCTGCATTAACACATAGCAAGACAGTTAACCGTAATTTTTCACAATTGCATAATTCTCCTTTCATGTTTAAAGTTTTATTGGGCAGAAGAGAAAAAAAAGAACCAGTTTTATCAGAATTAAAAATGTCTTTTTGCACATAATTTTCTATAACCAATAAAAAGACAATACTCCCATTGCAGGAACAACAATTTATTTTTTTCTCAAAATATCTTAAATATTTTTTATGGAAAAGTTAATAGTATAGAGCAGAGGTTCCAAAAGTCTGCTCCGCAGAGCAGTAGGGGCTACGTCATGCTTTAGAAAAATAGCGAAAATTTGACAAAACCAACACAAGGAAGGTTTTATTTTTTTTTATTTTTTCCCCAAAAAACACTGACAGATTTTCTTGTTCCAATAATATTTCTGCATAAATAAACTATCTACAAGTACACTCTTTTAATATACAGTAAAACCCGTTTAAGAAGTTCCCGCTTAAGAAGTTTTTCTGCTTAAGAAGTTTATATTTTCGATTCCCTTTTTTCTCTTATTCTTACAACACTAAAATAACTCGTTTAAGAAGTTTAGTTCGAAACTCTTTCCCGCTTAAAAAGTTTTATTTTTCCTTCCATTTTTACTTTCAAAGCGCGTTTATTTTGTCTTTTTGATTATTATTTTATTTTCTGTGCTGGAAATCTCTTTCTTTATTATTCTTCGCAATTCAAAAAGGTCAATGTTTAGGACTGATAGCAGGTGTGATCACCTCTATTTCGCCTTAAAATCTGTTTAACGTGTTTGAGGGAAATGGAATGTGGGTAGAGGATGGGTCCCTCGTCACTGCAACAATAGTGACTGATAAAGAGAGAAGGGAATTGCTCCGACCTACCGAGGGGTGGTTCTTTCAGTTCAATAGTTACAACAGATTCTTTCCCACCACCCTCTCCCATAAGTGTAATGTACCAAAGCCCTGTTTGGTTTATTCATTTCACAGTTTTTAAGTCAGTGTAAAGTGCATAACATCAAAGCTTTCTCGTTAGAAAATACACGAACAAAAAACTCTTGTTTTTTCTCCAAAAAATGTCGGGCAAGGCAATTAAAAGGAAAGCCTTGTCAATTGAAGACAAAATCAAAATTTTGAAAGAAGTTGATAGTAACACGAAAACAACAAGAGTTGAAATTGCAAAGAAGTTGAACATACCAGTGACTACTCTGAATGGAATTGTAGCAAAACGAGATCTCATTTTAAACTCTTCTCAAAAATCTCGTAAAATTAAAAAGGTGAAAAGAGGAAAATATGAAGTTACGGAAGAAAAGTTATTGATTTGGTTCAAACAAGCCAGATCCACCAATATTCCTATAAGCGGACCTATTCTTAGGACCCTGAGGAAATTGCCAAAAAAATGGAGATTGAATTTACTCCTTCAAATAGATGGATTGATAGGATGAAGAAAAGAGCTGGATTGACTTATAATTTTATACAAGGCGAGAGTAAAAGTGTCGATCCACAAGAAATCAAAGAGTGGAAGAAAATCTTACCAGATTTGATAACCAGCTATCATCCTAAAGACATTTTCAATATGGATGAGTGTGGACTTTTCTACAATCTTTTACCGGATAAAACATATGCATATAAAGACGAAAAATGTCATGGAGGTAAAAGAAATATGGAACGACTTACAATTTATTGGGTGCCAACATGGATGGTTCTGAGAAGTTGCCAATTTTAGTTGTTGGAAAATCGAAGAAACCCAGATGTTTTCAGAATGTGAAATCGCTGCCTTGTGATTATGAAAGCAACAAGACTGCATGGATGACAATTACAATTTATGAAGATTACTTGAAAAGATTGAATGACAAAATGAGGAAAGCTAAGAGGAACATCATCATTTTCATAGACAACTGTGCCGCCCATTCCTAAGACCGAAAAACTTGAGCAACATAAAAGTCCATTTTCTACCACCGAACTCAACTTCCGTTTTACAACCTATGGATCAGGAAGTAATTAAAGTGTTTAAGCAGCATTATAGAAAACGGCTAGTGAAATGGATGATTGAAAAACATGACAATACTGGAGAGTTTAAAAAAGTGAACGTTTTGGAATCAATTCATTTTATTTTATCTGCATGGGAGTTAATAATCTCATCTGTCATTGCCAATTGTTTTCAAAAAGCGGGATTCTTGGATGGAGAATCAACAGAAGAATATGAATTTGATATTGAGGATGATTGGAAGACTTTTCAAAGAAAGATGGATTTTAATGCATCGTTTGAGGAGTACGTGTCGGTAGATGATGAAGTAGTACCATTTGAAATGCTTACAGTGGATGATATTTGTGAAATGACAGTAGAAGAAGTAATGAGTGAAACTGAGGAAGAAGATGTGGAAATTCCTAGTTTTTCGGAAGCTGTAAAAGGACTAGAAACCTTTCGGAGTTTTATCGAAAGTGTCGAAAATGTGCCTGAAGAAGTTTTCAAAAGCTTAAGACAATTAGACTTATCAATTAAAAGTTACCGAAAAAAAACAGAAACAAAAAACTATAACCGATTTTTTTTGCAAAAACATATCAAATGACTCTTAAAGAGAAATTTCTTGTCTTGGATTAAACAAAGAGTTTCCAAGGTAATTATGTATTTTTAGTTTATTAGCTAATTTTTTAAGTGTACAAACTAATTTAAATTTCTTAAGAAAACTCAGTTTTATAGAAAATACTCTTTGTATTATTGTACTAAGATAAAATAAACCCTCTTCTGAATAGAGATGGGAATGCTCGGAAAAGTTGGGGAAAAAACCGTTTTTTTTTTCAGTTTTTTTCCGAAGGGCTATTTTTCAATTTTTCCAATTCGGAAAAATTGAAATTTCATTTCTAAAATAATGTAGTCAAAATTTTATAATTGTTACATTCTGATATTTTTATTTATATTTTTTTCATGTTTAGTGTCCCTCATGAAAACCTTAACATGGAAAATCTTATGTGTAAGCAGGGATCTCTTTAGAAAGAACTCGAGTATCTTAAAGGATCCTTCACAGTTTTTCTCTTTACAACATATGACCCTTAACAAAATTCTTTCACTTAAAAATAGACATTTCAGAATTTTTTTGCAATCTCCAAATTAATTCCTTCACAAACGTAATGATTTTAGAATTAAAAAAAAAAAAAAAAAAAAAAAAAAACTGTTGTATAATAGCTGCAATAACCAATGAATCTATTATCTAGCTGTTTATATGTACAAAGGACAATAATGTCTAAATAAGAGCTTAAATATATAATTTCTAATTTACAAAATTCTGATTACATTTTTTACATTTCATTCATCTTTTTTACAAGTTCATAAGCTTTTATAAAAGTTTACAATTTCGCAAAAACTTGATCGTGTGAAAAAAAATCTAAGCAAATCCTTGGTAAGATAATTAAATGGAACTTCTCCTGTTAAAAATGAAAAATCATGTGCAAAAGTATTTCAATATTATACCAATAAACGAAAATGGTAAGATGGAAAATTTAAAAAAATTGAAACATGCATTTATTTTTATTCGCATGGCTGTAATTTTTCACTATTGTTAGAAAAATTTCTTTTGATAATAACATGCAGTTGAAATTATGTATCATTTTTTTTCTCTTCTTGAAATATAGATTCTTAGAGTTGTCTAAATGTATTTCCAAAAAACATAAATCCAGACAAACTTTGCAAAGAAAATGTAAGCAAATCTCTGAGAAAAATCTATTTGAAAACAATTTTTAAACATGTGGAAAAATGCACCCGTTTTAAAAATTTATTAAAAAAAAAAAAAAATACTACTTTCAATATTACGGATCTAAATCTTACTGAAACATAGTTTGGGTTAAGTCTGGAAAGCTGTACCAAAACTACATATACAGGAAATGAAAATTATAACTGTGTGTGTGTGTGGGGGGGGGGGGGGGGCAGGGTTCGTACACATTTCTTTAAATAAAAATCAAGTACTTTTAAGGACTTTCAAGGACCAAAACCAAAAAAATTTAAGGACCTTCAAATTAAATAAACTAAAATAAATTATAACATGCATTTTTTAATAAAGGGTATCTTTCATTTTTGTAAGGTTTTAAATATTCAAATGGACGGGAAGGGGGGGGGGGGGGGAGGATTTCATCATGTGGCAGTAGAAATTTAGAAAATTTTAAAATAACATACAGCAGAAGAAAAAACTAGTCAGATGTGCCAATCCCAAAACTTTCTTCTATCTCATACACGTTAATACTACAAAATTCATTATCAGAGTGCCAAAATTAAATGGTTTATGCCCCTCATGAGGATTCTAAAGATATGAAATTCCATGCATTAGTTCTTGAGATACGACTATTGTTAAAATCGTGCAAAATATAGCATAGCAGCGCCACCTGTAGGGTGATTTACACCAAAACCTAATCAGCAACAACTTATGTAAACATCTAACTGAATCTGAAGTTTGATGAAAATCTGTGCATTATTTCTTGCGATATAGCTATTGCAGAAATCGTGAAAAATGCAGCATAGCAGCGCCATCTGTTGGAAGATTAACACCAAACCATAATCAGCACCTATAATTATCAAGGTATACCTGAATCTGAAGTTCGATGAAAATTTGTGCTTTACTTCTTGAGATATAGCTATGGCGTAAATCATGAAAAATGCAGCATAACAGCACCACTTGTTGGGTGATTTACATCAAAAACTAATCAACACTAATTTATATCGAGGATTAACTGAATATAATTTTTTATTAAATTTTGTGCATTAGTTCTTGAGATACACCACCCACAAAATTTGTGTCACATACAGACAAACAGAGTCACAGGCTCATTTTGTAAAAACATGTTTTTAAGGATATCTGACCCCTAAAACGTGTAAATTGTTCGAAAATTTTCACGAATCCAATGCTTTCTTATTGTAAAGATAAACAAAGAGGAGAAACATAATTTTTTCTTATTATTGAGGGGGGGGGGGGTAATTTAACAGACTTATAATTAACTTACAGTTTAAAAGACTTTAAATTTTGTATGCTTGGTAAGGAGGGAGGAGGGCGGGGAAACATCAATTTCGGTGGAGGGGGGGGAGTAAAACTGTATGATGAATTATTTATTGCTAGAATAAATTAATTAATGGAACAGGAAAAGTTTTAAAAAAAGCAATGATTTTTAATATTTTAAACTTTATAAGTTGAGGGGGCAAAGGGACAAGCACATTTTTTAAAATTTTTTAGGGAGGGAGAGAGTTTATTAAATGACTTATTTATTTACCTTACTAAAAATTTACAAGAAAAAAAAAAACTAAGAGGAGTTTTAAATACTTTAAATTCCATGTGTTCTTTAAGTGTGTGTGTGTGTGGGGGGGGGGGGGGTGCAAAAGGAAAATTCCAATTTTGGGTGGCAAGAGAAATCTTGATTGATTATTTATTGTGGCAATAAAATGACAAAGCAGAAAAAAAGTTTAATTAAACAGTTTCGAAAAGTTTCTAAACTTTGAGTACTGTGGGGGAGCAAAGAAAAACGAAGGAAGAAAAATTTTGAGGGTAAAATTCAGATGAAATTTTAATGAAATGTGATGGAATGAATTGTTACTAAAATTTAGGACAGATTATTTATTCAGTATAAAGTAAGAAATAGAGTACAGGGATGAAAGTGCACTAAAGCCATTTTGTAGCAGTAAAAATCGAATCTTGGAGCAGTAAAATCTATTTTTGTAGCAGCAAAAATCTGATTTTGTAGCAGTAAAATCCATTTTTGTAGCAGTAAAAATTAATTTTGTAGAAATAAAAACTGTTTTTGGAGCAAATTGAAATTCTAATGCTAATAAAAAAGAAATTTGCGTATTTTCGCGATCTTTTGATGAAATTTGCATATTTCTCGCGATCTTTTGGCGAAATTTGCGTATTTCTCGCGATCTTTTGGTGAAATTCGCGTATTTCTCGCGATTTTTTGACAAAATTCGCGTATTTTTCGCGATCTTATGTCAAAATTAGCGTATTTTTGCTATTCTTTGTTGAAATCAGTGTGCTGTTCGCTATTTTTTGACGAAATTAGCGTGTTTGTTTTTTAATCTTTTGACAAAATTTGCGGTTTTTTTGTGACCTTTTGATGAAATTTGTGGGTCTTTTCGAGATCTTTTAACGAAATTTGTGTTTTTTCACAATCTTTTAACCCCATTTTGTTCGTTTTTAGAAGTAATTGGTAATCCTTTGACAAAACAAACGGGGTGTTTTTTCGCTATGTTAAAATTCGCATGCTTTTCGCGATCTTTTGACGAAATTTGCGTATTTTTGCCAATCTTTTGACAAAATTCGCGTATTTTTTGCTATCTTTTCACGAAATTCGCGTTTTTACACAATCTTTTGACCTCGTTTTGTTTGTTTTTTGACGAAGTCAGCTATCCTTTGACAAAATGCACGTTTTTTTCGCGATATTTTGACGAAATTCGTGTGTGTTTTTTGCGACCTTTTGGTGACATTTGCGGGGTTTTAATAAAATTAGCGTTTTTACGATCTTTTGATTGTGTTTTGTTCGTTTTTTGACGAAATTAGCGATCCTTTGGCAAAATCCGCGATCTTTCGACAAAATTTGCGCATTTTTCGTGATATTTTGACAAATTTTTCGCGTTTTTCGCGACATTTTGACGAATTTTTCATGTTTTTCGCGATATTTTGACGAAATTTGCGTGTTTTTCGCGATCTTTTGACGAAATCGCGTTTTTCGCGATCTTTAGGCGAAATTTATGGGGTTTTTTGCGACCTTTTGATGAAATTTGAGGGGGGGTTTTCGCCATTTTTTAACAAAATTATCGTTTTTACGATCTTTTGACCGCGTTTTGTTCGTTTTTGACGAAATTCACGTTTTTTCGTGATCATTTGACAAACATCGCGTGTTTTTCGAGATCTTTCGACCACGGTTTTTTGCTTTTTTTTGACGCAATTAGCAGCCTAGAAAAAAGTTAAAAATAGATTTTTTTTTTTTTTGCTTCTCGGATCGACGAAATCGTGCTAAATTTCATCTTGGCACTAAGTACGTTTTGGCGCAAAATGGAAAAAAATAGCTGTTTCGTAGAAGCTTGCCGCAGTAAAGCGATTCTGGCTTCGTCTGGCGCAATTGGCGCAGGTCTTACATCCCTGAGAGTAGAAAAAGGTTTTAAAAAATTAAGTTTTTAACTTTTATATTACGAAGGGGGAAGTGAAATTTCAGAAGAAGGGGAGGCAAGGCGGGATTAAGATTTTTTTTAAATCAGAAATTAAAAGAAATGCAGAAGAGTTTCACCTTTGATTAAGAATTAATATGAGAGTAAAATTAAGCACTTTTAAGGACTTTTTTCAGATTTTACATGAAAATAAGTACTTTTAAGCACCAAAAATTTCCTTTGAAAAATGTAAGCACTTTTAAGGACTTTCAAGGACCGTACGAACCCTGGGGAGGGGGGGGGGAAGTAATATTGTAAAATAATACCAATTTTTAAACAACAGAAGATTTGAAAATGATAATAGTATTATTAATAATACCAGAACTACTATAATTTGTTTATTTTACACTGGCATCATTATGAGTATTATGTAGATGAGATGTACAGTCATGGGAAAAAAAAAAAGTAAACACCCCTTACAAACACTAACTTCGTAAAAAATTATCGTAGAAGAAAGTTACTGGTACCACACGATTGGTAATAAAGTCTACTTGTAAATGATGTATGTAAATTTCCTTAGGGGACTATCTACATATTAAAACGAACCTTAACTTTGTTTTTTTTTTTTCAATAGCAGTACACAATTCTGACAGCATAAATGAACTTTACACCCTTCAATTAGCCTATAAACAAATTTTTATGCAATTCGTACGATAAGTTTCTCAGAAATTATTTTTAAAAAAAAGCGTATTTTAGGGGCTGTATCCAAATTTAAGTTCGGTACTCGATTGTTGATCGAGAGAGCCCCCTTCTTGATCAAGGCTTCTTAAGTGTCAATTAAGCAGACATTGAAGACAGTTAAGATTACAGGAAAGCAGAAGCAATTTAAAAAATCTAGTCACTTTTGTTATAGACGGCCCAATTAAACCATCATTTTGCTGTTTTTAAAGCATAATTTGAAAACTACTTGAAAGAAAAAAGCGAAATTTTGGATTTACATAAAGCAGGACTTAATAAATCTAAATCCATCGAAAAAAATTGTAGGTTGCAATTCATAATTTTTTCGAATATTAATTTCCTAATTCATAATTCATATCGTAAAATTATGAAAAATGCAAATTTAACGTATTTATGTTTGGGTATATTAGTATTATTGAAACACAAAAAATTAGCACATTGGGAGTATAATTTCAGGAGATATTAATAAAAATATGAAAATGTAATTTAACATTAGAAGCACTAAATTTTGAATGTCTATAATTTAAAAACTTATCATTCAAATGACTTGAAATTCGGTGTCTAGGCAGAGTTTAAACCGAATATTTTAAATATCTTGTTAAAATTGGGTATTGCCATTGAAAAAAATGAAGTTTGGGTTCGTTTTAATATGTAGATGGCCCCCTAAGCAAATTTTATATACATCATTTAAAAGTAGACTATTTCCAATCGTTCGGTACCAGTAACTTTCTTCCACAATAATTGGTTGAGGAGTTAGTAGGGAGTGTTTACTTTTTTTTTTCCACGACTGTACAATACAGTTTAAAACTGCTTTAAAACTATAGTGATATTGGTTGAAACCAAAGATTTTTTTTGTTTGATTGTTTTTTAAATTAGCTCTACTGATATAATTAAACAAGTGCTACTGAAAAATCATTTCAACAGACACATGATATATTATACAAACACTGGTGTTAAATTAAGCAAGAAAAGCTACTGTCAGAATTCTGAGACTGAAAGGTTAAACTTTTAAAATCTGGCTTTTTCTCTCTCTCTCTTTATTTTAACAACATATTCGCATATAAAGGGAAAATAATTTTTTTTAGTGCGCAAAAATATTGAAAAAGTTTATTATTGTATACTTTTTAGGAAAATATAACTTATTTTTGAGAAACATTTACGGGAAATCAATTTTTCCTATTTTTCCAGAAAAAAACTGGAAAAAAACCTTTTTTTTCCGCCACTTCAACTTTTCCGGAAAATTTACATCTCTACTTCTAAATATCAATATTTAAACTATTAATTTTTTCAAAAAATGCTAATTTTCCCATTTAAGTAGTTTTTCCCTTCCATTCCCTTGGGAAACTTCTTAAGCGGGTTTCACTGTACTAAATTTTACTTTCTCTAAAAATTCCTGGTGCCAAAATGAATTTCTAATTGCACTCTATTTTTAAGTTTTTCCATCAAAAAATGCAATAAATGAGACACAAACGTAGATTTAATGGAAGAAAGCGAGAAAATGTATTTTGAAAGATAATTTGGATATTTGAATTTCTCAACTCCTACCAGTGTTACTTAAAGTGAAGTGTTATCCAGTAACTCCCTGTTTTATGCTAAACTGCATCATTATTTGAAAGAAACCATTTCTGATTTAGCCCTTTCGGGTCTGATTTTTTAAAAAGTTTGAGAATAAAATTACTTTTACTTTAATAATGTTAATTGTAGCTATCAAAATAGATTTACTGAAGTTTAAACATTATCTCATTGTCTGAAATCTAACACATCTACTTATTTTGGGTACTATTCAATTCATATTTATATGATAATAAGTTAAGGAAGAGTTTTTGGAGACGTTTGGAAAATATCATATTACAACAGGGTTTAACAGGAGATATTACAACTTACCAATGTTTTTTGCATTTTATCACACATGATTCGTTCTGAAAAGTAACCTATATTATTTTAAATTTAGAGTGAAATATATGCACAAAATAAAGGAATTGTCAACAGTGCAAAGGGAATTGAGCAAACTTTTATTATTATTGTTATTACTAAATGTCAAAATATAAATGAAGTCATAATAAGAAAGACATAGCCATATACTATCATTACTATATGTGGATAGTAACAGAAAAAAATTGTTAAGGCAAAATGATACTCATGAAAAGACATGTACTATTAATAGTACACTTAATACAAAGCTTTATTGTTTAAATATAGATATGGTATACATAAATAAAAATAATTTTCCTAAATTTGGGGTGTGTTCCATATTATACTTAACGTATTAACAATGAGAATCTTGCAGATAAATTTTAAAATACATCTTATTAAAAGAGGTATTAAAGATAGTATCTTTTCTTTTTCAATAATTTGAAAAGAATGTCTTTGCCTTGTTATCTCTTTTTCTGTACTCTGCAGAAGATGGGAACAGATGGGAACAAATGGGTTTCTGAATGTTAAGAAATCAACAATGAAGCAAGGGATGCCGGAGGAACTAATGCTCTGAAGAAACATGCAAAGCAAATAAAGGAAATTAAAAAATAAACAGGGCCCCAAAATAAAACGTACAATACAGGTAAACCTAATTTGGGGAAACGTTGGAAGCAGGAAAGTTGGCCAATAGAAAATAAACTTTCTCTTTTCTTGATTAGCTGTGCCCTCTGCACAGGTATTAATTAAAATAATTTAAATTACTCATTTACAAAGCAGGACAGGAAAAATTGTGGTCTTTTTTAACAAGGAATAATAAATCAATAACAATTTTTCAAGGCACACTTAGAATTTTTTTGGCAGCACACTGTGCTGTGGCATACTGGTTGAAAATTACTCTAGATTGGATAATTCCAGCTTTCTACACTGTTTCTTACATACACACACCAACATATCAAGCAAAAGTACAACTATGCTAACTAAGAGTAAAAATTTATTACTTAAAATTCATTTTCTACAAATAACAATAATAATAATATCTGAACAGAAAATTTTACCAGAAATTTATTTATCATTAATAAAGTTATAATATTCATTCAAGAAATTTTTTTTAAGTGTATATATATATGTATATATCAATCAAAATTCTGGTCTTGTTTTAAATTACTGCAAACAAATGATTAATATTTGGTTTCAAAAGTCAGTAAAATACCCATTATTTTTCTTATTAAGATTAATTTATTGATGCTTTGTTCATTTTCCATTCATTGTTTTCTTGCTATACACTGATGCTTGAAGTCATCAATACCTCATTTTTCTACCAAGTCATAACAAATTAAATACACTTCTAAAAATACAAGTTGCTACTTGCTCTTTGAAAAATCCATGCATTTTTCTCAAGATATGCTACATTATTTACAAATACCTTGCTCTTTAAACATGAGTAATTTATTCTAAAAGCTCTATTTTATCTTATTTTAGGGGACCAGGTAAGGGAAACTTGACCAAATAATCCATTTTTATTTTTTTATATCACTAAATAGTTTAAACTTTTATCTTTCAAACAATGTATCACACATGTTTATAAAAAAGTGGAATTTTTCATTCTTTTTAAGAGTACTTCAGAGCTTAATAGCCATTTAAACAGCTGGTGAATGTAAACGAACCTCTAATCAGACATGCCGCCTCAGTTAATGTTTTATACAGTAGACTCCCTCAAATCCGCACAGCTTGAAACCCCAGGTTGTGCGAATTTCAGAATTTTGCGGATATCTGGAATTTGCTTTGATTACATTTTTTAAACAGTAATTTTTAATGTAATAATACAATCAAAATTATAATGGATGCTTACAATAAAGTAAAATATTAAAATAATTAAATAAAGTAATAAACTAAAACAAATATTAAGATAGTTTTAAAAATTATTACATTACTAAAAGTAAAGGTCAAGTAAATAAACAATAGCATATAATTAAATATGCATTCATGAGATGAGATACATTTTTCTTGAATTAATGAGTGAAACTTGCCTCATTAAAGGTAACTTACTAATTCACATCAAAATCATAAAATAGGGAAGTTTTATTTCAGGTTTACCCAGATATAAAAATAAATAATGATATAAAAATTAAAAAGTCTAATTTTGTCACTACATCTGAACTAAAAGTCGCATTGTTTACATATGCGATGATGAGCAGATTTTGGTTGTTTGTGGATTTTTAGGTTGCGGATTTGAGGGAGTACCGTATTTTCGGGCATATGAGCCACGGCACATACGAGTTTGAAAGTATAAAATATTCTAAGTGCAGCTCTTACGCCAGGGTGGCGCATACGGTGATTTTTTTTTTTCTTTTACAGCAATGTCTTATGGCATTTTTTTTTTTTTTGGTCAAACCGATATTTTATGACGCCATTTTCCCCCTTTGATCAATAGTTTCATGCTCTTGAATTGGTACCAAAATATTAGAAAATGTCCCTCAACCGCAGATGTCCGAGAAATGTTATTCGTTTTGTTTATTTTTAAACAATCAGCGGGATGAATAACGTTTATCTCACTGACTCTCAAGTTAAAAATGATTACATTTTCTGCCCATCCGTCAATAATTACTTTACCCTCTGGATACTGGAATGTACAGCTCTCACGAGCTTTTCTTCTAATAAACCCCCTTTCCTTCCACTTGCAAAGCAAAACTGCTCACAGAGTGCTCACTCTGTGAAATTAGTGGTCTCTAACTAGAGAAATCTCAAATCAAGGCATAGAACTTTTGTAGAATGGGTCTCCTAATACACAATAAAAACACCGGAGAGCAAGATTTTTTCTTTATTTATTTTTTTTTTTTTTCAGTACCGGACTCTATAAACTTGACACCTAAAATAGAGGTCGTACCCGACTCGACCAGACAAAATGAATTTAAACTTTGTAACCGGCCGGGTCAGCAGAATTAGTAGTTTTTTTTATGAGCCGGGTCGGGCGATAAACAAAATAAATGGTCCTGACCAATATAACAAATTAAGTGGGACGACTTCCGCGATATAAAAATTGGGCTATTTTGCTCACGCAAAAACACCGGCTCGTTAATGTAAATCCTAAGAAAGATTTTTTTTTTTTTTTTTAATATGTCGTTCGCATTCCATTATTTTTAAATGATCTTTTTTGGATTGGATAGCTGAGGTCGGTCTCTTCGAGTCATTTTTACTTTTTCGATTGTGTTTAGAGTTTTTTTTTTTTTTTACTAGAATACTTTCACTTACGAAACTGTTCTTATTAAGTACTATATAGCAGAGTGCAATTACTTTAAAAATTAATGAATTCTAACTGTCTTTAATTTCTTAACACAATACCTATTAACTCCCATCTTCTTAGTAGAAAATAAAATGTCTACTTACAAATTTGAAGAGACTTGTAGAAGAAATGAGATAGATGACTCACAATGATACATACTAGAAATGAAGACTTCATTAAATAAAAACTAAGAGCTTTTTATTATTATGTTCAATTCTACAACATCAACACTAAAGCAAGAACCAGATGACATGAATGAGAAACTCTCATTTTATAACTGTTTGCAACCAATCACAACTAGCCAGCACATGCTGGAACTCTTTTGCATAAACAACAGAAAGTTGAGTAACATTGTGCAACCTGAAAAACATCTCAACAAAGTTTAACTGATACCTTGTTGGTAACCAACCAACCAATCAATTAACTATGAATTTAACTGAAAACCATAAAAACAAAATGTAAACAATATGGATGCCAGCATGCTGTTGAAGTTAAGTGTTAGGGTTAGTTTTGTTAGTAAGTTAGTAGTTTTTATCATTGAAATAAAGTAAAAGGTACCTTTTTAAATAAAACACTTAATACAAGAAATAAAGTTGAAAAAATGATGGAAAAAAACTTAATAAAAAGTGTGGTTCTTCCACAGAAACTGATTCCGAAAATTAAAGTATACTACGAAACACATCTGTAAACAAAATCGAAAAAGGGTGAAGATCAACCTCAGCTATTTGACGCAAAAAAAAAAAAAAAAAAAAAATATCATTTAAGCATATTGAAATGCGAACCATGTATTTTTTAAAAAAATTCTTCCATAGGATTAACATTAGCGAACGGCCGTTTACCCTTGAGTGAAGTAGCCAATCCAAAGGGGGAAAAAATCGGCCCGGCCCGTACAAAAAAAAATTAATTAATTAAGTAATTAATGGCATGGCATAAAAGCTAAAAGTTTGGCCTGGACCGGAAAACATTTAAAATCTCGGCCCGACCCGACTGAATTTCTTCAAAACATTGATTTTTATGCTGATATGGTTAAAAATTGTTTCGTACGAACAGTTCTCAACAAAAATACTTATCTTTTTTTTTTCATTTTAATAATCTTTATTTTTAAAGAAGCGCCTAATAAAATCACTCAAGTACGCATTTATAACTAAAGAACAAACGTAATTTTGTTATCTTTTGACTCAACTAAGGGTTGGGTTGATTTTTGACGGCCAATTATCTACACGAGGGATATAGGCCCGACGGGGAGTGCCTTCCGTGGAGGTCTTTCTAAGGGAACCTAATCCGTATTAACGCATGGAAATCCACGGCTCGAAGAAAACCACGAAAACTCCGAACGATTAGGCCGACGGGCGCGATTGGGTTCGAACCCAGCACCTCCCGTCTACCAGCTTAGAGAGCAGAACCTCTCAGCCACTGGTGGGGCTCTGACTCAACTAAGATAAACACACTTGATTTCAAATTCACTCCATCTCCTCGGACCGAACGTTCTGACACATTATCCTATGACCTTAACGTGTAGTTGGCTAATAGTTTCTGTTTCATTCCTTTGAAAAGAACTTTGAATGCAGCAGAAAAAAGAGGTAACGAGATAAGAGATTTTTTTAATGCAAAGTGGATTCGTTAATTTTCTTCTCTTTTCTGAAACTTATGATATATATCTTCATAATAATTATCATCATAATAACTTATGATGAAAAGGAAAGTCTAAATTCTGAGCAAGAAATATTTTTAAAACTTACAAAATTATTTTTAAAAAGGAACAAGAAAAGATGTGTATGTAGCAAATAAAAAATAAAATCTGCCACAAACAGAATCAATGAAACAGTTATCAATATGTGAACTGCTAAAAAAAAAGAAAGAAAAAGAAAAAAGGAGCGTTTCTAGTTATCCTAAAGTGGTTTCGGCAGTGTGAGATCTGCACGAGCCAGCTTTTCGGGCCGAGCCATACTCTTTTCTGAAGGTTCTGTCCGGGCCGGGTTAGGGCATTACTTTTTTCCTGAAAGATCGGGCCGGGCCGGACCTAACTTATTTTTTCTGTACAGAGCCTGGACTGGTTTCATTCCTAGTCTTCACGATCCAAAATTTTCAGTCCTAGTTTTGACAAAGCCCGTATGAAAATCATTGTCTTGTCGTGGCCTGGTCCGTTCAAAGGTCAATAAAATTTGGCTTGGACCAAAAATGTTTGCAAAAAATACATACATTTTTAAATCGCTATTATTCTACAATTAAACATTAAAATTTATTCTTTTTAAAGAGTAGTAGATTTCATACGCTTATTAAAATATAGCTAAATTAATTTAGTAAAACGAGTGTAAAGAACCTGCCTATGACGGAATCCTGTTTTAAACTGAACAATGTGTTGAGGATCTTGTCTATAATGCTTTTTTTTTCTTTTTTAAACAATTCTGTCTTAGTAGATTTTACTGTATAACATTTTTCAGATTTTTAACACTTCAATACATAGAATATGGATTAACAAAAGTAATGATAACTGAAACATTTACATACAAGAAATAGAGATTCATTAAAAAAAATAAATATCACAGCCTGTGGTACTTCATCAATGTTTTGTAGAAATTCAGTCGGGCTGGGCTGAAATTTTAACTTTTCCGAGCCAGTCTCGGGCCGAACTTTTAAATTTTTTACTGGGTCGGGCCAATATTTCTTTTGTACGGGCCGGACCAAACTTTTAATTTTTGTATTGGGCTGGTCCATGCCGAATTTTTCCTGCGAGTCGGGCAGTCCCAGGCCGAATTTTTTTCTATGAGTCGGGCAGTCCCGACCTAGAAATTTCGGGCTGGGCCTGGAAATTTCTGCCCGTGCAGACCTCTTAAGTGTCTCTATACGATATTTCAAGACCTCAAAAACTCGGAAAAGCCGCGGCCGAAACGATTCCGGAATTCAGATTGTACAAATATCAGTTCCTTGGGTGCGGCGCTTACGTCGATAAACTTTTTTTTTTAAACAGATTTTCATTGGTGCGGCGCTTACGGTGGGTGCGGCGGGTATTCCCAAAAATACGGTATATATTATTATCTCTGTTGAACTTTTCTTATTTTCTTTATATTGAAGAATTGGCAGCAGTAAACTGAAACTGATTTTTACAGCTTTAGCTGTTTATATTGTTATTTGAACGTTGTTTATTGATCTTTCTCATGTATCTTGTCTTATATACTTTGACAGCCATATATTTACTTCACTAAGTTGAATTTTACTTGGGTTACAGAGTTAATTAGCTTATTTAGAATGCCAAGAAGTAAGCATGTGTTTAAAAAATGTAAAAATGTTGGCAAGCCAAGTGATACTGAGACTGGTATTGAGTTAAATGAAACTGTGGTAAGTGAGAGTGCCATACTAGACAATTCATGCCTTCAATAGAAAGAATATGATGAGATACAGACTCTGGATACAAAATTATATCATTAAATGTTTTGCAGAATATTTTGGATAAATTAGTTGCTTGCAAAAACTGTAATGGAACATATATGTGGGATTGTAAATATTCTCAACAATGCAACTCGACTAACTCAAGGGTTTATTGAATCGATACTCAATCTTGTATGAAATAAAAAGTACAACACGAGGAGCGTGGAAAAAAGCTAAAAATGTGTGGCAACGGTTTGATTGAAAATAAGTAAATTCAAGAGATGTTTTATGTTTTTAGAAGTTCGATAGTTTTTATCTCAACATGAAGGTTGAAGATTCGTTAAATAAAAAATAAAAGATTTGAGTAAGAATTCCAGGTGAATTCCAGTATTTATGTTTACAAATGTATTATATTATTGATGTGAATGACTGTTGGGATCTTCCAAGCATAATATATGTTCGAGTGAATAATAAATGTCATATCAAATTGATGAGCTAATAGATGCATTTATTTATAGTTATAAGCCAAGTGAATCTTTAAATAATTTTCAGAATAAATCCTACAAATTTTGGGGGCTCGGTGCCAGGATTTGAATAAAAAATTGAAACGATTACGGAAAAAACACATCATTATGTCGATTTTGAACAAAACGCGACAAAGCGATTTGATTGAACTATGCGAGGAATGCGGAATAAATATGCCAGAGAAAGTAACAATTCTGTCATTAATTGAAGCAATAAAAACTTGGGAAAGTTTTGATGAAGAGTTTATAAAAGATCGTCTTGAAATAATATCATCGGCCAGCAAAGAGAAAAGAAAAATAGAAGCAGAGAAAGAGGAGAAGAGAATAGCATTGGAAGAAAGAAAATTAGAACTTGAAGCAGAAGAGAGAAGACGGCAGGCAGAACTTGAAGCAGAAGAGAGAAGACGGCAGATGGAAATAGAGGAGAAGAAATTGATGTTAGAAATAAAAGATAGAGAAAAAAATGAGGGAATTTGAGCTAAAGAAATTGACAATGCAAGCTGAAATAGACTCTCAGAAGGATGCAAGAAATACTAGCGTCAAGAACGGGAACAGGTAAAAATTTTGATTTGTTGAAGTTACTTAATCGTTTTGATAGTGCAAATGGTGATATTTGTATGTTTTTAACATTATACGAGAGACAAGTATCCCAAATGAAAATAGACAAGGATGAATGGGTATCATATCTATTAAGTTTATTACTATTAGAAATAACTAGCATAATTATAAGAGAAAAGGAACCAGATGCAAATAACTACAAATATATAAAAAATTTATTGTTGAAAAGATTCAAAATGTCACCGGAAGAATTTAGACAGAGGTTCATGACTCATAAAAAGGAGCCAACAGATAATTGGTGCGATTTTGGTTTTCAATTAAAAACGTACTTTAATAAATGGGTACGTGGAATGAACGTAACAACTTTTGATGGATTAACAGAGTTATTAGTAACTGATCAAATTAAGCGAAAAATACCACCTGAAACCAGAGAACGTTTTATTGAGGAATTTCCCAGGATAAAAGAAGTAGATGTATTAGTTGAAAAACTAGATGATTTTGATACAGCGTTAAGAGGATTTAAACCCGCCAAATTGTAAAATGCGCAAAATAGCAAGAACAGGGAGGAAATATATAGCCAGTGGGATCAAAATGCTCAACGAAATAATATAGGACGAGGCGAAAAAGCTATTAATTCGAGAATTATCTGCTATTCTTGTAATTTGCCTGGTCATATTGCTGCCAAATGTACAAATAGTAATCAAATGAGCACACAAGAGTATTATAGTGCCCCGATTACGAAAGCAAACGAGAATGGCGCACAAAAAAGAAACATAAGGAGCTTATCAAAAGCGGAAAATAACGCCAAATAGACAAAAGAGATACGTGTAGTTCTAATAAATGAGAAACCCACGAAAATCATCATCGACACGGCAAGCGATGTGAGTTTAATAAATGAAGAATATTACACCGAAATAGGCGCACCTGAATTATGCCAAGAAAATTTGTATATTTTGACTGGATTTGGCGGAGAAGAAATGGAGCCAATAGGATACTTTAAGCATGAAATACAAGTAGACAGTGTGAAACTGACAGATAATTTTCATGTAATATCAGGTCTAGAATGTGACATATTGTTAGGTGTAAGTGCAATATCAGGATGCATTTTAACAGTCACAGAAGAAGGTATCAAAATAAAAAATCTCGCCAAGGAAGAAAACACCAAAGGCAAGACCATTATGTATTATAGATATATTAGGGCAGTAAGGAATACAGATGAAAATTTAAAATATGTGACCAATGAAATAAATAAGAATGCTATAATGAGAAAAACAGTAAGGTCTCGTGAAAAAAAATTAAATTCAATTAGTAACAAAAATTTGAATGAAAGAAATGAGGTATCACGAACAGTACGAATGAGCGACCTAAAAGAAAAACGCAATTTATGTGAATGCACGAATGAAAATAAAAATGAAATGAAGAATGTTGAAAAATATTATAAACGAAAGAACACGAAAGAAGAAAGTAATACTGAAGGAGTAAATGTAAATAAAAAGAGATTTAGCGGAAATTACAAGTGTGATCGCAATGACAAAAATGAAGATAGGAAATATTATCCAAGAGACAATTTTGTAAATAGACGTCCCAGACATTGCAAACAACATACATTTCGTGATGATAGAAGATTTTTATACGGAGATCAGAAAGAAAGAATACGGGAAAATTTTGAAAGGGAAGAGATTGAACTGTGTAAAAGAGATGTATACTTCTGGAGTAATAGTAATCGTAGGCAGTATGAACAGTCATTAAACCATACTGATAATTCTGTTTATGGTGGATATGAAGCTAAATTTAAAAGAAGATATGATAGATTTCAAAATAGATCCAAACAGTGTAATATTTCTGCCATTTTAAATGCAGATGTGAACAGAGAAGACAGATGTGAATCAGGGCTGACTATTTGCCGGTAAAAAAGGGTTTCTGCCATGCCAGTGGCAGAAAGTGGTTATAACTAGGGATTGACCGAATACCGAATAGTTGATTCGGTATTCTGTGATTCAGCATGCAAACCGAATATTCGGCTTCGGCCGAATAATTGCAGATAAGTATTTTCTTAGAAGTAGAAGAATTTACTTAGCAGTAGCATAGGCTAAAACAATGAGTTTCAATATTATGTGCATGAGTTCAGAGTTCAGCTGCACTACAAAAAACAAGTCAAAGGCCATTTTTTATTTAATAGAAACTTTTTCCTTCCTAAAATAGTCTACATAGGTGCGAAATCTAAACAACCGTCTACAACAGAGAAAAAAAAAGTAAGGAAGATGTGCATCTTTCCCTTATCATTTAATTTTATTTACTTCTACATTAGTTTTTCTTATTTAAATTTATTTAATGTGTATTTTCTTTAATATACACATCAAGTAAGTATATCAGAGTTCATATCTGAATATCTAAGGTGTATATTAAAGAAAATACACACATCAAATAAGTATACACCTATGCCTATCCTATAGCTTTTATAACCATTATATCAAAATTGCTCAAATCTCTTATCTTCACCACCACAATGTTAAAATATTAATCAAAATATAAATATTCTATCAATAATTTGGCAGAAAATAGTTAAATGTACAAATTGATATAATACATTTTGTATTTTGAGAACATTCCTATTCAATATGTTTATAATTAGACTTCGATAATCAGTGAATCAGCTGAATGACAAAATTGTTTCTTATTATTTGAATGAACTTTTGTTTTTCTCACAATCTTTATCCTTAATAAACACCCTGTATAGATTAATATTTTCATAGGTTATTTTTAGGTACTGACTAGTGATAAAATAATAAAAAATAAGTGATAGGTTAATGAATTTGTGAGTGGAAAGAAGCCATTAAATTTTTTTGTGTAATTAGATTTTAGAATAAAAATGTAACTGAATTAAATTATTGAGAATTTAATTTCAATTAAAGCTTATTAAAAAAGCTAATATATGCAAAAATGCATATTAAAAAGTTTCAAGTATTCGGTTGCCGAATACCAAAGCTTCGGCATACAGTTCGACCGAAGCTTCGGTATTCGGCAAAATTGCTGCTTCGGTCAATCCCTAGTTATAACCGGTTTTAATCAGCAGAAACTGGCATAAACACATTTCGTGACATAATCTGAGACTTTTTTACTAGTATTAAATTCCTTAAGTGCATTTTTATTCCGTTTAAATAACAGATGAAATATTGTGGGTAGTTTTAATTAAAAAATAAATAGATTTGTATTAGAAAAAAATGAGTAATGTAACAGATAAAATTTCAGTTTAAAAATCAAATACAAAACTATATCCAATACTTATTTTAAATGAAACAATGAAAAGAAAAGAAAAATATTCAATACTTGCTCAAAATGCTTTTCTGTAATTTAAAGTAATAATTTAATAACACTATAAATTATTTCTCATAGAAATGTTATAGCTATATGTGGATCTTGTAATTCTATGGATTTAAAAAACATTTTATTTAAATACAGTATTCAAAGGAACAAATCTGACTTTTCTTTGTTTTGTTTTTTAATTTAAGACTTATAAGCATAGATCAAACTTTGTGCGAATTTTAGTAGAAAAGCTAAAATCTTTAACAATGATTTTATGCACAAATAATGTACAGACATGACAAAAAACGATCATATGGGATTTTTTTGTCGTGTCTATGTTATTTGCGCGTAAAATCGTTGTTAAAGATTTTAGCTTTTTTATTAAGACTGTTAGTTGAAAATGTTCCAACCACATTTTGCACTTACAAAACAAACAACTACAAAGGTTCAAAGCAGATTTAATACAGTAATAACCGACTACCATGTGCTAGAAGTGCTTGAAATTCAATTTTTCGTAGGAGGGGAGTCTCCCTACCAACATTTATAAATGGAAGGGAGTTGAGCTATTTGGGAGGGAGAAAAATATATTTAAAATCTACTGTTATTTTATGTGCTATTTAAAGAATTTTATTAATACAGACATGGCAAAATGCCATTGAAGCGAAATTTGTGTTTGTACTGTTGATGTTGTATTGTTAATGTCCTTTGATGAAATTTGCGTTTTCTCGCGATTCTTTGGTGAATTTCGCGATCTCTTAGCGGAATTTGCTTTTTTCACGCGATCTTTGGCCGAATTTCACGTTTTTTTCCACGATCCTTTGACGAAATTCGCTTTTTTCGCGATCATTTGACGAAATTCGCGTTTTTTGCAATCCTCTGATGAAATTCGCATTTTTTCCGCGATCCTCTAACGAAATTCACGTTTTTTCACTGATCGTTTGATGAAATTGCGTTTTTTCGCGATCCTTTCAAGAAATTCGTGTTTTTTTTGCGATCCTTTGCCAAAATTCGCCCTTTTTCCGCGATCGTTTACCGAAATTTACGTTTTTTACCACGACCCTTTGACGAATTTCGTGTTTTTTACCGCGACCCTTTGACGAAATTCGCGTTTTTCCGCGATCCTTTACGACGAAATTGACGATTTTTTCTGCGAACAATTGACGAAATTTGCGATTTTTTTTTTTTTTTTTTTAAAATCTTTGAATTTTTGAATTGATGATCAATTTTTCATAATTTTCGGAACCGAATGCCTTAAATTTTCGGAAAATTCGGAACAGAATTACCTCTGAATTCGCCAATCGGTCGCGGAAAATAACGCGAAACTTGTCAACTGATATCAGGAAAAAAATAGTGAAATTTGTCTACCAGTCGCTTGAATAAAATCGCAAATTTCAATGATCTTTCGTAGTAAAAAACTCGCAAAATGTGTCAATCGGTCGTGCGAAAATACCATGAAATTCGCTAGGCATTCGCGAGAGTTGACCGTAGTTAGAAAATGCAAACTTCTCGGAAACTTTTTTGGACGGGAGCCTCCCGCCCACGATATTCTTTTGGACGAGATTTTAAAATTTTGGGCGCGAATCCCGCCCTGAAATTCAAGCCCTGGCTAGCTTACAACTAGCTTATTTAGTTCATCCTAAGTATATGGGATCAAAATTGACATATGAGCATAAAGAAAAGGCAACGAAATTGCTTTCTGATATCAATCCCAATTTTGTGCCATATATAATATCCATTGAAGCAAAATCGACTCCCGTCCCAAAAACATATTTCTCCAAGGAAGCCCTAGAAAATGTTTCCACATCCCTAGAAATGGAATCCACTCCCGATGCGTTTTCTCGGTGCCTCTTTGACGAAATGTGCGGTTTTTTTCGCGATCTTTTGACAATATTTGTGGGTTTTTTCGCAATCTTTTGACGGAATTTGTCGATTTTTCGCGATCTTTTTGGCGAAATTTGCCATTGTTTCGCGATCTTTCGACGAAATTTTTGGGTTTTCGCGATCTTTCGACAAAATTAATGAGTTTTTACGCGCTCTTTTGACGAAATGTGTGTTTTTTTCGCGATCTTTTGACGAAATTTGTGGTGTTTTTTCGCGATCTTTTGACGAAATGTGGGGTTTTCGCGCTCTTTTGACGAAATTTGTGTTTTTTTTTTCGCGATCTTTTGACAAATTTGTGGGTTTTTTTCCGCGATCTTTTGACGAAATTTGCTGTTTTTTCGCGATCTGTTGACGAAATTTTTGGGTTTTCGCGATCTTTTGACGAAATTTGTGTTTTTTTGCGATCTTTTGATGAAATTTGTGGGTTTTTTCGCGATCTTTTGATGAAATTTGTGGCGGTTTTTCGCGATCTTTTGATAAAATTTGTGGGGATTTTTTTCGCGATCTTTTGATGAAATTTGTGGTTTATTTCGCGATCTTTCGACAAAATTTGCCGGGTTTTTCGCGATTATTTGACGAAATTTGCGTTTTCCCCGCGATCCTTTAACGAAATTCACGATTTTTCTGCAAACGATTGACAAAATTTTTTTTTCGGCGACCATATGTCCGAATTTTCAAATTGGTGACCGATTTTTTTAAATTTCCGGAAATGAATGCCTTACATTTTCGGAAAATTCGGACTAGAATCACCCCTGCATACTTGCCAACTAAATTTCGGTAAAACTCAGAAGATTTTGGACAAAAAATCAGAAGAAATCAGAAGATTTTTGTGAAAAATCAGAAGAAATCAGAAGATTTTTTAAGTTTTATAGTTATAGTAAGGACTAAAAAACAACTGAATCCTTATAAATAAACAAATTTGAAAGAGAAACTCAAATAAAATATTCACTAATTTGCAATTACACAATATATATATTATGATTAAAAAAAAATAATAACTTGAATATATTAAAAATTACTATTTTTTTTTTCCTTTTGAACATTCATAGATTTCCTACCTTTCACATTAAAAGACACTTAAAACTTCTGACTCCTAACATCTTTTTTTTTTGTGTGTGTGGGTGATGAGTAAAAAAAAATTCTGAAATTCACAGCAAATTTTGACGAAATTCGCGATCTTTTGGTAAAATTTGTGGGGGTTTCACGATCTTTTGACGAAATTTGTGTTTTTTTCGCGATATTTTGACAAAATGTGCCGTTTTTTCGCGATCTTTTGACGAAATGTGCCGTTTTTCGCGATCTTTTGACGAAATGTGCCGTTTTTTCGCGATCTTTTGACGAAATGTGCCGTTTTTTCGCGATCTTTTGACGAAATTTGCGTTTTTTACGCGATTCTTTCACGAAATTGGCGATTTTTCTGCAAACGATAGACACAATTTATTTTTTTCGGCGAACATTTGTCGAAATTCGCGGTATTTTTTATATCCGAATTTTCGAATTGGTGAGATTTTTTTTTCAATTTTCAGAAATGAATGCCTTACATTTTCGGAAAATTTAGACCAAAATCACCCCTACGCGTTGTTTATGCAATCTTTTCACGAAATTCGCGTCTTTCCAGCGATCGTTCGGTGAAATTTGGGTTTTTTTCCGGCGATCCTTCGGTGAAATTTGAGTTTTTTTCCGCGATCTTCTGACGAAACACATGTTTTTTCCGCGATTCTTTAACGGAATTCACGTTCTTACGCGTTTTTTTTTTTTTTTTTTTTTTTAACGGAAATAGTGTTTTTCCGCGATCTTTTGACGGCACTTTTTTTACCCGATCTTTCGACGAAATTCGCTTTTTTTCGTGATCCTTTCACGGAATTCTTGTTTTTACGCGCTCTTTTGGGGGGAGTTCTCGTTTTTTACGCGATCTTCCGACGACATTTGCGTTTTTCCCGCGAACATTCAGCGAAATTTCGGGGTTTCTCCGCGATCCTTTGACCAAACTCGCATAAAATGCGTTAGAAAAGGCAGAAAATCTGAAGAAAATGACGAAAAGCGGAAGAAAATGCATTACGCGCGTAAAATCGGAAAACATGACGATTTTTCGGAAGAATTCTGAAAAAATCGGAAGAGTTGGCAGCTATGGCCCTTAGGTCATATAAATAGAGATTAGTCAAACCCCAAACACTTGTTATGTATATCACATAAATGATACATCTTAAAGAAAATTTTAAAAGGCAAAAAAAAAAAAAAAAAAAAAAAGAAAAAACAATGCTAAATGCAACATACAAAAAAAAAATATAACAAGTTTTGAATTTATTCTTTTAGAACAGCGGTAATCGCTTTTTTTGAAGAATTCGCATTTTTTTTCGCGATCTTATGATGACATTCGCGTTTTTTTCGCTATCTTTTGGGAGAAATTCGCGCTTTTTTTCGCGACCTTCTGGGAACATTCTTTTTTTTCGCGAGCTTCTAATGGAATTCGCGTTTTATTTCGATTGTTTAACGAATCTGACTTTTTTTCGCGATCTTTTGATGGAAACCGCGTGTTTTTCGCGATCCTTTGACGAAATTCAGGTGTTTCTCACGATCTTCTGGGGAAATTCGCGATCTTCTAATGGAATTCGCATTTTATTTCGATCGTTTGACGAAACTAACGTTTTTATTCGCGATCTTTTGATGGAAACCGTGTGTTTTTCGCGATCTTTTGAGGAAATTCGCATGTTTTTCGCGATCTTTTGAGGAAATTCGTGTTTTATGCAATCTTTTGAGAAAATCTGCTTTTATTCTCGATCTTTAACGAAATTCGCGTTTTTTCGTGATCCTTTGAGTAAATTCGCGTTTTTTCGCTGTCTTTTAAGAAATTCGCGTCTTTTTAAGAAATACGAGTTTTCATGCGATCTGTTGGAGAAATTCGCGTTTTTTCACGATCCTTTGACAAAATTTACGAATTTTTTTCGCGATCGATTGACGAAATTTGACGGTATTTTTTGGAACATATTTGCGAAAAACGCGATTTTTCCGAGATTTTTGGCTAAATGCCAAACATTGATAAAATTTAAAATAAAGGTCGGCTAACAGTGTCAAAAAACGGACTTTACGGATCTAGTGGGAGCCCTGCTATTAAGATTACTCTACCCAATCAATGTTGTGCTTCAGATGAATGACGTGCATAAAGGATTTACCGTGGGTTTTTCAATCACGATTTTTTTTTCCTCGGCAGCAATATCGCTTGCGTCCGAAGCCGCAATACAATATAAGGAGTTTCTAAGTAGTGGTTTGCTTATCTAAGTACTACTTGGGAATGTTTTCATTTCTAAGGAGAGTCTAAGGAGTCTGTGCGAACCCTGATGATGTACCGTGCCAAAAGTCGGCCAACGAAAGAAATATTCTAAGTTATGTCATTTACAATTTTGTGTAGTATCTTTTGTGCAAAATTATGCATGTAAATTAAAACCATTTTAAATGTAAAATTCAAAGCCTAAGCTTCTAACCAATGTTGATGAGATGATTTGAAAACACGTTCCGTTGGGTCACTGGACTGTCAGGATGACCAAATGTGAAATTGTAAATATTCTCAACAATGCAACTCGACTAACTCAAGGGTTTATTGAATCGATACTCAATCTTATATGAAATAAAAAGTACAACACGAGGAGTGTGGAAAAAAGCTAAAAATATGTGGCAATGGTTTGATCGAAAATAAGTAAATTCAAGATATGTTTTATGTTTTTAGAAGTTCGAAGTTTTTATCTCAACATGAAGGTTGAAGATTCGTTAAATAAAAAATAAAAGATTTGAGTAAGAATTCCAGTATTTATGTTTACAAATGTATTATATTATAGATGTGAATGAACTGTTGTGATCTTCCAAGCATAATATTTGTTCGAGTGAATAATAAATGTCATATCAAATTGATGAACTAATAGATGCATTTATTTATATTTATAAGCCAAGTGAATCTTTAAATAATTTTCAGAATAAATCCTACATATATGTGGAAGTAAAAGTGTCATCTGGAATCGTGTTCGAAAAACTGTTTTTGTGGCCAATGAAACTATAAAATTTGGTGTTTTTGATGTGCTTTCTTGGTTTAATGTAGGAAATATAACAAAGTGCTATACTTTATCATAGCTGCCAACTCTTCCGATTTTTTCAGAATTCTTCCGAAAAATCGTTATGTTTTCCGATTTTACGCGCGTAATGCATTTTCTTCCGCTTTTCGTCATTTTCTTCAGATTTTCTGCCTTTTCTAACGCATTTTATGCGAGTTTGGTCAAAGGATCGCGGAGAAACCCCGAAATTTCGCTGAATGTTCGCGGGAAAAACGCAAATGTCGTCGGAAGATCGCGTAAAAAACGAGAACTCCCCCCAAAAGAGCGCGTAAAAACAAGAATTCCGTGAAAGGATCACGAAAAAAAGCGAATTTCGTCGAAAGATCGGGTAAAAAAAGTGCCGTCAAAAGATCGCGGAAAAACACTATTTCCGTTAAAAAAAAAAAAAAAAAAAAAAAAAAAAACGCGTAAGAACGTGAATTCCGTTAAAGAATCGCGGAAAAAACATGTGTTTCGTCAGAAGATCGCGGAAAAAAACTCAAATTTCACCGAAGGATCGCCGGAAAAAACCCCAAATTTCACCGAACGATCGCGGGAAAGACGCGAATTTCGTGAAAAGATTGCATAAACAACGCGTAGGGGTGATTTTGGTCTAAATTTTCCGAAAATGTAAGGCATTCATTTCTGAAAATTGAAAAAAAAATCTCACCAATTCGAAAATTCGGATATAAAAAATACCGCGAATTTCGACAAATGTTCGCCGAAAAAAATAAATTGTGTCTATCGTTTGCAGAAAAATCGCCAATTTCGTGAAAGAATCGCGTAAAAAACGCAAATTTCGTCAAAAGATCGCGAAAAAACGGCAAATTTCGTCAAAAGATCGCGAAAAACGGCACATTTCGTCAAAAGATCGCGAAAAAACGGCACATTTTGTCAAAATATCGCGAAAAAAACACAAATTTCGTCAAAAGATCGTGAAACCCCCACAAATTTTACCAAAAGATCGCGAATTTCGTCAAAATTTGCTGTGAATTTCAGAATTTTTTTTTACTCATCACCCACACACACAAAAAAAAGATGTTAGGAGTCAGAAGTTTTAAGTGTCTTTTAATGTGAAAGGTAGGAAATCTATGAATGTTCAAAAGGAAAAAAAAAAATAGTAATTTTTAATATATTCAAGTTATTATTTTTTTTTAATCATAATATATATATTGTGTAATTGCAAATTAGTGAATATTTTATTTGAGTTTCTCTTTCAAATTTGTTTATTTATAAGGATTCAGTTGTTTTTTAGTCCTTACTATAACTATAAAACTTAAAAAATCTTCTGATTTCTTCTGATTTTTCACAAAAATCTTCTGATTTCTTCTGATTTTTTGTCCAAAATCTTCTGAGTTTTACCGAAATTTAGTTGGCAAGTATGCTTTATCCAAGATTGGAATCTGTCCTGCTCATCACTGTGTGAAAAGTATGAAGGATTTAGATAAACAATGTGCTATCAGCAGAGATTGGAAACTATACGAATGTTGGAAACTGTACCAATGTAAAAAAAAACAAGTAAGAAAAAATCATGCGTTAAGCATAGATTATGAAACACTTTCCAACACATTCAGAATAATGTAACAAAACTGCACAGTTTAAAAAATTAAAATATTACGTCTAATTCAACTATATGGAAACGCATAATACATTTCAGAACCCAATTTCAGCTGTTCCCAGGGTTGGCACGGTTTAAACCAAGTGGTTTTAACCATGGTTTAAACCACGGTTTAAACCAATTGGTTTTTTTGTCAAAAAAACCATTTGGTTTTTTTACAACAAATCTAACATATTTTTTTCTTTTTTATAATTTATGTGTTTTAAATATTAATAGAAGTAATTTCTACTTTTCGCACTTCATCTCAGCAGTCAACATGATACATAATGAGCTTAGGTCATGTTTCTATGCATGTAGAATGAAAATTAGCATGTGGTGATGAACATGTCTGGTACCCTAAAGATTTATCTTAAAATGTGAAATTAGAAAAGATAGATAAATAATATTCAATATTTAGCATAAAATATTTTCATTTAAAAAATGCAGGTTATTTACAGCAGTTAAAAACAAAATACAAGGATCTTTAAGATTTTGGTCAAGTTGTAAAAGAAAATTTTCCAGATTGGGGAAGATTATCCGTAAAGAATTTAAAATAATAACTTAAGATATGAAGTTGAATAAGACAGCTTGCAAAAATTGAGTGCTAGGTATAGCACTTCAATAACACCGATCAATCTTTTCTGTTAGTTGCTGAATCTAATGGCCAAATATGTTACACTTCAAGTTATCATTCAGAAAACAAAATAACCAGAAGTATTTGAATATTAAAATAATAATAATAATAACAGCCGCAGAATAATATATTATATTCATGAAACTGCATCAAATATTTATTGATTATTATATTATTAATCAAAGGATTCTTCATACGATTTTCAAGGTATCAATGTTTCACTGTGTAGAGCAGTTTACTTAAGAACATAAGACATAGCTGTTTCTAATAATGTTTAAATTAGAAATTATTTCAATTTTCTATATAATTGACTGTAACTATTTAATTTAAATATTTTCAAAAGTTATATTACTTACATAATATCCAACAATGTTTATTTTATCAACAGATATGCATTTGTATGCAATAGGAAATTATATTTAAATAAACCCGGTTTAAACCAAAAAAACCTGGTTTAAACCAAATAAACCGGTTTTTTTGGTTTTTTACAAAAAACCCGGTTTTTTTCCAACCCTGGCTGTTCCCATCCACAATCAGAAAATTATGCGAATTGCAGCCCTGTATATGATTTATAGGTCTGAATCTATTAGCTACATACAAGCCAAAATTTAGTTCACTTAAGAGCTACATATACTTCAGTTGAAAATTTACCTTCAGCAATTGCCTCTAATAAGGAGAACGGTACATGAATACTTTTTTGCAGCCCTGTATTTGAGGTATAGAATTTATATATAACGGGTAAGATGCAAAAAATTAATTAAATTTAAAAGCGCATACTGAATTTTAAACCGTGCACTCCAGCAATTATTACTCAAAGACAGTACTGTACTGTACTGTAACCGATTTCTTTTGTGTGTCCCTGTAAATGAATAAAAAATGCTATGAATGTCTTGTTCTAACGTGATCGTACTGAAATTCAGTGATTTATATCAGTTTCAATATATTTGAAATAGCATAATGTCATTAAAATACTCTGCAAACGATTTTTCCCCATATACCATAATGTAATGGAATACTTTTGAGTGCTCCTGTAAATGAACGATTAATCCTACATACTTCATATACAATACCAAACATGCTTTGGTGACCCTAAATAACCTTTATCAATTTCATGAAAATCCGAGTATATTCACGGGAATTATTCCCCATATACCATAATGTAATGGAATACTTTTGAGTGCCCCTGTAAATGAACAATTAATCCTACATACTTCATATACAATACCAAACATGCTTTGGTGACCCTAAATAACCTTTATTAATTTCATGAAAATCCGAGTATATTTACGGGAGTTATTCCCTATATACCATAATGTAATGGAATAATTTTGAGTGTCCCTGTAAATGAATGATTAATCCTACATATTTCATATACAATATCAAACATGCTTTGGTGACTCTAAATAACCTTTATCAATTTCATGAAAATCCGAGTATATTTACGGGAGTTAGAGCATGGACAGATGGCCAGACAAACCGAATGCATAAACACTTTTCAACTTTGTTGGAAAGTGTTAAAAAATAATAATCTATAAATAAAAATGTAAATGTTCGTTTGTTCAAAATCGCTAATCTTCGAAAGTTCTTCACCGATTGTTTTGAAATACACGGGTTGAGTTGCATTCGAATACGGAAGTGTTGTTATATACTTATTATGAACCTCGCTCCCTCACCCCCCATTTTCCACCACCCTCACCAAGGGGCGCTTTAATTTTTCCAAAACTCATCATGCGATATATCATTAGAAAGCCCTTGGACTACTGTTTCATATTTCGCATATCGCTCCCCTCACTTTCCCCACGTGGGGGCACATTTCCATATAAATAAAAATATAATGTTCATTTGTACAAAATCTTAAACCTCCGAAAGTTCTCCACTTATTGCTTTGAAATTCAAGGATTGTGTTGCATTCGAATACGCATGTGTTTTTATATACCTATTACGAACCTCGCTCCTCCCTCTTCCAATTTCCTCACCACCACCAGGGGCACTTTTTAAATTTTTTCAGACACACATCATGTGACATATCATTAGAAAGCCCTTTGACCACTCCTTCATATTATGCACCTACCATCCCCCTCATCCTATTTTCCCCTGTTTGGGCACATTTCTATATTTAAAAAAATGTAAATGTTTGTTTGTATGAAATCTTAAACCTCCCAAAGTTCTTCACCGATTTCTTTGAAATTCACTGATTGCGTTCAATTTGAATGCGGACATGTTTTTATATTACTATTATGAACCTCGCATCCCCCTCCCCAAATTTCTTCCCTGGGGCACTTTTTTAATAATTTTTCGACACCCATTATGTGGTATATCATTAGAAAGCCCTTTGACCACTCTTTCATATTATGCATCTCCCCTCACCCTGCTCTCCGGAGGGACACGTTACTGAAATATTTCGTCAGTATTTTTTATGATATTTGTTTTTCTTTGTTTTTTTTAGTTCGTGTTTTTTTCTTTTTAGTTCACAAGCTATTAAAGTCTGAGAGCTAATGTGCCCGCAGGTTCTGTATGTACGTAATGCGATAACTCTTGATAGAAATATCCGATTTGCTTCAAATTTTATAAATAGTTTAATTCTGATAAGACGCTTTCCCGACTAGTTTTGGTAGTTCATTGGTTAAGTATAAAAGGGGAACAGGGGCTAATCCTCCCTTAATTTAGATAAATGGGTTTTTCATGCAGAATTATCTGCTTCAAATTTTGTAAATAGGTTCATTCTGATAAAGTGCTTCCCTGATTAGTTTTGGTGTTTTATTGACTATGCAGAGGGGAACAGGGAGCTGCTCCACTCCCTTAATTTAGATAACTTGGTTTTTCATGTAGAATTATTCGATTTGCTTCAAATTTTGTGAATAGGTTTTGTCTGATAAGGTGCTTCCCTGATTTGTTTTGGGGGTTCATTAAGTATAAAGGGGCGAATGGGGGTTAATTGCCCCTTAATTTAGATAAATGGGTTTTTCATGTAGAAGTATCCGATTTGCTTCAAATTTGATATACCGATTTATTCTAATAAGGTGTTTCCCTGATAAGATTTGGAGGTTCATTGGTTAAATATAAAGGGGGAAAACATGGGGGAGGGGTGTAATCCCTCTTAATTTATTTTTCAATGGGCATTATTCTTTGAAATAAGAGTATAATATACAATTAGTGTGAATAACCTGTGAGCTCAATGCCATCCGTTTAACTGGGCACTTTTCTTTTTAATTCACTCGATTTGCATGCCAGCGCACATACTGCAATTGACAATCGCCGTGGCCATTATGATGTTGCGAAATATCCACCAGCCAAAGCTTTGCAATGGCATGCGGCTTGCAGTAAAAAAATAATGAGCAACTTTGTAAAAGCAACAATCTTAACAGGATCTTTCAAAGGTGAAAATGTCTTCATTCCTCGCATTCCTTTGATTCCAATGAATGTGCTATTTCAATTTAAGATATTGCAATTACCTATTTGATTGGCATTTGTAATCTCCATCAACAAAGCTTAGGGCTAAGCTTTAAAATTCTACGGTTTAGATCTACACATGAATTGCTTCTCACGCGACCAATTATATGTTTCGTGTTCTAGAATCGGCAAATCAGACAATCTCTATATCTGCACAGACAATGTAACAACAAAAAATATTGTATACCCACAAGTATTGTGAAATTAAACATATTAGAAATGTGCACTTCCTCTTTTCTTTCATTTCCATTTAGCCAGACTGAGCCACAGCAATGCGTGGCCGGGTACAGCTAGTAAAAAATAAATAAATAAATAAATAAAGCTGCAAAAAGGAAACTTGAAGAGTCATATGAGATAGAAGGTGGTGATAATCCTTCATACAAAGCAGGATTTTATTAAATTTAGCTTTTTAATCACTAAAAAAAATATCAATTAAATCTTTGACTTTTTCTCAAAACTTGGATTTGTCAGGTTGGTGTTCCTTTTTTTAATATCTTTTAAACTTAAGAATACAGATTTTTAATGACATTTATATTATGTTATATTGTACACTTTAACACAGGGTTTTGATGATTTGTTGAGAGTTATTTATTTCAGGCAGTGAAATCTAACCAAAAATGCTAATTTAAAAATGATTTTCAATAAATAATTAATAATAATTTTTCAGTTTCACTTAGGAAGAAAATGGTCTGTTAAAGTATGTAAAACATGTTATTCTAACTGCAATAAAAAAACTATACCTCTATCTTTCACCATTTCTGAGAAAAAGGTACATAAAGTTGGTGAATTTAAAATGGCGGAGATAGGGCTTTCCTGGTCCCCTAAGTGGGAAGAGTTATTGAGTAAAGATGTGGGTGCTCCTATTATATTTAATGGGACTGAAAGCAATGTCAACAGCTCACAGATGGAGGCAAGCTTTTTGCATTGGAGATCACTGGTTGGAAGCTATTACTCTAGGCAAATGAATTATAAACAAAGTCAGAAATTATAATTAAAAATAATTCTACTCACCATCTCTGTTTGGTCCATGGATAAACTCTCTACCACATTGTCCTTTATGATTTATTCCAAATGTGTAAACATGACCTTTACTGGTTAAAGTAGCAATATGAGCTTTTCCTAACGCAACCTGAGTGACAGGTTCTTTGATGTCATTGACTAACCCTGAAATTATACAGAATACTTAAATTATCAGGTCAAAATTACACATTATAACTGAAATGAACAGTTTAATAATAAAAGTTACATTGACTAACACAGAACTATATTGTACACCTAATATATACAAAGTCATAATTACAATATGGAACCTATTGGAATTCGATAGAATAAAAAGTTTGGTAAAGAATTGTACCTTTAAACTTTGAAATATAAAAATATTTATCTACTGGCCGAATATTCGGTATTCGGCTTAACAGTTACTATTTGACTATCTGAATATTCATTATTTGGTTTATGTGTATGCCAAATATTCGGTATTTGGTGCATCCCTAGTTTTGATAATTTAAGTTATTAATATATGGATTTAAAATGCAAAAGTTACGTCATATTTATTTATAAATCTTGCATCATTTTTTTTTAAATATTAAAACTAAATGTGAATTTAAATTAATATAATGTAAAAAAGTTATGATGGTATAAAATGACAATTTTTACTCATTTTCCCTTTCACATGTGCTAAATTATTCTAAACCTAATATACAACTGAAAATACATTTTTTTCTTTTTTATGTTACTATTGAAATCTTTGATAAAATAAAGTAACAGGAACTTTAATCTTAGAATGTACAAAATGAAAACTGGAGAAGTAAAAATCCATTTAATGTAATTAATATGCATATTATTTCTGATGTCAACATCCCTCTTTCTACGCACATACCAAACATAGAACAATGAATAAGGTATCATTTGAAAGGCTTTTGAACAGGATTTTCACATAGTATGATTACATTTTGTTAAAATATGTTTGAGAAAAAAAATTGCAGTTAATTAAAAATGAATAAAAATGTATCAGCAAATAATCTCAAAGACTGCAGTGTGAAAGCCTCCTGCAATCTACTGGTATTTATTTTTTTAATCAAATCCTGAAGAAGAAAAAAAATTTCATAAATTCTTGTAATTAATTGTCCATTATTAATTAGTTAATCATATAAGTTATTGATTAGTCATGTGACTTAAAATTATCTTCAATATATAAACATACTCATATTTTATTCTATATCAAAGATAATAAGAAAATGCTAAATTTTATTTTACCTGTATTGTGGTCTGCATGAGCTGTATCTTTACCAAACAAATATAGCTCTCCTGATTGACTGACTAAAGCACTAGTACCATTGTTGCATGCTGATGTTATGATATGATGACCTTCTAACTTGATCATTTTTTTAGGTTTTGTTGGCTTTGGTTGTCTTCTTCCTTTACCTATGTGATCAGAGCAACAATATCAGAAAGTCCAATGTCAATCTTAAAAAAGTTTTTTGTAAATCGTCTCAGCAGAAATGGAACAAAATGTAAATATTCTTTCACTTACTTTGATCTCCATCTTCCCCTCTCCGAGCGGTTCCTACAAAAAATACACTACCATCTTCAGCAACTAGAAGAGCATGAAGCCCATCGTGGCCTACAGAATACTGAACAATCTTAGGTGACTTAGTAATAGGCAATTCGGTCCATTTTCCCATAGCAGGACCACCTTGCTTAATTCCCAAACTTTGGGCTTTACCAGAATACATAATCTAATGAATAAAAATTTCAAAAATAAGATTCTTTAAAAAATAACATACAAAAGTGACCTTATTACTTTCATTCAAGTAACATCTCCCTATAACAAAAAATTCAATTTGCATGATCACAATTCACTAATCAAAAGATTGCTTCTGCTAATAAAAATAAAATCATTTAAAAAATAATACATATTAACATTCATAAAACTCATTTTAAAATGATTGCATAGAAACAACAAAGTTTTTTCTCACTTTGCTTCAACGGAAAAATTAGGTTACTGGATGACAACTCGCAAGAAGATTTTTTTTCGTCTATTATGCTGCAATTGCATGAATCATGTAGTGCTTATACTTACTTACACTGGACCTTGATTGAGTGGATTAGGATAACTTGACTGAAATAAGTGGCATTCTATGTTTTTCATCCAAGAACTGTAGGAGATCGGGTTTATAAACTACCAGTTAAAAACAGCAAGAGCCGATAAGATTGGACTCTTACACTCTCTCATTTTTGATTTTGACATGGACAAAGGGAGGGATAATCGTAAAGCATCATGAGATTTTAAAGGATATTTCTTCACATTTGATAGTAAACAACCAACAGCGAAATTAAAAGAAATCACTGATAAATTTGAACAATTGCAATTGATCACCATCACAAACATTTTGTCAATCGACATAAAAGGCAGCGCAGATACAATTGTGCATCATATTTTAGAGACACTGTCATATGTTCCTGCTTTTAAAGAAACTGTTATATAAAATTCAGCCTCAAATACAGAAATCGAAGTAAGTAGCACACCTCAACATACATAAGGTGAGAATACTACTACAGCTAATATAGTCTGCCAGTTCAGATGCAAAGATTGACATGACAGGTGTACAATACATGCGATTAACTCCGAAACAAGTTATTTCTTTCCATGATTTCAAATATTTTATTACACAGTTTACTGAAACTAAACCTGAAAATATTTGAACGTGGTTCATGCGGTTCGAATCACTGTCCAATGCTTTCCATTTTTCAGAAATGCAAAAGTTTATATTTACTGAACGTGCACTGAAGGAGTTAGCCTTTTTTGTGCAAAGCGAGGGCTGAAAGAAGCATTACTTTGTGAATCATCTTCGCCCACACAAATTCACTAGCTACTGGCTACATAAAACTGTCGGTCAAATGAGAAACAATTCGAATATTTTTTACAAATGAAAGAAATAGCACAGAGAGGTGATATAGATGGCCTCTCATTAATTCATTATATCTAAATGGCATTAATGGCATACCCCATAACAAGATATGGATGCTCCAACTTACTCGATTTTAAGCAAAGTTCTTAATTTATGAAGAATTATGTAATTCAGCCCCAAAATTCAAACCGAAGATGACACATGCCCCTCCAAATACCCCAAAATTTTCCCCAGAAGAAAAATCAAGAAAAATTACATGCTATAATTGCAGACTTGGTGGACACAAAATCTGCAGGACAAAGTCCTAATTGCTTCAATTGTTCTCATTTCAGCCACATATCGCCCCAGTGCATTGAGCGCAGTTTGAGAACTGAGACAGCAACCCCAGGCAATCCCCCGCCCCCTTTTCATACTGCCCCGACCGGAGGAGAGAGGCAAGTCCATGTGGTCGAGCTAACTCACCTTCAAAAACATATTAAAAAATTAGTGATACCCAGCGTTTGACAAGATGTGCTTTTGCCAGTGAGCAACATTTTGAGTTCTGTTTTCTTTTTAACTTAATTTTTCTGTGTGTGCCAAGATCTTGTGAATTATTTTAACTTTGGTTTGTGATATTCGTGTTTCATTAATATTTTTTAATTGTTCCAGTGTATTTTCCTGTTTTGCCAAAGAGTGAGCTACATAATAACGATTATGTAATTTCTTTTTCTTTTTGCTCTCTTGAACATTCTATGGTACTATGGACAGCTAATTTATCTGCGCCTTTTTTAGTTTAATTTGAGTATCTTTGTATAATATTTTTTTACAACTACAGCAAGCATGAATAATTTTTTTAAATGCAAATGTTTTTTTCAATGCTGTTATTTTTTTAATGACGATAACTATTTTTTCTATGAAAAACGTATTTTTTAATTACTTTCTTAATGACATAAAGAAAAAGATGCTTCTTATTTTTTGATGGTGAAAACAAGTTATTTTTGTTGAAGATGAACCAGCTTAAAATTTGCAAGTGGATATTTTCTTTGTACGATGGTGCTTAGACAAAAGCACGCCAAAAAAGATATATTTTTTTAATATACAAACCATGATACGACACATAAGGAGTTATTTTTTATTATTATTTAAGATGAGGCCAACGTTAAAGAAGATGATATGCTTGTCGAGACTTTTGCAAATTGATGATGCACAGCCATGAAAGATGTTTCATATTTTTTTTATAGCCATTACCTTGCGCGCACAGTAATACTCATCAACAGCTCTCTTCTGCTATGTAAACCGGATATATGTACGACTAAGTGTGTGATAAACTATCACAATTCTTTTATTTTTGTGTGCTTTGTTTCAGTTTACCACTCCCATGCCATGTTATTAAGTCTACTCTGGTCTCTTTTTCGCTGCCGATCGTGGTGATTCTTTCGCTTACTGTGGCACTTCAGCGGAGTGTTTTCTCCATGACATTTCTCTGATGAGATCGCTGCACATTGTATGCAATGCGCATGTGCTGGTGGGTGGTTTCCTAGTTGATGGAAATATATGCAGATTCTTATCACCGTATAAGCATATACACGGGTAATGAGGTTGATTAATATTAATTTTATATGAGGAGATTAATTTTTATGATTCTTACTATTCGTACAGTGTTAGCACCAAATGACTCTAGGTAAGCGATATAATTAACAATTCCCTTCAGGGAAATCCAAAGAAAATTTAATATATTAAATATTAAAATTATAATTAATCAATGCGCTGTGTTATTTTTTTTCGGAGATCGTTTACCTTCTAAGTCTGTAATTTCTTTTATATAATAATTTTTTTAGTAAATCATATAGATAAATAGATTATTTATTTTACATTCCCACATCTATAAGAGAAAAATATTAATTAAGAATTAAAATAAAGAAAAGATTACTCATATTCAATCTTGATTACATTTTATTATAGGAGAAAATTTACAATAAAAAAAAGTTATTTACATATTGTGGGTTATATATTTTAATAGTAATGCTGATGCACATCTTTATATATATATTTACCTATTTCAATTAATCAATCTATTTAATTAATTTTATACCACGTGAATATCACCATAGTCCGTTACTTTCATAGGTAATGCTTATTACTGGTAAAAACAATGGAATAAAATCATAATGGACTACCTGATCCACTGCCCCCGGCAGCATGTAGAATTCTCGTTCCTCCGTGAATATCCCACACGTAGGCACAAAAGGTCTCAAAAAAAATGTTGACACAAAATATTAATCCTTAATCGGCCATCACATGTATTTTTAAGCCAATGTTGGGGTAACTTATTTTTTTATATATATATTTTATATGTTATTCATGGTACAGCAATCTGCTAAAATCCAACCGCAGCATCATATTTTTTTGCTGCCATCAGCATTGGGATACAATTTGCAAGAGAAGTCTGTCTCTTACTTACACTGAAAAAAACAAAAAAACGGACATTGTCCTGTTTACATTATTTATGCAAACATAAAATTATACCATATAGCTAGAAAATTTGCATACAGAGTTGCCACCCATCTTTACAGGCGAATATCATTGATCGACTCTGAATTTATGTGGCGCAACCTTATAGGTTGAGTTTTTGCTGTACCCAGTTATATTTATTTTTACTTTATTCCGTGTGTGTGGTCCTTCTGGTCAAAGGTCAGCTGTAAATTTCGTTGTTATGCCCTCATGATATCCTACACAACTATAAATCGTAATTTCGATGACTTTTGTAGATTTATTAGTATCGTAAATTTTATCTGTACGATACTTTACCAAGACATGCACTTAACCTAGTTCAGGTTCTATTATGGTCATACGAATGCTTCTTTTTATATGCTGCCTCGTATATAATAACATCATAGTTTATAGATAAAAGTTAAAGTTTGTTGGAAAGACATATTCTTTCCATCACATATATCTTTATTTACTTTCTTCTGCCATGATTCAAAGACTTTACAAGTTCATAATGACATTGCTCTCACAGCAGCCACAAGATGGCGTCATATGACTAAGTTCAATCCATTTCCTTCGAATGCTTCAATGTCGTCATCCTAAGCAAATACCTGAACCTGTCTGTTGCATTGCATAATAACCCAGTTCCTGTTTTCCCAGATCGTATAAATTGGAGTCCAGTGGATCTTTCCCTGGCCTTCAGTTTTGACTTACTAACCCGGTGTAGCATATACAACTGACATGGAGATGGCAGTTGAGTGTATTGCTTTAAAGTTCTACAATGTTGTTAGAGTTTTTCTTGTTTATTAAGTTGATTTGCAGGTGTTACGGTTTGCAGGGTGTAAAAAAATCATGATTTAAAAAAAAAAAATAAAAAAAATCTGATTTTTTTTACTTAAATCGGATTTTTTTAATTTAAATCAGATTTTTTTTGATTTTTTTCCCTGTGTTAAAATATTAAACATCTACCAAGAATTAAGCATTTCAAAAATGAATAACCCTCCAATTACTAACATAATCTATGTTTTTTTGCTTTAATTAATAAAATTTTAATTATGTAATTATAGAAATTAAAAAAAAAACTGCAAATTAAAAATTTCTTTAGTAACATATAACATTATGTGCACTAATATTTTGTAATAATTATATAAACCAATATTAAATACTGCTTATATTTTAAAGTTATTGATAAATTGAATTTAATTTTAAATTGATGATACAGATTAAATTTTGTGATTATTAAACAATTAACTGTTTAATTAAGAACACAATCTACATTTTTGAAAAAGTGGTTGAAAAAAAGGTGATAAATAATCGTTTGATAAATTCATAAAGCGGCCAATAATTTTACACAGGTTCTAAAGCATATGTATATCAAATTGATCAAAAATTGTAGCAATGTATACAGCAAACTCGCACATAATTTATAAATAGATTACAAAAATTGTATTTTGAAATTTAAATCAGATTGTTTCCCCACAACATTAAAATATTTGAATAGCTACTAAATATTATAAAGTTTTGAAGTTATTTAACATTTAGTTAGATGTTTTTTAAATGTATAATACTTCTTTTTACACAGTTTAACATTGTTATAATTAACAATAACAAATATTACATTTTTTACAAGTGATTTAGTGATAATTTTCATTACTGATTATAATGCTTTTTCACACTATTTTAAAAAATCAGAAAATATGTGATTTTATCATCTGATTTAAATCAGTTGATTAAAATCATTGACCTCTATTGCTATGTTTATTGTATATAAAAGAATGAATAACTTGATTATTAAGAGGAAATTATGACATTGTAAGTGAGATTAGATTTAAATATCACATTTAAATTAAATGCTTTTTATGTTTGTTAGATAAAAACCATGCTTTTTACAAACTTACTGTACTTAAATTTTTCACAATACTCAGGAAATTACGCTTAGAAACAATTACTTAAAGCTTTGTTTTGTGTATTCATAAGTCACAATACCTAACATTCCAAATTATGTTCATCTTAGATTTGAATACTTTTTTATGTCATTTTAAACGTTTAGAAAATTTTTGATTTTAATCAATGATTTTTTTTAAAAAATCACTTGATTAAAATCATGATTTAAATCGCTGATTTAAATCAACTGATTTAAATCGTTGACACCCTTAGCATGGTATATAAGTAAGATAACTACAAACAGCTTTAATTATGTAGAATCTGTGTGTATCTACAAGAAATGATGCTGTGGAATTGATGTATGCTTTGAAACATTGTGCTTATTTATGAACTTGTTTGCCGATGTCTAATCAAGATAAGCTAATTTTTGTTCGCTTGCTTTTCCTTTTTTTCTCCAATGAAATCTGGTGATAGTGAATGATCATGTTTTTAACAGACCTTACCTGACAAGGGAACCACTTTTGGTGTTGCTCGTACCTAGCATTGAGACTTGGTGCATTTTAAAGCTCTATATTACGAAATTTGAGAATCGATAAAATTTCTCAGGTAAAATAATATTTCTTGATTTTACAACAGCATAACTTTCTGAAAATGCAATTTTCAAAACCACTTATTGGACTATTAACATTAGTTTTTTAACTAAAAGCATTTAAAAATAAAAATTAGCGTAAATAATAAGTATAAAATACTGAAAAAAGTTTAAAAATTCCTTAAAGAACACACGAATCTGATTTTGAAAAATTACAACAATATATTCACATTTTTGGTGGGGAAACAGTTGGCTTTTTTTTTTTTTTTTCAAAATTAGAGCTTTCCGGCAACCCTAGCCAAATGTCATAGCTGTTTGTCTTATGTAAGAAGTGGTTAAGACTTCAGTAGAAATTGTAATGTCCGACCTAATTAGCCACAGTAATTTTTCTAAATTGTGTAAAAATATTAATTTACTTTATAATTACTTTTACCAAAGGACCATTTAATACAGCAACATTTTTAAACATTCGAAACTTTATTCCTTTCAATTTCAAAAGAAGATAGCTTGCTTATTTTGTATTTCCCTAAAAAATAGTTTTCAATGATCTTGGAAGCTTTTATAGAATTATATTTACAATTTATATATTTATCGTCTGCACGGAAAAAAAAAAAAATCCTAATATTTGTTTCTTATGCTATCAATTATAAAAAAAATCCCAATCCGATATAATTCTAGTAATATGTACTGCACATTTACTCTTTGGATAAAGCAGGCGGAAAAATTGTAGTGCCATATTTGGCGACTTAACTCACTTTTGGCATGAAATAAACAGATAAAAATGTAATAATAAATAATTAAAAGTATAAAAAAGTATATAAAATATGATTTTAATAGAGAAATTTTCCCAACGGTTGGATGGGTGTTAATGAATGAGGTTTCTATCAATTCGTCTTAATCATCCGATGGTTATAGGCTAGGTTTTATTTTTATAAATTCAAAATGGAAGCCGTAAAATAAAAAATGGTGGTAGAGACGGAAAAAAATTATGTACCCTATAGAGTGGCATATCATTGGATAGGGCTTTCAAAATGAAGGTGATGTTTCATTGACTATTTTACAGTCAGAAGCACTGTTTAAATATTACACAACCTGGAAGTTGTGTAGGTAGGATCTCTAGCTTTACTGTAGCTCTAGCCATCTTAAACATCTATAGGCCTCATCAAAACAGTGTTTATAGATAGGAACTAACAATTAGACGCAACTTAAAAGTCATCAATACAAGTAAATTTTTTTAAAAAATAGCTATGTAATATAAAAAAAAAATAGTTTCACACTAATGAGAAATAATTAATTAGTTAGCTTTTTATGCAGTCAGGTTTTTTTGATTTTTTAAATTTAATTAAATTTTTTCTTATTTTCTTTTGACTTGATTTAATGCTTTTATATTTAATTTCTTTGTTTTTATATTTAATAAACGTTATTGTATTTTAAACTTCACTGTTATTCTTTACATCATCACATTTAGTACTGTTTTATTTTTTAATAGTTATTTAGGATTTATTTAAATATACATATAACTTTTTCATACATTAATTCATTTGCAATAAGTTCAGCTAAGAAACATTTTCACTGCTTTTAATTTAATCTCTGTTAAATTTTATTACATAACATAATGTAATGTATTCACTAGTGAGCTTTTCTCCCATTTTAGAGCTCATGCAGCAGGATGTGTTTATCTGGAACAAATTAAGGAACTTTTTTTGGTTTCGCACACTTCTATTTTTCTTCAATTTTCATCATCATTTTAATTAAACTTACAGGTTCAAAATTATTTTGCATTCACTTTTGTTCACCTCTTTTATTTTGTATTTATATGGATGCATTTAAATTTCTGTTAGAGAATTTAATAAGATTTAAAAGAATATTTTTGATGATGTGATTGTTACTAGATGTCTGGGTATCAGTGCCCTGCATCAAGATGCTGCTAACAGTCTTTTGAATCTCCATCCACTTTGAAAGAGATGTCATTCTTTAATAAATTTAATTCCCTGGATTTGAATTATTAATATCAGAAAGCTCATTTTTATAATTAGATTTTTATTGTCAAGAATTATCTCAACGAATGTTTGGCAGTCGTTAATTTAATAAATATGAAATCTAAAAAGGATTCTTATGGATGGAATTTTAATTATGTACAGTGAATACAAAACCCTGAAAAACCTTCCTTTACTTCTATGATGAATTTAATAAAGTTTGATTTACTGCAAGTAAAGTGTCATCATTTGATCTTCAAGTTTCTAATAGTCCAGTCCATATTAAGTAAGATATACTTTAATTTTCTTATATTTCCTCTGCCATAATATGACCATAAAGAATAGTATAAGGGTAGTGGCTAACAGGGCAAACCTTTCCAAATTCTCAAGAATGTCGGTAAAAATTAAAAAACACCAAAATACCTTTTCATTAATGTCACAAAGTGCTGTGCAGAGAAGTACTCTTTTTTTCTGTTTACTGGCTCCAGATAAAGGTAATCATTTGTGTATCAATATAAAGTGTGAAGTTTCCTTCGTCACCTGTGCTTTATTTTTGTTGGTGATGAGTGTTTTTTTAAGCATGGCAGACTTTTACACGATTTATCGAATAAAGATGATAGATATATATAAGCCAGTGGCGTGGCATCCGGTCATCGCTGGATACGGCGATGACCAAGTAATATTTTAAAACTCTTAATAAGCTTTTAAAACTCTACAATCCAGTTTTAGCAGAACATTTGGAGTTCATGTATAAGTGAAGGTAAGATTTAAAGTTTCTTTTTTGAACATTCAACCATTGAATTTTAGAGTTAATAATTTTTCACCACAAACTTAAATAATTGCGATGACCACCGAAAATTTTCACGCCACGCCACTGATATAAGCTTTTTTTTTTTTTCATCTGTACAAAACATGGTTTTCAGATATCGGTTTGCAAAATTGTGCTATTTTTTGGTTTTGCCATACATATTTCCTAAACTGTAAATTCTTGACTATACGAACCTTGCTTTTTTCTTTTCATTTTTTTTTTCAAACTGTCGCAATGTTACACAACAAGTGTTTTTTTTATGTTATGCATATACATATATATGTATGTGCGTATATATATATATATATATATATATATATATATTATAATAAACATGAACATCAGCAACTGTACGTCTTTTAAAACTACGTACAGCTTATGGATAATGAAGTTTCTAAAGTGCCACCATTCCTTCTTGTTATGCATGTGTACTAGTGATGGGCGATTCTCGAGAATTTAGCAATCCAGAAAAATCGTCATCATAAAAAAATATAATCAATACAGTCATCGATTACTTCCCGGAATCTACAATCGAGATGTTTTACAATCGATTATTAAAATCATTGCTTTTACAGGCTTATATACAGTAATTTTTAAGTCTTTAGTAAATACGTGGCAACTAAAGATAGATGGAGAAAAAAAACATCCCAAGAAATAGATGTAAATTTAACACTGAGATGCTAGATGACTTTGTAAAAAGATCCTCATCTACAATCTTCATTTGAAGCTAAATGAAAGGTTGTGAAAAAACAGAAACAATAATGTAGTTTGCTACTATCGTTTTTATTACCTCTTTCATTCAACTTCAATTGATGGAGGGGCACCTGATATGAAGCCTTTAAAAAGCTGTATTCTAATATTTGTTAATAATCTTAATATAACTTGTTATGTAATACATCTTATCAGTTTTTAAGCCTTCTGAAAGAAATGTTAATCCCTAAACCTACCCCCCCTTTTCTGTACTAATGGTTTATGACAATTAACAAATTGTTGGAAATACGTTTAAGAAATTAACTTTAATGTTACAACATCTCCACTACAGTATTTATATTTCGAATATTATGTGCCATTCTATATTTTAATACAAGCCAATAAACTCTAAATGATTAATATCTTTAAGATATGTTCCGTATAAATTTCTTTAATGAAGTGTGCATACTAATGTTTCAATAAAACACTGTAAAATATTTTAAGTTTGTAATGTTTGAGCATATTAATAATAAGTATCATGGATTTTCATATCAAATTTTATTTTATGTATGACAATGTGTGTTATGTATGCAAGTCTAGTAAACTGAGAGTACTACAGATGAACCAGATGCCAGCAAAATGAGTTGAACATGGTAACCCCCATTCCTTAGAATATTTCAAACGCTCTTTTCAAATAAGTTTTTTCAAATATAAGATCAATATGTTATCAAGAAATATGTTCAAAGTAATGATAAGAACAACGCTACTTTGGAACGCTAAATAACTTAAGAAAATACTTTCAGTTCATTTATCTACTTTTAAAAACATTACAGTACAGGACCCATTATCCGGAATTCCGAAATCCGGAAGGACCCAAAATCCGGAAGAAAAAAAAATTGAAATTTTTCTATAAATTTGTAAATTTTTACTAAAATTTTGCAATTTCTGAAATTTGTCGAAAATTTTACAGATTTCTAATTTTCTTTTTGGTCTATTGTGTTATAATGTGTAACCACTAAAATATGCTACATCAGTGATGAGGGAACACGGTGCCAACTCCCCCCCTCCCCCCCCCCCCCCACACACACACACAAAATTAGAAAAAAATCATTTTTCTGTCAAATTTTAGTTTAAAATTATTTATATTACGATTCGTTTAAAAAAAAAATATTTCATACCCTCCCTCGCACTTCGATAAAATATTATGACTACACGATTATGTGACTTGAATCATGGGTGATTTTGAGTAAAAAAAAAAAAATCTGAAATTCACAGCAAATTTTTTGAAAGTTTACAGAAGAGGTGGGGGTGGGGGGGCCTCTCGGCACTAATTGTGTGTTTCTACTGTGATCCTTTAACGAAAGTCGTGCTTTTACGTGATCTTTTGACGAAATTAAGAGAGTGTTTTGCGATCCTTTGAAGATTTTTGCTATCTTGTCTTTTGACGAAATTTGCGTTTTTTTCCGCGAGATTGACGCAATTTGCGTTTTTCTTCCGCAATCCATTAACTAAATGTGCGTGTTTTTCGCGATCCTTTTACGAAATTTCGTTTTTTTTTGTGATCTTTTGACAAAATCTGCGGTTTTTTCGCGATCTTTTGACGAAATTTGCTTATTTTTCGCGATTTTTGGACGAAATTTGTGGATTTTCTCACGATCTTTTGACGAAATTGCAGGAGGCTTTTTCGATCCTTTGAAGAAATTTGTTTTTTTCGCTATATTTTGATGCAGTTTGTGTTTTTTGGGGATTCTTTGATGAAATTTGCATTTTTCCCGTGATTTTTTTGACGGAATTTGGGAGGACCCGAAATCCAGAAAATTCCAAAATCCGGAAAGCCTTCGGTCCCGAGGATTCCGGATAATAGGTCCTGTACTGTATTTCAGTTTTTTCAAGGATTGTAATATGTTTTTACTAATTTTGTTTTGGAATAAGTTCCCTTTTATTTTTTTTATGAAAGTGCGATGTCTAAATCGGGTAACTATGGTGCATTCGATAGAATTGAATAGCTTTTTCACATTTTCGATAAAGGCAAAAATTTGATACAAGTTTGATACAAGTTCCCCTAAATATCTAATGCTGTAAGATTTCCCATTGATCGAAAAAAAATGAGCTTTATCGAAAAAGGGGAAAGAAAACCAGACAAATGTACTTGCTAAAAAGGGAACCTGTCTAAACCGGAAACTAGTTACCACTCCCTATCTATGTCAAAATGATTCTTTAAATTTGCATTCCAATTAAAAATAGTTACTTTCTGACACATTAAGAAACTTATTTTTATTCTCAAAGTGTATTAGCTAGAATCGAATAGAATTTTTCCTTTTTCGCTAAAGGCAAATGTTTGATAATTTTCGTAATTTCGTTCAAATTTTCGTAAATGCGTGCCTAATATTGGAGAATTTCACCATTAATCGAAAACAAAAGAACTTTGCCGAAAAACAGAAGGATAACCAACCGGACTCATATACTAGCTAAGTGAGAACCTATCTAAAACGAAAACCGGTTTCCACTTCCTAATGATTCCAAAATGATATTTTCTGTTTGTACTCAAATCTAAAGTAGTTACTTTTTGATTCATTTAAAAACTCAATTTTATTCTCAGGTGCATTGTATCCAAAAATGGAAGGATAACCGCATAAAGATACCAACTAAGAGAGAAACTGTCTAAAACGGAATTGGTCTTTGGTCCCTAGCGATTGAAACATGACTCTTCGTTGTCTGTACCCAAATATAAAGTAGCGCCTTTCTAACTCATTTTTATTCTTAGCAGCATTAGCTACAATCGATTTTCATTTTCACATTTTCGATTAAGTAAAAGGTCTGATAGAGGAAAAGTTCCTAAATGTTGAATGTGTGTCTAATTCTGTGGAATTTTCTGGTTGGTCAAAAGAAAAAGAGCTTTATCAAGAAATGGGAGGATAACTAGACAAACCAGCTAAGACGGAATCTGTCTAAAACGGAATTGATTTCCAGTCCCTAAATGAGCCCCTAACATAACTGTTGCCCATCTGTACCTAAATCCAAAGTAGCTACTTTGTGAGACATTCACGAACTCATTAGAATCGAACAGCATTTTCCCTTTTTTCGGTAAAGGCAAACGATTTAATATAGATCAAAGTTCCCCTAAATGTCTAATGCTGTAGAATTTCGAAGTGAGCGCGGACAAATCTTTAAAAGTGTAGCGATATCTAGAATAATTATCATTTAAATGGGTTTTTTGTTGGAGCCCTCAGAAAAATAATACTTATTAAATATAAAAATATTAAAATAAGAGTTGGGGAATTCCGTGTGAGTGTGTGTGTGTGTGTGGGGGGGGGTGGGGGGGGATATTCAAGGGGCGTGAGAGTGGACCCACAGGGATGCAATTTTCAAACTTTTATGAAACCCTTCATGTGACACATCTTCGGAAATCTCTCTGATCACTCTTTCATATTATGAAACTTTCTTCCACCAAAATTGAATTTTGGGGGTGGGGAAGGGCGAACAAATTTTTAAAACCGTAGCGATTTCTATAATATATATCATTTTAGATGTGGATTTTTTTTTTTGAGCCTTCCGGTAATTATTTATTAAATATAAAAATTTTGAAAGTGGGGGCCGCGTGAATTCCGGGGCGAAAGAGTGGACCCACTGGGGAGTGGGGTCAGAGAAGCAATTTTCAAACATTTTTTGAACCCGTCATGTGATATATAATCGGAAAGCTCTCGGATAACTCTTTCATATAATGAGACTTTCATCCCCCTCCCCAATTTTGCTCCCACTGTGTGTGTGTGTGGGGGGGGGGGGGAGTTTTCAAACTTTTTTGCAATTTCATAATTTTAGATCGGATTTTTTTACGGAGCCATCAGGTATTATTTATAATATGAAATTTCAAAAAGTTGGGTTGTATTCCGGGGAGTGTGGCAGTTGGCCCCTTGGGGGGAGCACTTTCCTAACTTTTACCGACACTCTTCATGTGATATATCATTAGAAAATCCACTTATTCATATTAAGCACCTACCTGTCCCTTTCCCCACTTTGCCACCGGGGCATTTTTCTAAATTTTTCTGGCACTCCTCATGTTACATATTGGAAAGGCCTGTGACCACTTATTCATGTTATGCACCCCCCCCCCCCCACAGGGTACTTTTCTAAATTTAGCCAAGAGCCCTCATGTGACATATCGTTGGAAAGGTCTGTGACTATTCATTGATATTTTGCACCTCCGGTGTCCCCCCCCCCCCCACTTTGCCCCCACAGGGGTACTTTTCTATATTTAGCCAAGACCCCTCATGTAACATATCGTTGGAAAGGTCTGACTACTTATTGATGTTATGCACCTCCGGTGTCCTCCCCCCCCCTACTTTGCCCCCACGGGTTTACTTTTCTAAATTTAGCCGAGATCCCTCATGTGACATTGTTGAAAAGGTCTGTGACCACATAATCATTTTATGCACCTCCCCCCCCCCCCAACTTTGTCCCACGGGGGCCATTTTTATAAATTTAGCCAGGATCTTTCATGTGACTTTTCTAACTTTAACCGAGACCCCTTTGTGACACATTGTCGGAAAGGCTTGCGACCACTTACCCACGTTATGCATCTCCCGGGGCCCTCCCCCCCCACTTTGCCCCTACGGGGAGGGCATTTTTATAAATTCAGATCGAGATCCCTCATGTGACATGTGACATATAGTTGGAAAGGCCTAACGCCCCATGACGACTTATTCCTATTATGCAGCTGCTGTGCTCCTCCCCTCCCCCCAGGGATCCGGTCCGAGGTTCGTCCGGTTCGAGATTTTTTTTTTTACAAGATTTTATAGTGCGTGCACACCACGTCTGCTATACGGTGCCTTATATAGCAGGAAGCCAGTTCGAGATGTCATATTACAAGATTACGTATAAATTAGAAGCCCCGATTAAAGGAAGGGCCCACTAGCGGGCGAGGCCACTTAGTCCTTATTAACGCCGACTCATTCCAGTTCACCTGCAGACAATTCTTGATAAATTTATGATGTATAAAATTAATTGGCAAACTGGAGTCATCGAGAAAATATTTGCACAATCGAAAACTATCGAGATGTCCATACAATCGAGAATATCGATAAAAACATCTCGCTATCGCCCATCACTAATGTGTACAGCATTTATGTGTTTAAAAATTTTTCCTCTATTTTTATGTTTTTTGAATGTTCGATATGCACATGACAATATCTCCCATTTTTAAACTTAATTTTTGCCTTTTTCATAATTTCCCTTTATTTTTTTATTGTTTCAACGTTCCCATTATTCGGCATTTATTATTCCCTGTAATTTGACACATCCCTTTTAATCCTACAGCGATTCCTCCAATTTTCGATCTACCGTTCGCTAAATCGCCGATCTTATTTTATTTTCAAGTCGCTTCTACTTGAATTCATATCAGGCGCCATTGCTGCCGCACTGCGGGAGAGAAACATTCCTTCCTCCCTCGTGTGCCGTCCGAAGCATTCCGCTTTTTCTCGTCTATCGCTCTTTTAGCGTTCTGCGCTGACTTGCTCTTTGGAGGTGTGCATACACTGTTTTTCTGCTTTGTGCGCGCTGATTGGCCACGGTCGCTGGTCGACTCGCCAATCTGGTGTGTGTTTGGGCCTATAGGATCACCAGGCAGATTTTCAGTCAGTATTACTTGAGACTTAGAGCGTGTCATATCGTGGATAAGTTTTAACGAGATTACCCCGGCACGGGGAATGCCGATGGCTTCCCACCGTAGGCTGCATTTTTCTATTGCCCGCTTCTGCGATCTTTTCAGAGAGAAACTTTCAAAACTTTAAAATAAAGAATGCAGCCATCTCCAGCCTGCCCAATGTTGAACTCCGGAGTCATAAAATAAAAACCTTATTTTGCCTCACTACATGGTGTCCTCATTTTTCCAGAGATGACTGTTCTTTTTATTTGGTCTCAACAGCCACAGCGTGTTCCAAGCTAACGTTGAAGCAATGGTAAGATCTGTCTAATTATATTCTATGGTCCGATTTTAACTCAGATGATTGTGCAAACAATGAAAACAACAGCGAAAAACCCTGTGTTATGGACACTTCGCAAAGCACGTGGACTTAGGGTTAGCCCTTGCACGTTTTTCAGTAATCACGCTACTATACGCCATTTTCCCCAATAGTGATTTTTGTTATGTGATAGCTTATCTTATTATTATGCATAATTTTCATGTATGATGTTTCTACTCTAGGATGATGACATGTCAAGAAAACTGGTAAGGAGCATTTTTTTTCTTCCTTGTAGATGCTGGGGTGGAGTAGAAAAAAGAAAAACAATATAAAGGGATAAAATATTGAGTTGTCCAACTGTTACAAATATTTTGATTTATTATTAGGTGGAAAAAGCCAAGTGGCTCTGAGCTGTCTTTATTTAGTAAAAATTTGTCGCGGTTTTGTCAGGTAATGGTTTTTCTATTTTAACGTTCAAAATGTAGAGAAGTAAGCACACACGTTCGTGAAGTTATGCAATCGCTTTTAAATTGGAAGCTTTAGCAAAGTTAGATAAACTAAATGGCATTATTAGTGCAGCTTCTAAATTCTTCTGTATTCCACGATCTTGTGTTCAAGACTGGAATAAACAAAAGGAAAAAGCATTGAGTGTTATGGAACGAGATGTGGAAATACGCAAAAGGCGTTATGTTCCATCATACAAGGAACTATTGAAAAAAAGGGCAAAATTCCCAGATATGTAAAGTACACATATTAACTGGATTCAAGAAGAAAGAAAAATAGGTCGAGCAGTTACATCTTTCCAAATAAAATCACAGGCAGAAAAAATTCTGAAAAACCATGGAAATGATGAGCCCAATGATTTTAAAGCATTGAACGGCTGGTTCGAAAGATTTCTTAATAGGCACAACATTGTGAGCAGATCAGTAACAAGTATGGGCCAACAAATTCCAGGTGATGCACAGAAATTGTGTGAAATTTATTTTAGTTTTTTCAAAGATACTGCTAATGATGTGAATATAACTTACACTGGCAACATGGATTGGCACATGGATCAAACCTATGTGGTTTGATCTGCTGCAGCAGAAAACGTATGACTTTAAAGGCATAAAATCCGTATTATGCAAAACGACTGGTAAGGAAAAACTACGATACACAGTTGTATTGAGTGCAAGGGCCGATGGAGCAAAATTGAAACCAATGATAAATTTTAAAGGCTTAAAAAATATTCCAAAGTCAGATTTCTCAATGGATGTTGCAGTCACTGTGTCCATGAAAGGATCTATGAATAGTGACTTGATGAATATATATAAGCAAAAAGTTTAAGGTGCTTGCCTTAATTGTTTTTTAAACCAAAATCCATCTTAGTAATAGGCAGTGCAAAACCCCACCTAAAAACGACTGTTAAATCCAGTTTTAAACAACATTATAAAACAGATCTTGTAATAATTCCTAGAGGTTTGATCCCATTGTTATAGCCCGCGGATGTGCATTGGAATAAGACTTTCAAAGCTGAAATGAGGTGTTTATGGAGTGATTGGCTAAGAAATGGAGAACAGGAATTCACGAAGTCTGATAAACTTCAATCTTCTTTGTATCTTACGATAGCTCTCTGGGTAAAGGCAGGTTGAGAAAATTTTTCCGAAGACTTAATTAAACAGGCTTTTATAGAATGTGGTTTAACTATGAAAAGAAACAGACTTTTTATGCAATCGTTTGAAAGAACTTATTCAAAAGAATGCTATTCCTGATTCTGATGCCAAAGATGAAGCTTCTGCTCTATCAGATGAAGAAAGCGACTATAGTGATAATGAATGATAAAATATAGAGCAAATTTTGTATTTCTAATTCTTTCTTACTAAATAAAACCCTGGATTTCAGTTAAATTTCAGCTATTTAAATTATCATATAAAATTACTTTTTTGATATAAGGTAAGCACATATTTCTCTCTTTATATATTTAGATAATTATTATATTTTTCTTATTTTATATATAGTAAGAATATTTCTATTCATATAATAATTTATGAGATAATCTATTTCTACATTGTAAATATTGGATGGGTGCTATTGAAAGAGCTTTGTGTGAAATTGTATGAAACATGTTTTTATTCTCTTGAATATGTAAAAAAGGTAAACTAAATAATTAGAAAAGTGGGGACAAACTTTATATTACACCCCACCTCCCCAACATCAATCACTACTACTAAATACAGCTAATGAACCTAATTTCTTTCCGTTTTCGAAGATCCTCCCTTTTTCCAGCATGCCGGGAAAGACTGGGGACTAATATTCAAAAATCTGGTCTCCCTCAAATTTTGCAGCATGCTGGCTAATGCAGGGGAATAGGGTAATTATAATATTGTTTTAGAATAAATAATTAAGATTTTAAATTTATTTGTTTGTTTGCAACACAACATCAGCGCAGTACTTACATTTTTTTTCTATATTTTTGAGATACCTTATTATTAATAGAAGTTTAGACCCTAGATTTTTTAAGTTCAAAGTTGTTTTTTTTTTTTAATAAGAAGCATTCCAAGTTCTTTTTTAATTACAAAATTAGCTTTTTTTCTCTCTCTCTGTCACGTTGTTGCTTTTGTCTGAGCATTAACAGGGTTGTTTTACATGTCGAATGGCCAAGTGTAGTTATAACTTTACATGTCAGACACCCTCATAGCAACAAGCGATACATAATTTTCACATGGCCAACAGCAGACAAGCAAAGTATTTTATTGTGTAATGTACATGCCTAGGCCAGATCACAATGCAAAGACCTGAAAATTATATAATTCTGAGCATAGGAAACAAGTTAAGTTCTCAACAAAAGCAGAGAGTGCATTGAGACCTGAGGTAGGTAAGACATGTTTCAGAACAGACAGCTCAAAATACAGCCGGAGCCGTGAGCCGATGGCTGCTATATTGCAACAAAGACGCCCTAACTTTAATCTTGTACATAGTTGTATTACATTATTAATTGTAATGTTAATCCAGAACCTATTAAATAAGTGTTAATAAGAAACAAAGTGTACTAATTGAGTTTCCCATTGCTTAAATTAATGATACAAAAACAGATTGTTTTTCGCTGGATTTTATATCAAATTTACCAAAAAGGGTGGGGCAAAATTCAGCTTTAGAAAGAAATTCCTTAAATGAATACGTATAGAGAATTTCGCAGCATAATATCATTTGTTCCACATAGAAAGGTTAAAAATAGTGATTTTTTAGAAAAGTAATTCAGAATTTTTATAAATAATTTTTTTCAGCAATGTGTTGTTTGTAGCATGATATTTTATTTCGTGCAAATTGGACAGCTTGCACAAATATAATGTCATTGTAATTTTCAAAAGATTGAGGAAAGTTCCAATCAAGAATATTTATACATACTAAAAAAATAACTAAAAAAATTATTTTCTAGATTAAATTAAAAGTGCAAAAATAGGCAATTGCTTAAATTACCTTTCCATTGATAGTTTTCAGCAAAGCAAAATCTTTTCCACAAGCAACACTTAAAGGTTCATCTTCAGCTGGTAAATCTAAAAGAATACAAAGGAATAAAAGCTAAAGCTTAAACAATAAATAAATAAATGAAAAATCTTTTTTAAATATACAGTTTAACAAACTCAAAAAAGCAACGAATTTTCACTATAATATAAAATATGTATTTTTTAAATCCTTCTCTAAGTCAAAATGAAGTAAAAAATAAAAGATACTGTTATGGGACTATTTTCTTTAATTTATTAAATTTACCTACAATTATATTATTTTTAACAATTTAAATATTTATTAAAGCAAAATTCGTACATTTAATCGCTGATCTTTTTATTTCACATTTATTTTATAAATATTCATTTATATTCATAATAATGCCATCCATAGTAATGCCATTCATAGTAATAGTCCATAGTAATGCCATAGTAATGCCATAGTAGAATAAATGCCAATTTTGTTTAAATATATATAAATATGTGAGATATCTTGGTGTTACTTTTTCTTTACTTCCTCATTTGAAGTTGGTTTTGAGTATAGTCGTGGTAAATGATAAAAGAAGTTCTCAATGGGATCTGACTTTTATTCCTTTTTAGGTGCATTCGTAAGTATATAAATACATAGACCTATAGTCATCGTTCTGTCTATATAACAGAGCAAAAACTATACAACCGAAGGGTCTGAAATTTTAAATGTATAATTGTTGCAAAATTTTGTCAAGCCATTTCAAATTTTATGAAAATTGGATGAATAGTTTAATTACAGGAGCAGTCAAAAGTTTTCCATTATGTTACGGCCAATGGGAAAAAATCATTTCAAGTGTAGCGAAACAGCACCGAAAACTGGCGATATGAAGCAATTAAAATAATAAAACTTTGTAAAAAATCACCATAAAATTAAAACAAAACACAGGACGCGTTTCGAGCTAAAAACATAACAGCTCGTCATCAGCTAAGCATGCACGTGTCCGAAAACGAACAAGTTCAAAAATGAACTGAAGAAAAAGAATGTTGCGAAGAATGCGACAGATGGTGCTACCTGATAGAGGGATATGCAAAAGGGAAATGTGTTGAAAAAAGATAGAAGAGAAAATGAAATGGAAAAAATGGAAATAAAAGAAAAAATAAAAATAAAAGAAGTAAATTAAAAATATAAATAAAATAATAAATAAAGAACTATAAAAGAACAAGAAAAAAATCCAAATTATTATTATTATTATTATTATTATTATTTTTTTTTTTTTTTTTTTTACAAAATAAAAAGAAAAGAAACAAGAGAAAAGGGAAAAGAATTACAAAATTAATTTCCATCTGTCGCATTCTTCGCAACATTCTTTTTCTTCAGTTCATTTTTGAACTTGTTCGTTTTCGGACACGTGCATGCTTAGCTGATGACAAGCTGTTATGTTTTTAGCTCGAAACGCGTCCTGTGTTTTGTTTTAATTTTATGGTGATTTTTTACAAAGTTTTATTATTTTAATTGCTTCATATCGCTAGTTTTCGGTGCTGTTTCGCTGTATTCAACTATTTGGGTGCTGCACCGTGTTATTGCTTTGCACGTGTTCAAGGTATTTGCTTTTCTTTCTTCCCAGTTTTGTTTTATATTTATTTTATTTCATTTCAGTTTTATTATTTTGTTTTCTTCTATTTATTTATGGGTTCTTCACTTATTAATCGTTTCAAGCACCTTCGTTTGAAGCGCGCCAGGTGTTTGAATAGGCTTAATTTTCTTTTAAGGTGTAAACGTTCAAGGGTTATTCCTAAGTTCATTAATATTATTTTCAAGCTTCCTTCTTCCATTCGTGTTCAAAATGCCTTAACTAGGAGTAAGTTTGCTATTCTTAGAGCCATCATTCAAGATGTTCGTTACTCTCTTTCTTGCATCGAATATGAATTATATTCTTTGCATTTACAGTTAAGTAAAACTGTAATTTATTTCCCTTTCCTTGAGAAACGGATTTTTGCTTACGTCGATTTCAAATCTAGGTGTCACAATGCTATTTTGGATAAAAAGTTTTCTTCTCTTCTGACTTCTAATTCTTCTGCTCCTAGTATTTCTCCTCTTGAGCAAAATTATGTTGTCAATTTGTCTTCTCACTCTCTTACTGATTCTCAGCGTGATGTTCTCTCACTTTGCTTGAATTTTTCGTGCATTTCTAAGCCTTCTATTCCGAACTTAATTGCTCCCATTGAACATTCTTTCAAAAACAGTAAAATTTCTTCTGGTCAACTTTATTCTCTTCGCTACCTTTTGGCTAATGTCATTTCTTCTAATAAATCTTTTAATAAGTCTAATCTATCTTCTTCTCAGAAATCTGCTCTCAGTGAACTTAATTCCGTTCCTAACCTTCTTATTACTAAGGCTGATAAAGGCGGTCAAACAGTTCTTCTCAATAAATCTGATTATATTTCCCACGTTGAATCTATGTTAAACTCTGGTCCATATTCCAAATTAAAAAAGGATCCTTCTACTAAGCATTTATCTGACATCAAGCATGTCATTAAAAATTCTGTCTTTCTTAATGATAACACTAAACGTTTGGTCACCCCTACTATCGCTAATTGTGCTCGTTTCTATGCTCTTCCTAAGGTCCATAAACCTACTCTTTCCTTTCGCCCTATCGTTTCCAATATTGGTACTGCTTCTTATAAACTTGCCAAGTTCCTTTCTAAGTTACTCGCTCCTTTATCTTCCACTAACTTTGATACCGTGAAAAACTCTTTTGACTTTGTTGATAAAATTAAACGCCTTTCTCCTTGCAATTATATAATGGTTTCCTTAGATGTTAAATCCCTTTTCACTAACGTGCCTGTTCAAGGGGCAATTGATTGTTTGGAAAGAAGGTTGCGCGAATTTCATTACTCTTCCATTGAGATTGATGAAATCCTGCATTTAGTTAGTATTTGTGTCAGGCAAACTGCTTTTCAGTTTAACAATTCTTTCTATTCTCAAACTGAGGGTCTGGCCATGGGTAATCCATTGTCTCCTCTTTTATGTGATATTTATATGCATTTTGTTGAAGAAAAACTCTTCAGTTTATATAAATTTCCTTTCTGGTTTAGGTATGTTGATGACACTTTCATTTTAATTCCATCTGACCTTGATCTTTCTAATCTCCTTTCTCTTGTTAATTCTGTTGATCCTTGTATTCAATTTACTCTCGAAGTCGAAGAGAACAATTCTCTTCCTTTCCTTGACGTCTTGGTTTCAAAACTCCCAGATCGGTTCTCTACCTCCGTTTATAGAAAACCTTTCGCTGTCTCCCTTCCCCCTCATGCCCTTTCAAATCATCCTCCTCAACAAAAAGTGGCGTCCTTTTATACTTTTGTTTTTAGGGCGTTACGCATTTGTTCTGACTCTTCTGCTCTAAATAATGAAATTAATTATCTGAAATCTCTTGCCCTTGCTCGTGGTTATAATCCCTCTTTAATTGATAAAGCTTTGTATAAATTTAATAAGCCTAAACGTCCTTTTTCTGATTCAAATAATCCTCCTAATTTTAATTCTATAATAGTTCTGCCCTTTTATTCTCTTCTGTGTTTCAAAATTGCTAAAATACTTTCTCGTTTTAACTTTAAAGTTATCTTCAAACCTATGAATAAAATTAAATTCTCTTCTCTAAAAGATCCTGTTCCTACTGAGAACCGGTGGGGTGTTTATTTCATTCCTTGCTCTTGCAATTTAGGTTATATTGGTCAAACAAAGAGAGCTTTAAAATTCAGATTAGGCGAGCATCAGAGATATATTGCAAATCAAGAAATCTCTAAATCTTCGATTGCTTCTCACTGTTGGTCTTCCAGTCATTGTTTCAATTTCTCCATGGCCAAAATTATTTCTTCCCCTGCTTCTCCCTCTCACTTGGATTTTCATGAAGCATATTTTATTTCTAAAAATTCTGCTAATCTTGTCAATGATCTCCCATCATCTCCTTTCCTATCTCCAGCGTGGAAATTAATTTTGTAATTCTTTTCCCTTTTCTCTTGTTTCTTTTCTTTTTATTTTGTAAAAAAAAAAAAAAAAAAAAAAAAATAATAATAATAATAATAATAATAATAATTTGGATTTTTTTCTTGTTCTTTTATAGTTCTTTATTTATTATTTTATTTATATTTTTAATTTACTTCTTTTATTTTTATTTTTTCTTTTATTTCCATTTTTTCCATTTCATTTTCTCTTCTATCTTTTTTCAACACATTTCCCTTTTGCATATCCCTCTATCAGGTAGCGCCATCTGTCGCATTCTTCGCAACATTCTTTTTCTTCAGTTCATTTTTGAACTTGTTCGTTTTCGGACACGTGCATGCTTAGCTGATGACGAGCTGTTATGTTTTTAGCTCGAAACGCGTCCTGTGTTTTGTTTTAATTTTATGGTGATTTTTTACAAAGTTTTATTATTTTAATCATTTCAAGTGTATTTTAATGATGTCTGAATTCTGCCTTTCGAACAGATTGAAATTTATATGCACTTATGAAATGCACTAAAATATACGCTCAGTACGATATGCGGTGCAAAAAATATTTATAAAACAAGTTATAGTACAAACGCACCTCATTTGCCATGTTTGACGTGCAATTTCTAACTTGTTACATTACATGAGTCCTTAAATCAGGTCCATTTTCAGAGAGATTCTTATCTTTCATTATACATTTCTTTTTCCAAAAATGATTACAAAAATGTGTGAACACCCTTTGTAATTTATTTTAAAAAACATTTATTAGACAAAAAATTGTCTATTCCCTATACTTTAAACATAATTTTTTTAATAAAAAAAGCATAATACAAAATATAAATAATAATAATACAGAATAAAAATTACTGCAACAAATTCAAGATGCATATCAATTCATGCTTACAATAAGAATGTGATTGGTTATCTGGAAGTAAATATTTATGGAAAAAATATGACAAAAAAAGTTTGAATGCATTAAGAATTCTTGAATAAAATATTAGTCAGAAAATAATCAAATATTAATAAAATTCATTTTAGTACTTAATATATATACAATGGGCTGTTTAATAGCCTCTGCTTAAACTCTGAATAAACTACCGTCTGATCAGCTTACTATCAGTTATTTATAAAATTTCCACCAAAGTTTTAACGACAAGACTTGAATCAGCTCTGGACACTGCTCAATGTAGGGAACAAGCAGAATTCCAAAGTGGATTCAGCATAATGGACCATATCCAAACATTAAGGGAACTCATAGAAAAACATAAGGAATATAATTTACCTCTTTGCCTTGCCTTTATTGATTATGAAAAAGCATTTGATTTGGTCTATACATCAGCAGTAGTAGAATCTCTGGAGGACATTGTTATAGACAAACCTTACATCAATATCATAAAGAAGATTTAGAAGAAAGCAACAGCAACCATCTATTTTGACAAAGGAAAAGCAAAGACCAAGCTTGGAAGAAGGGTAAGACAAGGAGACACCATTTCACCTAAGCTTTTTAACTGCTGTCTTAGAAAATAGTTTCAAGAAGCTGAATTGAGAAAACAGAGGGATTAGAATAAATGGAAAGTATTTAAGTAATCTCCAATTCGCTGACGGCATTTTAATTTTCAGTAACAGCTCTGAAGGACTGGAATATATGCTAAAAGATTTGGTAGAAGCTAGCATTAATGTTGGATTAAAAATAAATTTAGAAAAGACTAGGGTGATGTTAAATTCATTTGCATCAAAAAAGAAAATAGCCTACAATAACACTGAGATTAAAGAAGTACAAAGTTATGTGTACCTTGGACAGGAAATATCATCGGATAATAATATTATGAATGAAATCAATAGAAGAATAAGAAATGGATGGAGAATAATATTATTCTGAAGAGTAACATGCCTCTTTGTTAGAAAAGAAAGCTGTTGAACCAATGTGTTTTGCCAGTACTAACTTGTGGAGCAGAAATATGGATGCTGATAAAATGAATGGTACAAAGATTACAAACAACACAGAGAAGTATGGAAAGATGTATGCTAGGTATAACTAGAAGAGACAGAAAGAGAATAACCTGGATAAGAAGTCAGACGAAAGTTTTTGACATCATTGAAAGAATTAAACTGCTAAAATGAAAATGGGCTGGTCAGATTGCAAGAAGACAAGACAATAGATGGAGCACAAATACCCTACAATGGTATCCCAGAGATGTAAAATGGCCAAGACGATGAGTTCAGGTAAGATGGAGTGATGAAATCAGAAAAGTGGCCGGTATTAATTGGATGACTAAAGCACTAGACAGGAAACATTAGAAAAATCTGGGGGAGACCTACATCCAGCAGTGGATTGAAAACAGTTGATGATGATATATACAATATAATGCAAAAATAATTTATATAACCATGTGATTTATAAAACCAAATAAAATTGAGACATCATATTATAATATTAAATTAATAGGGGTGAAAATACTTCCTCCTGTATTATTGTTGTATTCTAAGAGATGTAGTATTACAATATGAATAGTACCTTTGGTAACATTGCGAAAAGAAACCACCAACAGATTATTCTTTGATTCTATGTCATTACTGGCATCAGTAGTCAAAGGAAAACATTATTTTGTACAATTTTAATTACTACCATTTTGTCACTGCTATTAGCTATTATTCAAGCTATTAGCAATAATTAGTACCCGTTGTTATTAGTAAAAATAAATAATATCTCAGCATTTCACATCTAAAGGTTAAAAAAGGTTTTTCATGGTAGTATTCATGAACGGCTTTATTTCATATAGATTTGCACACTATTACTTCAGTAGAAACTTCATTGTTGCACAGTGTTATTAAAATACTTAATAAATCAGAAAAGACCTAATAAATTTCTAATATAAAAAATTTCAAAAATTCACTTTTAATCTTACATATTGAAAATTTTCTTACATTCAGCATTGTTGTGAGGTATTTTTAAAGTACACACTATAAGACTACAAATTCCCTATTGTACAATCACGTGCTATGTGTCCCTATTTGGCCATCATGTCATATCCATACTCTTAATCACACTCTTCGATGATAACAAAAACACAATGTGTGCACCAGTTTTTTTTTTGTTGTTGTTGTTGTTTTTTTTTAACTAAAAAAATAAAATATTTGACATTTTTATGACATGAAAACTTAATTGACAACTAAAATTAATAAAAAATTACTCACTTATGGTGTGGTAGTTATTTTCATCTTCAAATATACCACTTCCAAAAACATCTAAACACTTTCTGGCTAATTTAAGAGTGAGTTCGTGGACACAACAAAGTGGAGATGAATCAGGTTTATACATTTTAATAATAAAACTATCCTGTAAAATTTTTAAAAAATTAATGCAATAAATGTACCGTGTTAAAAAATAAAACAATTTTAATACATATGTAACTAGAATTTTCAAAAATTAGAAAAGCAAAAGAAAATCAATAAACTAAACTTTTAACATTCTTTATTTGACACATACACACACTCTCTATCTCTCTCACTCACTCTTACTCGTGTGCATGCACACATACCAACTACAGGTTATGAACTGCGATCGCCAGGTTGCCAATGGTGACTAAAATATTTTATCAAATGAGTATGCTTTTGGTATAGTCCCATCTCTCAGCTTTTTCTTTTTTAAACAATATTTTATAAGTGTATGAAGAGTTTTATTATACAAGTGCTAACTTAAATATTTAAATAAGCTTATTTTTCACAATCAACAGGTTTGTGGGAATTAATTCCCTACAATTTTTATCAAGAGCAGCATCTGTTACTCATCTTAGACATATGTTAAATTAAAATCCTTGTAAGATATCTAAATATAGATGCTACAAATGCTGCAAAATGCTAGGAAATAAACCCTAAAGTTATATCCAAGTAATCATTTTAATTCGGCAAAAATAAGTTTGTCAAATGCAAATTTTAAAACAATAAAAGCAGAATTGTTTTATTGACTTTGATAGGAAAATAGACGAAAGAATTGTTTTCCTGTTCCGCTATTACATTTGATGCACCCCCACCCTTGTACATGTTTTTGTAGCGCGCTACTCAGACATTTGAGGTATTCAGAAATCAGCTTGTCCCAAACCTGCCAGTTAATTAAGCTTATGCTGAATTTATTTTTCTTTTTTCTCTTCTCCCCTCCCCCCCCCCCCCCAGAGATATATAATTTTGATAGGTTTTAGTAGAAAATTTAGTTTCTATTCACTTTCTTAATTAGACACTATTCTAAACTGTGTTTGTCATTATTCTGTCTCAATTAATTCATAAAAACTTTTGTACTTTTTAAAAATCAATTAATAAATTCAAAATACGAAACATGACAACATAGTGGGGGATGGCTAAATATACTTTACTGGTGACTAGGTTTTTTCTTGGCTACCAGATTTTTTCTAATTTGTGAAGTCTTGATTATGACGATTAAACCATTGATGATAAAAACAAACTCTCAATTATAAAAAAATATATAAATCAAGTACAATTTTTTGATGTGGCAATTTTTTTCAATGGGATTGATTTACTTGCACTAAAAACAGATAGACTATTTTTTCATGACAGAAACTTTGAAATGCCATAAAAATTAAAGTATCATAACTCGGTAAGTTTTAGCCATAGAAGAATGTAAGTTTTACTGTTGTACTTGTCAGAACATGAAGAAACTGTTTATAACTATAACTTATAGGATTCAGGGAATGTATAAAAAATTATTTTTCATATTTTAATATGTATACAACCCCTTGTAAAACAAATGCCATATCTAAAAGCTATAATTGATTTGTATTCTCTTTGTAATTCGAAGTATGTTTCTACCATCAATGGTTTAAAAGATAAATGTGATAACCTCTATTTTGTATGACCTGGTACATATTTACCTTCTTTATGGCAAATTAATAACCAGCTTTGGAACCTAACACTATATTTACGAAAAGATAAATTATTGGGATAACAACAAGAAACTAAAAGCCAACTTTTCATTTATTTATTTGTTTGGCTGCACAAATATTATAAAGAAAAAGCATTTGTGTGTTTGTAGGGGTAACCTCTGGAATTACCAAACCGATTTAAAAAATAATGCTCATAGATGCTTGCTAAGAACAGTTTCAAACATTTCAAAATTTAAAAGTATCAAATGAGCAGAAAACATACTAAAAACATTTTAAATTACGATTTATTTTAAATTGCTAAGGCTAGAAATTTGAAATTTGGCATGGATGTTACTTTAGAGACATAAATGCTTGTGCAGAACAGTTTTTTAAAAATTTGAAATTTAAAAGGGTGCAGGAGCAGAAAATGTTCTAAAATTATGACTTGTGTATATAGTTGGTACAGAAACTTTGAATTTGACATGGTGCTTACTTTTTAAGATGTAAATGCTCTGTATGAATAGTTTATTTAAAAATCAAAATTTAAAGGTGGGAAATGAGTGAAAAATGGCCTAAGAACATTCTAAATTATAATTTATTCAGAATTGCTAGGGATAGACACTTAAAATTTGACATGTTTGTCACTTTTAAATGCTCGCACAGAACAGCTTTTACAAAATTTATAATTTAAAAGAGTGCAGGAGGAAAAGTCGTTCTAAAATTACAATTTTTGTCATACAGCTTGGGTTAGAAATTTTAAATTTGGCATGGAGGTAACTTTTAAGATAAAACTACTTGCTAAGAACAGTTTCTAAAAAATTCGAAATTTAAAGGTGTGAAATGAACAGAAAAAGTTCTAAAAATGTTCTACATAATGATTGATTTAGAATAGATATATAAAGACATAAATGGACACACAGAAGTTTTTAAAAAAAAAATCAAAATTTAAAAGAAAACATTCTAAAATTGAGATTTTTGTGATAAATTTGATATAGAAACTTGGAATTTGTCATGGTGGTTATTTTTAAAACATGAACGGCTTCTAAAAAATTCAAAATTTCAAATGTATAATGAAATGAGCAGAAAATGTACAAAATTGCAATTTATTTGGAATTAATTTTAGATTTTCTCATTAATTTAACTTTAATGCAGTGTAAGAATGAAGATGACTCAAAATGTGGCTTATTTAGTAATTTTTGTTATCCATAACAGTATAATTTCAGCAAATAGGCACACAAATACCACGTGACATATTTGCATATATATATATATATGTACATGAGAGGTTAAAATATAAGCTTTTTTCCAAATTAAAAAATTTTAACTTCTTTTCCTAATTTTAAATCAAATGTGTAAAGCTAATTTACCATCATAAGCTATCATAAAATCATAAATTATAAGAAATGTCCTCATTATGACATGGATGGGGCTCATAAAATCAAATTAGAGTTAAAATAAACATTAAATGATTCTTAAAAGCCATAAATAGAAATTTACTTTTCCAAATATGACAATTATTGGATTCAGTTGATTAATTCAAGTTAACATATTATATTTAAGCTATAAATTTTAATTAAGTTTCCTCATATTTGACAGTTATTAGATTTAGAGCATATAAATCAAATCAAATAATTATGTTTAGAAGATAAATTCAAAATAAGTATTTGATGATTACACTTAACTCATAAATCTTAATTTTCCTCTAGCTGACATTTATTAAATCATAAATAACAATTAATGTCAAAGTGGAAATTACAATAAGTGGTGCAGAAAACCCACCATTGAAAACAGTTTTAACCAATCAAGGGTTGAAGAAACTGTCTGTTTTGATTTGTTCGCCATCATCTGGGAAAAAATAGAATTTTGAGTATATAACAAGGTCTGGCAGATTTTTTGGTAGATTTGAGTTACCTACAATACCTCTAACTATGAAGGTCACCGAAATGAATATAAATGGCTCCCCGTGCCTCTGATCGAATGTGAGAAGATGCCCATATCATGGAATTGCAGATAAAGGCGTTCTATCTGCAAAGAGGCTCACAAGTCAAATCATTAATCTATAATTAAGCTTTCATCAATTCACTACAATTAAAGACCATATCGGGTGTTGTATGTACAATTTGGAATTATTCCATGGAATTATCTGCAGTAGCACCCTGTCAAGATTTTGTATTAATTTTTTTGCTGGTGTCATATAAAATCCTGTACCACTCTTAATATTTATCTGCAAACCACATGTCTCTCCGACCCATAGATCTTTTTTTATCTTGTTTTACTTTTGCACCTAACTTTTGAAACACTCGGTATAATATGTATATGTTTGTGTGTCTGGCACTAAAAGCACATCTAATGCCTTGGAAATTTTAACAAATATAATGATAAGATTTTTAAATCAAATCTGTTGCATTTCAATTTCTAAAAAACCTACATAAACACAATGCTATGTAAACAACTAAATAAGATTGTTTCATTAGAAACATAAAAGTTATTTTAGTATACAGTCAATGCAATTTATAAATAAGTATCAGTCCATTTTAAACTGTATTCTGAAAATTAAAATACATTTCTAACTGGACAATCATAATGAAATAAAGACCACTCATTTTGAAAATATTTTTCACTGTTATTTTTGCTATTTAAAAAATAAATAAAGATGCTATTATGAAATGTCAAATTAATCAAAACAGAGTAAAATTCAAAACAAAGAATGTCTCATGTTATTATAAATAAATTCAATATAAAATAATAATTTTTATCTGTTGTTTGGAACTGTAAATTAAAAAATTCCAATAACAAGTAATTATACCTCTTTTGTAGAAACTATGACACCCAAATTATCACCATCAGTAAAAAATGCACATGGGCCCCAATCTGAAACTGAAAATTAAAGAGAAAAATATATAACACTTTAACATGAATTTTATTTCTCTTTCAGATAATAGATTACATACAGGGTTTACTCTAGAGAGTGAGATCCCATAATTCATGCGATATTTTTAAGAATCCCAGTAAAAATAACTCTACTTTTGGAACATCATATTTCAAATTTTAGAATGTGAAATTCCTACTTTTTTTTTTTATTATTATTCTCCTGGCGCTAACCCTGACACATACCCCCACCCCCCACCCCCAAAAAAAAGAAAGGGGGAGGGGGCAAATGCTATTGTAATAAAACACATTGCATGTATGTCAAACTATTAAATATTTTTGGAATTTATAAAAAAGATTACAGATTTTTTTTTTTTATTAACGAAATACAGAGAGATTTTATTTTAATTTAATATTTCCATTTCTTTTTTAACAAACTAAAGATTTCTTGAATTTTTAGAGGAAACAATCATGATTTAGTAAGAAATTAATAATTAATTTATGACTCCATTATCCAGATGAAGTAAATCACATTTTAAGGTAAAAGTGAGTGTACCAAAAGTGCTAAATTTTACATGCAAATAGGAGAGAGTTGTAAAAGCCCAAATGTTGATATTTCTAGTATAACTCATTAAAAGAAAAACCTTCAACTATCTTCATTTATAAAACAATATACAGGGTTAGTACAGGCAGTAAGTGAAATTTCAGGACACACATTTTTCATTATTTCAGGACAACTTCAGGACACATTTACCTTGCATACTAATCAAAATAAAAGACATTAAGAATTGTCATATAATAACATCCTTTCCAATTAAAATTAATTTAAAAAACTATTTTAAAATATTTAAATTAAATCAAAAAACTTTTTCACTTTCAAATTTTTAATTCTACCTTTAAATATTCATTAATTTTTGTTAAGTTCGTTTTTCAGTTAAATTTCACTTAAAAACAATTTTAATTTAATCGCCATAAAAGATCGTCAAAAATTATCAATAATAAAATAATAAATCTTAAAATTAATACTTTCTACCGTAATAGAATATTTTTATAATAATTTTCAAATCTAAAATTCATCATTTAACGTTATTTCATTCAAACATTTTTATTACTCTGTGTGGCATCGTCGATTTTAAATCAGCCAATCAACGACGTCCGTTCTAACGGCGGTTTTTTGTAGCGTCTGTTTGGGAATAGCATCGCTCTCTTCCTGCCTGGATTCTACGGTGAGCGGACGTATTCCGCTCTCGGCGGCTCCGCCTTTTTCTTTTTCATGGCATATCGGCGTTGGGCTAAACGGGTCCTTCGCTTGATATTGCCATTTTAATATCTCACTTAAAAATAACCTTAAACTTAAATCTTTCATTTAAGAAAATTTTGTAAGGGCATTGGCTGATTTGCTTCTCACAATATTGTTTTACATGAATCTGTTGTCACCGACGCGATGGAAAAGTATTGTCAAAATAAGATGAAAAAGGAAAACTTCAAGATGTGGATCAACGATCTTCATAACAATTGAAATATGTGTCGTTCTACGCCATCCATTCATTTTCTTGTGAATAAGCGATTGTGAAAATGTATTTGGATCTACCAGTGTATAATGTTTGAAAGATGCTATGAACAGGTATGAACTTTTTCAGTTTATCTGGGCGTGGTCCAACAAGATTTCCGAGATCGTTTTTTCTTTTCGATCTTTAAATCTTGCAGTAGTCATACTGTGTATTTCGACAAGAAATGTAAAAAATTATTGTTTCTATGAACTAAAAAGCGAACTATGTGGTGGAACTTTTACAGCAGTAATCTATTAATTTGATTATTTTCATTAGAAGATCATAACGAATGACGATGTTGAAATGATCAACATTAATCTATCTTTAATGTTGTTGAAGTAAAATTCTATGTACCTTCGATATTCTACAGAGTAAAAATTTAAATATATTCAAATATAATAATGAAACATTTTGATATTATAATTGTAAAGAACAGATGCATCTAGTTTTCTCTCCCCATTCCCCCCATTTAATTAAAATATTACTTTAATAAAGAAAATTGTTTATTTAAATATATTTGTGTATTTCTCTGTGTTTTGATTTACGTGTCTCTTAATATTATCATAAAATGCCAAATTAATTTTATTACAATTATATATTAAAGAATTATTAATTATAAAGGTTCAAAAGTAAATATTTAACACTTGGCACAATTTAAATATGTTCAACATATACAATTTTCAGGCAAGAAATATTTTCTCAGTTCAGGTGAGTCTAGAGTTTATTATTTATATTTTACCATGAAGTTACCAAGTTATATTTATTTACATTTCTCACATGCAATGTTTATCATTAACCACTAACGATCACTGGCCATATTTAATAGTAAACTTTCTCCTTTTCTATTTCATATTAAATCTACATAATATATATATATTACTCCTAATTTTAATTAATTTAAATTCATTTTCTCTCTTCCTCTTATTTTAATTTATATATATATTTTTTACCTAACAAGAATCAATTATTTAAACTTCGAAAAGTGAAACACATAAATTCAAACAATCTATAGATATTATTCCAAGAATTCAGTATAAAAATAAAGCTGAATAAACATTAATTATTGTTTAATAATTAATGAGTAACAATTAATGAGTAACATTAGAGTAACAAGCAAAGCCAGGCATTATATATAGGATATCAAGGATACAGAGTATTTCTAATTTTTAATGGTAAAATTGCATACATAAAATTCATTAAATACAAATATGGGTACTACTTTTCCCTTAGACAGCAACTCAAAAACAGATTCAACAAGTTCAGAGATAAATTTCTACAATTCATTACCAAGACAAAAAAAAAAAAAAGACAGCTACATCTATATATGTAATGTATCTTGATGTATTTCACTTACAACATCTTTCTGAATTAACTTAGTTGTAGTCATGGATCATTATTTAAGTAATCAGACACTGACAAGCTCATTAGTGACATGGCTTTTGTTCAGTTATATCTTATTCCTTTGAAGTCAGACCCACTGCACAGAAAATCAAGATGATTTTAATGCTTCATTTAACTGAAAATGCACAAATGCTAGAAATTTTATGATATTGGTCAAAACTTAGTATACAATTTGACTCTTTTTACCCAAATAGAAACCATAGCTATGTTAAAAAAGCTATGTCCCTTTAACTGCTCGATACAAGCACCTTTTATAGAATTTTTAATCTTTAATCTCCTGTATTTCCAAAGTAAATTTTTTTGCCTTATTTCATTGCAGAAATATTGTGATTAAATGAGGCAAAATTTATAATTAAAAATCACTGATAGGAATAATCAAGGATTCGAAGCATCCTATACATCATGTATACCCTGCAATATGTGATATGAGTCAAATGATTTCATAATCTCCAGAGGATTAAAAATAAAAAGTGATGATAGAAAATTGTTAGTAAAGCTAGCATATTCAGTGAAAGCACATTCGGTGAAGCTGTAAATTTTAACATAATCTTGTATTTCAATGCTTAAGCATTAAATTTAGTTTTGTATTACTTTAATAAGTATAGTATAATTTGGATGATATTTTTAATCATCATACTAGTTTTGCAGAATATATAAAATGGCACTATATCTAATACAACAGGCAAAATTATATCACATATATATTACCATCAACTTTGACACGTTCTTTTTCTTTTAATGTTTCAACATCGATTTTTAATAATTCACTACATGCTCCAGCCTGCGGTTGAAAATATAAATACCCCTGAAAAATTTATTATATATTATAAACAACATTAAAATAATAAACTTTTACAATAACAATAAACATTAAAATAAAAAGCTAAGCCAAAATGAAAGCACTTCTAGTAAAGCATCAAGTATAGCTACTATTTAATGTGTAGCTGTAGGCGTGGGGGGGGGGGGGGAGTAGTAGTACTGATGCAAGCTATTTTGAGTATCACTTATGGTAGAAGAAAAAGAAAGATACCAGCCAAAGGTCAAATAGTGTACTTTTAGCATATATGCATGAATTAAGCTTTCAGGGCTGTCTTAGAGATGAGTTTGAGATCTTTTTTTGGAGTCGCAATTCTTATTCTTTTAAAATACCACTGTGTAAACATGACAGAAATACATGAGTTCTGTTTTCCAGTAATTCTTGAAAGGTACATCAAAGTGAGATTATACAAGGTTTTCTATGGTTTCTATGGTTATATTTTCTATGGTTCCTTCATGTTACTAACACTCACTGTGCAAAAGTTTTGAATCTGATAGAATATTTCTCTTTATGTCCCTTATCAACGACTCTTCTCTTTCAAACTGATTTTTAGAAGATTGGAAAACACTTTGTTAAGTATGATTCCGGGATATGTAAATTGAAATGAAAATTCGAAAAGAAATATTTAAATCTGATCGAAATAAGTTCAATTCACATTCCCCGAGATCACACTATGGCCGTACGTATAGTGGTAAATTAGTACGCGTCGTAAATAAATAAAATTAAATCTGAAAAAGAAAAATGAAATAGTGACTCACCCCATTAGATGCACATCAAGAGAAATAGCACACAACACTAAATAATAAGAGCGATTTAAACATAATATCATTTATTAAACACTATTGAGCATTTTATTTCCGAATCCGGTATGACATAATAAAATTAGGAATATTTTTGAATATTATTTTGACCATCTAAATTTACATATTTATAGAGAAATGAATCACTTTATTTTCTTCAATTATACTTTAATCGATATTTGATCATCTTGTTATTGTTTTTATATAAGCGCGAACAATTGTTATTTCCAAGTAGAGTTTCTAAAATAATAACAGTCTGAAGAATGGATGGATGAATACTGCATACGTAATGTAGAAAAATATTAAAATATCGATTAAAAGTTTATCATCATATTTCTTTATGGGAATCCATATTGAAGGTTCAATGACAGACTTCACAAAGTCACTTTCTGGTTATCATTACGAATTGCGAGGAGTAGTAAGAAAAATCATTAACGGATCGTTGTATCATAAGTAATATTACCAAATTTCTTTAGAAGAGAACAGTAGATTGAAGGTCGGGGACAGACTTTGTGAATTTTTTGAGTGGTTGCGGTTTAAATGTAGTTTATCACCATTTGACATGATTCTTGCAGATTCAGCGATGTAGATCAAAGTGTGAAAGCTCCAAAATATTCATGAAATATATTCAGATCAAGTATTATTGACATATCAAGTAACATTTAAGATAAGTATTCATATGGATGAGAAACGCCCGTTAGGCCGCTTGGCCTAACGGCGAAAAAAAAGGAACTCTGCAGCTACAAATTGATGATGTCTCGTCCGACAGAAAAATTCAACTGAACTCTTTTTTCAAATTGCCTGCCGAAATCTGGAAACGATCTCTGCAACGTCAGCCAATCAGAATATTTTTAAAGATGGCCTGTCGCTAGCACTTCCGGCGAAAAAGATTTTGTAGTGGGATTATGACCATGGAATGGCAACGCACTGAAGAAGCGGGGAGAAAAGGAATGTTTGCTATGTGGGAGTGCCTATGACGTCGAAAGGAATTTCCTGTCTGTTCTGAGATAAGGGACTAAACCTTCTTAAAAGTTGCATCTTTTGGGATGCGAGGTGAATGGAAAGCAATAAAATTAAGGGAAGCTTTAGTAGTAATAATTTCGTTTCTCTGGCAAACGATTTCAGTAATTTTATGAAAGTCTACCAGAGAAATGGAAAAAGAAAATAGAATGTAATAAATGTAATTTTAAATGAAATAATTAAAGGTAAAGATTTAGGATTTAATATTTAAAACTTAATAAAATTTTGCTGTCAAAATTGAAACATGGTGAAAGGAAGTAGATTATTAAAATTAACAGAATATACAAAATTAAGTTTATGTAAATTTAAGAAGGGTGAATGTTATGCAAAGTTTTTACAACATAACATTTTATCTCCGCTGCATACAAAAAAAAATAGTAAAAAAAAAATGTTTAGTCAACGGTTATTTAAAACCAAAAGGCAAACATTTTATAAAATTGAAACGAGGAAAATCATGTGATTTGCACAATAACCTCACAAAAAGAGAAATTAAAAATTTAAATTATAGCTGCAGAAGTTTTAAAATAGTGAAAATTTGGATTTAAGAATTGAACAAGCTATAAAAACAACACCTACACATAAAATTTAAGCATAGTACATAAAACACAATATATATATAGTACATAACAGTGACGGTGTAAATTAACATATATTAAATATCAATGAAATGTATCATGGAATAAGACTATAGGTACAAACAGTTATTTCTCTGCAAAACACAAAACATTTCAACAGATGCATGATATACATATTATAGGGGTGAGTTGTGAAATAGAACACGAAAACCTATGACTCTCATGTGCAGATGATGAGTATACAATTAAAGCAATATAAAAGTGAACCAAAATAATAGTCAACAGTTTTACCAATAATTCATAACTGACATTAACATAACAGTATTTCTGTGTCAACAATAGTAATATAGAAAAAGCTTTATAATGTTTTACCACATAAATATAAAAAAACAACAATATATTGAGATTTGTAGCTTCTGTTCAAAGTAAAAATATTATCATTACTATTATGTTATGAGAAATCAGTTTTTTACTTAAATGAATAACACAATGAAAGTAAAATTATCAGACATCAGTACAAAATAAAAATTTCAAGGAATTTATGAAGCTTTCAAAAAGTCTTGGATGCAAAAGAATATTTAGGACATGAAAAGGTAAGTTTATCTGTTAAAAATCTCTTGAATTTTTTTTTTTTTAGAAAAATACAGGGAAAATTTTATTTTATTTATAAAGTCTACTGAGCTAATAGATGATTCTTATATTAAAAGCATGAAACATTCTCACAAAATAAGTTAGCAATAGTAATATTGATTTTGTATCAAATATTGAATAACATATGCAGATATCAAAATTTTTGATTTTTTTATGATCTTTTTATTTTAAATAATTTTATTTATTTATTAATTAATCTTATCTTTTAATAATTCATTGAATATCAAATGTTTAAACGTTAAGTGCTGAGGAGTATACAAAACGTAAAAAAAATTCCTAAGATGAAATCCAAGCAATGTGTTAGTCAACCGAAGAACGTAGAGAAGTTTCTCCATAGTATTGGTGACATACAATGCTTTATAAAGACTACCGATTTCCAATATGTGTTTACACATATTTTTCATATGTTTTTTACATATGTTATCATTTATTTTTATATATGTATACATATTACTCACTCATTCCATTCATACAATGTGTGTTAAAAAAAATAACCAAATGTCCACAAAAAGAAATAAATTGATCAGAAATATTAATTAATGCGACACCGGTTGACACCAAAAAAAAATTATTTTCTACCCAATTCATAGTAACTACCAAGTAGTCCTTACTATCTACAAACAGAAAGAATTTATCTAACTGGATGAGTTAGCCTGGGAGAGAATAAAAAAGAAATAGAAAAATTGAAATCAAGGTAAGTCTTTATATTTTATTTTTATATATTTCATTTTCTTTCTTTATTTATTTATTTTTTTTTTTTTATTTCATAATTTCATTTCATATTTCTTTTTGTTTTTGTTTCATTTCTTTTTATTATTTTCTTATTTTTTTTATACATCATTTTTCTTCAATTTATATTATAAGTTAGATTTTTAGGTTATAGGGTACCCTTTTTAAATTAATAAAACAGTAATGTTTTGATATCCTCAGCAAGAAGTTAAATAATTCTCACAGTGCGAAAAAATTCTATTATAAATTGAAATAACATAGAAAGGATTAAATTTTGACTATAGCATAAAAAGCCAATATTGTAAAAATAAGTGGTATCTTATCAGAGTTTATAAATTATCGCACGAGACGAACCGGAGGGGGGAAAGAAAGCTATTTTCTTTTGTGACCCGACCCTTATGGAAGCCGGCAAGTAAAAAAAATACTTTGATCTCCGAGCAAATACCAAAATAATAAGATAAAATGGACTGCTCTATGATAAATATAATCTACTGACAAAATAAGAAATTACAAATTTATCTATTGAGTACAGAAAAATGCGCGTAGAGCATCACAGCTGTCTGAGAACCAAAAATTGGCTAATCTCAAGAGCAAGATCTTGTTAACTTGTCTCCGTAACAGTTGGAAGTCCCACATTCTTCCAAATGAAATGAAAAAAAAAATAATATCTGGCTGGTAGACCTGTACACCATTTACGGGAATTTTTTGGTCTATGCACAGGAAAATCCACAGAAACCTTGGGTGACAGCTCTGACCAGTGAAAGTACCAGAGATAACCAAAGATACCTTTAAACATAAGGGGGGGGGGGGGTTAAAATAAATGCTATAGTATAATAAAAAATATAAATATTTTAAGGGGTGTCAAAAGCACAGGAGAATTGGGAAAGCTATGAGATAATTATCAATTTCTAAAACCTAACAGGAGAATAAATTTCATGTCTAGCAACATATAAAATTGTATTTATAATAGAATGCTATTGGTATAAATAATTTATTTATTTAATAATTCTCAAATTATTGATCAGATTATTTTTTAACAAATAGCTTATTTGCAATTTAAAAGATTCAAAAATTTATTATTATGATTATTCTTCTTATTATTATTATTTTTTTTTTTTTATAATTATTTATTTATATTTATTTATTTATTTATTTATTTATTTTTTTTTTTTTGATAAGATTGAAAGGTAATTATTTCTAAGTTTTATGTGAGCAATATTATTATATATTTAAAAACCAATTCTAGGTGAATGTCAAGTAGAACAACTCAGCAAATAGTACCAATAGACCACAATGTACCATATACGCCTAGCACACTGTTGCGCCGCCCGCAGTGCATGGAATGCTGATACTCATCGACTAAATTAACCCACAATGAAAACATTCAAAATTGACAGCAATAAAAAAAATATGTGAAGAGTGCCATTAAGATGCCGTATCATACAGCAAGTAATAGAGTTCACCATACGCTAATGAATTCCGATAGTTACTGCATGATATGTACATGTAATACTACTTAATATTCCAATGAGATATGAAAGTTAATGAATAAAAATTTAGCATCTTGATAATTATAAAAAAATGCATTGTAATTGAATTAAAAAGGATGTTTTTGAACCAAAATTTATGAGTTTCTTAAAATTATTCAACAGTAATAAGTATAAAACACAATTATGATATAAACTTGTGAAACTTTATAATAATTAAATATATTAAATCATTGATATTAAATTTTTATATCGTTATTTTAAAAATTTCATTAATGCATTATAGCATAAAATTGTTTAGATTTCATAATATTAAAAATGTCACTATATTTCTATAAATAACATCACTTTTAATTTTTATAAAAATACTATAACACTGAAATAAATTGTTTAAAAGAAAACCGTCACATACCTAATAAAAATTTCAAAACTATAAAATTGTATCCTCTCCATATTAAATGAAGCAATTATCAAAACTTTTTCATTTTGTATATCAAATAAACACAAAATTAGAACTTCATAAACATATAATGATATTCTATACCATGTACTTGAAGATAAAAATATTGTTCAATCAGAAAAAGGCACACATAATATATAAAAGAAAATATTTCTCTTTCAAAATTAATATAAATGTACCAGAATATATTCAAAATCAAAATAATATCTGCACATGAGAGAAAACGTAGAGATTAAAATAATGGTGAAGTAGTAAATAAAATTTTTAATGTTTATGAACTTGAAAAACGTAACTTTTAAAGAAGTTAATTGCAAAAAAAAAAATCATAATAAAGCATTATAAGAATAATTAAGTCATCTATTTATAAAAAATATTTATTTAATAATTTATTTATAGGAGTTTATAAGAGAAAGTAAAAAAATATGCAAAAAGTTTTAAAATGTTAAAAGTTTTGAAGCGAAATCGCTAAATTTTTACGTCATCATAAATGCTTACTAGAGAAAAGAAAAAAAATTATTGAAAAACCATGATGCAATAATACCAGAAACGATCTCTGAAGTCGCGGCGCCATTAATGTTAAGTATGATTCCGGGATATGTAAATTGAAATGAAAATTCGAAAAGAAATATTTAAATCTGATCGAAATAAGTTCAATTCCCATTCCCCGAGATCACACTATGGCCGTACGTATAGTGGTAAATTAGTACGCGTCGTAAATAAATAAAATTAAATCTGAAAAAGAAAAATGAAATAGTGACTCACCCCATTAGATGCACATCAAGAGAAATAGCACACAACACTAAATAATAAGAGCGATTTAAACATAATATCATTTATTAAACACTATTGAGCATTTTATTTCCGAATCCGGTATGACATAATAAAATTAGGAATATTTTTGAATATTATTTTGACCATCTAAATTTACATATTTATAGAGAAATGAATCACTTTATTTTCTTCAATTATACTTTAATCGATATTTGATCATCTTGTTATTGTTTTTATATAAGCGCGAACAATTGTTATTTCCAAGTAGAGTTTCTAAAATAATAACAGTCTGAAGAATGGATGGATGAATACTGCATACGTAATGTAGAAAAATATTAAAATATCGATTAAAAGTTTATCATCATATTTCTTTATGGGAATCCATATTGAAGGTTCAATGACAGACTTCACAAAGTCACTTTCTGGTTATCATTACGAATTGCGAGGAGTAGTAAGAAAAATCATTAACGGATCGTTGTATCATAAGTAATATTACCAAATTTCTTTAGAAGAGAACAGTAGATTGAAGGTCGGGGACAGACTTTGTGAATTTTTTGAGTGGTTGCGGTTTAAATGTAGTTTATCACCATTTGACATGATTCTTGCAGATTCAGCGATGTAGATCAAAGTGTGAAAGCTCCAAAATATTCATGAAATATATTCAGATCAAGTATTATTGACATATCAAGTAACATTTAAGATAAGTATTCATATGGATGAGAAACGCCCGTTAGGCCGCTTGGCCTAACGGCGAAAAAAAAGGAACTCTGCAGCTACAAATTGATGATGTCTCGTCCGACAGAAAAATTCAACTGAACTCTTTTTTCAAATTGCCTGCCGAAATCTGGAAACGATCTCTGCAACGTCAGCCAATCAGAATATTTTTAAAGATGGCCTGTCGCTAGCACTTCCGGCGAAAAAGATTTTGTAGTGGGATTATGACCATGGAATGGCAACGCACTGAAGAAGCGGGGAGAAAAGGAATGTTTGCTATGTGGGAGTGCCTATGACGTCGAAAGGAATTTCCTGTCTGTTCTGAGATAAGGGACTAAACCTTCTTAAAAGTTGCATCTTTTGGGATGCGAGGTGAATGGAAAGCAATAAAATTAAGGGAAGCTTTAGTAGTAATAATTTCGTTTCTCTGGCAAACGATTTCAGTAATTTTATGAAAGTCTACCAGAGAAATGGAAAAAGAAAATAGAATGTAATAAATGTAATTTTAAATGAAATAATTAAAGGTAAAGATTTAGGATTTAATATTTAAAACTTAATAAAATTTTGCTGTCAAAATTGAAACATGGTGAAAGGAAGTAGATTATTAAAATTAACAGAATATACAAAATTAAGTTTATGTAAATTTAAGAAGGGTGAATGTTATGCAAAGTTTTTACAACATAACACACTTTAAGAAACTTAAGACTACATTCTTGCTACTCAAATAGTAAGGTTTTTGTTTCGTTTTTTCAAATTCTGATTAAATAAAATTTTATTTTGAGCGTGAGCCTGTTCAAGTAACTGTTATAAAAAAGTCCCTGCCGGCTCGGCCTACAGGCGGAGGTAGATTTCGAAGTTAAGTACTAAATTCACCAAAAATCTTAAATCAAGATTAGAGATAAACCCAGTTTCTTTACTAAAAATGAACTGTAGGGAGCTAAACTTTTTGTGAAAATTATAATGTACACGAATACACACATGCATGTATATGGAATATGTTTAAAAATGGATATGAAAAATTCAGAGAACACTTTAAGTGTTAAAATATGTTAATATTTCCATAGTCGGGTTTTTATCATGTTTTAATACATTTCTTCAAACTCACATGACGTTACATATTCACCTGCTGAGGTCCATTATATTTCCAATATGATGCAATATACATATTTTTTTAATTCGTCAAACTATTTATTTTATTTTGAGTTTTTATGCGAAAATCTTGCTCTAGAAAACTTATGATGTAATATTCAATTTGTTTTCAATTTGTCAAACTATTTATTTAATTTATGTGAAAGTCTTTCAATAGAAAAGTAATTGTTGCGGTGAGAATTTTATTGTTTTTTTTTTTAATTGTTGGCAACTGCTATAACGAAAAATGTTTATTTCTTCCTGTCATTGTTGTGTAACAGCTGGTTTTATCAGAATTATGTTAAGACAGTATTCAAAATTTTGAACCCTACCCCTTGACCTGATTTCGACCATTTTCAATCCTGCCGAGATATTAGCCATATCAAAGTTGTTGGCAAGTTTGAAGACGATCCGTGCATAATTGCGACGTTTATCTTGTGTGGACAAAATTTAGTACATACACACACGTATATATATATATGAAAGGATAAAAAGTCTTTAAAATTCCAAATTTAAATTAAAATCCGAAGTCTCTTTCTTTTAACTTTAAATCTAGTTCTAAAACCAGTTTTACCCCTTGCAGCTTTGTTTCTCAGCAATACATCTTAGTACTTTCAGAGATCATTTTAGGACGATTCTTAAAAGTGAAACTGCTAATCTAAGCGCTTTTTGCAGGCATCTGTGGGTAGGGCTGATACGTCACAGTCCCTGGGCATTGTGCGGGCCTTGACCACAGATCAATCAAAACTTAATGAACCAATTAAATTAGATGTTCCTCCCAAATTAACAATTCTGCCCTCTGCTGGAAAATATTAGAATCTTCAGCATATTACCCAGAACACGCGCGAAGAAAGATGGAATTTGGCTATTTGAGAGGCTAGCTAAACTTACGGCCATGTAGCCTCCCAAAGTCTACGCAAGCTGGCTCCGGGACCGGCGATCGACTCGCGAATCAGATGTATGATGAGCGCCTAATAAATGAGTTCGATTCGCATAAAGGTTCCCGAGTCAATTTCTCATCCCATCTTAACCATCCTCTAGGACAATATCACCGGGAAATCATTACTTATTTATAACAGAAGTCGCGCAGGATAAAGGATGCGCGTGAAGAAATCCCAAGCCTTAACCCACACCAAGTCAAATTCCGAGAGCTGAGATCGGCCACGAACAGTTACTTTAGCCCAGTGAATGCTGAATTCGGACCGGATAGAACCCGCTCATATGCTTTGAAAAGTCCCAAGCCTAGCCCGTCACCTGCCGTTGAAATCCAACGAAAATCCCAGCGCCTACATAATCTCTACGCCGGTAATCCCATGCCTGGCCAGTGACGTGTTTCCGAAAACGTCGTAAGTCGGCGAAAAACTTTTTAAATCATCTGAACGTTTCTACGGCAAAAGGACACCCGGAAAAGACTAACCACTGTGAAAATCTCGGTGTTATTATCTAAATCTGAAAAACAACATGCCATGAAAAGTTTGGACGAAACAAGAAACGAAACCATTAATTTTTTTTTGCCCTCTCTCTCTGTGTCGTCTAATAACAGAAATTAACAGTGATAATAGAAGTGTGAGATTTAAAAGAAACATTTTCCTCGCGCTTCAAATATAGGTCAAAGGCAGCTGTGTTTTCAAGGCTAAACGATAGTAAAAATGAATCACGCTTGAAATCACTGGACAACTGAACTTCTTTTATTTTTCATTTAAAGTGGTGATTAAAGTGTGCACTTTTTTTTTATAAATTTATTTACATGTTTTTATTTGGATATGCTAACTTACAGGTATGAAGCTTCTTTTTATTTTACTTTTATCGATGTTTGTCTTTGGAAAATTACGTATACAAGTTGGAAAAAAAAAACTGACGTGCTTTCTTTTAAAGATTATTTTCCTTTTAAATTTTTTTTTCAGTTTGTAAATTAGATAACATTACGGATTTCTTTTTATATTAAGTTTATGAAATATTTTAGCAATAAGAAAAGTTTTTTTTTGTACATTAAACAATGTTAAGTTTTTCGTAATAATGAAAACTAAGAACGAAAAAGATAGCAAAAAATACTGTTAGCAATATGGGTATTATATTAAAGGTATTTTAAAGATTTTAAGCAAATTTAAATGTGGTATTTTCAAATTTTTATTACTTTTATTTTTTTTTAATTTTCTTGTGAGATTTAAAGTTTATGATTAAAATTTTTGAAAATTTTGATGTAGACATACTACATGCGCGTTAAAATCGTAATAACTAAGGTAACAGCAGTTTTTGTGTTCTTATTCATCCGGTGAAGCATACGTGCGATCACCAATAAGTGAATTTATTTTAATGTTTTTTCATATTGTGAATAAATGTTAAACTAGTTACATGATTAAAAAAAAAAAAAAAAAAAAAAAAAATTATCAAATAATCCTGTGCAAATGAGTATTTGCGTAAGTTTAGTAACCTATTCCATTATTTTTTTTTAAATACAGATGAGCACACTGAAATTTCTAAATGTTTGTAAATAGTTATTTATGCCAGGTTGTATGTTATATTAATCCATATTTGAATCATTTTTGTGTAGACAGTTTTTATTTTAATGAGAACGTTTTCAAGTATTTCTTTTTATATATAGAATTTTATACAAATCATTATTCATTTCTATATTTTTGTGTATAGCTTGAATGTCATATTTTACCTTATGTTATATTTTAGTATTTGAGTTTTAATTTTTAGTATTTTTATCCAGTATTTTTTTTAATAAATTCCATTTCATATTAAAGAGTGAGTTGGTTACCCCAACCATATTGAAGAGACAAAATGGAAAAGGTCCCGTCCTTACCATTTCATAAAAATAAAATTTAAGCAGGTATTTAACCCCTGTCACTTTTAGAAAACAGGTGAAGGTCCCGCCCCCATCATGTTAAAAATAGTTTCAATAATTCAGTCATTGGTTTAGACATGACCGTGGTAACCCCATTTTAACCATGGTAAATCCACTAGTGTCTAATTCCACACATTCAATTTTTAAAGATGACCATGGTTCCACCCCATTAAGTCTTTAAACAAAATATTTTTTTTAAGTAACTTAAAACCGAAAATAACCCTCTACAGACAAACCGGATTCAGTGACCTGTATAATCTGAACAAATGTGGCAACTGTTGATAAAATAAATGTCCGGACAATAAAAGCTAGCTAACAAAAAATTGTCAACGGGTTGCCATGCACTTAGAAGTCTTGGTCATAATCCTGCTTGTTTGAACCAGGGTCTATTATTCTATTAATTTTTTTGTTTGTTTTATTTATTTAATTTTCCTGTTTTATTTATTGATTTTTTTCTTTTTGCCAGTAGTAAAATTCTTGAATTCTTAAAAATTTAGAGATTTTTGCTATTTGCCAAGAGCTGAGTGAGATGTAGATGTGGTTTATTAAATTATGACTTTAGTTTATTAATGCCACTGAGGAAAATGAATAATATCTCAGTCTGCAAAATAATAAACACCATTGCTTACAGGTAAACTGCATCTGCATTTTCACACAAAAAATAAACATAAAGCTCATTTTTCTTTTTTTAATTTTTGCTAAAATCTCCATTGAGATTTAGGATTATGCGAAAACCATAACTGGTTTAGGATGTGCTAAAACCTCCTTGAGGTTTAGGATAAATATTACCTACCTTGTAAATAGTTTTCAATATATTTTTCTTTATTTTCATTGTGCATTTCAATATTATTGTTATATTTGTTTAATGTTTACAGTTTTTTTTTTAATCAATTTTATATTTCAACATATTTTTTACATTTTCACATTTCCAACTGAGTGAAGAACAGTTTTCAATTTTTAAATATTTCTATAATGTGAATGTGTTGTGCACAAACTATTTTTTCCCCGGTAATCATATGTGAGTATCGTTTATATTTAACATATTTTTTAATATTACCCGTATCTGTGTATTTTATAATAATTTCAATTATTGTGAAAATCATACCAATTTATGCCATAAGGGATTAAAATACAGAACTTACCTCGAAAAATAAGGAAAAGACTCTTATATTATGTGCATAAATTTATATTTTTACAGAGTCTAAACATTATATAAAAAAGTTGAAATATGTGCTTAAATACTCTAACTGAAAAATGCACAAACTGGAGGACTTTCAAGTAAGAAAAATATGGTCACTACTTTAAATTGTATCATTTTATTATTTTTTTTTCTTTCGATATATTTCTAGTACTATTATTGTTGTTTGTGTTTTCAGCTTTTCTTCATATTTTATGTCATTATATTATTCAAATATTATATGTAAAGTCCGATCGGATCGTCTCGAGAGCCATATCCCAAACTTAAATACTTCAGCTAAAAAATTTATAATCTTTGAAATTTTTTTTCCTTAAAGTTTATACTTCAAAATTTAAATTTTAAATATGTTTTCCAGCAGGAAAATTCAACCCTCATGTCTTAGTAAACTTTACTTTAACATTATATTTACTTTAAATTTTACTTTAGATTTAACTTTAACATTAACCTTAATCTGTAGCGTTGCACAATTAAATTCTTTCTTATCTGTTTTGTTTATTCACCATTATCCGTGATGAGTCCCCCCAGATTTGCAGGCGAATCTGGTGGACCTCTACTTGGAGGGGGGGATATGAAAGGATAAAAAGTCTTTAAAATTCCAAATTTAAATTAAAATCCGAAGTCTCTTTCTTTTAACTTTAAATCTAGTTCTAAAACCAGTTTTACCCCTTGCAGCTTTGTTTCTCAGCAATACATCTTAGTACTTTCAGAGATCATTTTAGGACGATTCTTAAAAGTGAAACTGCTAATCTAAGCGCTTTTTGCAGGCATCTGTGGGTAGGGCTGATATGTCACAGTCCCTGGGCATTGTGCGGGCCTTGACCACAGATCAATCAAAACTTAATGAACCAATTAAATTAGATGTTCCTCCCAAATTAACAATTCTGCCCTCTGCTGGAAAATATTAGAATCTTCAGCATATTACCCAGAACACGCGCGAAGAAAGATGGAATTTGGCTATTTGAGAGGCTAGCTAAACTTACGGCCATGTAGCCTCCCAAAGTCTACGCAAGCTGGTTCCGGGACCGGCGATCGACTCGCGAATCAGATGTATGATGAGCGCCTAATAAATGAGTTCGATTCGCATAAAGGTTCCCGAGTCAATTTCTCATCCCATCTTAACCATCCTCTAGGACAATATCACCGGGAAATCATTACTTATTTATTACATATATAATATATATATATATAACAAATCGTCATCAATTTCCAATTATTGAAATTAAATTTATAAATTAGCTAATATATATATATAAACTTATTAAGTGGGGGTGGTTTTGGGTCCCTGGGGTCATATAATGAAAAGTTATGAAGGACTTTTTCAAAAGTCGCACCATGGTAACGACTGCAATAGGTAGTATTTCTTACGAAATCTACCTAAAATCAGACCCAAGCCCTTGTTCATCTTGGCTCGGGCTGAGCTTGCAGGGTTCATACAGAGTTGGGAAGAAAAAATCCAAGGAGTACCCAAAAAATCCAAGGAGTCCAAAAAATTTTAAGGATTTGCCATTTTTTTTTTTTTTTTTTTTTTTATGTTTTTATGTGCTGCATTGTTGTGTGGTATGCCTACTCCAATTTTTAATGCCCAATTTGGAGAGAAAAACATTACAAAAACAAATTTTACTCTATTAGAATCTAATTGTGAGTGCTAAAATTGCACAGTATTCACAATATATTGCTTATTGAGTTCGTAAGTTTAAATACAAAATTGACTATCTACTTTTTTATACAGTGACCAATGGTCATGTCACAGGGGTGATTCTGAGTAAAAAAAAAAAAAAAAAAAAAATTAAAAGTCACAGCAAATCTTCTGAAATACACCAAAGAGGGGGGGGGGGGGGGGCTTCTACTCCCGACACTAGCTATGCGTTTTCTCCGTGGCTCTTTGACGAAATTCGCGTTTTTTCGCGATCTTTTGAAGAAATTTGAGGGTTTTTTCGCGATCTTTTGACAAAATTTGTAGTTTTTTCGCGATCTTTTGACGAAATTTGTGGGCTTTTATGCGCTCATTTGACGAAATTTGTGTTTTTTTCGCGATCTTTTGACGAAATTTGTGGGTTTTTATGTGCTCTTTTGACGACCTTTTGACGAAATTTGTGTTTTTTCCGCGATTTTTTGACGAAATTTGCCGATATTTCGCGATCTTTTGACGAAATTTGTCGATATTTCGCGATCTTTTGACGAAATTTGTCGATTTTTCGCGACCTTTTGACGAAATTGCCGATTTTACGTGATCTTTTTACGAAATTTGCCGTTTTTCCGCGATCTTTCGACGAAATTTTTGGAGTTTTTCGCGATATTTCGACAAAAATTATGGGGGTTTTGCGATCTTTTGACGAAATTTGTAGTTTTTTTCGTAATCTTTTGACGAACTTTGAGGGGTTTTTCGGGATTCTTTGACGAAATTTGCGTTTTTTCGCGATTCTTTGACGAAATTTGCATTTTCCCCCGCGATCCTTTGACGAAATTGGCGATTTTTCTGCAAACGATTGACAAAATTTATTTTTTTTCGGCGACCATATGTCCGAATTTTCGGATTGGTGACCGATTTTTTTAAATTTTCGGAAATGAATGCCTTACATTTTCGGAAAATTCGGACTAGAATCACCTCTAGGTCATATAAATAGAGATTAGTCAAACCTCAAACACTTATTATGTATATCACATACATGATACATCTTAAAGAAAATTTTAAACGGCAAAAAAAAGAATGCTAAATGCAACATACAAGAAAAAATATAACAAGTTTTGAATTTATTCTTTTAGAACAGCGGTAATCGCTTTTTTTTTAAGGTGAAATTTTGACAATATCGCATTTTTTTCGCGATCTTATGATGAAATTCGCGTTTTTCTTTTCGCGACCTTCCGGGAGCGATTTTTTCGCGATCTTTTAATGGAATTCGCGTTTTATTTCGATTGTTTAACGAATCTGACTTTTTTTCACGATCTTTCAATGGAAACCGCGTGTTTTTCGCGATCCTTTGACGAAATTTGCATGTTTTTCGCGATCCTTTGACAAAATTCGCGTTTTTTCGCGATCTTCTAATGGAATTCGCGTTTTATTTCGATCGTTTGACGAAACTAACGTTTTTTTCGCGATCTTTTGATGGGAACCACGTGTTTTTCGCGATCCTTTGAGGAAATTCGCGTGTTTTCGAGATCTGTTGAGGAAATTCGCATTTTTTTTGAGGAAATTCGCGTTTTATGCGATCTTTTGAGGAAATCTGCTTTTTTTCTCGATTTTTAACGAAATTTGCGTTTTTTCGTGATCCTTTGAGTAAATTCGCGTTTTTTCGCTGTCTTTTAAGAAATTCACATCTTTCTAAGAAATCCGAGTTTTCCCGCGATCTGTTGGAGAAATTTGCGTTTTTCACGATCCTTTGACAAAATTTACGAATTTTTTCCGCGATCGATTGACGAAATTTGACGGTATTTTTTTGGAACATATTTGCGAAAAATGCGATTTTTCCGAGATTCTTGGATAAAGGCCAAACATCGATAAAATTTAAAATAAAGGTCGGCTAACAGTGTCGAAAAATGGACTTTACGGACCTAATAATTGAGAAACGGACCTAGTGGGAGCCCTGCTATTAAGATTCCTCTACCCAATCAATGTTGTGCTTCAGATGAATGACGTGTATAAAGGATTTACCGTGCGTTTTTCAATCACGATTTTTTTTTTGCCTCGGCAGCAATATAGCTTGCGTCCGAGGCCGCAATAGAATATAAGGAGTTTCTAAGTAGTGGTTTGCTTATCTAAGTAGTTCTAAGTACTACTTGGGAATGTTTTCATTTCTAAGGAGTTTCCAAGGAGTCTAAGGAGTCTGTGCGAACCCTGAGCTTGTCTCATCTCTGCTGTTTACATATTAAAACTTGAAATAACTTTTACATTTTTAAAACAGCAATCCAATTTTCACAATAGATTCTTAACTTATGTGTAATTTTTAACACTTTCCAACAAAGTTGAAAAGTGTGCATGACTTCGGTTCGTCTGGCCATCTGTCCGGGCTCTAACTCTCGTAAATATACTCGGATTGCCCTGAATTTTTTTTTTTTAATGTTATTGGCGTTTACCACAGCACGTTCCCTATTTCAAATGAAGTTTGTAGCATGTTTAGTTCACTTACAGGGACAGTCAAAAGTTTTCCATGTCAAATGTTTACTTAGTTATCTTATTTCCCTTAATAATGAAGTTTTGTAAAGCATTCAGGAAATGTTTCATAATCTATGCTTAATGCATGATTTTTTCTTTCTTGTTTTTCCCTGATATTATTGAAATCCTACATCTTCAGAAAGAAAACTGCATGTTTTACTATAATTTAGAGAACTTTTAAGACAGTGACATATGATCTAGTCCCATACTCAGATTGGAAGTTTTTGACAAAACCATAATAACACACATAACAGATGAATTTAGCAATATTAATCGAGTTCACTTCAACGAGATAGACAAATAAACAAACATTAGTTTGATGATAACCCTAGGCTCATCAAGTTTTTGTCCAAAATCCTCTCAACCAATCAGTTTTTTTTTTTTTTTTTTTTTTTTTTTTTTCGTGTATAGCCACCATTTTCTAAAAAAAGCACTTTATTAAAATTGGATCAAAATTTTCCTAATTTTCAGTTAACCTACATTGTAAATACGATTTTTATCTGATAAGAAATTTAATAAAATTAATAATTTTTTTTTCTGAATGTAGAATAAAATTAAATTTCTCTTTTCCCTAAAAATCGAAAGTTCTTGTACAATACAAAGCAACACATCCGGTATCATTATAAAAAATGTCAAATTAAAATTATAATTTATAAAAAAAGAAAATACAAAAATTCTTTCCACCAGAATATTAAAGATGGTCAAAATAAATTAAACTGGCTGCAATAACCCGGCATTGCCCAGGGCAGAATACATTGCACACTTAATGGCATAAGGACCAGTCTCCCTATCTCAGATGTATATAAGCATATATTACATTAAATGTACGACGTATTTAGTTTACTCAAAATTAATTAATCAACGATGCAATATAATAGTATTGTTTAAATAAAACACAGGTCAGAGTCAAAAGTTACTTAATTTAATGAGAAATTTATTTTTTATTGTACATACATATTTACAATTTTTTATACACAGTTACATTTTTTAAATTTTAAGATTGTGTAAACACTCTCTTACACTTTGGCATTTTATATGTAACAAAATCTTTGAAAAATAAATCATTAGTAGTATATAATAAAAGTAAAAAAAGTTTTATACTCACTTGAATAAAATTTTTAAGAAAACAATTAAATACAAAGAAAAGAAAGAAAAAAAGAAAAACAATATTTTTTTCGAAATCACTTAAATTTATTATTTGAATATTCACTTTTGACTTTTGAGTATTTTTCTCATTGATCCTCTCTTGATCATTGCTAAAATGTGACTGATGAACACATGCTGCACCTTCGACTTATAGACCATTGACGATCGAAATTTCACACATTTTCAAAAATTCTATATTATTCTATATCATTTCATATTATTTTCGAACATTCTAAATTACTCTTCATTATTGTAGTGCATTAGATTATTATCGAACATCCTAGAACATTCTAGATTATTTTAGAGCACTTCACAGTATTCTGGGACATTTTAGATTACTCTTGAGATTGATATTATTGTAGAGCATTTTAGATTATTCTAGAACATTCTAGAACATTTTATATTATTATCAAACATCCTAGAACATTCTAGATTATTTTAGAACACTTTAAATTATTCTGGAACATTTTAGATTATTCTCGAACATTCTAGAACATTTTGAAACTTTCTGGAAAAATCTGGATCATTCTAGAAAATTCTAGAACATTTTGAAACTTTTTGGAAAAATCTGGAACATTCTACAAAATTTTGATACTTTCTAGAAAATTCCAAATACATCTCTGTCTCTCACTGACACATGAAATGCCACTCAAAACATTTTAGACTCTATTCATAAACACAATGTGTGAGAAAAGCAGAAATATATCACATTTCACATTTTTTCCACTCATTGCAACCAAACTCCCTTACTAACAGCAGGAGACTAAGGGCAATCTACCACTACAACTGCCAGTGGATGGTCATGGAGAAAAGTGTGTCTTTACGTACACACACTTGCCATATATAACATATATATATATATTGATTAATTACAATGTACTTTACATAATTATATATATACGAGAATGATTTAAAATGTAAGTTGATACTTTACATGCATTTTAAATATTATCTTTGAAATACAGTTTTAAAGCACCATTTTTAAGTAATTTAGTTATAATTTGTCCTTTATTTATATTAGAACAAATATAATTTCTATTGCAAAATAATTTTGTTGGAAAATAAATAAACAGCTTACTTTACAATAACCTAACCATCCTTTTTCTTCAGCTTTAATGCCTCCTCTACTCATAATTATCTGCCCCTGAAATAACATTTAAAGCTTATGGTAACATATTAAATGTATTTAAACATCCAAAGTAAAAAGCAATTTATACATTACAAAGAAGGAAGAATGGAAGAGAGTGAGAATAGTTTATTGCAAGATAAGAAATTATATGCATTTTTTGTACAATTTCATTGTTATTAAGTAAAAAAACTAAAATACAGTTGTCTCTCTGTTTAACGTCGCTCTACTTAACGACGATCTCTATTTAAGGACGATATTTTGCGGTCCCGGCTCCTTTAAGTAAAAAAATTTCTATTTAAAGACGAAATTGTTTCTATTTAATGACGATTTTCACATAGTTTTTTTTTTTCCTATCCCTTTAAACATGTTAAACGAGAGAGCTTCCTCTGATAGAAAAACAAGATTTCTTGCAATTCATATGAGTACAGATAAAGAAGAAGGGTATAATTGTTGGAATATGATGATTCTTTTTCTCCCACCAAAAACGTTACATTATTTTATCTATTTTGACGAAGACATTTTAACAACCAACTTCATAAATTTAGATCAAATTTATGAAGAAATTGCAAATGAAAATGCAACTTTAGATGCAGAAGATTGTGATGAAGCTGATGATACAGAAAACGAGGCAACACCTCCTTCTTACTCAGATGCGAATTCTGCCCTGGATATTCTTTGCCAGTAGTACCTTGTTTCATTAAACACGGAAGACGACTCATTCAACCTTCTTGAGAAGCTTGAAGCAAGGGTAATAAAAACTAGACCACCATTGAAACAATCTACACTTTTTGATTTTTTAAAAACTTAATTTGTTTAATTAAATGTATTATAAATATTTTTATTGAACTGTAAGTAATATTGTATGCTGTACTGTTGTTCTTGTATGTAGTATAATTAATGCAATTTGTATTTGTGCAACAAAAATATCTAGTATTATATCTGTATCAATAAAAGAAAGGAAGAAAGAAAACATAAAATAAATTTAAATAAATATATAAAACACTTCTAAACACACCAATATATTGAGAAATGTGTTGACAGTCCTAAGCCTGTAACATGTGAAGGGAAATGTTTTCCAAATATTATTTTTCCATAAATTCTGTTTAAAGACGATTTTTCGAAGTTTCTTGAAAGTCATTAAAATAAGCCAACTGTATTCAAAAAGTGCAGAGGACAGAAGCAGAAGACCAAAAAAAAAAAAAAAAGAAAAAGAAAAGAAGGATGAAAGTGAGAAAAAGCTACACAAAAAAAGTGAGAAAAAGCCACTTGTTTGTATATTTCTTTTTCCAAAATCGTTACAAAAATGTGTGAACATCCCCTGTATGTATATAGCAACAGTCATTCCAGTCATTCATTATTACAGTCATTCCAGTGAGCATAACATTCTGCCAGAATAAAAAATATCATCATAACTATCCTTTATCATTAAAATATGCCAAATTGGTGTTATGTTTATTGAATTATACTGTTTTGTATTATTTTATTATTATTTACAATTTTTAGTGATGTTATGCATTTAATAAATATGTATGTTAAATTACTGTTTTGAATGCGACTGGTGATTGACAACAATAAAACGACTAGCTATTTGCGACCATTTTTGCTGACATATCTTTCAGCCACATAATACATAAATATCAAACATGTTTTAATAGTTTTAAACAACCTTTTGTCGTTATTCTTTCATAATCAGAGTTCTCATCAATACTATTGGTAAATTATAAAGAACATGATTACATATGAATGCTTACGGTAGATTTCTATTCTATCGGAGATGTAATGCAAAAAGAGCTTTGTATCAATCTGGTGCAAATTTAGAACAGATTGTGCTCAGACAAAACAACTATTTAGTATGCCAAAACATTGTTCTTCAAATGATGCATCAATTATGACATGGTCGATCTCGATGACTTAAAACTTTCTGCTGTTGCCTCCCAGTGTAATACAATTTATATAAAACAAGATTTATGTACTGATGTCATGAAAAAATTATCAGATAAGTGTAGACTTTAGAAAAGTTCATTTTGATAAGTTAAAACAAATTTAACACTAACATACAGCAGATGTAGTGCAATTCATAATGGAATTAAAAGTTATCAAGCTTAAATTTTGAGGATAAAGTGTTTGTAAATGACAAAGAATTGTGATGGAATAATATTCTGTTAAACACAAAATATGCTAATGAAAACCGCTATTCACAATGCCAATATGGTGCCATAAAAAACAGGGCATCAAAGAAAAATGCTTTTTTTTTTTTTTCAAAAATTTTCATGCTATTTTTTAACATTTTGATTGCTTTATTTTTAAGATTGGAGGCCTCAACAATTGGTATAATACAACATGCATTGTTTGGAACAAAATTGCCAACAGTTCCGTATAAAAGAAAAATGTTCTGCCAAACATACTACATTACTCTTGAAGTCACCCATGATTGTCGCCAACAATTTACATGGTCGCTGATTGCATAAGAAGAATAATGTTCATTTTTTATGAAACAGGGAGAATAGCACTAAGAATACACCTGATAACATTGCATTCAAATAAAGAATTGTGTTTTTTGTACAAATGGCAATCTGATTTTATGGTACGTACAAAAATTTAATCAACTTTTTTAGCTTTGAAAAATAGAAGGATGAAGGGCGGGGAGCACTCAAATGAATGCTGTTTGAAATCCATATCAAAGATCTACATCCTCCAGTAAAAATAAAGTCAAATTTAAAAGTAAATTCCCGAACCACATGATCTTATCCTTGAGAACATGGGTTCCATCGCAGCAACCATGACTTCCAGAAATTTTATGGGAGGTAGAAAGGTTATTAGATGATTAATTATTTATCGTTACTAAAGATTTATAATTAGGACAGAAAAAAATAAAAATTAAACAGTTTTAAAGACTTTAAATTTTGTGTGCAAGAAAAAAAGGGGAGGGCTAGGGAGGGGAAGCAACAATTTTGGATTGAGGGAGGATTTCAGGGGGTTAATTATTATTATAATAAAGTATCAAATAGAGCAGAAATAAATAAGTCTTTTGAAGATTTTTAACTTTGTGAGATGGTGGAGCTTGACAAAGGAAAGAAGCAAAAAAAATTTTTTTTTGAAGTGGGAGAGTTTAATTGATTGATTACCTTACTAATATGACAATGACTACTCAAATATGACAAAAAAATTAAAAGAGTTTTAAAGATTTTAAATTTTGAGTGCTTGGAAAGAAGGGGCAAAGGAAACATCAATTTCGGATAGGGGTTGGGTAAATTATATGATCAATTATTCATTGTTACAAAGAAGTAACACACACACACAAAAAAAAAAAAAAAAGATTTTTAAAGATGTTAAATTTGGTGAGATGTGGGGGGGGGGGGAAGACATTTTTTTGGAGAGGGAGGAAGTTTATTAGATGACTTATTATTTATTTACCTTACTACAGATTAACAAATAGGACAAAAAATAAAAATTAAAGAGATTTAAAGACTAAATTTTGTGTGCTTAGTAAGAGGGGGTTGGGAGGAGTAAAATTATATGAGGACATGAGTTTCAAAACTCGCCTTATCCAAAATTTAAAAAATCGAGTTTTCTCTACCAATCTATTCTATTGGTAAACCTGCACAGAAAAAACACTATAATCTTTGAAAAAAATATTTTTATCCTTTATTTTTGGGTTCTTAAAATATTGGTTTGGTTTCAAAACTCGCCTTATCCACTAGGGAGTTGGCAACAAAACTAGCTTTATCCCTGCGCATGCGTAAGACCAACGGACGACTAGCTTATGAGCTACTATCACAGTAATTTTCCTTCATTTCTCTGCGACATGTTGCTATTTGTGTTTAAAGTTTTTACCTGTTCTATTCATACAAACAAATTAAACAAGTTTTACAGTATGTCTTATGTATAACGGACAGTGGATAAACTCTAGCATTTTGTGGGGGAAGTGGGAAGAAGTGAAAAAGAAATACGAACACATGGGCTAGTAAAGAATACACGCAAAAGAAGATTAAAATGTAAGTTCAAAATGGAGTATCACTTTCTATATTTCTTACTGTCATAAGGTGTTAAAAGATTTAATTTTTATTCTCAGACATAAACCTAAGGCATTTCCTGTCCTCTCAAAGCGCATTCATCAGAAAGAGAACCTCGAATATTCAACTCTATCAATGCAAGATGTTCGACGCTTCCACCAAGCTTTTTTTTCAAGCAAAGACAAAATTGCATAAGATAAATTTATTTTTAAGTTCACATCTCAAACATCCCCTTCAAGAAACCATCCAGATTTCTTTCCTTTCATGAAACATCCAGAAAAGTAAAATTTTCACCTTGAAAGTTTTTTTAAGTGCATCTCAGTGCGCTTTAAAAGGCATTACCATAAGGTACTATATAAAGACTAAAAACCATGGCCATCTTCAAATTTGTGGAAGTGTATTTCGGAAGATTCTTGTTATATCAAAATTCAGAGTGTAAACGTTGTGCTAGAGCCACATAAAACTGGATTTTCTTTTTTAAAAAGAAGGGGGAGGGAGTCCCCGTGAAGCAAGAGAAACTTAAGGATGTCCACGGATTGTTAAAAAACATTTTGATGAAAACTGGTCAGAAATGTAGGTGCTTACTTTCTATAAAAATATTATTTCTAAGGAACCAGAACAGAAGGAGATGATGTATATATATAATTTTATATGTTATATAGATTATATTATACTATATTATTTTTAAAAAATTTATTTTAATCATAAGCTATTTATGATAAGTTTTATTTGATTATTGATAAGTTTGCTTTTTTATAATAAAACATAATACTAAATTTTAATCATACTTATTGTTCTCGTAAGGTTTGTTTTTTAATCCAAAATATTATCATCCGATGACCAAAAATAGAAACTATTAATTTCTTTCAGAAAGTATGATAGACGATTGGCAACAAAACTCTTCTTATCCATAGGTTGGCAACAAAACTCTTCTTATCCATAGGTTGGCAACAAAACTCTTCTTATCCGAAACTTTTTTCAATTTATTAATTAAATGAATTAAAGTGGATTTTTCAACTTAACACTATGATATCACAGAGCAACTAGCTATAAGTATACAAAAAATTAGAGGTATTCGATGCACGAGATCGCAGTTACAGGTTTTTCGCGATTTTCCAAAATTTGATTTTTTGGATAAGGCGAGTTTTGAAACTCGCGTCCTCATATGATCAATTATTTATTGTTACAACACAGTAACAGATAGAGCAGAAAAAGTTTTTTTAAAAAAAGGAATGACTTTTAAGGTTTTAAACTTTGTGAGCTGAGGAAGCAAAGGGAAAAAGCAATTATTTTCTTTTGAAGGGAGTGGAAGAGAGTTCATTAGATGATTAATTATTAATTTACCTTAATAAACATTTACTAATAGGTAAAAAATAATAATAAACTAAAAAGTTTTCAAGACTTTATATTTCACGTGCTTAATACGAGGAAAGGGGCAAAGGAGAAATGCCAATTTCGGTTTGGAGGAGGAGAAATGTTTATGATCGATTGTTTATTGTTACAATAAAGTAATAAATTGAGCAAAAAAAGTTTTTCAAAAATTAAAGAGTTCTAAAGAGTTTAAATTTTGGGTAATATGGACAGGCAGCAAAATTTTGGGAAGACAGAATTTAGATGAAATTTTAATGAAATGAATTGTTAATGAAATTTATGATTGATTATTTATTGTTACTATAAAGTAATAAATAGAACAGAAAAAGTTTTAAAAAATTAAGGAATTTTAAAGATTTTAAACTTTGGTATTGTGGGAGGGAGCAAAAAGAGGGAAGCAAAATTTCAGAAGAAGGGGAGGCAAGGGGGGATTTAGATTATTTTTTTAAATAAAAAATTCAAAGAAACACAGAGGATTTTCACCTCTGATTAAGAATTAATACGAGAGCAAAATTAAGGACTTTTTGCAGATTTTGCATAAAAATAAATGCTTTTAAGGACCCAAAATTACTTTTGAAAAATGTAAGCACTTTTAAGGAGTCCGAACCCTGCGTTAAAATAACATCTTTTTGCATACTTTTAAGTAACAAAATGTTTCAAAAAAAAAAAAAAAAAAAAGAATTTACCCATGCACTTTTCCAAACAGTCAAAAAGTATCAACTATTAAACACAAAATGTATATATTAAAATATATACTATCAGAATGACATATTCACCTTGAATTATTTTTAAATTAAATTAAATAAACTTGCTAAAAAGGTGCATTTAATAATTAAATTTATAATATTAAATGCACCAAAAAATTTAATTTTAAATGCACCAATGCATCAAAGGTGCATTTAATATTAAAAGCACATTTTTAGCAAGTTTATTTAATTTTATTTAATTTTAATAAATTTTATTTTAACAGTCAAAGTGCTACAAAATTATTAGATCTCGTTTCTTCTCACTTTTGTGGGCTGTCAATCAGTAAATCACTTTATACATTTATTGCTGACTATTTTTGTTATTGTGCAGTAAGATTCTTGAAAAGTAAAAATAAAGCTTTAAAATATTTACAGATTAAAAATCTCTGGAAAAATTAAGAGATCTACTAAAATTAAAAGGTTTATGAGTGAATATATTAACAGGAATTTGAAAAATTCTTAAATGAATATGGTATTGAACATAGAATAACTATTCTTTTTTGTTTACAACAAGGTGGTCTTTTGGAATATAGGAATAAGACTTTTGTTGAAATGGTATATTCATATTATCTTTCATCTCATTCAAAAGTATATCTAAATATGTGGGCAGAAGCAATAAATACTGCAAATAGATAAACTCCCTATGAAATTAGGAATAATACAGTACCTAATGTTAGTTATTTTAATATTTTTGGTTCTACTGCTTATTGCTTGAATAATCGACTAGTCCTAAATTTTCTGCTAGATCAAAGAAATTTTTGTTGGTTATTCAAATACTTTAAAAACTTTTTTGTGTTTACTTTTCCAATGAAAACAGAGTAATCACTTCTAGGAGGGTTAAAAATTTTAAAGAATACAGTAGAGAGCCAGAAATCCGCACTGTTTGGGAGAAGGCATTGTGCAGATTTCAGGATTTTAGGTCATAAAAAGAACAATAATTAATAAAGGTTTTAAAAAAAACAAATAGGACAAATAAAATGAAATAACATTAATAGCAACACAATTTTATATTAGATTATTTAATTATAAATGAAAATTTTAATAAACAACAACAACAAAAAAGAATATCTGAAAACAATATAAACAAAACAACTTATTTTTTAAACTTTGAAAACATTTGTTCAATTGTGGCCTGTTTCAAAACTTTAGTTTGTTCTAGTTTAAGTTATTTTTGCAGGTTATAGATAGTCATTAGTTCCTACTCAGTTACACAATTCTGTTGCTTTAAGAATTCAAGGTACTTCTCTCCCAAATTTAAACCATCATCAAATTTTCTCAGAATTATCCAAGTCATCATTACCATTAGAATCGCTTTTGGCTGGATTCAAAACCATATTTCACCAGAAAAAAAAATTGAAAAACAACTTAAATGATGAATAAAAATGTCTCGCATGTGATTAGATACAGATAAACAGATAGCAGCGTCAATGTCACTGAAATTCCCATATATATTAATCTAACCAATCAACACACATGTGCACACTCAGTCTTCTTCTCTTCACTTCAGCCCCAATTTTTGCTGCATTCTTTGAAAAGAGAGATGAAAACGTCCTGAATCAATCATTCACTTTGGAATGATATCATCATTTTCTCCCAACTTCATTCTTTTAGCGCCACGGAGGAAAGATGTTTACATCTGCAAACCTGTGCAGAATTTGGGCTCTGGCAGAATTTAGGTCGGCGGATTTGTGGCGCTCTACTGTACTTTGATAATCATTTTTAAAAAGTTAATTTATGAAAATTTTCACCAAGAGATAAAATTGGATGAGTCAAGGAAGAGGTGTGAAAACTTTATTTCTGATAATGAAAATAGCAAGTTATCACGTGACTCAAATCTAAAGAGAATTTTTTTTTTTCATTAGGAAATCATGAAGTAATATGTAAAATGAAACCAGAAGAAAATGTTGTTAGTTATAATATAGAAATAATAATAAAAACTCAATTAACTTCTCAATGGCACAATGCTATATTTAATGAAGTAAAATTTATAATGAAAAATGACACTTTTGATGCTATAGATCAATCGACTTCGCAGGAATATAGTAAATTTGTTCTAACAAATAAGTATAGTCAAGATGGTTCTTTTGTGAAAAATAAAGCTAAATTTATAGCTAAAATTTACAATCAAAAGCCATGCATAAATTTTCATGAAACCTTTGCAACTGTTGCTCAAATACAGCCAATTAGAATTATGGCAGGCCTTGTTGCTATATTAGGACTAAAAATACATAAGTTAGATTTTGGCCTTCAGTTTATTTAAACGGACAATTAAAAGGTAACATTTTTATGGTGTTAGAATACATATATATTTTTCAAATATATCTGCTATCTTAATTAAATTCTTGCTATCACCATCCATCATTGCACTGGTTAAAGTACAAGAATTTGGTAAATAACACATGCTTGGTAAAAGGAGGAGACATTTTGCCCATAACTTTCAGTCAAATTGTTTCTAAAAGTAACACATTGCCTTTAAAACCCAACAAGCTGGCACTATGCCAAAGGACTACAAAATCTGGCTACATTCTCACAGTTAGATTGTGCTACAGATCATGATGAGTATACTGTCTGTTTTAATTATGACCATCTGATATTTAATCGTATGAAATCAATCTTGAATTTGATTGTTGGAAGATTTTGTTTTGTTGCCATCTGTTTAAACGATAAAATGTTAAGCTCCCTTCATTTTCATATCAAGGTCAACTATATAAATTCAATTTAATTTGAGATAAAGTTGGCTTACTTTTACAGTTCCACCAAATCCAGAGCCAACTTTATATATAGAACCACCAGAATATATAAAAAGATATTTTCCATCACTTGTAATAGGAGAACCTTGCCTATATTTAGCTAATGAAAGGGGAAAACAGAAAAAATGAATGCTTTTTCAAAATAACATACATTATTATATATATATATATATATTAAGAACTAACTTTTAGGAATTTGTACAGAAAATGATCCACACACTGCAGTGCGGGGAAATCCATGAGTTAGCCAATCTGGACCAACTGTTTTACCCAATAAAACAGCATGTACACTCCTTTGTAAAGATGCCATTATACTTGGTGTCTGCAAATAAAATAATAAATGTAAAAAATATTTAAATCTATATGGGGAGGAATGAATGAGATCCTTTTGTTATTTCCATTTGAAACAAATTAAAAATTTTAATAAAAAATTAAATTTTTTTTCAAGTAATAATACAATTTAAATATATTTCAACATTTATAGTTTTCTTAAGATGATTTACAGTTCTACTTTTACACATGGGTGCTTAAATTCTCAGAAATCTACCATAAAGAAATAATGTCGCGAGAAGAATATATAAACATAAATATATAATTCAACTTTCCAATCTGAACAAGTATCCAAAGATTACATTAAATGAACAAAATATCAAGTGCAACAATAAACTAATTTCTGTGATTAAAAAGCTGACAGATTTTTGAATCAACATTTGGTATATCAACTGATTTGAAAGGAAAAAATAATGACTTAAAATGTTACAAGAGTTGCAATTTTCTAACCGAGTGAAAAAATGTCCAGAATTCAAAACAGGGACTTTTAGTTTAAGTTGTCAATGCTCTGCCAACTGAGCTATCCTGGACAAATCTGGTCTGTTATCTGAAACAGCTCAACAGATTAAATCACAGGTTATAGAATTCCAATTAAACGCTGGATACATAATTATACTTCATTAATTTTTAACACAATTATTCTAATTGGTAAATAAATCATGATAGTTGTAATTTTTCAACTGGGTGAAAAAGTTTCACTCGCCTGTACGTGCATGCACAGTTAGAAATTATTTCATATAAATACCCATATTTCATCAAATATATAATATATTTATATTCTAATTGCAACATATTGTTTATCTTGTACTTTGTCAAGTTTTCTGAAAGTGGTATTAAATTTGGTTGAAAACTCAGCATGCTATAAACAAAAAACTTGCAAAATTTTTTTAAAGAAACCTTTAAATTTCCATGAACATACATGCTTTTCTTACTAAATGAACGCAAACATTGTAGAAGACCCTTAGTCATGAACTTCGGGTACAGATCATTTACAGCTTTTTCTGATACAGGGTGATCACAAACATTAATTTTTTTTAATGCAATTTGTTTTCAGTTACCTAATTACGTATGTGAGTAAATCTTGACTGAAAAATATGAGGTCAGGTGTTCTTTATATACCTGATGTTCAAGAACAATTTGTCAAATATTTCTCTAGATTTTGGACAAAACATTTAAAATTAAAAGTGTCCAGATACTTTTGATTGTGAATCTCTTTAATAACAATAAATGTCAAACAAAAAGGAGAAAACTTTTCATGATAGAAAAATAGAACTTTCCTTATTTTATGATGTGTTTATAACCAGAATATTGACAACGAGCAGCTGAAACTCTTACAGAAAATTGAATATTTCACAGCAGTGTGCAATCAATCACTTTTTCTTTAATGTTTACAATCAGCCTGCTGTATGCTTCATTTGTTCAGCTATCCCAACTTTTACATATCTAAACTGAGTCAGGACAGGCTCAGATAATCAGTGCTCTACTGTAGAGGAGAGGGGAGACACCTAAATTTTTCCTTTAAAATTAACACTGCTATTTAGATATAGATGACAGAACTCCACATGAATACAAAATTAACATCTATGCATTACTTGGCATAATGTATGCATAACATACAGCATAAGTTCCATTTATGGATTTGCATTGATCTCAAACACAGCCAGAAAGGCATTTAAGAAAAAAGCAGATTTCCACAAAAATGCAGGAAAGTTTCATGCTTGTCTTCTAGAGCAGCAAAGTAGCTTAAGTTCAACCTTTTTTTTTAATACTGCAGTCTAAGCAAGGTAAGCATGTTTCTTTTATTCTTGAATCTAAAATGATCAAAATAAAGTTGTAAGCTTAAAGCTTAGAATATTTTATTCCTATTTCTTTTAAAGCTTAGAATATTTTATTCCTATTTCTTTTAACTGATTGTTGAATATTTAACCGAAAGTTGTAGTTTTTGATTATCACATTTATTTTAATCAAATTTTAACACTGACAGAACTGTTCTTGATAGAACTAAACTATGTGTGAAATGGAATACCTTTGAACAAAAAAGTTGAGTTACCTATGAACACCCAGAAATACACAGTAAATACTTGTGAACATGTCAGAATGTAATAATTTCTCAATTTTTATTGAAAATTTAAGCAATATATTACTTATATTTCAATTAACTTATTTACTTTTGTTCGATAACCTTATCAAAATGGATAATAAAAAGTTCATAATAAAAACAAAATTGACAAATCATTTTTTATTTCATTTTAACATTATTTTCTCATGCATTACTTGAACTATTTTACATGGAAAATTAAATATGTCTTTTAAAAAGTGCCCTAATATTTTACTATTCAAATTAATGTTAATTGCAGCCATTTTTCAGTTTAATTTTGTTTTTGTATTGCAGTAAAAACTGAAAAACAAATTTTTTTTTTTTTTTTTTTCTTTAGAGGAGGTTCTACTTTTTTGGCTTAAAATTGATGGGATTTGTTGTCCTTTTGTTTTCAGTCACAAAGAAAAGGAAACCACCTTCGGAGTTTTGCATTATAGTCATATATATTTTAATTTTTGTGTGTAAACAAATTAATAATATGCCTTGTACACTATATGGCCAAAGGTGACCGATCGCTTGCGATTTTTGACATTTTGTTAAATAGCTAGAAAAATACATGAGGAATTAACCTGAAAGTGCAGGTGTGTAAACAGTATAGTATAGGTCATATATTTCCACGAACATTTTTTCCCGAAACTCCATAGGGGACCGTCAAAAAATTGAAAAAGAACGAATATCTTTTGGATAACCCTGTAAAAACTAATGGAGCAAAAGCGTTTAAACTCGAGATTATTAATAAGTGGCTTATTGTAATATATAATATGTTCATTTTTATGAGGATAGCACGTATACTCGTAGAGAAATTAAGGTTTTTATAAAAACAGTCCCAAATTTCGCCAAGTTTTTTACTTATAATTTGCAGAGTTCTTAGTATAAAAAAAAGTTCTTTTCAGAAAATATGATGAACAACATTGTACACAATACTCTGCAGTCAGAATTAAAAAATAATAAATATTGGATGAAAAATAAGCAGGTTTGCTAAAAAATGTTTCACTGTGTATGCGCGAATGCAATAAAAATATAATGTGCATAATGTGTTAGCTAAATGTATATAGCAACTTTTGTAAAAGTCTCAAAAACATAGTTTAAAAAGTCTGATAATAATCGTTTATAGAATAAGCTCAAAATCCATTGTTCCCAAAATGAAGCAAAAAGATGAGGGATTGTATCCAAATACAGTAGTATGTGCAATATTGTGTATGCTAAATTGGTACTAATCAATGGATATATGAATACAACCCCTCATGTTTTTGCTTCATTTTGGGAACAACAGATTTTGAGCTTATTCTAAAAACTCTTACTATTATCAGACTTTTCCAACTATGTTTTTGAGACTTTTACAAAAGTTGCTCTATACATTTAGCTAACACTGTATGTACATTATATTTTGATTGCATTCGCGCATGCGCAGTGAAACATTTTTTAGTAAACCTGCTCATTTTTCATCCAATTTCTATTATTTTTTAATTCTGACTGCAGAGTATTGTGTACAATGTTGTTCGTCATATTTTCTGAAAAGAATTTTTTTTTACATTAAGAACTCTGTAAATTATAAGCAAAAAACTTGGCAAAATTTGAGCCTGTTTTTATAAAAACCTTAATTTCTCTATGAGTCAAGTATACATAGTATACGAGTATACTTATACAAGTATACTTAGTCGAGTACTATATACGAGTATACTCAGTCGAGTACTATATACGAGTATACTCAGTCGAGTATACATGCTATCCTCATAAAAATGAACACAGTATATTACAATAAGCCACTTATTAATAATCTCGAGTTTAAACGCTTTTGCTCCATTAGTTTTTATAGGGTTATCCAAAAGATATTTGTTCTTTTTCAATTTTTTGACGGTCCCCTATGGGGTTTCGAGAAAAAATCTTCGTGGAAATATATGACCTATACTATACTGTTTACATACCTGCAGTTTCAGGTTAATTCCTCACGTATTTTTCTAGATATTTAACAAAACGTCAAAAATTGCAAGTGATCGGTCACCTTTGGCCATATAGTGTATGATGGGAGTACCTGCAGATGCATGCCGTGAACTTCCAATTAGGCGATCATTTTACTCTAGTCACAAGAATCTGAAACAAATTTGGTCGCCAAATTATGAAAGGGCATTAAATTCTTTGGAGGTTATACCAACTAAAAAGTTGATTTTTGACAGAATAAGGGTCGTCTGAACAAAAAAATACATTTTTTTGCCTTTCTTTTTACTTTTTTTTTAGTTTGAAAAAAAAATAATCAATGAAAATAATACTTCTCAGTGATATAAGCTCCAGCAAAAATGATTACTTTTCTTTTAAATAAAAAATGAAGGAAATTGGTCGAATAGGTCCCGAGAAAAATGGTTGCCCAGTTTGAAAACGGGATTTTTAGAAAAATAAATTAAAAATTTTACAATGGATTGCATTCAGTGACGGCATTACGAGCAACAAGCAAAAATGATTGTAAGGAATTGGAATATCCTTGAGATATGCAAAAAAAATAAAGAAAAAGAATTAAAATTTTGACCCAAAGAAGTAGAACCTCCCCTTAAGGAAAATTTCTGAAGTAATAAAAGAATATATGGAGAAAGCAGTAAAATCTATATTAGAACAGATATGCCACTAAGATGGTGTAGTGCTTTTGTTTAGGTTACAAATCTGTAGATGACAGCACCGTAAGTAATCCTATACAACACATGTAAAAGAATTACTTCTTATATTGTTGTAAAAAGTCTCAGATTGTTTACGTTTGTGTTTTTTATGTCATGCAAATAAATGTTTAAAATGTTCATTAAATTAATGCTACTCTACAAAGTGTGCTGTTATTTTTATAACTAATTATTAAAAAGAGAATAAATGGCGACGAGAATTAAAAAAAAATATGTCACCATGAGAAATATTTTTAAAAAGTGACATGCCTATGAAAATGGCTATGCTTCTGATTTCAATATGTTCTTTTCGTACTCCTCTAATTTGATGACTCATAAGTTTTAATTTCTAAAAAGTAGATCACCATTTACAGAATTTACGGGGTGATAAATTAGCTTTTTTTCTTTTCTGAGTTTATAAAAAATAAAAGTTTTCGCAATTTCAAGAATTTGATAAATCCATTGAAACGTTCGCAGCTTATGTTAAAAGACTAGAACAATCATTTATACAGTATGATGTAAAAGAAGAGAAAAAGTACCTGCAATTACTTCATGTATGGGACAAAAGCTTTATATTTGTTATGCGATTTAGCATTCCCAAAAGCTTCGTAATCCTTGAAATACACAAAGATTGTTGATCTTCTGCTGAAACACTTAAGACCAGTGGTAGGATTCAACCAGTTTAGTAGAACCAGTTGTTATTTTGTGTTGAGTTCGGTGAACCGGTTGTTAAAATGATACTTCAAATGTGAAAATCACATTTACATTAATTTGCTTTCTTTAAATGTTTACCTGCACAACATTGTTTTGTAGACATATAACTCTATGATAAGTCCTGATTAATTTTATTTAATAAAATAATATTTCATTTTTAACAATAATATATTTTTTCTTCTTCAATCCTGTAAGAGAAAATTCAACTTAAAAAATGAAATTTTGAAGAATTTTTGTAACTAAATTGACAGGCCTAGGCTAATCCCAGTTATATGTTAAGGTTATTAAAAATTACACTAACTACTTATCTATACTAATAAAAGAAAGTTTTGCTCTGTCTGTGTGCCTGTGTGTGTGCAATGGCTAGTAAAATCTATGGCACTTGCAAGATTGAAAATTTTTGTGAGGCTAGCTCAAAATGTCTTCTGATACACCTGAGACACAGAATTTTAAAATTCTAATAATTAGTTGAGTTATTAATTAAAAATCGCAACTCACTCTCATTTAAAAACTTAACACTGTCTTTGTGAGAAAGAAAAAATTTTGGCGTACACACAGAAGCCTTATTTACGCATCAGTTGAAAGTGAAGAACGAAAAGGTGAAATTTCGGGGGTATTTTGTCATTATTTATTAACTTAAATTGGCCAAACAGCTTAGTAAAGTTAAAAATGAAAGACATATGCTGAAAGATGTACGTCTCAAATGCCGCAATCAATTAAAAATAGTATCACAGTTAACCGCTTGAAAAACAATTTTCAAAAAGGGTCGTTTTTCCAAAAAACTATTTTACCCTTATTCCAACGTCCCTCCAGGGCACAATTTTGGAGGTACCGACAAACCAAAAATATGCTTCTTAAAGTGAAACCCTCTTCTAATCGGTGGTGCAGTTGGTTTAAAACAAATATGAATTTTAACCCTTTCAAATACACCGGTAAATGCAGGTCACTTCACGCTTCATGAAGACGATATTTGTCTACACTAGAAATAACTAAACAACCATATTCTTTTTAGAGCATCTCAATAAATAGGCCAGATTTACATCACCTACAAAAATTTTGAAATGTTCGACCGGGTAGAAATATTTCTTACAAAATAAAATGTGTGAAAATTTCGATGGAATCAGCAAAAAAGTGTTTCGCTGGGGTTTCGCTCTTTCAGGGTGAAATTTTAGCTGTACTGACAAACCAATAATTTGTTCATAAACCTGAAACCACCTTCTTATCAATGGCACAATCGGTTTTAAGAAATAGGAATTTTAACCCGTATAAATACACCGGCAAATGCAAGTCATTTCGTGCCTCAAGGAGACGATATTTTTCTATGCTAAAAGTAATTAAACGATCGCATTTGAACACAATCTTTTAAGAGTATCTCAAATTCAGATGGTATTGAGATTCTCAATACATCAGATTTACATCATCTACAAAAATTTTGAAACATTCGGATGGGTAGAAATATTTTTTACAAAATAAAATGTGTGAGATTTCGACGAAATCAATGAAAAAATGAGTGTTTCTTCACGGTTTTTCTCGCTTTTGGTGCACAGAGACTCCACAAATCAAATTGCGCAAAAAGTATAGTACCAAATAGCATATACTTTCAATTCAATATTTTTTCATTTAAAAATATAAATTCAGATAAAATAGATTTAAAGATATAAAATCATATAAATTTCACATTAATTTAAGGGTCATTCATCACAGGGCCAGGCAGCGCTATTATTCGAATAAATGGTACTTTGCTTTGGCACGGAATGTTCTCTGTTATCGCTGATCTATAGCTAATACTTAAATAGTCAGATTTAGATATATACTTCCAACTGTACATTTTTTTATATTGTTCTTCATATCTTAGAAGTTTTTAAAATGAAAGTAGTTACTTTTGTACATGTAACAAATCCAAAATTTTCATAAGTTCCTCTAGTCTTATAATTTATATTTAGAAAATATTTTCCCAGCTCTAACAAATGAAAAAACATTGTATGATCTAAACTTGCCGAATCATGATACTTTGTATTTTACCAATTTCCAGCGTTGTCTGGCCTGGGTTTTTTTTTTTTTTTTTTTTTTTTTTTTTGGACTAAGAAATGGTAATAATTCCTACAATTTCTAAATGTCATAACTCGAGAAATTTTGGTTATGCAAAAATTTGTCTCACTAGCTATAGTATGGATAATATTTTTTTAAATAGGATAAAAAAGAATTCAGCATTTCTTCATAAAAAGGAAAATAACGTTAAGTTTTATTTTCCAAATACATCACATATCAATTTGTTAAATTTTGAAGATATTGTAAGAAAAATACGTTAACCAAACATAACTGAGCGAGGTCTAAATGCTGTCTTTGAACTATGTGTTTTGACAATAATTTGAATAGTTCTAAGTTTGGTTAAATTACATATTAAGCAACCATGGTTATCTATAACAATTTTATTTTCTCTGTTTAATTTATGCTAATTACCTTGTATATTTCCAATTCTATATTTTTCAGTAAAAACTATTAATAAGTAGATGTTTCTTAATTTGTTCAAAGGTGTCCCTACCTTGTTCAAAGGCACCCCTATGCAGTGTTGTAGTCGTAAAAAAAAACCAGGGAATATACGGTATAGGTAGGGGTATACACTGGCATCATGAACGTTCATAACTAGGGTATACGCTAATGCTTTATTTGAAAAACAGAGGATATACACAGCTTCTTAAAAAATCAAGAAGGTACACGGCATATACTACATCCCTGCCCCTATGTGGGAATGGTTTGAACACAAATTTTCAAATTCTTCAATCCTCAAAAAACATTTATTCAGAAAATTTTCAGTTTTATGTTCATATGTTAATGTATATATTTTTTTTCTTCTTATATTTAAATTAGACTAAGTAGAATTAAATTATGAAAAATCAGCATTTTTTTTTTTTTTAATGGAAAAAATGCTACTATGATAATGAAATTGCTGAAGTAAAAATTATAAAAGCTTCTTGTAACTTTAGAAATGCTTAAAAAAATGATATAAGAACAATAACTTTCTTCATCAAATAAAGTATATTTGGAATCTTCAGATAGCAGAAAACATAGCCGTTTTTTAATTTTTAAAGATCCATGCATGCATGCTATGCCCAATGAAGAGAGTTATAAAATTATTTCACTCAAAACTACTAGTTCTTTGAATCGCTTCTGACTTTTAAAAAGTTTTGTGAACAGTTACTATAATAATAATTAAAATTTCAAATAGAAATAGAAAAAACTTAAATGAGCTGCAAATCATACAGGAATTTCTTCTAAAGCCAATAACTGAGAACTCATAAGCATAGCTGAGGCTGCACATAGTAGCTTTCCAGTATCTCCACTTGCAATTACAAGACTCAAAAGACAGGCACATGCAAATGATGTGAGAGTGGATGAATAACTACTCTGAGCTTGATCCGCAGAAGATAAGTTAGTAGATGATATGTCCAATAATAAATCAAATAAGCAATCTAAAAAAAAGAACAAAAAAGATACAAAATCAAACAAATAAATTATATCAAAATGCAAATTTGAAATCTCCGACATTCAAAATAATAATTGTAATAATTAATAATAATAAATTATCTAATAAGTAATTACTAATTAATCAGATTTCTTTCCCCTTATATAACATATATTCAAAAACTTCAAAATTTGTAACTAAAAAGAGAAAGAATACTAGTTGACTCACACGGCATTGCCTGGGTCCGTAGTAATAAGCTTAAATATACCTAATCAATGTTGAATGATTTTATATAATTAGGCAAAAATTGCTCTAAACGATCCTAATGCTGGGAGCCCTACTGCCTTCAGAAGTGTAGACCCTAGATTTTGATTTTTAATTTTCAAATGAAAATCTATCCAAACAAACTTAAGAACCCCACTGTCTTTGTCAGCATACACCAGGCGTGCTACGTTGTGATTTTATATTTTTAAACAAAGACCAATGTAGCTTGGGCCTTAAATGTAACTAAAATGAGAGTTGAATGAATTTATATATTTAAATGGAAATCTTTCAAACGAAGCTAATAATAAGGTCCCACTGCCTTTGGCAGTTAAAAAATGTTATTTTCACACTTTTTATTTTTCCATGTCGGATCATTTAAATTTGAAAAAAAAAAATAGTCTTATTGTTCAAACATTTTGAAATTTTTATGAGTTATAAATATACTGTGAATAATTTTCATGCTAAAATATTGATACAGTGAAAGATCTTTATAACACAATTCTATATAATTCAATTCTTTATATAACGTACAAGTTGAATAAAGTGTTACTGATACACAGCTGTTCATAAAAAAAAATACAAATAGCCACTTAATACAGTTATTAATATCATTGTACTTAACAGCCATATTGCCTGCAAAACACATAAAAATTAACAGTTCTCTTTGTCGACATATGTTGAAAAAAGATTTCTTGTTGGAGAGTGAATTTTATTCTTCACTAAAACATACTTCCAGATAACCAGTGTGAAATGCTACTTACTGCAAACTGCCAAAACTCTCACTGCGGATACATTCAAAATAAATGTGATTAGTATAAGTTTACATTAATCTATTCACTTTGAATTTTGAATATGTTATTATGTTGCTTTTAAATATAAATTGCAACTTAAACATAAAAAATATGCTTTTTTTTTACTTTTTTAATTTAAGATAGCAAAAAAATACAAAATTTCTCAATTTAAAAAAAAAACTTGAAAAAGTAGAAAAATTAAAAGTATTTATTCGAAAAAAAATTATAATGTATCAAATACTGTTTGTTTTCAGATAAAAGGATTTGTTTCTAAATTGCTTTAAAAATATTTGAGGGAAAAAATCAAAAGTATATGTTCCCATATAATGGAAGCCTTGGCACCTAATAGGTTAAGCCTGAATAAAAAAAAGTTTTTAAAAAACCACCAAGAAGACTATAACATTGAAATACTGGAATTCTTTTGTGTACCCATGTAAAGAAACACTTAATGCTACTCATTCTTTATTTTATTGAAAACGTACTGTAGTTTATCTCAGTGTTTCATATTTAGGGTGTAAAAAAAATCATGATTTTTTTTTTTAAATAAAAAAAAATCTGATTTTTTTTTATTTAAATCCGATTTTTATGATTTTTTCCCCCAATGTTAAAATATTGAATAGATACCAAAAGTTTTAGGTTACCAAAGCAATTAAACCTCTAATTGTTAACATAATCTATGTTTTTACACTTTAATTAATAAAATTTAATTATTAGTTACTAATTACAGAAATTACAATAACTGCAAATTAGTAGTTTCATTAGTAGCGTACAATAAAGTTATACATATTTATATTTTGTAATAATTATGTCAAACTATATTAAATGCTAGTGATATTTACATTTATTAAAATGTAAATTTATAATTTAGTATTCATTCTGGAACTAGAAGGAAAAGGGGCAGGATGCTAGTTCCAAAAAAGGGCACTATTTCATAAGGAAATATATTAGTAATGTGTTTAGTAATAATAAGGAAAAAAAGTATATAATTTTTAATATGATAAATAAAAATTCGTTAATTTTTAATAATTTTATAAATTACAAATTGAAATTAGAATTAAATAACATGTTTTAATAATTAATATCCTGTTATTTCTTAAGAAATAAAGTTTTATCATTTTTGTAAGGTCTTGAGCACGCGTATTTAGAAATACTGTGGTATGAAGAAGATTTTTACAAAAAATATCTGTACAGCTACAGGTAAATTTCACTATTTTTTAAAAAAGCAGGAAGCATTTTGTCTAAATCGTAACTTACATTATGTATGTGTACGTTAGCCAAATAAATTATGAAAATGAGTTACAACCATTCATACACACATACAGAGTAAGTATGTGAATCGCCAGTTATATCTTAAATCCTCAAAATATTAGGGCTGGGGATCTCTTGTTGTGCTTAACATTTTTATACCAATTAGCTCTTTTTCTCTTATACATTCTTTTACAACAACTGTTGAGCAATGTTATTCTTGCAGTCTCCTTTAGCTCCAATATTTGATATAAATTTATTATTGCAAAAGAGAAAATAAATTCTGGTTATTTACTCTCTTACTTTGCAGAAATTTATTAAACTTGCTATGCTTATTTTACATAAAAGAATAATTTGATCACTTAAAGGAAATTATGACATCACAAATTATATTAGATTTAAATATAATTTTTAAATGAAATGTTTTTTATGCCTTTACAAACTTATTGTACTTGATGTTTTACAAGACTCAGGAATTAAGCTTAAAGAAACAATTATTTAAAGTCCTTTTTTTTTTTTTTTTTTCATTTATTCATAAGATAAAATACCTGTAGAAACTTTTCAAATTATATTAATCTTAGATTTTAATACTTTTATGTCATTTTAAACATTAAGAAAATTTTTGATTTTAATCAATGATTTAAAAAAAAAAAACAGTTGATTAAAATCACGATTCAATCACTGATTTAAATCAACTGATTAAAATCGTTGACACCCTATGCATATTACTACCAATTTTTTCCCGCAGACCATAATGTAATGAAATTCTTTTGTGTGTCTTTTGTATGAAGTGAGTAGTCACTTCATATGCTATAGAAAGCATGCTGTAGTCCATTTTAATGATTACAATGTCACCAGTTTCATTACATTTGCAGTAGCCTAACATCATTAAAATGCACCACAAACAATTTTGACTCATAGACCATAATGTAATGGAATTCTTTTGTGTGTCCCTGTAAACAAACGAAAACAGCTATACACTTAATCTTTAATAGGGAACATACTGTAGTGAATATCAATATCATAATCATGAAAATCCAAATTTACAAGAGTTAAAATGACAGACAGACAAATCAAAATCATAAACATTTCAACTATGTTGGAAATTGGCCAATATGCCATAAAGAAAATCATATAAATACTGGTAAAATTTTACATAAATCAAATATACCAGATTAATTTTTTTTAATTACCGATAACATCTTTTGGTTCTCCTTTTAAACCCTCTGGTTGTTGACCTTGCAATAAATCTAATAAGGCTTGCAATGCTCTCCTACAAAAATGTGGATGATTCTTTTGACTTTCTTTTATAAGTTCAAACACACTGCAAAGTCCAATTCCAACAATCTGAAATAATTAAGGAATAAAAATGAATAAAATAAAATGTCAAAAACTCAGTCTAAATTCAGCTTACTTATGTGACTTGTACCAAAATATTTATTGCTTACTTTTGGCACTTTAGATCCTTCACTGCAATTTTCATCATCATCATCCGATTCCGAGTCTGTATAAATGGAAGCTGAATTTTTATAAATTACATGAGTAGCTGTACATGTTTGTTTCTCTAAAACACATAATCTAACAATAGCAAAAACTACAAAACGAGATGGGTTGCTACGGACAGCTAAGAAAGGAGGTTGTAAAACAGGAAGTTCAGCAGATTCACCCTGAAAAAAAAATAAATAAATAAATAAACAAATTATAACAGAAACACATAATTTTTTTACTAATGCAGTTTTGAATTGGTTTAGCTGCCAACCTATCTGGTTTATAGCATTTTAATGCTCTACAAGCTTCTCTGCAATTTTGGTCCTTACTGGAATAGAGAAATTTTCTAGCTCAGTATCTCTCTTCCACCAACTAAGCTCACACTCAACACCACTAATTTTGCATGCAGGTATGTAACACCTACATGGAGCCAATAGCAATGCAGTGCTCCTAACCGTCAAAAGAACTGACGACACCACATATTGCTTAACTTTGGTGTAGTGGAAACCAATGCTAAACCAGGTAACAGATGTCTCAGCTTCCTCAAAACAGTTCCAGATTTAGACTTCATGTCCCAACATATCTGATTTTAATGGTACCTCTGAATTATCATGGTTACCACAAATTCAGCTTTAAAAAAATAAAAAACAAGTTTTGATTCTTTGAAATAAATCGTTTAGGAAGACACCAAATGTCTCTATTGACAAACTATTTGAAAACGTTATACTGTCTAAAAAAAAAATTTCAAAAATTATGAATAAATTAAATACAAAATAATCGAATTCTTAGCTTTTATTTATTTTAATAATTTTGCCTGTATAAACAGTCAGCTTGGATGCACTGTTGCCTCTGGCAGCATTTAACCTGGGCTTTGTCCATCTATATTTCTAATATGTAGATATATTATACTATCATTTCTCACTTGATGAGAATTAAACTTTCTAAAGTAAGAAAAGTTTCAACACCTGTTTGAAAAAAAAACATCAGACTGTAAACATTTTATACATATCATATAATAATAGTAGCCACAAATTTTTTTATTTAGACTAAATTTAAATTATTTATTTTAATTTTTAAAAAATGGATAAAAGAATACTTAAAATCATTTTTCTCTTTTCAATTTGATATTCGACCAAAACATTATTTGTAACATCACTAATAACAATCAACAAAAAATCTGATATTCTTAACACACAATTTCAAATCATTAAAGCTGCATCACCTTCTTTGCTACATGCAAATGAAAAATAACCTATCTTTCATCCAAAATATTAACAGCCAAATAATTTTAAAATGAAATTAAATCGCCTTTTACTTAATCAAGACTTACTTTTTCAAGAAATAAATTTAAAAAAAAAAGACAGCTGCAGCCACTTGATGAAACAAATCATTATCATCTGACATTAAAATGAAGAAGGGGTGTGGAAAGGTATCTCTCTATTCTAAAAAAAAGTAACTAATGCTGTCACTGCCGCTGTTAATGAATTTTTTGTGACCGGGAGTCTTTCTTCGTTAATATCAAGAAAACTGCTGCATACAAAAATATGAAAATTGGTGGTATTATAGAAAAATGTTTGATAAACACGCTGGTACAGACAGTTTTTAAAAAGAATAATTATTTTAAGAGATATTTAATGTTAAAGTTGGTCAAAATTGTTCCATTAAAACAGTTTTACAGGAGCAAAAATTATACACAGGAATTTAATCATTTTTAGACCATTTTATACATTAGAAGTTCCTAGTGTGCAGACTGCATTTATTTTTTTTATTTGAATTTTTTGAGGATTTATTTCCATTTTAAATTCAAATTTTCAGCATTTCGAAAGATATTTTTTACATATTTTAGAAAAGTGTATTATTTTAAATTGTTGCCAATTTTAAAAACAGCACAAAGAATAATATTCCCTCCAAATTAAAAATTTATTTACACGTGGCTATTATAAACAGAAAAAAAATCTTTCAAATTAGAATTAAATTATTACGTGTTTAAAGCAGGAAAATATTGAAAATTACGTCATAAAAACTATATTTACATGTGAATTTTAAAAGAAAAAGGAAATTTTAAAATAATAAATTCATTATTATGCATTAAAAGTCGTAAATGGAGGACATTACGCCATATTTAAAATGACCAAATAATATTGCCAAACAGTTTAAATTAAAAAATATATTTACACGAGGCATTTCACATTTCTAGATGTCTTTTAACTATTGTTTCCAATTCTAAAGCAGCGCAAATAAAAATATTTCCTTTCTAGCAACAAAAGTATTTTCACATGAATATTAAAGAGAGAAAGGAAAGTTTAAAATAATAAATTCATTAATATGCGTTAAAAGCAGTAAATAGGAGAAATTATGTCGTATTTAAAATGACCAATTAATAATAATGTAAAATAGTTTAAAGTTTAAAATATATTTGTGCAAGTCATTTACTTAATATTTTGAGATGATTTTTCAACTATTGTTGTGAATTGCAAGATAGCACAAATAATATTTCTGTTCTAACAACAAAAGTATTGAAAATAGGTGAAAATTAAGTCAGATTTAAAACAGTACATTTAAAATGTCTTATTTAAAAGAACTTTCTTATAGCGTTGTTAAAACATACAGGGAACAAAGACTCTGTTTACTTAATTCATTTTACATTAGCTTATTTTCAAATGTTTAACTGACTTTTTTTAATCAAAGGCAAAAACAGCCATTGTATCTCTTAACAGCAGCTGATTTGGCCTTAAAAATCCCCAATGAAAGGAAAAAGAATGGAAATCCTTTTACAGGGATATCGCCACTGTTTTTTTTTAACTATAATTTAATCTTCCAAAATCTTTTTAAAGTCGATCAAATTAGCATGACTTTAGAGTCTGTAGTGTCTGAACGGTGGTAGTTGAGCATAGCCTGTAAGTGTTATAGAGAGAAATAATTCTCTCGCAGTCAAATGTAAAAGGGAAAAAAGACTACAGCAAACAAAAAATCAACCCTAAAAAGAATTTTTTTAATAAGTCTTTACATGAAACCTACTATTTGAATGATGAAAGTAAGTATTTTCTTTACATGTCCTTATTATTACTTTTTTTTTTTTTTTTTTTTTTTGATCGGGGTCTTAGTGACAGCAATTTGCAACTGCAGAAAAAACAGGAAATATGAAAATGACCTTCAGAAAATATTTAAAAAAAAAAAATACTAAAATTTAAAAATTTTGCATTCTAATTAAATACAACTTGCTAACTGGAGCACATAACACATAAATGATATTACAAAATTATTAAAATGAGTTACAAATGTACATTTTGAATTGCTTCCGTGATCATCATCAGGATAAAATATTAAAAGTTAAAAATGGACATAAATGTCTAAGAGCATAAAAGAATGTAATATCATTTTATCCTGATGAAGTGATTTGAAATGTAGACTTGTAACTCATTTTAACGTGTTTGCAATATCACTTATATGTTATGTGCTTTAGTTAGCAAGTTGTATTTAATTAGAACGCAAAATTTTTTAAACTCCAATAGTTATTTTTTGTTGTTGTTGATGAAATATACCAATAAAAGCAGAAAAGAACTTTGTATCCATGATTTTTTTTAGTTTTGTTTTGTATTTCCACCTGAAGTACAGAGACGGCAATTTAAAATTACAAAAAATGCAAAAACGACCTCCTGATATATATATATATATATATTTTTTTTAAATGAAAGATATCATCAGTACCATGAAAGTAGCAACAACAGAGAGGTATTTTTTGTTTTGTTTTTTTAACTCCATCTAAACTCTGACAATTCAGATTTTAAAATGCACAAAAATGGCAAATATGAAAACGACTTCCAGAAAATAGATTTTTTGAAATAGTAAATATTCATATTTTTTTAATGAAAACTACCCTTAGTACCCACAAAAGTACTTTCTAAACATAGGCCATTTTTTTTTGTTTTGTTTTTTTATAACTCCATCCAGACACTGGCAATTGAAATCGTAAAATGCACAAAAAAAATAGAAAATATAAAAAAACCTTCAGAAAATAATTTTTTTGAAATAGTAAATTGACATTATTTTACATGAGATACCTCAGTACCACAAAAATAGCATCTAAACATAGGTATTTTTTTTTACTATTTTTTTTTTTTTTTTTTTTTTTTTTTTTTTTTTTTTTTTTTAAATAACTTCAACTAGTATCCCGTCAAATGAGATTTTACAATGCACAAAGCACGGAAAATATGAAAAAGACCTTTAGAAAATAATATTTTTTTAAATAATAAATTTAAAACAATGAATGCAAAAATTATTACTTGAGAAAAATAAATGTGGCTAATAAGGGGACCACCAAACATGGTGTCCATTGATTTTGAGGATTTTAAAGTATATTCTTATCCTTAACTCTGCTGGTGGAAGAATTTCTTCAGATGGGCCTTAGATTTGGAGAAATTGGGGGTCACAGCTGTGAAAAAAAGAATTACAGTTAGATTTGCGCTAAGCGCAGTCCCACTTTCACTCCCAGAGCACTTTTTTATTTTGAAACAGAATGTACAAAAAAGTTGCTTTAGAAAGATCCTGTTATCATCAATACATGAAATCATGATTTTAAGCAAACCTTGTAAATAGTATGTAAGATAGCTGTAAATGTTTTACTTTCATTAAATGTTTGATTTAAAAATATATTCGAAGCCAAGATTTATTGACTTTCTATTTGATATAGTGATATGCAGTTATTCATTCATCCATCAGACTATATATATTAGATGCTTTTTATATTTGATTCACAATACAAATCCAGATATATGAAGATTTTTATTTTTCAAAGTTCAGCATACATTTCAAGTACCTATTAATTTGCTCTTCTCAATATGTAATTTGTAATGCCAAAGTAGAGCCGCTCGCACATAGACTGGAGAATCAGCGTTCGATGCTACCTTCAACCCCCTTTTTTTTTTCTTTTATAATTAATTTTATATTTTTGACAATTTGCAAATTTCAAGTATAGTTATGTATTGCTGCAGCTTTGAACTTTTAATATTTTGCTAAAAAGATAATTTAAGTTTTTGATTTTTCATAAAAATTTCTTTTTTGCAATTTTTAAACTAAAATTTCTGTTGGCGGAAATCCAAACTAATTTATATCTGGAAAATTTGTTTTCATAAAATTATTATTATTTACCTTTTTATATTATAAGTACAGTTCTGAAACAATGCATATTTTTTTCTTACATTTTCTATAAAAATGCATTTAATTGACTAGAAAATTAGCAAAATAAAATTATTTGTTCTAAATATATTAAAATATGTTAATGATGAAATGCTAAATGATCAAATACAAAAATATTTATCATTATTGACATTGGCATTTTAGTTTAGTAAATGTGCAATTAATCAGGCAGCACGTATCGTAAAAATATTCAAAACAGAATAATTGTATGGAAAATTTTCTATATATAGCATAATTTCTTACATAGTATTTGTCTACAAAAAGAGGCTAAAGGATATCAATAAAAAGAAATTTTTATTTATTCTTATAGCTCCCTTACTTCTCATAAGTAGGGGCCACAATATTTAATGATGAACTCATCACTCCAAAATTAGATCCGCCACTCTAAGATTTAGTACAAAACTTTTAATAGATCATAAAAAGATACAAGGATACGTCATTTAACACTAATATGTACAATTATAATACATATGTACAGACTTTAGGAATTTCAGAAGAAATCTGCTGATTCGAAAAAAAACATTTCATCATTTCCCGCTTCTCATAAAACTCCAGGGGAAAAAAACAAGCAAGCAGCTTGTATTTCACACCTTCTACATTGCGTGCCGTAGAACTCTCAACTTATTTCAATTGTGTCTCATGAACGACTCCGAGGGAAAGCTAATCTGCATGGAATCATGGGAAAAACTATTTAGCAGCCACTATAATAAGGAACTATCGTCTAGTGCTGCCATCTAGTGTAGCAATATTTAAATATTTGTTACATCCTCCCCCTCTGGTTCCTTAGACGTCTCGGCAAGGGACCAGGAACATTTTTCTTTGGCCTACCACATTTCCTGAGTGGAATAACTGGTTGGTTGGTAACATTGTTACAACATTTTAGGGCAGATGTATGGTAAGTTCCTAAGGGAACTTCAGGAGCTTGTAACTCACAATTTCATAGGAAGTAGGTGAGCACTGTGTGAGCACTACATAGGGTCCGTCACGTCGAGGACTGAATTTGGCGGTTCTTTTCTGACCAGCCTTGCTAACGGGATGGAGTTCTACCCATACATGATCACCAGGAGAATACTGAGGTCTTCTCTCTGGCTTCTGTCCACATACTGTTTTCTTTTGTCTTGTCGTTGTTCGACCAAATCTTTCACTTGCTTAGTAAAGTTAGCAAATTTCTTTAGGTTAAGGAGTTATCTCTGGCACAAAGTTATCATTGTTAATGACAGGCCTGATATCATGACGAATGTCATCAACGGTGCGAGGCTCGCGACTGAACTGTAGAAAAGCAGCCGTTTGTCCTGTCATGTCACATTTGGCTGTGTTCATAGCAAACCTGATTGTAGGCAACTTTTCTGCTCATGTAAAGTGTTCATTTCTAACGAGAATAGCTAAATGAGGTTTGAGATCACAGTTTTTTCGTTCAACCGGATTTGCTTGTGGATGATACACTGGAATTAAGGATTGTTTCACATCCAGAAGATAACACAGTTGCTACATTACTTCACTGACAAACTGAGGACCGTTGTCACTAATTATTTTTCTAGGAAGACCGTACCTCAGGAAAACTTCTTCTAGAAGAGTTACAGCGCATTCTTTGGCTGTGACAACATTCAGTGCGAAAAGTTCTACCCATTTTGTAGAGCAATCTTCCACTATGAAAATCCATTTCTTATCGTCAGTGGTTTCAGGTAAGGGTCCAAACAAGTCAATGGCAAGGGTTTCGAACCGTTGACAGTAAACAGGTGTCTGTAAGAGACCTGCAGGTTTTGTGTTACTAGCTTTGTAACGAAGGCAACCTGCACAATTCTTGACATAGTTGGTTATGAAAGTTCTCATACTGGTCCTATAGTATCTTTTGGATATTCTGTGGTATGTCCTTTCAGCTCCATAATGTCCGAATGTTGGTGAATCATGATGACTTTTTAAAATCTCATTTCGTTCATGTACAGGAACAACTAGTTGTGCTTCTTCAGAATCGGAATCTGGAGCATAGCGATACAAGACCCCTTGATTTAAAAGATATCCTCGCTCAGTCCAATTTGCATAATCTGTGCCTTTTTCATAGGACTCGAAAGCTTCAATGATTTTTCTTAAATCATCATCTTTTAACTGTTTTTCTCGAATATTCATTGGAGATCTTTTGGGTATCTCAATGGAGACTGTACAGATTTCACAGGAGGGTTCCTCATGACTGCAATTTGGATGTGACAGCATGTCAGCAACAACATTCATTTTACCAGGAATGTATTCAATCTTCAGGTTGTAAGATTGGATTTGTAGAGCCCATCGAGCCAATCTGCCGGATGGTGACTTCAAACTCATCAACCATTTCAGTGGTTGGTGATCAGAGGCAACAGTTACCTCTTGTCCTTCTATGTATCCACGAAATTCGTTTAAGGCCCAAACAACTGCAAGTGCTTCATGTTCTGTTGTGGAGTAATTTCTTTCAGCAGCATTCAACAAACGACTTGCATATTCAATTGGGTGCTCTTCCTCTTTGTGTCCTTGAAGAAGTACCGCACCAAGGGCATGACCACTGGCATCTGTTCGTAAGATATATGGCTTCGTGGCATCATTCTGTTTCAATACAGGAGGACTTGTCAATAACTGCTTCAATGCTTCGAAAGCAGTTTGTTCTTCCCTTTTCCACTTCCAGGAGGCATTCTTCTTGGTCAGGTTGCTCAAAGGCCTAGCAATGTCCGAGAAATTGGGCATGAACCGTCCATACCTGGAGCGAGATTGAAAAACGGATTGAACTTGCTAGACAGTTCGAGGGACAGGTATCTTTTGAATTGCTGCAGCTTTCCCAGGATTAACTTCAATTCTGGACTTTGTAATCCAATGTCCTAAATATTTTACACGAGAACAGGCAAAATTACACTTTTCTCGATTTGCACGGTGTTTGGATTCTAAGAGTCTGTCAAAAACTGCTGTCAAATCTGCTAAATGTTTTTCAAAAGTCTCTGATAAAGCAATTATACCGTCTAGATAGAAAAGCATTAGAATGTGCTGTAAACCACTTCAAAAGCGATCGATTAACCTCTGGAAACTGGCTGGAACATTGGTCAACCCGAACAGCATTCTCAAAAAGCAGAAGGTGCCAAAAGGACAAATAAAAGCAGTTTTGTCCCTGTCTGGTGCATAAACATTTACCTGATGGTAACCCGACTTTAAATCAATTATTGACATGTAAACGGTATGCTTAGCTTCATGCAATAAGTCGTCTATCCGAGGCAATGGATAAGAGTCCAACTGGGTGATGGCATTCAACTTCCGGTAGTCAATACAGAGATGTACTGTACCATCTGGTTTTGGGATCAAAACAACAGGAGCTGCGTAAGGTGATTCGCACTCTTCAATAATTCCTTTCTGTAAAAGGTCATTTAATTCTGCCTTTAGAACTTCCTTTTTTGCAGGAGTCATGCGGTAAGGTGATACCGACACAGGTGGTTGATTTCCGGTGTTTATGTGATGCTCAACAAATGGAGTGGCTTCTCCCCCTGGCTGAAAGATGGTTTCATACTTTTTCAGCAAATAATTTAACTGTGACTTCTGAGTGGGAGTCAGCTCTTTTCCTTCATTTTCACACAAGGTACATGCGTTTAAAACGATGTCATCAGCAGAACATACAAGAGGCTTTGTAACAGGATCTAGAAAACCATACTTTATATGAGGCATATCGTCGAAGTACCAACGTTTGTTTTTAACATCTGGCACAAAACCTGACTTATCAAGAAAGTCTTTTCCTAAGAGGGTTCTGTTTCCTTTAGCTTCAGGTAACACAATAAAATCTGTAAGAAATTTTCTTCCTTCGATTTCTACAGTTACAGTCGTGGTCAAACTGTCTTCTTTTGACCGCTGGCCGTTTGCTAAGGACATGTTTAGAGAGGTCTTCTGAAATTTTGCACCTTGTTCTTTTAACACAGAATACAATGATCACTAGCCAGGCTGTGACTAGATCTGGTATCTATGCAGGCTTTGCCATAGATCCCATTAATGTACAGGTTTACTGTGGTTAAAGGTGTGGTTGTGGTTGAGCATGTGTATATATGGATTCACTCGAAATCAGAAGATTGAGTTTTTATCACAGGATTGCAAGTAGGGCATTTAGTACGAATAAATCCGGGAGCACCACAACCATAACATTTCAAGGCTGGGTGATCTTCAATCTGTGGTTTGTCTGACGCAATTGTCGTCTTTGAGTAGGATTTATTTGGGACTGTTTTATTATTAGACCTCGGTGGTACACTCTCTTTCAGTTTTGACCAGTTTTTATTTTTCAGGTGGATTTCCACTACTTTGGATTTTACGGGATTTACCCTTAGAACATCGTAAGCATCTAGCTTTTCTACTAATGCATTTGGATCATTTAAATTAGTTCAAACGTCTAAGAAATGTTCTCTTTGCTGTGGGGAGCACCTTCTCTTTAATTTGTCCGATAAAAAAGGACTTTTCAAATCTTCGAATGAAGTTATGTTGAGCTCAGATAGCCAACCTTCAAAGTAGGTTCTAAGCTTGAAAAAATAGTCTTTCCAGGTACTTTCTAAAATTTTCTTGTGCTGAACGAACAGGATTCTAAATTTTTCAGCAGTCAATTTGAATTATTTCAACTAGAGATGCACCGAATAGTGATTTTGGCCGAATACCGAATATTCGGCCTACAGGCGAACCGAATACCGAATATTCGGCTAGCCAAATAGCAACTGCTAGGCCGAATACCGAATACTCGGCTAGCCGAATAGTAACTATTCGGCCGAATACCGAATATTCAGCTCGTCAAATACTTTTATATTTCAAAGTTTAAAGGCATTAAAATGTTACATTTTAAAACAATTTTACATAATATTTAAAGCAGAAACTTTTATTCTTATAAACAAGAGCTACTTTCAAGTAAACTTTATCATGAAAAAAATCTCTTTTGAGTTATTTAAGAAGAGTATAGTTATAAAACTTTTTTAATTAATAAAATTTTTAATTTCATGGCTTCTTCTGAGAATTAAAACAGATGAATCAAATTTTCTTAAATTTGAAAAGAAACATTTTAAAATCAAGGAGAAATTGTGAAAAAATTGGAAGAAAAATTGTACAGGTTCATATATTATTTATCAGAAAGAGACTAAAGTAAAAGTAAATAAATAATACAATCTATTCAAATTTTATATGGTGGCAGCTTAGCAAAAATAACTGTTCTACACCCTTTGATTAAGCAAGGAAGTTTTTAAATGCATCCTACATCGGTGTCTGGAGTGGGCAATCATTTTCAGAGATAGTAAACATTGTTCTGAAAATCTTAGGAAGAAACAGATTACTTACTGGACAATGTTCAGGAACTTGCATTTGTATATAAATCCTGTGAAAATCCTCGTGATTGGTTAATTTTCTTAAATAATACTTAACAAACAGCAAATAAATAATATAAGAACATTCTCTTTTATTTAAATATGATTCTGTTTCTAATTATTCTGAATATCTTTATAAGTTGACTCTTAAACTTAGAAGTTGAATACGTTTTTTTTAAATATATGTTTAAAAAGTTTTTTTTAAGTATTCGGCTCGGCCGAATATTTCGATATTCGGCCAAGCCGAATAGATAGCGAATATTCGGTGCATCCCTAGTTTCAACATCATCGCCTTGATGTGTTGGTAGTCCTGGGCCTTTTCTTCCGGTTCCCTAGCAATGAGTCTAGCAATATCACTAGGTAAAGTGCTTATGAGGTACGTAACCCAATTTTCTTCCGGAACACCTAGGACCTTTAACTGTCGCTCACACAGCACTAAGAAAATGTTCATATCATCTTCGTTTGGACGAAAACGGGGAATCAATTTTTGTAGATCGATTCGCAGCTTTTCGTAAGTGCATTTATTATTTTCTACCCCTGCATTAGATGCCGAGTTGGATGGGCAAGGCGTAATTTTTTGAGTTCAAAAATCTGTTTGCGCTCTAAATTTTTTTGTTCAATTTTACGTTGTTCTTGTTTGAAAACACGTTGATTTTCTAAATCAAAGCGCTCTTGCTCGGTTTTTCTATTCTCGACTATAGTTGTAAGTTTTTAGTGTAATCCTCCTCATAATCAGCGTGCGTAGTAATTAAATTACTTAAATTTACCATTTTCATTTCTTCAGTGGCAGTTAAGCCTAACTTATCGCAAAGGACACGTAGATCCTCTTTTTTGCTCTTTCCAAAAAACCCCATTTTGTTTAAATTTAACAAAACTAACAACCAAAATAAAATTTTGATTTAAAAATTCCGCTTTGAGAACTAGAATTTGAATTTAAAATTTCAAGAACAAAGTTTTCAATTTCAAGAACAAGAATTTCAATTTAAAAATTTCAATTAAAAATTTTTAATTTCAAGAACAAAATTTTAGATTTTTCTTCGTAAACCTATCCTTACACTCAGGGATTTCTTCTTTACAGAAATCATAACACACAAATATATATATATATATATATATATTCAAAATACAATATAAATATAAATGCAAATTACTATAATATCACAAAATATAAAATTTTATTTATTTAACTCTTTCCTTCGGAAGGTAAACCAAAATTGAACTATTTCAATCTATCGTTATGTAATACGATATTACTATACTTTTAAGAAAACACAAAAAAAAATTCTATAACTTCCATATTAACTCTCAAAATAAAACAAAACTAAATTATAACTACACAGTTCTTAACTTTCAATTTCTTTAAAAAAAAAAAAAAATAAAAATAAAAAAAAATAATAATATTACGTTAAGCAAGAATATTTAAAAACTTTCCTCTCAAAAGAACACTTTATATTTTTGTTCTAAGAACACAATTATTCAAAATTAATTAAAATTACTTTACTAGCAAAATAATTCAAAATTGTTCTCAAAAGAATACAATTTACTTTTGTTCCGGGAAACAAAATTCTCTTTTTTTCAAAAAACCTTTTAAAACAAATTTAAATATTTAACCTATAAGAAAACTTATTCTTATAAAAGTTCTGTTCAGAACTTAATTTCGTCATTTTATAAATCACCATTATTCAAATTATTTTGCTATTCAAAACGAAACTCAACTTACTAAGAAAAAATATTTATTCTATCGCAAATATCTGTCAAACGATACCATTTTAATAAAATACAGTTTATTAAATTAAGCGAAAAGTTCTCAAATTAGAACACAAAATATAATTTTCACATCAGTAAGTAAAATATATCTTAACAGAACAAATTTTGTTTATTTCTTTAATCTAAATTGACCAAAGGTTTTAACTTTCAGAATTTAAATTCTTACAGAAAACTTTTTACGTTATCTAAGATTTCAAACTTCAGAACAGTTTTACCTCGTCTGAATGTCATTGACAAAACAGACACAATTAGTTTTCTTAATGAAAAAATACTGTACTTGCAATACTATCTTAAACACTTTTAACATCAAAAGTTTAATAACATAAAATAAACAATATGAGAATGCAATAAACAAAAGTTTACTAAAATAAAATTACACACTTATCTTTCGGATAGTTGCTACACGCATCCATATTTTTATAAGCTTTCAAGCAGTAAAACTTATTTAAGAATAATGTACTCTCTGTTACCAAGGTCGACGTTGGGTTAACAGAGTATTAAAATACTTTATTGCTGTATTGTGTAGAACCAGCACACCTTTCGTAAAACAAGTCACATTATTCTTTCGAAGAATATATTTCATTTCGAAACAGCTGAGAACAAACAGCATTTGTAATTTGCCTTGGCTGATATCACAGAAGCGACATTAGTTGCAACAGATGATAAAAAAACTTCGATAAAGCACCATCTTTCTTTGAAAAAAAACACCAGCATTTAAAAAAAAAAAAACCACCATCTTTCTACGTTAAGCACCAGCACCTCTTTCAAATATAAAGAGCACAAGCATTTTTTAAACTCGTAGAGCATCAGCATTTTATTTACTCGGCCAGTCGTGGATTCAGGGCCCAAGGTTGGGAAATCCATTTATAGCTCCCTTACTTCTCATAAGTAGGGGGCCACAATATTTAATGACGAACTCATCACTCCAAAATTAGATCTACCACTCTAAGATTTAGTACAAAACTTTTAATAGATCATAAAAAGATACAAGAATACGTCATTTAACATGAATATGTACAATTATAATACATATGTACAGACTTTAGGAATTTCAGAAGAAATCCGCTGATTCAAAAAAAAACATTTTATCATTTCCCACTTCTCATAAAACTCCGGGGGGGGAAAAAACAAGCAAGCAGCTTGTATTTCGCACCTTCTACATTGCATGCTGTAGAACTCTCTACTTATTTCAATCGTGTCTCATGAACGACTCTGTGGGAAAGCTAATCCGCATGGAATCATGGGAAAAACTATTTAGCAGCCGCTATAATAAGGAACTATCGTCTAGTGCTGCCATCTAGTGTAGCAATATTTAAATATTTGTTGCATTCTGATATTATGAAATTCCAGCTGCCAATTTCTTGCAAAATATTTTTTACATGCATCATAAATTTTATGTGGTATTTTTGTATTTCTGTTAACATTTTTTTTAAAATTATTAACATTATTTGTTAGGATGAAAAAAAATGTTTTAAATATAATTTGTCATTTTTTATATTCATGCAAAGGAAAAATGATGTAGCATTTGAACTTTATAGATAAATTTATACAGAGAACATCTAAAAATTATGCAACTGTTAAAAATTTACATATGAGCATTACTGCTTTAACATTTTATTTCATTTTCAAAGATATGCTATTGGAATAATTTAAAGATACATACATTTGGGATACTTGACATCAGAATTATTAATTATAATTTACACGAAATAATAAATCTTCACTTAAAATTCCATAAAGTAAAAAAAGATTTTTTATTTATTTCAGAACTTTACAAAAAATGTAAATAATAATTACAAAAAATTCCAGACATAAAATATTTTGGATTTTCATCAGTAGAGATGTAAAAAATTTAATGAAAAAAAAAATCATAAACATAATTTTATATTTTTTAGGAAAATATAAAAAGTTTCAAAAGAACAGCAATTTATAACTATGCTTAAAAATTGTAAAATGTCAAAAATATAAAATTAATTAAAAAAGAAAAAAAAGTTGGAAGGTAGCAAGCATGGAACGCTGGACCTTCAGCCAACGTGTGAGCACTCTACCTCCACGCCACACAATCCACACTGAGAAGATCAAATTTAATAAATATTTTAAACGTATGCTGAACTTTGATCCCCAATTTCTCAAAATCTAAGATCCATTTGAATAAATCCTTTCACCAACATAGTTAAAAATAAGAACTCTACAACATACTTTAAAATCGTGAAAATCGGTGAGCACCATATTTGGTGTATTTCCTTGTAAGAATTTAAACCAAAGATATTTAATAACAATTTAAAACTAAAACAAAAAACTAGATTTTAAGATACACTTTAGCACAAAGGAATGAGAAGTTATAATTTAACAAGTTGTGTAGAACTTAACAGAATTGTGCTAAACTCAAACTGGTTTACAAACATGAATTGAATATTTTTTCAAAACCAGAGAGCTCTTCAAAATTTATTGCTGGGGAACTTGCTTTGTGAATGATCTCTTCCATGGTTTAATAGTTTTATCACTCCCCCCCCCCCCCCCAAAAAAAAAAAAAAATATTATGTTTACTTTGATAGAATGAGATATTGGATGGTCCAAATTTTAACTGAAATTATATCAAAACATACACACATTTGAATATAACTCATCATTCTTTTTTTTTTTTTTTTTTTTGCAATCTTTCTAAAAGATAGATTTTATGCAGTTTTTTCCAAAAAATAATTTTGAGAAAAAGTGGCCGACTGGCTTCTGAAATGTGAAGTAGAGTTGAAGCAATGTCAGGCCAAGCCCGTGTCGGGCCTACATGAGCTCTATTTTTATACCAGTTTTGGGGCATGCGGGGGTTCATTCTTTCCAGAACTGAAAATTTTGCTTTATTTATTCACATAAAGAATAAAATAGCTTTTTTCTTTTTTTAAATTACTTCAGGGGTGATTCTGAGTTTTAAAAAAATTTCTGAAATTCACCTCAAATTTTTTGAAAAGTTAGAGCAGAGGGGGGGGGGGGGGAATCCACTCCTGGCACTAACTATGCATTTTTTCCATGGCCCTTTGACAAAATTAGCGTTTTTTCGCGATCTCTTAAAGCAATTTGCATTTTTTTCACGACTTTATGGCGAAATTTGTGGTTTTTTCGCGTTTCTTGGACGAAATTTGTGTTTTTTCCACGATCTTTTGGCGAAATTGGAGATTTTTCAGAAAACGATTGGCAAAGTTTTTTTTTTTTTGGCTACCATTTGTCGAAATTCACGATTTTTTATGTCTGATTTTCGGATTGGTGACAGATTTTTTTAAATTTTTGAAATGAATGCCTTAAATTTTCAAAACAGAATTCCCCCTAAATCACTTATTCCATATCAAGTCATTTTAACGCTATTTTGATCAGAAGGAAGAGGAAACAGAAATGGTGTTTTTCAATTCTAGTATTAGAATGCTATTTTAAAAGAAGAGTTGTACATTTGCTGATTTATGCCTTTGTCAGTGATGAGATAGGAATATCTTGTTGATATAGCGCCAATTGAAAGTCGCCAACAATTTGCTTTCAATTTTATTTTAATTTGTGACAAATAAACAGTAGAATATCTTTTAATTATATTGTTTATTTTTTGTTTAGAGATGTAACGTGAAAAGAATATTCGCTTCTGTTTTTAGTATAGATGCAGATTCTCAAAATCTGGAAGGAGCCAGTGGCTCCTAAACCCAAAAAATCCAGAGGCCATATTGTGAAACAAACATATAAAAACAATAGCATTTATATGGGAAAAAACTAATAAAAATACTCAGGAACTCAAAATTAAAAATAATTTATTTTATATAAACATATGTACAACAAAAAAAAAAATAAACATTAAAAAAAATGCAATTTAACAAATTACAACGACCATTTGGAAAATGATTTTTTCAAAGACTAAAATTTAAGACATAAAAAATCGCACGGAGTTGATCCTACATTACGTACGCCATGAATTAAACATTAATAGTGTTATTACATGTAAAAATTCCAAGCAACAGAAATCACCTGCAACTCGTACATATTATCCACCTGAAACTTATGTATTATCGAAGCATTTCATTGGCTGTTCGGGAAAAGGCTTTTCCATCGTCAGATTTTCAGGAAATCTGACGGCCTAAATGAAATTTCATTCTTAAACTTCTAAACATCCCACAATATTACTTTTTACACCATCGTATAGAGAAAAAAATGTACTTTTAAATGCAATTTGTTTGAAAGCTGTATCTCAATTTGTTTCTGAGTTATTAATTTTTTTTGTAGTTTTTTTTTACTTTTTTTTCATAGTGGCAAAAGAACGTATCCATCTCTGTTGAAAGTAAAGGGAAATACATATTACTGTATAGACCAATCAGAAAAAGAATAAAATGATGATTAAACCAATAAAAACCTTCAGATATGCTTTTGATTTCCTACCCTGACGAGGACAATAACCATTTTTTCAAATGGTTAAAAAAAAAAAAAAGACTAATTACATCAGATGTGTGTATTTAATTTAATCATAAAACTCTTGAAATTTGAATATTAAACTACGTACAGTCATAAGTTGGGCAAGATACAGTTTAAAAAAAAAAAAAAGCTAACAATCATGATAGTGGAGAACATCAGGAAAACAATATTTCTTATTTTATTTTTGTCATACAAAAGTACATATAATAAAAATGTGAATGTTTGACATTATTTTGCACTATAAATATCAAAATACACTTCAAACATTTGTTTTTCTATAAGAAAAATTATCTTAAAAAAAAAAAAAAAAAAAAAAAAAAAAAAGGACACTTGATGACTTATATATACCAAAAGTTAGTGGCCAAAGCAAAAAATTTAGTCTCCATGTGGTGAATGGCAACTGTAAATCTGCACCTATAGTTTTTAGTCAACCAGCATTAGCTTGAGGTTTGCAAACTTTTAGTCTTCTATAATGTAAAGGTCAGAATCATATGAAAATACAATTGGTGATTCTTATACAGTAGACTCCCTCAAATCCGTACAGCTTAGGACCAGAGCTTGTAACGGATTTTAGAATTTTGTGCATTTCTGGTAATTGCTTTGTTTACATTTTTTAAACAGTATGTAATTTGAACGTTATAATGCAACTGAAATTATAATGAATGCTTGCAATACAGTAAAATATTAAAATAATTAAGTAAAGTAATAAACTAAAATGATAAAAAGTAAGATAATTTTAAAAATGATTAAATAATTAAAAGTAAAAAAAAAAAAAATTAATGTATAATTAAATATGCCTAAAAAAGATGAGATACATTTTTCTTGATTGAATTATTCAATGAAACTTTCCTCGTAAAGGTACACTATTAATTTCTATCAAAATCATAAAGTAAAGAAGTTTTATTTCAGGTTTAGCAAGTCTTAATAACAAAAAAAGCGCGATTAATTCATAAATATATTTGGTAAAAAGATTATGATTACCAGTGATATCAGCAATATCTTGACTTTTTTTCAGAAATAAATTTATACTTCCTTCATGAAAAACTAAATAACTCATATCAATCATCTATAATCCAAAAATGTTTCCTGTGTTTGTTTAAATAGCTACTTAAAGTGAACATTATCTTTCATAATAGCAAGTATATTTTCAAGGTTATTTCCTGATTGACTCATTGACATTGAACTTCAGTGCAGCTGCCCACAGATGCAATTAAGATTTTGTACTGACAGCACGCACCTGCAACAGCATTTATTGCTGAGATCTATTGTTCTGCTATCTATCATTGTACTCGCGCACCAGGGGATCTTAACCCTGTTAACCATTAAGCATAATTGATACACATTGTAATTAGTTTAATACACAGATTTTTCATATTCATTCTGGTGATCAATTCTACCTTTTGACACAAGACAAAACATAACGCAAATCAACACCATGAGTTCAGTTATATTATTGAGAATTACATATTAAACACATACAGAATGATATAAGAATAAAAAATTCTGTAATTTTGTCCTTACGTCTGAACTAAAAGTTTCATTGTTTACATCTGTGATGATGTGCGGATTTTAGGGTTGCAGAAGCAGATTTGAGGGAGTCTACTGTATCTAATTTTTCATCATGAATTCGTTTCATGTAGAGGCTGTGCTCTACACATTCACAAAGTCACTTTCATTCATAAGTAGATATAATTAGCAGGCATATTATTACTCCAGAGCTGCGGAGTCGGTGGGAAAAATGGACGACTCTGACTCCAGGAATTTTAACAGATCCGACTCCAACTCTTTCGCTCAAAAATGGGCCTGACTCCGCAGCCCTGTGTTATTCAGATAGAAAGCAATTGAACAGTGTTTCCTATAAAAGCAATGGATCTTTCAGATAACGGTGTTGAATTTTTAAATTTAAGTTGATTTTCAAAGACACCACAATCATGAAAGATTGTTATGAGGATGGAATAGATTATAATTTAAGATAGCTTACTTTTATAGGAAATTGAAAAATATTTGATTCTTCAGCATATAGTAATTTATGCAAATCTTACATTTATTCATAAAACCCACTTTGTTAAAATGTCCATCAGATTTGCTGGACATTGAGAGATGGAAAATATAAGAATCTTCTTAACTATGAAGTATATTTTTATATGACAACAAAATTCTCTTTTGATAACATTGAATATAATTTTTTATAAAATTAATTGTGTGCTGGGGATTAACTTAACAGATAAAAAGTTGTTTAAAAATGACATTGCTTTTAAAACAATTTTTAAATGTTATGCAAATATTTAGTAAATATTTTAATATATGAAAAAATATCTTTAAAAAAAAGATCCTGAACTCATCTCAAATGTGGTCAATCCCATATTCATCACATGATATATGCTTGTATAATATATCATATTGTAAAAGCATATATCAGATGAATATGCCGAAAATTTAGATTTTAAGGAAAGGGGGGGGGGGGGGTCAACATTTCCACATTGTGCCTCCCAGTTTTTGTTGTCTGAAATCTGATCATTTTATTTATAATAGCAACATTTGCTGTTGTTACTGTACTTCTTTTGCAAGTTAGATTCCCACTCATTGATAATTAAATTAATATTTTTGAAAAAAGGGGTTAATAATTTTAGGTATGCATATGCAAGCTTAAAATTATAAGTCACCTAAAATATAAATTTCGAAAAAGCTTTTTCTTTTTTTGGGAGGTGATTTATGGTGTTATGTGCATGTAAAAACAATAAATAATTGTATTATTTTAACTTCAGGTTTAAACAGCTTAATCAAGATTTTATAACTCAAGGAAACAGATAATATATATTCATTATGAAAATGATAATTCATCAGTAGAATGACACATACCCTGTTAAAACAATATTTTATGGTAAACCTCTCATATCGTATATTGGAGACAATTAAAATTGCTAGCTCGTGGGACAGACTACAATATCAGCAGCTTCTTTACAGAAATTAATAGTCTATCCTGACACATGCTTACATACAGGTTATTCTACTCACAGACATAAAATTAACAGTAAAAGGTACGCAAATATCATGGCATGATCAACAAAATTTTTATGAGTGACAAAGGAGAGTCCTTATTGTATATGAACTAAAATAGGGATCTAACTTAACTATATTTAACTGAAGAAGGAAGTAAAAAAAATAAATAAATAAAATAAAAGGATAATACAAAAGAAATAAAACTTGTTGATTTAATACTGTGATCTTGTTACATTACATGTATAAAGAAAAAAAAATTTAATATAAAAAAATATGAATCTTAATGACAATTTAAAATAAAAAGTATTAGAAATATACATACATCATTCACTACATAATAAAGAAATTATAAATTTACCTTTAATCGATGCCTATCTTTTGGTTTTGATTTTGATTTCTTTTTAGATTTCTTGGGTTCAATTTTTTTCCTAAAATGAAAAAAAGATTCTAATTCATAAAACCATTCTATCTCATTCATCTTTCTTTGATGTCTTGCTTATGTTAACAAACAAATTTTATCCGAATGAAACTGAGCTATATTAAGTATACAGTAAAAGTTGTCTAACAAGACTTCATGAATAAACACGAACCTCATGCTATGAAAGCAGTTAAAATTCCAGCTTGTTGCAACACATCCAATTAAATGGATTTTTATCATAAACCAATTAGATAGTAACATAATTTAGATCAGTGGCTTGTACTCTGAAAGAATGCTTCAAGCAGGTTAAACAGAGGTAAGCTTTATATATTTTTTAATTTAAAACACAAAATGAAAGGAGTGAACATAACATTTTAAATAAATTATCAATGCATTACAGAATTATTATTTTTTTATATCATATGTTATTTCATACTTTATATACATATATCACTTGCTTTTTAAAGCATGATTCATTTGTATGTGTAATTATACATATTATACCTATTTATAGTTATAAATAAAATATACACACACCCACAAAAAAAAAATAATAATAATAATAATAAACCTATTAATAATTATTATTATGCACAACTAAGAATATGCATACAGATTTAAAATTTTAATTAATCCATTTTTGCACATCTATAGGAATATAAATAGGTACCAGAAGTTTATGACATTATTGCATTTCTTTGTGCATTTTCAAGTCTTTTTCCCTGTTAGGATATTTTTTATGTTTTATGATTTTTTTTCATAGCATTTTCCCATCATTTATAAGGGAAGGGGTCCTCATTTTTGATTACATATCCTTATATCAAGGTCAAATACTTAAAAAAGAAATGTTTTTCAATTTCTAATTTTTTTGCACTTCACTTTAATTATGATTTTTTTAAATTTAACGGCTGCCATTTTGAAACAATATGGCGGATGAGGCTAGCCAGCGATCTTGGTCGAGACATTGCTACATACTATACACATGCCTTCTTACATCCAAATAGGTTAATAAATGCGCGTGTTATAGCGTGACAAATGTCAGATCGTTTCAAAATGTCAGCCATGCTAGAAATTCAAAGAGCTATAACTCAACCATTTTTTAAGATATAGGCGAAACAAAAACTGCTCCAGAATCTTTGTATCAAGGTCAAACACATAAAAAAATCTTTTTCATTTTCCAATTTTTTGATACCTCATTTTAAATTTTAAATGAAAAAAAATAAATGTTCCCTTTTGAAACAAGATGGCGAAGGAAGCTGGCCAACGAACTTGGTCGAGACATTGGTATGTACTATGTGCACACCAAGTTACATCCAAATCGGTTCATAAATACGCCTGTTATCTATAGCACAAAATTAGCACTCGCCACTCGCCAGGCATCGAGTAACACTTAAAACGTGGCGATTAACTTTATTGCCCTCACTCGCCAAATGCGATTGTTGAAAGATCAATGCCAGAGAGGAAAGGGGTGAAATTTGTTCTGAATTTACGGCGTCCAAATGGGCGATTCTCTCGAACGTAAGAAAAGAAAATAGCAGGGGTGATTCTGTCTCGAATTTCCCAAAAATATAAGGCATTCCGAAAAAAAAAAAAAAAAAAAAAAAGGTCATCAGTCCAAAAATTTGGACATAAAAATATAGCTAATTTCGATACAGTCACCGAGAAAAATCAATTTCGTCAATCGTTCGCAGAAAAAAATCACCAATTCCATCAAAGAATCGTGAAAAAACGTGAATTTCGCCCAAGGACCACGTAAAAAATGCGAATTTTTTTTAAACATCGCGGAAAAAACGCAAATTTTGCGAAAAGATCGCGGAGAAATCGCAACTTTCGTGACAAGATCGCGGAAAAAAACGCAAATTTCGTCAAAAAAACGCAGAAAAAACGCAAATTTCGTGAAAAGATCGCGGAAAAACGCAAATTTCGTCAAAGAATCACAAAATTCTTCAAAGTATCGCGGAAAAACGCAAAATTCGTGAAAAGATCGCGGATAAAGCGAAAATTCGTGAAAAGATCACGGAAAAGCGCAAATTTCGTGAAAAGTTCGCGGAGAAAACGCAACTTTCGTGACAAAATCGCGGAAAAAACACAAATTTCGCAAAAGATTGCGGAAGAAACGCAAATTTTGCCAAAAGATCGCGGAAAAACGCAAATTTCGTCAAAGAATCGCGAAAAAGAATAACAAAATTCTTCTAAGTATCGCGGATAAAATGCAAAATTCGTGAAAAGATCGCGGAAAAAACGCAAATTTCGTGAAAAGATCGCGGAAAAAACACAAAATTCGTGAAAAGATCGCGGAAAAAACACAAAATTCGTGAAAAGATCGTGGAAAACGCAAAATTCGTGCGAAGATTGCGGATAAACGCAAAATTCGTGAGAAGATCGCGGAAAAAACGCAACTTTCGTGACAAAATCGCGGAAAAAACGCAAATTTCGTTAAAAGATCGCGGAAAAACAGTAATTTCGAGAAAAGATCGCGAAAAAAACACAAATTTCGAAAAAAGATCGCGAAAAAAAGCAGATTTTGCAAAAAGTCACGAAAAATCGTGAATTTCGTCAAAAGATCGCGGGGAAAACGCGCAATTCATTAAATGGTCGCAGAAAAATGCATACTGCCCCTCTGCTGTAACCTTTCTGAAAATTTCCTGTGAATTTATTTCACTGCAATTAATAGTAAAAATAAAATTTTTCAGTTGAGTGTAATCATATCGAATGGTAAGTAATATATATTAGTAAATTACAATGTTGATAGTAAGAAAAAACACTATTTTGTATGGAGCGTACATAACTTTGTTACTGGCCAGTGGTTAAAAAAAACTGGCCAGTGAAAAAAATCAGTTTACTGGCCAGTGGGTAAAAATGTTAATTTTGACCTATACTGTTATCACATGACAAAAATCAGGTCGTTTCAAAATGTCAGCCACAATAGAAATTCAAAATGCTATAACTCAGCCATTTTTTTAGATATAGACGAAACAAAACCTGTTCCGGAATCTTTGTATTAAGGTCAAACAAATAAGAAAAGAATCTTTTTCATTTTCCAATTTTTTGGTACCTTATTTTAAATTTTAGAATTTTTTTTAATGTCCACCATTTTGAAATAAGATGGTGGATGAAGCTGGCCAACGAACTCGGTCGAGACATTGGTATGTAATATGTACACACGAAGGTACATCCATATCGGTTCATAAATACACCTGTTATCGCGTGACAAAAATCAGGACATTTCAAAATGTCAGCTACGCTAGAAATTCAAAGTGCTATAATTCAGCCATTTTTAGGAAAATATGGATAATAAAGGAAAATGACTTACTGCTTTTGAAAACACGCATTTTTCCTCATAAATTTTCTATAGTGATTTTCCTTCTGCATGTGTACTAAGTTTCAGACACTAGGTGAAATGCTTATTTAAGTGAAAACGAAGTCATATTTAAAAGAAAACGATCATTTTCTTAGATAAAACTAAGCCTTTTAACAAAAATGTGTCTAAAAACCATAAATTACGGAAATTTTTACTCTCCAAAATTGAGATTAGAAACTCAAATAAAGAGTGCGTCTGTTCATATAAAAGATGTTGCTGGCAATCTTGACTTCAAGTTTTGAGTTAAAATGATTTTTAAATGATCAAACAAAATACAATTTTTTAAAAAATGATGAATATGGATATGAGAAGTGCGTATACAAATTTTGAGAAGGTGAAAATTGCTGTTTTCATTCCAGAAATCCATGCATAAGAGCCTCAATTGGTAACCACATCCTAATAACTGATCTTTATTATATTTTATTGATCATGTATCTATATTATAAAGAACAAACGTATCTGTGTGTAACGCTGACGTCATTTTGCGAATGGCAATACTTCACGATCAAATTTTGGTCTTGAAATTTTCGTTACTGCATTTTTTCAATCTTCTGACCATCATACATTTTCAATTTTTGTCGCATAGGGAAATAAATGTACTTTCAAATGCAATTTGTTTAAAAACTGTATTCATTGACTGATGTATTATATTTTCTAAAATAGTTTTTAAGTATGATTTTTTTAAAAGTTTATCTTATCACGTGCCGGTTTCAATACATAAAATAATAAACATTTTGCACATAACAGGGATATGTTTAGGAAAATTTTAGGTCCGTTAAAGGACCCTTCACAAAATAATTTATCTTAAAACAGGACCCTTCACAAAATTATTTATCCCCAAACAGGACCCTTCACAAAACATTTTATCCCAAAACAGGACCCTTCACAAAATTATTTGTCTCTTAAATAGACCTTTCACAAAATTTTTTCACTTTCAAATTGAACTTTTCACAAATTTAATCATTTAAAAATAAAATCTGGCCTGTAAGTAAGCAGTTGAACTCACCAAAGAGCATATTACTTAGCTTTTTATACATGGAGGATAGGACATGAAGGCATCAATAATTTAAAATTCACAAAATTATGACTAGAATTTTCATAAAAATAAGAAAAACTTCACAATTTCACAAAAACAGGACCCTGTGAGAAAAGTCTGGACAGACCCCTGCATAAACCAACAAACATTTTTCAGCTTTTGTTTCTGACTATTTTTGCATAATGAAATTAATACTTCCTTTATAAGCAAATAAAAGAATAATATTAAAAAAACCCACCAAACTAACATATTTGTGAAAGACAATTTAACGAAATTAATACTTCTTTTATAAACAAATAAAAGAATAATATTGAAAAAACACAAATCTAACATATTTGTAATTGTACAATTTAAATTTTTAGATCACCAAATAAGATTTTTTTTTTTTTAAATGGAATTTGTTTGCAAAGTTCATCTCAGTTTACTTATTGTCTATGGTTTTAAAAACAATTTTAAAGCATGAAATATTTTTTAATTTATCTATATCGCACGGAGCTCGATTACGAAAGATTGATCCGTTTGCCCTTAAAACAAAATAAAGAGTTCATCATTTTCTTACGGCTAATTACCATTAAAAAAACTTCCCTATGAATAAATAAATAAAATAACATAAATAAAACACAAACTTACCAGACATGTATATGCTCTGAAATTATCAGAATATAAAAGGATGCCATAAGTAGTAAAATCTTGGCAAATAACTCTTAGCATGCGGCTAATAAGAAAATATCGCTTTTGATAAATTTCCAAAATGTATTTGATTGTGTAATTCGTATTTTCCATATGAAAAATGCTTTTTTAATGTAAGTGGTCAATCTAAAAAATTTATTGCATATAAAAAAGTTGTTTATTTTTCAATTAAAAAAATGTTTTCACCTATATTATTTAACCCGGGAAGCCCGGGTATGATCCCCTAGTATATATAAAATGCTAAAGTATGTAGCGGTGAAAATGTGGTTATTTCTCTTTTGCCAATGGTAACAAGTGATTTGTGATAGCAAAAATGATGACAATTTTCATCAATTGATTAAAATTAAAAAAACTAGTCAAGATATCAATTTGAAACTTTCTGAACAAACATAGAAATTTTTTTTAATATGCATTTTTTTTTTTTAATCTATTGGTAACTTTTCTAAATTTTTTCAAAAAAAAATGATAGCGAGAGTACGAAAATTTAAAAAAAAAGAAACCAGACATTGACAAGCATTCTTTTTCAAATATTTGACAATACAAAGAGTGTGAATCAGAGTTAAAAATTAGGAACTCTACATAAGGCGTCAAATGAGGCCTACAATTTATTTTCTAGGTGCATATTTGCATTTCATGGTTGCAATTTTATGTTAGATCATATTTTCTAATTTCTTTTCACAATCATTTTAACAATAATATTGTTTCTATTTTTATGTGTTAAGAGCAAGTTTGGGGGGAGGGGAGGCTACACATAATAAACACTTTATCTCTGTGTTAATCACTGAAACAAAATAAAAACTATTTTCCCATAAAAGTGTACAACCTGATTAAACTACAATATTTGGATTCTAAAAAAATGTTTTATAAAACTAATATGCATACAAAACAAATTATCAACCAATTGCGTCCCTATACAGAAAATTTGAACTTTTAGATACATCCAGGAATAAGCATAGTTTTTAAAAAAAATTCTGTGGCTGAAAGCACATCAGAAAATAAAAAAATAGCAAATAAATGAACCTTTGGATATCAATTATGGTGTGGCCTTTAAAAATATTTACAAATCCTACATAAATACTTTTCAATACTTCTAACTTTAATATGTGGCAAGCATACAGGAGAGAACAGGAAAATGAATAAACAAATTTTTCCTATTAGCAGTGTTGTCTACAGCCACAGTCATCATTTGGATCAAAGGTCAGCTTCAAAAGAGAAGATTTTGTTTTTATAGATCATTCACGAGAAATTCAAAGCTTCAGAAGAATTTTTTTTTTTATAAACGTTGAATTGCCTACTTATTTGCAAATTGTTCTAGAATTCACATTGCTAGAATCAAACAGTTCTTTGTTTTCTTCAGTTTTTCAGTTCAAATGCTTATTTGCAAATGGTAATTTTTAAGTAGGAAGGTACATCACCTTTTCACCATTTTAAGACATGCATGCTCACTTCCAAGGTATAAATCTGCACTGAATTGATTTGAAACTTCAATTTTGGACCATGCTTTCGAACAAGGTGTGCAAGAACTTTAGGGGAGTAATCTCTAAGGTTAGTTTTATCAGTCATTGGATAAAGTGGAGTCAACTCAGAAGTGAATGAGAGATGCAAGAGAGTCTAAGGCAAATGCCACTGTCTGATCTTTTATCGAAAACAGGAGCATTTGGAGTGAATGCAGCAGAGGAAAAAACTTACGCTAAAATACAAATGAGAGCATTAAACAAAAATTTAAGTGAAAGAGAGCTAGGCATCAAATTTGATAACTAGGCATAATTTTGTGTTCGTGAAATGCAATAATTTAGTTGCATTTGACAGGTAACAACCGCTTATTTCTAACCCTGCCTATTATATTAAAGTTTGAAGCAAAATCTGAACCATTCAATGAATTTTTGACTCAATCTAATATAGTGAAAGAACTCTGTCCTTTAGAATGGTGGAAGACACATATTACAGTTATCGAAAAGGACAATATTAAAAAAAAAGAATTCACAGACCTGCCAACCTTTGAACATGAGAAATCGTAGCACACGAAATTTAAATTAATCTGGAGGTTGGTTGCAGGGTTGGGTTTTTGACATGACAGTGGTAAAAACCGTGTTTTTACCGGTTTATTCCGTCAAAAACCTATCATTTGCGATTTTCCTCCAATTTATAGTGTAAGTGTAGCATACAATACATTTCTAGATTAACTTTTCCTTGTTGTTCTTGTTATTATTATTCACAATTACTTTATTAAATTTATTTAAAAGAAGAGCATTTCCTAACTGGGAAAAATTTAAAAATACAAGAGTAAAAGGAAAGAACAATATTTGTCATAATCTCCACTAATATAGATTCTACTAACTGCAATGAAAATTAATATTATATGATAATAAAAGGTTATTATAATTATTAAATAACATTCTACATACATTTTTAATAAAATACATTAAAATTATTTTAGAGATGCAAAAATACTGTTATATGGTATGACAATAGATGTCAAGCATGGACTATGGCCATTGAATAAATTTGAATAGTCTTAGATATAATATTTGCAAATGCATATCTTATGTATTTCATAAATGCAATTATTGTTATTTTCATTTTCACTTCGACAAGCAGAATCTTAAAATTTTAAATTAATAATTTTTTTATACAAACATATAGGACTTGATTTTAGGTGAAAGCTCTTAGACTTAAAATTTAACACATAACAAAACAATATTTAAGAAAAATCAAAATATAATGTCCTGTTCCTGTTTACATTTTATTAAAATTATTTAAGCATTATTTAAAGTGAATTGAAAAAAAAAACACATTGCAAATTTTTATTACATACATATGACAGTATGAGTAAAAATCTTTTACCGTTAAAATTATTCTTAAATTATTAAATTTAGAGAGATTCTTAAATGTTTTATTTATTTTTTAATGCAGTTAACTTTTTAATTAATGGATCTACATTTCTGCTTTAAAGTAATATTTAATTATTTATTTATTTTAAGGAAATGATTAAATTACTTAACAAAATAACAAATAATAAATTACTAAACAAAAATATGTAGTTAAAAATTGAGTTTTCACATGGTTTAAAGCTTAATATGGATTTGCAATTTTAATCTCTACAAGATTTAACTTTGAAGAACAAGTCTTATTCCTTTCTCACAAAAGATGTATGTAATTCTCAACTATTAAAATATATTTTATTTCATTTATTTATTTACATAAATCAAGTTTTGCTATATAGAAATAAAAATAATCAATGAATAATTTTGATTTAACACTTTAAGAAATCTTACTTCTGGGGAAATTTCTGAGAAAGCTATTTAGTTTTAAAGAGTGTAATAAATTCTGCCGAAATTATACACATTTTTTAATCTTACACTTATGGGTTATAGAATTTCTTTAAAAAATTTAATTTTTACAGAATATGCCAAATAGCTTAAGATTATTATAGAGATCTGCTAACAGAGATGTATATGTATTATTCTAATGCAATTCTTTTTTTGTTTTTCTTGGATAGATAAATATATTTCAGTCTTTTCGATATTGAATATTTCATGTAAAACAACTTAATACTAAAGACAGAATGAAAAAAGATAATGTAAAAACAAACTACTACTAAAAAGTGGGTTTTTGACCTTGTTGACAAAGAGGTTTTTGACATGACAGTAAAAACCATGGTAAAATCCGGTAAAAACCGTCATGTGTCAAAAACTTGGCAACCCTGGTTGGTTGGTTGGTTTTTCGTGTTACACAGCCATCTTTTGACATTCGTAAAAGGAATAAGATTCCAGTCTTTCAACTCAATATAGTAAATCTTCTTCTCCTTTGAAAATTTTTATACGATTTTTAGAGTTTCTTCTCGTTTCGCAGTGTTTTTTTTTTTACATTTGTAAAAGGAGCCAGCTCCTGCGATAATTTCAGGATAGTCACAATTTTTTCCGCAATCGTAATTCACATTTTTCTATCACGATTCTTTGTTGAAATCCGCATTATTTACCTTGAACTTTTGATGAAATTCGCATTTTTTACCATGATCCTTTGTCGAATTTTGCGTTTTTTTTGCGCGATCCTTTTGACGAAACTAGTGTTTTCTTTCTGCGATCTTTCGGTGAATATTTGCGTTTTCTTAGTGATCTTTCGATGAAATTTGCATTTTCTTACTGATCTTTCGATGAAATTTGCATTTTCTTACTGATCTTTTGACGAAATTTGCATTTTCTTTCTACGATATTTTGACAAAATTTACACCATTGAAAACGCAAAATCTCAAATCTTCTGGGGGGATCCCCCCCCCCCGGACCACCCCCAGAAATCAACACTGCGTTTTTACCATGATCCTTTGACGAATTTTTTTATACGGCCATTTGTCGAAATTCGCAGTAGTTTATCGCAAATCGTTTGATTTTGCACATTATTTCAAACCTTGCCCCTCAAAGAACCCCTCTCACTCCTCCTTTCCAGAAATTCTTAAAATGGCCCCTTGTTTCTAAGGAAGCGAATTCCTGTATAAATATTTACAGAAACATGATTCACTCGTGGTTAATATAGATAAAAAGAGTGTTTTATGTTAAGAAGTTTGTTTGGCATCCCATTTTTTTTTTCCATGAGCATTTTTAATGTCCGAATTTGCGGACTAATGGCCAATTTTTTTAAACTCTCGGAAATGAATACTTTGAAATTTTGCAACAGAATCACTCCTGAAAAATATGCTGTGCGGGATAAAAATTGCAACTAGAAACAAAAAACGCGTTTGTGTTTTTTGCAAAAAATCGTAGTTTAAGACCGATTTTCGTAGCATCGTAGTTTATAGGTCCAAAACGTAGCAACTACGATTTTTTCGTAGCAGTTGGCAGGTCTGAATTCATGATCAACCAGCTTTTTACTGCAATGGCTTCGCTTCATCTGCTTCAGTAGAACGATTGTTTTCTGCTTTCTGATCGGTATATTTGAAAATTAGGAACTGGTAAACAGGCACAGATCCACGGGGGAGTGGGGGGGGGGGGGGATCGGTATGGTCCCCCTCTAAGATATAAATCCAACACTTTTAATGGCAGTTTTCGTGGAACAGAAAGACAAGCAAGCGAAAACCAAACACTTTTCGGGTATCAATGGTAAACCTCACTGACGTTTCAACAATTAATGAACAAAAAAGGATTATGTCTTGTCAAAAGGCATATGGTGCCATAATTTTTGACACTATGTGTTGAGGTGGGGGATGATGCCACTTCGTGTACCCTTTGTTGAATGTCTACAACAGAAAATTACACTGTTATGCGGATCCCTTTAAAGTGTTGAAACTTTTTCATTCTTTCAAAGATGCTGCAATTCTAATTTATGTTTAATGATATTTTTGAGGAGTGCTCTATTACTTGAGAAAAGAATGGGAATCGTAGCAATTTCCAAAGAAACAAACAAAAAAAAGGTTCCTTGAAAAACTCAAGCATCTTAAAGCTGTGGAAACAGACCTGAGCCTCAGTGACAAGTGTAAACTTTTATGGACTAATAATGAGTAGATTATGAAGAAATATACACACACTTAGATGACACATTTTGACTTTCAAGGATGTTAAGGCCCCTTCTGATTTCTGAAGGGGATCCTCTTTCAGAAATCTGATATTAAAAAATATATGTAATGGTTATGTTTTTTAGCTTTTGATAGTTGGTTCTTATGTATTTTTTAGTGCTGAATCCAAAAATGACCTTCTTTTTTACCATACCATCACGTCAGGATTTTTCACAAATCGCAAATTTTTAAAAAGCCGAAATATTGCGAAAATCTGCTACTATCAAATAGAGGTAACTTTTTTTCATAATAATTTATTCATCTTTTTGCTTATACTATGCATTTTTACAGTTAAACATGCAAAATATTGTGTATTTAAAAACATTACAATTTTATTCCATTTGCGGAAGTTTCTTTGAACCGCTCACGCTCTGCTCCGCGCTTTTCCTTTTATCTTCTCTATGGGGTTCATCTCGATATCCTCTTTTATTTTGGCTGTTGATAAGGCTAGGAAATTTGTCACAGATGTGTTTAAAATATGCACCTTCTTTTGTTAAGGCTGTTCTCAACTGCTCTGCTCAACAAGCACAAAACGTTTTGACACATTTACAAATTAAATTTTTAGAAAGGTATAAAATCGGAAGGCCTGACTATGAAATAAGTGATTTGGAATCGAACTGTGTTTTCCATTAGTGATGCAACGAATAGTGGTTTGGCCGAATATTCGGCCAAGTTACAGCCGAATATTTGGCCTATTCGGCTGCCGAATAATGAACTTATTTTTGCGTAAAAACAAAATATAGTATGCACTATATGCACAATTCTTGTATATTTCACAATTAAAATGTATTGTTTTCTTTTAAAAAATTATTTATATACAAATTTTTAATTTTTTAAAGCATTATTTTACTCTGAAAAAATATTCGGCTATGTTCGGCCAAAAAATTACCTCAATACAGTATAGAACCATTTATCCGGAATGCTTGGGGTCAGATGTATTCCAGATAACTGGTTTTTCCAGTTAACTGGTTGTGCATTAAAGCAGCATCCATTTGATAAGCTTTGTGGAATATGTGTGGTGGTGACATTATTTCTGATTTTAAATTATTAGATTACTTGGATTAAAAATCAATGCAAGAAAGATCAAAAGTTAACCAGAGTTTAAACCAGAAGGTAATTTATGGGAATCCCTTAGGAACAAAAATTCTTCTGTTTCCTCTGCATAAAAATTAAAACATCTAAAATACAGCTAAATATGTTTTCATTTCAAATACTAGATGTTGTCATCAAATTATACAATTGTTTCAAGCAAAGCCTATGTCAAACTGGCAGTATATGACATCTTTTTCTGCAAAGATTCTGAAATCAGTCTATCAGAAATATCATTCCAGATAACTGGTTTTCCAGTTAACTGGTTTCTGGATAAATGGTTCTATACTGTAATATAATTCAGACCCCCCAAAAAAATTCTTAGCAAAGGTTCCTCATCAGGTACTGTCTAGTTACATTTTAATAGATATTATGTGTGTTGTTGTTACATTTTGTTACATTTAAAAATAATGACAAAATTTTAAAAGTACTAGGAAACATAAGTTTCAGCTTTCAGATGAAATAAAATAAAAAAACTTAATATCTTAAGAAAAACCACTGATAGAAAGGGTGAAAGGAATATCCTCGAAAATGGTGGAAAGAAATCATTGTAGACTTTATAAAGCTCACAATTAACAAAAGTTTTATTTATCTTTATTATTATTTTTTTTTCTTTGCTGTCAGCAGTGAAGCCTCTATAGAAAGTGCCCCTCAATGTGAAGAAGTAAAAGAAATTAGTAATTTTCTTTCCCAGCTACCACTACTAAAAAGACAACAGTGTCCTTTAGACTGGTGGGCGAAAAATTCGTAAGACTTTCCAAATCTTTCACAATTAGCCAAAAAGTACCTTTCTGCACCAGGAAGTATTAACCACCATATATAGCAGAGATTATTTTCAGAAGCAGGTAACATTTACGAAAAGAAAAAAAAAAAAAGAAAGAAAAAAGAAATAGACTATCACCTGAGAATGCTGAATTATTATTATTTCTGCATCACAATCTACGTTTATTGAAAACATTTTAACTGTTTTTTAAGGCATTACAATGCTATTCTTGAAAAAATATCTAAAACGTAAATGCATACTAATTAAAAGAATTTAGTATTTACATTTCTTTCATTATTTAATAAGAAATAGTAACAGACTTAAAAAAATCACTTAAATTATATTTAACTTTTAAGTGTATTTTACTAAAAAAAAAAAAAATCCCTTAAGTATTGCAACATGTACGACTTAAATATCTTATACATATAATACATCTATATCTAATCAATCAATCATATATTTATGTTCTTTATAGGTATAATTCAAAATATTATTGAAAGAAATATTTTTTTATGTAACAAGGGTTTAATGTTAAACTTCACATTATGATAAAAAAAAAAAAAAAAAAAAAAAAAAAAATTGAATTAGCTTGTACAGCTGTATTAAAACAATTTTGAATAGATTAATTTTAAATTTAACAGATTATGTTAACTTATTACAGATCCTTTTTGTACTTACTGATACAGCATAAAATTTTTTTAACATGATTCCTAAATTAGCCTCTTATATAAAAATGGGTAGATAAAACCCATTCGGAGTATGAAAGTTAATGGAATAAACAGTGTTAGTTAATTTCAAATAAAATTTTCATTATATATGATGAATATAAATTGTCAAATTGAAAAGTTATACTGTGTAAATATAAAAACATTTATTACAGTATTATTCGGCCAAGGCCGAATAATGGACTTGATATTCAGCCGAAGCCGAATATTTGGCAGGCAGGCCGAATGGGCCGAATATTCGTTGCATCTCTAGTGCAAACTTATTATTGCAATTAATGTCTACTTATTTCGTAATCTTAAAAAAAAAAAGAAAAAGAAAAGAAAAGAAACAACAATAATAATAAATAAATTCAATTAGTCTTTATAGTGAAAATAAATATAATATTTTTCATTTAAAATTTGTAACTTTATATCATGTCCCAAATTAATATACAGAGTTGAGATAAGTAGAAAATGTCCATGCTTATGAAATATGTATAAATATAAGTTTATTGTCATAAATTAGTACAGATAAGTCATCATATAGGTGATTTTGGTAATAAAATTGGAATCAGGTGTGTGCATTTTAATTTATAACTCAATATCCCATGAGCGTCCCAAAATAAGAATCTCAGGTATTATAGAGGAACAATGTAAGAATAACATATTTTTTTCAAAAAAAAAAATAAAATACCACTTTTTGAGATATAGAAGGTCAAAGGTCAAAATGTTTGACCTTGAAATTAAAATTTAAAGAAAAATATGCATGTGATATATCATAAGAAAGCTCACAGCAAACCCTTTCCAACAATACCAAGATTAAAGCTGTATGTCAATTAGGGAATTAAATATGAATTTTTTTGTAGTGCAAGGAATTCAAAATTTTGTGCTTTTTTTCAATTTTTGATGCTATTTATCTCAGAAACCATGAAAAATAAAGGCTTATTAATTTGTATTTGATGATTTCTACATAAATTTAACGAGTGAGCCAAATTTCATAAAATTCTGATGGGGTCGGGTTGAAAATGCTATTTTTTTGTGTTGATTTGACACGAAATGACCCGGCCAGGGGTTGTCCTAATGGACAACCCCTGGCCGGGTCATTCCGTGGGCTTCATTCTAGGCTTTTGGGTGTTTTGGTATATTTCTGTTATTTAAAATTAAATTTCAATTCATATTTGGAAATGAGACTATAGGAATGGTTAAATATTGTTGATATGTTAATATAATATTGAAAAAACTGGAATATAATAATTATAACTATTAATAAAAAAAAAATTTTAAAAGAAATTCCTTAAGGGTGTCCATTACTGACACATCTACCCTATATAAATATATGTATATATAACACTGGCGTCCGGCTAACCGAAAAGTACCCTAAATACTATGCTTTGTTATAGTTTATGAGAAAATATTTCATATATACAATAAATGATCAATACCTCTTCCCAGTAGCAGAAACAGAGCAGCATGAAAGCAGACACAAACTTTTTTTTATACTTTACAGATTAATTATAACAGAATGAAAAGAAGAACGTGCTTTAAAAAAACTGCTAAAATTTACTTTTTATGACAGGTAATTTTTTACTTTTTTTATGGACCACAGACACACCTATACCATTCCTTATGATAGTAGGCTTGGTTGGGCATTGTTGGGTCATAGATAAATTTTAGTTTGCTGCAGTTTGACACAGAAAATTTTTGTGACTGGGTACCTCTGCAAAAAGTTGTATTATTCCAGTATTGAGACAGACTACAAAAAGGGGAAAAAGAATTTCTGTAAGGAAAATAAGAAATTTAGATTTGCATTATATTTTTTCAAGTACATTTTTAGCTGGAAAATGGGCATACTCTTTACCATAAAGTACGTTTTGACACCTAACTTAATCCTTACAGGAACAAGTAATTGTACCTGTGTAATGTTGAATTCACACAACAGTTTTGGAAAAATTTTATTTTTAAAAAAAAATGCAATTTTACAACCTCTTTTCACTAAAGTTATAAAAATAACAATGGTACTTTTCAGTTAGCCGGGCGCCAGTGTTATATATACATATATATGTATATATAAAAATAAATGTATGTAGGGGAGAGGGGGGCACATGTGAACATTCCATATTTCACTCAGTTAATTTGAAATAAAAAAATTCAAAAAATTACCAATTGATGGTAGTACTGGTACCATCTTTTGGCTGAATTTTCAGAACGATAGGCCATTTTGATTTCTGGTGGTTGTAATTTGTTTGTTTTAGAATGTGTGAAGTAAAAAAATCTTCTAAGTTATTGAAGTAAAAATTCATTCAAGACATTTCTTAAAGAAGAATATCAGCATTGCATTCCATAGTGGCATTAATTGGGTAAGTTTACAAACAGTTTTGTTTCCTTATTTCAATTAAAAAATTTTTTTTTTATAAGTTAGGCTGAAGTTGGTAGATGGGGCACTTGTGAACAGAACATATGGGGGGCAGATGTGAACAGTTCAAAAGTGTATATTTTTTAAGTCTGTAAATGCAATTTTTTTTTAGTTTAAAATTTAATTACCTTTGTTAAAAATTGAGCTATATGTTAAATGTTTTTAGGATTGCTTCACAGTTTTAATTTACTGGAAGTTAGATAACAATTAAAAGTGACTCAAAAGGAGTAGGCATAGTAGTGTACAATTTTACGAATAACTTCTTGTATCTATGGTGAAACATTTATTGATTGATTCACACAACTAGAAAGAGGGCATCTAATTAGTTTATATCACAGTTTTATTCACAAAAAATTATTTTTATCATATTTATGCATGTGTTCACATGTGCCCCAGCTATGTTCACAACTACCTCTCCACCGGCGCACATGTGAACAAATTTAGACAATTTTTTGAATGATGATATAAGTTAGAAATTCTTGATAAATGCATCCAAAAGTTTCACCAAAAGAACAAACAAATTGTAAATATTCATATAAATCAATTTTTGGTTCAATAGCTCATAACAATTTTGAGAAAGTCAAAAATGTAAAAATTGTTCAACATGTGCCCCCCCTCTCCCCTATATATACATATATATTTATATATATCTATAAGTATTTATATACAATATATGTATATAGGGTAGATGTGCCAGTAATGGACACCCTTAAGGAATTTCTTTAAAAAATATTTTTTTATTAATAGTTATAATTATTATATTCTAGTTTTTTCAATATTATATTTATCTATCAACAATATTTAACCATTCTTATAGCCTCATTTCCCCATATGAATAGAAATTTAATTTTAAATAACAGAAATATATCAAAACACCCAAAAGCCCAGTAATGGACACCCTCTGTTCCAGTAATGGACACCCCATAAAAAGTAATAAATATAATTGTTTTTATGACTGTATTTAGAACCAGAATTTAATGAAAACATACTAATGAAACAAAATAGTTATTTTTAAATAAATTTAACAATTAGGATACCAGTAATTAATAAAATATTTGTGATAATCATTTACTGTTTGCATCAATTATTGTAATTATCAGAAGATCGATGTTTTAATTATTTTAGATGGATAGTTTAAAATACTAAATAACAGACAATTACAGCTATCAAATTATTGAAGCAGTGGTGGATTAGAAAGGTAATAAAAAAAAAAAAGTTTTGGAATATTTAATGTTTAGTTTTGTGTCACTATTTTTAACAATCTTCCAGAGATTACTTGATATATCATTTATAATAATTAATATTACAAATATGAAAGAAATGATATTGTGAGTTGAATATTTTAAATATTAAATAAATAATTTCAAAATAAAACTGTAGAACTGATGTTTGAGGCCCCTGATCTGCAGATTTACTAGTTTCATGAATATTACCTATAACTTTCATTAATAGTATTACTTTTTCTTTTTTTTTTATAAGGAAACATTTAAGACAGAAAATGGATTTTTAATAGCTTCTGTAACTTAATTGTTTTTATTTAAACGGAGAGGGATTAAGCCCTATGAGCCCCTCTTTGACTGGGCTCTTAAACAGTATTTTCTGCTTCCTGACTGGTTTGATTGCCAGATTATAAAATATGTGAGGTATATATATGTACTACATAAAAAAAATGGCACAGATGTCATATTCGCCCCATATTGGCGCATTTTTTTTCGGTTGCCAATTTGGCGAAAACATCAACAGCATAAACAACATAATCCGGGTTACCACATCAAGCAAAATAACGACACTTTGGCGCCAGTTAAGTACCCGTTGTGTATATACATTGGCATCAGAAAAAAATCGCGTCAATATGGGGCGAATATGACATCTGTACCAAAAAAATAATAATAAATAAAATAAAATATCGAAATTTTATTAATGACATAAAATAACTTAAAAGCAGATATTTATAAAGGTTTTGGTGTTATTACATTTTGGTAAGTATAATTTAAAAATTAAATTTGATTATTTAGGTTTGCAGTTAAGCCAAAGTATTTTATGCACCATAAACATTACTAAAATTGCATTTTTAGCAATGTCTACATGGGGTGTCCATTACTGGAAAATGACTCATTAACCATCCCAGTAATGGACACCCCGCTCTTAAAACCTTAAAAAGAAATGAAATTTTGTAAATGGCCATTAGTATATAAAATTCAAAGTTTTCTATTGCTACTCAAACAAAAACATTAAAATTTTGCAAGAAAATAAATAATATATCAATTAATTAAACGAAGCCAGCTCTTAACCTCTTCATTAAGATTTTCACAGAAAAACAGCAAAACTTTGAAACATTATTTTCTGCTTCCTGATTGGTTTGATTAAAAGCGTCAACAATAACATAGTTTTATAAAACATACAAGGGGGGATTATAAAAAAAAATAATTAAAGCTAAATATTTATTAGTTATTTTTTTATGAACCAAAAACATCAAGGGGTGTCCATTACTGGCACATCTACCCTATATGTATATTTACATATATGTATGTATATAAATATGTATAATAACACTGGCGCCCGGCTAACCGAAAAGTACCATAACAATTTATTCAAAAATTCTGATACAAATCTTGATTAAAATTAAACAATTTTAGTATTTATATTATACCAATTTATCATTACATTATTGTATATACTTTCTTCCCCAAGCAGTTACTCCACAGTATACACAAATGCATGTCTTTAAAAACTAAAGATGTAGATCTTTACTTTTTTAATAAATAAAATTAAACAACAGTATAAAATATATCCCACCGCCTTTCAAGGGGTTAAAAAGAAATATTTGACAGTTATATGAAAAAATTTAATAAATGATGCAATATTTACAGCCCATTAAATTAAATACAGTCTAATCCCATTCCTGTGAAAATCCATTAGACTTTAAATATATTCTCAAGATTCTTTCAAATAAACATTTTCTGTGTTTCTTTTCTCGTTTACTTTCAGTGAAAATTAAATTTAATAAACAGTGCGTGAAATAATGCTACGACTCTGTGAATCTGATTTAATGAGATTGGAATTTATCAAAACCCACTACACTCATACTTTAATCTATGCTTTTACTTTCTGATGCATACACAAAAATGTAATGTGTAATCGCAATACTTTTTCTTACTTTTGAAGATCAGTATAGTGCCTAAACATTTCATGGAACTCTGCACGTAGGACATCTTCACAGATTTCTCCAGCTTTACAGTGAGGACCACACCGCATACTTCCAATATTTAAACGCGAAACAGTTTTGGGTGAAATACATTGTATATTAGGTGTTTGTTGCACATCGGATGCCGCCATGTTGTTTGAAACAAACTTATGCCAAACCGGTATATTATTTTTCTATGTATATATTAAAATTTTATTAATATAAATGAAGCGGTTACTACAGGAACTGCTAAGCTTTTATTCGGAGAAAAGAAGATAAATTTTAGAGATTTCATTAATAAGTGTTTCATTTCGAAACAAATAGCAGACTGGTAATCAACTTCTCAACTTGATGCCAACTTTTGATTTGGAAATTGCTAATACAAATACAGCATGACCATAAATAAAATAACCGTTTATTAGTGTACCTTTATAAGAAAGTGGCAGCTGACGTCAATGTTGGTCTAGTTTGACCAATGAGCGATTGTTGTGAGTCAGCCAGTATAAGGAAAGGGCGAGGTAGGGCTCCTAGTTATAGGAGCCTTAGGGCGAGGCTAACGAAAAAGACAGGCTACCGCGGTGGGTCCGATTCGCTAATTTACAAACCCTCAAGCTTTGGACACCCTTGGCGAAAGGGAAATGTAGCCAAATAATTTGCGAGAGCAGATCAGTGCGCGCTGGAAGCTGGAATGGAGTGAGAATTTGAGAATGAATCAATGAATTGACGAGAGTTTTGAATCCCGAATGTGAAAGGGAACCAGCGTTCTCAGATCTAGGGGAAAATCCCTAGATCTAGGGAAATGGAAGCCTATTTAGGGATTTAGGGAATTCCTTCAGATTTCTAGGGAATTTTTAGAAGACTGGCAATATTTTCTTAAAATTTAGGGGAAAAAAGGATTTTTGTTAGACTCCTGTGTTTTTCTGGCAATGAACTTTAGAAACTGATTGATGTGACGTGTTTGATGAATGAATATGGAAGAGAAAGTAAAGGGATGGTCAGTGGGGAGAAATTGTCTTCAAGCAATTCTTTGGTTACAGAGGGTGTGGGGGGAGGAATTTATGGTCTGAACTGGAATCGGACCTCTCTTTCGTTTCTCGGAACAGGGATCCTAGATGGCTAATAAATGATTACCACCTGGATCAACAGTTGTTAATTACTCCAGATGCAAACAGTACTTATTTTTTGCAGATTTCAACATCTGGATTTGAATCCTTAGAAGCTTTTTTTAAATGAAACTGTCTCTGAGTTCTAAGGTCGTTCGTTTAAAGGGGGATGGGGAAGTGGGGTAGGAGTTACTGCTGGTTTTTCTTTCTTTTCTTCTGTCAAGTAAAACCAAACCAAATAAAGAAATCATCAATCTGATTTCCTGTTGTTAAAAAAAATCGTGTACTAAGTGCGTATGGAAACTTTATTATAATTATACCCATAATGAAGTAAATTATTATGCATAATGTACTAAAACAGAAGAATGCTAGGTGAAAATATCTGATCCTCTAAAGAAATTGTTTTCTATCTCTTTTAAGTATTAGCCATAACAATAGCAAGCATTTCTCCCAAATAACATGAAATACAAGAAAATGAAATGAATATTTTATTTCAGATTTATTTTTTTTTGAGGCGGGGGGGGGGGGGTGGCTTATTATAGATTCATTTTTATAGGTAGAAGCCTGCAACTGACAGACATGACCATTGAAATGATTTTGGACCTAATAGCATTTTTCGATAATGTGTTGTATCCAAGGCTGTAAGCGATTGCTGTCTCATGACGGGACTTCTCCACTATGAATATATTTCAAAACGCCAACTTTGACGGTATTCTTTTGAAGCACTCTTTATCTTTCATGGAAATTGTCGTAATCACGACGCATCCAGTGAGTTTCCCCACCTTTTCTCCTTTCCTCGCCTTGAGTTTGCTTAGAACTCAAGCGGTTATGTTTCCTCCTTGGTATTTTACTGTCTGCGTAGGTGAGTCGTTCTTTCGCAAATCACTGCGCACACCTTGCGACTTGCTTTTTTTCCCACTGCTACTTCCACTTCAATTGTTTTGGGTTATCAGTTTTGGCGGTTAAGCCCACGGCGTTAGTAAATGCACTTTGTTTTTTGTGAATTTTTGTCGTGTTGCTTGGCGATTTTGGCATAATGCTGAGTTAGCCTGGTAACCTCGCTGGGAAGAAGTTTTCATCAGTTGGTGATCGGATGGACACGATTGAGGTCGCGGCTTTTCTTTTTTTGGAATTTCCTTCACGCGGCTTGTGCACATGGCGAAGCTTCATCACTATGTCTTCTCTTCCAAGTTTTAGTAAGAGCCACCGTCTTCCCTTTTTGTTTCTTGATTTGATTTTATTTTTCATTTTTGATATTGATTTTAAAAAAATGCATCCACATAGTTAATTTGGCATAAATTATTCTGGCGACTCTGTTTTATTGTCTGAACTTATGTCATCAGAGTTAGGCCTAGTGTACCACCAGAATGCTCTAAGAAGGTATCCATTGTGTTCACGCAAATTAAACGTGCCACTGTCAGTGCATTTGTTGCATGCAATATTGAAATTTATTCGACAACTTGTTAATTGCAGTCCAGTGAGCATGGAAGTAAAAATAAACTATTTTGACCATTTTTCCTGGATTATTTTTTTTTACCATTCACAACGCAAATAAAGCAACGGCCCTTTGACAAATTTTAAACATGATTTCACTATATTTAACTTGTTTAATGCATGTTTTGAACATTATAATGTGTACCTCATCAAAGTATTACTTTTACATTACAACATATGGTTCCGGACCTTCCTTCTATGTAACACTGGACTATTGCAACAATGCTTAATTTATTATAGTATAAACCTCAATTCTTTCAACTCATGAAAATAAAGAATATTGTTATAAGTAAACATTTTTTTTAATTACATGGATGCAAGAATGAATTTAACGTTACTCATTAATTTTTTGTGTGCAAAATATCTTATAAAATGTGATTATATATATGAAATAAATAAATAATAGAAAAGTAAAAGGAAAATTACCTGAAATATGATGATAAAAATTTTTCAATTGTGGTATAAGGTGGTAAATGTTATTAGTATATATAAAAAAAGAAGATAAAGATCATTATTGTTTTTGTCCTTACATGTTCATTCAAATAAGTATATTTTATGATTTCTTACAGATAAAATATGAATTAAATGGGAATGAAATGAGGCAATTGATAAATAATATTGAATCGTACAGTCTATGAATACTTTGGTTGTTGTATATTTTTCATATTGTGTATCAGATATCATAAATACAGTAATTTCCTTTTTAAATATATCTTTTATCATGAATATAATCAAATTGAAAGAATTTTAAATGAATAGTACAGGATTCATTTCAAAATGTTGATTAAAAAATAATAAAATATTTGTCTTCTGTCATCAGCATAACGAGGTATAAATTGATATTTCAACTTTATGTGAATTTGTTTTTTTTACATATTTGTTATTTAAGTATAAAGGTGGTTATCAGTGTATAAATATGCCTCCCAAAGCCATTCCTCCAAAAATTTCTATTCAACCATATTCTGGCTCTCCAGAGACTGTCGATTTTTTTTTCGAGCAATTACTAGAAATCAAAGAGCTGAATAATTATTCAGACAAAGAAGTAATTGCCATTTTGAAATCAAAAATCCAAGATAAAGCTTTAGATTTCTACCTTGATGCTATTGCCAAACAAAACTTCGACTCTTTATCAAGTATTAGGGATGAATTTGTTAAATTCTTTGGGAAGAAACCGGATAAATGCAACCGGATAAATGCAAGGCTTCTGACCTATTAGATAAATGTGTAATGCTCTCTGAGGAAAACCCTCGTGCATTTGCATGCAGAATTCGCAAATTGTGTAGGCTGTCTTATCCAACATTAAATGAAGTGGCTTTAAGCCCTATTTCTTTTAACCACTTCTTGAAAAATCTACCTCAGAAAATTAAAATTGAATTGTTGGAAGAGAACATTGATTCATTGGAATCTGCCATTGATAGAACTGAACAGTTACTCACCATTTATTCACTAGATAGTGAAGCGGAGAGCACCCGAACTGAACCAGTTCTACATTTCAATCATGCACAGGTTAGGGAACCACGTCTCAGTCCTAGCAAAATTTTCAGTGAAAAGCGACAAAAATACCAAAGTACCAACAACAAAAACAGTCACAGACAAAAGCCATTTAACAAAAGGCTTGTGACTTGTTCATTTTGTGCAAAGCCAGGGCACGTCATGAAGAATTGCTTCGAGTTTCAGTCTTTCATAGACAACTGCCGTGCAAATGACCAATGCAAAAGTAGTAAATCACCTAAGTCCCCACGAAACAAACCAAATCCACCAAAGAAAAATCGTAATAATTTAAACTACCAAAGGAGACAGAGATAACTGGCACTCTGATCTCTAGGCTTCCAAGCAAGCCAGTGTTAAATAAGTGTACACAAACTCACAACCCATCTTTCTCTAACAACTTTGTGCAAACAGAAGAAATTGCCTTAAATTCAGATGCTACTCAAAAGGTGGAACACCGTATATGTAGCACATTTCATAACAAAGCAAAACTTCCTTGCATTGAAGTAAAGGTAAATAATATTAAATCTGTAGCTCTTCTCGACAGTGGATCCACCCTATGCTTAATCGATGATAAATATTTTCAAACAATTAAACACGAAGTTAACTACAAATACCTCTCAAATAAAGTTAATATCTCTACAATTAACTCTAAGGTTGAATTTAAGGGTTGTATTATGTTATCATTTAAAATTGGTAATCTTTTCTTTAAACATAACTTATACATTACTGACATTTGTAGTGATTTCCAGATAATTCTCGGCTATGACTTTATGCACAAAAATAATATGTCACTTACCCCAGGTTTTAACTCTGCTTTGTTAAAAGACGTTGTTGTTCCGTTCATTAGTGAAACCAAAAATGGTCAATACATCAACCACATTGACGCATCTTTCAATACTGATGACTCGGTAATTGCTTCTGACAACGAAGCTGATAAAGACGTTAGTAAGGAATCACTTGAAAATGAACCAGAAATTATGGTTCAGAATTTCCGAAAAGTTAGAATTCCAAAAAAATCATGTGTGTATGTTCGGGCAAAATTTACTTCTGAACCCAGTCAGTACTTTCTGTATGTACCTGAATTAAAAAGTTCTGAAATAATAGGACACGAATCATTACATTCATTACCACACATTAAGAATAACGCCTTTGTCATCGTCTTAGAAAATACATCTGATAAGACCATACATTTAAATAAAAATGCCAGACTTGGCACTATCAACAATGTGGCAGAAGAGCACATTCAAAATTACACTTTTGACGAAATAGAGCAACATCATTGCAATTTAATTGTTCCATCAGATGAGATAATTCAAAAAAGAATAAATGATCTGTCCCCTGAAGATTTTGATTTGAATCACCTTACTTCTGAACAACGTGAAACGATGAGCAATCTTCTCCGTAGCAAAGCTCAGGCCTTTTCTAAATCGCTCGATACTATTGGTCAAACCGATTTGGTATCACCACACATTGAATTACTTAACTCCCATCCCATAAAAGCTCTTCCCTTTCCAGTACCACAGGCCCTTCAACAAGAGGCTCTTGATCAAATACAAGAAATGTTACGAGCCAATATCATTAAAAGATCAAATTCGTCTTGGGCATGTCCTATGCTCTTGGTAAAGAAAAAGAAAACAAGTCCGTCTCAACCACAGAAGTACCGTCTTGCCTTAGATCTCAGGCTACTTAACGCCATCATTATACCTTCTTCATATCCTCTCCCTAAGATATCTAACTTATTATTACAACTCTCACAATATAAATTTTTTACTACTCTTGACCTTCCATCAGCATATTGGCAAATTGCTGTTCCAAAAGACCTGCAAGACAAATTATCTTTCACTACCCCATGGGGAGTTTTCACCTTCAAAGTCCTTGTTTTTGGCCTTAAAACAGCAGCCTCAACATTTCAAGAACTGATAGACACTCTCATCCAAGAGTCTGGAGTTGACTCATGCTTTGCCTATCAAGATGATTTGGTCGTAGGTGCTAACTCATTTCAAGAGATGCTCGATAAATTAGATAAATTAATCAATGTCTTCATCAAACATAACGTAACTTTATCTCCAGAAAAGTCATCCTTCTTTAAAACTGATATTACATTTCTTGGGTTTTATATTAAAGATCATAAAATTTTTCCTATCCAAAGTAACATCACTAAAATTGTTGAATTTCCTACACCTAAGACAAAAAGGCAAACTAAAGCCTTTGTAGGACTGTGTTCGTTCTATCGGTCACTAATACCATCATTCTCTGATCTTGTTGCCCCACTCATCGAAATTACAAAACCAAAAACAAAGTTTGTGTGGGATAATGAACAAGAGTCAGCATTTCAAACCTTACAAAAGATCTTCTTTAATGAGCCTGTTCTTCATTTGCCCAATTGGGATGAAAAGTTTTATGTCAACACAGACGCTTCGAAACAAGCTATTTCTGCAGTTTTGATGCAAAAAAGAAATGACATGCTTCTACCCGTAGCATATTACTCAAAGCTACTCACTGATGCAGAAGAAAAATTCCCACCCATAAAGCTTGAACTTTATGCGATCTATAAAGGCATAACATCTTTCAAGTATTACCTATTTAATAGACAATTTACAGTACTTTCGGACGCCAAACCATTAAATAGATACAAAAAAACCAACTCCCCTGCTGATGTAACAACAAGATGGTTAATGGAACTATCAGAATTTTCCTTCAATTTCCAACATGTACCCGGAAAAGAAAATGTACTAGCGGACTATTTTAGTCGTTGTCCGACTGCTCCGCCGTATCAGGACCTCAACACCAATCCGGAACTCTTAAGTGCTTCCGAACCACTACCAGTCACTAACACTGAGAATGACTTACATAATGAAATTCAGCCTCAAGTAATAGCATCTCAAACTAATTTTCAAAGTCAGACACAAAATTCCAATCAGTTTGTAAATGTTGTTCAGTCAGAAAATAACGATCCTCCTCTAGAAATTTTGGACGAAACAATCCTCAACGAACAGCTTGCGGATCCAAAGTTGAGCAAAATCATCCATGATCTAAAAAATGGTAAACAAGGCAAAAGACTTACTGGTTATTATATACACCCTGAAACCCAGCTTTTGTGTTTCTTTAAAGATTATGCACGTATTAGCACGGATTTACATAGAGCAGTTGTACCCCCTTCACTACAAGAAAAAGCCTTAACCATTGCACATGTGTCTCATGCAGGTATCCAGAAGACCCTGCAGAACCTCCGTAAACGCTTCACTTGGCAGCACTTCGTTGCTGACACGTACAACTTTGTCCAGTCTTGTGAGGTATGCTTACTCAACAAGCCACTTAAATCAAACAAAGCTCCACTTCTAGCTTCACCGGTACCCACTGCTCCAAATCAAAAAGTTTCAATGGACATTCTTGGCCCCATTAAGGGTAACCATTATCTCCTTCCAATTGTTGATCATTTTTCCAGACATATGGAACTTTACCACTTAAACAACATAACTGCTCCAGCAATAACTAAAGCCTTGTTACATTACATTGCCACTCATGGAAGACCCGAATTTCTACTTTGTGATCATGGGAAGCAATTTACGAGCGACTTACTAAAATCATTCAATAAATTATTAGGCATTTGTCTCAAACATAGCTCCATCGCGCACCCCCAGGCGAACGGAATAAGTGAACGTTTAAACCCACAGATCAAGTCTTCCATTCTTACTATGGCCTCCCAAGGCTTCGACATTGGTACTGCTGCAAAAGTTCACCAGTCCATTTACAATGCAACAATTCATCCTGCTACAAAATTCTCACCGAACTTTCTCCATTTTGGTAGAGAAATAAGTGACATATACTTCAACTATAAAAACCAACCAAACTGGCGAATCAATGACAACCAAGAAATTGCAGACATTGCTAAAAATTTTGACCAAGTATATTTTCATGCATACCAAAATAATGAAAATTCTCGTCAAGACCTATACGCAAAGTCTCGTGTCAACAGACAATTCCCAAAAATAGACATTGGAGATACAGTCTATATCAAATGTCCAAACATATTTGAGAAGAAAATGTTAGGTCCATATTCTGTCCAAAAAATTATCTCCCCTGCAATGTTACAACTTATATCTGAAGATGATCCTCAAATTTCACCACTACTTGTGCATACTGATAGAATTGTCAAACTACATAAACGGAATCCAAAATTCTCAAAGTCTCAAAGTAGTAACAAGCGATTACCTGATGCCTTAAATGACTGTAATCAACCTGGCACTTCCCGCCAGACCTCTAGAATTTTCACTCCATCTCGTCCGGTACAATCAGATTACACGCTTCGTCAGAAGCGCAACATAATTAAACCTCATAATGATGATTACATATATTATCGATAATATACACTCTTTTACAGACAAGTCTTACATAACCAGCCTGTCGGTGGAAGAAATGGCCACTCCTCTACTGGCAATTGCTGCTAGATGACCTGACTAAGTGTTCTCATTGGCCCGGGAATACTTGTTTGGATGTCTTCCAGCACTGTTCCTGTGGGACTCTGTTACTAAGTATCTTTTTTATCCATGTAATTCATAAACTTGTTATTCTCCACAGATGTAAATGCACCAGCTGCTTAAAGTTTATTCAAAAAATTTTGCAAATATAGCTATTAAGTTTAATGTATCAAATGTTTAATATACAAGTAATCACTTCTTATATCATAACCGTGCTTATCTGATTCTAGGTAGACGAATGTAAATTATGCTGAACTTAATTTCTTTACTTATTGTCCATTTTATTCCTGTAATCAAACAAAAATTTTGATAATTTCTTTCCCTTTAATTTCTGAGGATTTGGCTCTCATTAAGTTTAAGTATTTTTGGAATGTGTATAAAAAAAAAAAAAAAAAAAGAAAAAGACTAAAATAAATTAATATAAGGTAATTAAGTCAATAGATGCTTTAGGATCCATCTTCTGAATTCTTGATAGAATGAAAAAAGGTTATAAATTAGAAAATATTTAATATACCATGTCTATATTTAAAAAAAAAAACCTGATTGTGTCAATCTTTGGTCTCAAGTTTCATGATTATGTCATTTTCCCTGTGTTGTTACACACCATTTTTTTTGTCCGGGTTTCATCCATTTCTTCCCTTGGAGAGTCCCTGTTTGTTCAAAAAGTGCCCCTAAAATATACTCTCCTACCCCTTGAGACCATTCTTATTTTGGGTCACTGATCCAGTTGATCCAAGCCAATAAAATAAATATAAATTTGTTGTGTTCTTGAGTCGTCCCCTTCAGGAGTTGTTAACTTTTGTCGTGGGACAGGGGGGCTTGCTCTGTGCAAACTGGGTAAGTCCTTTCTCCTGCCCTTTACCCCTAGGACACGGACCTTAAGTCCAATGTCATCACACTCACTTTGTGAGAGTTAGGTTAATGTTCACACTTTTTAGTGTCTTTAACACATTAACCTGTGCGGATGCACGAATCAAACTTATAACTGTATATATGCATTTATTTTTTTTCCTCTTTTCTTCATAATGCAATCTCTTTACTTTGTATAAAACTTGTCTGCATACCTTAAACACATTTCTTTACCTTTTATTTTGAAAGTAGGCAGACTCACCAAAGTAACATATTTGTATATCTCAATTTGTTATGCTTAATTAGGATAATCATCACTCAAATTTTTTTTTGGATTCTACCAAGCCTGGCAGCTCATGTGAATCCTGAAATTTAATGTATATATGTGTATGTTCTGTATGGTCATAAAGTTTACTTCTGCAACTGTATTTTGTATTTTTGTACTGCTGTATTGTAATTTTGCCTTTCTTACATTTTTTAAGCCCAATCTACACTGATGTTCATCGTAGCCAGTGAACCCTTATTCACATTGTAATTATGGTCGACCACAGTTAAGTTCTGTGCCCAATGGTATAATTTTTCTATTTTATATCTGTGCAGATTGATATTATGTGTTCGCATCAGTGAAAATGTATAATTGCATATGTTACTAACATGTAATTTGTTGTTATTTATATATACATATTTGACATTCTGTTGAATACCTTACCTACTTGTTTAGTTTTGGTTTTCTTTCTCAAAAAAAAAAGAAAAAATGGTTTTCAATTTATGATCATGATCATCAAAATTTCAAAGTCCTAGGCATTTCTCACTATATTGAAGGTATAGTCAATGTATTTGGAATTTTTTTTTTTTTGTTTTTAATTTCTTTCTCTTTATGGTGCACCATTTCAAAATTTTTTTTTATTGAAGCCTTCCAATGTGTTGTTTAACCTTCTGTATGAAAATCATATTCTTATCTGTTTATTCAAAAATTATTTAAAAAGTAATCAGTCAATGACAGTGTAACCTTTCGGTTTTTGCAAGCATAGTAAATTGTATGTTGAAATGTTTCATTTCCAATGCCTTTTTAAAATACCAATTAAAGCCATAAGCCTTGTATAAAAAAAATGTTACTTCTCTCCCTCGCGTACAGGTGTCATGCAACTTTGATGCATTGACTTATTTCTGTATCAAGATTTAACATTTTTTCCCTTCGCGTACAGGTGTTATGTACTGTGACATAACTTTTGATCTGTATACCAAGACTTAACCTTTTTTTTTAATTTCGCGTGCAGGTGTTGTGTGATTATATACACACAGCTTATAATCTGTTATAAGGAATACTATATTTTATATCATGAACTGATATTGCTATACAATATGTCTATACTGTAATTATGTATTCAAGATTTAATGATGTATTGCAATGTTTTTTTTTTCTGTCATATGTGTAAGGGCATTTTGGTGGATTCTCATTCCCCCCCCTCCTTTGTATCCTCTTTAAAATTTTCTTTTTTTTTTTTTTTTGTTTGTTTTTTTTGGCAATTTAGCGGGTTGTGCTTGCTCTAATTCAAAAAAAAAAATCCCTTCCTGAGTGTAGGTATCACCTTCACTCATTCAGTTTTTTTTTTTTTTCCCCGTTGTCCTGGTGTATGTCGTAATCACGACGCATCCAGTGAGTTTCCCCACCTTTTCTCCTTTCCTCGCCTTGAGTTTGCTTAGAACTCAAGCGGTTATGTTTCCTCCTTGGTATTTTACTGTCTGCGTAGGTGAGTCGTTCTTTCGCAAATCACTGCGCACACCTTGCGACTTGCTTTTTTTCCCACTGCTACTTCCACTTCAATTGTTTTGGGTTATCAGTTTTGGCGGTTAAGCCCACGGCGTTAGTAAATGCACTTTGTTTTTTGTGAATTTTTGTCGTGTTGCTTGGCGATTTTGGCATAATGCTGAGTTAGCCTGGTAACCTCGCTGGGAAGAAGTTTTCATCAGTTGGTGATCGGATGGACACGATTGAGGTCGCGGCTTTTCTTTTTTTGGAATTTCCTTCACGCGGCTTGTGCACATGGCGAAGCTTCATCACTATGTCTTCTCTTCCAAGTTTTAGTAAGAGCCACCGTCTTCCCTTTTTGTTTCTTGATTTGATTTTATTTTTCATTTTTGATATTGATTTTAAAAAAATGCATCCACATAGTTAATTTGGCATAAATTATTCTGGCGACTCTGTTTTATTGTCTGAACTTATGTCATCAGAGTTAGGCCTAGTGTACCACCAGAATGCTCTAAGAAGGTATCCATTGTGTTCACGCAAATTAAACGTGCCACTGTCAGTGCATTTGTTGCATGCAATATTGAAATTTATTCGACAACTTGTTAATTGCAGTCCAGTGAGCATGGAAGTAAAAATAAACTATTTTGACCATTTTTCCTGGATTATTTTTTTTTACCATTCACAACGCAAATAAAGCAACGGCCCTTTGACAAATTTTAAACATGATTTCACTATATTTAACTTGTTTAATGCATGTTTTGAACATTATAATGTGTACCTCATCAAAGTATTACTTTTACATTACAACAGAAATGAAAAATGGAAAACGCTATTTAATTTCCTGGTTTTTAGAACACTGCCTGCCAATTTTATGCGTTTACGAATGAAATGAATTGAGATAAAAACATGCACGATTTTTACTAATTTATTTTGTGCTTTTATGCATTAATTTGGGACATCTAAAGTTATATTAAAATAATAATGCAATAATATGAGCATCTGAAAACTTCAAAAACTGTAGAAATAGAACTTGAATATTTGTCAAGCAACTATTATATTTCCTTTTGTTTGACCACCCACAGGAGATTTCAGAATAGTAATTTGATATAAAATATATGCGCATGAATATCAAATAATAAAAATTATAGTAATAATAATCAAAGCTGTAATGTATGTTCTTTCGTGATTGCAGCGATTTTCTCAAAAATCAAATACAAAGAGTATGTTTAATCAAAGTAACTTGTTTTTAAATAAATATAAATTTATATTCTAAGCAGTAGTTTTGAAAAAAATATATCACAAGATTTTGCCGTCCCGAACAAAATAAGTTTTTGTTTTTCATGACTACCCACATACAACCAATCAAAATGCAGAATTTCTTCCATGTCACGTGACCTTAGAATCTAGGGAAATCTAGGGATTTTTTACTCCGTAGTCTAGGGGAAAAAGTAAAATCTATCTGAGAACGCTGAAGGGAACGGTGATTTTGTTGCAATGTGGTATTTTCCGCAATATATACTTCTCGGAATGGTATGTATTTTATTTATGTTAAACATATTATTGAATATAACTTTTCCTAATTTATGCCGATTTTTTTAAAAATAATGTACTACTTTTTTAAAGTTATTTTATTTTTACGATACTTGCTGCGAGTTGATTTAAGCCTAACTTGTCAAGTGTTTTCAAAATGCTAAAAAATTATTTGAATTGTAAAATCCAGTTCGAATTTTTCTGTAATCAAATATTACAAAATATACATCAAGCTGTTAAAATTCTTAAACATACAAATACAATTTTTATTTTAGTTTATAATTTAAAAAGATGGGCAATTCCATGCAAAGTAGGACATCATGAACGGTTTTTTTTCTTCTTAAGACATAGGTGTATTATATATCTTTTTTTAGTAAAAAGTCCAAAGAAAAATAAAATTGAGGTATTTTTCTGTATTTACATGTATTTTTTTTTTTGTAAATGGGTTACAAAATAACATTTTTTTAGCAGCAAATATGCCTGAATTTCATACTATTTCAAATGCCAATCAATCATAATAGTTTTGTTTGTTTTGCTACAGTTTTATTTTTTACAGTAGTAGTAAGTATCTTTTTATTAGTTAATATTTAAAAAATATATATATATACATAATATTTTAATTAAAAAGGTTAATTAAATTTGTTCTTTTACATGTAACAAGAGTAACCAAAAACATATAAAAGTTTATCCTAAGGAGAAAAAAATAAATTAAAATCACAATTATCCATATAGATGTGTTGCTTATCTGTTATTTGTGCAATCTTCAACAGTATGATATTAATTTATGAAAATTATGACTTATTACTTTAAATTTCATTTTGTAACAAGAGTAACTTTAGATTCTTTGTAACAAGAGTAACCACAACTTTCTTAATTTATTAAATGATTTTAACCAATTTTTTCATCATTTCAACACTACCTGTAATAGCTACATGAAACTTGAAGCTATTATAAACTGTTAAACAGAAGTTTGGCATATTAACAACTCAACTCAGCATAAATTAAGGAACAAATTAACATGTTCTTGTTCTATAGAATGCCAGGATTTTTTTTTTTTTTTTTACTCATAGTAAATATTTTTAATAATTCTACATGTTATAAGCACAGACTTCTAATATAAGTAGACTCCCAATCGGCAACCTTTTCTTGTCTCCTACATCTCTGCCCTCCATCACGTGATGGAAGGCAGATTTAGCGCGCCAAACCGGTTTTTCTTCTCGGAATCTCTCTCCAGATTCCCGCCGAAACATCGTCTGTCATGAGTTGACCGCACTTTTGCTTTGCCAATAAAGGGATTACCGCCAAAATACGGCACCCTTTTGGCGATGAAAGCAAAACATGTTGGAGACAAAATTTTCCCAAGAGAACAATGGGATTGGGAGTCTACTTATATTAGAAGTCTGTGGTTATAAGAACAAGCAAATTTAGAAGATACCAAGGTTTATAAAGCAGTTAAGTATTTATGGTTTCGTTCATCTGACGAAACCCTATTCGTCTCAGTCCTCTGTCTGTCCGTCCGTAAGTCACAGAGCCCGTTCTCAGAAACTATATATGTTGGAGACTTGAAATTTTGGATTCTTATAGCTGAACACCTCACATCAAACGACAACTCTTAAAATTTTGAAGAAGTCTTATATTTACCCCTCTGGGCTCTAACTTGTGCATTTTGAGCTTTTTTTTAAACTGAGCTCCTAATTAAGTTGAAGACTTAAAATTTTGGATACTTATAGCCAGGGCTGCAGAGTCAGTGGGAAGTATGGACGACTCTGACTCTAGAAATTTTAACAGGATCCGACTCCAACTCTTTTGCTCAAAAATAAGCCTGACTCTGACAACGCAGATCTGCTTGTAAAATGGACGACTCTGACTCCGGGAATTTTAACAGATCTGACTCTGACTCTTTCGCTCAAAGTAAGCCTGACTCCTAATCTGCAGCTCTGCTTATAGCTGAACACCTCACATCAAACGACAAATCATAAAATTTTTGAAAAAGTCTTATATTTACCCCCCTGTGCTCTGATTGTGTATTTTAAGTAATTTTCCTAACTCAGCCTCTAATTAAATTGGAGATGTGAAATTTTGCATACTTCTAGCCAGGGTTGGAAAAAAACCGGGTTTTTTTGTAAAAAACCAAAAAAAAACCGGTTTATTTGGTTTAAACCAGGTTTTTTTGGTTTAAACCGGGTTTTTTTAAATATAATTTCCTATTGCATACAGATGCATATCTGGTGATAAAATAAACATTTTTGGATATTATATAAGTAATATAACTTTTGAAAATATTTAAATTAAATAATTACAGTCAATTATATAGAAAATTGAAATCATTTCTAATTTAAACATTATTAGTAACAGCTATGTCTTATGTTCAAAGTACACTAGTAAACTGCTCTACACAGTGAAACATTGATACCTTGAAAATCGTATAAAGAATCCTTTGATTAATAATATAATAATCAATCAATAAACATTTGATGCAGTTTCATGAATATAATATATTATTCTGTGGTTGTTGTTATTATTATTTTTTTAATATCCAAATACTTCTGGTTATTTTGTTTTCTGAGTGATAACTCCAAGTGTCCAAGGCAACATTTTTGGCCATTAGATTCAGCAACTAACAGAAAAGATTGATTGGTATTATTGAAATGCTATAACTAGCACTCAATTTTTGCAAGCTGTGTTATTCAATTTAATATCTTAAGTTACTCTTTTAAATTCTTTAAGGATAATCTTCCCCAATCCCAATCCAGAAAATTTTCTTTTACAACTTAACCAAAATCTTAAAGATCATTGTATTTTGTTATTAACTACTGTAAATAATCTGCATTTTTTAAATGAAAATATTTTATGCTAAATATTGAATATTATTTATCTATTTTATCTTTTCTAATTTCACATGTTTTAAGAAAAATCTTTAGGGTACCAGATATATTCATCAGCACATGCTAATTTTCATTCTACATGCATAGAAACCATGACCTAGGCTCATTATGTCTCATGTTGACTGCTGAGATGAAGTGTTAAAAGTAGAAATTACTTCTATCTATAATTTAAAGCAATTAAATTACAAAAAAAAAGAAAATATTATATTAGATTTTTTCTAAAAAAACCAAATGGTTTTTTTGACAAAAAAACCAATTGGTTTAAACCGTGGTTTAAACCATGGTTAAAACCACTTGGTTTAAACCGTGCCAACCCTGCTTCTAGCAGAACACTTGCGATCATACGAAAAATCATAAAAATTTCAAAAAATCGTACATTATTTACCCGTCTGGGCTCTAACTTCTGTATTTTTAGCAACTTTTCTAACCTTCACCCTTTTCAAACTTTAGCCGACACTCCTTTGACCACCCTTTCATATTATGTACCATAGCCATATATATTTTAGTTTCAATGTTTACCACCAGGGGGGCGGTATAAATTGTAAAAATATTGAGCTTACCATCACTTGTAAACTCTAGAAATCATTTTTCCTTTGATAAAATTTAATAAATGCATTATTATATAATTATTTGTACTCATAATGTGCCTTATAACTTTCTTACCAAATCTTTAAAGGGGAATGTAACAAGAGTAACCTTTTTTTTCCCAATTTTAAATAATATATTAGAATTTAAAACTTTTAGATGGCTGTCATTTAATAAGTAATCATTCCTTTTTTGAAATAATTTTAAATTTGAAGATTTTGGTATGTAGTTTAGATAAAATAGTCATTAATGTAGAGGAATAAAAAACTTATGTCTTTTTCAGGTAACAAGAGTAACCATACTTTAGATGGGGATCCTTTCGTTTGGTGTACTCTGCGCCAAACTCGCCAAGCCAGTTGCGATAACAGCTGCTGTGTGGCGTGACGAGTGATTAGCTCTGCAACCCCTGTGTTTTCTCTGTTTGTTTGTTCTTTCAGTTTCGTTTCAGAATGGACTTCGAAAAAAATCACTTATGAGGACGTTTTAAAGATGAAAGAAAGAAAGGGTGTTCTTTAGTAGATTTAAAAGAAATGAGTGCTTTTAATTTACATTTTCCAGAAAAGGAGGGGTTATATTTCCGACTTAGAAATAATTTCTTTAAATTGAAACTTTATTTAAAATAAGGATAAGTTTCATGTTCACAAAAGGATAGAAACGCAAAAAAAAAGAAAGAAAGAAAGAAAAGGGTGTTATTAACTTTGTTTTATTTTTAAAAGAAATGAGTGCTTTTAATTTACATTTTCCAGAAAAGGGGGATTATATTTCCGACTTAGAAATAATTTCTTTAAATTAAAACTTTATTTAAAATAAGGATAAGTTTCATTTTCACAAAAGGATAGAAACGCAATTTTGTTTAAAAATATTAAATTTTGTTTAAAAATAAATAAATATTATATTTATATTTTCCACAAAATAATACGTTATAATTATTTTTAACTAATAAAATTTTAAGTGATTTTCACGGGAAAATAGAGAAAAATAAGGATGTTTCATTTTCACAAAAGGATAGAAACGCAATTTTGTTTAAAAATAAATAAATATTAAATTTTGTTTAAAAATAAATAAATATTAAATTTTGTTTAAAAAAATAAATATTAAATTTTGTTTAAAAATAAATAAATATTAAATTTATATTTTCCACTAAAGAATGCGTTATAATTTTTTTTATCTAATTAAATTTTAACTGATTTTCATGGGAAAATAGAGAAAAATAAGGATAAGTTTCATTTTCACAAAAGGATAGAAACGCAATTTTGTTTTAAAATAAATAAATATTAAATTTTGTTTAAAAAAAAATAAATATTAAATTTTGTTTAAAATTAAATAAATATTAAATTTATATTTTCCACTAAAGAATACGTTATAATTCTTTTTAACTAATTAAATTTTAACAGATTTTCACGGGAAAATAGAGAATTTTATTAAATTTCCTTTTAATTTACATTTTCTAAAAAGGAAGGGTTATATTTCCGACTTTTCAGTTTTAAATATTAATTTGCATTTAACACAAAAGAATATGTTACATTTATTTGCTAATTAAATTTTAACTGATTTCAAGGGAAATTAGGAAATTTTATTTATTAATATTTTCCACAAAAGGATGAGTTGTATTTCCAATTTAGAAATAATTTCTCTGTATTATAATTTTATTTTAATATTAATTTACATTTTCACGAAAGGATATAAGTCTAATTTTATTTGAAATATATATTTATATATTCATTTAATCACATCAACAATTATTCACTTAATATTTTATATCTATTTCTTTATTCTTTTAATTAATTTTCCTTATCTTTAAATCATTATTCTTAGAGTTTTTAAGTTTTTTATGATCAACATTGTCGTGTTTTAAATTATGTTACTTATTTTTGCTGTTTTTATTAGCAATTTTTTTTTTTTTTTTTTATTTAACTATTTTTATTTTAGCGAAATATTGCTTCTATTTTTTTTTTTTTTTTTTTTAATTGTTAAATTATGTTTCATAGTTTCCTTAATAATTTTATTTATTTCAGCTTAGGATTTAATTTTAAATTTGAGTTCTAAAATAACCTATCCTTTTGGTAAAAATGTAAATTATAGATTTCAAACATTATTTTTTACATTATCGTTATTTTATTCCATTTTTTCAGAGTTCTCATAAATTAAGTATAAAATAGCATGTGGCATTGAAAACAAAATCGTTTAAATTTCTGATTTTTACCTATAACAAATGAAAATGTTATTTAAAAATTAATTCAGAATAAATTAAAATGACACTACGCTTTAAATTTATATCAGTGTAAGTATTGACGAAACGAGTTTGAACTATGAAGGGAGGAATCTTTTTTGCCCGAAATACGGTGAGGGAAATTTAGTCGTAGGGAAAACAGCTGCAGGGAATTTCTAGTAAAGTATTTGGCGTCATTTAATCTTATACTGCCAGCGCCCGGCACTGATATTGCAAACCTACTCAGTTGGACTGTAATTTCTTTGTTCGATGACATTCCTTGTAACAAAAAGCTACGCATTTTTAAAGCGTGCCTTTGTAGAAACTAGTCTTGTAACTCTACAAAACGTTTCTAAATAATACGTTCTTGTTATAATACCATAGAGTAAAAGCAGATAGAAGATAACAAATGGATATTTTAAAAAAAAGAAAAGATAATAATATACAATTATTTATAGAAAACTGTCCTGCAAATGGTACAAAAAATTGATTTTTTAAAACTAAATAAGATTACTCTTATTGACACAGTGTAACACAATTATTCATTCGAATTTTTTCTTTACATACTTTTAGATCATCATTTTCAACACTTATAAAGAAGATTATTTCTAACATCACAGACATATTAAATTTTTTAATTAAATTTTACTCCTATTGAGCTAACAGATATGTTATCACAAATAATAATAATCATAAATAAATATTTTTGTAAGTTTACAATTTTTTTCTTACTTATCATAAGTTATAAATGGTACAAGAAAATTCAACCTTTCGGTTTCTTTTTTTTAATGAATATTTTGCCTAGGTGTCTTTAAATAATTGAATATAAAAAGAAAAGAATTCAGTTAAAAGCTGGTTTAATTAATTAAGCCATGATTTTGGTTTGGAGGCTCACCACAACCCCCCTTCAAGACTCCGCAGGTCTGGGAGGGGGCGGTGGTGACCTAATTCGGTCTGTATCCATTTTTCATTACGGATGATTGAATGATATTATCACGACCAGTGGGGATCTTCTGTAATCGGGTTGCCATTCATCTCCGTTTGACTGGGGTTTTGGTTCTCAAAATCTCATCCATCGCGCTGAAAATAATCCTATTTAATAACTGTCAAATTCGCCATATTTATCACGCATTTCTCTATAAAGCTAAAAATATTCACTTTTTTATATGCATTATTATTTTTTTTTTTTTTTTTTTAAGCCGAGAAAAAACCCTGGTCGCAATAGATTCAATTATCAGCAGCGCGTTACTTCCTTTTTTTTTTCTTTTTAGAAAAGATAGATAAGACATGATAAGGCTTTATTATGACCACCCCGAATTTTGTTTTTCCAGCATCAAAGGTGTTGTTGTACCTTCCTTATATGCTGAATTAAAAAGATTATAAACTTAATTTAGTATTTCGTTCAAAATATGACATACATAGTTCTTTCTTGTTACATCGATTTTTTGATAGTAAAACGTTAGCATTTTGGCGTTAATGTTAATTATAACAATGTACAAAATTAGAAAGCTAAAAAAAAAGTCTAATTGAAGAATATCTAAAGTATCTCCCTCCCCTACCCCTCCAAAACACACATACCACGATTGGCGAGGAAGAAGATTTTTGCCTTTCAAGACAAATTTAACAACATTTATTTTTTTCCAAAAAGTAAATGTGGTTGAAAATTTTATACAATGATAAAATACTAATTAGAGGCAGAAAGATAAATTTAATGTTACATAATAGATTTTTAAAATGTCTAAATACGAAAATTATAATGAAAAATAAGCAAAGGTTATTTCTAAAACTCAGAGAAAAAGACATTATAAGGCTATACTCAAAGCAAAATGGCTACTTTCTAACACATTTTAAATTTGTTTTATTCGTAAATGTACCAAATAGGTAGGTGCTCTTATTCTGAAATTATGCTATGGAACCGTGTTTTCGATTTCTCATTAAAAGCAGAATATTTTTCAGAAAATACTGTCAAAAGGGGCATTTTGAACAGAATTTTCGGACGCGACAGCGTAAGAAAGGAAAAAAACTGCCTTCCTGAGGCAACTATTGCTTATAACTTTATATGTAATTCGTTGGAAGATTTAAAAAGAAAAGAAAAAAAATCTATCACAAATCACTTCAATAACCGTATCCGCAAAGTTTTAAGCTTTTACGTTTTAAAAATGAGTCAAAAAGTGTCGCGATGTTTAGCGAGGGAAATATTTTCTTGGGGGCCACCTTAATTCTCTCAAAAATTGCTCTGAGCAGAACTCAATTATTTGTTCTAATGTCAATATATATATATATATATATATATATATATATATATAGTAAGGAAAATTGGTAAGGTCTTAAAATCATAACACATGAAAATATTTGAGGAAGGTCATTTACTGCAAGAAATTTTCAGTCATGTTTTTCTTTTGTTTTGGGGGCAGTAAAACAAGGTTTTTTTTCATATCGATGCAAGGTTTTGACCAAGACTAAGATTAAACAATTTCTCAACCCTTAAATGCTGCTAGCGGTCTGACAGGCCGCTGCTCTTTTCAGTTTTCACAGTTGAAGATATGATTTTCAGTTTCATTATGAATTGGATATTAAGGAAATTTTGCCTCGTCCCGAGACCTTAGTACCATCGCTAGAGAATTATAAACAGGCGAATTTTAATCATAATAGCATTGTGCAATTTTTTTCACAGCAGTTTAATAGGTTACGAAATTATTTTATCTAAAAAAATTTGCAGAAAAATGCTTTATTGCTCTCGAAGCTTGTTTTTTTTTTTTTTTTTTTTTTTTTTTTTTTTTTTTTCCATTTATAGTTTTTAAGAGTTTTCTAAATAAATATTTCCCTCCTCTCAATAACACAAAACTTTATGACGCATTATTTCAAAAATAAGCAGTTCCTTAGAGTATCATTGCATAAAACGCATTTAATAGCAGGACTATAGCCAGATTGAGGCAGGGAGTCCTGATCCCCCCACCCCCTACTATTTTCCTAAATTTCACGGGATTCTCGCGATTTCTTTCGGTTACAAAGTAAAAGTTACAAATCATCTTGTGACTTTTGCATCATTGTTATTGACATTTCACTCATATATATTTAAACTTTTGTGTGTTTGGGGAGGGGGGGGGGAGGAATAATATGCCTTGTGCTATGGAAAGTATCTGCAGATACTCACCGTGAAACATCAATTACATATAATCAAAAATACAATACATTTATCTAAAAAAAGAAAAACGCTATTCGATTTCCAATTACTTATTACAATTGCCTGCTAATTTTATTTATTTATTTATTTATTTATTTTTACATTTAAAAACGAGTCTGTGAATGTGTCAGAAAGTTTCCCGCTGTTGAATGGAGAATTTCCTTTTATTTTAAGAACAAACTTGAATATAATCTGCTTTTAAACACTGTTGTATGGGTCTGGCCTTCACTTTTCACCACAACGTTTAAAACGTGATTTTCGACCAAAATTTGCTTCCTTTTTCTTTAGATTTTATTAACGCACAATTCTTTACTTTTCTAAATCTATGCTTATTGTTATTTTACTATAAATAAAACCTAACTTTTAGTGGTGTAACAACTGTTTGAAAGCTGTGAATGAAATCGGAAGTATCAAATATTTCAGTGCGAATCCCTTTTTTTCCATTTCATTCAAAAACTACCAAAAATTGCCTTCTAGAAATAAAGGAAGCCTCAGAACTAAAGAAAAGTCAATGATTCCCCACTACAGCAAATATCAGATCCACGTAACAGTAAATAATTTTAGTAAAAGATAAATGTTAATTTTAAATGCGTTTTAGGGAAAACGCACTTTTCAGTGAAAATTCCATATGCAAAACATGTTTTTTCAAAAAGTTATTGAAATATCAACATGAAATTCCAATGGCAAATTATTGACACTGTTGCGAAGGCAATGAACTAAATATATTTAATTTCAGACTAATGCCCTTTTGTTTTATAGCTGTTTTCGTGGAATGACAACTATGAATTTTTAAAAAATTGGCATGTCCGAGTACAAACGTTTTTAAAAGCCGAATAATTTTTTCAAATGGAGTGAAAATTTTGTGAATCTTACATTAATCGTGGAATTATATATATATATATATATATATATAATAAAGTCAGTTTCATTTTCAAATCACATATTACAAAAGTCTGATAGTAATCTACATGGTTAATCTTAGAATATAAACTCCAGATTGAGAGGATTTTTTAAAATTTGTCATCCTTGCTCTCTCGGGATGAAGAGGGGGGAGAGAGCTTTAAAAAGTTTAAAACTCCAAACTTTAAAAAGTAAAGTTTTAAAAACTTATATATATATTTTAATTCATTCCCTCTTTTACTTTTAGGGTGGCGTGTGTGTGTAAAGGGGGGGGGGAGGTTGGATTACAAAAAACAGACCTCGAAATCTGTCACGTGTTTGGACGATAAAAATTTGGCAGGATGTTTTCTAAGAATATAAACATCAGATCGGACGAGTTTTAATTTGGCCCTTCCCACTCCCAAGGGGACATAAAACCTATGACTGCCTTCCTGATAAAACTGTACAAGAGGCCACTATCATCTTTTATCAACCCCCTCTAAATTTTATAAAAAGCTGAATAAATTTTATAAAGAGCTCTCAAAATTTAAACTCTTACAACCAGTGATCAAATTGTCACAACACGCTGAAATTTTGTGTGCGTGAACTGGGGAAATTGTCTGTTTCATTTTAACCGAAGCCCCCTAAATTTTAATATATCGAGAATATAAGGAAAACACCGAGAACTACCAACACTTATAACTCGGATACAAATTGTCGCTGCCCATATAAATTTCGTATAGTAAACGTAATCGTTTTAATGGCGAAGAGGAGGGGAGGGCGGGGCTCTGTCGATTTTTTATAGAACCACCCTTATTTTAATGTATGATAAATATAATGTGTTGACAACTTTAAATACTCATAATTCGCACTGTAAATGTCACAGCACACTCTATGGAAATTTTCTATAGGGATTTTTTTCCATGTAAACTTTGAGTTTTTCAAAAAGAGAAAATATTTTTTTTGTTATATACTGTCTCTATTTATTATCTCCTTTTCTTTCTTTTACAATTCATCGGAGAAAACGGAATCGCCTAAATCTGTACGAAAAATACAATAGAACTTTTTTGGTCCTGATTATTATAGCTTATGAATGACATTGAAATATTCAGAACTAGCGATAAGAGATTTATCACATAGAAATAATATTTTAAGTTACTTTATTAAACTTACTTTGACACTAGACGTTGCCTTCCCCCCCTCCCTCTTCTTTGATGTGGACATTTATATTTTAATAGTAAAAATATTATATTATATAATTACATCAGCTTTTAAAGAAATGGAAAATTGGTATACCGCATTGTATTAAGAAAAATTGTAAAATCTAAATAATTTAGCAATTAGTTTCATTAAGCTCGTTTTAATACAATATAACAGAAATATTGTAAAAATGGGATATATGAGCAGAACCTGGAAATTAGGGATTGACCGAAGCAGCAATTTTGCCGAATACCGAAGCTTCGGTCAAAGTGTACACCGAATATTCGGTATTCGGCAACCGAATACTTAGAAATTTTTAATACACATTTTTGCATATATTAGCTTTTTTAATAAACTTTAATTAACATTAAATTCTTAATAATTTAATTCAGTTACATTTTTATTCTTAAATCTAACTACACACACAAAAAAAAATAAATAATAATGACTTCTTTCCACTCACAAATTCATTAACCCATCACTTATTTTTCATTATTTTATCACTAGTCAATACCTAAAATAACTTATGAAAATATTAAACTATACAGGCTATTATTAAGGATAAGAATTGTCAGAAAAACAAAAGTTCATTCAAATAAAAAGAAACAATGTTGTCAAAGCTGATTTACTGATTGTCTAACTATAAACATATTGAATAGGAATGTTTTCAAATACAAAAGGTATCATATCAATATGTACATTTAACTATATTTTCTGTCAAATTACTGATACATATTTATATTTTGATTAATATTTTAACATTGTGATGATGAAGATAACAAATTTGAGCGATTTTAATTTAATGATTATAAAAGCTGCAGCTTAGGCATAGAGATATACTTAGTATTTGATGTGTGTATTTTCTTTAATATACACCTTAGATATACAGAGATGATTTCTGATATATTTATTTGATGTGTATATTAAAGAAAATACACATTAAATAAATTTAAATTAAGGAAACTAATGTAGAAATAATTAAAATTAAATGATAAGGGAAAGGTGCCTATCTTCCTTACTTTTTTTTCTCTAATGTAGACAGTTGTTTTGATTTCACCGCTATGTAGACTATTTTAGAAAGAAAAAAGTTTTTTTTTAAATTAAAAATGGCTTTTGACTTGTTTTTTGTTGTGCAGCTGAACTATGAACTCATGCACGCAATTTTAAAACTCATTGTTTAGCCTATTCTACTTCTAAGTAAAAGAGAATTTTTACTTCTAAAGAAAATACTTATCCACAATTATTCGGCCGAATACTTAAAAGTATTCGGCCGAAGCCGAATATTCGGTTTACATGCCGAACCACCGAATACCGAATCGACTATTCGGTATTCGGTCAATCCCTACTGGAAATATTGATAGTCATAAAATAATTATTAAGAGAGTTATTTTAATTTATAAGCGAGGTTACACTATCTTCAGCTGTATATCGACCTATCTTTAACTGAATGTTCAAAGGATTATTTCCATTTTATTCCTCTGTCGAAGACAATAGTACGCCTTCCAAGCCATTAAATTAAACTGTCTATGGACTATTATCGTTTTTCTCCTTAATAATTTAATTTTGCTTATTTTTTTAGAAAGAAAACTGGAAAATAAAATCAGGTTTTCTGTCCACCATTTAAAAAATTAAGGAAATTTTAAATGTCTAATTACAATAAATAAATAAATATTAAAAAATTTGGCAATAAAGAGCTCCAAAATTATTTTATTTTAATATTTTTTATTAAACATCGTACGAACTACAGGATAAAAGATCAGAATTGATGTTTGAAAAAAGAATAACAATATCAGAAGATATGATATTCAGCCATTATTTTGTTTGTGTTTGGATAAATAGATACTGATGAAAAACGGACAGGTGCTCTTATTAAAAAACCATGTAATCGAATTTTTTTTTCCTTTCTTGGGTATAGGTAGAAGATCTTTCAGGGAATGTTGTCAAAATCGGCGCTTTGAAACTGGACGAAAAAAGAAAAAAAAATTGCCGTCCTGAAAAAACAATTGTTTATAACTCAAGATGTAATTTATTTATCGAAATTTTTTTTCAATAGTTATGTCTGCAAGTGTCGTGTTTTTATGTCTTAAAATTTGTCCGTAAACGTACCAGAAAGTTTTAATGTTGTGAAGCGAAGATTTTTTTTAGGGTGGAGGGTCATTTAAAAAACAGTCAAGAAAAAGTTACACCAAAGCTGTAATCTGCTTAACTCAGAGTCTAAGGGGAAAATTCAAAATTTTGTTTCGGATGAATTCTTTGGAAACTGATTGAGAAAAGCTATGAAAGTTATGAAAATGATCACACATATCGGAATAAAATAAATTTTATAACAATGTCACATGTAAGAACGTTTCGCATCATTGAGCGTGGAAATGGAAAATTTTGAGATCCCCCCCAAAAAAAAAGCAAGAATGTTAAAATAAATTTCAAAAACCATTCTTATCTGGTGTATTTATTGAAAATCTTCATGTACTAAAATTGAATTACGAAGACCTTGATAAAATGTATATTCCCTCTTTGAAGAATGGGAGAGGAATAAGAAGAGTAAATAAAAAAATTCATCAAAAATTTTAAAATACAAACCCGTGCGATCATATATGTATTAATACTTGTAGAAATGAAATAGAAAGTTTATATCACACAACTCAAAACTTCTAATTTTCCCGGAGAGTGGGGGGGGGCGCTGAAGAGTTCTGTTATAAAAATGATATTAGCGAAGCCTGAATTAAGTTTGAAATCTTTCAATGTTTGAAGTTTCTTCCTGTAAAAGAAACTTAGTCAAAATGAAGCAATTCTTGATCAAAGCGTGGTTTTGTTCGCAGGAGCTTTTTTTCGGTGGATATTTTATCCGGTCGGGATTTTGTCCTCAAGGATTTTGACAGTGGGTTTTGTTCGCATCCCATTACTTATTTTATGGAAACGAGAGGGGATTTTTCTCTAAAAGTACGCACTAATCACTAAACGTATTCTCTACTTTTAAATTACAGTAACAGCCCTTAAATACGTCATGATTTTTTAAACAATGTGATTCAACAAATCTGAGAATTTAGAACAAATATGAAAAAATAATACTGATTTTAACTTTGTTTTGATTTATTTGATTCATAAAACCTGCTAATTATTTCATAGTTATTCATATAATTGTTAATTAATGATTTTTTTTAAAGGTTTGGTTGGGAGTAACTCTAAATATCCCCCTATCTCCGCCACACGAGTTTTTATATTTTTTAACAGAATAAGGAAAATTATCTGCTAAATATAGTTTTTCAATAAAAAATAAATAAAATCGAAGTAAACAGAAGATTTTAATAAGTTCTAAAAATCCAAACTGATTACTTTCTACCACATTTTTAAAATCATTTTTGTTCGCAAATGCATGAAACTGGCAGGTATTCTTACCCAGAAACTTTGTAATTGAATTGTTTTTACCATTTTTCGGTAAAAACAGGGGATCTTTCAGAAAACGATGTCAAATTGACGTTCTCAACACGAAAGTGCGCAGAAGGAAAAAAACTGATGTCATGAGACAATAATAGCTTTTAATTTATCAAAAAATGAAAAACTTTTCGATTACAAATCACTTCAATAATCTTGCTTATAAGTAGCATGCTTATTTATAGTTATTAATGGTTTTATGTATATGTATATATATATATATATATGCCTGAAAGTTGTGCGTTTTTGAGAAAAGAATATATTTTTAGCGTACGTGCATGACATTTATCGAATAATGTTTTCAATTTTTTCATAAAGGGATACATTTGGAATTGCAGGCGATCGTTCTCTGATGCTGACTTTTCTGGTACTTGGAAATCGGCGTAAAATGTCAAATTTGATAGCATTTTCTGAATTCTTTTTTAAATGTAAATTTTTGTGAATAGGATTTTTTTTTTTTTTTTTTTGAGAGGGTTGTGGGCGTGTGTTCGAGATTCAGTATTACTCAGTTAGATTTCTAAGGTATTTAAAATGTAAGCTTACTTCTCGTCAAAAAATTACATAACCATAGTACAACCGTTTTCGCTAATATTTTGGAATATTATTGAAATAAAATAAAACACGACAGCGCTGTAACGAGTTGAATAATAAGCCTGTTACGTATCAAACATTTAAATGAATTTATAAAAGCACTGAAGGATTTGTAGTTCACAGTGACAAGATAACCCCAATCTACGTAGTGTTTTTTTTAAACTAATGAAACTTAATAATGCTATTTTCATTACCACATGTCATTCTTTATCCAGTAAAAAGTGTTTTACCTTTACCAGCGCGGAGTGCGGAGTAATTCTGTTTATAAACTGATGAAATAATGGACTGACACCGCAATTTATAAACGAAAATAGGAAATACGAAATTGCTTATTTTCATGTACATTATAACAGGGAAATTTTAGTTAAATATTCTTGGTGCCGTTTGTCAGTTTTAGGTAGATTTCGTAAGAAATACTACCTATTGCAGTCGTTACCATGGTGTGACTTTTGAAAAATTCCTTCATAACTTTTCATTACATGACACCTGGAACCCAAAACCACCCCCACCTAAAAAGTTTATATATATATATATATATGTATGTATGTATGTACTAAATTTTGTCCGCACGATAAAAGTCGCAATTATGCACGGAACGTCTTCAAACTCGCCAACAACTTTAAGATAGCTAATTTCTCGGCGGGGATTGAAAATGAGCAAAATCGGTCCAAGGGAATGGGAATGGGGAAGGTTTAAAATTTTGAATACCGTCTTAACATGATTCTGATAAAACCAGCTTTTACACAATAATGGCAAGAAAAAATAAATATTTTTCGTTATAGCTGTTGCCAACAATTAAAAAAAAAGCAATAAAATTCTCACCACAACAATTGGTTTTCTAATGCAGTGTTTTCACGTGAAAAATTAAATTAGATAAACAGTTTGACGAATTGAATATTACGTCATAAGTTTTCTAGAGCAAGATTTCTGCATGAAAATTCAAAATGAAATAAATAGTTTGACGAATTAAAAAAAAAAAAAAAAAAAAAAAAAATATTGCGTCATATTGAAAATATAATGGACCACAGCAGGTGAATATGTAACGTCATTGAGTTTGAAGAAACGTATTAAAACATGATAAAAACCCGAGTATGGAAATATTAACATATTTTAACACTTTGAGATTCTCTGAATTTGATTTAGCCATTTTTAAACCTATTCCATATACATGCGTGTGTGTATATTAGAATTTTCACAAAGGGTTTAGCTCCCTAGAGCTCATTCTTAGCGAAGGAACTGGGTTTATCTTTAATCTTGATTTAAGTTTTGTTGGTGAATTTAGTACTTAACTTCGAAATCTACCTCCGCCTGTAGGCCCGAGCCGGCAGGGATTTTTTGGAATTAAAATTAGGTGTCCTTTTTTAAGGACACCGCGCCGGAAAGGGTTAAATGGTACCTGTGTATAGCGAAATACTTCATGGAGTCTGTTAAATGACGCACTTTTTAAAATAACCTGTCTAAAGCGGAATATTTTCTTGTTGATTTTATTTCGTCTCAGCAGGTTTCATTACATTTTGCAAAACATTCGTAAATAAACTTTATAATTTCTGTAAATTGAATTCCCCTCACTGGCCCCATCACAAAAATCCATTTTATAAAATAGGTCCCTTCACTGATTTCATCTTAATGAAACAGGCTTCTTCACAGTTTCCCTCTTAATAAAATTAGCCCCTTCACAAAATTTCATTCTATAAAAACATACTCTTCTTTAATTATTTTCTTCGGTTTTTATCTGTAATTTGCAAACAAATTCCTTAGAAAGGAAATCTTTTCAAAAAGATTTGCTTGCTTCGAATTTGAGTAACTGGATTTCATCTTTCGTTAGAAAATTATTATGTTTACAAAAATAATAATGAATTTATCAAAAATAGTTTTTAGTTTTCACAAAATGGCCCCTAAGAAAAATCCCCAGCTTCGACCCCTGCTCAGACAAAATCTGCTTTGTCATCCGTTTCCTCTAATGTAAGCAATCCCCAAGAGGAAATTTCTTACAATTCTGGGACAAAGACACTCATGTCTCCCATGCCCCATCATTCTTTTACGTTCCTCCCACCACAGAGGTAACACAGAGGATTAAAGAAACCCCGCTACCCCATCTCCATTAACATTACTGACATTGATCTATTGCAAATAACTTCTTTGAATTTCAGTGAAGGTTTAAATTGATTTATTTTGTGAATATTAACAAATTTATAATCCAAATTTAATCCAGGTAGAATTATCAGAACATAGAAATGCTTAGGCGTATTTTAGCTATGCCAAACAATGCGCAACATAATTATTTAGGGCGCAATGTCTATGTAAGAGATGGATAAAAGTTTTCAGAAGACTAACTGGAAAATGCATCCAAATACAAAACAAAGTTTACAGTTAGTTTTTATATTTCCAAGATCTGCTTGAAAATATGCAAACATACAGTCAAATTCAGACCTCGCTTTATAAAAGCCGACCAATGAATGCAATATGATTACTATTTTAATATTTTTTTTTTATGAATTATCGTAAATGTCTTAAGTTAAATCGTGAAACTTTGATAAAACATATTGTTCGGAGGAAGGGAATTAAAGGCGAAGGAATTAGGGAGAATAATTAGTTTTGAAAAATGGAACAATTTCCAACTCTGCAACTAGTCAGTAGTGTCTTCCATACCCCCCCACTCCCCACCCCCCAAAAAAACCTCCTATTTCATTTAAAAGGTCCAGTGTTCGCACACAGTGTTGCCACACGGGCTACTTTTTTATAAATGAGATTCTTGATTGGCGCCACTTTTTTGAAATGGTAAAATGCGCCTTATTTAATGCCATATTAAGGTGAAAACAAAGGGAATTTTACCGTTTCAAAAAGGCGGTGCCAAACAAGAAATCTGAATTTAAAAAAAAGTAACCCACTGGCAACACTGTTCGCACATCATAAAAAAAAAAAAAAAAAAAAAAAAAAAAAAAAAAACCTGCTTTAAAATTAATATGGGTAATTAATAAATTCTGATACTTCAAAGATAAAGAAATAAAGATAATTTGAAACTCTTCAAAGCTTTAATTCTGTCAGTATATATATATATTTAAGTATTGCGCGGCAGCGCAATACTTATTTATATTTCCAGTGTCACTTCTCAGTGTTAATCACATATATATTTCGTGCAAAGGGTTTGTTGATGCTGACAATGATTCATTATTTCACGTCTTTTTTCATTTGTTAAATTGTTTTAGTTACAAATTGTTTTACAAAATATTTCTAATATTTCAAATATTTATGATTTCCTACATATATTTCTTTATTTACTTGTTCCTTTTATGAATTCGCCTTCGTGTTGATTTTCCTTTCGCCAATTTTGAATATTTTAATTTTTTAATACTTCATATATAGGTGATTACGATATAGGTTTATTAAAGTAGAAAAAATTCATTAATGATTAGTTAAATTAATAATAGTTGATCCAGATTTATTGTGTATAATGTCAGGGTAATGTATTGATACTCAATTTATTAATTTTTATTTTTTAAAAAAAGATGATGAATTGTAATATTATATGATGGTTTTATAGTATATGTATATATTTTTTTTTTTTTTTTTTTTTTTTTTTTTTTTGCCTCTTCCGTTTGGAATATCTACAGCTTTATACCTACTATACTACCTTTTTTTTATTTTGTTTAAGCGATTTTCTCATTATATTACATTTAACATTACATTTAACCAAAAAATTAATTTTAGGAAAAAGATTTTCAAAAAGTCAACAAAGCTTTTGATTACTTTGAAAGATATATTATGAATTGGGCCAGTCCTCCATCAACTCAATTTGATGCTTGATGCGAAAAAAATTGCTATTTAATCTGCCTTTGATTGCCAGTGAATAACTAATTAATGGTAATTGACAGTTAAGATAAAGTGGCTCTTCTATTTGCTGCCTATTGCCATTTCACAGCATCTTTACTACGGCTTTGACCAGTGGAGTATTGAGGGGGTGGGCTGATGGGGCTCCAGCCCGCTCCGAAATTAGTGGAAAATATCAAGTTTAATTACGAAAGTTTAGAAAAATGTAATGAAACCTGTTAAGATGAAATTCAAAAGGAAAGGCATGTATGCTCCAAAATGAGAGTACTAGAATGTGTTGAAGGAGGTGAGGAGGTAGAGTGAGAACGCTCTTAAATAATTTTAAATTTGCTGTTTACTTCGGTTTTATTTACTATTTATTGAGATACATTTTAGTAGATAATTTTCAGTATTCTGTTTTCAAAAATGTGTTACAACCATGGAGTTATACTTGTGAAGGTGAAAACCTGCCTAAAACAAAAATTTTCTCCACTTCTGAGCGATTCGATCTTAGCAGGTTTGATTGTATAATAGATGCGTTACCTGCTATGATAAAAATCTGTTTAAAGTGGAATTTTCCCCATTTCTTGTGATTCCCTCTTAGAAACTTTTGCTATATCTCAGCCCCCTCCAAAATGATAAGTCTAGATGCGTCACTGCTTTGACGCAGGCTGGTATAAAATATATATATAGAGTAAATTCGGCCTAAAGCGGACTCTGTATAGGCCGGAAATCTATCTACCGCGGAAAATTCTTCAAGTCCCGGCGAACCCAATAGAAAATTACATTAATTCATGCTGCATGAGACGGAATCTGTCTAACGCAGAAACGGAAAGGATTTTAAGGTCCCGCCGAAACCAAAATTTTGCATAAGGCGGAAAAAAGGATATTTTAAAAATGAAAGGCATTTCGTTTATCAAACTTTAAAACTGTTAAGTCAAATGCTCAATGTCAGGATGTTAGTTAAATTCAGTCTTTGAAAAAGAAAATGTTAATTCAAAAGAAAAGAAACCGTTTGAATCTTAATGAATTCTTGCTTATGCAATTTTTCCTTATATACAAAATTGCATTTAAAAATTATTATTTCTAGTAGAATGCAAATTTATGAAAATATATATTTTCTAAAGTACAATATATTATATTTTAAAGTTGTACTCAAATTCAAAATAATAGCGTTCTGTCTCATTCTCGAAGTTTATTTTTTTTGTGTGTAAACTTCGAATTCGCATGTATTACAGCAGTACTAAGAAATTGAATAGCGTTTCTCATTTATCTATAAAGACAAAGGATATTTCAGAATTTCAGTTTTCAATCGATTTTCGAATCAGGAAAATCAATGAAAGATGGTCAAAGATCAAGATTTTTTTTTTTGGGGGGGGGGGGAGCTTTTTTGCATAAGCCGGAATATTTTCTACCACGGAAATTTTTCTCAGTCCCAACCGATTCCGCGTTAGACAGAGTTTACTGTATATATATATATATATATATATATATATATATGTATTCGTTTAAGGATATTCTCAAACCCAAATTCGCTATTGTCTGACCCATTTTCAAATTTATTTTTATTCGTAAACGTATTCCAAACGAAGTGCAAAAATAAATCGAATAGTGATTCCCATTTTTCAATCAATCTTTGAATCGATTTTTGAGGCAGAACAATTGGACAAAGGTTACTATCATAGAGCAACGCACATTTGTTATAACTCCATTTATACATTTATAGAAAAACGAAAACAGCTAGCATTACCAAATAACCATGTCTGCAGATTTCTTATCTACCTATCTATCTATACCTATAAAAAAATGCGTACATGAAATAAATGTATCGGAAAATGTCACGTTGTTAAGTGGGAAAACTTTTTTCTTTTTTTTTTTTTTTTCCCCCGAACAAGCCTTAATGATATTTAGAATATATTACATCATTTAATTCAATCGGAAAAAGCTTTCAAAATGTAAAAATAAATGTTTAGGCGTAGCTACCGTGGAGCAATTTGGAACGAATTACTAAAACACTTCCATAATTTTTTAACAAACTTCCGCTGCTAAATAAGATAATGATTCAATAGATTGCAAGTCTGTATATCTATAAATGGAAACTTTGTCTACATGAATGTATGAAATAAAAAGTAATTTTTTGTAAAAAAGTAAAATGTGCATGAAAAAAAAAACTGAAAAAAAAAAACATAACATTCTCTTGGAGTAAAAATTAATATAAGATCTGATCTTGTATTCATGAATGTGGAATATTACTTTAGAGAAACTTCTGCTATTTTTATTGAATGACAGTGAGTTAGTCATAGGAATTAATATTAGCATCCTCAAACTTTGAACTCATCTAAGTTTACTAAAATGTAAGAAAAAGCATACAATGGGTCCCCTTTTCGGCGCTACCTTGACCAAAGGAAAGAAATAGTGTCAAAAGCGGGTTTTATAAATGAAAAATTTAAAGTGGATACAATTTTTAATATGAAAATAACCCCTATTTCAAAATTTGGTTTCAATTTAAAACATTAGACACAACTTCCAGTTGTACAGTACTTTTCGCATCTCTCTGGAACAGTTTGGCGATTAAAAAGTATTGAGATATTTTCTATTTTTTAACGGCTATAGAAAACATTATTTTATCAGGAAGGGGAAAAAAATGTCGCTCCGACATAATACGCCAGGAATGAATTCCTGTCTCAGTCCAAACCTGCATTTAAAAGAATAGCCCGAGTATTGTAAAGGAAATTCGCCCTACACTGTATAAACCTGTATTAAGACATACTACTCCCCCCACCCACACCCACACCCCCCAAAAATTAAATAAAATAGAATAGAATAAAAATAAAGATAATAATAAATAATATTAAAAATATTAAAACTAATGTTAAAACAAGAAAGAAAAATCATGCGTTAAGCATAGATTATGAAATACTTTCCAACACTTCCTGAATGCTTTAACAAAACTTCGTTATTTAGGGAAATAAGGTAAATAGATAACTAAGTAAAAATTTCTAAAATGCATAAAACATTTGAAAAACTGATTTCAGCAGTTACCATCCATAGCCAAATATGTATTCAAATTCTTTTGGAGAGCCCTGTATTTGATCTGTTGGTTGATTTATATACTATATAATGGGAAAATTTAGTTTAGCAAGAAAATGCATAACAGTTTGAAATTTCTCTTTCAGTAATTTATACTAATAGATAGATACATACTTGAATATTTTTGTGCAGCCCTGTAGTTTACCAAGTAAACTTTATTACACGCCACCATTTAGCTAAAATTTTATTCAAACTAAAACACTTTTAAAACTACTGAAATCACATTTCCAGAAATTATCACACGTATCCGATTTTTTGCGTGGCCCTGTGTATCATTTTATCTATGTTCTACAAACATTTCTTAGTAAACTAAATGCAGTTCAGCGTATAAATGAATAACTCATTTAAAAGCCATTTTTAAGCAATTTAAGCTCATGCTCAGTAATCCTTACGAAATTTTTCTGTAGATGAACAGAAACCCTGTACATGAACTACAGCATTTACCGGGTGTCCCAAAAAGGACTGACTGATTTTAAAATTCAATAACTTGCAAACGGTGACAGATATTAAAAAAATTCTTGCAGGAGGGTTATGCATAAGGTCAAAAGTTTTATTACAGTGATTTTCAATTTTAGTTCGAATTACAAACAATAGATGGCGCTGTAAGCAATAGTCGCTAAATTCAGGCTCGATTTTTGGTACTTCGTGGCCCGGATAATACATTTCCATCTCCTTTTTCTGCATGGAACAAGATAAAGGACCAAAAATCGAGCCTGTATTTAGCGACTATTGCTTACAGCGCCATCTATTGTTTGTAAATCGAACTAAAATTGAAAATCACTGTAATAAAACTTTTGACCTTATGCATAACCCTCCTGCAAGAATTTTTTTAATATCTGTCATCGTTTGCAAGTTATTGAATTTTAAAATCAGTCAGTCCTTTTTGGGACACCCGGTATACACACTATATATAGTATGCATAAATATAGTGAAACTTAAAAGAGCATATCATAATTAAAAATGCATTGCCAGCAATAATTGCTAATATACACTAATTCTGATACAATATAGTATCAATTTCATTATTGAAATCGTTTAACATATTTAAAATACACCGCGAATAATTCCCCCTCCCCCTATATCATTTTGTAACTGAATTTTTTGTGTGGCCCTGTAAATGAATGATAACTATTCTTTGTACCGAATATTATACAGAATGCATATTTTTGTGCCCTTCATAAATATACAGCCCCTCAAAAAGGTAGCTGAATCAGCTGCCAATTTCAAAATCCTTCCATTTACGAATTTCAAAAGCAAGGTTAAAAAAATCTTTAGAAATGAGTTTTAAAAAACTCTTTACGTTATGTAAACATTAAGGTTTTTTCCCTTTCAAAGATTTAGGAAATGGTCTTTTTTGGGTAGCCGTTGAAACGATCATTATACAGTTTTTGATATTTAAATTCATTTCTAGTGGATAGCAACTAAAAATATAATAATATTGTTTGTTTTTTAAAGCTCATTTCTAAAGATTGCGTTAGTTAAAAGTTTTTAGAAGACCCTCTGGAAATAACGTAAACTAAAAAAAAACACGCTATTCTAGGCAAAAACACACTTTATTTTTTTTTAAAAAAAAACCTATTGTACACTTTTTTTTCCAGGATACCAAAAAAATTTAAGCTCTGTCTATTTATACAAAATTTTTAGCCCACGCATAACCATAAACAAAAATAATTTTAAATCATACTATTTTTTTCCTTTAAAAATATTATGATTTAAAATTATTTTTTTCTTTTTTTTTTATTAAATATTCATAACTTTCTTATATGTTTTTTCATGTTAAATTTTTTTTTTCTTTTTTTTATGATTTAAAATTATTTTTTTTTTTAATTTAATATTCATAACTTCCTTATACGAAACAGGTGTTTAAATATTTTTTTTATACAAAATTTTTATCCTATACACTTTTTATTATTTAATATTCATAACTTCCTTATACGAAACAGGTGTTTAAATATTTTTTTTATAGAAAATACTCCTACAGCTTCGAAAAACACATTGCACATTTTTTTTTTTTAGGATTATTTTGACTATTTTTGAATAATTAGCCTACATATATTGAAACCGAGGCATTTAAAAAAAATATTGCTATTTTCAGGTTAAATGTAAATTTTAAAAACGACATGCCATTGTTTAAGAAATTTTGAAAAATGAGGTGCAACAATTGTCCTAGAGTAGATATCGGAAAACGGAAATAGCCATTTTATAGCGAGGATCACTCTAGGATGTTTTTGGTACCTCAAATGTCATTTGCTTATAATTCTGGCCCTAATTGTGCTATCGTAACTTGTAATATATTAAAGTAGGTTAACTTTCCCCCTGCCTATCTATTTCCATTTTCCGATTTTTACTATAGGGGGTTAACCATAGGGCAAAGGTGGGGGGTGGGGAGCTATAAAAATGCCTTTTTTTTAGTAGTATAGCATGTGAAAGTACTTTTTGAGTACATTTTTATTTCTACCATTATAAATTGGAAAAACAGTTTTAATAAAGATCTTGTGCATTAACACTTTTCTACATTTTTTTTAAATATAATTATAGTTACATGTTTTGTAAAAAAAAAAAAAAAAAAAATTTTTTTTTTTTTAATTTAATATTTATAACTTCCTTATACGAAACAGGTGTTTAAATATTTTTTTTTATACAAAATTTTTATCCTATACACTTTTTATTATTTAATATTCATAACTTCCTTATACAAAACAGGTATTTAAATATTTTTTTTATGTGAATCACATACAAAAGAGATTTATTAATGCGGAAAACATTTCATAAATCCACGGATAATTAAAGTTATGAATATTTATAACTTCCTTCTACTAAAAAATAGTATAAATTCAAATCCTTTTTTTTAGTAGAAGGAAGTTATGAATATTCATAACTTCCTTCTACGAAAAAATTATAAATTCAAATCATTTTTGAAAAATGATTTGAATTTATAATATTTTTTTCGTAGAAGGAAGTTATGAATATTTATAACTTTAATTATCCGTGGATTTATGAAATGTTTTCCGCATTAATAAATAACGATGATTGAACGTAATTTACATAAAAAAGAAATTAAAATCATTTATTAATGCGAGTCATAAATATCTGTTTCGTAAAGAAAAAAAAAAAAAAATTTTTTTTTTTTTTTTTTTTTATAACTACGATATTAATCACAAGTTATTCATTATTTCTTCAACTATTGATCCTACAGCTTCGAAAATGACAGCTATGCTTGTTTGTCATTCTTTGCGGATTTTTTTCAAAGGATTATTATATGCTAAAATCAGTTATCTCTATTGAATTAATGCATTTTTAGAGGCCATTCCACGGAATTGAATCCGTTAAAGTTTAAATTTATTCAAAATATTTATTTTGGTTGGAAAGTGTTACATAATCGGTTAGCATGATTTTTTATCTCTTAACATCATTTACTATTTATTATCTATCGGTTGACTATATTATGTTATCTATCGGTTGTTCAAATTTAAATTGAATCAAAAATAAATATTTTGATATGATTTTTGGTTGCTTTCTGTACACCCAAGGGTTAACTCTTTTGAATCAAAAGGCTATGAAATCTTATGAGAGATATCAAATCTTACCATTTATAGTATTTTTTTTTCATTTATATTCTTAAAAGGGTTTAAAAGTAAATGTAAAATTTAGATTTCCAATTTGTGTCTGTACGCCAAAGGGTTAACTGATTTGAAACCGGATGCTATGAAATGTTTATAGAGGTGCCTAATCTCTTTAAATATATTCTTTTTTTTTACTTGTGCATATTTAAACTTTTTGAAAATGAACGTATAGTTTTGATATGATTTTTGATTGCTTTCTGTACACCAAAGGGTTAACTCTTTTGAATCAGGTGGTTATGAAATAGTTTGAGGAATATCTAATTTTGCCATTTATAATATTTTTTTTTCATTTATATTCTTAAAAGGATTTAAAAGTAAATGTAAAATTTAGATTTCCAATTTGTGTCTGTACGCCAAAGGGTTAACTGATTTGAAACCGGATGCTATGAAATGTTTATAGAGGTGCCTAATTGCTCCAAATATATATATTTTTTACTGGCAAGTATTTAAACTTTTTGAAAATGAACCTATAGTTTTGAGATGATTTTTTTGGTTGCTTTCTGTATGCCAAAGGGTTAACTCTTTTGAATCAGGTGGTTATGAAATATTTTGAGGAATATCTAATTTTGCCATTTATAATATTTTTTAAAAAATTTAAATTTTTAAAAGGGTTTAAAAGTAACTGTAAAATTTAGATTTCCAATTTGTGTCTGTACGCCAAAGGGTTAACTGATTTGAAACTGGATGCTATGAGATGTTTATAGAGGTGCTTAATCTCTTCATATATATATATATATTTTTTTACTAGTAAGTATTTTTTTCCATGAGATCAAAAATAATTTTCTGCTGAAAATTATTTTCGATCTCATAAAAAAAAAAAAAAAAAAAAAAAAAATCATGAAATCAAAAATAATTTTCTGCTGAAAATTATTTTTGATCTCATGAAAAAAAATTTTTTTTTTTTTTTTTTTTCATGAGATTAAAAATAATTTTCTGCTGAAAATTAAAAAAAATATTGGAAAGTGTTTCATAATCCATCCACAAGTTTTGTTTTTTCCTTCTTAAAACTTTTTCATACTGTATCCAAGTATATAAAATCTTTTTATCTCAATACAATCAAATTAAAAAAATACTACACTCAATTTCCTTTCAAACAATATCCCACATGTCATTGTTTAAGAAACTGAAAAATTCATTAACAACGGTCCTAGAGTAAAAATCGGAAAATGGAAATAGCCATTTTCTTCGCAGGGAAAGGTTAGCCCGGTTCAATAAATTACGAATTATCGTAGCTCAATTAGGGCCAGAATTATTAGCAAATACAGTTCCGTCCTAGAGTAATGGAAAGTGGAAAATTTTAATATTTTCAGTTACTACACTCAATTCCCTTTCAAACGATACCCCACATGCCATTGTTTAAGAAACTTTGAAAAAATTCATTAACATCGGTCCTAGAGTAAAAGTCGGAAAATGGAAATAGCCATTTTCTTCGCAGGGAAAAATTAGCCCGGTTCAATAAATTACAAATTGTCATAGCTCAATTAGGGCCAGAATTATTAGCAAATACAGTTCCGTCCTAGAGTAATGGAAAGTGGAAAATTTTAATATTTTCAGTTACTATACTCGATTTCCTTTCAAACGATATCCCACATGCCATTGTTTAAGAAACTTTGAAAAATTCATTTTTTTAGCCCCCCCTATTGCCCCTATCGAAAAATGGAAATAGCCATTTTGTTCACATGCTATATATATATATATATAATTTTAAAAAAAGTAAAACCGTCCTAGAGTAATGGAAAGTGGAAAATTTTAATATTTTCAGTTACTACACTCAATTCCATTTCAAACGATATCCCACATGTCATTGTTTAAGCAACTTTGAAAAAATTCATTAACAATGGTCCTAGAGTAAAAATCGGAAAATGGAAATAGCCATTTTCTTCGCAGGGAAAAGTTAGCCCGGTTCAATAAATTGCAAATTATCGTAGCTCAATTAGGGCCAGAATTATTAGCAAATACAGTTCCGTCCTAGAGTAATGGAAAGTGGAAAATTTTAATATTTTCAGTTACTATACTCGATATAACATCTTATTATCTCAATACAAACAAATTTTAAAAATTTTGTTGGTCGGTTAATGGCCTTTTATTGAATATGATTTTCATTTTGGTGTATGCTAAAGGGTTAACAATTTTTAAAATTTTGAGTAGTTGGCAATGGATACATTGGATCTAAGCTATTGAATGATATAATTTTTTTTCTTCTAAAGCTGTTGCCATACTTTAAATCAGAGTGGCCTTTTTTGAAGCCATTTTCTTTGGATCAGCCTGCAAAGGGTTAAGTAATTGAAATTTAATAAACAACATAAAAGTAATGTATTTATACTAAATTATTATAATATACAACTTTTAGCTCACTCTCCCTGATTTGTTTTGGATATAAATGAAATTCATTTCAGCCAATAAAAAAAACACTTTCAAAAATTCATTTTTTAACCCCCCCCCCCCCCCTTATGGAATTTATCGAAAAATGGATATCAGTGATGGAAAATGTTAACATTTTCCAATTTCGATTTGTAATTATCATTTAAATGAACCAACCCTCCTATAGTTAAAATATCAGAAGACATTTATTTATAGTTCAAATTCATTATTATTTTATACTTTTTCGGATTGTTCAGCATACGTAAAATACTTTTTTTATTTTGTTAAACCTGAAAAAGAAAATCAAAAATTTTTATTTCTTGAATGAAATCTTCCTAAATCAAATTTCTTAAAGTACTAATAAAAAAATAGTACTGAGAAGTGAAATACTTCAGATTCAACCGATATAAATTCAGAATAGATCATTTTTTTTAAATTTATATCTGTTGAATCTGGAAAGAAAAAAAAAAAGAAATGATCTAACCTTAAAACACTACATAATGAATGCAAAGAAATCAAAAATAGTTTAAGTATTTTAAAATAACAATTAAAAGGAGTTACAATTTAAATAAGCCATTCCCTTTTAGATGTGTTAACCTGAGCATGAAAGTCACGCTCAGATTAACACATCTGAAAGGGAAAGGTTTATTTAAGTTTGAAATGTGAACTTTACAAGGATTTTCCCTTCAATATGACTGTTCGTTTAATTTTATCTCTTAAGAAGGAAAAGTGTTTCATATTTGTATTCGCTTACTTAATTTTATATACCTCATGTTTTAACTTTCCTCTTTAAATTTTGTATAAATAGGCAGGGATCTTATCACAAATCCTATTTCATTTGTTATTCTGAATTCAGGTAACTATCTTCTATATAATGACTGAATTATATGAAATTCCGTTATTAAATTTTTTTACATTTGTTATGTTGTTTGAAAATAATTTTTATGTTCAATTATCGCCTATAGCCCGATATCTTGGATATAAGCGTGCAAGCAACACCTTACGACCATATTTTTCATTTAAAATTTTTAAATTGATAGAATTTAAAAGTAAAAACAAACGTATACCGTTTCAATCCCTATTCATAGATATACCAGGAATAAGATTTATTATTCGGAATTCCAAAATTCCGTATGCACAAAAGAGGATTATACTGACGGAGTTTAAAGAAATTTGCCTGGTTCTTTTCCAACATAAAGAACAGAAATCTGTGAAAGCAAGCGCTGAGAAAATGCATTTACAAAATGAAGATGTTTGTACATCAAACGAATCCATATTGAATTCCTATCCTGTTATGGACAAGAAGTACCTTCTTTGTGTGAAAGTGCTAGAGATCAACAGGAATACCTGCCTGCTATGCAGGCATACTTAGACAATGAACAAATGAAAGAAATAGTAAACAATTGTTTACTACAAGTAAATAATTTCGAGTGTAATCTGGATAAACTTAAAAAGATTTTAGTAAAATTCGATGAATAAATGTGCATATTTTTTATATATTACATTATTGTAATTTGAATAATAATTTCTTTTGTTTGTTATATATATAACATTAACGTAATTTGAATAGCAACTTCTTTTAATTGTTATACATAACATTTATTGTATTTGAATTGTAACTTCAAGTGACCCATTTGAAAGGGAATGGCTTATTTAAATTGTAACTCCTTTTGATTGTTATATTAAAATACTTAAACTATTTTTGATTTCTTTGCATTCATTATGTAGTGTTTAAAAAAATTTTTAAATCAGGAATTTTTTTTTCCAGGTTCAACCAATATCAATTCAGTGAAATATTTTACTGATAATACTTTATGTATTATCAGTTTTATATACAGAGTACCTTTTTTACCAGTACTATAATAAGATATAAATTCAGAATAGATCATTTCTTTTTTTCTTTCAGATTCAACAGATATAAATTCAGAATAGATCATTTTTAAAATACTTAAACTATTTTTGATTTCTTTGCATTCATTATGTAGTGTTTTAAGGTTAGATCATTCCTTTTTTTTTTTTTTTCTTTCCAGATTCAACCGATATAAATTTTAAAAAAATGATCTATTCTGAATTTATATCGGTTGAATCTGAAGTATTTCACTTCTCAGTACTATTTTTTTATTAGTACTTTAAGAAATTTGATTTAGGAAGATTTCATTCAAGAAATAAAAAATTTTGATTTTCTTTTTCAGGTTTAACAAAATAAAAAAAGTATTTTACGTATGCTGAACAATCCGAAAAAGTATAAAATAATAATGAATTTGAACTATAAATAAATGTCTTCTGATATTTTAACTATAGGAGGGTTGGTTCATTTAAATGATAATTACAAATCGAAATTGGAAAATGTTAACATTTTCCATCACTGATATCCATTTTTCGATAAATTCCATAAGGGGGGGGGGGGTTAAAAAATGAATTTTTGAAAGATTCGCTTTCTTGAAAGATTCTTGATTTTTTTTTATTGGCTGAAATGAATTTCATTTATATCCAAAACAAATCAGGGAGAGTGAGCTAAAAGTTGTATATTATAATAATTTAGTATAAATACTAGGGATGCACCGGATATTGATTTTGCCGGATATCGGATACCGGATATCCGAAGCTCCTTCGTCGGCCGGATTCGGATATCCGGCCCTAGATATGTTTTTAGTTATATATTGAATTATTTCTCTATATAATGTCATTTCAAAACAATAAATTACAAACATGTTTCACACATCATTGAAACATTTTAAATGTATTGAAATATAATTTACAAAAACTATATCTCTTTGAATATCATGGCTTGAATTCAAGTTTTCCCAAGAGGGGAGTTTCGTACCCAAAATTTATAAATGCAGGGGAGTTGAACTGTTAGAAAGGGAAAAAAAATCTTTACACCCCGTTATTTTTTATGTGCTATTTAAAGAATTACATTTATACAGACATGACAAAATACCATTGAAACAATTTAAATTAACAACTCAAGATAATTATTCAAAATTTTTATTTTATTAAAACAAAGGAACAGAATCAAGCTTTATATATACCATGTCTATTTTTCAATTTTCACCCAATGTTATGGGCAATTAACAATCGGGTTGCTAAATGAATTTCTTAATTTAGATTTTATTCCATTTTGCATACTTTAGCCTCTTTCAGAAGTTACACTTTTGACAAACAGTACAGAGCGATTTTATAACTTTAGAAATTATCGGAAACACATGGTTATGCTCTCTTAAAAAGTTTTAGAAAACTTTGTAAAATCTGATGTGCATTAATTTTTAACTTACATGAATAATGCACATCTGTGATGATATGTCACTTCTGAACAAATTTTTTTATTATATCCTTAATGGAATTATAGTCAAAACTGTAATCACTGGTATTTTCGTTAATTGAACTATGTTCTACGCATTGGAATCTAAGCTATGAAATCCATATCCAAAGTTTGAAAAGGGAATAGTCAATTGATTTCTTCTATTACACGAGAAAAGGTTGATTTCAAAAAGTCATGTCCTAATTTCTGTTAATTGCGAGAAACAACTAGTTTGTTGTTTCTAATTATGTTTTTTTTTTTTTTAAGTTCATCAAAGTTATTTTTTTTTCATGTGCATCACAAGTGTAATCTCATTTTGTTTAGTGCTGACTATTGGCCAATTTGATAGAGCTTAGTCTCCAGTGGCCGTTGCTGCCCTTTTAGTTATTTCCTATTTTGGGCAGACAGGTAAAACATCGCAAAATACGTAAAACAGTCATAGAAAAAACATTGCTGATTTCGTCAATCATGGTGAAAATAAATAAAATAATTTGTCGATTGGTTGCGAGAAAAAAACTGAAGTTCATGGGAAATCGACAGTGGGAAAATATCACAAAATTCGTCAATCGATCATGGAAAACTATCGTGAAATTTACCAGTCCGTCACGAGCAAATACTGTGAAATTCCTCAGCTGGTCACAGAAAAAAAATGCAAAATTTTTCAATCGGATGCAGAAAAACAATCGTTACTTTCATCAGTATGTCACAAGAAAAAACAGGGAAATTTGCCAATCGGTCACAGAATAAAATTTCTAAATTTGTCAATTGATTGCGAAAAAAAATTTATGAAATTCACCAATCTGTCTCCAGAAAAAAATCAAGAAATTCGTACAGTCGGTCGCGGAGAAAAATCGTAAAATTTTTTTGTCAGATGCAGAAAAACAAACATGAATTTTGTCAATTTGTTGTAAGAAGAAACTGTGAAATCTGCCAATTGATAGTGGAAAATATCACTAAGTTTGTCAGCCGGTCCTGAGACTTCATCGTCGTTTTACAAAGAAACATTTTCGGAAAATGATTTTTTTTTTTGGAAACAGGAGTCTCCCACCCCCAATATTCTTTAGGGCACGAATTCTACCATCCCATCTCGAAATTCAAGACATGTATCTGCCATTCAAGCCATGTAATGTATATTAATAATGTTGTATAAAAAATGTTATTTAAACATTAAAATATTCTGTTTATTTGTACAATGAAATGCTGATAATTGCTACTGGATTTGGATATGGGATTGAGTATATTGATAATTGCTAATAATTAATTTGTACAATGAAATGCTAATAATTTGTGTAACAAATTTTAACCAATTAAATATGCCTATAATTGTAGAGTATTTTCACAAAGAAATACATACATTCTTTTTATAATTTAAACATAAAATATCTACTAATATACCCATGATTAAAGAGCGATTCTCTCCAAATAAAGGTTTAGTTGATGCCTTTTTTCTGTTTTAATTATTTAATAGTGTTTTGCTTTGAATCACATTTAGTTTTATTTTAAGTTAAATTACTGTGATATTTATAAGTAAAAAGAAAATTACTTTTAATTTTAAATATTTTATTTATAATGAAGTTACAAACAGACTCGCATAAAACCAAAAACTTTCTGCGCACATAAATATTGGGTCAAAAACTTTCTTCAAATTTAATGTTTAATAAAATGACGTGTTATATTACTTTGACTGTATGAATTTTAAATAGTAGTTTTAAAATAATTACCGTTAAATTTAAAAATTAATTAATATTAATTACAGAATAATTATGTTGGCTAAAAAAATAATAAAACTAAAAATCCATGATATGAAGGGGTGAATTCTTATCAGTTATTTTGTCAATGCATTTAGAAACAGCCCAATCCTTCATATTGTGACCTCTTCTCACAAAATGCAATAATGGACATTGCTTCTGAAACAACGGAATCACATTTTGTAAGGAGAGGTCCATTCTTAGGTATCATCATTAAAGAGACCGATGAGTTTTTATTGCAGCCCTTTGACGAAATTCTCATTTTTTTCCGCGATCATTTGGCGAAATTTCCGTTTTTCCGCGATATTTTGACATTTGCATTTTTTTGACAAAATGCGCTTTTTTTCTCCTATCCTTAGACGAAATTTGCATTTTTTTGCGATCTTTTGACGAAATTCAAGCTTTTTTTACGGCGTTTGGACGAAATTCGCAATCCTTTGATGAAATTAGTTTTTCTGCGGTTCTTTGCCGAAATTTTCATTTTTTTCATGATCTTTTGACAAAATTCGTGCTTTTTCCGCTATGCTTTTACGAAATTAGTTTTTTTCCTGCGCTTTTACACAAAATTTGCTTTTTTCTGCGATTCTTTGATGAAATTCGCTTTTTTTTCGCAATCCTTTGACGATATACGTGTTTTTTCTGTAGCCTTTTGAGAAAATTCATTTTTTTTTTCGCGATCCCTTGACTAAATGTGTGCTTTTTCCGCAGCCCTTTTACCAAATTTGTGTTTCTTTCGCGATCCTTTAACGAAATTAGTTTTTTTCCGCGATTCTTTTATGAAATTTGCGGGATTTTTTTCACGATCCTTTGACAAAATTCGCGCTTTTTCCGCTATGTTTTACGAAATTCATTTTTTTCCTGCACTTCTTTGTCGTAATTTGCGTTTTTTCTGCTATTCTTTGACAAGAATTTTTTTTTTTGTCCACGATTATTCTTTAAAGAAATTAGCGTTTTTCCGCGGTCCTTTAACGAAATTTTCATTTTTTCCGTGATGCTTTGACAAAATTGGGTATTTTTTCTGCGAACGATTGACGGAATTGGTTTATTTTCGCCGATCATTTGTTGAAATCCGCAATATATTTCAGTGATTATTTTTGTGTCTGAATTTTCGGACTAATGGCCGATTTTTTTTAAATTTTCGGAACCGAATGCCTTAAATTTTCGGAAAATTCGGAACAGAATCACCCCTATCAAACAATAAATAAATCGTACATAAAATTGGAGAACATTTTTAATTTTTCGGTATTTAAAAAAATATACAAGAACAAAAACTACTTTTCTTTTCTAAGAAATTTTCCGCAAAGTTCCGAATTTTGCGGAAAATTTTCCGCGTGCGGGAGTGCGTCTATATTATACAACTCTGGTTACAAATATAACTAATTGGATGTGCCAATCCCAAAACTTTCTTCTATCTCATATGTCTTAATATTTCTAAAAGTAATTTTAAATGTTAATACTTCGATATTATTAGTTCAATATTATACCAACTTTGATTTTGATCTAAGATTTCTGCTCGTCAATTAATCAAAATAAGAATAAGTTAATCTCAATCATGATATTTATTAAAATCAATAATTTTTTTCGTTATTCTGTTGTACATCAGCTGATTGTGAATAGACAGCTTAGCAGGATGCGAAGTTCCCATGACTTCACGAGCCACCAATATACAGTACAAAAAATTGAGAAAATTTTACAAAAAACGCCATCACAGTGACACCTTCTGGCAGAATATTTCCAAATTCAAGAAAAAACTGATGGCCATAGCCAAAAATATACACAAAAAATTGGTTCAATTCTATGCTTATTTTCATACACTTTTCGATGGTAAAATAATGGAAATAACACAAAAATCATTATTATAGCGCCCTCTTCCAGCAGACTATTTTCAAATTCAAGGAGGACCAGTTGGCCATAGCCAAAAACATACCCCTAAAAATTGGTTCAATTCTATGCATAACTTCATACAATTTTCGATGGTACATACAAGAATGAAAATGGCACAAAAATCACTGTTACAGCGCACCCTTCTGGTGGAATATTTCTAATTTAAAGGAGAACCTGCTGGACATAGCCAAAAACATACACAAAAAATTTTGTTCGATTATATGGATAACTTATTACATATTTAACAGACACTTTTCGACAGTACAATAATGAAAATGGCACAAAAATCGCAATTACAGCAGCACTCCTTTCTGACAGAATGCTTCCATAATGAAGAAGGACCTGCTGGCCACAGCCAAAAACATACACAAAAATTTGGTTCAATTCTATGCATAACTTCATACACTTTTTGATGGCACAAAAATCACGATTACAGCGCCCCCTTCCAGTGGAATGTTCCAATATTGAAGAAGGGCCAGCTGGCTATAGCCAAAAATATTCACAAAAAATTTGGTTCAATTCTATGCATAACTTCATACACTTTTTGATGGTATGATGACAGACAAACAGATATTTTGTATAAGCATGTTTTGGGATCTCTGACCCCTAAAACGTCTAATCCCACCGAAAACCAGAAATCGAAAAAAATCTCAGTTACAATACTTTCTTCTATTGAAGATAGAAGAAAGTAAAAATAGGCCTGTTTAATTGCTAAACTTAAAAGAGAGAAAGAAAATTAATAAAGTCATACTTTAATAAACAACTTCAGATTTTGTTTCACATTCTGAAAGTAAAGGTACAATTTTCTAGAAGATGTAAACATAAATTCTTAAATTTATTATAGAGAGTTCAAATACCAATGTTAGGAAAGCTGGTAATTCTTTAAACTTTTGGGAATTACCTTTTACTCATAAATAGTGGACTTACTTTCATATTTTGCATTATAAACAAAAGTCGTTCGGCATTGTTTGGGTCAAACGATTTCTCTTATCCTTATATATTTGCTTTGTTACGCATTGTCGGATATCCGGCAGAGAAGTCGGATATCCGGTGATTGTGATTCGGATATCCGACGGTATTTCGGATATTGAAAAATCAGCCGGATGTGCCGGATATCGGATATTTGCCGGATATCCGTTGCATCCCTAATAAATACATTACTTTTATGTTGTGTATTAAATTTCAATTACTTAACCCTTTGCAGGCTGATCCAAAGAAAATGGCTTCAAAAAAGGCCACTCTGATTTAAAGTATGGCAACAGCTTTAGAAGAAAAAAAATTATATCATTCAATAGCTTAGATCCAATGTATCCATTGCCAACTACTCAAAATTTTAAAAATTGTTAACCCTTTAGCATACACCAAAATGAAATTTGGCTAAAATGAAAACAAGTTTTATTACAAAAGCATTACCCGGAAATGATTAAAAACGGTGTCATTCGAAATGTATTCAAGAGTTGAAAAGTTTGAAATGGTTTCTGTTTAAAAAAAAAAAGTTAACCCTTGAGCGTACGGCAAATTGAAAATTGGCTGAAATGAATTTCATTTATATCCAAAACAAATCAGGGAGAGTGAGCTAAAAGTTGTATATTATAATAATTTAGTATAAATACATTACTTTTATGTTGTTTATTAAATTTCAATTACTTAACCCTTTGCAGGCTGATCCAAAGAAAATGGCTTCAAAAAAGGCCACTCTGATTTAAGTATGGCAACAGCTTTATAAGAAAAAAAATTATATCATTTAATAGCTTAGATTCAATGTATCCATTGCCAACTACTCAAAATTTTAAAAATTGTTAACCCTTTAGCATACACCAAAATGAAAATCATATTCAATAAAAGGCCATTAGCCGACCAACAAAATTTTTAAAATTTGTTTGTATTGAGATAATAAGATGTTATATCGAGTATAGTAACTGAAAATATTAAAATTTTCCACTTTCCATTACTCTAGGACGGAACTGTATTTGCTAATAATTCTGGCCCTAATTGAGCTACGATAATTTGTAATTTATTGAACCGGGCTAACTTTTCCCTGCGAAGAAAATGGCTATTTCCATTTTCCGATTTTTACTCTAGGACCGTTGTTAATGAATTTTTCAAAGTTTCTTAAACAATGACATGTGGGATATTGTTTGAAAGGAAATTGAGTGTAGTATTTTTTTAATTTGATTGTATTGAGATAATAAGATGTTATATACTTGGATACAGTATGAAAAAGTTTTAAGAAGGAAAAAAACAAAACTTGTGGATGGATTATGAAACACTTCCCAATATTTTTTTTAATTTTCAGCAGAAAATTATTTTTAATCTCATGAAAAAAAAAAAAAAATTTTTTTTTTTTTTTTTCAAAAATCAAAAATAATTTTTTTTCACTAGTAAGTATTTTTTTCCATGAGATCAAAAATAATTTTCAGCAGAAAATTATTTTTGATTTCATGAATATAAAAAAAAAAAATTTTTTTTTTTTTATGAGATCGAAAATAATTTTCAACAGAAAATTATTTTTGATCTCATGGAAAAAAATACTTACTAGTAAAAATATATATATATATATGAAGAGATTAAGCACCTCTATAAACATCTCATAGCATCCAGTTTCAAATCAGTTAACCCTTTGGCGTACAGACACAAATTGGAAATCTAAATTTTACAGTTACTTTTAAACCCTTTTAAAAATTTAAATTTTTTAAAAAATATTATAAATGGCAAAATTAGATATTCCTCAAAATATTTCATAACCACCTGATTCAAAAGAGTTAACCCTTTGGCATACAGAAAGCAACCAAAAAAATCATCTCAAAACTATAGGTTCATTTTCAAAAAGTTTAAATACTTGCCAGTAAAAAATATATATATTTGGAGCAATTAGGCACCTCTATAAACATTTCATAGCATCCGGTTTCAAATCAGTTAACCCTTTGGCGTACAGACACAAATTGGAAATTAAATTTTACATTTACTTTTAAACCCTTTTAAGAATATAAATGAGAAAAAAATACTATAAATGGTAAGATTTGATATCTCTCATAAGATTTCATAGCCTTTTGATTCAAAAGAGTTAACCCTTGGGTGTACAGAAAGCAACCAAAAATCATATCAAAATATTTATTTTTGATTCAATTTAAATTTGAACAACCGATAGATAACATAATATAGTCAACCGATAGATAATAAATAGTAAATGATGTTAAGAGATAAAAAATCATGCTAACCGATTATGTAACACTTTCCAACCAAAATAAATATTTTGAATAAATTTAAACTTTAACGGATTCAATTCCGTGGAATGGCCTCTAAAAAATGCATTAATTCAATAGAGATAACTGATTTTAGCATATAATAATCCTTTGAAAAAAATCCGCAAAGAATGACAAACAAGCATAGCTGTCATTTTCGAAGCTGTAGGATCAATAGTTGAAGAAATAATGAATAACTTGTGATTAATATCGTAGTTATAAAAAAAAAAAAAAAAATTTTTTTTTTTTCTTTACGAAACAGATATTTATGACTCGCATTAATAAATGATTTTAATTTCTTTTTTATGTAAATTACGTTCAATCATCGTTATTTATTAATGCGGAAAACATTTCATAAATCCACGGATAATTAAAGTTATAAATATTCATAACTTCCTTCTACGAAAAAAATATTATAAATTCAAATCATTTTTCAAAAATGATTTGAATTTATAATATTTTCGTAGAAGGAAGTTATGAATATTCATAACTTCCTTCTACTAAAAAAAATGATTTGAATTTATACTATTTTTTAGTAGAAGGAAGTTATAAATATTCATAACTTTAATTATCCGTGGATTTATGAAATGTTTTCCGCATTAATAAATCTCTTTTGTATGTGATTCACATAAAAAAAATATTTAAATACCTGTTTTGTATAAGGAAGTTATGAATATTAAATAATAAAAAGTGTATAGGATAAAAATTTTGTATAAAAAAAATATTTAAACACCTGTTTCGTATAAGGAAGTTATGAATACAGTAGACTCTCGTTTTTACGAACCTCTTTTTCACGAACACTTGCGATTTTACGAACTATAGAGTGGTCCTGAATACGCTCCCATAGAATCAATGTAATTTTTCGCTCCCATTTACGAACTACACATTATGAGGATCTCTTTTTTGCGAACTCAGTTTTCGTACTTCTGATTTTTTTTTTTTTTTTTTTTTTTAAGTATGGGAATGCAATGTCAACGTCAGTTAAACTCTATACAGGTACAATGAGACATCAGGTACAGTCCAAGAATGTGTTGACTTTCCCCAATCTCTTTGGTAGGGAGGGGGCAACAATTTCAAGTTGTGATTGTCAGGACTAAGGCACATTTTTGAAGGAAACAATGACTGTGAAAGATAATGGTAGTAAAGGTTTCCATAGATAAAATGGAAACATTTTTCAAAATGTGATTTTAAAAAAAATAAGTGATTATCTCCATTCCTAATTTTTTATCTATGTTTTCATCTAACTAAGTACTAATACAGTCTGCGTTTACATCTGTAATATTTTCAAAGCATGGTAACGTATGTTTCTGTGTACTAAAATTATTTTTTGTACATAAATTTGCATTTATTTCTTGTATATTTAAAAATACGTGTATAACTTTATTAAATAATAAATAATCTTGAAATACTGCTTCATCTATGAAGAGGAGGCAGTTTTATAAAAATAGACATAAATAATGTACGTATACATATCATTTTTTGATGTTTTTCTATTTTACGAACTTTCTATTTTACGAACTATTTGGGTGTTCCCTACGAGTTCGTAAAAACCAGCGTCGACTGTATTAAATTAAAAAAAAAAAAAAAAATTTTTTTTTTCTTTACAAAACATTTAACTATAATTATATTTAAAAAAAATGTAGAAAAGTGTTAATGCACAAGATCTTTATTAAAACTGTTTTTCCAATTTATAATGGTAGAAATAAAAATGTACTCAAAAAGTACTTTCACATGCTATACTACTAAAAAAATGCATTTTTATAGCTCCCCACCCCCCACCTTTGCCCTATGGTTAACCCCCTATAGTAAAAATCGGAAAATGGAAATAGATAGGCAGGGGGAAAGTTAACCTACTTGAATATATTACAAGTTACGATAGCACAGTTAGGGCCAGAATTATAAGCAAATGACATTTGAGGTACCAAAAAACGCTCGCTATAAAATGGCTATTTCCGTTTTCCGATATCTACTCTAGGACAATTGTTGCACCTCATTTTTCAAAATTTCTTAAACAATGGCATGTCGTTTTTAAAATTTACATTTAACCTGAAAATAGCAATATTTTTTTTAAATGCCTCGGTTTCAATATAGGTAGGCTAATTATTCAAAAATAGTCAAAATAATCCTAAAAAAAAAATGTGCAATGTGTTTTTCGAAGCTGTAGGAGTATTTTCTATAAAAAAAATATTTAAACACCTGTTTCGTATAAGGAAGTTATGAATATTAAATAATAAAAAGTGTATAGGATAAAAATTTTGTATAAAAAAAATATTTAAACACCTGTTTCGTATAAGGAAGTTATGAATATTAAATAGTAAAAAGTGTATAGGATAAAAATTTTGTATAAAAAAAATATTTAAACACCTGTTTCGTATAAGGAAGTTATGAATATTAAATTAAAAATAATAATAATAATAATAATTTTAAATCATAAAAAAAAAAAAAAAAAAAAAAAAAAAAAATTTAATTAACATGAAAAAACATATAAGAAAGTTATGAATATTTAATTTAAAAAAAAGAAAAAAATAATTTTAAATCATAATATTTTTAAAGGAAAAAAATAGTATGATTTAAAATTATTTTTGTTTATGGTTATGCGTGGGCTAAAAATTTTGTATAAATAGACAGAGCTTAAATTTTTTTGGTATCCTGGAAAAAAAGTGTACAATAGGTTTTTTAAAAAAAAAATAAAGTGTGTTTTTGCCTAGAATAGCGTGTTTTTTTTAGTTTACGTTATTTCCAGAGGGTCTTCTAAAAACTTTTAACTAACGCAATCTTTAGAAATGAGCTTTAAAAAACAAACAATATTATTATATTTTTAGTTGCTATCCACTAGAAATGAATTTAAATATCAAAAACTGTATAATGATCGTTTCAGCGGCTACCCAAAAAAGACCATTTCCTAAATCTTTGAAAGGGAAAAAACCTTAATGTTTACATAACGTAAAGAGTTTTTTAAAACTCATTTCTAAAGATTTTTTTAACCTTGCTTTTGAAATTCGTAAATGGAAGGATTTTGAAATTGGCAGCTGATTCAGCTACCTTTTTGAGGGGCTGTATATCGATTTTATTATGTTTGAAAGCGTGTAACACCATTAAAAATCTTTTGAAACGATTTTTTCCCATTGACCGTAATGTAACTGAATTTTTTTGTGTAGCCCTGTAAATTAACTATTCTTTGCGACGCTTATTCTACAGAATGCATATTTTAGTGCTCTTCATAAATGTATATCAATTTTACTATGTTTGAAAAGGTGTAACACCATTAAAAATCATTTGAAACGATTTTTTCCAATTGACCGTAATGTAACTGAATTTTTTTGTGTAGCCCTGTAAATTAATAATAACTATTCTTTGCGACGCTTATTCTACAGAAAGCATATTTGAGTGCCCTTCATAAATGTATATCAATTTTACTATGTTTGAAAAGGTGTAACACCATTAAAAATCATTTGAAACGATTTTTTCCCATTGGCCGTAATGTAACGGAAATACTTTTGGCTGTCCCTGTAAATGAACTAAATATGCTACACACATCATTTGAAATAGGGATCGTGCTATGGTAGAGGTCAATAACATCCAAAAATTTTAGACCAATCGGAGTAATTTACTACAGTTGGAGCGCGGACAGACAGATAGACAAAGCGAAGTCATAAACACTTTTCAACTTTGTTGGAAAGTGTTAAAAAGCGTAACACTAGGCGCGCCACTACGTATTTCATGGAAGCTTTTTCAAAAGTCGATTGCCTTGTGTGGAAGTAGAGTTGCCAATAGAACTGATTTTTTTATTCAAAATATGTGACAGAATTTTCGAAAAGTTACCTTCACTTAACTTTATTTAATCGTGTAATGTCTGTCGTTAAATAAAACAAAAATTAGTCTTCAAAATTTCTGGTAGATCATTTAAAAAAAATCAGTTACAAGATTTTTCGTTTCCTACGGCCGCATCCACCTTCCGTGCTGCCCAAGCTCTGTAACATATGTTAGTTCTAATTTTCACAGCAAGGGGACGAACTCCGTTCTAGAGAAACCACCTTACCCCTTGCAGAACGAAGCCATCGAAAACCATGTTGAATGTGACAAATCCCGTTGTGAACGGCTACATGGAACTCGAGATAGGAAAGCGGTCCCTGGCTGTAACAAGTGGAACTAAAATATGTATGTCTATCGATATCAAGTGGAATGAGTCGAACTCCGTTGTCATCGGGCTCATAGAACCCGAGATACTTTGAAGTGAAAAAAAGTATCTAAAATTATTATTCGAAAATAGTGGTATGTTCATAATTTTACTTTAATGTTATACAGTGTCCTTATTGAGTTACTTATAATGTTTGGAATCAGTCTGTATCATAATATATGTCACGTACACTAATTGCGATATTTAATCAAAAGTGATCCCCCTTTCCATCCACACAAATTTAACAAATACAGCCCGAAAACAGGCTAGTCACTATCGTAAAAGTTCTTCATCGATTTTTACGAAAAATACATATTCAGAATCAGCGTTAAAAAATAAGCACAGATAAATAAATTTTAAATCTATAAATGCAGTATTTGAAAAAACTTACAGGCCGCAAAAGCATCACACTATCACCTGCACACTATTACATTCTCGGTTACATTCTCAAACACCTACTGTCTACTCATTGTCTCTGAAATAAGATAAATATGTTTTGAAATCGATTTTTAACGGATATTTTAATTTTTTGTTGGAAGTTTTGACATTTTTTAATTCTGAAAGAGTTCTTAAGGTCCGAATTAGACATATCATTTTTGCCATGGAGCATATTAGCGTCTTTTTGTAGTCACGCGGTGCTTTTCATCTTTAATCGCTGTAAAAGAAAACGAACGGACATCCTCCAGGAGGAAAACATTTCCTTCAAGTCAATCTAACCTTCTTATCTCCTACCCATTGTTGAATCTCCCCTTCCTTTTATAAACAAACCACAGACGGATGGAGAGGAATAGGTTTCTTGGAAGTGTTGAATGATAGCAAAACAAGCGTTTAAACGCAGCCTTAGCCAAGTTTTTATCCCCAGGGAAGAAAAGCCTTTCTCCCGTTTATTTTCGTAGCAGACCGTTTATACGTTTCTCATTTATACGCCTTTTAAATTTATACGTCGTGTAAGTGCGGTCCGGATTCATCCCCATGTATTTTAATGTTGTAAGGTTTCGTTTATACGACACATAATATCGGTTATACGTCGTTTCTTTCATTCTGTAACTGATTTTCTCTGAATTTTTTCTCCCAGCGTCGTTCTTTTTTTTATTTTCTGCTAGCAATATTTGGGAAAAGATGAAATGCAAATAGCATGTGTGTCTTGTACATGAGTTCTTTTAAGTTTGTGGAACTTGTGGGGGGGGGGAGGAGAAGAACGGACAGTGGGCAAATTGCATTAACATTAACGCACTTAGAACATTTATTGTTTCTCACAATACCAGTGAGAAACTTTCCTTGAACGAACTTAGCTCCATACATAATACTTTTCTTAAGTCTCAAAGTAAAAATGCACAAAGACTTGTTTAATTAAAATCTGTTTTTATGTTCGATAATGGAATAAAAAAAGTGTTATTCAAGGTGTGCAACTGATATAAGGTTTGATAATTCTCACTTTTATTTTTCAATTTTTGAAATGATTATTTAATATATATATATATATATTAAACAATCGAAAATGGTAGCAAAATTAAATTTGTGTAATTTCAGCATTATATTTCTACAGTCAAAGATTTTACACCGTAGGCGACTACAATTTCAATTGTACGTCTTTCTCAGATATAAGTCGTTTTAGAACAGTCCGCTGAAAGACGTACTGGAATTACGATTCCATTCAAAAACTACTTAGAATGCTCTTGCATTTCCTTATATCATCTAGCCATCTTTCGCAGAGAAAAATGGTTATTTTCTCTTAGTCATTCGGATAGCCGGTACGTGATGTCATAAACAAGGTTCGCCCTCATAAGAAAAAGTAATTCATTGTCGAAAAGTTTCTGTTTTAGTTTATGGATTTCTCCAGGTAGTTTTTGGTGAGTTTAAGAGGCTACTTCAGTCAAATGAAAAGGCGCATTCGCTAATGTTAATCCTATGGAAGAAATTTATAAAGATATCTCGGTCGCATTTCAATATTTTAAAATGATTTTTTTTTTTGCATTGAATAGTTGAGATCAATCTGTATGCAGGCCGTTTTTTATTTTTTCGATTTTGATTGCAGATTTTTTTTATGAGGATGCTTTCAGTTTCGAAACCGGTTTCGAAAATGAAAGTGTCCTAATTAAAAATACCTGTAAACAAAATTGAAAAAGTAAACAACGGTCTTTCTACAGATCGATTTCAACTATTCAATGCAAAAAAAATCATTTTAAAATATTGAAATGCTACCGAGATATCTTTATAAATTCCTTCCATAGGATTAGCATTGGCGAACGGGTCTTTTCGTTTGACTGAAGTAGCCTCTTAAAGAAAGGTTTCACCGCCCTACGCATTGATGTTGTCTTTACTATAGTTTCCACCGTGATGATTGGTGATGACCGGTCGAATCTTTTGAAGGTTAATGGCAAATTTCTGGGCTTAGCCAAAATTAAGGGCAGATTGCTCTTACATTGGTTTCCCTATGCTGATTTTTGACCAGTATTCAGGGGTTTAGAGTGAGATATTGTAGATTTCTCACAAGACAATGGAAGTTCACCCTCAACATTTTCCACCAATTGACGGAAAAGTATTTGAATTCGTTTGTGTGTTGTATATTACCTTAAAATATTTTTACATGCTACATATTAAGCTAAAGTTTAATCGAGGGAAAAAACGCTTAAAATTACTAAAATCCCACTTCCAGAAATTATCATCTATAGGCGCCCATGTATCCGCATTTCTTTGCGTGACCCTGTATACGATTTTTTTATATTATACAAACATGTCTTATTATGCTAGTTATATTTAAAAAACCAAAATTCGATTAAAAAACCCGTTTAACAATTTACGCTTATAATCAGTAATGCTTACGAATTATTTAAATTGCATATGATTTATAGTAATTATCGCGAAAAAATGTAGTTAAAAGGGTGTGACATCGTGTTTTCGACACACAAAGGCCTGGAGGCAATCAACAAATATTTCCGGGCAGTACATCGCCTTAAAGTACAGCCTTTTGTTGAAAGGAATTCGTGGAGAGGATAACGAAGTAGTAGTAAGAAAATGACAGTTCTGTGACAGCCGGGAGACCGTCCCACATCCGGTGCATCCTCCGGTGCCTCACCGCACCACCACCTCTCACCCATAGAAACCGATTCGAACGCCCCTAGCGGAAAATGGAAAATTTTTCATGAAAAAAGGTTAATTTTCTACTATAACATGAGTGGTGAACGTTAGATTTACTAGATTATCATACTATAAGATGAAGATTAAATTTATATTTGAATTTTGAATGATCAACACCTTAACGAGTATTATTAATTAAGCAAAACAATGAAAAATATCAATTTTTAAGGAAAAAGAGTGATTTCTTTTGATTTTTTTCAACTCTAAGATCAGAATATCAACTTAAAAAAAAGGAAAGTTAAGCACATATTTTAGTTATGAACAGCCATCACCTTAATGAGTATTATTAATTAAGCAAAACAATGAAAAATATAAATTTTTGTGGAAAAAGACCGATTTCTTTAGATTTTTTCAACTATAACATCAGAATATCAACTTAAAAGAGGAAAATTAAACATACATTTCAGTTTTTTAATGATCAGCAAAACAATATAAATGTTAAGGAAAAAACTGATTTCTTATGAATTTTTCAACTATAGCACGAGAAATATCAACTTCTAAGAGGAGAGTTAAACTTATAAATTAATTTTTAACAACAAAACCTTAATAAGTATCCTTAATTAATCAAAAGAAATATCAATTTTCAAGAAAAAGATGAATTTTTACGCAAATTTTCAACTTTGAAATACATTTGTTTATATACTGTTACAAGATACTAATTATATTGTTAAACTTTACATATTTTTAAAAGCTTGAATGTCTTTATATCGTGTTCATATTTATTAATAAGTTAAATTAAGTCATTAGTATCTGGTAACAATATATTAACAAATGTATTTCAAAGTTGAAAATTTGCGTAAAAAAATTATCTATTTCTTGAAAATATTTCTTTTATTTAAGTAAGGATACTTATTAAGGTGATGGTTGTTCAAAAACTAAAATATAAGTTTAACTCTCTTCTTAGAATTTGATATTTCTCGTGCTATAATTGAAAAATTCATAAGAAATCAGCTTTTTTCCTTAAAAAATTATGATTTCCATTGCTTTGCTTAATTATTAATATTCATTATTTTGCTGACCATACAAAAAACTGAAATGTATGTTTAACTTTCCTCTGTTAAGTTGAAATTCTGATCTTATAGTTGAAAAAATCTAAAACAATCAGTCTTTTTCCTTAAAAAGTTGATATTTTCCATTGTTTAGCTTAATTAATAAGTCATTAACTCTCTATTCGATTTGCCTGTATTTTCCCGTTTCCGTAAAACAACTTAAATCGGTTGTAAATCGGACAAAAATAATTTTAACGGAATTGTATTTTAAGATGAATGTCAAATAAAGGGGCAAGAAGTGTATATTAGAAACAAACAGGGAAAGAAAATTTAAATTAACATTAGTTTTATAGAAAAATTTATGAAAATGCAGGAAAGCTCTCAAATCGCTCAGAGGGATAAGGTGATGGTTGTTCAAAAAGTATAATTAAAGTTGATATCCTCATCTTATAGTTGAAATATTGTAAAGAAATCAGCCATTTCATTCAAAATTGATATTTTTCTTGAATAAAAACATTTTCTGATGTTCTATTGCAGTTTGTGACGTCAAAACCCTTTGTTGTGACCCCAAGTTTGAGGAATGTGAAAGGGTAACAGTGAATGGGATTTCTTGTGGGGTGTAGTCATCTAAGGATTTAAATCTTGCATAACAGCATCTAAAAGTATGATAAAATCTCAAAGCTTTCATTTTTTTAATTATTTTTTATTGTTTTACTTAATTAATAATACTCGTTAAGGTATTGATCATTCAAAATTAAAATATAAATTTAATCTTCATCTTATAGTATGATAATCTAGTCGATCTAATGTTCACATCTCATGATAGATAATAGAATGATAGATAATAGAATGATAGATAAATAATAGAATAAACATGATAGATAAATAATAGAAAATTAACCCTTTTTTCATGAAAAAAAAATTCCTTTTTCCGATAGGGAGCGTTTAAATCGGTTTCTAGGGGTGGTAGGCGGTCGTGCGGTGAGGCACAAGGGTGCGGAACCGGAGGAGGCACCGGGTGGGGGACAATCCTCCGTTCCTCACCCGGCTGTCCCAGAACTGACATTTTCTTTCTACTCGAAGTTTATCTATTTCCTTTTGAAATGTCCAAGGGTGCACACAAAGTATAAATTTCTACATCTTGGGGAAATTGCGGGGCTTGGAGGAAAGCAAGTGTGCTATCCTGACTAACCAATGAGAGAAGGGTTCTTCAGGCCCATAGCTGGTGCAAGGAAAAAGAGAGTCAGTGAGTTTTAACGAAGAAAGCTGGACAGTTAGACTACATAGGATTCTGGACAGTGATGTTGTAATGTCTTAATGGTGGATATGGAGTACGATAGTATACACTCGTGTGCAGTGTTTTTTTTTTGCAGAAATTGTTAAGTAAAGTGAGAGTGTCTCACACTTCATTGTAATTTTATTTTTATTTTATCTTAACTTAATCGTTCTAATACAGAACTCAGGAAAGATATCGTGTTATATTCGAACTTTATTTATGTACATGCTAAGAAGAATGAAAGCATCGGCTACTTCACCAGAAGGACATGCCTAACTAAAAGCTCACTTCCAGCAATTATCGCTTAGAAGCATAAAGATAAGGGGAGTTCTACGACCGCAAGAGGTACAGCTGCACACCTGAAGTGCAGCAGTGTCCTACTTTGACGAAATTTTAGTTTTTTCGAGATTCTTTGGAAAAATTTGTTTGTTTTGGCAATACTTTGAAGAAATTTGTTTTTTTTTTTTTTTTTTGTTCGCGAGATCCTTTGAAAAAATTTATGTTTTATACGGGATTCTTTGACAAAATACGCGTTTTTTGCGATCTTTTGACGAAATTTGCACCTTTTTCGCGAACTTTTGACGAAATTTGTGTTTTTTCCGAGATTCTTTGACGAAATTCGCGTTTTTTTGTGATCCTTTGAGGAAATTTGCACCTTTTCGCATCTTTTGACGAAATTTGTGTTTTTCCGCGATCCTTTGACTAAATTTGCCTTTTTTTCGCGACCCCTCACAGAAATTCGAGTTTTTTCTCTGATCTTGGACGAAATTCGCGTATTTTGCGATCCTTTTGTGAAATTCCCGCTTTTTTATGATATTTTGACGAAATTTGCACCTTTTTCGCGATCTTTTGACGATATTTGTGCTTTTTCCGCGATCCTTTGACGAAATTCGCATTTTTTTCGCGATCCCTGAAAGAAATTCCCGTTTTTTCTCTGATCCTTGGACGAAATTTGCATTTTTTGCGATCCTATGAGGAAATTTGCGTTTTTTTGCGATCCTTTGACGAAATTCCCGTTTTTTGCGATCCCTTGACGAAATTCCCGCTTTTTTGTGATCCTTTGACGAAACTTGCACCTTTTTCGCATTCTTTGGACGGAATTCGCGTTTTTTCTCTGATCCTTGGACAAAATTCGCGTTTTTTGCGATCTTTTGACGAAATTTGCACCTTTTTCGCGAACCTTTGACGAAATTTGTGTTTTTTCCGCGATTCTTTGACGAAATTCGCATTTTTTCGCGATGCCTCAAAGAAATTCACGTTTTTTCTCTGATCTTGGACGAAATTCGCTTTTTTGCGATCCTTTTATGAAATTCCCGCTTTTTTCTGATCCTTTGACGAAATTCCCGCTTTTTTATGATATTTTGACAAAATTTGCACCTTTTTCGCGATCTTTTGACGATATTTGTGTTTTTCCGCGATCCTTTGACGAAATTCGCATTTTTTCGCGATCCCTGAAAGAAATTCGCGTTTTTTCTCTGATCCTTGGATGAAATTTGTATTTTTTGCGATCATATGAGGAAATTTGCATTTTTTCGTGATCCCTGAAAGAAATTCGCGTTTTTTCTCTGATCCTTGGACGAAATTTGCATTTTTTGCGATCCTATGAGGAAATTTGCGTTTTTTTGCGATCCTTTGACGAAATTCCCGTTTTTTGCGATCCCTTGACGAAATTCCCGCTTTTTTGTGATCCTTTGACGAAACTTGCACCTTTTCGCATTCTTTTGACGAAATTTGTGTTTTTTCCGCGATCTTTTGACGAAATTCGCGTTTTTTCTCTGATCCTTGGACAAAATTCGTGTAAACTGGGTAAACGATGCCGAAGACAATGGGACCCACCACAGCAACATTGATTTTATATACAGGGGTTTTATACGAACATGGGACAAAGTGTGAGGGAAGTTAAAGTACACATAAAGAAGCAATTATGGTTAGCAACGTGGGGTCGGAAATGAAAAGTTTCGGCGAAAAACAAGAAATGCGGAGGCAATGAAAACGAGCGTTTTATTGACATGATACTTGCAGTAAGTACTCAAATGTGCCACTGGCAGCATCTAGCAAGTGATTGGCGTACCTTTTCGCAGATTCCAAGTATTTCACGAACATTTGTAGCAACAACTGAAAGTCTTGGAATGAGGTCCTCATCAGAGTCAACTTGTGTTTCTCAACAAAAATTTTATTTATTTATTTTAGTACTTCGTATGTTTCGATATTTTTACAGGTGATGAAAATCGTGTGTACAAAGAGCGTATAAAAATATTGCCCTAAAATTTCAATGTTTAGTTACTTTTAACTTAGTAAATAAAGAGTGTATTCTGGAGGCACGTATAGTGACTCCCAGAAGGGAATTTTTTCGAAAGTGTTAATATTCTTATTTTTTAAAACGTGTTGCATCTCGCGTCGTAGAAAAGAAGGTCTCATAATTGTGTTTCTGTAATGTTGTTCACGCCGGAATTTTCGAAAAAAAATATTTCAAAATAAGGAAAAGCAATTATACAATATTTTCCTACCAAAATTTTATAATCGGCAAATCTTGATTAAAATTAGGTGGCATATAATATATCCCACCGCCCTTCAAGGGATTAGGTGGGTATTTTTAGTTTCTCTGTATCTCTAAAACTAAACTATGACAGCTAAGGAAAAATAAAAATAAAAGATAAAGAAAAAATAGACCCCACGTAATCGAACTTTTAAAATCTTTTGTTAAAAGATTAACAATAATATCTCTTCAAACAGATTGCGGCATTTTAAACTGTGACATTTAATTTAATGAGGACGGTTTGGCCGATGCGCGTTTAGAAAAACGGATGAAAAGAAGTCGATCTCGCACTTTCCGATCTTCTCTGCTTGCCTGTTTTGGAATGGCGTTTCTGGCACGTACCGTAAAACTTTTTTTCGACAGACCATTTTTAATTGTGGTTTTTAATTAACAACTCAGCTAATTATATAATAATAAAAAAAAAAAAACTCTGAGCCTCAGGTGCAATTAGAACCTACGCGCGGTAGATTTACATAGCCCTCGTACACAGACAGACACACTAGCATCTTTTGTTTATTATTAATTTTTTTTTTTTTTTTTTTTTTTTTAGTAGCTTAATAACGGATTTGTAGAATGATTAATGTCGCAGGTTTAGTCTTGGCCTTGGTCTTTGAAATAAGGTCGTATGAAAATTGAAACCATGCGTGTGAATATGCTTCTACAATTTTATTATATTCTATTTATTCAGATACAACGTGTCATTTTACGGAAAATAAATATTTTTACTTGAAAAATGCATAAACTTTTACAGAAAAATAAAACAGCACACCTTTACAATAGTAATAATAAACATAATTTATATTTGACCGATTTGTTTGAAGAAAATTCGCGAGCGAGTGTTAAATATTCTAAAGTTGCCAATTGTTACTAATTTTTTTTTTTTTCATAAGTGCTTAAAAATTTTATATTGTGTCAAATTTTTAATTAAAAACTCGCACTTGCATTTTTTTTTCTGTATTTCGGATTTTTTTTTCTTAAAAATAATTTTCGAGAATATTTTAAGATCATCTGTTCTTTAGAATTTTTCCAAAAAAAAATAAATCCAAAGCAAAAGTATAAAAATAAATAAATATCGCTATAATGACCTCGAATTAAGCCCCTGGGGCACTCAACCGGGTACCGTTCGTCGATGTCTCAAATTTATTGAATTTAACTTTTAATTTTTTCCGATGGTTATCTTGTGTGATCGGGTCCGCAGCTATCGTTCTATGGTTGTGTGTGTGTGTGTGTGTGTGTGTGTGTGTGTGTGTGAGGGGGGGGGGGGGTGACCTCCGACGAGTGCGTAGCTTCCTTTTTCACTAAGTAGATTCATTAATTAAATGCTCACCAAGTATTTCATTAATTAAATGCTCAAAAAAGTAAAAAGATATTTTTTTTCTCTGTATTTCAGATTACTTTCTTAAGGCGGTTCTCAAATTCCCTGTTCAACACCGCGAAACTTTCTGACACGTTTTTAAACGGAAAGACATAAAATTTGAGGTCTAACTATTGAAGCAATTTAGAACCGAAATGAGTTTTCCATTTTTTGATAAATAAAATACTTGTCGAATTATGAGTACTTTTGGTCACGTGACGACCGTTTTTTTTCTTCTTCCGCGGAATCGCGTTCGGAAATTCGGTTCAAAATGCCTTGTCATTAATTTCTAAAATATCTTGTTCCTTTACCCCCCCCCCCCCAAAAAAAAAGTATTTTGATTACATAATTTTTGAATAAGAATACTTGTCAATTTTACGCATTTCCGAAATATGAATTAAAAAATGTGTGAGAAAGTAGTTCTTTGAAACCAGCCTTAATGCTTTTCGAGATTCTTAGTTTATTCTTATGAATTTTCCAGAAAATACAAGTTTAAAATACCCTAATCAGTATTGAAAAAAAAAGAAAAATCCACGACGCAGCACTGCGCAGTAATTAAATATACGTAGAATAATCTGTAACATGATCATCATAAAAATCTATTAATAATAACTGTTTCACACACACACAGATAATAATACTTTGACAGTTACACATTTTATTAGCAACACTAAAAAAAAATTCACAAAGGTGTAAGGAGGGGGGGGGGTGCGTATGGAGGTTTCAGAATGCAATTTAAAAAATAAAAATATTAATTCCTCATATCATTTATTTTACATTTTCAAGAGCATCTTATATTTTCAATGCCCCTCCTGAAAATTTCCAGAGAAGGCACACACCTTTCCCGCCTATGGCCGTAAGACATAAATCAAGTTATTTTTACTAAAAGAAAAACATATTTTAAAATTTCGATTGAAAAGAATTAATTTTCGATTAAAAAAATAAAAATAAAATAAAATTCATTAAAGTAATTATTTACAAAACTTGATGATGTCTGCCAAAATATTTATAAAATGCAAGAGATCATAATGAAACTTTGCATATGCATACAAAATACATTACTATAGTAATATAATTTAGTTGCTTCATAAAAGAAAAAAAAACTAATCATTTCTTTTATAAATATTTCACAGAAGTTTAGAACAGTTCTTCTGGTCAACTAGTCAAAAATTTAATGAAATATGAAATTTCTAAATATATTTAAAATTTAAATTATTGCACACATGGGAAATGTGGGAGGAGGGGGAAAGTGGTTATTTGATTTATCAAAGAGACCAATTTTTTAGAACCTAGAGGGAAGAAATAATTTAGCCAAATAACGTGATAAACACGCCAAAATGAATACCTGACAAACAGGGTTTGGGTGTCCTAACGCAACAAAATCCCTTCTTCCAGTCTCCGGCTATGGATGATTTGAAAAGCCAAACCCCAAAATACTCCATCTTTGCTGAAATTTATCCTCGAATTTATCTCTAAAAGCATCGAACAAGGAAACCACTTATCCCATATCTACGTCCCCGCGGTTGCGCTGTTGGGGGTAACAGGCGGTCGGTTGATTGTTGAACTGGAACTTCTGCAGATGTCAAAAGTGTAATTAATCATTTCGAACCTCTTTCAAGAAATGAAATGCGTGTTTTACAGGGCATTTCATTTTACAGTTTTAAAGATGCTGCCAATTCAGGATTGTGATCGCTGTCGCTTCAGTAATTAAATTAATTGTATCCGGGGCTCTTTGTTGACTTATAATAAGAAAAATATTGCATATAAAATATGAAAACTGGAAATTTTATAGTGAAATGTACAATAAGTTCGCTGAAGCAAACAGATTTTAATGCGAAGAAATGCTCTTTAATGTTGAAAAAGGTAATATAGTTCGATTAAAAAGTTTTATAGTATTAAAAACTAGCATTTTAACCTTTTTCAGGCGCATTTTTTAAGTTTATATTTTCAATTTTATTTTAAAATTGCACTCTGTTAAATCATTTTACTTCATAATTCAAAAAAGTAATTTAGTTACCAATTTTTCCGTAAATTTAAAAAGCACTCATAATATTTCCTTTCCATAAACAAAGATATTTACACACGAGTATTGAAACAGAAAGACTACTTTAGAATAATTATATTTTAATGTGAGAATAACATTATATGCAAAAAAAAATTACGTCATTAAAAAATTATAACATTGAACTGCCATCGGAAGCACACCTTTGTACATTTTTTTTTTTTTTTTTTTTTTTTTTTTTTTTAATTCTAGCATATTTGGATATGATTTAAAAAACTATTAAAATTTTGAATCACATACACAAATCAAGTTGAGTTCAATAAAACAATGTAATTAGGATTGTCTGTTTTTATTTTCAAACTTTAAAAAATGTATCTTCAATACATGAAAGGTTTCTAATTCAGATTGAAGCTAAAAGTAAATTTACAAATGTGTTTCAAACCACACTGGTGCAGCGAAGGATGGGGGGAAGAGTTTGGTATTAAAACCCCTCCCAGAGCTGCGATTTTGTATGTTTATACAAAGCTCAAAGGTTCATAAAATCTTACACATTTTTTACACACATAGATTAAATAAAAATATCACAAATTTACGCATTTATTTTCATTATATCAAGTAATTGTAGGGGATTTATCTGCATTCTTTCGAAATTGAGTACATTAAGTATAGTTAAACATTAGTCATAATGTCAGTTTTTGGAAATTTATATCTCATGAGGAAACTATGCATTTTTATAGGCATTTACGTATACTTCCCAGCATGTCAGTCAAAATAAAAAAAGACAAGCTGTTATCTCTTTCCCTTCTCAATTATAACAATATTAATGTTGAAAAAATTTGTAGCAGGGTCGAAACTAGAGGGGGCAGAGGGAGCATGTGCCCCGGGCGTCAGAACGAAAAACATACGGGGCGCCAAATGAAGATTGGTTTTTGAGTTCTTAAGAACCAACACTAGCCTAATATTAAATGTACTGAAGCGTCCTTTTCAAATTTCTCGCATGCATTTTAATATTTTTATTTATTTTTCTTCATATGATAGATGAAGTTGATTTTTAAAGTTGTTAGTTTGTACACGTTATACGTTTTCGATTTTGGTTGCATTTTTTTTTTTTTTTTTTTTTTTTTTTTTTTTTTTTTTTTTTAATGAGGCTACTTTTAATTTCGAAACCGGTTCCAAAGTGAAAGTAACTTTATATATATATATATAAAAAAAGCTGCAACAAAATTTGGAAAAGTAAAGATTATCCGATTAGAGATATACCTCAGCTATCCCAAACAGAAAAAATCATTTGAAAATATTAAAATGCAAGCGAGAAATAGAAATTTGGAAAGGACGCTCACATAGGTTTAACTAGCTAGCGAGTTTCTTCACCTTACTAGTGTAGTCTTTTAAGACAATGTGGCTGTCTATCAATGTGTCACTGTCACTTTAACCGCCTCATTTGTAATTTTACAACTACCGTAAAATCTGTGAAATCTATATAACAGAATCCTGTCTTAGATGGAAAAATTACGCGTTCCCAACAGAAAGAATACCATCAATTATACCTGCTAAGACAGAAACCTGTATAAAGCGGATTTTTTTTCCGGTTCCTTTGGATTTCGTTTTCAGTGTTTTAATGAATCACTATTTGACAAAGTTGATTGCGTAATTCAGTATTACGTATTTTTTTATTACATACTTTAAAATTTAAAAAAAGTCGGTTATAAGAAACTTAGTGAAATTCTCTTTGTAAAATTACTTTGCAGAGGCCGTGGGGGGGGGGGCGACGAATTCTAAGTTTGCCCCCGGGAGAAAAAAGGCTAGTTTCGGCACTTGTCGGACATTTACTTTTATTCCAACTGCTCTATGAGATTGAAATTGCAGAAATGACATTCAAAGAAATTTATGTGAAATATTTTCCTTACAATTTTACGCATGCAAATTTTAAATATTGGTGGTAAATTTACAAAGATTTAATTACAAAAAAATTACAAGCCGTTCTTTGAGTTGAAACATACTTTTAGATTTTTGTTTATTATTATTATTCAACATTTTCTCAAATTTATACACGCTAATTATTTCTGTTGCCGACATCCGTTTTTCTAAGCATTTACATAACGCAGGACGATGAATAGGGTATCATTCGAAGGGACTTTGAAACGGCTTCTGGCATAGTTCAGTTACATTTCATTAAAACATGTTTTTAATTAAAATTGCAGTTAATTAAAAATTAAATCAGCATTGCTTTCACAAATAAAATCAGAGGTTTTTCTCAAATCAATGTTGCCACAAAAATAAAATACCGCATTATTTCATACTCAGCAATCATTCTAAAAGAAAATAATAAATAGTACAATAAAGAAAAAGTGTGACGTCTCCGTACGGGTGGATTTATTTTATATTTATGATTAAAAAGCAAATTTGAAAGTGAAATGTTTAGAAGAATAGATACCATCGATCGACCGAAGCAGTGGTATTTCACGTGTTAGCTTTAAAACTGTGCTTTGTTGTATCAGATTAAATTGTACTTTATATTTATTAAATTTATTTCTCTTTGTCCCGGGTTTTTCACGAAGCGATGACATCATGTTTTAATGCAGTTAAAATACGATTGTTAATTTTTTTTATCCCGCGTACCTTTTGCCATCTTCGATTATATTTTACTGTATAACTTTGATTGAATAAATGAGATGATATTCTGGTTTGTCTAATGTTTCTTGCATATATTTTATCATTAATTCTCTTTTAAAAGTTTAAACCTGCACCTAAAAAATATTAGATATTGCTAAAAAAATATTAGAATAACATGTGAATTGGGTTTACTGACATATATTTTACTTCTGATGTCAACTTCCCTTTTTCTACGCACATACAAAACACACAACGATGAATGACGTATCATACGACAAGTTTCTTAACACTTTTTTGACATAATACACTCAAATTTCGTTAAAATACGTTACTTGATTTTTTTTTAAAAAAAGCTCTTAATTAAAAATTAATGAAAAAAGAATCAGGAATTTTTTTTTCAAAAATTGCACTGCGAAATGTGAAAGTCTCGCACAGGTTTAGTGCTATATTTTAAATGTGCAAACTGTAATTTCGTTACGTCTGCTTATAACTTGAGTTCCGCTGAATGTATTTTGATGGGATTTGCACGGTTACATAATTTTTCAAGGAAGGTTTTAGTCTTTCTACGTTGCTTAGTTATAAAATTATAGGGGGAAATTCTTTAATCAGATGAAACCGATTATTAAAGATTCGCCTATATGGAAAGTGGGCAATTTTGATGAGACTTGCATTGTTAGTTAAATATTTTTTCAGAGAAGGCTTTAGTATATTGCATAATATTCAACGCTTCTTAGTTATGATTTATGAAGGAAAGTTCTATAATCCGGTGAACCCGATCATGAAAGATTAGTCTTTTCAAAAGGTTCTAATGAACAGATTTTGTTCGGACTTGCACCGGTAAAAAGGCTTTTTTTTTTTTTTTTCAGGGATGCGTTTTAGCACATTTCATATCGTTCTATCTTTTTTTACCAATCCTGCTGTATATGATCAACTAAAAGAGTCGGTTCTTAACTGCCCAAACTTTCTCAGATATACATTATACATTAGAAAATATAATAGCGCAATGGAGTTCGTATCGGTTTCAGCAAAGTGGAAGGACATTCCAGATAAAGGCACATGTTGCGTTAAAGCACAAGATGAAATTCGCCGATATATTTCGGTGTATTCAAGGTTCGTTTCGAGAAATCGATCAACGTAGCGGGCGAAGCCTGCTAGTTATAAATGTAATAAATCTTGTAGAAAAACAAAACAATTTTTTTATTATGATATATATCAGAGGTATCACTAACAGAAATAAAAATATTCATAAATATACCGTAAAATTTTACAAAATAAAGTATGCATGCTTTTTCAATTATAATGTTGATTTTAAATATAGGCATATACAGGTTGTTTAAAAAAAGTGACAAACTTAAAGAAGTGGCAGAGTACGCTACAATTAACAATTTTTGTATACAAAACCAAGTCGCAATCCATTTATTCAGTTATTCTTGTCCAAGAATCTATGATAGATATAAGATAGTAGATATTTGATTAACAAATAATAATGTAGTACTAGTCGGATGTGACAATCCCAAAACTTTCTTCTATCTCAGATATTTTGATATTTCAAAATGTTGCTACAAATACCAATATTTCATTTTTATTAGTTCAATACTATATCAACTTTGACTTTCATCTTAAATTTCTGCGTCAGTCAATTAATCGGAGGAAAACGAGTTAATTCCGATCATGATATTTATTAAAAGCAATAGTTTTTCGTTATTCTGTTGTATATCAGCTGTTTGCGAATAGTAGGTTTATCAGGATGGGAAGTTTCCGTCGATTCACGAGCCACCGGTGTCAACTACAAAAAATCAAGAAAACTAGACAAAAATCGGTGTTATAATGCCCCCTTTTGGTGGAATATTTCCAAATTCAGGTGTATCTTCTTGCCATGGCCAAAAACGTACACAAAAAATTTTGGTTCAATTCTATGCATAGCTTCATACATTTTTTGATGGTACAATGGCGACATACGGACAGACAGACATTTTCTATAAACATGTTTTTGGGGGGATCTCTGACCCATAAAACGAGTAAATTCGTCGAAAACCGGAAGTAGAAAAAAATTTCGATTTGAATACTTTCTTCTATTGAAGACAGGGGAAAGTAAAAATTATGTAAAAGAAAAGTTTAAAAAACTGACTAAAATTTCAACTACTTCAAACTATCTTTAAATGATATTAGGTTCATTATTTATATTAATGAAAAACAGTTTATATATATATAATATATTTATGTGCAGACTTGCCAAGATTTTTTTTTTCTTTTTAATGGGGGATGTCTGATTTTTACTTGAGTTAGCACACTCCTGATTTTGGCTGTATTGCTTCTGAATTTCTAATACTCTTTATAATATTCTGTTATTTTATTTACAAGTGGAATGAGAATGGTGGATAAAAAATTCAGGAAACTTTCTTTTCATGTAATCGATAAGGAGTAGTTACGTGATAAACTATTAAGGTCAAAAATAAGTAATAAGTATAGATTCTTTAAAACATTTAATACTTACTTTATGTATAGAGCCAAGAACAAAATTTTAGCTTTCATTTTAAAATGATATAAAATAACAACTACTAGAATCCAATCAAGACTAAAGAAATGTCTCGAACTGTAGGTCGAGATGGAAATTGCAAATTTACATTTGACATTTTTATCGCCGATTTGTTGATTTTGAAAATAAATAAACAAATAAATATTTTTCAAGAAAATATATGTCATTTATTTATTGATCCAATTTAAACGATATAGATAAATCTATTTTTTTTTTTAATAGAAAACCAATGATAGACTCTTTGCGAGTTGCCAAAGCATTTCAAAGGTATTTCGTACGTGCTTTTATTTATTCATCTCTGTTAATTTTGAAAAAATTATAAAAAATTTCCTGTTAGAAGTAAATTATATCTTTACGTCAGAAAATTGTAAATCGGTATTATTACTTTTTAATGTATAAGCGCTGCGTACTATTTTCTCTGTTCAACGATGCAAAATTTTCTGATACATTTACGGACTCATTTTTATGCGTAAAATCATGTAATTAATAGACATGACAATTGAATTGATTTAGAATGTAATAGCACTTTTGTTTTTAGTAAATATATTATAGCTTCAGTTACAAATTATCGCTGTCTTATGACGACGTTTATTGGGCTGTAGCATCCAGAATTTCAGTTTGAAACGACATTTTCGGAAAGATTATTTACCACTCTCGCAAAATCGAAATTAATTTTCAATTTCATTGTTTTTGGACTTAAATACACTAATTCAAATTAATGCGTTACAGAATAAAAAGAAAAAGAGGAATGTATTATAAAGTGGTTAGACTGAATTTCAGAACAACCTTTAAAAGCATTTTATCCAATTACTGACCATGATTCATAAAGTCTTTTAAATAAGTAGATAAACTTTATGAGCATCATTTTCTATTCTAAAATAAGTTATGGTTCATCCCAATAACGCATACCAATTTCATTATGTTAGATGTTGTATGATACTATTAAAATATACATAAAATCATTATCACCCGCATTCTATGCAATGTATCTGAATTAGATAGTCACATCAAGAGAAGCTAAAACGCAATTTAAATGAATAACGTAAAAGAGGTTTTATATTGTACATGCATAACTGTCTATCCTTTCGATAATTAAAAAATCAAATAACCTACTTTCGACAAAATATTTCCGATAATGATTGAAATCAAACAAGAATCTGTAATTAAAAATAAAAATCTTTTTTATTCCTTAAATTTTCTGGTTGAAAATATGTTTATTTAATTTGGTAAGAAACAGGGACGTTGGCAGCTATGCATATTGCATCTATATTTTCATTCTTCTACATAAATCTTACATATATTTAAATGTTCCCAAGTAGATGCATAAATATATTTAGAAAAATGACGACAAATTCCATTTACAACTTTAAGGGTTAAATCTTTTTTTAATTTATGCATTCAATGTTTAAATCATCCTTGTGTGTACAGGCGCGGTAGCAATGTTGAGAGCTTTTGTGCAAAAGTCGTTTAGCTCTTTATTGTACCTCCTTACTTCTCCAAAAAATTACTTTATACAAGTCATTGGATATAAATGAAATCAGAATTGTTTAAATAATAAATTTGTTGAACAACAACAATTAGCAGTAACATTATCAGCAATAATTTGGAATGATTCGACTCATTTGGATCGTAAAAAAGAAAATAAATTGCCACTTTCAAAATAAGTATTTGACAACAAAAGTGTCAAATCACAAATAATTGTGAAAGTTCCTATCGAGCTTTAGTTGCCGAACATATTTTCCTAATTCAATATATCCGTACCAATTTCTGGTCTATGTGTTTCTTTATAAAAGCTTAACAGATAATGTGATAAAGTGTACCAGAATTACATTTATTTATTATTGATAAGACAAAATTGTCGATATCATAAAATTCTACTTACAAAATCGATGCCAATAGTCTATTATAATCTACTAAAAAACAACTTTTCAAAAGTAAAAAAAAAGCCAAGCAAAAAAAAAAAAAAAAAAAAAAAAAGAAAGAAAGAAAGAAAAAAAAGAAAAAAAAACGTGAAAGTTGTGGCTAAAAAATAGTGTGATATCAAATTTCCAAGCTTATATTACGGTACTTATTTAACATTTTTTTATTAAAAATTTACCATATGTAAGTCGAGTACCTAAGTATGCGTTGATAGAAAGCCTTTTCTGCTTTACTAAATACATCATAACGTGTTTCTGAAAATTAAATTTTTTTAAATTATGCATGACGGGCTTGGCGGCCATCTTTCCATATTTTACACAAATTTCTAAGCACACAAGTGCGTTGTTAAGATCTGAAGTTCGAAATTGTTGCTAAAGCAAACATTTTATGCTTTTAATTTATGGAAATGAGTGCCTAGAAATTTGTGTCTTAAAATAAAGCTGAAGTAACTTCAGGTTTCATCTTATGATTCTTTTTTTCGGAGGGGTTAATTAGTTAAAGCAGTAAAAATCAATTTGTTTTTTCAATATAAAAGACTTTCTTAATTTATCTGTCTGTAGCTAAAACTAGAAGTTCAAAATTCTTAATAATGCAAACATATTACGAGCTTGTCTGCTTAGATATTTGTGTAAAATATGGAAAGATGGCCGCCAAGCCCATCATGCATAATTTAAAAAAATTTAATTTTCAGAAACACGTTATGATGTATTTAGTAAAGGAGAAAAGGCTTTCTATCAACGCATACTTAGGTACTCGACTTACATATGGTAAATTTTAAATAAAAAATGTTAAATAAGTACCATAATATAAGCTTGGAAATTTGATATCACACTATTTTTTAGCTACAACTTTCACCTTTTTTCTTTTCTTTTCTTTTCTTTTTCTTTTTTTTTTTACTTTTGAAAAGTTGTTTTTTAGTAGATATCAGTTCTTTTTTTTTAAACAGATTATATATAATTAAAATAATTCTACTCGCTAAAATTAGTCCTTGTATAGCCTTTATAAGCAGGGAACAAACACAATAGTATACATTTTGTTTACTTATCATTCATTTTTCAGAGTATTTAATAATTTAAAAGTAAGGAAAGTCAATTTCTTCTTTCAAAGTATCAGTCTTTCTCAATTTATATCTCCTTAAAATTTTCAGTCCCACCAGTGGCCGAGAGGTTCTGCTCTCGAAGCTGGTAGACGGGAGGTGCTGGGTTCGATCCCAATCGCGCCCGTCGGCCTAATCGTTCGGAGTTTTCGTGGTTTTCTTCGAACCTTGGTTCTCCAAGCGTTAATACGGGTTAGGTTCCCTTAGAAAGACCTCCACGGAAGGCACTCCTCCCCTTAGGGCCTATATCCCACGTGCAGATAATTGGCCGACATAAATACAACCAACCAACCTTAAAATTTTCTATGAAGGATGAAAATTTAGTAAAAAACAGATAGAGTCGAACTAATATATATATATATATATATATATACAGTTAGTCTGTCAGTTAATTGTTTGTTCTAACTTTTTCTTGCTGACGGTTTTGTAAAATAAATTTACCTTTACAAATACCTACGGATAATCCGAGAATTAAACCCCGTAGGCATCTAAAGAATCGAAGATCTATTCCAAGATCTGTAAATCTAGCAATTCTAGACATGATTATGAAACATTTTTGATAAAAAAAATCTAAAAATTTAAAGATATAAACTGTACATATAACTTCATCTTCATTTAGATCGTGTTATAGAGAAGAAACAATAAATATGTAATTTTACTCAAGTCTGTTTATCCATACTTATTTGCATAAATGTGAAAATATAATTTCGTATAAAAATTCCCCTAAATGGATTATCTTTAATAGTCTATTATTAAAGCCGTATATACATTCGAATTAAATTTTTTCTAGTTAAAAATTGCCTCAAATCTATAGTCTTATCGTTCGTCAAATTTGTTTTATGTTTTATTTTTTTTTTTAATAGCCAGACACCTTTTCTAAACTCTGACAAAAGATCACAGACACACTGAAGTTATCCAAATACTTATATCTTTCTATCGTATTTCCTTTTTTGAGTGTGTGTGTGTGTGTGGGGGGGGGGGGGGGGGGAGCGCTTAAGAACTTCGTTTTGTTCTTAGAATTCTGAATTAATCATTGAAAAGATCTACCTACATAAGTCTTGTTGCAAAATTTTCATTAGCTAAGAGTTGCATCAACTTATACATCATGTGAATCTATTAAATTACTTTTGTAAAATACTAGATGGGAGCCATTGATATTTCCAGAGCAGTTGCCTACATTTTAAACTTGAATCATTTACAACTATTCATTAATTTTCTATACGAATAATTAAGGAAGTCGTAGTTTCCATGGCAACTGTACCTTTCACTATTGCTTGTTTGTTTTATTGAACACATATATCAGATCACGTGGGCATCACGGCGGGATTCGAACCCGCCCCCACCTACGCTCTCAAGCGATTAGCGGCGTGGTGTCTTATCCACTCAGCCACGGTGGGCCACTATTGCTTTCTCTAATAATCAGATATTCAAATTTAACCAGCTGAGCTTAGAATCATGCTCATAACAGAGAACATTTATATGTACGAGTGGTGACATATGCACAAGTCGTGTACTCATATTCAAGTTTTTGTACAAAGTACAGTAACTCAGTTTTCAGTAATAGACGTGGAAGATTTCGATTAAACTAACCAGAAAAGTTAACAAACATTGGCTATTTTATTCAAAATCGTCTTAACCAACCAAAGTTAATGTCCGGGATCCAGATAAATTTTTCTCTGTTAGTAAAATTAGATTGACCAATCAGTAGCCTCCATCCTTGCAGGCTTTTCGGTGTTTACTGCAAACATCAAAAAGTTCGCAAAAATGCAGGCTTCTGGTTGATCAATCTCATCTCGCTAATAGCGAAAAATCTATCTGATCCCGGCCTATTCAACGCCCTTTAAATATTCGAGAAAGCCTTGACACGCGTCAGGAAAACGTCACACAAAGCAGGCAAAACAAAGAAGAAAATCATTCATTGGCTCCTTCATATCCACGAGCCAATGAATGATTTTGTTTCTTTGCTTTGCCTGCTTTGTATGATGTTTTTGTGACGCGCGTCTAGACATTCTCAAATGTCTAGGGGGCGTTGGCTTATTTCACCACCATGAAGCCATGAAAGGAGAGGTGCAGACATGTCAATCTTCCCGTGTGAAAAACTAGATACCAAAAAAACGAGTTCTTTCCCGCTCTTCTGCCCTTTTCTCTCTTGATTTTGACCGATAGCAGCCCATTTTGCAGTCTCCAGTGCAAGATGCCGCTATATATGGCGAATGCAGGAGGGAGGGTGTTAGCGTGACCAATGACATTATAGGCCAGTTCATGACGTTTAAAAGTCACACGGAGTTGGATCATCTTTACACGATGATTAGTACAAAGCGGCGCGCCGATTTTTTTGTGTTCATTGCCGTGTACTGATAATCAACTTCGTGTGACGTGATGAGCTGTCCACAGTTTAGGAACAGCTTCAAATGACATCATCTATATCTACTCGGAGGCTAACGAAAAAGACAGGCTACCGCGGTGGAACCGATTCTTCATTTTTTACAGGCCGCTGGAGTGACGTGATTCTCGAATGCACCAATGAAGGTGTGCGAAAAGAGCATCACGTGACTCCAGCGGTCTGTAAAAAACGAAGAATCGGACCCACCGCGGTAGCCTGTCTTTCTTGTTAGCCTCGTATCTACTCCGAGGCAAACGAAAAAGACAGGCTACTGCGGTTACAGCGTCTAGAATACCTAGTGTGGAAATATGCTATCCAAACAGTGCTAAAAAATTTTATCCCTTAAATGTGCGACGATACTGCTAAAATTCCAAGTGTAGATCGCAGCGACATCTGCGGGATTTTCGTATTACTAGTATTTCATTGTATAGGCTAGCAATACCTTGCAGTTGTAGAAAATATCCTGCAGATGTCGCTGCGATCTGTATATTGCAGCAGCATCGTTGCACATTTAAGGGATACAATATTTTAGCGCTTTAAGAATTACAGATATAGCTGATTTCCATACTATGTATTCTAGTCGCTATACTGCGGTGCTATAGCGTCTAGAATATATAGTGTGGAAATCGGCTATCCCAGTAATACTTAAAAAAGTGCTAAAATATAGGATCTCTTAAATTTCAAACGATGCCGAAATCCAATGAGTCGATCACAGCGATATCTGCATGATATTTCCCAAAACTCCAAGACGATTTGGTCTAGACGCTGTAACATTTTTTTTTTTTTTTTTTACATTTTATTGACATACATCTGACCTGTGTGCTTGGCGTCAAACCCACTGTAATAATACGATGTTTACTTTGAAATTTCAAAATATATCGCAGATGTCGCTGCGATCAGCTCCCTGGATTTCAGCGTCAGTGCACATTTAAGGGATACATCTTTTTAGTGGTTCTTGGATAACAAATTTCCACATTATGTATTCTAGACGCTGTAGCGGTGCATTACACGTGTCTCTTTCTTCTTTAAAAAATATCCTGCTGATGTCGATGCAAATAGCTGTTTGGAATTCAACATCGTTGTACATTTAAGTGATTCAATATTTCCGCGCTTTTTTAAGTATTGCTGGGATAGTCGGTTTCTACAACATATAATCTAGATGCTATAACGGAGCTATAGTTTCTAGAAGATATAGTTTAAAAATCGGCTTATTAAAAGGTGCTAAAAAATTGTATCCCATAAATGTTGAACGAGGCTGAACGACGAATGTCGATTGCAGCGACATATGATAATTCCAATGTAACTATTTCAAAAGAAATCAATTTAGAAAACGTTTCGCTCAGAGAAGATCTAGAAAATGTTGCTGCAATCGATATTTGTCATTCAGTATTTTTCAATATTTATGGGATTCAATTTTTAGCACTTTTTAAAGCATAACTGGAATAGCCGGTTTCCGCACTATGACCGTGATCTAGGTAGATTTTCCTCTGTTATCGTAACGAGATTGACTAATCAGTAAGCCAGAATTTTTTTCTAACTTTTCCCTGTTTGCAAAAATGTACCTGGATCCCGGCCTATATTTCTTGACACTATAACTATAGCGACTAGCATACATAGTGCGGAAATCAGCTATCTCTGTAATACTTAAAAAAGTGCTAAAATATTGTATCCCTTAAATATGCAACGATGCTGCTGCAATATACAGATCGCAGCGACATCTGCAGGATGTTTTCTAAAACTGCAAGGTATTGCTACTCTATACAATGTAATACTAGTAATAAGAAAATCCCGCAGATGTCGCTGCGATCAACACTTGGCATTTTAGCAGTATCGTCGCACATTTAAGGGATAAAATTTTTTAGCACTCTTTGGATAGCATATTTCCACACTAGGTATTCTAGACGCTGTACTATAACTGAGCTCAGGAATAGTACAGAAAGCAAACTCCGTATTTTGATACATTAAAGCCGGGATCTAATTAGGAACAAGTATGTCTCAATAACGAAGTAGCGGCATACGGCCAATAAAAGTGTATTGGTAAAAGTGATAAAAACAAATCGTTAAAGGTCTTAATCGTTAAAGGCGAGCGTGTCATTATCGTCAGGCTAATGCATGTTGAATTATTTCCCTAGTCTAATAGAGATCGTCCATGCGCATATCGTCTAATGGAGGATATTCCAAATATGGGTTCGAGGCTGAAAAAGTCACGTGGACCGGTAATTTTCCCAAAGAACTTCCAACTGATAAGAATGGAAACAGGAAACTACTACTGCTTTCTCCCATGAACTGTTGCATTGGCTAGTGGGGATTTACATTACGTAGACGGAGCCTTCCCTTCTTTACGCTAGACGTTCTTGCCTTGACCACGTGTTCATAACGTAGATAGAATATCCTCTATTCAAGAAAGTGGATTGCCGTACTTTCGACAAAAACTTGAAATGAGCATGCCTCCTGTGCATATATCACCACTCTTATGTATAAAGGCTGTCTGTTATGTTGTTTCTGAGCGCTGTTGGTTAAATTTCGGTATTTGTGCTTTAGAGTGAGCAATAGAGAAAAGTACTGCTACTATGGAAACAACAACTTCATTAATATTGAACTGTATAGCAAAGGTACAGCATCTAGAATACCTAGTGTGGAATTATGCTATCCAAACAGTGCTAAAGAATTTTATCCCTTAAATGTGCGACAATACTGCTAAAATTCCAAGTGTCGATCGCAGCGACATCTGCGGGATTTTCGTATTACTACTATTACATTGTATAGACTAGCAATACCTTGCAGTTGTAGAAAATATTCTGCAGATATCGCTGTGAGATGTATATTGTAGCAGCATCGTTGCATATTTAAAAGATACAATATTTTAGCGCTTTTTTAAGTATTACAGAGATAGCTGATTTCCACACTATGTATTCTATTCGCTATAGCCGCAATCTAAATAGATTTTTCGCTTTTAGCGAAACGAGATTCATCAATCAGAAGCCTGCATTTTTGCGAACTTTTCGCTGTTTGGAGAAATGCAGGCTATTGATTGGTGAATCTCGTTTCGCTAACAGCGAAAAATCTATCTGAATCCCAGCGTACATTTCTACAAACATTGTACTTCATCCATGGCACTAAGAAAATGACTCAAAACTTTTATGACATAGGCTGGGATCCAGAAACAGTAAAAATTCTCAAACATGCTGGCTTCTGATTGGTCAAACTCATTTCGCTAACAGCGAAAAAAAAGTCTATCTGGATCTCGGCCGTAGTTTTCTTCGATGAAATCAATGGAAAGGATAATATAAAAGAATAGTATAAGATTTTTAAAATGTTTTGGCGGGTTTATCGCTGTTTGGCATAATTTGTAAACTTTAGAATTAATTAACAGTTTTTCGCTAATTAAGAATAGAAAATTTGTGTTTTTAAAGCTGAATTTTTAAAAGCACGTAGATTGAGTAAATATCTGTCCAAAAATGCAATCCTTACTTTTTTCTGTCCATTGCTTAAGTCTCTACCTCTATTTAAACATAAGGTGTGACGAAGAAAAAAAAAATCGGTAAATTTCAGTATCTCGACGATATTTTAAAAAATCTATATCCCTGTTTATAATTAATTTACGAAGATGCATTTGGTCTCAAATTGAAGATCTTTTTCATTAGCTCCTTTTGGTTATGGTTTTATTTTTCTGCGATGATTAGTTCCTTTGATGGGAAATTTTACGCTGGCATGTTTGGTCGATTTAACATGGAGAAGTTGGCTTCAGTAGAATAAGCAGTTACTGTGTCTTGCCGTTTTATTCTTGGCTTTTGTTTGTTTGGCGGGGTTAGCATTTTTTCAGCTTGGCTTGGCAGAATGACCGTCCTGCTTGATAGTGGAAAAAAATAATTAAAAAAAATTCAAAAATTGTATGGCTTATAATCCAAACATTTTGCATTTCTTTTGTCCCTGCAAATGGACTGTAAATGTGATGCATGCCATTTTCAGTAGTACTCTAAAAAAGTAAAAAAAGGAAAATAAAGATGTGCTTCAAACAATTACCAAACGTAGATTGTAATGTATACGAATTCTTTTGTGTATTTCAGTTATTTTCAATTGAAACTATATTATACTAAATCTTTAATAAATATACAAAATTCATTGCAGTCGAAGCATATCAATGCGAACGCGCGGGAAAGCTTGACAGATAGAGACATAACTGAAATTATATAATTGTTTTAGCAGATTTTAAAGTAAAAACAAATTACAATGACATTTTTTTACACAATTTACTGTCTTAGATAAAATTTATGATTGAATTTAAGATATTACAAGAAAATGAAGAAATATTAAGAAAAATATAAATTAATTTGTCTAGATATTTTGAAGTGAAGTTTAATTTTTTCATACAACTTTAGAAAATAAATTTTAATTTGAATTCCATGGAGTCGCGTAAAATGTTATAGTTATCCAAAATCAGAATTATTGATAACTTGCATTGTAAAGAAAATCGTGAAAATATAACGCATATTTCAAACTAATAATATCGAGACAAAAGAAAACAATGTATTTGTCTTGATACAGTGGCGTATCCAGAGAGTGGATTGATGGGGCTGCAGCCATCACCTCCGAAATTTGTTATGCAATAATAGCATTAAAATTTTTAATTACAAAAGTTTAGCGAAATATAAGGAAACCGGCTAAGTTGAAATTCAAAAGGAAGCTGGAAAATATTCCGTTTTATACGTAATTTATGTTATTTTGCAGAGACCACGAAATTTACCATTTAAGTCAAGTTTCCGTTATACACAGACTCTCTTTGCACCGCGTTTTATTGTGTAAAATATGATATGTGGTGACTAAAAAGGCATTATTAATTTTAATTATTAAAAAAAAAAAAAAACATTAATTTATCACTTGAAACTCTGTGATTTAAGGTAATGTATTGATTGAGATTTCTTGTCAGTATATGAACTGCAAAGCCTTGAACCTTTTTTAAAATTTTACTTAAATACTTGGTACGTTATAGATTTCTTACTTAGATCGTTACAGCAGTGTGATGTGTATTTTATTTCGACAGCATTACAAAATATTAAAAAGGGTGTGTAACTTTTTCATCAGAAATAAGTTTTATTTACATTTAAAATACAACATAAATCTAATTGAGTGATTCCGAATCCCCAATATACAAAAAGTTTCTTATCAACCACAATTTCCGATTAAAAAAAAAAAAAAAAATTCTGTCATATTGGGCAGTTTAACCAAATTTTTGGCACGTGGCATTCTCAGAAAAGTCATCAACATAGAACTGCAATTCCAAATGTATCCAATTTATGAGAAAATGTAAAACGCTGTTCAATACTCTAAGTATTGTAAATGCCATGCACGTATACTCCAAAATAAGCCCGCGAATGAGGTGTGGGGAGGGAGGCTTATAGTGAGAACGTTTTGACACATTTACATATTCATTTTTTGACGGAAAGATAGAAAATTGGAAAACCTGAAAATGGAAGCGATTTGGAATCGAACTGTATTTTCCATTTTTTGATCAACCCATTACCTATTGGGTTAGAAGCGATTTTGATCACGTGACACGGCATTTTGCTCCCCTTACTGACTAGATTTTCTTCTTTCATTCGGAAGTTCGGTTCAAAATGCCACTTTTGACAGTATTTCCTGAAAGATCTATTGCGTTTACAAGAAAACGGAAAAAACAGTTCGATGACATAGTTTCTGAATAACAATACCTTCTAGTTTCATGCGTTTCCGAACAAAAATTTATTAAAACTTATGTCAGAAAGTTGACCATATGGATTTGAGAACAGCCTTAAATAATTTTAAATTTATTGTTTACGTCGATTTCATTTACTATTTATTGAGATACATTTTAGAACATAATTTTCAAAATTCCGTTTTAAAAAATGCGGTGTAATCATGGAATTATACTTGTTAAGATAAAAACCTGCCTAAAACGACAGTTCCCGGTCTCATGCGACTCCATCTTAGCAGGTTTCATTGTATGATAGATGCGTTACCTGTTATGGTAAAAACCCGTTTAAAACGAAATTTTCCCCTTTTTTGCGATTCCAGAAACATTTTCTATATCTCAGCCATCTCAAAAAAGATAAGTCTATATACGTCTGTCTTGAAGGGCGATGGTACATTTTTATGCCTATTCCCAAATGCCAAAATAGCACAAGCATTTTTAAATAAAATTTTTCATTTATAATGTACGAGAAGGAAAGCTTTTACTTATTTTCAAATAAATTTCTTCGTAATTTCTTGCTGTCATTCAATCATTTCAACATTTTAGAAACAGCCGTACTTTGCCCTGAAAGGGTTAAAGAGTAGAGTCTTTTATACGGTTAAAAAATATATTTTGTGTGCTTTTACATAAGAAAATACTTAATTTATTTCATTCTTAAATTTTCCTGTCCTTCTTTCTAATTACATGAGTTTTTAATATTGTTTTAAATTTTCAAAAGAATAAACTCAAGTTCAAATGAACTAACATTTCGAATTATGAAAGTTCGCATTAAGGAAGGCCTAATGATGTATAATGTCAAATGTATATGTTACCGTGAAAGACCGAAATCTGGAGAACGTCGACTTTCACTGGTGAATGTCAACATTCACATAGTTGCTTGGTGTATGTTCGAAATATTTGTTAAATATCCTTATTTCTGACTTACACCGGCAAATGTCGACATTCACCATGCACTAATGGTGAATGTTGAATATGTCGGAAATTTGCATTTACTTCTTCGTGTTTCAAGTTCGATCATTAATTTTTAAATCATAAAATGCTTCAATCGCCTATAATCCAAAGGTGTGCTGCATGCATATTCAATAAACCTACTCGGTTCAGATTCGACACTGGTACTTCTCAGTATATTTTTCTGGTATGAAATTTTGAATATTTTGAAACACTTAGTTTTGTTATTATCTCTATGTAATAATGATAGTATCCTAGTTTTTCTAATATTATAAATGTAAACGTGTGCAAATATTTGACTGAAGTCAGCGTCAAAATGGATAATTAAATGCCTTTGTGTTCATTTACATTAATTTTATTCCAATGTCTAAAATTTTCACTTAATTTAATAAAATTTACTCATTTTATTTGTTTGAAAATGAAAGTTACAACCAAACTGCAAAAATATTTACTTTATAAAGGAAATATTAATAGTAAAACTGCAAAATGTATTTTTTCAACATTGCTCAAATATGTGCAAATTGTAAATTGGCAACAAATGTTTTGGTTCCAACATAAAGTAAATATTTTCACAATATTGACATTTAGCAGCAGATAGTTACAATTTAACATATTGACATTTTATTAAAAATATTTCCAATGTAAATCCAATATTTTGCCAATATTGATATTATAGTTCAAGTATCAGTGACAGGGATAAGTGTTTAAAATTAAACGTATTTTTGTATTCAAAATATATATCAGAAATTTTTAATAGTACTTTTCGCTTTTTTTTAATGGTAGACTTTCGCCGGTCATATAAAGAGAAAATACTATGTAAAATGACTGGTAGAGATTTCGAATTCAGAATTCCGCTAAATTGAAAACACTGATAACGATGAATGAAAATATTAGCACAATATAGCCAACATAACTAATACTGGTTTTCAGGGAAATTATGGGTTTTTTAATTTTTTTTTTTAATCGCTATTTCCAAATAGTACTTGTCGCATTCTTTAATCTCGTAATTTGTAAGGAGAATATTACTATTGGAATGAAATAGTGATTATAAAAAATCCAGAAACACAATCACTAGTGCATTTTAGCATCAGGTGCATTTTTTAATAAGGTTAACATTGCTGTACCTATTATTACTTTAATGTCAAATCAATTTTCATATTTGTTTCTTTGAAATGCCTCAATATTACAAACCCAACAGAATATTCTATTCCTACATTTGATTGAAAGTAGGTTTTATTTTTATAACTTTTATTTTATGTATTACAAGCAAATAAAATATTTAAATTTTAGTAAGTTAAGGGAAATTTTAAACATTGGAAAAAAATCAATATAACGGATAATAAATACATGAAAACATAGTTAACGTTTTTGATTTTGACTTTAGCCAAACATATTCACACTTCCACGTTTATAATATTATTAGGATTAGAGTACTTTTATTAATATACGAAAATAGTAACAAAACTTAAGTGATTTAGAATATTCAACATTTCATACCAGAAAAATATAGTGAGAAATACCAGTGTCGAATCTGAAAAGAGTAGGTATTGTGAATATGTGTGCTTGCATTTAGTTTTAGCAGAAAACACTTCAGAAAGTATCTTAGAGTACTGTTCATGAAAAAAAAAAAAAAAAAAACAAGTGTTTTCTCGTTTCCTCTCAATTATTACTAATTAATTTTTCAAAAGTTTTCAATTGTTACTAATTAATTTTTCAAAAAAAAAAAAAAAAAAATCACGATTTTCTGCAGTATTCATTCAATATAAATTTGGGTATCGAATAAAAAAATAAAATTTAAGAAAACGTTGAGCGCATCATCAAACCTTGCATAAAACTGACAAAGCTAAGTGACTCGCAGTAGAACAAAGAATTTGACGACAGACTGTAGCCTATTTCGTAAACACCACTTCTCTTTTCGACCTCCTCCAGAACATATCTGTGTTTGTCGACATTCACCGGTGATGGTCCGAATATACAAGAATATAATAACATATTCGGTCTTTCACCAACGTTTTTGGTATGCGTTGCGTTGACATTCACCGGCGAAAGTCGACATTCTCCAATTTCGGTCTTTCACAGTAACATATATATAAAGAATGAATATCTTAAAGTTTAGTTAAAATGCATTTATTTACATTGGTATCATTATGAGTCTATTAATAATGCGTTGAACTTGGCTGTTTTATGCCCAGTTACAAAAAAAAAATTATTATTATTTTTTTAATCTCTGAGTATTCCATACACTTTAATAAAAGTTGAATGTAAACATAGACTAGAGTTGCAAGCTCTTCAGAATTTCATGAATAGGTCTCAGCAAATGCGAATTTGAATTTGAACATACAGTGGCACCAAGACAATTGCATCATCTAGGATAGATTTGTCTTAAACGCTAGAGATAGCATAAAATAAATCAGATTATTATTTTTTTGTAAAATTTAAATAAATTAAGTTTTTTTTTTCTTCAAAATAATACGATATCTCCTTTTTCATACATTATGTTTTAACAAATAACACGCTTATTTACCATAGAACACAAATCATTCTTTTGCTTCAAAATTTTTCCTTAAGGCTGTTCTTAACTGCTCTGCTCAACAAGCGCAAAACGTTTTGACACATTTACAAACTCATTTTTTAACGGAAAGGTATAAAATTAGAAAGCCTGGCCATGGAAGCGATTTGGAGTGGAACAGTTTTTTCATTTTTTGATCAATCAATTACCTATTGAGTTATAAGCAATTTTGATCACGTGACAAACACGTTGTTCGTCCGCTCTTGCGTGCTCTTTCTTCATTCACGCGGAAATTCGGTTCAAAACGCCCACCTTGACACTATTTTCTGAAAAATTTATTGCGTTTACAAAAAAAAAAAAAAAAAAAAAAGGTGGAAATACCTCAATTACACAGTTTCTGAACAACAACACCAGCTAGTTTCATGCATTTCTGAACAAAAATAAATTAAAACTTATCTCAGAAAGTTGCCCTTTTGGATTTGGGAACACCTTTAAAGCCAAAATCTAAATCTTTATAAGTACATTAATATATCTTAGTATTAAGAAATATAATTGAAGAGTATAAAAAAAAATAAGAAGCAAAATGTGGTGGTGGTTATGAAAAGGAATTAATATTGGCTTATTTCTCATATAGAAATCATAGTGACAAAGTTTACATTAATAAATCATAAGGGAAATCCACCATTTATTCCAAATCTATAAAAAACAATTAATTTCTTATCTTGGATAATTTTTGTCATCTTTTAAATGACCAGCACCGTTTCATTTCGACATAATATTGTATAATTTTTCAAGTATTAGCGTTTAAGGACTGTATATTCTTTGAACATTTTTAAAATTTATTTTATAAAATCTCACTGACATATTATTAAATGGTTTTAAAATGAAAAAATGATCTATTCAAGGGAAAATGCTATTTTTGAAGGAAAATTTGCAAAAATCAATTACTTTTTTTAAATCACACTAAACGAGCTAAAATAAATATTTTTGTTGTGAAAGTATCGTACGAAACAATTTTTAACTATATGGACGGAAAAATCCAGATTTGTTGTAGAAATTCAGTCGGGCCGGGTTCGGGCCGAGATTTTAACGTTTTTCCTGCCGGGCAGGATTAGGGCGGAAGTTTTAGATATAAGCTAGATTTTTTTTTTTTTTTTTTTTTTTTACAACGTTGAAACGTATTTGTGCGTTTGAACATTGTAAAAAGAGGAAAATAAAAGCTTATATATTTAAAACTCGCACAAAGTAATTGGCTTACCGAACTTTTAGCTTTTTTTATCAGTCCGTGCCATTAATATTTTTTTGTATTTGTCGGGTTCGGCTCTGGTCGAGTCTTTAACTTTTATACTGGGTCGGGCTTTAAAAAAACCTTTTAAACCGGTCTAGGCTTATAACAGTTAAAAGTTCGTCCCAACTTTTAACTTTTATACTGGGCCGGACTGAACTTTTTTCACTGAGTCGAGTCCGGCCCGGGCGCGGAATTTCCGACCTCTATCCTGACGCCTGTGTTCGCTGCACATATTATAACACTGGATTGGCGCGCCCCTGTAAAATAACACAATTTAACGTTTAGATTGGTACATTTTTAACATGCATTGTAAGATGTGTTATTACTTTTTTAATTTATTTATTTCATTTTTTAAAAGGAATTGAGCTTATATTGTTATATCCAGTTGTCTTGTTTACACAATTTTAGCAAAGTCCTTCATAATAAATATATTTATTCACAGCTAAATAAGGTTTTAAGGTGAAAAGTCCTTTAAGGCTGTCCTGAGAAATGTATTTTTCTCCGCTCAAGAACACGAAACTTTCTGACACTTTATTAAACAAAAGAAACAAACCTTTCTCTCACCCGACAAGTTTAATTAAAAAACGTCTAAATAGAAAAACTGTTAGAAAAACCCTAAATTTGTAAAAAGATTTAAAAGAAAAAATGAAAAAAAAAACATTATGAGCATTAATCGCTATATTTCAACCCCACTTCACTCCCTATTGCTCCCCTGCCTATCACTTCCCCTTCACTCCCCTCAGATCCTTATCGTAAACTGATCTCAGATACCAATTAGTTGTGTTGTAAAATGCTCCACGCTCTACTACAGATAAACCGATAACCGATCTCAAGGAGCAGGAAAGAGTTCTACTCTATAGCATCAAAATGGGTGCCTCTCAAAGTTTGTTATCAGTATCTTAAAGATTTTCCCTAAGATTCCCCATATTTTCTTCCCTTTCAGTTGCGAAAAAGGTACCTCACCGACAAACAGTGGGTTGATGATATTTTCCCCTTATCCATGAAAAAATCCCTCTTGGATAACAGCCAGTGCCCCCTAGTTCATGTAGCGATTGTAGGTTGTAGGTATATCTGTACATAAATTCTTTTATAAGCATTTTTAATTTTAATACATAATTTTAAATATGGCGTTTAAAATTATTAGCTTATATGTAACTCTATTTTATATTATTATTAATTTTGTTTTGTATTAATTAAACTTTTTAATAGCCTAGCACATGTGTCAGGTAAAAATTTTGACAGCACGTGTATTAGACACGTGCTTTTTTTTAAAAAAAAATTATTATTTTAATGCGTCTTAAAAAAGGTAATTAATTCTTTATTAATAACGATTAAAAACCTCAATTTAAAAATTTAAATTAATTAACTTTTAACAGCCTAACACATGTGTCAGGTAAAAATTTTGACAGCACGTGTGTTAGCACGTTAATTTTTTAAAAATTATTATTTTAATGTAAAACTACTTAAAAAAATAATCAATTCTTTATTGATAACGATTAAAACCCCCAATTTAAAAATTTAAATTAATAGACTTTTTTTTTCTTTGCTTAGATCGTTTTGTATAACTTTTGAATTTTAACGTAATAGGATTTTTTAATTTTCTTTTTTTTCAACTGGATGTTTAAAGTTTTAATATTTTAGTTTTAAATCTCGTTATTTCAAACTGATGTATTGTTTCTTTATTGTTTCATAATTTGAAATGTTAAGTTAGTACATATTTCTTAAATTATTATTTTCTAGCTTTAGCGTGATTCGTAAATTTGAAGCACATACATTTTAAAACATATCCTTATTTTAGAAAAATTATAGTTATAAATTTCTAATTGTAAACTGGGCCAGTTAAAAAATGATTTTTTTTTTTCAATTGTTTCTGAGGAAGTCGAGTTTTTACTGACTATACAAAATTAATTTTTTTTTCTTTCTTTCCCCTTTTTTTTTTCAGCTGAGAAGAAAAGATATCATTTAAAAGGTTGGTTATTTTTTTTTTTATTAAAATGTAATTTACAAGCGCGTTGAGACTCTCGCGCTGGATGTATTTTTATTGGAAAAACGGTATGTTTTTATTTCGGACTTTGTTTTTTCCGTAATGTATGCTTAAGCCCCAGAACTTTTGGTTGCAAATAGATGAAAGTCGTGCAAGGGCTTTTGTCTATTTTCATTCGTAAGTGTCAAGGATCATGCATATATTACAACGAAAAAACGAAGTCCAAAACCAAAACATACCGTTATTTCCAATAAAAACACTAGATGGCGCCATCTCTCGAAACCCCCAGTTTTCGCCAATCCTTGGCGAAAAAAAAATCCGAGTTGACGGGTATACACCGAACGAAAGTCCTCCCTACAAAGGAATATATGTAATGAGTAATTTAAAAGTAAGTTACAAAATAATAAGTCTAAAATATTTAAATTGGTTACTTTTTTAAAAGAAAGTCAGTTTTATCAATTTTTTGCAGGGAAAAAAGGATATTTTAAAAAATACCATATCATTGTTATCCGTGAATCACTTTATATGAGAAATAAATTAAAATTCCTTACATGTCGTAAAGAAAATTTAATATGATTGCAACTTAATACTTGAAATAATCTCAAGTGACACTTGGCGATTTGTTTTGGTGGTGAAATGCTATGTGCCTTCTGATTTGTTAGTTAGGATTGTCTACCACTGCTCAATTATCAGGACTTGTAACCTTTAGAATTAATCGCGGGATTCTTGTTTCTTCTCAACCAATGGGAGAATGGAACCTTTCACCCTTGAGTCTCTTCCCAAATTGACCCATATTTGCCGCGTACAAATGCGAAAACGCAGCGAAATTGTAGTTAAACATGTTTTAACTTTTTCCGTTTTCCGCGACGGCATCTGTAGAAATCAGACAATCGGAAATTTGACGTAGCGGAAAATTTGCCGCTGCAGATTTCCGTCTTATTTTTCCGCATGTGGGTTCCGATGTCTTTCGCCGAGGCACCGTATACGAAGTTACGACTGATCGCAGGAACGCCTAGTCTACGATCGAGCGTAAGATATGTTCAGGCGAGGCACCGTAATCCCGGAAAATTTTCCCCATAATCTACAGAAAATTTTCCGTTTTTTTGATTAAAAACGGAAATTTTTCTGTAAGTTTTTAAATCGTTTATTTATTTATTTTTTTTTACAGTGCTCGGCCGCACTTTATGTGACAGATTGGCAAGTTGTCATCGCCTTTCATTCATAGACGTAAATGCTATCAATGCAAAAACCCTTGACGGGTTAAAAGTTTCTGACGCAGCAATTTATCTTATGCTCTAAGAATTTTAAATATGGAACTTAAAAATACTGATATCAAATTTTGAGTGACGTTATGCTATTTCTTAAAAAATATATTTGTATTTATTTCATCATTTTATTTTTGTTTTATTTATAATCGCATGTGCAAAAGTTATGTTCAACATGAAAAGCTGCATAAAATTTTATTCGCTGTTGCTTTATCATTTACATCTCTCATAAATTCAAAATATGAGTTTTAAAAGATATGATATAAAATTTAAGTGACGCCTTGATGTGACTTTAAAAGGCTTGTTTTAAAATTCAATTTAAATTATTTTTGACTTGGTTAAAATATTTTTTTACATCTACACAATACTTTTAATTTTCCAATTCACTGTTAAATATATCACTTTCATTGAATCTATACTATGCATTGAAATGTATTTATTTCAATAAATTGATTTATCTTTTGTGTCACGCTATTCAAAATTGTGAGTAAGATTTATGTAAATGGTTTCTTTGCGTCATTGTGTCCAAACTACATGAAATGTATGAAAAAGGATAGTTTGACGCAAAGAAACCATTTACATAAATCTTACTCACAATTTTGAATAGCGTGACACAAAAGATAAATCAATTTATTGAAATAAATACATTTCAATGCATAGTATAGATTCAATGAAAGTGATATATTTAACAGTGAATTGGAAAATTAAAAGTATTGTGTAGATGTAAAAAAATATTTTAACCAAGTCAAAAATAATTTAAATTGAATTTTAAAACAAACCTTTTAAAGTCACATCAAGGCGTCACTTAAATTTTATATCATATCTTTTAAAACTCATATTTTGAATTTATGAGAGAGATGTAAATGATAAAGCAACAGCGAATAAAATTTTATGCAGCTTTTCATGTTGAACATAACTTTTGCACATGCGATTATAAATAAAACAAAAATAAAATGATGAAATAAATACAAATATATTTTTTAAGAAATAGCATAACGTCACTCAAAATTTGATATCAGTATTTTTAAGTTCCAGTTCCATATTTAAAATTCTTAGAGCATAAGATAAATTGCTGCGTCAGAAACTTTTAACCCGTCAAGGGGTTTTGCATTGATATCATTACTTTTTTGAGGTTAGTGATAAAATTATTAAAAAAAAGATACTTATGGAATTTAATGCAGATTTAATTTTTACTATTTTATTACAATTTTCCTTATAGCAGTTTGTATATAAAAACAAGTGGGTAAGTATAATCGCTGATCGCACAGAGGGTTTCATTTGATATTCCTTTAAAAACACTTTGTCCTTAAATTAATAAATCCAAAATGTTAATTTATAATTATTAAATCCTTACATAGATGGTGCACCAATAGTTCCAATTTTCATGGGGCAGGGAACGCATTCTTTTAAACAAACCACCTTCCAATTGAAGTCACCAAAAACCAAGTTGAATAAGCCAGACCCCGTTGTGTTGTTTCACAAACAGCAGTCTCATGTCCCCTCCTTCCCCCCTTTTTCAAAATTTTTCAGACCAGTACCTAAGAATGGAACCGAAATAATTTTTTCTCTTCAGAAATTAGGATAAAAAAATAGTATGCAGTACTCATAAATTTACTTTAATGCTATATAGGGTGATTATTAAGTTAATTATAACGTTTGGAATCTGTTGCATTGATGTCCGAAAGGTGGTTTCTGAGTTATGGAAGCTGGACCCATAAGGCGCCATAGAGGGGCTAAGCCCACTAGTGTCTATCATAATTATATCTGCCATGTAGACTAATTGCGATATTTAATCAAAATAGTCCCCCTCCCTCCTCATCCCCGGAAATATAACAAATACAAAATGTGTCTTTATAAACCTATCGTCAAATAGGTTTTTATTTCTTTTTCCCTAAAAAAAAAAAAACATGATTTTTATATCCATAACGTAAATAGCGGACGAAGCCTGCTAGTTCCTATCATAATATATATTTTTAATAATTTTATATAGTCTATAATAAAAATCAGACTTAAAATAGTCTAGTTCCATGAGTACTTGTAGTGTCAGTTACATGCTACGATTTTTGGATACCAGTATTTTAGAACGGGAAAATGTGACTTATTTTATCGGAGATATCTCATTAATTGAATAAGGTGAAGCAAACTTTTTGAAAAAAAGGTGGCCAACAAGCATGGCAGTTATCAGCTATGTGACTTCGTGCTAAAGTCCATTAATTTGATCTGCTTTAAAAAGATTACGGAAGATTGAATTATAGTAGAACCTGGATTAACCGAGCTTCGATTAATCGAGGTTTCTGTTAACCGAGCCGATAACAAAGTCTGATTTTTTTTTCCCTTTTGAATGAGCCTTAAAAATAACCACACTCTTAGTATCGTGTTTTTGTAATAGCAACTCCCCCTCCCCCCACACACATGCACACTCCCCACAAATACACACACAAATTGATGCCCTTAGTTCTACTAAAGTGGAGCATTCCATAATTTCTCAATGATAATATAAGTGTTAGACCGCCAAGGGCGCCAAGACTAATTCTTCACAAGATTTTGCAATGGAAACTTATGTAAATTTTGCTTTTGAAAGAAGAAAAAGTTAATTTTTCATATCTATTTAAAAATTCGATAATATTTTTAGCATCCGAAAAAGCCAATATGTAAAAACGTTATTTTTTTTTTTTTTAAACCGGATCTGCTTAACCTCTTTAAACTTCAAACACCACCCGAATATATAAATTGAAAAATACATATGTAATTAAAATAAATAGATAAACCACTAAAATTGTAAAAGTCCTTTTACAAAAGAATGGATAAATATAAGTAAAGAGAAGTGCAGATGTATTTGGGTTCAGTTTTCAATGCTGTTAGTCATTAACGTGGGAATTCCTAAGAAGACAAATTACCATTTCGGCGGGATTTCAAATCGGTTCTATAGATACCCAGTGGTTTCTGTAGTAATACCAGGTGTGACACTTTTTTTTTTAATTATTATACCGTATTCTGGAGCTCTCTATCTTTCTGGAGAAAATAGAAATCGGCGGATGTGGAGGTATTTTCCCATGAAATACTTATTAACACACGACACATGCGCGACACGACGTGCTGTTGGTGTTTTTTGCGTGTGAGTTGCGACGACCATTGTAGTTTAAAATTGGCTTATCTGAAATTAAAATAAACAGTAATTTTTAATTAAATATGACTTATTTTAGTGACTAGACGAGACAAAAGGTGGAAATTATGAAAAGCTCTCTCTCTGTCTTTTTTTTTTTTCTTTAATGCTGATTATTTGAAGAGGGTATTCAACTTTTATCGTAGAAAAAGGCTGATTTTTGATGATTGACAAAAAAAAAAAAAAAAAAAAAAATCCTTAATGCACTGCATAATTATATAAGAAACTAGGGGGGTCTGCCCCCTACGAGCTACGCTCGCCAACCCCCGTTCAGGCACACCAAAATCCAAAAAGCACGCTAATTTGATCGGCTTTAAAAATATTGAATTTAAAAAAAACAGTATTGATTTTCCTGTAAACGGGTTTCTATTCGTTAATTAAAAAATTAGTTAAACATTTGAAAATAAGCTAATGTAAAATGAATTAAGTAAACAGTGTCCTTGTCTCCCGGTATTTTTTAACAGCGATATAAGATAGTTCTTTTAAATAATTCATTTTAAATGTATCGTTTTAAATCTGACGTAATTTACACCAAAGTTTTATTTCTCTTATTAATATTCAGGTGAAAATACTTTAGTTGTTAGAAGGAAATATTTGCGCTGTCTTTGAATTCACGATAATAGTTGAAAAGATTATCTCAAAATATCTCGCGCAAATATATTTTTTAATTTAAATGTTTTTACTATATTTTTTGGTCATTTTAAATAATGTAATTTCTCCCCTTTACAAGTTTTAGCGCATAATTTTTTTTATTTAACATTTTGTTTCTCTTTTAAAATTCAAGTGTGAATATGGTTCTTAGGACGTAATTTTCCTGCTTTTAACATGTGATCATTTAATTCTAATTTTAAAGTTTTTATTTCTGTTTACAATAGTCACGTGTAAATAAATTTTTAATTTGAAATAAACATTATTGTTTCGCTGTTTATACAATTGGCAACAGTTTAAATTAATAACATTTTCTAAAATATATAAAAAATATCTCTCGAAAAGCTGAAAATTTGAATTTAAAATAGAAATAAAACCTCAAAAAATGAGTCAAATAAAAAAAATAAATTCAATCTGCACACCGGGAACTTATAACGTATAAAATGATCTAAAAATGATTAAATTCTCATGTAGTTTTTGCTCCAATAAAACTTTTTTAATGGAACGATTTTTTCCAACTTTGGCATTAAATATCTCTTAAAATAATTCTTTGATTTGAAAACTGTCTGCATCAGCGTGTTTATCAAACATTTTTCTGTAATACCACTGATTTTCATATTTTTGTTTGCAACAGTTTTTTTTTAATATTAACGAAGAAAGGCCATGCTTAAGCATTCAAATTGGATGCCGATCTACCGGGAATATCTACGCAGATTTTCATTGGTCCATTTCCAATTCGAAACTTTTTTTTATATATAGAAGGAAAAAGCTGACAAAATTAGAAGTGAAAAACAATTCAGTATTATTAAAGTAATCGTGCCGTGGTCATCTATTAAAAAATGCAATTTTGAGAAAAAAAACTAGTTTCAATTTTATGTTATAATTATAATAGAATGCTTATTGTATTTTTTTTTTTACTTACATAGAATTGTCTATTCCATATTCTGACCACATAAAGAAGTCTCAATTCCGTTGATAAAGCCGCTACAATAAAAACTCGATTTTGCGAAATTTATAAGTTATGATTATAAATGTATATGTAAATCCTTAAAGCGGTTCTCAAAAAAAAATTTTTTTTTTAACGTTCAATAATGCGAAAATTTCTGCTGATTTACAAACATAAAAATAGTGTTCGAAAGAAACTGAATTTCGATTACATTCCTAGTATCGACTGAAAACGTAAGCGAAATTGTTTTAAAAATAAATTCAAAGTAAGTAACATAAACATACATATACGCATGTTATCTGAACAATGTTTTGCGTAGAAACGGCAGTACATAATTAACAAAATAATTTGATTGAAATAAAATTAATTAAATATAAGGTGCTATAAACATAAAAAATATATTAAAAAATAATTTAATTTTAAAATAACGAATTTAATCAATATTAGTAATACCTTCTAGATTTATCTCCTTGTATGTGAATATATAGTATGTACGGCTCTTTGGATAGGAGTGCCGTTTGGGGGAGGCTAGGGAGGGGCAGTTATAGTAATACCGAATATACGGCAGTATTTTCGCCGAAACTAGGATTTTGGGCTGAAAACGAAAATGAAACCGAATATTCGGCGAAACTCCACATAAAAGAATGAGACTTGCAGGCTTGGTTATTGAAGTGATTTGCAATACAATAGATTCTGTTCTTTAAATTAATTACATCTTGAGTTAAAATTGATTGTTGTCTCATGACAACAGATGACCTCCACTCATGACCTCCACTCATGACCTCCACTGTCGCGTCCGGAAATTCGGTTCAAAACGCCACATTCGGCAGCCTTCTCTGAAAGATCTTTTGTTTTTCTCAAAAAATATAAAAGACAGTTCGATTAAAAAGTTTCTGGTGGGCAATAAAAAATAATTGGTATTTTCAGCCAGCAGTTACAATGAAATTTAATGAAAACCTTTAAAACAAAACTATCATGCAATAAAATTCAAGTAATACTACTTTTCAAAATAATTACATTCAGCGTAATACTTTTAAAGAATGTATTACTTTTCCAAAGATTTTCTGCCCCCACCCCCACCCCCACCCTTCCCTGCGTACACACATGAATCGCGGTAAAAAAGAACAAGATCTTTGAAAAACAGAAACAACTCCATTATTGGGCACAGCCTTTGTAAGTTTGCTGATTTGAAAGCAGGGCCGAAATTAAGGGGGGCAGAGGGGGCATGTGCCCCGGGCGCCAAATAAAGATTTTGTTTGTCGATTTTTCTCGCATCTGTGTTTTGCACGGTATTGTTAAAATCATTCTGTCTGGCGTATGACAAAACATAGAAGAATCTAAAGATGATATGGCATAAGGATCCTGTATAAAGCGGATTTTTTTTCGATTCCGTTTCCGAGATTTTAATCAATCAATATTCGACAAAGCCAAGGACGGATTCAGCTCATCATTTAGAGGGGGTCATGGATTTCCTTTTTTGGGGTGGGGGGCGATCACATCCTCGTTATGAGAATTTTTTATATTGAAAGCTATTCCCAAATCCAAACTAACTACTTTTCTGATACTTTCGCGAAGTCATTTTCATTCGTAAGTACAAAAAATTTGCATTAATATTCGTAAAAATATAAAATTTGCCCATTTTGTTCAGATACCAGGAAATTAGTTTCCCATTTTCTTATAAAGGCAAAGATTCATTCAGAAAATGTTGTAAAAGATAACACTTTTAGCCAAGTTTTACGAGTTGAAGCCAGAGGAATGTCGTCGCAAGGGAACAATCGGCTGTCACTTCCGGAATTTCAGTTTAAAAAGTCTAACAATTGTCAACGATTAAATATGGCAAAAATTTGTGTTAAATTTTAGAGGTAACTAAACTGTACACATTGGCAGCTATGGGATTCTATTAGTGTCATAAAAATTGCAGGTGTAGCCTCTTCTTTCTGCTCAAAGTATTAAATAGTTTTTTTCAATCGAACTTATACCTTTGGAATGGATCATTTTCTTCTGAACTGATGGGCTGGTGCCATCCATTATTTTGAAACAACCGTTATAAATGAAGTGTTAGGTGAAGATGAAAGAGCTGTCGTAAAAAGTTAGAACTCTGATTTTCTGGTCAGAAAAGGAAAAAAAAATGGTCATAATTTTTTTTTTTTTTTTCTGGTCAGGATGAAAAAAAAATGGCCATAATTTTGTTTCTGATCAGAATGGAAAAAAAAAATGGCCATAATTAAAAAGAAAAAAATCTAGGATATCTTTTGAATGCTGAAAAAATAAAGAAATAAAACATATTTTTAAAATAATTCACGTAAAACAGACGTCACTCTTGAACTAAACAAAAATAACTTTCCTGAAATTTTATACACCATAATTAGTATTTGTATTCTAGAGATTGTATTATATAAAATATTATTGAATTGTATTAAATAATGTTTTGCACTTTTGAGTTTTGACCCAACGAAATTGTTTTTGTTTGTTTTATTTTAATATTTTATTTTCCATTTGGAGATAATCGTATGGAGATTTTTATTCAAATATTCGGGGTAAAGTTTGAATTAACTCATTAGATAAGGTGAGCGAAATTCGAAAACAGAGATAGCTTTCTTAGAAAAGTGTGGAGGAAAAAAATACCTCTAAATTGGCAACACTGGTCTAACATCAGATTTTTTTTTTAACTGCAATGCCTTGCGGGGAACTATTTTTGTGCATATTACATTTCTATAGTGTAAAATACTAATTTGGGTGACATAATTATTTTAGGAATAAAGTTTTCGCTATAGCAATATACTCGTATATATTTTTAAAGTGATTTTTTATACATAATTTATATAGTATGTGTATGTATGTATATATAAGCATTTGCGCCCTTTTGTAAGGCAATCGGCGCCCTTTTTATCCATTTTGCCACCGCCGTCTCAGTTATGCCAGTACGACCCTGAAATGTGGTACGCAATTGCGTCAAAAGAGGGCGACACCAGAATTCTGATATGCTTATTATGTAAAACTTCATTGTTATTTATAAATAAAACATTTCAACTAAATTATTTATTATAAAATAATTATTACATCACAATAGTTTTTATGCAAGGAAAATAATAATTATAATAATAATAATATTATGGATGTCAGTGATTATATATTGATTGACCGTCATAATAATAAAAAATGATATTATAAAAAGAAGAGCTGAAATGAATTATTTTTTTACGTTTCTGATCGTGTGATTTATATTCAAATAATAATTACAGTAAACTCTCTGTAAGGCGGACTCTGTGTAAGACGGAAATCTGTCTAACTCGGAAAGAATTTCAAGTCCCTACGAATCCATAGACAGAGTAAAATTTGTCTAAGGCGGAATATTGTCTATTGCGGAAAATTTTCTTGGTCCCGATCGATTCCGCCTTACACAGAGTTTACTGTATTAATGTATATTTTTTGTAAAGTGATTGAAATTAAATATATTTATAAAATTTATGGTAATATTTTTATTGTTGAAAAATTGCCAAGAAATAATCATCATGAAATTGGCGTCATTATAATTGTAATTTTATTTAACTTAATAGCAATTAAAAAATTACAAAGGAACTGAGAATAATGGTCAACTAACAGACTTTAAAAAAAAAAAAAAAACTTCACACGCACCAGCGAGTATCGAACTGCCTATGTTAAGATCAGTAGACGATGGCCCTCAACCACTCAGCCGTGGGAAGACAAAATTTTTCTCCCCAAAAGTGGTTAAAAAGAAAGTATGTGTATGAATACAGTGTCATGCATTTTCGGTGAAATTTCCATAGAATGGCGAAGAAATATAGTCCGATTTTTCATGCGCATTATAAAACGAACAAGAGTCTTGCTGGAAACAAGTAAATTGTTATTTGGTTCATCTGAAACATATTTATTTGATTTTTAAAAAATCGCCCGTGTCATTTTCGAGAGAAAAAAAAATCGAATTATTTAACGAACGAGAGTTTTCCCAGAAAAAAGAAAAGTGTTATTCACCTCGCCTTAATCACATTTATATTATGTATCAATTTAAAAATAATCGTTAGAACCGTTTTCGAGATTTTCAAATTAGGAACTTCCTCGATATTATACCAACGTTTTCACTTTAAAAATGACTATTTAGATCTCAAAATATACTGCACGTAGAAATGTAAAAATTTCAGTATACGATTAGACTGCAGATATAAGACTGTTCTAGAAAATTCAGAACAATAAGACGTATATCTGCTGAGTTATTAAAAGGCGGCTTTTCGCATTTTCTTTGATGTCGAGTTAGCTGTATATATGAGTTCCGCCATCTACGAATTCTATGATACGATACGATACAATACGATTTTAGGCTTAAGGCTGCGTCACTCGAAATACTACCGTCTTTCATGATTATCTAGTACATCTACACTATACTAATAAAATCTTAAATACATTAATGCCGATTTCGGAGAGATGGGGGGGGGGGGGTCGGCGAATAAGGAATAATCATGAAAAAAAGTGAGAAAATTAAAAAAACTTTAAAAATGTGCATTACAAAGAAAAAAAAAAGAAAGAAAGAAAAAAAAGCCAGCCATTTTGAGGCATGGAATGAGTTTCTTTACTTTCCTCTCAAAATTCATGAAACAATTGTTTTTTCTACAGTAGGTTAGAATTACGGTCCTCTATCGGATAGGGTAACCAAATTTAGCCCGAACCAGATAGACTTTAAATGCTTCGGGTTAGGTTTTGACACTTTTGATTTGACCTGATTTTTCAAAAGAAAATATGTACTGAATATTTTTCAAATGAAAAATCTATATATTTGAATATTAATGAGTGTATTTAAGTTCATTTTTATACGAAAAAGTTAAAATTGTAGGCTTTTTTAAATAATTGTGTATTCTATAAAATATTGCCTAATTTTCTTTCGTCTCGAATTAGGGTCGGATTGACGGACTTCTTTTTCCATTTTCGGATTTGATTGACGAATTCCTTTTGTCGGGTTTCGGGTTGACTTTCAGCAGAAATTTCAGATTCGAGTCGGGTGCAACCCGGCCTTTGGAAGACTCTAGTTGAGAGGCTTAGAAATAGAAGAACGTCTACTGTTAAGTTCCGGTATCTTGGCATTTCACGAGCGGAGATTCGGACGATTCTATTCTGGATAATCGGCAAAAGGTTGTAACGTTCTGGAGAGAATGGCATCCATAATTGGCGCGTTAGCCGAAAATAGTGACAACCATAAGCGAATTCTTTTATTTTTTTTAATATATTTTTTATAAATGTAATATTTAACTGTGGCCGTTTCTAATAGCAATAATTTTATTAATAATTGTGATATTTAAAAACTTAAACGATGCTTCTGATAATAAAAATGATGATACTAATTATCGGAATGAACTGTAAAAGCACCTAGACATATTTTCAACAATGGCAATTCTTCATATGTTAGAATTAATGCTGATCATTTCATAATATTTTAGATATAAATTTATTAATGATTTTATAATTAAAAAGATGCTTCTGAATTTTTAAAAAATGCCTACATTATGTTAGGATGTTTTCATTGTGTATATAGATCTCTTTTTTTTTTTCTAACTAAATTTAAAATGTTAGACATTTATATAAATTAATAGCTCTTACACGTGACTTTAATTTTAAAGAAGAATAAATGCATTAATTAAGGGAAAAATTCACTTACGATAATTAAACACATGTACAATTAACCAACTCTTTATCTCATTTTAAAGTAGATAAAATTTGTTATGCTCCCAGTTTGCATATTTTTATTTTTATATATAGGATCATATAAATGCCTTTCAAGAGCTCGAAATTTCATACTTTCCCTAAGATTAATTAGAGAATGAATTCATTTCCTTCTAATTTTATTTTATTATCTCTATTTATTCTATTTTGCATTTATTCCATTCATGCATATTGAGATATTTTTAACTATAGATTTCGATATTTAAAAAAAAATTATATATAAGTATCAGGAACGGATAACTGATTAATTCCGATATTTTTTATTGGCTTTTCCATAGTACCTTTAGAAAATAGGGAGGAGAGGGGGGGGGGGGAGAGGATTTTATGTTTAATTAATGGCATTGTCTTTTTGAATTATTTGTTTATTTAATCAATCGATGGTGCATTTATAGGAATAACTTGAGCGTCTATCAGATTTTACGACTAGTGCTGAGTGACCATCTGAACTACACTTGATGTGACTCTGCGTGGTTGCAGTGTTAAATTAAGTTATTATAAAACCTTATATTATATTTTAAGAATGTACACTAGGGATGTTAATGTTAAACCTATGAGAGCATTCACTTCAAATGTATCACTTATACTTTTAAATGATTTTTTTTTCCTGTTTTCTTTTTCTTTCTTTCTTTTTAGGGTTTCGTTCATCTCACGAAACCCTATTCGTCTCGCTCCTTTGTCTGTCTGTCTGTCTGTCCGTCACAGAGCCCGTTCTCAGAAACTATACATGTTAGAGACTTGAAATTTTGGGTACTTATAGCTGAACACCTCACATCAAACAACAAATCATAAAATTTTGAAAAAGTTGGTAATTAACCGAATTACGGGCTAATTAACTTCTAAAATTAACCAATCCACCTTTTTAACGCAAATTCAAACGGACTTTATCGAAATCATCCGTGTTTCTCCTAAGGGTTGCCAGTAAAATGAGCCGAATGCACGGTTACCACGGAGGAAATTAAGCCGAAAAATGAAGTGGAGATTTTAAAGCGAAATCGTATATCAGAAAATATTGGTCCGAGAAATTTGTAGATGGAATAGACAGACGCAGAAAAAAATCTACTTTCATTTGGTATAAAGTTCACATTTCTGCGATGTGTATAAGTTAAAATATCCACTAAAAATCGATCGATAAAAATTTAATTTCTTTAATTGGAAAGACAAGGAAATAAAAAGATTTCAATTCAGCGGGAAAGCAGGTAGACATGACGATGCTGCGGTTTTCCATAATAGCATATTTTAATACGAAATTTTAACTTTTTAAATATTAAATTTTTTTATTAAATTTTTTGGCATCCCGATGTCAAATTTCTCGCTGATTTCATTGATACCCATATCTAAGTCCTATCTTAATTACAAGCTGAAATATTAATTATTATTTAATTAATCGGTTTATTGCTATCAAATGCGTCGATTAAAATGAAGAGACGCGCTTATTTAACCACGAATTAACTTAAATTAGGAAATCTAATAATTTGCCTGGGCTTTTTGAACAGCGATATGAGATAAGTATAACTCATTCATCATCAGAAAGTTTACTTCATACCACTATTTTCTAATAGTAATTTCAGGAAATATTTTGAATTATTGGTTAAGACCGCCACTCAGTCTGTTTGAAACTTTAAGATAGTTTATAACACATAGAAAAAAGTGTAAAAAAGAATGGAGTGTGATATTTCGAGGTGGGGGGGGGGGGGGGGAGCTAGAATTATTTTTAAAATCTTAGCGTTTGTTACCGCAGCAAATATTTTAAATTCTTGTTTAAGACCGCCACCATCCCGATCCATCTATCTACGGAAAGATTGCGTAAAGGAGTTTCGTTCAGATATGCTTTTGTTAAGAATAGAGTGCATTCCCTGGTGGTGGAATGTGGAACTAACATAACGCGATTTTGTTAAAATTAGGAAATCTAACAAGTCGATCTGTTTGAAACTTTAAGATATTTTATAACACATAAGATAAAGTGTAAGAAAGAATGACACGCGAAATTCCGGGGGGGGGGGGGGGGGGCGCTAGATTTCTGTTTAAAAAATTAGAGTTTCTGACCGCTTTAGGTGACTTTTTGAGGGAGTCCTGAGATATATGCTACTTATTTAATATAAAATTGTCTAAAGTTTAGTTACCACTATTTCCTAATAGTAATTTCAGCAAATATCTTAATTTCTTATTAAGACCGCCACCACCTCGAGTAACATATCTACTTATAGGCAGGGGCGTGCCGAAGGCTGTTTTAGTGGGGGGGTGTGAACCGAATTTTGCCGACTGCAAGATCGGGGGTGAGAAAGGCTTTGTGATACCCCACCCTTTCAGCGACGGAGTCAACTGTTCTACAATACTGTGAATTTATAAAAATCACTAAAAGTCTTAAGTGTTCACCTGCATTCTCCTTAACCACAGTCGAAATTAAATGCTGTTATTCAGTATGTATAATTTTTTTTTAATTATTTTACTATATAAGTATAGTAGAGAATCCTGTTATTAATTAGGATTCTGCTTACGATTTAAAAGGAAATGTGTACGGATGTACCGTACATTAACCAGTTCTCAAAAGTAACAATTTAAGAATGTTATGTACTTCGGAATTTATGTTTCTATAAATAAAACAGCATGCTGCTGTGTAATGTAAATGTATAAATTTTAAAATACATAAAAAAGACAAATCTTGCTTGCTAAAAATAAGATATATATTAGTATAAGATACTAAAAATTATCCATCTACATTTTTAAATTATCACCCGCCTATCCTTTAGAATAGCCTATTTTCCAGTTACACTGTCTAAATTCAACATGTCAGTTATGTCTGTTTCACAGGTTAATAGCATTAGTTCGTCCAGTCGCTCTTCCGACATGGTGGTACGCAAGTAATTTTTTACTAACTTTAACCTGCTGAAACTTCTTTCATTACTTGCCACAGTTACTGGAATAATTAAAGTCAACTTGTAGGTCAAAGAAAGGTTAGGATACAAATGAGCCTTCCTCACAAGTTTTTGCGCTGCTGCGCCGATTATATCTGATTCAGAACTAGCTATTTCTGAGGACATGATATCAATTTCACATTCCAAGTTATCTACATCTTTGAGATCATCAGGGAATAATTGACATAGTTTAGAAATGTTCTCGGTAGAACTATACTTGATCCTAGATGGAAAGAGACAGGCCAGTGGTTTAACTTTCTCAAATACCAACTTATGAATGTCTCCAAATGCAATTGTAAGCCGATCTACCACTTTCAAAATTTCTGCTTTAAAATAATTCTCTCGTGTAAATAGAACTGCAGTTTCAGGATTTTCGTCGATCTTCGATGGAGTTCTCCGTCACCTGTGCCGCAAATTGAACTCATAATCTTGATTATTCCATGTGTCTCGCAGATGTTGTCAGGCTCCTTAATGATGTTCATTATTGCCGCCGCGTCACCATTCCGGAGTTTCTGAATGCTTTTGTAAGTTTTCTGCATTATGTCGGTTCCCTCTAAAATGTTCAGGTCTTCACGTTGCAATTGTTCTGTTGCTAACTTGGTCTTAAACATAATTGTTTTCATTGCAAGTAAAGAAACGATGAAATCGTATGACACCCTTTTGCTTCTTAACCCTGCCGCCTTAGCTCGAGCATCCTTGTCAACCTTCATGTCTTCAGAAATAATTTGCAGAGTTTGTATGAGGGCATCATAGGAAGATAAAAAAGCTCTGACTGAATCCGCTCGCATAGTCCGTCTTGTCTTCGACAAAGATTTAAAGGTAAGACTCTTCTGAAGAACTTCCATTTTCTCTCAGTATGCTGAATCGCTTTGTACTCAGTGAAAAGAAGTTACAGAGATCCTGAATACTGTCATAGAACAATTTCATTATATTGCTTTCTTTGCATGCATGTTCCACACATAAATTCACTTTATGCGCGAGGCAGGGTATGTATAAAATAGATCTACCAGCTATTTCTGAAAGTTTCGACTGACAGCCTAAAATGCGGCCGGACATAGATGACGTGGTGCTCTAAGACTGTGCACGAGCTTGAGAAAGCGATATTCCAACTGACTGTAGAATTTTAGAAATAAGCTTAGCCATTCCTTCGCCTGTTTTATACAGATAATCTTTTAGTTTTAACAACCTTTCTTCTGGCTCAAAATTTGGGGTCACGTATCGGATTACAATTGAGAGCTGGTCAAGATGAGAGAGATCGTGTGTGCTATCAGCCATAACGCTAAAAAATCCACAATTTTTGACATTTGCAACTATTTTTTCACGGACACATGATCCAAGAACCCCGATAAAGTTGTTTTGCGACTTATTACTAAGATAGTTCGCATGGTATGGGCGAAGATGATTATCATCAATCTAGTTTTTTAAAGTTGAATCCACCTGGCCTTTAATCTAATGAGCTGAATGTAGTTACCGCTGTCACTTTCTCGTCCTCGAAATGCAAGTGCTTGACGACTTAGATATCTGGTGCAGTCTAGAAGTATATTAATAATCTCTCTCTTTCTTAGACGAATTTGCTCCGCGTTAGCTGCTGCCTCTCTACGTTGACTAGATAGAAAGTTGTCAACGTGCTTAATTTTTTGGACCAGATTATCTAATTTATACACTGCGGCTGTATGAGCATTGCTCGTAAAATGAGACATTAACTTGCCTTTACGGTTATTTTCCTCGGCCTTTCATCTTATGCCATACACGAATACAACACTGATCCAAGCTTCTTCTGCGTTTTCAGGCCCCGGGCCATCAGAGCAAAGTGAACAAGCAAAACAAAATGCGGCATCCAGTTGGTCGCTGTATTCTAAATATGGATATTCTTTATCCCAGCAGGAGCTAAACTTACTCTGCTTCTTACGATCTATGCCATGATTCACAGGGTACGATGATCTCTGAGGTTGATAAGGTCCACGAGACAGGATGAAAAGTTTCTGGTTTTCGGTTAAATTGTTTCCAATACGATCGGCTGGATCACAACTTAGAAAAGTCGAGGTATCTTCCTTTTCAGAAACATTGACATTTTCCATAGAATTGCTAGTTAGGATTTTATCTACATATTGTACATTGAATCCGTTTTCCTTTATGGAGGTCGATGTCTTCATTCGGATGAAATTTTCTTATATGGCGATATAAATTAACTTTTTTCTGTGAAATGTGTGTGTACGCGATCACAGTGTGTGCATAAAATTTTCACTGAATTATCTGCCATCATGCGACAAAAACAAACTTTTGCAATCGTTCTTCTTCTGTGTCCGTGACCTCATCTTTTAAATGCGGCAACCTCAAATAACTAGCGACAAATCCAGAGCCAAGAGGTCACCAAATTCTAAGAATCAGTCCATAGCAGAAGGGAGCAATTAAAGATGCTACATGGGAAAACTTACAATAGAGATTGCAACAAGCCCCCCTCCCCCCCTTTCACAAAAGTCTCAAATTCTCAGAAACGCGATTCTTTCTCTCTATCTATCACCTCCGCTCTCTGACAACCCCTCCCTCCCACACAGAATCATACACAATCTTCCGTGAGAAGTTCTTTCTTTTCCCCTTTAAAGACGGACAACAGAGAATTGAAATGATACTGACGACGGTAGAGGGGACTTTTTGCAGGGTGTGTTCTTAACTTTCCGACTATTCTAAATTTTACCAACGCTTCCAAATAAGTGGGGGGGTGTTACACCCCCAACACCCCCCCGCTAGGCACGCCCCTGCTTATAGGTTGTTTAACGGAGTTTCCTTCCGATACAGTTTTGTTAAGAATAGAGTGCGCTCCCTGGTGGTGGAATGTGGAACTAACATTTTTGTTAAAATTAGGAAATATAACAAGGCGATCTGTTTGAAATTTTACGATAGTTTATAACACATTAGAAAAAGTTTATAAAAAATGGCGCGTGAAATTTCGGGAAGGTGGGGAGAGGGGAGGGGCAAAATATTTCTTTTTTGTTTCATACCATTTCAGGTGCGTTTTTTGATGGCGTCCTCAGATACATGCTACTTATACTTATTAAATATAAATATGTCAAAAGTTAAATTACCACTATTTCCGAATAGTAATTTCAACAATTATCTTAAATTCTTGCTGAAGACCGCCACCCCCTCGAGTAACATATCTACTAATGGGTTGTGTAAAGGAGTTTCGTTCAGATACGCTTTTGTTAAGAATACAGTGCGCTCCCTGGTGGTGGAATGTGGAATTAACAGACCGCGATTTCATTTAAAGTAGGAAATCTAACAATTCAATCTGTTTTAAACTTTAAGATACTTTATAACACACGATAATAAATTATAAAGAAGAAGGGCGCTTCGCATTTCGAGGAGGGGGGGGGGGTTGAGGGAGGTGCGCGAACAAAATTAGGAAATATAACTGGACGATCTGTTTGAAACTTTAATATGGCTTATAAAACATAACATAAATTTTTAAAATCAGGCCGCGTCAAAAATCATGGTGACCATCTGCCCACTCCCCCCCCCCCAAGGGGGGCACTTTTCTAAATTTGGCAGATACCCGTCATGTGATATATCGTAGCATTTTGGGGGGGGGGGCGAACAAAATTAGGAAATATAACAAGGCGAATATGTTTGAAACTTTAACATAGTTTAGGATGTGTTTGCCAAAATTTAGAAGGTATTCCATGGCGATAAATGTACTGGACGTTTTGAAAGTGTTTTGAAAGGAATATTAAACGAAACCCTTTGTGCGATGTATGATCACACTTACCCACTTGTTTTTTTCTTTTTTCTTTCGTAGAATAGCTGAGGTTGATCTCTAACCGGGATAGTTTTTACTTTTCCGATTTAGGGTGCTTTTTTTAATAATGAGTACACTTTCAGTTTCAGAACCGACTCCGAAAGTGAAAGTAACTTTATGTATTATCAAAGAAATCTAAAAATCTTTATACTAAAACTTTATGAAAATCGAAAAGTAACCCGTTTATAGATCGACCTCAGCTATTCTAGGGAAAAATCATTTAAAAATGTTAAAATGCAAGCGAGAAATTTTAAAAGAACGTTCCTTTCCTCCTCAAAAAATTTCACCACTTTTAAAATCCCATTTCGCTCCTTGGAAAGAATAATTTTCTTTTTCCGTGGCATTTTGTTAAGGCGAATATAGTTGACAAAGATCGATAATAATAATTTAAAAGACAAAGAGCTAGATCAACCTCAAATAAAAGCTGCGATCTGAAATAGTAAAATCACCATGGAACAAGGAATATACATTTTACAGTTATTTCCAACTTCTTAGATATAACAGATAAAAGAGTAAACTTGTACTGGTGGTGAAAATCCCTATTTCCGGAATTTGGCGGATTGTCCGTTCGCCAATTACGCACTTGTACTTGGCAACCTTTGACCCTGAAACCCCTGGTCAGAAATAGATTCTCCCAAGGTCAACTGCCGAGATTCCAGAGCTTAACAGTAAGTTTTGGGTAAGAAATATTTAAGAAGAAAATTGCAGTTTTACTTTCTTCTATCTTCAATAGAAGAAAGTATTGTAATCGAAATTTTTTTCTACTTCCGGTTTTCGACGGATTTGCATGTTTTAGGGGTCAGAGATTCCAAAAAACATGTTTATAGAAAATGTCTGTCTGTCTGTGTGTCCGTCTGTCCGTCCGTCCGTCTGTCTGTCGCCATTGTACTATCAAAAAGTGTATGAAGTTATGTATAGAATTGAACCAAATTTTTAGTTTAAGTTTTTGGCTATGGCAAGCAGGTCCTCCCTGAATTTGGAAAAAATTCGCCGGTAGGGGGCGCTGTAATAGCGATTTTTGTGCGATTTTGAATATTGTACCGTCCAAAAGTGCATGAAGTTATGCATAGAATTAAACCAAATTTTTATTTTAAGTTTTTGGCTATGGCAAGCAGGTCCTCTCTGAATTTGGAAAAAATTCGCCGGTAGGGGGCGCTGTAATAGCTATTTTTGTGCGATTTTGAATATTGTACCGTCCAAAAGTGTATGAAGTTATGCATAGAATTAAACCAAATTTTTATTTTAAGTTTTTGGATATGGCAAGCAGGTCCTCCATGAATTTGCAAAAAATTCGCCGTTAGGGGGCGCTGTAATAGCGATTTTTGTGCGATTTTGAATATTGCACCATCGAAAAGTGTATGAAGTTATGCATAGAATTGAACCAAAAAAAAAAAAAATTAAGTTCTTGGCTATGGCAAGGAGGTCCTCCCTTAATTTGTAAAAAAATCGCTCGTAGAGGGCGCTGTAACAGGCTCGGACTGGCCCATCGGCCTGATGGCCGGTGCGCCCTCGTCCAAGGAAAACTTTGCGCCCCTAATTGGCTAAGCCTCTCCACTATTTTTTCCGTAGTTGTGCACATATATTCTGAATAGTGTACTAAATTCTGAAAATCTGTTTAGGAATAATCATCAATTAAAAGACAGGTAGCTTAAGAGAGGTATTTTTTGTAACCACATAGAAATTAAAGATTCTTGGAAACAATTTTAGGATCGGAAACCAAAGTGGGTGTCTTTGCATGCGATTGAGAGAGAAAACATGCACAGGGAAATCTAGTAGCCACGGCGCTCTAGGTTAGTTTTTTCCCCATCGCTTCTTTGAATGATATCTTTTGGATTTTAACGAAATATTTTGCATATTTTCAGTTCTTTAGTTTTTAGTAGCTTGACCCTCCCTCACTCCTTTAAAGCCGTCGCTGAATACACCTAAAATTGAACCCGTGCTTTTTTAAAACTTGAGAAAAGAAAGAGTTAAATATCAGAAGGCAAAAAACTTTTTGTGGGGATTTTGCTGTTGATTGGAAAATCTTGATTAGTTGTCTTTTCGAGGAATACAAACTCGAATACACTTCTGGATTACAATCTTGCAAGCTGTCGAATCCCGCGCCAGTGTTTTTTCATTCACAAAATCTACATCATAATTTTCGGTTGGTAATCTTCACCTTATTTAATAATAGGCTTTCCGTTGTTAAATAACTATTAAAAATTCTAGTATCTGTTTTGAATAAAAAAAAAATTGTTTAATTTAATCACGAAAAAAATCTATCATTAAGTAAAGCGATGAGTACTAAATTATGATAGATTTTTTTAATAAAAAAATGCTGGCCATGGTATCCTGCAACTCTCATTTATACAATCTGGGGCATTTCTCTAAATTATAGAAACTTAAATATTTCCCTTGATCTCTAATTATGGTAAGAATTTTCTAAATCATGGTATAAAAAGAGTAAATTTACTCAATTATTTAAGTGATTTTAGATTAACAAAGCGAATTTTTTGGTGCGCTTTTTCTGTAGAAAACTTTTAATAGTGAAATATCAATTCATTATTTTATTATACATAAAAAAGTCATTTTTTAAGAATACAATGCCTCTTCCTACAAAATTCCTAACTCGCAATAGTAATTGCTGCCAGATTGTTAGAGAAATTGAATCATCTCATTTTTAACTGACTGATAACTTATTTACTTTAAAGAAATACACTTAAAAAAAAAAAAAAGATTGAAGAGCTTAGCAGCACCACAGCAACTCTATTTGGGTGTCTAGAACAAAAAAACATGTTATTTTTTATAACGATTTTTAGTGCATCTATTGTGATAAATTCAATAAAAGTGGTTACCTCTTACTTATCAGCTAAAAATAACCATAAAAAATTTATAGGAACAAATCGATTGTATAAAAATGCCTACTAATTATTATTACGTATAAATTATGTTTCCGAAGTCGCCTACATATTAAAAATTGTACCAACTTTGAATTTTCAAACAATAACACCCATTTTTGACACCTTATATGATTTCCTTGCAGCTCGGTAAAAGGCATTGTTTAATTACATTATGTTAAATATTGATAGATTTAGAAGAGTATAAATTTGAGGATGCTAAACTTAACCCATGTGAAAAACATTAATTTACATCATCATAAAAGCCATCTGATTGTTTTTTTATTAATTTGTTAAAGAGAAACATTGAATAGACCCAAACATGTTACAGACTTTTTTCTCTTTTCAAAAACATTTTTTTAATTATGAAAACTAATAATAAATTCATATTAAAAATAATGAATTACATTCATTTTTGCATGCAGCAAACCGCGATCCTCAAAAACATCAATCCGTAAGTTTAGAACTCATTTGAATAATTAGTTTTTGAGATACCATTAGAGAAATTTTGCCTTTCTATTATTTAAGCAGACTGTCTTCTTTTATCAAAAGAGCCACAGAAAAAAAACACTTACCGAAAATCCTTTTGTAGGACTGTATAATTTTACTGGTGACTAACTGAGTGTTTTCAGCATTTTGTTACATTTTCTTTTAAGATCCTAATTTATTTTCTGAAATTTATGGATAAACGCCTAACACTTATAGCTGTGTTGAGATATAAGAAAACTTTATAAACTGTATGTCTTTCTTGGCTCTCAAGGAATTCAAATAGGGTGTTAAAAAAGAGTCATTTGAAAAGTCAATGTTCATGCATTTTTTAATATGTAGACAATCCAGAAAGAAAAATGTATTAATAGCATTTAATAGTAGATTTTTATTCCCAATCAATTGGTACATATGTCTTTTTTATACGGTCATTCGCAGAAGAATTAGAATTTGGTGATCACCTTTTTTTTTCACGACTCTTTTAAGGTATCTATTGACAAAATAATCAAATAAGAACGCCCTAGTCTTGATAGCTACTATAAGCTAATCTATATGTTCAACTTCCTGGAACTTTTAGATATTACACGATTCGTTTTAGAAAATTGCGTAGCATTATGCAGATTTGATTGAACTTTAACAATGCACGGGGAATATAGCGAAGTCTTATAAGGTATGTATTTAGAAAATAAGAAAACCCTAGCCTTGATATCAATCAATCTATACACAGAGTTTATTAGGAATATTAAGATGTTTGCATACTTGGTGCTTTTCGAATGTCTTAAACCTTGTCAAACCAGATACAACACAAACAAGTAAAATTGACGTGGGTTCGTTAAATTTTTTGCGCCCTCTGAAAATCCAAGGTCTGCGCCCTTTTCACTGGCCCAGTCCGACCCTGCGCTGTAATAGCGATTTTTGTGCCATTTTGAATATTGTACCGCCGAAAAGTGTATGAAGTTATGCATAGAATTGAACCAAATTTTATGTGTTTCTTTTTGGTCATGTCACGAAGGTCCTCCCTGAATTTGGAAAAATTCTGCCGGAAGGGGGCACTATAATTGCGATGTCTGTACCATTTTCATTATTGTACCATCGAAAAGTGTATGAAGTTATCCATATAATTGAACCAAATTTTTTGTGCATGTTTCTGGCTATGGCAAACAAGTCCTCCCTGAACTTGAAAAAATTCCGAAAGAAGGGGGCGCTATAATTCCGATCTCTGTGCCATTTTCTTTATTGTACCATCGAACAGCGTATAAAATTATGCATACAATTGAACCAAAATGTTTGTGCTTGTTTTTGGCTTTGGCCAACAGGTTCTCCTTGAATTTGGAAATATTGCGCGGTAAAGGGGCTCCGTGCTAGCGATTTTTGTATACTTTTCTTGATTTTTCGTAGTTCTATTGTGCATCGGCGGCTCATGGAGCGGCGGGAACTCGCTTCCTGCTATGCCGGCTATTCGCAAACAGCTGATAACGACAGAATAAGGAAAAATTAATAATTTTAACAAATATCATGATATAGATTAACTCGTTTTTAGTCCGTTTAATTGACTTGAGCAGAAATTTAAGATGAAAATCAAAGTTGGTATAGTATTGAACTAATAATATTGAAGTATTAACATGTGTAACTAGGTTTTGAAATATTAAGATGTATAAGATAGAAGAAAGTTTTGGGATTGGCACATCCAACTAGTTTTGTTTTAATTAGAAAAATTCTGTATGAGTTTTCCTATATTGTAGTGATAGCGGTTTCATATTTTACACACATTCTCTTTTATCTGAAATACTGAAAAATAAGGCAGTATAAGTTGAACAAAGGATAAGTGAAACATCCACTGTTATCTGAAGTATAGATTGTTGCATTCGTTAGGGTCCGATTCGAAGGGTGGTTCGGATTGAGTTGACGCTAAATGTTTTTCGTTGTGGGCCAGTCGCAGTCTGATAATTATTATTGCGTGTTCGGGTAGGGTTGACCCGATTTTTCAAAAAAAAAGTCCATAATATCGTCTAACTTATAAGTCGAATAAGTAAATATATATTCCTTTTCCTACACAAAAGATAAAAGTGCTGTTAGAGATGACTATTTTTCATAATTCCAATAAAATTTTGATTTTATTTCAGTTTGGACCGGGTTCATGGTTCAGGTTTCTTTCCGGTTCGTTTCGGACTGACTTAAAATATAAATTTCAGGACCCGACCCGAACACGGATGGACAGAGGTTAAATTGAAACATCTGTTTTTGTCTAAGATAGATTCCTTCATTGGGTTGAGTAGTCGGACCGACACGGGATTCGGGTTGAGTTGGACTTAATTTACAAAAAACAAAACAGAACAAAAACCTTTCAAAACTCACTTTAATTTAATTATTGTACAATAGTGTCGTCTATGAGCTGAAGAAGTAAATGAATCAATTTAATGACTGATGTAGGCAAAAAAATCACATCCGCCCTTTTGCCTTATATTTACTCATTAACATGTCAACAAACTGAAAAATAACTAAATATTTATTAATGTATAGAATTAAAAAATAAAACAATAATTCAGTTTATAAATTTAAAATTAAGCGTAATTGGTTTATTTATTTTTTATTTCACTTCAAACTGTTCAACAAAAAGTTTGGAGTCTGAGTCGGCCTATTTTTAGCGACTCTGACTCTTTTCACCAAAAAATCACACCACCTCCGACTCCGATTCCGTAGCCCTGATTTAATATATGTAGTACCAATACCAATTTCGAAAAATTGTGAAAGTCGAAAAAATTATTTTTAAATTCTCATTATATCACTCTTATAAATATTTGTAGGAGGAAGATCTGTAATAAATCAGAAGGATTTTTAAGACAAGCAAGAAATGGTATGTAATTGTGGCAATCATCTATTATTACAATTATACCTTTCAATATTTTAAACATAATTTTTAGTTGCATAAATACGTTTAATAATACACTGCTTCAAAATTAAAGGGGAAACTTGTAAAGCCGCTATCAGATTCACCGACTTTTCGAGCAACCAACTTTACAGCCGATTTTAACCGCAACTTTTTCCAGTTGAAAGGGAGAAAAAGGTTACAATTGTCTTTGCTAAAGTTGGAGGAAAACCAGTATTACTAGTACCAGCCGTCAATATTTATCGCATTTTCGTATCAATCGCTTATCTCTGATTCGCTGAAATGTTGAAAGGTGGGAGGAAAAGTTGCGGCTAGGACAGACTTTTTTGAGATGCGGATAAAAAGTTGGGGATATTGCTGTTTGCTATCACACTGGGTGTCGAGACAACATTTCGCGAAAAGTTGGAGGAAATCAAGAGTTGGCTCAAAAATTGCTGGAAAAGTTGGTGAATCTGATAGCGGCTTAAAATGGATCCTGTTTATGACAGAATTATCTCTCTATTCTAAAAAAAAGTAATTTACGCTGTCACCACCGCCGCCGGTTTTGAATTTTTTGTGACAGGAGGTCTTTCTCCGTTAATATTAAGAAAAATACTGCATACAAAAATATGAAAATCGGTGGTGTTATAGAAAAATGTTTGATAAACACGCTGATGCAGACAGTTTTCAAATCGAATAATTATTTTAAGAGATATTTAATGCTAAAGTTGGACAAAATCGTTCCATTAAAAAAGTTTTATAGGAGCAAAAACTTATGGGAATTAGTTCATTTTTAGATCATTTTATACGTTAATATTTCCCGGTGTGCAGACTGCATTCACTTTTCTAATTTGACTCATTTTTTGAGGTCTTATTTCTATTTTAAATTCAAATTTTCAGCATTTCGAGAGATATTTTTTACTTACTAGGGGGCGCTGCCCCCTACGAGCTACGCTCGTCAACCCCCGTTCAGACACCGCAGACTCTAAAATCACGCTAATTTGATCGGCTTAAAAAATATTTCGGAAGATTGATTGAATTATAAGTTTAAAAACAGTGGCGATCTCCCTATAAACGGGTTTTTATTCATTTCTCTTTCATTGGGGAATTTTAAAGCCAAATCAGCGGTTGTTAAATGATACAATGGCTGTTTCCGTCTTTGATTAAATAAAATCAGTTGACATTTCAAAATAAGCTAATATAAAATGAATTAAATAAATAGAGTCTTTGCCTCCCGGTATTTTTTAGCAAGGCGAAAAGAAAGTTTTTTTTAATGACACTTTAAATGTATCGTTTTTAATCTGACGTAATTTTCACTAAACTTTTCTTTCTCCTTTTACTATTCACGTGAAAATAATTTTGTTAGAAATGAAATATTATTTGCGCTATCCTAATAAAAATAGTTGAAAATATCATCTTAAAATATTACATATATGTCTCGCGCAATTTTTTAATTTAAACTGTTTTGCAATATTATTTTTTGTTCATTTTACGTAATGTGTAATGTGACGTAAATGTAACGTAATTTCTCCTATTTAAGAATTCTAACGCATGAACATAATGAATTTATTATTTTACAACATTCTTTCACTTTTAAAATTCACGTGTAATATGGTTTTTATGATAATTTTCAATGAGTTCCTGCTTTTTATATTTTCTTGTTTATAATAGTCACGTGTAAAATAAATTTTTAATTTGAAGCAAACATTATTGTTTGCGCTTTTTATACAGTTGGCATCAGTTTAAATTAGTACAATTTTCTAAAATCTCTCTATCTCTCTATTCTAAAAAAAAGTAACTACCGCTGTCACCGCCGCCGCCGCCGGTTTTGAATTTTTTGTGACCGGAGGCCTTTCTGCGTTAATATTAACAAAAATAATGCATACAAAAATATGAAAATCGGTGGTTTTATACAGAAATGTTTGATAAACACGCTGATGCAGACAGTTTTCAAATCGAAGAATTATTTTAAGAGTTATTTAATGCTAAAGTTGGACAAAATCGTTCCACTAAAAAAGTTTTATAGCAGCAAAAACTATACATGGCAGTGTAATCATTTTTAGATCATTTTATGCGTTAGAATTTGCCGGAGTGCAGATTGCATTAATTTTTTTATTTTGACTCATTTTTTCAGGTTTTATTTCTATTTTAAATTCAAATTTTCAGCATTTCTACAGATATTTTTTACAGATTTCAGAAAATTGTACTAATTTAAACTGTTGCCAACTGTATAAAAAGCGCAAGCAATAATGCTTGCTTCAAATAAAAAATTCATTTACACGTGACTATTATAAACAGGAAAAAAACTTTCAAATTAGGATTAAATAATTACGTATAAAAAGCAGGAACTTATTAAAAATTACGTCATAAAAAGTATACACGTGAATTTTAAAAGAGAAAGGATATTGTAAAATAATAAATTCATTAACATGCGTTAGAAGTCTTAGGAGAAATTACGTCATATTTACGTCACATTTCAGTTATTACATAAAATGAACACAAAAGAATATTGCAAAAAAGTTTAAATTTAGAAATTGCGCTAGACATTTATTTGATATTTTGAGAATTAATTTAAAATGTCTCATTTAAAAGAACTTTCTTTTCGTTTTGTTAAAAAATACCAGGAGACAAAGACTCTCTTTACTTAATTCCTTTTATATTAGCTTATTTTGAAATGTTGTTACACGTGTATACGTCATCAAGTTATTTTTATTTCGACGTTTTATTTGTGTTTTTATTAATGTTGTACGAATTTATTTGTTCTTTCCTTATTTAAAATAAAAATTATATAAATTTGTATAATTTGGCGATTTATATAATTTGGTCGACAGGATAATCAAGTAGTACCGCAGCGGATTTGGCGTTAAAATTCCCCAATCAAAGAGAAATGAGTAGAAATTTGTTTATAGGGAGATCGCCACTGTTTTTTAAATTATAATTCAATCTTTCGAAATCTTTTTAAAGCCGATCAAATTAGCGTGCATTTAGAGTCTGCGGTGTCTGGACGGAGGTTGGCGAGCGTAGCTCGTAGGGGGCCGAGCCCCCTAGTTCTAAAAAAAAAGTAACTACCGCTGTCACCGTCGCCGCCGCCGCCGCCGCCGCCGCCGCCGCCGCCGCTGGTTTTGAATTTTTTGTGACCGGAGGTCTTTCTTCGTTAATATTAAAAAAACTGTTGCATACAAAAATATGAAAATCGGTAGTATTATAGAAAAATGTTTTATAAACACGCTGATGCAGACAGTTTTCAAATCGAAGAATTATTTTAAGAGATATTTAATGCCAAAGTTGGACAAAATCGTTCCATTAAAAAAGTTTTATAGGAGCAAAAACTGTACATAGGAATTTAATTATTTTTAGATCATTTTATGCGTCAGAATTTCCCGGTATGCAGATTGCAGTTAGTTTTTTAATTTGAATAATTTTTCGAGGTTTTATTTCTATTTTAAATTAAAATTTTCAGCATTTCGAGAGATATTTTTTTACAAATGTTAGAAAATTGTGTTAATTTAAGCTGTTGCCAACTGTATAAACAGCGCAAACAGTAATGTTTGCTTCAAATTAAAAATTTATTTTACACGTGACTATTATCAACAAAAAATATAAAAAGCAGGAACTCATTGAAAATTACGTCATAAAAACTATAGTTATACGTGAATTTTAAATGAGAAAGAATATTGTAAAATATTAAATTCAGTAACATGCGTTAGAAGTCCTAAATAGGAGAATTTACGTCATATTACACTTATTACGTAAAATGAACAAAAAATAATATTGCAAAACAGTTTTAATTTAAAAATTGCGCGAGACATTTACTTGACATTTTAAGATGATCATAATATTTCATTTCTAACAAAAGTATTTTGACGTGAATATTAAAAAGAGAAAGAAAAGTTTGGTGAAAATTAGGTCAGATTATAATTCAATCAAATATGATTCAAATTATAATTCAATCTTCGAAATCTTTTTAAAGGCGATCAAATTAGCGTTCTGTTAGAGTCTGCGGTGTCTGAACGTATAACTCGTAGGGGGCAGAGCCCCCTAGTATAAGTAAAAAATATCTCTCGAAATGCTGAAAATTTGAATTTAAAATAGAAATAAACCCTCAAAAAATGAGTCAAATTAATAAACTGAGTGTTGTCTGCACACCGGGAAATTCTGACGCATAAAATGATCTAAAAATGATTAAATTCCGATGTACAGTTTTTGCTCCTATAAAATTTTTTTAATGGAACGTTTTTGTCCAACTTTAGCATTAAATATCTCTTTAAATATTTCTTCGATTTGAAAACTGTCTGCATCAGCGTGTTTATCAAACATTTCTCTATAATTCCACCGATTTTCATATTTTTGTTTGCAATATTTTGACATGACATGACATCGCGGTGCTTATAAGGAGTGCCAACGCGGCGTGCAACGCCGCCGCGCGTAACCTCCAACTAAAAATGAGTACGAACTAGAGTGAATTTCGAAACAATGCACGGCCTAAAAGTATAATTTGGAAGTTCTGGTGGAGTCCCGAGGGCCATTCCAGAGTTGAAAGCACGAGGTTAAATATAACCTCCAGGAAAAAGGGGCGCGTAAGGCATCCAAGAATTTTTTTGGTTGCCCTATACTTCGATGTCACTTCACCAACTGGCGTCGGCAAAAAACGGAAAATGCAAAGACAGTAGGGTACCAACGAGCACAGAAAGCTATAGCATAAGGTAGCCAAGCCTATCTAACAATTCTAAGAACTTATAAAAAAAAGGGGGGGCCGCATAGCTCACTAATTTTGATGTCAAGCCTAGTGCGCATTACGTGTCGCGGGTCTCCCGGCTTTCACACAAACCTTTCAGCCTTTAAGCTGCGTTTTGATTATCCTGCAAAAGACCATCTAGAAAAACCCATAAATTTTATCTTTGAACTAAGGAGTAGCTCCCGACAGAAATGACAAGAACAACCGATTGCTAGATTTGGCGTTTAATCGCCAATGTAATAAATGTACTTTAGGTGCTTTTTCTTATTTATTATTTTCTGTTATTCTCAATTCAATTATATATATATATTAAACAAAATCATAATTTGAAGAACAAATTAAAAAAAAACAAAATTTATTTCCTACATTGTTTAAGCCCGAGAAGGAAGAGATATTAAGTTATTTTATTCAATTAGTTCTACATTTAATGTTAATTTTTTGTAACAAATTAGGTAAGCCAATTGAAGATTTAAAAAAAAAAAAAAAAAACTAGAGAACAGGAATTCTGCTTTATCAGAATTTAGTGTCGCCTCCGGCATTTCCATTACTTCATTTTCTTCTGATGGACTGATGGGCTTCTATTATTATGAAACAGCCATTATAAATGAAGTGTTAGGTGAAGATGAAAAGCAGCCTTAAAAAGTTAGAACTCTGATTTTCTGGTCAGAATGGGGGGGGGGGGGGGAGAAATGGCCACAATTGTTTTTTACGGCTGCTCTTTCATCTTCACCTAACACTTTATTTATAATGGCTGTTTCATAGTAATAGAAGCCACCAGTCCATCAGAAGAAAAGAACTCGGTTAAGCGGGACTCTACTGCAGTACAAAACATATTTAAATTTTAAGACTTAAAGCACACGTTTTATTTTATGTAAAATGACGTCATTCGCATCCGCTTAAGAATTTCACACACCGACAGTAAAGCATGCATAGTACATCACTATCGCGAAATAATGCACAAATGCAGCAAAAAGATATCGTCATTCAAGAAAATCGAAAAAAAAAAAAAAAAACGGCTATCTAATGATTCATCGATACTTACAATTAAATATAGTATATAATAGCTCCATTGTTTTAACAGAAATCATTCGTTTATATTTTTTTTCAAAATAGCACGTATTTTAATTACATTTTCTTTCGGTTGTTATGAGAAAATGGCAACAAAAATATATAATTAATATTTTAAAACTATTTTTCCTTTGCTTTCTACAGAAATGGATAAAATGCCGTTGCCAATATTAAACAAATGGCTCCAAAAACTACAAAAAAAAAATAATATTTCAAAAACACATGGAGATACAGTTTTCAAACAAAGTGCATTTAAAAGAACCTTTTTTTTTCCCCCCCAATACGACGGTATAAGAACTAAAAGTGCGCGATGCTTAGAAGTTTAAAAAATTGCTAAAGAGTATTTAATCGTAATGATTTGTTTTACAGCTAGCCTTGATAAGCTAACGTTATTTTTTGGACACAAAATAAGCTGGGAGAAAGAAATAGCATACCGGACCGGAGGCTAAAAAAAAAAAAAAAAAAAAACATACAATATGATACTTAAAACACCTTAAAAAATGAGATTCCGTTCAAATGAAATCGAAATAAATCTTCGACTTCTTCCATTTTTAATTGGAATTATTTGTATTGCAGATTTTGTATTATGTTTATGACAATTCTGGATAAAATGATAAGATACATGCAAAATACAAAACTTAAAAAAAAGTCTAAGATTTATTTCGATTTCATTTGAACGGAATCTCACTTTTTAGGACGTTTTAAGTATAATATTGTATGATTTTTTTTTTTTTTTTTTTTAAATCTTCAATTGGCTTAACTAATTTGTTACAAAAATTTAACATTAAATGTAGAACTAATTGAATGAAATAACTTAATATCTGTCCCTTCTTGGGCTTAAACAATGTAGGAAATAAATTTTGTTTTTTTTTAATTTGTTCTTCAAATTATGTTTTTGTTTAATATGTCTAGTTTTTTAATAACTACAGCACTCAGACGAATGCATTTCAAAATTAATAGAGAGTATCATCATCAGGCTTTGATGTATGCGGTATTGCATAACAATGTGGGATGTAGTTTACCAATGTGTAATTCAAATGTTTCACCACTGCAGTAATGCAGGTTGCGGTAGTTTGGGCAAAAACTTCCAATCTGGACGTAAAAAATCTATAATAAAAGCATAAAAAATTAACTTAACTTAAATTTTGATACCCTATTTCCCACTCAGGAACGCTTTGAATGTAAATGCAAATTGTGTTGAATCCTTACTGCTAATATATAACAATATTATAGCTGTGATTCAGTAAAAAATAAAAAAATAAATGTTTTACTTAAATTTTTAAACCTTATACTCACCCAAGGGGTGATGTAAACACATCTGAAAATTATTACCTAAGTTTAACTTGGGGTATAAATAGTTCTCATCTCGGAAAAAAATACATTTTAAAATTTAAGTTATGTAAGTAGTAGATAAATGAGAGTTCTACGGCCACAGGCTGAATTCCGCAATGAGCAATTGGGAGCAATGCTCAATTGATCAGGTCCACCTTCCTTCTAATCGCGACAATTATTTTGTCATGTTACTGTTCTATCTAGCATTTTGTTAGAAAGCCGTATATGAATGTCTAATTATCTACAAAAACGGTTTCGTTTATAAAAACCTATTTACTTTATATCATTTTATTGTTTTCTCCGATATTTTGTTAGAAAGATGCGTGTATACAAGTTTGTTTTTGAATAAGCATATATATATATATATATATATATATCACTTTATTGAAAACAATTGTTAGCAGATATACACATGTTAGTAAGTATAGGTATCAGTAAGCTATGTACACATGTTAGTAAGTATAGGTATCAGTAGACTATGTACACGTGTATCTATATACATATAGATAAAATGCATATAAGTGTTTATAAATTTATAGATATTAATGTTTAAATATCGCTAAACATATATGTCTAAATCTATCCAAATGAATATATGTACGTATATATATAGTATATAAGTATATGTTTCTAAATATAAGTATCTAAGTATTAATATGTTTATATGCATGTATAAGTTTATATATGCGTGTTTATATAAAAAATTATTGGTTTAAAAAATTACAAAATCTAATTAAAAAAAAGTTAAAAAAAAATATATATATATATACATATATAAATTAAAAAAAAATAGTTTTAGCAAAATTAAAAAAGTAAAAAAAAAAGTTTTAACAAATTTAAAAAGTTTAAAAAATATATAAATTAAAAAAGTAGAAGAAAAAAAAAAGTTTTACAAAAGAAAATGTTTTAAGAAAATTAAAAAAAAAGTTTCAACAAAATTTTATAAGTAAAAGAAAAAAAAATTATAAAAAAAAAAATTATAAAAAAAATTATAAAAAATACAAGTTATAAAAAAGTTTTAGCAAAAAAAAAAAAATAAATAAAATAAAAAATACAAGTTATAAAAAAGTTTTAGCAAAAAAAAAAAAAAAAAAAAAAAAAAAGTTTTACAAAAAATACAAGTTATAGAAAAAGTTTAACAAAATTAAAAATAGTAGAAGAAAAGTTTTACAAAACAAAAGTTTTAAAAAAGTATATTTAAAAAATTATTTGTAAATGAGCATAGATATTTATGCATATATTATATGTAAGTGTGTGGGTACAGAATAAAATAAATACACATACTTAACATTATATTAGAAAGGTTTATGTATATGTTTTAAATAAGTACTCATATAAAAAAGAAACATTTTTTTATTAAAAAACAAAACAATTTACAGAAAAAGTATATTTACAAGAAAAAATTTATTTACATAACAATATTATCTTGATAAATTCTTCTTTATATTAGTGTAAATTAGTATTATTGCAATCTTGAATAATTTTACAGTGTCCATACGCAAAGCTGGTGATCCCATCTTTAAACAAATAACGTTTATCATCAAACGGTGACAAACATTTTTTGTTCTGACTTAATGTAAATAATTTATGAGCATCTTGCCCAATTCTCATTTGTACTTCAAAAGAAGTCGATTGGTTTTTGAGACAGTTCACATAGTCTTCATGCTTTAGACGGTTCTCGACGACGTGTTTAGACACACCCTTCGCTCGTTTCTTCTCTTCTATGGAAGATTTCAGAGAGTACATTTTTGATTTCAATCCGACAAACTCAAGGGCTAGATTGCCTTTTAGTTCATCTTTAAATTTGCCGAACACCTTCTTATTGATATCTGAGTATAGCGAATGATGCTTTGGATAGTCTGAGAAATCGAACAAGCTTGCATGATGTTCCATATCATCAAAAATATTTTTTGTTTTAATATGATAGCACAATGAGTCCGTATCGGTGAATAATAGCTTTGCATCATCTTTATATGTTTTCCTTATAAAATTATAGTGAAAGTCATACATAAGTAATTTAGAGAGTTCTAATATTGCAAACCCGACATAAATCGGTCGATTCATGAGTATGCTAGTTTTCATCCTTTCAACAGCAGTTAGATCTTCATCAAATGTTTTAAATGACTTAAATGTAGGCGAGGCTACTAATTTTTTAGCTCTTTTTTCATTATTACAAAGCACAATATTTCTCCTTTTTCGCAAATTCTCCATGGTTTTTCCAAAAACAGAGTTATTCATTAATTTAAAAAAGTCTTTTTCAAAGGTGGATTTGGCCTCTTTTCTTTTTTCAGTATTAAAATTAATATATTTCTGAAGCCAAGGTGTCTGTTTAAATTTAAGGACTTTATGAACAGCTTTAAGTTTTAATCCAAGTTGTAAATAAAATTTAAGATTACGATAATGAGTGATATAATTCTGCTTATCATTTAAATTTGGGATAAGTTTAGGTGTTCCTTTAAATGGTTGATTATTGAGAAGGGACTTGGCGTAAGGAGAAAGCATGTCTTCGCTAACTGTGAATCTTTCAGGGGCAAGCGGGTAATCGTTATGAAATGGATGAAGTTCTTCAGGATATTCTAAGTCAACCTCGAAAATGTATCCAATATCAGAATCATCAAGTAGAGATAAAATCCACTCTTCCGTAATATGATTTGTTGTACACCATTCAAAACCACCAAAAGGTAAGAATTGCGACATAGCCCATCCATACAAATTATTTGCATCCCAGTACATAATGTAGCTGGGTGCATCATTTTTATTAAAATCAGGTGTATTAGGTATGTTCGCTCTGGCATATCTATGACTAATCATACTGATACCACCACGTATCCCATTCTCGATCAAAAGCAACATATCGATATCAGTAAGTAACTCTAGAGGTGTTTCGGACATTTTCAAACAAGCTTGCCAGGAGAGTGAAGGGGCGGTAAACAAATGTACACAATCAATATCATAGTATTGCTGACATAATTTTCTAAAATTTTGGAATACATCAGCAAGTAGCACAACATCTGTCTTGACGTATAGGTCGTGATATTCTCCTAGGGATTGGATATTAAAGGTTTTCCAAACATTCTGGACGTGTTTATAATCTTCCTCGTCTATAGGCTCATCAGTTAAGCTATTAAAAAATGCAGAAGGTGGAGGAAGTTCCTTCTCATTAAATTTTTCAAAGGAAGTGAAATGGTCATAAGGGTAGACCCCTTTTCTCATCAACAGATCTAAATTATTATTTTTTAAGAAATTTTCTTTTAGAATGGTAAATTGGTCAGATCGAAGGTTTTCAACGAGCTTTTCTAATGACGTTGGCAAAAATTGAAAGGAATCTATAAAGACCATCTGTATAGGACTTGTTGGCTTTCTTAACTTAAAGGTTATATAATTTTCCATAGTGGAGGCAATAACATCAATTTCATGATCTTTAAATTTCCCGATCTTACTCATTAAATGATGTCCATCATAGTTTTTCAGATTATGGAATATGACAGGGATTGTTTTACATTGCTTAAAATTGAGATTACATGCTACATGTGCTGCTCCTCGATACACTCCAGAGATGTGATCATGATCACGTGTGCGTTCTGAATCTAATGGCTGTTTACAAATATGACAAAATTCTGCTTCTTGAAAAGCTTTTTCTTGCAAAGGTGAAAGTTTCATAGGCTCTATGTTCAATAACTCCCGTCCTAAAATATCTTTTTCTTTCATCATTTGTTTTAAAAAATGATCTACACAGTCTTTACCACGATACACTTTCGCTTTCTCCATACATCTTCCATCGGGTCCAACAACGACATAAGCGTACCCACAAGGAAAATGATATGTTGTTTTTTCAGTATAAGATGGTTTAGAAGAGGGTGCGCCTGGTGCAATAGGTATAAGTAGACTCTCAAAATCTGCATAAATGGTATAGGGAATAGGATGTTGGAGATGAATACCAGAAAACTTGAGTATGTTATCGTTTTCACTAGGTAGCTTTATAGACTGTGCTATATGTTGGCGACAATATTCATCATGTTTATTCAAAAGATCTTGTCTTGAAAAGCGATGTAAACATCTATAGCAATAATAAAATACTCCATTATGTTTGGTGAGATCACCCAAAAGTCTTGAAAAACTTCTAATTAAACAATAATGTTGATTTTCACCATCACCGATTAATAACAAATTGATAACATCTACATTCTGCTTTTCAGAAATATACAGAGGACAAACTTCATCCTCATCATATCCAAACACATTAATCCGTAAATCATTAAGCTTTTCAATAATAGGTATCTTGTGGAGTGAAACAGGATATTTCACCTCTCCTAGCTTAATCTCATTTTCATAAGGGATATAATGAGAAACTCGCTCAGGCTTTTTTGTAAAATCTAAGTTCAGTTTAAATGCCAAAAGGCACCAAACCAAACACTTATTGTCTTCATTTTTTATATTGAGCACTGCTTTTTTGTCATATAATTTCTTAGATAAGGCTATATAAGAACTTGCAGCAAGGGGATGATATTTAGCAATCTTGAGTTCTAAATGATGAATTTTTCTAAGTTTCCATCCAGACCCTCTTTGTATAAATTCTTCAAAGGATTTAGTTATTTTTAAAAATCCTTCTTCGATATGTTGCGAAATATTATCTTCAGTAAGTTCAGTAAAACACTGGCTTCGAAAATAAGGTTGAATCTCCTCTATCTCTTGATTGTCATTCATACGTTCAAGAGATATTTTAATCACCATATACCATTTAACAGCCCCTTTTTCATGAATTTCACTCATTAAACGCTCTTGTAGTTCAGCTCGTAAGTGGGTATGAAACACTGCTATATCACTTTCTTCACACTCATCAGGATAAAGCATGAGAGTTTTAAACACATTAAGTACATCAGATTGGTTTTGCTTTAGTTTTTTAGACTTTACATTAGAAAAACTTGTTTTCCGTTTCACACTTACAAGAGGTGTACGGGAGTGTTCAGTACGTATATGTTGTTTAAGCTCAAAATTTCGTCCGAACATTTTATTACATTCACGACAAGGGAATTTTGAACTTTCATGTGATCTAAGATGATGCTTCAAGTTATCCTTCCGTGTAAAAACATACTCACACCTATCACACTTAAACTTAGACTGATCATCAGTGTTATGAGTTTTTAAATGTCTTAACAAGTCTGATTTCCTTGTAAAAGATTTTTCACACATGTCACAGATATGAAACTTATCACCTAAATGAATCTTCAAATGCTGATTCAAATTAGAAGTAGATAAAAATCTCTTATTACACGTAGGGCATATAGACATCTTATTTACAGAAACAGATTCCTCAGGTGTTATGTTGATATTAATAGTATTTGAAGATAAACTACTTTTCAACGAGGATTCTTCAGAAAATCCATTATCTTCTAATGATCTAACATTGCTATGGGTCTTCAAATGTCTCTGTAAGTTAGATCTCCGTCCAAAAGTTTTCCGGCAAACTTCACAAGTGTACAGCTTCTCACCAGAATGTATCTTCATATGCTGATTCAAGTTGGATGCGCACGTAAAATCTTTACCACAAGTCAAACAGGTTAAAAATTTCTTCATAGATGTAGAACTTTCCAAAGGCATAATCTCATCAATAGGTATGATAACATCCATAGTAGAATAAAAAGAAATAAAAAACACTTCAAAGAAATCAACAATTAAAAAACAAAAAAGCAATCTTTTCAAACAAACCGAATCAGAAAAAAACAAGAGCAATTAAAGACACGTCTTATCACTACCAAAATTAATCATCAAATGATAGAAGTCTGATTTTCCGCCTCCTATTTATATCCTGAACCTCCCCCGCTCCACCGATCTCAATCTGGCGACGAAATATTCTACTTAGCGAGAAAATAAAAGATCAAAATCGCCAAATCATGACGAAATAATTCATTTGGCGAGCAAACGAAAGAATAAAATCACCAAATTACAAAAATATTTTTTCCCTATTAATAACACTCTAAGAGATCATTAAACCCGAAGACTTATAATTTATTCTTGATGTAATTACATTTCCCTTTCAAATGCTTATATACAATTAACATTATTATATACTTATATACAATTGATATTATTAAAAGGTCTTTACCAAAGTCTAATACTAGTGACTTTTATAGTTGATTTTAGAAATTAACGATTAAAAATGTTTTATCCAAACAGAAATAGTTATACTTTAAAACTGTTTCTCAATATATTTTTCAAAACTCTCATGCATAGAGTCATGATTTCCTTGCATAACAATAACAAATGTTTTATACATTGAATTATATATTTCCAATTCAAGTGAAAATTCCTAAAAACCGTATACATACAAGCATATTAAATAAAAAGATATGAAAATACAACTGATTAATAATATAAAATCCAACTAGCAATTCAAAAGTTTAAAAATACATATGGTTATTTTATTATGTTAGTAAATTTTGTGTGTTTTTTTATCCAAATAAATCAATATACAGTTTCACAAAAATATTACTGTTCGACATATAATACCAATTTCGAATATATATATAAATACTCTAAACTGAATAACTTTAAATTCAGAAAAATATAATTACAACAATTTTTTAAGTTTAACGATAAACAATAATTTTAAATTATATACTTAAACTACTAAGACATGAAAATTAATTAAATGGAACTACGTAACTCAGATAATTTAAATTTTTTATGGAATTTTATAACAAAATAAATTTTACTTTAAAAATATTAACGAAACTTTCTAAAAATTTTATACGTATATACATGTAAGTATACTAAACAGAAAAAAAATTAAATAATATAAAATTCAACTAAGAGATCATCTGCATTTTAAAAAATACATATAATAATTTCAATACATCAACTGCATTTAAAAAAATACATATAATAATTTCAATACATCAATAAATTCTGTGTGTTATATTACGATCCTACATTAAATTTAATAATAAATAATAATTTTTAATTATATACACGGTCTACTAAACTATGAAAATTAATTAAAATGAGCTAACTGATTAAATTTTTTACGTTTTTAAATATAACTCGAATTCTACTTAAAAAATATTACAAACAGATCTCATATTATTGAATTTCGAATTGTTAAAACCAATCACATTCATTTTTTTTTTCAAGCATAATTCATATTTAATTGCTCGCGTAAGACAGAATACTATTTTCTCTTAAGACAGATATATATTCTTAATACCAGTGCAGACAACTGTCAAAGTGTTTAACCATATAGTCTAATTACATGACTGTTAAATTTATTTTATTTATTGTTGAAGTGTTAATTTTGGTATTAAACAGAAACAAATACCAAGTTGTTTACCTTGTTCTAAGTATACATAGAAGTTAATTTTACTAAATCGGACAACATATAATATACATTTTTTAAATTCTATATCTACTAATCACACTAAAACGATCTACCTAATTATTATTAAATAGTATTATTAAATTCCTTTCTCCACAGAATGAATAAAACAGCTTTCAAATTTATGAAACCTCTAAAAATATTGCATCACCCCTAAAAAATCCTAATTTAGATTAAATTAATGAATCAATAATCTCGAATAACATCAAAACACATTTTGAAAAACAAAACGACATATTATTTACTTGTTGCAATCTCTAAAAGTATTACATCACCCTGAAAAATAAACCACAAATTGTTCTATCGCAACCTTTTTAAGGTATTGCATCATCCTTTAAAAATCCTATTTAAGATTAAATTAATGAATCCTAAACCTTAAATAAAATCAAAACTCAGTTTGAAAAGAAAACAATCTATTATTTTCGCTAAATTCTTACAAATATTTCATAATCAAATCATTCTAACACTCATTTTCAAGCTTTTACGTCTATTATTCAAATTAAAAATTATACCTAATTAACATTTTTATTTTATATTCTAAATTAATTCCGAACAACATCCCTGAAATTCATTCAAAAATCAAAGTTATCCAAGTCCGATTACAATCGATACAAATTGTCTGCCTCAGAAGTATTAAAACCATTATTTTCAAAAATCCGCTCGCTAGGGGGCAGCACTGAGCAAAAAAAGTTTTAAAAATTAAATTTACAACTAGCGTAACAAAATTGGTGTATAAGAACAGCTAACCACTAGTAGGGAAAGAAGGAGAGTTCAGCGCCATAAGGTGGATTGTGGATTGTGTGGATGTGGGTGGAATCCACCTTGTGGGTGGAATCCACCTTGTGGATGGAGAGGAGGGTGGAATCCACCTGTTGGGAGACTTATCCTATAGTAGGAGGGGTTAAATGTTGGAGGGGGCTTAATTTTTGAGGGGGCTTAATATTAGAGACTAGATAATTTGTTGGCTGAACTACCCTTCTTCCCCTACTAGTGGTTAGCTGTTCTTATACACCAATTTTGTTACGCTAGTTGTAAATTTAATTTTTAAAACTTTTTTTGCTCAGTGCTGCCCCCTAGCGAGCGGATTTTTGAAAATAATGGTTTTAATACTTCTGAGGCAGACAATTTGTATCGATTGTAATCGGACTTGGATAACTTTGATTTTTGAATGAATTTCAGGGATGTTGTTCGGAATTAATTTAGAATATAAAATAAAAATGTTAATTAGGTATAATTTTTAATTTGAATAATAGACGTAAAAGCTTGAAAATGAGTGTTAGAATGATTTGATTATGAAATATTTGTAAGAATTTAGCGAAAATAATAGATTGTTTTCTTTTCAAACTGAGTTTTGATTTTATTTAAGGTTTAGGATTCATTAATTTAATCTTAAATAGGATTTTTAAAGGATGATGCAATACCTTAAAAAGGTTGCGATAGAACAATTTGTGGTTTATTTTTCAGGGTGATGTAATACTTTTAGAGATTGCAACAAGTAAATAATATGTCGTTTTGTTTTTCAAAATGTGTTTTGATGTTATTCGAGATTATTGATTCATTAATTTAATCTAAATTAGGATTTTTTAGGGGTGATGCAATATTTTTAGAGGTTTCATAAATTTGAAAGCTGTTTTATTCATTCTGTGGAGAAAGGAATTTAATAATAGTATTTAATAATAATTAGGTAGATCGTTTTAGTGTGATTAGTAGATATAGAATTTAAAAAATGTATATTATATGTTGTCCGATTTAGTAAAATTAACTTCTATGTATACTTAGAACAAGGTAAACAACTTGGTATTTGTTTCTGTTTAATACCAAAATTAACACTTCAACAATAAATAAAATAAATTTAACAGTCATGTAATTAGACTATATGGTTAAACACTTTGACAGTTGTCTGCACTGGTATTAAGAATATATATCTGTCTTAAGAGAAAATAGTATTCTGTCTTACGCGAGCAATTAAATATGAATTATGCTTGAAAAAAAAAATGAATGTGATTGGTTTTAACAATTCGAAATTCAATAATATGAGATCTGTTTGTAATATTTTTTAAGTAGAATTCGAGTTATATTTAAAAACGTAAAAAATTTAATCAGTTAGCTCATTTTAATTAATTTTCATAGTTTAGTAGACCGTGTATATAATTAAAAATTATTATTTATTATTAAATTTAATGTAGGATCGTAATATAACACACAGAATTTATTGATGTATTGAAATTATTATATGTATTTTTTTAAATGCAGTTGATGTATTGAAATTATTATATGTATTTTTTAAAATGCAGATGATCTCTTAGTTGAATTTTATATTATTTAATTTTTTTTCTGTTTAGTATACATGTATATACGTATAAAATTTTTAGAAAGTTTCGTTAATATTTTTAAAGTAAAATTTATTTTGTTATAAAATTCCATAAAAAATTTAAATTATCTGAGTTACGTAGTTCCATTTAATTAATTTTCATGTCTTAGTAGTTTAAGTATATAATTTAAAATTATTGTTTATCGTTAAACTTAAAAAATTGTTGTAATTATATTTTTCTGAATTTAAAGTTATTCAGTTTAGAGTATTTATATATATATTCGAAATTGGTATTATATGTCGAACAGTAATATTTTTGTGAAACTGTATATTGATTTATTTGGATAAAAAAACACACAAAATTTACTAACATAATAAAATAACCATATGTATTTTTAAACTTTTGAATTGCTAGTTGGATTTTATATTATTAATCAGTTGTATTTTCATATCTTTTTATTTAATATGCTTGTATGTATACGGTTTTTAGGAATTTTCACTTGAATTGGAAATATATAATTCAATGTATAAAACATTTGTTATTGTTATGCAAGGAAATCATGACTCTATGCATGAGAGTTTTGAAAAATATATTGAGAAACAGTTTTAAAGTATAACTATTTCTGTTTGGATAAAACATTTTTAATCGTTAATTTCTAAAATCAACTATAAAAGTCACTAGTATTAGACTTTGGTAAAGACCTTTTAATAATATCAATTGTATATAAGTATATAATAATGTTAATTGTATATAAGCATTTGAAAGGGAAATGTAATTACATCAAGAATAAATTATAAGTCTTCGGGTTTAATGATCTCTTAGAGTGTTATTAATAGGGAAAAAATATTTTTGTAATTTGGTGATTTTATTCTTTCGTTTGCTCGCCAAATGAATTATTTCGTCATGATTTGGCGATTTTGATCTTTTATTTTCTCGCTAAGTAGAATATTTCGTCGCCAGATTGAGATCGGTGGAGCGGGGGAGGTTCAGGATATAAATAGGAGGCGGAAAATCAGACTTCTATCATTTGATGATTAATTTTGGTAGTGATAAGACGTGTCTTTAATTGCTCTTGTTTTTTTCTGATTCGGTTTGTTTGAAAAGATTGCTTTTTTGTTTTTTAATTGTTGATTTCTTTGAAGTGTTTTTTATTTCTTTTTATTCTACTATGGATGTTATCATACCTATTGATGAGATTATGCCTTTGGAAAGTTCTACATCTATGAAGAAATTTTTAACCTGTTTGACTTGTGGTAAAGATTTTACGTGCGCATCCAACTTGAATCAGCATATGAAGATACATTCTGGTGAGAAGCTGTACACTTGTGAAGTTTGCCGGAAAACTTTTGGACGGAGATCTAACTTACAGAGACATTTGAAGACCCATAGCAATGTTAGATCATTAGAAGATAATGGATTTTCTGAAGAATCCTCGTTGAAAAGTAGTTTATCTTCAAATACTATTAATATCAACATAACACCTGAGGAATCTGTTTCTGTAAATAAGATGTCTATATGCCCTACGTGTAATAAGAGATTTTTATCTACTTCTAATTTGAATCAGCATTTGAAGATTCATTTAGGTGATAAGTTTCATATCTGTGACATGTGTGAAAAATCTTTTACAAGGAAATCAGACTTGTTAAGACATTTAAAAACTCATAACACTGATGATCAGTCTAAGTTTAAGTGTGATAGGTGTGAGTATGTTTTTACACGGAAGGATAACTTGAAGCATCATCTTAGATCACATGAAAGTTCAAAATTCCCTTGTCGTGAATGTAATAAAATGTTCGGACGAAATTTTGAGCTTAAACAACATATACGTACTGAACACTCCCGTACACCTCTTGTAAGTGTGAAACGGAAAACAAGTTTTTCTAATGTAAAGTCTAAAAAACTAAAGCAAAACCAATCTGATGTACTTAATGTGTTTAAAACTCTCATGCTTTATCCTGATGAGTGTGAAGAAAGTGATATAGCAGTGTTTCATACCCACTTACGAGCTGAACTACAAGAGCGTTTAATGAGTGAAATTCATGAAAAAGGGGCTGTTAAATGGTATATGGTGATTAAAATATCTCTTGAACGTATGAATGACAATCAAGAGATAGAGGAGATTCAACCTTATTTTCGAAGCCAGTGTTTTACTGAACTTACTGAAGATAATATTTCGCAACATATCGAAGAAGGATTTTTAAAAATAACTAAATCCTTTGAAGAATTTATACAAAGAGGGTCTGGATGGAAACTTAGAAAAATTCATCATTTAGAACTCAAGATTGCTAAATATCATCCCCTTGCTGCAAGTTCTTATATAGCCTTATCTAAGAAATTATATGACAAAAAAGCAGTGCTCAATATAAAAAATGAAGACAATAAGTGTTTGGTTTGGTGCCTTTTGGCATTTAAACTGAACTTAGATTTTACAAAAAAGCCTGAGCGAGTTTCTCATTATATCCCTTATGAAAATGAGATTAAGCTAGGAGAGGTGAAATATCCTGTTTCACTCCACAAGATACCTATTATTGAAAAGCTTAATGATTTACGGATTAATGTGTTTGGATATGATGAGGATGAAGTTTGTCCTCTGTATATTTCTGAAAAGCAGAATGTAGATGTTATCAATTTGTTATTAATCGGTGATGGTGAAAATCAACATTATTGTTTAATTAGAAGTTTTTCAAGACTTTTGGGTGATCTCACCAAACATAATGGAGTATTTTATTATTGCTATAGATGTTTACATCGCTTTTCAAGACAAGATCTTTTGAATAAACATGATGAATATTGTCGCCAACATATAGCACAGTCTATAAAGCTACCTAGTGAAAACGATAACATACTCAAGTTTTCTGGTATTCATCTCCAACATCCTATTCCCTATACCATTTATGCAGATTTTGAGAGTCTACTTATACCTATTGCACCAGGCGCACCCTCTTCTAAACCATCTTATACTGAAAAAACAACATATCATTTTCCTTGTGGGTACGCTTATGTCGTTGTTGGACCCGATGGAAGATGTATGGAGAAAGCGAAAGTGTATCGTGGTAAAGACTGTGTAGATCATTTTTTAAAACAAATGATGAAAGAAAAAGATATTTTAGGACGGGAGTTATTGAACATAGAGCCTATGAAACTTTCACCTTTGCAAGAAAAAGCTTTTCAAGAAGCAGAATTTTGTCATATTTGTAAACAGCCATTAGATTCAGAACGCACACGTGATCATGATCACATCTCTGGAGTGTATCGAGGAGCAGCACATGTAGCATGTAATCTCAATTTTAAGCAATGTAAAACAATCCCTGTCATATTCCATAATCTGAAAAACTATGATGGACATCATTTAATGAGTAAGATCGGGAAATTTAAAGATCATGAAATTGATGTTATTGCCTCCACTATGGAAAATTATATAACCTTTAAGTTAAGAAAGCCAACAAGTCCTATACAGATGGTCTTTATAGATTCCTTTCAATTTTTGCCAACGTCATTAGAAAAGCTCGTTGAAAACCTTCGATCTGACCAATTTACCATTCTAAAAGAAAATTTCTTAAAAAATAATAATTTAGATCTGTTGATGAGAAAAGGGGTCTACCCTTATGACCATTTCACTTCCTTTGAAAAATTTAATGAGAAGGAACTTCCTCCACCTTCTGCATTTTTTAATAGCTTAACTGATGAGCCTATAGACGAGGAAGATTATAAACACGTCCAGAATGTTTGGAAAACCTTTAATATCCAATCCCTAGGAGAATATCACGACCTATACGTCAAGACAGATGTTGTGCTACTTGCTGATGTATTCCAAAATTTTAGAAAATTATGTCAGCAATACTATGATATTGATTGTGTACATTTGTTTACCGCCCCTTCACTCTCCTGGCAAGCTTGTTTGAAAATGTCCGAAACACCTCTAGAGTTACTTACTGATATCGATATGTTGCTTTTGATCGAGAATGGGATACGTGGTGGTATCAGTATGATTAGTCATAGATATGCCAGAGCGAACATACCTAATACACCTGATTTTAATAAAAATGATGCACCCAGCTACATTATGTACTGGGATGCAAATAATTTGTATGGATGGGCTATGTCGCAATTCTTACCTTTTGGTGGTTTTGAATGGTGTACAACAAATCATATTACGGAAGAGTGGATTTTATCTCTACTTGATGATTCTGATATTGGATACATTTTCGAGGTTGACTTAGAATATCCTGAAGAACTTCATCCATTTCATAACGATTACCCGCTTGCCCCTGAAAGATTCACAGTTAGCGAAGACATGCTTTCTCCTTACGCCAAGTCCCTTCTCAATAATCAACCATTTAAAGGAACACCTAAACTTATCCCAAATTTAAATGATAAGCAGAATTATATCACTCATTATCGTAATCTTAAATTTTATTTACAACTTGGATTAAAACTTAAAGCTGTTCATAAAGTCCTTAAATTTAAACAGACACCTTGGCTTCAGAAATATATTAATTTTAATACTGAAAAAAGAAAAGAGGCCAAATCCACCTTTGAAAAAGACTTTTTTAAATTAATGAATAACTCTGTTTTTGGAAAAACCATGGAGAATTTGCGAAAAAGGAGAAATATTGTGCTTTGTAATAATGAAAAAAGAGCTAAAAAATTAGTAGCCTCGCCTACATTTAAGTCATTTAAAACATTTGATGAAGATCTAACTGCTGTTGAAAGGATGAAAACTAGCATACTCATGAATCGACCGATTTATGTCGGGTTTGCAATATTAGAACTCTCTAAATTACTTATGTATGACTTTCACTATAATTTTATAAGGAAAACATATAAAGATGATGCAAAGCTATTATTCACCGATACGGACTCATTGTGCTATCATATTAAAACAAAAAATATTTTTGATGATATGGAACATCATGCAAGCTTGTTCGATTTCTCAGACTATCCAAAGCATCATTCGCTATACTCAGATATCAATAAGAAGGTGTTCGGCAAATTTAAAGATGAACTAAAAGGCAATCTAGCCCTTGAGTTTGTCGGATTGAAATCAAAAATGTACTCTCTGAAATCTTCCATAGAAGAGAAGAAACGAGCGAAGGGTGTGTCTAAACACGTCGTCGAGAACCGTCTAAAGCATGAAGACTATGTGAACTGTCTCAAAAACCAATCGACTTCTTTTGAAGTACAAATGAGAATTGGGCAAGATGCTCATAAATTATTTACATTAAGTCAGAACAAAAAATGTTTGTCACCGTTTGATGATAAACGTTATTTGTTTAAAGATGGGATCACCAGCTTTGCGTATGGACACTGTAAAATTATTCAAGATTGCAATAATACTAATTTACACTAATATAAAGAAGAATTTATCAAGATAATATTGTTATGTAAATAAATTTTTTCTTGTAAATATACTTTTTCTGTAAATTGTTTTGTTTTTTAATAAAAAAATGTTTCTTTTTTATATGAGTACTTATTTAAAACATATACATAAACCTTTCTAATATAATGTTAAGTATGTGTATTTATTTTATTCTGTACCCACACACTTACATATAATATATGCATAAGTATCTATGCTCATTTACAAATAATTTTTTAAATATACTTTTTTAAAACTTTTGTTTTGTAAAACTTTTCTTCTACTATTTTTAATTTTGTTAAACTTTTTCTATAACTTGTATTTTTTGTAAAACTTTTTTTTTTTTTTTTTTTTTTTTGCTAAAACTTTTTTATAACTTGTATTTTTTATTTTATTTATTTTTTTTTTTTTTGCTAAAACTTTTTTATAACTTGTATTTTTTATAATTTTTTTTATAATTTTTTTTTTTATAATTTTTTTTTCTTTTACTTATAAAATTTTGTTGAAACTTTTTTTTTAATTTTCTTAAAACATTTTCTTTTGTAAAACTTTTTTTTTTCTTCTACTTTTTTAATTTATATATTTTTTAAACTTTTTAAATTTGTTAAAACTTTTTTTTTTACTTTTTTAATTTTGCTAAAACTATTTTTTTTTAATTTATATATGTATATATATATATATATTTTTTTTAACTTTTTTTTAATTAGATTTTGTAATTTTTTAAACCAATAATTTTTTATATAAACACGCATATATAAACTTATACATGCATATAAACATATTAATACTTAGATACTTATATTTAGAAACATATACTTATATACTATATATATACGTACATATATTCATTTGGATAGATTTAGACATATATGTTTAGCGATATTTAAACATTAATATCTATAAATTTATAAACACTTATATGCATTTTATCTATATGTATATAGATACACGTGTACATAGTCTACTGATACCTATACTTACTAACATGTGTACATAGCTTACTGATACCTATACTTACTAACATGTGTATATCTGCTAACAATTGTTTTCAATAAAGTGATATATATATATATATATATATATATATATATATATATATATATATGCTTATTCAAAAACAAACTTGTATACACGCATCTTTCTAACAAAATATCGGAGAAAACAATAAAATGATATAAAGTAAATAGGTTTTTATAAACGAAACCGTTTTTGTAGATAATTAGACATTCATATACGGCTTTCTAACAAAATGCTAGATAGAACAGTAACATGACAAAATAATTGTCGCGATTAGAAGGAAGGTGGACCTGATCAATTGAGCATTGCTCCCAATTGCTCATTGCGGAATTCAGCCTGTGGCCGTAGAACTCTCATTTATCTACTACTTATGTAATTCCCCACTAAGTTCGCTACCTGCGTAAAAATAGCTATTCATTAGAAACTTTTTACTAAAATATAAACTTGACCAAAGCAAAAAACTTATTCTGAAAATAACCCTTTTTATTTCCACTATGACGCCATATTCACCTTTTAATTAAAAAAAAAAAAAAAAAAAAAAACTAGCTCAGTTTAATTTTTTACGTGAAAATCTTTCAACTAAAAAGAAATAAATTATTATTACGGCTTTTGAAATTTTTGCAACAATGAAGTAAAAATGTTACATTTTCTATGAAAAATGTCCGTTGATTTTCAATGAAAAAAGCGAAAATTGGAATTATTAAGAAAAATATTTGAATAATGCAAAAAAAAAAATTGGCCCATGTTTCTCTCTGGGTTATAATTCACGCATATGCAAAAGCATTTTATCATTTGTTTTGACCCTGGCGTCAGGCAAACGTTTTTACACTTTAAATTTATAATATCATTAGAATTAGTAAAGAATAAAAAATGAGTGGCATCAGGGACAAAAAGGTGGGAAGAAAAAATGAAAAAAGTTATGATCTCCATAGGCTTTTCCATGTTAAATTAACATTGAGAAGTGACACTGGAAATAAATAAGTATTGGGCTGCCGCGCAATACTTAAATATATATTTTCTCAATTACATATATATGTATGTATATATACCGGGTGTCCCAAAAAGGACTGACTGATTTTAAAATTCAATAACTTGCAAACGGTGACAGATATTTAAAAAATTCTTGCAGGAGGGTTATGCATAAGGTCAAAAGTTTTTTTTACAGTGATTTTCAATTTTAGTTCGAATTACAAAAAATAGATGGCGCTGCGATCAATAGACGCTGAATTCAGGTTCGATTTTTGGTACTTCGTGGCCCGGATAATACATTTCCATCTCCTTTTTCAGCATGGAACAAGAGAAAGGACCAGAAATCGAGCCTGTATTTAGCGACTATTGCTTACAGCGCCATCTATTGTTTGTAATTCGAACTAAAATCGAAAATCACTGTAATAAAACTTTTGACCTTATGCATAACCCTCCTGCAAGAATTTTTTAAATATCTGTCACCGTTTGCAAGTTATTGAATTTTAAAATCAGTCAGTCCTTTTTGGGACACCCGGTATATATATATATATATATATATATATATATAGCCATAATATAATTACAAATCATCATATATTCCTATTACAATAATTAATTTAATAAATTTAGCAGCAAATTATAACTGTAACATTATACAAAATACAGATGGAACCCTATACATATAGTATTGCGCTGCCGCGCAATACTTAAATATATATATATACACATGTATGTATATGTATCTATATATATATAGCCATAATATAATTACAAATCATCATATATTCCTATTACAATAATTAATTTAATAAATTTAGCAGCAAATTATAACTGTATCATTATACAAAATACAGATGGAACCCTATACATGTAATATTAATTAAGCAAAATCCACCAATTAGCCAGCACATATATATTAATATAATTACAAATCATCATCTATTCCAATTACAATAATTAATTTAATAAATTTAGCAGCAAATTGTAACTGTAAAATTGATAACTTATCAACAGCAGTGAGATGATTTTGTTGAAATGATATTAAATAAATACCAAGAAAGATGACAAACATGTAGTATAAAATGGAAATTCTTAGAATTAGGTATCAAGAAATTACAATAGTAGAAATCTTATGATAACACACTATTTTTTTGCGCAAATGCATCAATAAACCCAGCGCATAAAAAAATTATTTAAAAAATAGTTTGCTAACGTCGCAAAACATTTAGCTAACAGAAATTATATATTTATGAAATATATAAAAGATATCATTAAAAAGAAATTGCGTTTCAGAAAGAATTCTTGCGATTCTAAATGAAAATAAAATAACAAATAGTGATCATTAATAGACTTGCGCATAAGCAGCATAGAAATTTGAAAGATAAAATATAGCCATAATATAATTACAAATCATCATCTATTCCAATTACAATAATTAATTTAATAAATTTAGCAGCAAATTGTAACTGTAAAATTGATAACTTATTAACAGCAGTGAGATGATTTTGTTGAAATGATATTAAATAAATACCAAGAAAGATGACAAACATGTAGTATAAAATGGAAATTCTTTATATATATATATATGTGTGTGTGTGTGTGTGTGTGTGTATTTATATGTGTGTATGTATGTATATATATATATATATATATCGGATAATAGTATCATGAATGAAATCAATAGAAGAATAAGAAATGGATGGAGTTCTTTTGGGAAGAACAATATTATTCTGAAGAGTAGCATTTTGCCTGTGCTAACTTATGGAACAGGAACATGGACGCTAACAAAACTGATGGTACAAAGATTACAAACAACACAGATATGTACGGAAAGGTGTATGCTAGGTATAACTAGAAGAGACAGAAAAAGAATAACCTGGATAAGAAGTCAGACGAAAGTTTTTGACATCATTGAAAGAATTAAACGGCTAAAATGGAAATGGGCTGGGCACATTGCAAGAAGACAAGACAATAGATGGAGCACAAGCACCCTACAGTGGTATCCCAGAGATGTAAAACGGCCAAGAAGACGACCTCAAGTAAGATGGAGTGATGAAATCAGAAAAGTAGCCGGTATAAATTGGATGATTAAAGCACTAGACAGAAAACAATGGAAAAATCTGGGGGAGACCTACATCCAGGGTTCGCAAAAACCCGGGTTTTTCTGAAAAAACCCAATTTTCCCCGGGGAAAATCGGGTTTTTTCAAAAGTATAATACATGCGTAATTATATTATTGTATACTATATTTTCTATATATTGTATTACACTATACATAAAAAAATACATTGTTCCCTGATATATAATATAATTGTAATGCTATTTTACAAGTTATAAATTGTATAAATTATATGAATTTAAATTAATTAAATGTCAGTGTTTCTCACAAATTAGTTTTAAATATAATAGAAGATATAAAATTGTTAATTTTCTTTAAATCAAATAATGAATAGAATATTAAAATTTAAAATATATAAGTAGGAAGAAAAAAAGGGTAAACTAGTCGGATGTGCCAATCCCAAAAGTTTCTTCTATCTCATACATGTTAATAATTCAAAATTCACTATCACAGTGCCAAAATTAAATGACAATTTATGCCCATCATGAGGATTGTAAAATATAGATTTGTTGAATTGGATGCATTTAACAAGGAGATATAAGTATCACCTGTTGTGCAATTTACAACAAAACTTGACCAGTAACAATTTACGTCAACATCTAACTGAATCTGAAGTTTGATGAAAATCCATGCATTATTAGTTCTTGAGATAAATGCAGCACAACAGCGCCGCTTGGGCGATATATACCAAAAACTAATCAGCACCAGTTTATATCAAGGTTTAACTGAATCTAAATTTTTATTCTAGTCTGTACATTAGTTCTTGAGATAAGAGTTATTGCTGAAATCGCGAAAAATGCAGCATAGCAGCACTACCTGTTGGGTAATATGCACCAAAATTCAATAAGCAACAAAACTTGTAACTGAATCTGAAGTTTTATGAAAATCCGTGCATTAGGTCTTGAGATAAAGCTATTGCAAAAATTGATAAATGCAGCATAGCAGCGTCACCTGTTGTTCAGTATACACCATAAACTAATCAGCACCAGTTTACATCAAGGTCTAACTCAATCTAAAGTTTTGTGAAATTCTGTGCATTAGTTCTTGAGATCGAGCACCCACAAAATTTTTTTCACATACAGACAGTCATTTTCTAAAAACTATCAAATTGTCTTAAAATAGCAATTAAAGCCTTTGTGCAGGAATATTAAAAAGCAGTAAACCAACGTTTAAAATGCACAAATAATGCATGAAAAGCAGCAAACAGCTGTTTCAAATCTACAGCGAGATTCTTCTTCAGTGCAAGATAGGGAAAAAAGAACAGCATTCTAGAAAAAGAAAGGCTGCTGCTTTTCACGCATTATTTGTGCATTTTAAACATTGGTTTACTGCTTTTTAATATCAAATTGTCTTCAGGACCTTTTTAAAACATATAAATCCATCATGAACTGGAAGGCGAAATTTTTCACGAATCCAATACTTTCTTCTTGTAAAGATAGAAGAAAATAAAAATATGTATTTTTTTCCATGAATATAGTTGATTTGAATTTTTTATACAAAGACATACCTATAATTATGTACTATGTATGTTGCCTACTAGGCTCTATGTTAGTAAAGTATTTGAATGTGCTGAAATACATTCTTATTTTACTTCAGATGTGTATGTAATGGCTTTTATATATTATTTTTTCAAAATTAACTAAAATGACTTAAATTTATTAAATGTATATGTTGTTTAAATTTTTAAATTATATCTGAAAATTGAAAAAACCCACTTTATGGGTTTTTCAGTGGGCTTTTTCAAGTGGGCCCATTCTGAAAAAACCCACCGGTTTTTTTCAAACTGGGCCCAGCTTTGCGAACCCTGCCTACATCCAGCAGTGGATTGAAAATGGTTGATGATGATGATGATGGATGATGATATATATTTGTGTATATATATACAGTCGAACCTCTTAACATGAACCTCAAGGGGAATCAAAATTTTGTTCATGTTTTCAGTAATTCATGTTATCAGTATCGAATCTTTGTATTCGTTTTTACAAGGGACTGAAAACAATTCATGTTAAAAGTAATTCACGTTAAGCGTGTTCATGTTAACGAGGTTTGACTGTATGTGTATGTATGTATATATATATATATATATATATATATAACCATTAATTAAACATAACCTTCCAATATACTAATTTCATAACCAAAATTTAATCATAAATTTTCTCTTGAAAGAACACAGTTTTTTAAAATTTATGCTCATAAAAACGTACTGTTTAAAAAATCCTTTATTAAAAATACTGATTAAGGCTGTCATCAAAAGGGGCTATTTTTGACAGATTTAAAAAAAAAATTGTTCGGAATTGCATGAAATGAGCAGGTGTTGTGATTCATAAACAATGTAATCGACAGACGTTTTCCATTTTTTGGTAAACACAGGAGATCTTTCTGAAAATACTGTCCAAGTGGGCCCGAATTTTAGGATGTGACACGAAGAAAAAAAAATGTCGTTACGTGACCAGAATCGCTTTAAACGCTACACGTAATTTATTTATTAAAAAAAGTAAAAGCTATTCAATTTCAAATCGCTTCACAAGCCAGTTTTCTACATTTACGTTTAAAAATGTATTAGTAACTGTCTCGGAAAGCTTCGCGTTGTTGACAAGCGAATTTAGGAAGAACTTTAAGAAATTTTTGAAAGTATATATTTAAAAATAATTGAAATTTTTGAGAAAAACTGTTCTACAAAATTAAATATTAGACCCATAACAAAAATTGTCAATTTTAATCTCTTAGCAATTACAAACAGTAAAATGTCATATGAAAGTAAACCCACATCCGTAATAAATATAATACTAAAATTCTGATGTAATTTTACTGAATATTTATTAAAAATACATTAATAATAGTTTGTGCACCGTATTTTATGGAATAAACGCCGCACTCCTCAAATTGGCCGGAATAAGCTTAAAAATATCGTAATCGCCGCATCCATCGGGACGCTATTTTTGTCGACAGCGTCTTATTGACCTAACTTTAATCAAAGTTTTCTGAGCAGTGTAGGATGCCTCTTTTTAATATCTTAAGATGTCTGAAGTTTTATTTAAAATATTTAAATCCGATTTTAAATACTTTTATGAATTTTTAAATTAAGGAAACTCAGTTGGTATTTGAAAAAAAAAAAAATCGTAAACGCCACACTTGGAAAAAAAATTAACTTTTAAATTCGTAAACGCCGCGGCGTTTCTTCCATAAAATACGGTATCTCTTTTTTTCATTGTAAGAACAAAAAACACCCCCGTTTCACTTGGCGAAAATGTGAAGCTATTTTCTGCTTATTTTACATTGCCAAATAATTGCAACCTTTTTAAGTGGATTGGAAAGTAAAAAATGAGGAACTGTATCGAATTGACAAAGGGAGTGATACTTTTTCTGTGCGATTTTCTCCCCAAACAACAGTCGTAAAACTGTCAACGTGGGTTTGCGTCCACTTCCGTCCTGCAACTTCCTATCCTTGTCATACAAAACCCATTAGCCATCAAATAACCCGACAACAGGGAACAAACGTGCCGAAAGGTGACTGCAAGATGCTAGATAGTGTGTACGCAGCCTTAAAAAGGCTTTGTGTTACTAGACATTGAGAGAACACCGCTAGTGCAAATTGCATGTTGGCAATGACAGAGATCGAAAGTGGGGACAAGTTACGATTAAAATTAAATGCTAAAAAATATTTTAAACATCAACTTCAAAAATAACTATAAAACTGGGGGTGATCGGGATGCCTAAGCACCGCCGGTCGACTGAACCAAAATGGGGGTGAAAATGCATAATTGGCCGGGGTGCCGTGAGCTAACACCCCAAGGCCGGCGGGAAAAAGGTAGGCAGAGCCTGACCTCTCCCTGGTGGAAGTATCGAAGATGCACTAAGACAATTTAAAATTTTGAAATAGCAGGTAACACCCATTAAATAAACAGTAAAGAAAAGGGAAGTCCAGAATATAAAAGATGAAAAATACAAACATTAATGTTAGAGAAGTTGAACTGCGCGGCTGTTAACAAAAAACAGTGTGCTGCATGACGTCACGGGGAAAGCCAATGCTAGATGAAAGTTTCTTTCAATCTAGGGAAAGATAGAATTTTCCCGGGGAATACTGCGTTTAGGTGACACCAGAAGGCTTCCTTCTCGAAGTCTTCGAACATGGGACGAAGTCGTCATCCCGAGTGAGAATAGCGAGGGGCCGTTTCCGGTTCCTCCCCAATCTTGCGTCATAACGACGGATGGCATCTAACGCAGTATTCCTCACGGCTGGGACTGACCTGTGAAACTTCATCGTAAGTTTCTTGATTTCTGCAAAGACAGGTTTAATTTTGAGGTCACGATGAATGACGTCATTTCGGACATAGCGGGTCGCCTTGGTATACCTACGCAGGAGTTTATTTTGAAATAGTTGGATTCTACTGAGCTGAAACTTTGAAGTACTACCATAGATTGCAGAACCATAAGTCAAAATTGGTCTGATCATTGATTTGTACAGTAACAATTTATATTTGATTGACAGGGGGCTGTTCCAAGCCAAAAGGGGATTAAGGGAGCCCACGGCGCGGTCAGCACGCCCCAGAACTTCAGTGATGTGCTGGCACCATGTTAATTTGGAATCTAGGTTAAGTCCTAGGTATTTATACTCAGTCTTCCAGGGAATATCTTCGTTGTTTAATTTAAAGTTAAGATTAGCATCTGGGGTTTGGTTTGGTTTATGTTTATGACGGCCGATTATCAACACGTGGGATATAGGCCCTGGGAGGAGTGCCCTTCGTGGGGGTCTTTCTAAGGGAACCTAACCCGTATTTACGCATGGGAAACCACGGTTTCGAAGAAAACCACGAAAACTCCGAAACGGTTAGGCCGAGGGCGCGAATGTGTTCGAACCCAGCACCTCCCGTCTACCAGCTTCGAGAGCAGAACCTCTCAGCCACTGGTGGGGCTTAGCATCTGGGGTAAAACGTTGATTGGTGAAGAAGATGGCGGCACTTTTGGCACTGTTCACTTTGATTTTCCATTTCCTTAACCAGACCGAAAGTGTGTCCAAATAATTTTGAAGTCTAGAGAACACTGTTTGTGCATGTTTATGTTGTTTAAGCATGGCAGTATCGTCGGCAAATATTGCTAAGTCGATACCCGGCTCTTTAGGAATATCGTTGACATAGATGTTGAAGAGGGTGGGACCGCTGAGGGAGCCTTGCGGCACAGAGCTGGAGATAGGTTGAGGGTTAGAGTAGGAACTTCCCACTCTAACGACAAAGGATCTAAGTTGAAAGTAGTCGTTATAGATTTTAATTAGTTGGCCCGGTACTCCGACCGCAATTAGTTTAAAGATAAGGGCGATGTGCCAGACCTTGTCAAAGGCCTTCTGCACATCGAGAAAGATTGCTCCCGTAACGCCGCCAGATCTAATGCCATCGTGAAGAAGTTCAGAAACCCTCCACAACTGATGAGTTGTTGAATGGCGTGCGCGAAAACCGAATTGCTCCGGTATAAGCACGTCATTAGAATTTAGGAACTCCTTGAGGCGGTTGACAAGAACTTGCAATATTTTGCTTAATATTAACGAAGAAAGACCTCCGGCGGCGGCGGTGACAGCGGTAGTTACTTTTTTTTTTAGAATAGAGAGATTTTAGAAAGTGGTATTAATTTAAACTGTTGCCAACTGTATAAACAGCGCAAATAATAATGTTTGCTTCAAATTAAAAATTTATTTACACGTGACTATTATTAACAGAAAAAAACTTTCAAATTAGAATTAAATAATTACGTATGAAAAGCAGGAACTCATTGAAAATTACTTCATAAAAACTATATTTACACCTGAATTTTAAAAGAGAACGGATATTGTAAAATAATAAATTCATTAACATGCGTTAGAAGTCTTAAATAGGAGAAATTACGTCACGTTACACTTATTACGTAAAATAAACGAAAAGTAATATTGCAAAACAGTTTAAATTTAAAAAATGCGCGAGACATTAATTTGATATTTTGAGATTATGTTAATAAGGTTAATATTAATTTTATTGAACACGTTTAGACTGCTGTCGAGCGACTATTTAGTAATTTAATAAAAATAAAAAAGATTACAAGCTGAAAATGAAGTGTCATCAACAAAAAATATGATTTGAAAGAAAAAATCTGTGAAGCAGAAAATAAAGAAATTGCTTAAACGGTTTAGTTAAGATTCGTTAACCTTCTGTGTCGTTTCCGTCTAAAGAAGGTACTGGTATTTGTAAAATATATTTGCATTTTGATGCAGATTAGCTTATTATATTAGCTTATTTTGTATTGGTTAACTGATTTTATTTAATCAAAGACGAAAACAGTAATTGTATCGTATCTTTTAACAGCAGCTGATTTTTCCTTAAAAAATTCCCCAATCGAAGAGAAATGAATAGAAACCGTTTATAGGGAGATCGTCACTGTTTTTTAAATTATAATTCATACTTTCAAAACCTTTTTAAAGCCAATCAAATTAGCGTGCTTTTAGAGACTGCGGTGTCCGAACGGGGGTTGGCGAGCGTAGCTCGTAGGGGGCCGAGCCCCCTAGTTTCTTAAACGTAAAATGTCGTGTTTCGAACATAAGGAATATTATATAATACTATTGTAACAGAAGACTTACTAGAAAAGATTTTTCCCCTGTCATGTGCAATTCCGTTTCGTAGGCTTTATTGCAAGATATCTTACTTAGTTCAGTTAACGTCTATTATTAGGTGCATTGTTAGTAATATTCATATGATTATTATTTTTTATTACTATTTTACAAACTCAAAATGTTTATTACACGTTTACTTAGAAAATCCTTCTCCTAAAAGTGGTCTTCAAATAATGGTAAATAAGCTCGTTCAAAAAATGGTAAATAAAATGAACAAATCGATCACATGATGTTAAATAAAAATGGGCATGTAAGCACCACAAGCTTCAACTTTTCACAGTTTAATGGGATCAGTAATACAAGAAGAAAATTGTCATATGTAAGTGCAGGAAGAATAAACATTATAAAAGCCTGCAGGTCGCCAAGCAGTTTTGACATTTTGTACCTCACTCCGAGTCCTTTGGAAACATTATAATTAGTGATAGATTTTTACACGGCACTCCGAGTATGCACTTCTACATTAACGGGAAAAAAAATCCCAACACCAAGAAAGACTTGTTTTAGATAAACGAAATTTGGTAGGCGTGTTTATACATCTGAAAGATGACATCGATTGAAATTTCGCGCATAAGTGTGGTGCTAGTATCGCCACTCAGAATATGCAAATCAGGTTTGCTTTAAATGCGTGCTGTAAAGTTCTTGAGCGTTATTTATCATCGAAATTTGACCTATTGAGTTGATGTTAGCGAAGAATGCATTTAAGAAGACGAGGAAGTCATTATCAACAGCTCACCGAGTTGGAACGAGGTCGTATAATAGGGCTACGAGAAGGGGAATTTTCTTTCCGCGATATTGCAGAAAGATTTGGCTGAAATGTATCCACTGTGCATGATTGTTGGGAGCAGTGGTCAAGGGATGGTACTGCTTCAAGAAGATTGGGTTCCGGGCGGCCACGTGGCACTGCTGAGAGGGAAGACCGCCGTATTCGGCGTAAGGCTGCGGCGCATCGTACTGCGTCTGCGGCAGAAATTCGAGTTTCAGTTGGTACCACAGTGACAGGGTCATACCAGGTGAGGAGGCCTACCAAATGGCTTTAGCCTAATTTACCTCACCTAGCGGGGTCATCTACTTAATGTCGAGCACAATCATCGGGAGTGGCCCATAGTCCAAGAGCTGTTAAACATTTTAGGGAAGGTATTTGAGGCACCCTGAAAATTTGTACAACACTTCTTTTGTAATGCCTGAATACAAAATCGAATGTCTGGGTGAAGGATCGTGGCCCAAAACCTGTGCCAGACAAAAATTGGCACTTGACACGTGTCTGGCACAGTTTTTGTGCCGACTAAAGTGACTGTCATTTTCAAAATATTTTTTTCTAAGCATAAATATTATTGTGCCTCAATCTCAGCGTGCCTCAAATACCTTTTTTGGGTAGTCAAAAAATGGCACTTGACACGTGTCTGGCACAGTTTTTGGGCCGACTAAAGTGTCTGTCATTTTCAAAATATTTTTTTCTAAGTATAAATATTATTCTGTTTCAATCTCAGCGTGCCTCAAATACTTTTTTTGGGGTAGTGTCAAAAAATGGCACTTGACATGTGTCTGGCACAGGTTTTGGGCCACGATCCTTCAGCCAGACATTCGATTTTGTATTCAGGCATTACAAAAGAAGTGCTGCACAAATTTTCAGGGTGCCTCAAATACCTACTCAAAAATGTTCAACAGCTCTCCTACTACCAGAAAAACAGCCACTGGAACCAGGAGACCCCCGTGCGGACTCAGCTCAACTCTGGGAGACACACGAAGGTGCTTGTTTATCTGTTCCTTTTCCTGGCCGTCGGCGAAAATTTATTATGGTTATCTCTGGTGAATTTACAAAAATTTTCACAAAGGGCCACCCTATTTTTTCAGGGCGGGCCCAAAGATCAATCAGAATAGCTGGTTAATGGAATGATATAATATACAATATGTTTAACAGATGACACCTAAAAGATACAATAAAAGAAATCAATGTCAAAATGTTATCAAATGTTATACACTTAATTATCCGCAGGTGCTCACTGGAACAGCTTTGAAATTGCCGAATGCTATCAATTAAAACACAATTCTAACAATTAAGAAAAATAAAGATAAAAGTTCACTTTGCACACAGAATTTAGAAAAATAGTGATACTAAAGATTAGTGCACGATGCAAACGATTCGAAATAAATGATAAAATACGATACTAACAGGAAATGAAAGATAATGATTGTAATATTTACAGTTTAATATTTACATAGGCACAGTGCAACAAGTAAGAAAAATATGCGAATCCTGATTCGCAATACGATCTAGTATAGAAAATGGTGATACTATCAATTAATACACGATGCTAACAATTTAATGTAAATTATGATACAGATGCTAACTAAGTTTAATTTTTACAAATATACTATGAAAAAAGAATAAAGATATTAATGCTAACAAGATTAAATAATGACAGATATACGAGGGCTTTTCGAAAAGTAAAGATACAATGCCGCATACACACTCAAAAAAATCTTATTTGATAAAATGTTTATTACGAATTATTTACAGCTATAAACCTTATTTTTAAACATAATTGCCGCCGTTGTCCAAGCATTTGTTTAGTCTGGGTACAAGCTTCTGTATCCAATTGTCATAGAAGTTTGCCGCCTGTTGTCGAAACCGCATTTTAACTTCCATTTTGATCTCATCATCGTCGTAGAAGTTTTGCCCTGCAAGGTGTCTCTTCAGATAAAGGAATAAGTGGATGTCAATGGGTGCAAGGTCTGGACTGTATGGCGGATTGATTAAAACTTCCCACTTGAATTTCATCACATGCTTTTGCATACCGCGTGAGGAAGTCGAGTGCGAAGACAATCCTCTACTTTTTGTGTTCTTCCGTTAGCATTTTCGGAACCCAGCTTGCACACAATTTACGGTACCCTAAAGTCACAGTCACAGCTTCCTTCATAAAGAGTTCTCATAGACACTTCAGGTATGATTTTATGCAACTCTTTCATTGTGGAGATGCCTATTTGCTCGAACCGCTTCCTCCGTCCCTTGAAGAAGGGCATCAGAGATCACAGATGGTCTACCTGTTCTGGGTTCTTCATGAACATTAGTCCTACCACTAGAGAAGGCACAACCCAATTTCGTTAAATTTTGTCGATTCATAACTGTTCCCATAGACAGAAACAATTTCTTTGTGAATTTCCGCTGGACGCTCCCCTTTTGCATAAAGAAAACGTATGATGGATCGAACTTCACAGTTGGCGGGATTTTTAATTGACGCAGCCATTTTAAGTATTTGCTACACAAAGCAGGATCACCATAGAATTAACGAATGGCTGCGAGGGAAAAGTCAAAGGTTCTATAGGTTACAATCTGTGTTGCGAACGCGCTCAGAAAAAACTTTTTTTCTCCTATCGTGAGCGTTGTATCTTTACTTTTCGAAAAGCCCTCGTATAATACAAATCACTTAAAAGGTACTAACAATCACTACACGGTGCAAACATTTTAAAATAAATAATTAGATACGATACTTAAAGGATAAAAATGATTATGAGATTAATATTTACAGTTTAATATTTACAAAAGCACGGTGCAACTAAAGAAAGGATTACTGAGTTAGGAATAATGAGTCGAGGATTGCACTATTACCAGAGCACCCGCCAATAATTATTCTTTGTGCTGTATTTTTTCTTTCTTTCTTTCTTTTTTTTTAAGCTGTTTGTGTAGCAGTCTTTTATAGTTTAGAATTTGACACATTAGATAGGTGGTAATTGGAAAAGTGCTTGATTTGTTTCAATAATGTTGATACAGTCTATTATTTTCTGCAGCAAAAAGGCATTTTTAATAACACTAGGGAATCGTACCCGGGCTTCCCGGGTTAAAGAATATAGATAAAAACATATTTTTTAATTGAAAACTAATATTTTTTTTATATGCAATAAATTTTTTAGATTGCCCACTTACATTAAAAAAGCATTTTTCATATGGAAAATACGAATTATACAATCAAATAAATTTTTGAAATTTATCAAAAGCGATATTTTCTTATTAGCCGCATGCTAAGAGTTATTTGACCAAGATATTGCTACTTATGGCATCCTTTTATATTCTGATAATTTCAGAGCTTATACATATCTGGTAAATTTGTGTTTTATTTAATATTATTTAATTTATTTATTCCTAGGAAAGATTTTTTTTTTTAATGGATATTAGCCGTAAGAAAATGAACTCTTTATTCTGTTTTAAGGGCAAACGGATTAATCTTTCGTAATCGAGCTCTGTGCGATATAGATGAATTAAAAAATATTTCATGCTTTAAAATTGTTTTTAAAACCATAGACAATCAGTAAACTGAGATGAAGTTTGCAAACAAATTCCATTTGAAAAAAAAAAAAAAAAATCCTATTTGGTGATCTAAAAATTTAAATTGTACGATTACAAATATGCTAGATTTGTGTTTTTACAATATTTTTATTTTATCTTTTTATAAAAGAAGTATTAATTTCGTTAATTTGTCTTTCTCAAATATGTTAGATTGGAGGGTTTTTTTAATATTATTCTTTTATTTGTTTATAAAGGAAGTATTAATTTCGTTATGGAAAAATTGTCAGAAACAAATGCTGAAAAATGTTTGTTGCTTTACGTACAAAATGTTTATTATTATTATGTATTCAAACCGGCACGTGATAAGATACTCTTTTAAAAAAATCATGCTTAAAAATTATTTTAGAAAATATGATACATCAGCCAATTAAGATACAGTTTTTAAACAAATTGCATTTGAAAGTAAATTTTTTTCCTATGCGACGAATTCCTATGAGATTGAAAATGTACGAGGGTCAGAAGATTAAAAAATTGCAGTAGCGAAAATTTCAAGACCGAAATTTGATTGTGAAGTGTTGTAATTCGCAAAATGACGTCAGCGTTACGCACAGATACGTTTGTTCTTTATAATATAGATATAGATGCTTAATCAGTAAAATATAAAGATCAGTTATTAGGATGTGGTTATCAATTGAGGCTCTTATGCTCGGTATTCCGGAATGAAAAACAGCAATTTTCACCTTCTCAAAATTTGCATACGCACTTCTCATATACATATTCATCATTTTTTTAAAATTTGTATTTTGTTTGATCATTTTAACTCAAAACTTGAAGTCACGATTGTCAGCAACATCTTTTATGTGAACAGACGCACCCTTTACTTGGGATTCTAGTCTCAATTCCGGAAAGTAAAAATTTCCGTAATTTATGTTTTTTAGACGCATTTGTGTTAAAATGTTTAGTTTTATCAAAAAAAAGGATCGTTTTCTTTTAAATATGACTTCATTTTCAATTAAATAAAAATTTCGCCTAGTGTCTGGAACTTAGTATCAGTACACATGCAAAAGGAAAAACAATATAGAAAATTTATGAGGAAAAATGCGTGTTTTCAAAAGCAGTATGTAGTATTTCATTTTCCGTTATTATGCCCCTAATATAATATTCTTCTCCTAATGGGATTTTGCGACACTAAACCCTATACAACAATTTTTATCAACAATTTTGAATTTTATCAGAAAATAGCATGAATAAAGATAAAAATACCTCATTATTTCTCTCTTGTCTGCAATAATGAAAGCTATCTAATTTTCACCATTTTGAAGAAATTTCATAAAATGCTTTTAAAATTAAAATATAAAAGTGGGGATATTTAAAAAAAATAAATATATATATATATATATAGTGCGATCCCATCTACAAAAGAAGCGCTTTCAGTTAAAAAAAAAATATATATTAGTAAAATTGGTTCAGCAGAAAGATCACGGCAGATGACTAAAAACACACTTGTGTTTTAAATATATAGATTATATAAAATTAGGAAAAATTAAATTAAGCAAATTATGTAATTAATAAAATTATAGTAGAATGTCCTAAATAATAGCATTAAAATTTTATTATTCGAGAGAATTTTGGATTAAAACTTCAGGAACATATTATTTTAAACCACGAATTATTTGTTTACTTGTCTAACTCGGCGAAGCAAATCCATCCAGGCGAGAATCATCAATTTCTGTAATATAAATCGCTATTATTTGCATGTCACCTCTCTTCTATAAAGACACTCTAAATTTTTGTAAAACATTGCGTTTTATCAGTGTGTGATTTCGATTACATTATTTTCAAAACTGAAGCCTTTTCACTTTCACCTGTGAAAAATTTCAAAGCAGCTGGACCTTGAAAATGACGCACTTCTACAAAACATAATTCATGTTTAACAATTAAAATACACGCTTTTTATAAAATGACGTCATTTGCATCCGCTAAAGCAATTCACTTTTACAATCCAGTCTTAAACTTCGTCTATAGAAAAGTATGCATATGACGTCATTATCACGGAATAACAGACAATATTCTTGACAAAGCCCATATTTTAATTTCAACTTTTTTTTCAAGTTTTATGAGAAAATGGCAACAAAAAGATACAGTATCTCCTATATTCCGTTTACTTACAATGAATTTCAATAGAAATGGGGCACTTTTGTTGCCATGATAGGAAAAATGGTATTAAAATCTACAAAAAAAAATTAATATCTCAAAAATAAATTGAGATACAACTTTCAAACAAATTGCCTTTAAAAGAGCATTTTTTTCCTTATACGACGGTGTAAAAATTTAAAATGTGCGATGTTTAGAAGTTTAAAAATTTGCAGTAGAGAAAATTGCAAAACCAAAATTTCATTTCAAATTTCAAAGTGTTGCCATTCGCAAAATGACGTATGCGTTACGCACAGATATGTTTGTCCTTTATAATATAGACTAGGAAATCGTACCCGGTCTTCCCGGGTTAAAGAATATAGGTGAAAACATTTTTTTTAATTGAAAACTAATAATTTTTTTACATGCAATAAACTTTTTAGATTGCCCACATACATTGAAAAAAGCATTTTTCATATGAAAAATACGAATAATAAAATCAAATAAATTTTTGAAATTTATCAAAAGCGGCATTTTCTTATCAGTCGCATGCTAAGAGTTATTTGACCAAGATTTTGCTATGGCATCCTTTTATATTCTGATAATTTCAGAGCTTATATATGTCTGTTAAATTTATGTTTTATTTATTTATTCATAGGGAAGTGCTTTTTAATGGATATTAGCCGTAAGAAAATGATGAACTCTTTATTTTGTTTTAAGGGAAAACGGATTAATCTTTCGTAATCGAACTCCGCGCGATATAGAGAAATAAAAAAATATTTCATGTTTTTAAATTGTTTTTAAAACCATAGACAATCAGTAAACTGAGGTGAACTTTGCAAACAAACTCCATTTGAAAAAAAAATCCTATTTGGTGATCTAAAAATTTAAATTGTACGATTACAAATATGTTAGATTTGTGTTTTTACAATATTATTCTTTTATTTGTTTATAAAAGAAGTATTAATTTCGTTAATTTGTCTTTCACAAATATGTTAGATGTGGGTTTTTTTTAATATTATTCTTTTATTTGTTTATAAAGAAAGTAGTAATTTCGTTATGGAAAAATAGTCAGAAACAAATGCTGAAAAATGTTTGTTGCTTTATGTGCAAAATGTTTATTATTATTATGTATTGGAACCGGCACGTGATAAGATAGACTTAAAAAAAATCATGCTTAAAAATTATTTTAGAAAATATAATACATCAGTCAATTAAGATACAGTTTTTAAACAAATTGCATTTGAAAGTAAATTTTTTCCCTATGCGGCGAAAATTGAAAACGTACGATGGTCAGAAGATTAGTCAGTAGAAGATGGTCAGTAGCGAAAATTTCAAGACCGAAATTTGATCGTGAAGTGTTGACATTCGCAAAATTACGTCAGCGTTACGCACAGATTCGCTTGCTCTTTATAATATAGTCAGTAAATAATGTATGTAATATAATCAGTAAAATATAATAAAGATCAGTTATGTGATTATCAAAGATCAGATGTGGTTATCAATTGAGGCTCTTATGCTTGGTATTGTGGAATGAAAAAGAGCAATTTTCACTTTTTCAAAATTTGCATACGCACTTCTCATATCCATATTCATCATCTTTTAATTTTTTTTATTTTGCTTGATCATTTAAAAATCATTTTAACTCAGAACTTGAAGTCACGATTGTCAGCAACATCTTTTATGTGAACAGACCCCCCCCCCCCCCCCCCACCTCTTTACTTGAGATTCTAATCTCAATTCCGGAGAGTAAAAATTTCCGTAATTTGTGTTTTTTAGACGCATTTGTGTTAAAATGTTTATTTTTATCTAAGAAAATGATCGTTTTCTTTTAAATATGACTTCCTTTTCGCTTCAATAAGCATTTTGCCTAGTGTCTGAAATTTAGTATCAGTACACATGCAGAAGGACTAACAATATAGAAAATTCATGAGGAAAAATGCGTGTTTTCAAAAGCAGTATGTCATTTTCCGTTATTATGCCCCTAATATAATATTCTGCTCCTAATGGGATTTTGCGACACTAAACCTTATACAACAATTTTTACCAACAATTTTGAATTTTATCAGAAAATAGCATGAATAAAGATAAAAATACCTCATTATTTCTCTCTTGTCTGCAATAATGAAAGCTATCTAATTTTCACCATTTTGAAGAAATTTCATAAAATGCTTTTAAAATTAAAATATAAAAGTGGGGATATTGAAAAAACAACAACAAAAAAAAAAAAAAAAAAAAAACAGATAGTGCTATCGCATCTACAAATGAAGAGCTTTCAGTTTAAAAAAAAAAAAAGTTATTAAAATTGGTTCAGCAGAAAGATCAGGGCAGATGACTAAAAAACACACTTGTGTTTTAAGTATATAGATTATATAAAATTAGAAAAATTAAATTAAGTAAATTATGTTATTTTGATAAAATTATAGTAGAATGTCCTAAAGAATATCATTAAAATTTTATTGTTCGAGAGAATTTTAGACAAAAACTTCAGGAACATGATATTATTTTAAACCACGAATTATTTGTTTACTTGTCTAACTCGGCGAAGCAAATCCATCCAGGCAAGAATCACCAATTTCTGTAATATAAATCGCTATTATTTGCATGTCAGCTCTATTCTATAAAGACACTCTAAATTTTCGTAAAACATTGCGTTTCATCAGAGTGTGATTTCGCTTACATTATTTTCAAAAGTGAAGCATTTTCACCTGTGAAGCCCAATAGCAGAAAATTCTCCAAGTGTCTGCGACAGATCTTTCAGGGACTGAAAATAATCTGCAGGTAAAATGTTACAAATGAACCTTTAATTAATTAATCATTTACTTTTTTAATGTTTTTAAGCATATTACTCATTTTTATTAATAATAAACTTAATTTTTAGTAATAAATAATAAAGAACTAAACATAATATAAAGTTGGAAAAAGATCCAATGGAAAAAAAAATCTGCAAAATGGAAAAGAAAATCTGCGACGCACGTCACCCGTCAGGAACTTTCTGCTACCGGGCTGTGAAGAATTTCAAAACAGCTGGTCTGCGAAATGACGCACTTCTACAAAACATAATTCAGGTTTAAGAATTAAAATACACGCTTTTTATAAAATGACGTCATTTGCATCCGCTAAAACAATGCACTTTCACAATCCAATCTTAAACATCGTCTATAGAAAAGTATGCATATGACGTCATTATCAGGGAATAACACACACTATTCTTGACATGCCCATATTTTAATTTGAACTTTTTTTTTTCAGGTTTTATGAGAAAATGGCAACAAAAAGATACAGTATCTCCTATTTTCGACTATTTTCCGTTTACTTTCAATGACTTTCAATAGAAATGGGGTACTTCTGTTGCCACGATAAGAAAAATAGTATTAAAAACTACAAAAAAATTAATATCTCAAAAATAAATTGAGATACAGCTTTCAAACAAATTGCATTTAAAAGAGCATTTTTTTCCTTATACGACGGTGTAAAAATTTAAAATGTGCGATGTTTAGAAGTTAAAAAATTTGCAGTAGAGAAAATTGCAAAACCAAAATTTTATTTCAAATTTCAAAGTGTTGCCATTCGCAAAATGACGTATGCGTTACGCACAGATATGTTTGTCTTTTATAATATAGATAGTTGAACCAATTTGCTTTGGATATATCAAGAGCTTTTCTAATATGGAAGTGAGACGTGAGGTTACACTTCGTGATATAATGGAAGGAGTCACCTAGCTGTCCACACGTGCATCTTGGCGAATCTACTTTGTTGAATTTAAACAGATAATCAGGAAATGGACCGTGGTTGGTCGCAAATAAAAAGATGTTTCTATGGTGACAGAGTAACTCCTGTGTGACTTTTGGCAATAACTTGTAGGTATATCTACCCGTTTCTGCATAGTCCCATGTGTATTGCCAATTTTCATGAACTTTTCGTGACTGGATTTTTTTGAGTCTTGAAGATGGGTAAGGAAAGAAGGTAAATTCTGATGAAGATGAGGGAAACGTTGCCTCTCGGGCCAGTTGGTCTGCCCGCTCATTTCCTTCAATTCCCGAATGTCCCTTGACCCAGTTAATATTATATCTTTTTGTAGATTGTTGTAGTTGCTGAATTATGTCATTTATTATTAGATGTTTTGTTTATATGTTCTCGAGCGCTTGGATGCTCGATAAGCTGTCTGAATTTATCTGTATTCGACGGTATTTGGTAGATTCCGCCCAATGGATTGCTTCTTTAATTGCTAAGAGTTCTGATTGGTAAACTGTATTTTCTTTATTAATTCTTATTGATTTGCAATGGATAATGGTGTTGTTTTTGTATGAACAGAAAGCAAATGCCGTCCCGGTATCAGTCTTTGAGTCGTCTGTAAATATTTGGATATCAGGTTGTTGATGATTTGGATCGTCTTCTTGTATCCAGGTAAGATATTGTTTTGAAGGATTTATCTTCGGCGAAACTTTAACTTAGGGTACCACAGTGACACAACGAACTGTTAGAAATCGGTTACTTCAAGGACAGCTCCGAGCCAGGCGTCCTGTAGCGTGCATTCCACAGACTCCAAGCCATTACCGTTTGCGACACCACTGGTCAAGCCAGAGCTCATTGGAGGACGGAATGGAGATCTTTTGTGTTTTCTGATGAAAGCAGGTTCTGCCTTGGTGCCAGTGATGGCCGTGTGTTGGTCAGAAGGAGGCCAGGGGAACGCCTGCAACCAAACTGTCTGCAGCCTAGACACACTGGACCTACACCTAGAGTCATGGTCTGGGGAGCAATTTCCTATGACAGCAGGAACACTCTCGTGGTTATCCCACACACACCGACTGCAAATTTGTACGTCAGTCTGGTAATTCAACCTGTAGTGCTGCCATTTATGAACAGCATTCAAGGGGGAGTTTTCCAACAAGATAACGCTCGCCCTCATACTGCTGTTGTAACGCAACGTGCTCTACAGAGTGTCAACATGTTACCTTGGACTGCGAGATCACCAGATCTGTTTCCTGTTGAACATGTATGGGATATCATTGGACGACAACTCCAGCATCATCCACAGCCAGCATTGACCGTCCCAGTATTGACACAACAAGTATGGAACTCCATACCACAAAGTGACATTCGGCACCTGTATGACACAATGCATGCACGTTTGCAGGCTTACAGTCAAAATTCTGGAGGTTACACCGGGTGTCAATGTAACAGCATTTCACATTGGAAATGCATTTTCTTGAGCTTAAATTAACCTGTGATCTTGAAAAACTAATCAATTAAACATGTTAACTAGGCAAACGCATTGTCCAAATTCCATTACTCTACAACAATTTTTTCTTGGTGTTGAGATTTTTTTCTCCGTCAGTGTATATCGCTTCTTTTTATGACTGACGTTTTAGGTTTGTGGCTTGGCGGGATCATTTACAACGACTTGTTTTTGATTAGATAAACATTATAAAGTACAAATATGTTAGTGAGTAAAGCTGACATCCTACTGATGGTATCAACGACCTAATCCATAAATTGTGCCTTTACTATAATTTTTCTTTACTTCTAAACATGCACAATTTCATTTTTTACACTGAATAGAAAAAATACTTTCAAATGAAATTTATTTGAAAATTATGTCTCAATTTTCAGATTTCAATTGCTTCTGATTTTAATACTGATCATTTAAAATCATAAAACTGAGATACAATTTTCTGAATTTAATGGATTTTTAATTAATTTTCAAGCATGGATCTTTTTAAATTTGCAACCCATAATTACGAAAGATGAACCCATTTGATCTGAATGCAATATTATAATTAAAAGACATATCCATGAGTAACGCTGGCATCATATTTTTGGTGGCAATGACCTAACCCATAAATTTTGCTTTTACTCCAATTTGTTTAACTTCTAAACATTACGCATTCGATTTTTTCAACGTCAAATGAAAAACAAAAAGTAGATTCAATGCTATTTTTTTGAAAAGTGATTCTCAATTTACTAATTTTTTATGTATTTCATAGTAATTTTTACGAAAGAATATTTTTCAAATATTTGTGCAGCCCAATTACAAAAGATAAACCCGATTGCTCTTAAAACAATGTAAATAATTCATCATTTGGGAGTTTCTTCGGGCAATATTCCATAAGTAACTCAGCAAACGAAATGAAAGCCCCATGTAAAAATAAAATACGAATTTAAGAGATTTAAAATCGAACTATTCAAAATTATGACATTAATGAAGGTTGCTGTAAATAGCAAAAAAAATCACGATTGACCGCTTGTAAATACGAAAGTAATAAAAATGCTTTTTGATGTCGCTATTGGGGATTCTAAAAAATATAGTAAATGTAATAAATCTTTTAGTATTTTAAATTAAAAACGATATATTTTTTTTCTATTCTGTGAACGGCCGGTATATGGATCATCTTTATCCACGGATATTTCAGGGTGGATCGCCTGATTATCTTTAAACGGAAACATTCATTCATAAAAACTAAATCTACAGCGAATAACCTGATAATGACATCAAATTCCAGAATCTCTCCAAGCAGTCCTGATACCATAATTTTCTATTTCATATAAATCATAGAAAAAACGTTTTATGTAATCGTATTTAATATAAATTGCAGAATGTTATCACTGGATTTAAGGGATTAAAACACTTGGCTAAATGGTTTAATTAATGATATAGCATGCCAACAAAATAGGAAAGAAAACGTAGCAACCGTTTTTTTTAAGTCTGTTTGACATCATATTTATTGAAAGTGACCACATATTTATAGAAAGTGACGCCATATTTAGCATATTGTTTTCTGATATTTTTTCATCAAATAGAAATGCCTATGTTATACTAAACGTTTAAATTCAAAATATATTTAAATGAAGTTTTTACGTCATTTACTATTCAAAGCACTTATCGTTAAAGTTTTATTTTAAATATGAAAGATTCAGTAGTTCAATTACATACTTGTTAATCTTGATAGTCCAAGAGCCGACAGCATAAAAACCTATGTTATCAAGCATAAGAAAAAAACCTTTATTTTATGGAAGAGAATCTAATGATCCATGTCTGCCGGAAGCGAAGTGAAGCATAAGCCAAAAATTAATACCACTAGTGGTTGACTCGTAGGTTTAGCATTGTGTTTACCTTACAAACAAAGATATGAAAACACAAAATCGAAAGACATCTTCCGTAAGTCGATACGATCAGTTTTTACAAAGTTATGGCAGGTTTTAGGAATACAAAGTCAAAAATAATACTTCATGCAAATAAAATCCGCTTTTACAATAACAACTGATGACCATTAACAAAAATTTAGGAAGAACATAGTTTTGGCACTTGAAATGAAAACCCGATGAGTCCCCAAAAAATAAAGTTATTTACAGTGTTTAAGGGGGGGGGGGGGGTGTTAATTTTAACGCAGGAGGAGGGAGTTACTTTTTTTTTATTAGGTCAACTGGGGTACCGTTTGTTATAATCTTCTGCAACTCGATACGATTATTCATTACAAAGTTATGGTAGGTTTTATGAATACAGAGTCGAAAATTATACTTTATTATTGAGCACAGCTTTATCTCACTTAATTTAAGCTCAAAAAGTTTTCTTTATAACATGTCAAATAGTCTCAAACATAGTAAATGTCTTCAAAATAGCAATAATCAAAATCAGGATCATCTGAATCTTCTCCAAGGTCATTAAAGTTGTCAAAATCCGTGTATTCATAAAACCACTCATGTTTTGGTATTCATAAAACCTGCTATAACTTTGTAATGAATGATGGTATCGACTTGCGGATGATGTCATTCGATTCAGAATTAAACAATACATCAGAAACGATACCCCACTTGACCTAAATTTAAAAAGTTGAATTCTTTCCTACCGAATAAAATTTCCCCTCTTTTTCCCCCACACCTTTCTTAAAACACTGTAAAACAACTATTATTTTACCTGCATAAAGTATTAGTGCCGACTTTCTATTTATAAAACCTGCCATAACTTTATTAAAAATGATCGTATCGACTTACGGAAGGTGTCATCCGATTCAGAATTTGAAAATACATAATAAACGATATTCCAATTGACCTACTTAAAAAATTTGACTTCCCCCACCTCTCTGAGGTAAAATTCACCTCTCTTCGCAATCCCCCCCCCCCCCCCACACACACACACACAAAAACAATGAAAAAAAAGGGTAAAACAGCTTCATTTTAGGGAGACTCATCGGATCTTTAATGATTATTCCAAAACAACGTTTTTCCCAAATTTTCGCGAATGGCCATCAGTTGTAGCACTTTCCTCAATCTTTGGTATGTTTTACCAGCACTAAAAATAAAAAGGAATTCAGTTTCAAACTTTTATACAGTAAATCTTGTCCTCCGAAATGAATAATTCAATTTTTAATGCGAGTTTTTGAGATTTTTCGCTCTGTTTTGGATATTTGTGAAAGAATTCCGGTTCAAATGTTTTAGAACAAACACAATAGTAATTTTTTGCGAATTTTAAATTTTTAGAAATTTTTAATGCAATTTTCAGCGATTTTTCGCGTTCCGCAGAGATTTTTTTTTACACTAGGGGGCTCGGGCCCCTACGAGCTACGCTCGCCAACCCCCGTCCAGACACCGTAGACCCTAAATGCACGCGCTAATTTGATCGGCTTTAAAAAGATTTCGAAAGATTGAATTATAATTTAAAAAACAGTGGCGATCTCTCTATAAACGGATTTCTATTCATTTCTCTTTGATTGGGGAATTTTAACGCCAAATCCGTTGCGGTACTACTTGATTATCCCGTCGACCAATTTCGCCAAATTATACAAATTGACATAATTCTTATTTTAAATAACGAAAAAACAAATAAATTGGTACAACATTAATAAAAATACAAATAAAACGTCGAAATAAAAATAACTTGATGACGTAGACACGTGTAACAACATTTCAAAATAAGCTAATATAAAAGGAATTAAGTAAACAGTGTCTTTGTCTCCTGGTATTTTTTAACAAAGTGAAAAGAAAGTTCTTTTAAATGAGACATTTTAAATTAATCGTTTTTAATCTGACGTAATTTTGACCAAACTATTCTTTCTCTTTTTAATATTCACGTGAAAATACTTGTGTTAGAAATTAAATATTATTTGTGCTTTCCGAACAAAAATAGTTGAAAAGTATCCTCTTAAAATATCAAATAAATGTCTAGCGCAATTTCTAAATTTAAACCGTTTTGCAATATTATTTTGTGTTCATTTTATGTAATAACCGTAATGTGAAGTAAATATGACGTAATTTCTCCTATTTAAGACTTTTAACGCATGTTAATAAATTTATTGTTTTACAAATTCCTTTCTCTCTTAAAATTCACGTGTAATTATAGTTTTTATGACGTAATTTTTAATAAGTTCCTGATTTTTGTACATAATTATTTGATTCTAATTCCAAATGTTTTTTTCTGTTTATAATAGTCACGTGTAAATAAATTTTTAATTTATTTACACGTATAACTATTTTTTTTTTTTTTTTGAAGCAAACATTATTGTTTCCGTTGTTTATACAGTTGGCAACAGTTTAAATTAATATCACTTTCTAAAATCTGTTAAAAATATCTCTAGAAATGCTGAAAATCTGAATTTAAAATAGAAATAAAACCTCAAAAAATTAGTCAAAATAAAAAAATTAATGCAATCTGCACTCCGGCAAATTCTAACGCATAAAATGATCTAAAAATGATTAAATTCCTATGAACAGTTTTTGCTCCTATAAAACTTTTTTAGTGGAACGATTTTGTCCAACTTTAGCATTAAATATCTCTTAAAATAATTCTTCGATCTGAAAACTGTCTGCATCAGCGTGTTTATCAAGCGTTTTTGTATAATACTACCGATTTTCATATTTTTGTATGCATTGTTTTTCTTAATATTAACGAAGAAAGACCTCCGGTCACAAAAAATTCAAAACCGGCGGCGGCGGCGGCGGCGGCGGCGGCGGCGGTGACAGCGGTAGTTACTTTTTTTTTAGAATAGAGAGATTGGTAAAATAGTTTTGAACTTTTAGCCTAATATAGTAAATTTTGTATTTGTCCTCCGTAAGTTTTGAACTTTTAGCGATTTTTTGCGCTAAGGTAGACATGGAGGTTTTTTGACATTCGTGAAAGAATTTCGTTTGAAATGTTTTAGTTCACTATAGTGAATTTTGTTCTCAGCAATTGTTGAATTTTAATGTTTTTTTTTTTTTTTTTTTTTCATCCCGTAGCGAGTTTTTCACTTTCATAATAAGATTTCTGTATCAAACTTTCAACCTAATATAGCAAATTTTCTCCACCGCAATTTCTGAAAAATTTTTAGCAATTTTCAACGCAATTTTTAGCGCTTTTACGCGTTCCGCGCCCTTTTTTTTTGCACTTAACACATTATAGTAATTTTTTTAATCTGCGATTTTTGATTTTTTATCGATTTTTAATGCATTGTTTAGCCTTCCGCTGCTATTTTTTGACATTAGTAAAAGGAATTAGGTTTCAAAATTTTAGCCCAATATAATAAATTTTGTTATATTTTCAATGAAGTGTATTCGAAATTCGTCCAGTGATTTTGAATTTTTTGCGAATTTTTTTTATGCATTGTTTAGAGATTTTTTGTGTTCCGCGGCGATTTTTCTACATTCGTAAAAGGAATCCTATTTTAATCTTTTCGCCCTTAAGACTGTTCTTAACTGCTCTGCTCAACAAGGGCAAAACGTTTTGACACATTCATTTTTTAACGGAAAGGTATAAAATTGGGAAGCCTGGCCATGGAAGCGAATTGGAATTGAACTGTTTTTTTCCATTTTTTGATCAACCAATTACCTATTGAGTTATAAGCGAATTTGATCACGTGACAAACACGTTTTTCACCCGCTCTTGAGTGCTTTTTCTTCCTTCGTGCGGAAATTCGGTTCAAAACGCCCACTTTGACACTATTTTCTGAAAAATCTATTGCGTTTGCAAAAAAAAAAAAAAAAAAAAAAAAAAAAAAAAACAGCCCAATTACATAGTTTCTGAACGACAACAGCAACTAGTTGCATCATTTTTGAACAAAAATAAATTAAAACTTATGTCAGAAAGTTGCCCTGTTGGATTTGAGAACACCCTTAATAATAAATTTTGTCTACTGCGATTTTTGACTTTTTAGCTATTTCTAAAGTTTTTCGAGTTTCGCTACAATTTTTCCGCATTAGTAAAGGAATCTGGTTTATAATATCCTCTAGCCTAAAATAGTAAATTGTATTCTCTGTAAGTTTATTTGGAATTCGTTCAGCGATTTTTTAATTTTTTGCGATTTTTTGAGTTTTTTTCGTGTTTTGTCCGGTTTTTTGACGGACCAGACAACGTCGGGCATGTCAGATAATTAGTGTATAAATGTATAATATAAATAAAACAGGTTTACGGATGAAAAAGCTACCGTCTGTTCTCCAATGAATGAACCTGTGCAGATAGATACATTTATATAAAAATAGAAAAGTCTGAAAATATTAGGAAAATCGAATCAAATGTCGGAGCGACACGACACGGAAAAATATTAGGCCTGTCCCGTGTTTACAGAAAAAATGTAGAGCCTACCCATCCTGATATTAATAAAAGAAAATCGCCAGAGATCGACCTGCTTCCGAGGTCCGAATAAGAACAACTGAATATGTACTGTTTATTGTTACCAGATCCTGGTGAATCATCAGTTACTGCAAGAGATTGCTTGATAGATTTGGACAATTTTAATAAATATGAGGTTTATGCATGATTTAGAAACAAAGAACTTCTTTCTTTATATTCTATACTTTGGAGATACTGGTGGTTCTTCTAGTTTGGTCATTTGCAACAAAACTTAACCCAGCCCCACCTCTCGAGTTCTTCAAAACTCGTAAATTGCGACCGTTTTAGGCCTAGTCCCTTTCTTTGTAGTTTCGGGAAACGGCAACGCATCTTATCTGTGCTCTAATCAGATCACACCAGACACCATTTGTTCAAATATGTGAATTTATTACCCTATGCCTATGACGCCGAATCAGAAAAAGATATCCTTCCCAGAAAGTGTGTCCAGTACCCAAAGAAAAAAGGAAAACACACCGCGGAGTAGGCTTAGTATTTTCCCATACGCCACGCTTTACAAAGAACAAAAGTAATCAGCGAATTTAGAGAAAGAACAATTATCCATCGAAAACATTATATACTAAATTTTTTTGTAAATTATATAAAATCCAAAATCTGATATTTTTTCTCTCTCAGTTGGCTTAAAAAAACATAGCCCATCTGAAAAAATTATTGGAGGGGACCAAGTCCCACGGGCCCATACAACTTTACGCTTATGCCGTCAACCAGGGGCGGACTGGCACAGTTTGGCCCACCCCGCTAGATTTAAGCGTTGGCCCACCAATCGACAACCCCATTGTTAAAATGTTTGAATACTGACTTCCCTTCGTACATTGATTAATGTTTGTTTATAATATGAATATAGTACCTTAAAATTGATTAGTTTGTTTTATACCCTCACTACTAACTAATTAGAATGTCAGATATATGGACAATTCTTTTGAACTTGAGGCAACTTCATCTATTATCTTATCATAATCGTAATTTGGTTGATTATCTCCAGAACTACATGGTAGATTTTAATGAAATTAGGTATGTAAGTAGGTTGATAAAATTAAAAAAAAATAACCATTCAACAGTTCTCGCATAAGACTCATCAGCGTCAGAAGGTATAAAACAGAGCTTACAATTTTGAATTAAAAAATGGGTTAATAGGGATATGTTCCCCTCTTATAGTTACACAGCTCCCACAATGTGAATTCATAATGGAAATCAGGCAGTTTATGAGTCCCTGTGGCAGTTAGTCTCACTCCTCCAGCAACGCTGTTTTCAAGCACTCAGTGGTTCTGGAAGGTGGAAAGTGAGTTCCAATCGTCCTCCCCAGAGCGTTCTAGACATGCTCTATAGGGTCTGGAGATCTGACGGACCAACCAATCAAGTGAATATCCTCACTTTGCAGAAATTCGTCGACCAGATGAGCTCTATCTGGGCGCGTGTTGTAGTCCCTTAAAATAAAATCAGGGCCAACTGCATCCCTAAAAAGGCAAACATAATGTACAAAGGTATCATCATTACACCTCAGACCAGTGACAGAGCCTTTGTCAAACATAGGGAGGGGTGTGCGCTCATCCAACATGATGCCTGCCCAGACCATCAAACCTCCGCTGTCATAGAGGTCTCTTTCTCGGACGTTGGGAGGCATGTATTGGATCCCTGGTTTTCTCCAGATGAAAGTATACATCGAGAATTAGAGTGTAGGCTGAACCGAGACTCATCAATGAATAGAACAGTCCCTTAATGATCCCTCGTCCAAAGTCGATTATCTCTGTATCATGATAAACGGGTTTTCCCGTGCGCAGAAGTGAGCTGACTCAAGCAACCCTCTGTCATGTAGTCTTCTGCAAACAGTAACCCTTGAAACTCGGCTTCCTGTAGCCGCATGAAAGTCACGAGAGGCCTGGGAGGATGCAGCACTCATGTTACCCCTCGCTGTAATAGATAAATAGCGATCTTCACTGGCCGTGTCGTGGCTCCTGGACAACCTTGTCCAGGATTTCTCTCTATGGATTTAATATCCTTAAACTGTTTCCATAAGTTTGATACGACGTTGGGCGTTACATTGAAGTCTCCAGGAATCTGCACTTGAGACTGCCTTGTTTCCAGTCTCCCCGCTATTCTCCACCTCATTACAGCATTCAAACGTTGGTTGTTACTCATTTTTACTGTTTGCTTTTGAATTTTACCGTATGTAGCAAAAAAACACTAAGATATTCGGCGAGGTGTGCGAGCGAACAAAACGTGAAAATTGCCACGCTCACTTACAAATCCTGTTCTACTCGTAACTCGCTCCACCCATGCACACATGTACGCTTACGTGTTCGACACTGAATAAATGTTCGACACGTCTTTGTTTTGGATAAATACCACCATAGGCATTCCACTCACACAATAATTCTAATGCCAAGGTAGGCATTTTTTACATTTCTTATTAACTTTACAGCGATCCTCATCATCTTTAATGAGTTCTTCTGAATCGCTCGTTTTTTTGCTGTAAGCGGCGTAGAGCTTGCTACGTCGAGATTGCTGCTGCAATAGCGACGGATTATAATGAGTATAGTTCCGAGCTTGTTCAGCAAGTTCATTTAAAAATTTAACCCCACTGAAGCAGCGAGGATCGAACCACGCAATGTCTTTCATGGGCAAGTCATTTCCAGTAAATCGTGTATTCAACTGCTGAATAGCTGTGTATAAAATGACATTATAAACGTTTCCCTTAAATAAGTCAGATGGGGATCCGATAATACTTCTTGCATCATCGTGAGAATATTCACCACATCGACGTTTTGCTATATATTCTTTTTTTCGATAGGAAAATCTCAATTTCAATGGTTTACTCCTTTTCTATTAGTTGTTTCCGAAGTTGTTCCGCAAATTCAGAAGTATTTTTCATAGCCATATCAAAATTATGTCGTTTCTGTAGGACATTGGATTTCAGGGTTTGGATTTTGTTAGCAGGAATTAAGTATCCCAGACCGCTTATCTATGCAGATACTTCGATGTCGGCATAGATATATTGAATAGGTCGCTTAAAATGGTTGCTATTAATATATGCTGAAACTTGCAGGGTCAATCCATTTCAAGTGGTCCAGAAAATCATTTATCCCAACAAAAAGTTTTCGGTAAAAAAAAAAAAAAGCGCCAAGTTCTCCTTAATGTTTCGGCCAGAAAAAGTAGTGATATCTGAAGTTCGCACAAGTTAAAAGCCAAACATCCCAAATCCTTCATTGAAAATGGCTTCCTGCGACTTGGCCGTTAATGCCTTTCATTTAATACAACATTTCTAAATTAATGATTTGAAATTACGCATTTATAAATTATTTAAATATTAAAAGTAATATTAGAATGCAAAGAGGCAAATTCACATAAAGACATAAGTAAAAGATTTCTGATAACTACCATTCAGTTTCAACAAACATTAGTTTTGATTACAGATCACTTGTGGTTTAATTGCCATTTTGTACGGTCTAAAGCTAAAGTCATTAACGTAAAACCCAAGAAATAAAACAAAATTTACTTACTTCAAATCTCACAATATATTACATTATATTTTATTGTATAATATTGAAATCTTGTGTATTGACGAAAGAGATTTATTTCGTTTGAACATTTATTATAGTTTGTTTGCATACATTATGAGGTATTCGATTTATAAACTGTTAAAAGCTGATACTAATTATGTTTTAGCAATTAGGGATATTATCTCCTGAATACAAGTATTTTGTTATTTTTAACTTCTAAGCATTTAAATAGACTGAAGTTGTTTAAATGCTTTTTTCAAATGTGTATTTTTTCTGTACTCTGTGCCACAAAATGACTAAAATAATCAAAAAATGTAGTTGGCATATAGCTCATTTGTACATATTTTAAAATTTGAAAAACTCTCTCGAAGGCATTAACGGCCAAGTCGCAGGAAGCCATTTTCAATGAAGGATTTGGGATGTTTGGCTTTTAACTTGTGCGAACTTCAGATATCACTACTTTTTCTGGCCGAAACATTAAGGAGAACTTGGCGCTTTTTTTTTTTTTTTACCGAAAACTTTTTGTTGGGATATCACTACTTTTTGTAAGTTTTTTCAAGTCTGTTATTCTAAACTATATTAATATGAAAAAACTTAAATTTCGGTACTTTTATGTTACCCGGGAGCAAATCTCCTCGTTAGACTTTTGTTTTTTCGCCAATAACAGTTTTCATTTTTTACATGCGTAAATTAGAAAATATGCTTTGATTTTCAAATAAAATATTTCGGTTTATGTTATTATTTCTTATTTATTTATTTATTTATTTCTATGTTAAATATTCTATTAAATAAAATGAGGGAAATGCATCTATTTTAAATGAGATGACTGAAAAGTATATATCTTTAAATGAAATGAATGCAATATGAAAAATGGGAGTTGGGAACAGTATTTGGCGATTTGCCACTTTCGCCCGGCTAATATAAAAATACCTAAATTTATTTTATTGAGCTTTACAAATTTATACTTTATTTCTTTTTATATTAAAGTACTAGCCGCCTCTAGCAAGCAGTATTTACCGTATTAATTCCATGTTAAACGTTGCATCATGTTACTGTTATTCATAATTTAATTTACATGCCCATTCTTTCGCCAAGTCGGAAGCTTTTGATAGAGAAATCAAAAACTCTTAACGATCATGGAAGCACATCATATATTTTGTGTTGTTATGTATTCCATCTTTCGTGACAAATATCTCTTAACTCACTTATGCATGTTTCCTTAGCAGTTACGTTTCGTTCTCTAATGCGGAAATTTTTAATCCTATTAAGTAATATTTTCTAATTGGGCTCACTGCCAATTGTTGTATTTTAACTGATACAACTGGGTACAAGTGTAATGATTCTTATGAAATCCTTTGACAATATCTGCATTTGCATTAAACCATATTGATGCTAATATCTTTTTGTTTCACGTTAACCTTTTCAATAGACTCGATTACGGAAGAATAGAGAAGGTCTACCGGATCACTGCCATGATCCATTTGAAAATCTATCATTCTTCTCATCTGATCATGTTGAAGAATTAGTCAATGTGCCATGGTTTTAAGATTTTAGTTAATTTTATTCGAAACCTGAAAACTAAAATGCGAGAACCGGATTGTAGAAGATTCATTCTAACGTACATATCGATTAACAGGTTACATATTATAGAATTATAATAATCAAAGGAGAACTGGCAGTTTTAATGCTTTAATAGTTTCCGTAAATTCTCTTTATATAATGCAGAAGTTTTAGCGGTGTAATGATTAACAACATAGTCACAGTAAGTATAATAACAGTACAATATAATAACAATAGCAGAGGTTTTGGGTAGTGACGAAACTATTAGCACTTTGGAAATATTAGTACGTTATATCATTTAACTATTCAGATGATATGCGGAAAAATAAAAATAGATGGCTCGCATTAATAATTAACTCATTGAAAAATAGCCACTAGCGTCAAATATTTTTTTCCCAGCTTGGCGACATTTAGCAAAGTTTCGCCGAATTTGGTAATATATCATGCCAATTCTCAAATTTGGCGACAAAAATTTTTTTGTTTATTCTGACGTCATAATGATGCATATGTATTATGTATTATACACATACCTGTAATATCTATGATGCAAATGTATTACGTATTATATGCATATGTATAATATGTATGATACATATGCATAAGTTCATTAATATCACTAAAACGCACTTAAGGAATAGTGTTCCATAAATAGTAAGGATAATTGCCAGATTGACCAGAGTGCTATTGAGATTAGAATTACGACATTTATAATAGACCGGGAGGCGTCTGTACACACCATCACCTCATCGAGTTTACAGCTAAAATTTTAGGATTAGTTAAAACTAGATTAGCATATTTAAATGCAACTGGTCTGTTAAGTCATATCTTGGTAGAAACCATCTGAAGACCTAATTTTAGTGGTTAACTGATAGGTTTTCTATTGTATTTTCCTGCATCCAAAAGTTTGGAAATATGGAGGAATGGGTGCAGGAAAACACAATGGAAAATCCACCAATTAACCAGTAAAACCGGGTCTGTAGGTGGTTTCCATAAAGATATGACTTGGCAGACCTGTTACATTTCAATACGCTAATCGATATTTAACTAATCCTAAAATTTCAGCCGTCAACTCGATGAGGTGAAGATCTGTGCAGACGCCTCCCGGTCTTTTATAAAATTTGTTTTAAGGAAGTAAAAGATAGAAAGATGGACAGATAAACTGAAAGATTTGCCTTATTAAGATTTTTGTAAAAGCATATAAAAATTCATTCAGCTTCAACTCATGTAACACCTTTATAACTCAGGCTAATTTTCTGTAATCGGGTTTTGGCGACCAACATATCTTATCTATAACTATAATCTTTCTTTTACAGATTTAAAATTAACAATAAATTAACAGTAAGTAGGCTAATAATACAATACAATAACATTAGCAGCGGACTTCGGACGCCGCTTCTGTCGCATATCGTTAAAGACAGTTTATTAGTTACACATTTCATTTAATTAAAAGGAGATTTTTAAAAACTTTCATATGGAATTAGGATATTTTTCCACTGTAGGGACCTTGGCATTTTTTTTTTAATCTTGGCGCAATTCGGACTTCAGAAACTGAGGTATGTTACCAAATGATATAAACAACTATGAAAACAAACCTGATGAACTTTTATGTTATTTATATTATGTATTTATATACATATAAACATTTTATTTATACATGTATAAAATATTATTTTTTATATACAAATTATTTATGTTGGTATATAAAAATAAATAAACGGGTTCCTTACATTAAATAAATTGTATACATATGGAAAAAATTGCTTGTGTATATGACACAGCAAATAGGTTGCCAGAAAATACGTTATCAAATTTCTTTTCTCGTCAAGGCTATTTTCTGTATTTCGCCAAGGCGCTGCTATATCGGAAACATACCGAATTGCGGTTATATTTTGTTAAATGTTTTATTGTTTTAATATCGTGAATATATCATAACCTATACTGATTAAAATTTTTAGGTATATTCATTTTTTTCTATTTAACAAACATCTGTCGAAAAGCATATATATAAAGTTTCATTCTGCTTGAAATTACGTGACCCCTTCAAAACTCTGTAATCGAGTATTGGCGACCAACATTGGCGAAATTGAATGTGAAGAAACTGTTTACGGCCAAATGAACACCCCCTGTTTTAAGGGTTTAGAGGCGGAAATTCTGTGTTTTCAGATTTTTCTGGTTAATTGTGCTACAAACCCGACTTATTTGTGAAATTTCATGATTCTACGACTTTTTGAAGTACCTTAGTTATTTGATGATGCGAAGTGAGTCAGTGACAAAAAAGCGCTTTTTCGGAATTTAATATTTCGAAAACTACTAAATATAGAAACATAAAATCGTGGAACCTTAGTTCAGTTTGACCATACGAACATATGTATAAAAGAAAAATTTCTACATCTCTCCCTAAAACGACGTTATGAGGGGGTGAAAAACATGCCGAAATAGTTCAGGAAAAGGTAGCTTACGGCTTGTGCGAGCTTGGCGGACGCACTGCCGTGCTCCCAGATTCGTTGCTTGACCATTTTTAAAAAATCTGAAATTTTTTGTACAACAACCCTAACATGATGGAAGACTATTATTTTAATTTTATTAATTTTTGTTTGTGCATGGCGGCCATCTTTGTTTCATCGTCTGAAGCAATTTTCTCACAAGAAGGGTTTACGGAATTGTAAATAATTCATCGTTTATTTATCCAATTCAAGTGCGGATTAAAGCAATTTGTACAGAATACATTGGGCTAAAAATTTGGTAATCGAGTAGTTTCCGAAACTAACTGCTTATTGGTAGAATTTAAGCATAAAATTTCAGTTTTTTTCCAAAATTTGTCCGTTTACAAGAGGAAATTTTTCTAGCAAGGAGTACTGTCAACATGACATAATTTTTTTTTTTACAAATAGGCCGAAAGTACTTGTAATCACACGCCGAGTTCCAGATCTAGACTTGCTTTCTCTTCGCTAAAAAAATTCCAAATTTTTCTAAAATGACAAAAATCGCACATTTCAGGCTTTGATATCTCTGGTGAGGCACGAGATAAAAATCTGAATTTTTTTTAATAAGAGTATTGTATGATAGTGTTATGCACTAGAAATTTCAGGATGGAGATTTGGCTACAAGTTTAGATATGGCAAGGGCAACATGACAAAACAATACTGCCAAACTATTGTTTTGCTGTAGTCACAGCTAAGTATTTATCGCAAAGTGTCATTTAAATTTATGTTTTTGATTATCTTTAAATAATAGTAACAGAAAATAAAGCGCTTTGCAAAGCTTAGCAATTAATTTAAAAAATAATTATTCCTAAGGTCATACATTTTGTATGGTTTCAGTAATTTTTGTTGTAAGTAATTTTAGTAACTAAAAGAAACGTCAGCACTTTTACATAAAGAAAAAAAAAATATTTTTATACAAGACCTGAGACAAAAACAACATAGGGAAAAAGAAAAGCTGTTAATGTTGTCATACTTGTTGAGACATGATCAAACGTGTCAAAACACATTCTTGCTTGTTGGTTCAAAAACCACAATTTTGATCTTTCTCAAAATTTTATTTGTAGGAACCAAGTCTTGTCATCTCTTGATAATTTGATTGAAGATCTTGGCCCTGCTGGCTCATAGAAATGTACTTTGAAATCACTGTGTGCAAGTCCCAATTCATTAATAATTCCTAGCTTACTTCTTATGCCAAAATTTGATTTTTCTGATGTATAAATTTTGATCTACCCCTCGGGATTGCACTAACACTCTAAAGCGAAAGCTGAGTTCCCGAGGTGGTCATCGCTGTATAAATTTTGAAAAGGCTTTGGGTACCTTTACTTTCTGAAAATTACTTGAGGCTGATGCGTGGTAACATCGCATAATGTTTCATTTACAGGAACATACTTATGGTAGAAACAAGTTTCAGGGACTGGCAAGCAGCATTAAAATTGTGGTTTTTAAACCAACAAGCAGGAATGTGTTTTGACACGTTTGATCATGTCTCAACAAGTATGCCAACATTAACAGCTTTTCTCTTTCCCTATTCTGTTTTTGTCTCAGGTCTTGTATATATATATATATATTTATGTAAAAGTGCTGAGGTTTCTTTTAGTTACTAAAATTACAACGAAAATTACTGAAACCATACAAAATGTAGGCCTTAGGCATAATTATTTTTTAAATTAAATGCAAAAGGCTTTATTTTCTGTTACTATTATTTAAAGATAATCTAAAAAATAAATTTAAATGATACTCTGAGATAAATACTTAGCTGTGACTAGAACAAAACAGTAGTTTGGCAGTATTGTTTCGACATGTTGCCCTTGCTATATCTCAGCTTGTAGTCAAATCTCCATCCTGAAATTTCTTGTGCCTAACACTACCATACAATACTCTTACAAAAAAAATTCAGATTTTTATCTCGTGCCCCACCAGAGATATCAAAGCCTGAAATGTGCGATTTTTGTCATTTTTGAAAAATTTGGGATTTTTTTTAGCGAAGAGAAATGAAGTCCCAGATCTGGAACTCGGCGTGTGAGTACAAGTACTTTCGGCCTATTTGTAAAAAAAAAAATATGTCATGTGGATCGTTTTCCTTGCTAGAAAAATTTCCTCTTGCAAACGGACAAATTTTGGAAAAAAACTTAAACTTTATGCTTAAATTTTACCAATAAGCAGTTAGTTTCGGAAACTACTCCATTGTCAAATTTTTAGCCCAATGTATTCTGTACAAATTGCTTTAATCCGCACTTGAATTGGATAAAAAACGATGAATTATTTACAATTCCGTAAACCCTTTTTGTGAAAAAATTGCTGCAGACGATGAAACAAAGATGGCCGCCATGCACAAACAAAAATTAATAAAATTAAAATAATAGTCATTTTGAGCTTCCATCATGTTAGGGTTGTTGTACAAAAAATTTCAGATTTTTTAAAAATGGTCGAGCAACCAGTGCTGGACCACTTGAAATGGATTGACTCTGCACTAATTATCATTCGGTGATCGTGCCGAAAAAGATATATGTGACGGTAAATCGTCCATTTCAGTGACACCTTCTAGACACTTAAGCAATGTTAAAATTTTATATTGATCTTTAAAAGATTTCGAAGACTCGCCAAACGTGCTATTAAGTGCTCGATCCTTAATCCACCACTCAGTAGCGCTTACTTTTTGTAATCGGCGAATAAGTTTATTTCCACTTACAGGCTCCTTATTCAGTGAAGTCCATGCTTTCATTCGTTCATATCACTCTGAACTAAACATCGTTGTAGCTTACATTAAGACCAAGAAGTCCGTTGTCAATTTACGAGATTCTGTTGCATCTGCCAGGAACAAATTAAACACATGTCATATCAATGTGCTGTATATTTGGATTGTCTTTTACAGTTTTGGCTGCAGACCTTTATATCTCCTACTCATATTTGCTGCACCATCAAAAAAAGTCCCAACTATTTGTAGTGAAGGGAGTTTAAACTTTAAGTTCTTCTTTTACTTGGAGATAGACGGCTTTCCCTGTTGTTTTGGGGGCATCAGCCAATTTTAAAAACTTATCTTCACTTTACCACGCTGCTCATAACGAACACAAAGAGCCAACTGCTCCATTACCGATACTAGGGGATCGTTCCCGGGTTAAAGAATATAGGTGAAAACATTTTTTTTTTTTTTTTTTTTTTTTTTTTTTTTTTTTTTTTTATTGAAAACTAATATTTTTTTTATATGCAATAAATGTTTTAGATTGCCCAATTACATTAAAAAAGCATTTTTCATATGGAAAATACGAATTTTACAGTCAAATAATTTTTTAAAATCTATCAAAAGCGATATTTTCTTATTAGCCGCATGCTAAGAGTTATTTGACCAAGATTTTGCTACTTATAGCATCCTTTTATATTCTGATAATTTCAGAGCTTAAATCGCTATTATTTGCATGTCACCTCTCTTTTATTAAGACACTCTAAATTTTGTAAAACATTGCGTTTTATCAGTGTGCGATTTCGATTACATTATTTTCAAAAGTGAAGCATTTTCACCTGTGAAGAATTTCAAAGCAGCTGGGCTGTGAAAATGACGCACTTCTACAAAAATTAATTCAGGTTTAAGAATTAAAATACACGCTTTTTATAAAATGACGTCATTTGCATCCGCTAAAGCAATCCACTTTTACAATCCAGTCTTAAATTTCGACTATAGAAAAGTATGCATATGACGTCATTATCACGAAATAACAGCCAATATTCTTGACAGAGCCCATATTTTAATTTCAACTTTTTTTTCAGGTTTTATGAGAAAATGGCAATAAAAAGATACAGTATCGCCTATTTTCGACTATTTTCCGTTTACTTTCAAGGACTTTCAATAGAAATGGGGTACTTTTGTTGCCACGATAAGAAAAATGTTATTAAAAACTACAAAAAAATTAATATCTCAAAAATAAATTGAGATACAGCTTTCAAATAAATAGCATTTAAGAGAGCATTTTTTTCCTTATACGACGGTGTAAAAATTTAAAATATGCGATGTTTAGAAGTTTAAAAATTTGCAGTAGAGAAAATTGCAAGACCAAAATTTTATTTCAAATTTCAAAGTGTTGCCATTCGCAAAATGACGTATGCGTTACGCACAGATATGTTTGTCCTTTATAATATAGATATCTTTTGTGAAATTTGCTTCCATACTGAATGGACTTGACTGTCTTGCATCATCGGCAATGTTTATTTGGATCTGAATGGAGAGATAAGCACTTAACTGATTTATAAATTACTTGGACAGGATGGACAGGAATGTGATGAACAAACCTTTTCCATACCGTTTGGGATTTTCATTTTGTTCTTCTTTCAGTTCTATTCTAGGCTTCATCATACTTTCTGAAGATCCTCTTTCTTGACTTCTCTCCATAGCCTGTGTTACATAACCGTGCAAAATTGTATTATATTTACATAACAGCATTACCAATTGTAGAAAATTGCGATGTTTAACGTCTCTATTATTCAAGTCTGCCGCTGCCTCCTCTCGTTTTTCTCTTTAAGCTAATTCATGCCTCCCGAGATTCTTGATCCGTAGATTATTCCTAGATAGGTAAGCTAAGCCTTGCCAATTTTTTGTTACTACGCAAGTGTCCACAGGTAGACTCGTCACACCGAACAACTTTCCAACCTTCACTGACCATATGTGCTTTTAGGTAGATTTCGTAAGAAATACTACCTATTGCAGTCGTTACCATGGTGCGACTTTTGAAAAATTCCTTCATAACTTTTCATTATAGGACCCCAGGAACCCAAAACCACCCCCACCTAAAAAGTTTATATATATATATATATATGTATGTATGTACTAAATTTTGTCCGCACGATAAAAGTCGCAATTATGCACGAATCATCTTCAAACTCGCCAACAACTTTGAGATGGCTAATATCTTGGCGGGTATTGAAAATGGGCGAAATCGGCCCAAGAGGGTGGAAATGGGGAGGGTTCAAAATTTTGAATACTGTCTTAACACGATTCTGATAAAACCAGCTCTTACACAACAATGGCAGGAAAAAAATAAAAGTTTTTCGTTATAGCAGTTGCCAGCAATTAAAAAAAAAAACAAATAATAAAATTCTCACCACAACAATTACTTTTCTTTTGCAAAATTTTCACGTGTAAAATTAAATAGTTTGACAAATTGAAAACAAATTGAATATTACGTCATAAGTTTCCTAGAACAAGATTTCAGCATGAAAACTCAAAATAAATAGTTTGACGAATTAAAAAAATATGTATATTGCGTCATATTGGAAATATAATGGACCTCAGCAGGTGAATATGTAACGCCATGTAAGTTTGAAGAAACGTATTAAAACATGATAAAAACCCGACTATGGAAATATTAACATATTTTAACACTTTAAGGTTCTCTGAATTTTTTGTAGCCATTTTTTAAACCTATTCCATATATATGTGTGTGTGTATTCGTGTATATTACAATTTTCACAAAACGTTTAGCTCCCTACAGCTCGCTCTTTGTGAAGAAACTGGGTTTATCTCTAATCTTGATATTTAAGTTTTGTTGGAGAATTTAGTACTTAACATCGAAATCTACCTCCGCTTGTAGGCCTGAGCCGGCAGGGATTTTTTTACTTTATCCCCTATCTCTCGGCTTCTATACAAAATGAGTAATTTGCACAGATCTGGCAAAAATTGCTGATGGGAGAGGGAAGGTAGAAATTAAACTTACACCCGATCAAAAAAAAAGGGAGGGATGCTTCACGGAAAAAAAAGGGAAAAGAAAAATTAAGTTTCATAATTTGTTGTTTTGTTTTATTAAAAAGAAAAAAAACTACAAAAATGTATTTTTTTTGGTCCACTACAACTGTTTGGCCCACCCTGGTACCAAGAAAAATTAAATTTCATATTTTTTTTTTAGATTTTTTTAAAATTTTTGTTGAAAAGAAAAAAAACTTTAAAAAATGTATTTTTTTTGGCCCACCTCGCTATCAAGAAAAGTTGAGTTTCATAATTATTTTTTTTTAGTTTTACTAGGGGGCTCTGCCCCCTACGAGCTACGCTTGTCAACCCCCGTTCACACACCGCAGACTCTAACAGCACGATAATTTAATCGGCTTTAAAAAGATTTCGGAAGATTGAATTATAATTTGAATCTGAGAATTATAATCTGACGCAATTTTGATCATCTTTAAATATCAAATAAATGTCTCGAGCAATTTTTAAAGTTTTTCAATATTATTTTTTGTTCATTTTATATAATAAGTGTAATGTGACGTAAATGTGACGTAAATTCTCCTATTTAAGACTTCTAACGCATGTTTATGAATTTATTATTTTACAATATTCTGTCTCCTTTAAAATTCACGTGTAATTATAATTTTTATGATGAGTTCCTGCTTTTTATATTTTCTGTTTATAATAGTCACGTGTAAAATAAATTTTTAATTTGAAGTAAACATTATTGTTTGCACTGTTCATACAACTGGCAACAGTTTAAATTAATAACATTTTCTAAAATTTGTAAAAAATATCTCTCGAAATGCTGAAAATTTGAATTTAAAATTGCAATAAAACCTCAAAAAATGAGTCAAATAAGAAAACTAAATACAATCTGCACACCGGGAACTTATAACGTATAAAATGATCTAAAAATGATTAAACTCTCCTGTATAGTTTTTGCTTCAATAAAACTTTTTTAATGGAACTATTTTGCCCAACTTTAGCATTAAATATCTCTTAAAATAATTCTTCGATTTGAAAACTGTGTGCATCAGCGTGTTTATCAAACATTTCTCTATAATACCACCGATTTTCATATTTTTGCATGCAACAGTTTTTTTAATATTAACGATGAAAGGCCATGCTTAAGCATTCAAATTGGATGTGGATCTACCCGGAATATCTACGCAGATTTTCATTAGTCCATTTCCAAATCAAAACTTTTTTTTTATGTATAGAAGGATTGAAAAGAAAGAAAAGTAAAAAAATTTATTTTTTTGGCCCACTACACCCGTTTGGCCCACCCCGCGATCGCGGGGTAGCGGGGTGGGCCAGTCCGCCCCTGCCGTCAACCAATCTATCACAACATTTTTATCATAGCGATCATCGCAGGAAGTCAACTTGGCGACGTAGGCCAATCATTATAATAAATCTGTTAAAAACCAATCAAATTTCCGGCGTTTATGTGTATAATAGGAGTCATAATGAATGAACAGGTTTTTTTTGCTAACCAACAGTGACGCCAGCTGCCCTTTCCTTATTAACATGCAATGCTTAATCTGACGTTTATGAAAAGCCTCATTTTTTGTAAACTTAATTTTAAAACATGCGAAATTGAATTTCAGAAAAACACGTCATTTTGACGTAATTATAATAAAGTGTTTCACCTTTTAAAACCAGAATGCTTGTTTTCTTCAGCAAGTATACAACTGAAATATACGATTTCCCTGACAATACGCGGAACAAAGCAACAAATACGTTCAAATGACCTAGCATTTACTGAAATTTTAAATTCGCGTGGCTTAAAAATAAATCTTTCACTTTATGGATAATAATAAGGATTAATTTCAAAATATCAGGAGTCTCTCTTCAGAATAAAACATCATTACAAAGTTATGTCAGTTTAACACAGGGCTGCGGAGTCGGTGGGAAAAATGGATGACTCCGACTCCGGTAATTTTCACAGATCCAACTCCGACTCTTTCGCTCAAAAATAGACAGACTCCGACTCCACAGTCCTGGTTTAATAGAAATTGACGTCATATCTAGCAAACCGAGGCTAACGAAAAAGACAGGCTACCGCGGTGGGTCCGATTCTTCTTTTTTTACAGACCGCTGGAGTCACGTGATGCTCGAATGCACCAATGAAGGTGTGCGAACAGAGCATCACGTGACTCCAGCGGTCCGTAAAAAAAGACGAATCGGACCCACCGCGGTAGCCTGTCTTTCTCGTTAGCCTCGTAGCAAACGATTTTTTTATTATTATTAACCATTTGGAAATGGTTGTTGTTTTCGGTCGAGGATGGGGCCAAATGATGCTCGCATTTTATTTTTTTTTTTAACGAAATTCAACGATGTTTTTTACTTTTATTTGAATTTTATTTATGATATTTTATTTTTTATTATGATATTTTATTTGAATTACTTTTATTTGAAGAATTTTTATTTGAATAGGTAATAGAAAGGCATAAAATTGTTTGAATAGGTAATCGAAAGGCATAAAATCGTTAAAAATTGAAAAAGTTACAAAATGGGTAGGCGCAAATTATCAGATATGGAAAAATCCAAAGCCAAAGAGCGACGCCGAAATGAAAATCGTCTTGCAAAGAAAAAATCGAGATCTTCAACTCATTATGTAGGCCATGAAAATCGAGATCTTCAACTGATTATGTAGGCCATGAAAATCAATTACAGAGTAAAAGACGAATGCGAAAAAGGAAACAATCTAATGTTTAATCGATCGATAGTAAAAGTAGTGATGGGCGATAACGAGATGTTTTTCTCGATTGTATGGACATCTCGATATTTTTCGATTGTGTAAATTTTTTCTCGATGACTACAGTTTGCAAATTTCTTTTATAAATCATATATTATGTATTATATATGTCATACATTTATCAAGAATCGTCTGCGGGTGAACTGGAATGAGTCGATGTTAATAAAGACCAGGTGACTTCGACCGCTAGCGGGCCCCTCCTTTAATCGGGGCCCCTAATTTATACGTAATCTTGTAATATGAAATCACGAACAGGTTACCACTATATACGGCACTGATATATGATAGCAGGCGGGTGTGGTGTGTACGCCCTACAAAATCTTGTAAAAAATATAATATCGAAACGAATGAACGTCGGACCAGATCTCTTGGGGGAAGGGTCAAAGCGAGCGGAGGGGCACAGCAGCTGCATAATATGATTAAGTCGTCACAGGTCGTTAGGCCTTTCCAACCATATGTCACATGAGAAGTCTGGATCTGAATTTATAAAAATGCCCTCACCGTGGGGGCAAAGGGGGGGAGGGGTGCGGGAGGTGGATAACATGAGTTAGTGGTCATAAGCCTTTCCAACAGTATGTCACATGAGGGGTCTCGGCTAAATTTAGAAAAACACGCCCGTGGAGGAAAAGTGGGGGGGGGGCGGTCACCGGAGGTGCATTACATCAATAAGTAGTCACAGACCTTTTCAACGATATCTCACATGTGGGTTCTTAGCTAAATTTGGAAAAGTATCCCCAGGGGGGGGGGGGGTTCAAAATGGGGGGATGGGCACCGGAGGAGCATAACATCAATAAGTAGTCACAGACCTTTCCAACGATATCTCACATGAGGGGTCTTGGCTAAATTTGAAAAAGTGTTCCCCGGGAGGGGCAAATTGGGGGAGACTGTCACCGGAGGTGCATAACATCAATAGTCACAGACCTTTCCAACGATATCTCACATGAGGGGTCTTGGCTAAATTTGGTAAAGTGCCCCCCCCGGGGGGCAAAGTGGTGGTGGGGACACCGTAGGTACTTAACATCAATAAGTAGTCACAGACCTTTCCAACGATATCTCACACGAGGGGTCTTGACTAAATTTGAAAAAGTGTCCCGCGGGGGGGGGGGCAAAGAGTGGGGGGGACTGTCACCGGAAGTGCATAACATCAATAAGTAGTCACAGACCTTTTCAACGATATCTCACAAGAGGGGTATTGACTGAATTTGGAAAAGTGTCCTCGGGGGGGCAAAGTGGGGGGGGGGCACCGGAAGTGCATAGCATCAATAAGTAGTCACAAACCTTTCTAACGATATGTCACATGAGGGGTTGTGGCTAAATTTGGAAAAGTGTCCTGAAATTTCATATATTATAAATAATATTTAGCGGAGGGCTCCATAAAAAAATCCGATCTAAAATGATAAAAGCGGAAAAACTACCCTCGCAGTGGGGGCCAAATTGGGGAGGGGAGGAAGAAAGTCTCATAATATGAAAGAGTCATCCGAGAGCTTACCGATGACATATCACATGACTGGTCCAAAAAAAGTTTGAAAATTGCTCCCCCTCTCTCCCCTCGTGGGCCCACTCTTTCGCCCCGGAATTCACACAGCCGCCACTTTAAAATTTTTATTTTCAATAAATAATATTTACCGGAAGACTGCATAAAAAACCCATATCTAAAGTGATATTTAAATTTATTATAGAAATCGGCTACGGTTTTAAAAATTTGTTCGCCCCTTCCCCACCCCCCTTTGGGCGAAGAAAGGTTCATAGTATGAAAGAGTGGTCAAAGAGCTTTTCGATTATATGCCACAGGAAGGGTTCGGTAAAATTTTTAAAATTGCACCCCGCATGAGTCCACTCTCACGTCCTCCTCCCTCGAAATCACCCGACCTACCTTCCTCTTTGAAAATTTTATATTTAATAAATAATTTTTATCGGAGGATTCCAGGTATGTGACATCTTGGTAGGGCTAAAATAAGATAAACTTTGAAAATTAGGGCTTCATTTCACAGCTCATTGTCATGCCTTTTTCTCTATCTCGTCCCTTGGTACTCTCGATAAATTTTCTTACTTTTCTTCTCTGCCGAGGACGAGTTTAATCCTCGAAAAGCTTCCCATAGCGAAATGTTGAAAAGCGCGAGAGAAATCCTCGACAGGCTTTTCATTGGGAGATTTCGAAAAGGACGAGAGTAACAAGCGACAGGCTTCCCACCGGGAGAGATTGAAAAGGGCGAGAGGAAACTCTCGAGAGACTTCCCATCCCGAAAGGTTTAAAACCGCGAGAGAACCAACCATCGAGCAGCTTGCCATCTGGAAGCGTCGAAATGCTGGAAAAATCATCGAGATGAGATTTGCCGAAATGCGAGATGGAAATGAAGCTTTCAGAGTCAAACTTACCGCATTTCTGGTTTAAGTCATAATTTCTCAAAGGAGTCCATCTGCTTATCCAATCTCTTTTTAGCTCACAGGCTATCTAAGCCCGAGAGCTAATGTACCCGTCGGTTCTGTGTATATGCATGTACTGTACGTACGTACGTAACGCGATAACTCTTGATTAAAATGTACGATTTGCTTCAATTTTTTTTTATGTTCATTCTGATAAGGCGTTCCGCTGATTAGTTTTGACGGTTCATTGATTAAGGATAAAGGAAGAGAAGGGGGCTGGTCCCCCCCCCCCCCATCCTTAATTTAGATATATAGGTTTTTCATGCAGAATTCTTCGATTTGCTCCAAATTTCGTATACCGGTTTATTATGTTAAAGAGCTTCCCTGATTAAACTTGGAGGTTCATTAGTTAAATATGAAGGGGGGAAAGGGAGGTAGACCCCCTCCTTAATTTAGATAAATGGGTTTTTCATGCAGAATTATTCGATTTGCTCCAAATTTGGTATACCAGTTCATTATGTTAAGAAGTTGCCTTGATTAGATTTGGAGGTTTACGGGTTAAGTACAAAGGGGGAGAAGAGGGCTAGACACCCCCCCCCCCCTTAATTTAGATAAATGGGCTTTTCATGCAGAATTATTCGATTTGCTCCAAATTTGGTATACCTGTTTATTATGTTAAGGAGCTTCCCTGATTAAACTTGGAAGTTCATTGGTTAAGGATAAAGGGGGAGAAGGGGGGCTGTTCCGCCCCCCCCCCCCTTAATTTAGATAAATGGGTTTTTCATGCAGAATTACTCGATTTGTTCCAAATTTGGTATACCGGTTTATTATGTTAAGGAGCTTCCCTGATTAAACTTGGAGGTTCATTAGTTAAGTATAAAGGGGGAAAGGGGGTAGACCCCCTCCTTAATTTAGATAAATGGGTTTTTCATGCAGAATTATTCGATTTGCTCCAAATTTGGGATACCGGTTTATTATGTTAAGAAGCTGCCTTGATTAGATTTGGAGGTTTATGGGTTAAGTATAAAGGGGAGGGGCTAGTCTCCCCTTAATTTAGATAAAAGGGTTTTTCATGCAGAATTATTGGATTTGCTTCAAATTTAATATACCGATTTATTCCGATATGGCGCTTCCTTCATTAGATTTGGAGGTTCATTGGTTAAGTATACAAGGGCGAAAAGGGGGCAAGTCCCCTCCCCTTAATTTAGATAAATGGATTTTCATGGAGAATTATTCAATTTACTTTAATTTTTTTTTCTATGTTCGTTCTGATAAGGAGCTTTCCTGATTAGATTTGGAGGTTCATTAGTTAAGTATAAAAGGGTTAAAGGGGTTAGACCACCCTTAATTTAGCGATATGTTTCTTTTTTTCATGCAGAATTATCTGATTTGCTTCAAATTTGATATACTGATTTATTATAGTTAAGGAGTTTCCCTGATTAGATTTGGAGGTTCATTGGTTAAGTATAAAAGAGGCAAACGGGGGATATTTCCCTTCATTTATTTTTTGAGGGACATTATTCTTTGAAATAAGAGTATAATATACAGTTAGTGTTAATAACCTGTGAGCTCAATGCCATCAGTTTAACTGGCACTTATCTTTTTATTGCTATTAACCGATGTGGGTTATGAAGCATAGTGGTTTATGTATTCAGTTCTGTATAGTCCTAGTTTCAAACTTTACTGTTAAATTTAGTGTCATTTTGCCCCGAATTTTCAATGTTTCTCTTATTTTAGCTCTGCCAAGCTGCCCCATACCTGGAGACTCAGATAAATACTATTTATTAAATATAAAAAGTTCAAAGAGGAAGTGAAGAAGGAAGAAGTGAGCAAAGAGGAAGTGAATTCTGGGGGGCGCGAGAGTGCACAAAGGGAGGGGGGGGGGTAATTTTCAAACTTTTACCAAACCTCTCCTTGACATATCATCGGAAAATCCTTTCACCACTCTTTCATACTATGAACCTTTCTCCTCCCAGAGTTGAATTCCGGAAGGGGCGGGGGGGGGGGGGGGGGGGAGCGGTTCGGGGGTGATTTTTTTTTTTAATTGTAGAGATTTCTACAATAAATATCATTAAATGATGTTTTTTAATGGAGCTCTCCGATAAATATTATTTATTAAATATAAAATTTTTAAAGTGGGGCTGCGTGATTTCCGGGTATATTCTGGGATAAAAGAGGGAACCCACGTGGGAGGGGTAGATTTCAAACTTTTTTTGGACCAGTCATTTGATCTATCATCGGAAAGTTTTCGGTTATCATCGCAAAGTTACTCTTTCATATTATGAACCTTTCTTCTTCCCTTCCTAATTTGGTGTCCCGAGAGAGGCACTTTTCGAACTTTTTGGAAATCGTATCGTTTTTAAACATTTTAGATAGGATTTTTTTACGGAGCCCTCCGATAAATAATTTTTAATATATGAAAATTTCAAAGAGAAGGACGGGCAGGGTATATTTCGGGAGTGGGTGGGGCACGATAATTGGAATCCTGGGAGTTGGGACTCTTTTCTATCTTTTGCAGACACCCCTCATGTGATATATCATTGGAAAGCTCTGTGACTACTATTTCATTTTATATATCGCCCGCGCCCCTCCCCTTACTTTGCCCCCGAGCGGGGGCACTTTTCTAAATTTAGCCGACACCCTCATGTGCCATATCGTTGGAAAGTCCTGTGACCACTTATTCATATTATGCACTTTCCTTGCCCCTCCCCCCTACTTTGCTCCCCGCGGGAGTTCGTTTAATGTATTCCAGTCGAAGACTTTCTAAAAATGGGGAAATTAAAGATCCAATCTCAAATGACGTAGAAAAATCAAAAATTGTTGATCCCTTTTATCATCCTTTAGTTCATATTTTTGCCACTAGGGGTGCTTTTGATTCTTATTTCTTTGGCCATTTTGGTGCTAATTGCCGAAAAATTCTAATTTTTGATACTTAAACTCCCTTTACCGCTTCATAGCTACTCGCGTTTTTTCAGCTTTTTTCAACCAGGGGGCACCCTTACAAGACTTTTCCAGTCTTATGGCTCCTTTATAGTTTCCCTTTGGTTTGTTGTTTTTTTATTCCATCTGTTTTCAGTTACCCTATATTTAATAAAATCTGCCTTATATATATGTAAAAACAATGATTTCAATAATTGATTCTAGAACATCTCCTTTGTAGATTCTCGAAAGTAATCGATGACTGTATCGATTGTGTATTTTACGATAACGATTTTTTTCGATTGGTAAATTTTCGAGAATCGCCCATCACTAAGCCCTATCACTATTATGAAATTGTCGGCCAGAATAACAGCTAAGTTTTCCAATAACTGTTTTTAGCTTTTCTCGTTATAATCGATTGTAAAACATCTCGATTGTAGATTCTATGAATTAATCGATGGCTGTATCGATTGTGATTTTTTACGATGACGATTTTACTCGATTGGCGAATTCTCGAGAATCGCCCATCACTAAGTAAAAGGCCATGTCTCGAAGGGCTCCAATCCACTAGCCACGGCCTTTCACAATCGGCCGATTCTAACCGGGAAAAATTGAGCTCAACGTAGGTAATTTGCTGCAATCTGTGGATAATTCGGTGGAACTGCTTCAAAAAAAAAAAAATCCAAATGGTGGTTGTAATCTATTAAATTGCATTTTTTTTTTTTTAATTATCTTTTCCTAAATTGTTTTCTTGAAATTAAACTCCTGTGTTAAAATAGATTTTTTTAACTTTAAAAACATTCAAATGAAGATACTACGTCATTTTTACAAGTGTTTAGTTAAAGTTTTTACACTTATATAGGAAATTTTTTCATTTTCTGATTAGAATGACGTTGATTTCACAAATGCAAAAATATAGCGATTAAGTCAGAATATTTATTGGCTTATAGAAACTGTACACGTATTATTTTTTAAGTTTTTTGTGCTTTTTTTAATGTGTGGCAACAGGAAAGAAATGATTGAATTAGAAAATTAAATAAGATATTTCTATAATGTTAAATTATGGAAGGTGGTAGAAAAAAGGGATAAATAGTGGTCTGATGATGTTTTAAAGTACACAGCAATCTTTTCCATGTTTTAAAGCATATGTACAGCAAGTTTTGTGCAAATCGGTCAAAAATTGAAGATTTGTATAAAGGACATACACTTAGAGAACGACTTTTATATATATAGATTAAATGAGTAAAAGGAATGAAATAAAAGTACCCTACATTTTTCTTGGAAAAAAAAAAAAAGAAAAAACTTTCTAAAATAATTTTACAAGCTAATAAAGTTGATCTTTCCTGTAGACATCGAATACTAGTTCTTCAATTGAATCTCTAAAAAAGTAAAACAATTTTTAAAAAATACTTTATTGTATATGATTCAATTAGAAAGTTTATTTACAAAATTCATACCTAATATACAAATTTGAATGCTAAATAAATTAGCACCAGTTGCTTAACTCTTTGGGAACAATTACATATTTCCAGCAGAGTTATGCTTTGCACAGTAAAAGCTGTTTCTGCAATAAAAATATACAAAAGTTGTACTTTCAATCTATAATTGGGTTTTAAAAATTCTATTTAATAAATATTAAAAACATACTTATATCTGCTACAAATATAAAGAAAATAACACAGACTACTTATTAGCACTCAATATTTAAAACATACTTTGTTGGCACATGCTAATAATTATTTAAAAGAAGCATTAAATGCAAACTTTCAAATTCAGCTTAAAATTTAAATTGTTGGTAACACAGTACATAGCCAATGATGACCGGTCATTTGCGATTTTAGATGTTTTGTTAAACATCTAAAAAAATACATGAGAGATTATCCTGAAACTTCAGGTGTGCAAACAGCGAAGTAGACATTATGTTTACGGGAAGATTTTTTCCCAAAGATTTTAACCTGATAGGAGACCGTAAAGAAATTGAAGAAAAATGAATATCTTTTGGATTACCCTGTAAAAGCTAATGTCGCAAAAGCATTGAAACTGTAACACGTGATTAGGAGGTTCCTTGTAATAAACTGTGTTCATTTTTATGAGGATAGCACATATACTCGTGAAGAAATTAAGGATTTTATAAAAACAATCCTAAATTTCACCAAGTGTTTTGCTTATAATTTCCAGAGTTCTTAATATAAAAGAATGTTCTTTTCAGGAATCATGACAAACAATATTGTACACAATACCCTGAAATCAGAATTAAAAAATAATAAAAAATGAGCAGGTTTACTGAATAATGTTTTACTGTGCATGTGCGGATGCAATCAAAATATAATATCATAATTTATTAGCTAAATGTATAGAGCAACTTTTGTGAAAGTCTCAAAAACACAGCTTGAAAATTGTGAAAGTGATCGTCGATAGAAGAAGCTTGAAATCTGTTGTTCCCAAAAGGAAGCAAAAAGATGAGGAATTGTATCAAATACAGTATATGTTACACACTATTGCACATACTACTATACAAGAAGTACATCATTGACCATATAGTGGATTAAATTCTAGATTGAAAATCTTTTATACAGCAATACCGAACGTGAATAATTTTTCAATTAAATCAAGGAAATAAAAATGTTGATCTGGAATTTAGGCATATCTATCCATGATAATTTGGCTTTAAAGATACTAAATAACAAAATTGTGGATAAACATAAGAAAATGCATATTGCTGAATATACAAGCAGTTATATGAAAGCTTTTTTATGTTTTTTTGCTTCAAAATTTTAGGCAATAAATTGAGAAAACAAATTATTTTTCTTTAGCCATAAAAATGATTTTTGTATAATAATTTATTCTTAAATGTACTTTACAGAAGCAAAACTATTAAATGGACTACAAAAACTGATAAAGGTACAATAACTAGAATGATTATCCAATTAAAAGGACTAAATATTCAGTATAAGTATTCGTAAATCTAAGATTGGTAGTATTGATATATAATGATTGACAAAGGTTTAGTTTCTTTCTTTTCTTTTGTAAAGCATATATATATATATATATATATATATATATTATTACATTATGAAAAAAAAATGCCTTTCCTATTTTCTAAATAAAAGTGAAAAGCGTTGCTAGGGGAAAAATACACAGATTAAACATTGTTCAAAACACTGTTCCTCACAAATAAAAATAACTATGCAAATTGTTTATTTAAAATAGTTTATATATCAAATACTATGGAAAATATTTCTCTGGGAATTGCATTCTTAAATATGTGCATTTATACATACTGAGACACAATGCCATTGAACAAGAAAATAATAAAAACAAAATAAAATGCTTATTTTAAACTATTAGATAAAAAACTGTTTGAAATTTCATACAAAATGTTATAATTAATGTACGAAATAAATTTGAGAAGGATAATGTTAAACAAGAAGAATATGCTAATACATTCAAATGTTAATGAGAACAGGAAGGAAGAAAGATGCTTACGTCAGGACTTAATTTACATCGGAGCTCACCAGAGCTCTGCTCCGTACTTCTCTGTTTTTAGTAAATATTTAAATATTGCTCAAAATTCATCAGAGCTCATAAAAACAGGGCTTGGAGCCCGGTGCTAGCGCTTCTGAAAAACCGAAGCCTAAATTACAGTTTCCGTTCTTTCCCATCTCCAAGTTTTTACTTTCTTTTCTATCAAAATGCTTATATGTGATCACATACGTACACGTAGGAGATGAAACAGGTGCAATTTTTAAATCAGTCTTTGGGCTTAGGCGGGTTTGAGCGCAATCTGTCTTACATTCAAAATTTTATTTATTCATGTATAGAAAAAAAAAGAACTTTTCCCCTTTAAAAATTATGTATTCCATTTCAAATCATTTTAATGCTATTTTGATCAGAATTGGGGGGGGGGGGGGGGGGAAGAAATCACGTTTTTCCTATTCTAGTGATATTTGCAGATTTAGGTCTTCCTGGCATTGATATGTTAGAGTTTAGTCTAGAGCTAGCCAAAAAGCTAACTGGAAGGGCTTTTTGCCCCCAAAGCATTTAGTGAATTAGCCAAATAGCGACAGCCAAAGAAATATGCTGTATCATTCCCATTTTGTTGCTCCGCATTTCATAAACCTGCTGCCGTTGTACAAAAACGAAAAAAAAATCTCATATTGCATCCGCACTGTGGCAGCACTTCAAAATTTGTCTCATGCTCTCTACGCAAGTGTATTTGCATCAGACACGACTCCAGCACAGGGGTGCAGAATATGTCCGATCCGGCGATCTAGGATCGGGGGAAATTTTAAACACCTGGGGAAATTTTGCAGAAACATTTACAATTGATTTCGATTTTAACAATAAATTCCATAATTTCCTGAGATAGAAAAATTTCACTATAAATAAAAAGATCCGTATGGTGACCTTCACAAAATCGATCTCAGAATAATATGTACTGTATATCGGGTGATTCTGTTCCCAATTTTCCAAAAAATTAAGGCATTCGGTTCCGAAAATTTAAAAAATCTTTCATCAATCTGAAAATTCGGACATAAAAATACCGCGAATTTTGTCCAAGAATTACGGGAAAAACGCGAATTTCGTCATAAGATCGCAAAATAACTGCAAATTTTGTCAAAAGATCGCGAAATAACCGCAAATTTCGTCAAATGATCGCAAAACAATTGAGTTTCGTCAAAAGAGCGTGAAACCGCAAATTTCGTCTAAAGGGGAGAAATTACCACAATTTTCGTCAAAACGTGGCGAAATAACAGCGAATTTCGTCAAAGGAACGCGAAAAAAACCCGGAAATTTCGTCAAATGTTCACGAAATGAACGCAAATTTCGTCAAAAGATCGCGAAATGAACGCAAATTTTGTGAAAAGATCGCGAAAAACCGCACATTTCGTCAAAAGATCGTGAAAGAGCAAATTTCGCCAAACGATCACAAAACAACTGCGAATTTCGTCAAAAAAGCGCGAAGGGAACGCAAATTTCGTCAAACGTTCACAAAACAACTGAGTTTCGTCAAAAGAGTGTGAAACAGCCGCGAATTTCGTCTAAAAGGGCAAAATGACCACGATTTTCGTCAAAGGAACGCGAAAAAACTAGGAAATTTCGTCAAATGTTCGGAAAATGAACTCAAATTTCGTCAAAAGATCGCGAAAAAAACCGCACATTTGGTCAAAAGATCGCGAAAGAAGAGCAAATTTCGTCAAACTATCACTAAACAACCGCGAATTTCGTCAAAAAGCGCGAAACGAACGCAAATTTCGTCAAAAGATCGCGAAATAACCACGTATTTCGTAGAAGGGCGAAATAAGCGCAAATTTTGTCAGAAGAGGGCGAAATAACCGCTAAATTCGTCAAAAGGAAGGCGAAATAAACGCATATTTCGTCAAAAGATTGCAAAAAACCGCAAATTTCGACAAAAGATCACAAAACAGCAGCAATTTCGTCAAAAGATCACGAAAAAAATCGCAAATTTCGTCGAACGATCGCAAAACAACTGCGAATTTGTCAAAAGATCACGAAAAAAAACTGCAAATTTTGTCAAAAGGGACAAAATAACCATGATTTTCGTCAAAACATAGATAAATAATCGCGAATTTCGTCAAAAGAACGTGAAAAAAACTCGCATATTTCGTCAAAAGATCGCGAAACAACCGTGTATATCGTCAAAAGAGGCGAAATAACCACAAAACTCGTCGAAAAAAAACGCAGATTTCGTCAAAAGATCGCGAAAAAACCGCAAATTTTACCAAAAGATCGCGAAAAAACCCGCAAGTTTTAACAAAAGATCGTGAAAAAACCGCAAATTTTATCAAACGATCACAAAAACCCGCGAATTTCGTCAAAAGATGGCAAAACAACCGCCAATTTCGTCAAATGAAATGCGAAATAACAGCAAATTTCGTCAAAAGATCGCTACAAAACGCAAATTTTGTCAAAGGGCCGCGAAAAAAACATAGTGCTGTGAGTGGATCCCCCCCCCCCCATTTTCCTCCACTGTGCTGTAACCTTTCAGAAAATTTGCTGTTAATTTCAGAATTTTTGCTTTTCACTCAGAATCACCTATGCTATATATACTCGCGCATAAGTTGAGAAATATTGGTACCTACGATAATACAGCATTTACCTACAACATACCGTAAAATTTTGGGGAAATTTTCATGTGGATTGGGGGAAATGTTGGGAGTAGAAACATTTTCTGCACCCCTGCTCCAGCATATGGCGAAAACGAAAATCGTAGATTGTATAAGCATGGGATATGATGTGCACTAGCTTTGAATCATCAGCATGTCGTATAAACTTTTCAGACTTGAATTTATGCGGGTTCTGGCTACAACGTGTAAAGAAATGAAACTAGCTTATTGTATTTTTTTTTTTCATAAAAATGGCATTACTGGCATGTTTCCCAATGTGACTTCTTTGTATGAATTTGTAACATCACTTTTGTTGTCTACAACAGACTGCGAAGGGGGATTCAATCTCATGAATATAACAAAAACTGACTTGAGAAACAAACTGACAATCAAGAATTTAAGTAACTTAATGATGATTAATTTGGAAGGGGAATTTTGAAAAGAATTTCCATTAAAAAGAATCATGTGCTGTGTGGTATAATCTCGAAGGGTCAATCTTACAGAGTGATGTATTTGTTTGTATATTGCATAACTAAAAATAATACTCATGTATATAGAAATTTTGTATAAATAAAACTTTTTTCCATAGCTAAAGCTAGTTTTATTTGGCTAGAGGTTATTGGCTGCAATTAGCGAAAAAGCTAAAAATCCCCTTTACCTAGATTAAACCCTATATGTTGATATGGCGTTCAAGAGAGCAAACAATGAATTTTCTTTCAGTTCGATTTATTTTGTGACAGTAGGATATTTTTCAATTGGATCATTTCCTTTTTTTTTATATTTAGATATATAACCTGAAAATAATATTTTCTTTTATTTTTAGTCAACGAGCATCAGCTTGCGGTTTTGTTTGTTTGAGGATTTTAGTCTTCTATTGTGTACAAGTATCAAAATAATGTTAGTGATTTTTCTATTTATTTTTTTATCATGAATGCTGCCCATGCTAAGGCTCTGCTCTGCACATTTAAGAAGGCACTTTCATTTGTAAGTACATACAATTGCCATGTACTGCTTATTATTCTGACATAAAGCAATCACACAGTCTTTCACTTTTTTCTATAGAAGCATTGAATCTTTCTTTTTTGTGTTAACAGTATTTCTGAATAGTGAATCCTTACCTTATTTAACTGCAGAATTCTGCGATTAATTAACATCAAAATTAGGCAAATATTTCTATTCGGGAGGAGGAGTGATAAACTAAAAAGTGGAATAGTTAACAGTTAAGTATATGCAGGTAGGCATATTTAAAATTTTTATTTCGCAAATAAAGCATTAAATATAAATATGCAGATTAGAGTGATGGTGTGTGTGTTTGAGGGGGGGGTACAGTTTTAGTACTGCAGAATATTAGGGCTCCGGTACTTTGTAAGAAATTAAGCCCTGGCTTACGTTGATGCATCATATTTATAAACTGGAGAAAAAACATACAGAACTTAGACTGAATGATAGGAATAACATTAATGCAGCTATTTTAAACACATGCTGATATACAGTATAATCTACATGTAATTAGGAAAATGCACCTTAGGGGGGGGGGGGGGGGGAAGTTCTCGTGAAAAACTTAAATCTTTTTTTTTTCCCTTTTGCATTTTTTGAACTCTTAAAGTCTCTGAAAGACTTAACAGTTTATTGTTTTCTCATTTAAGTCATGGCAACCAGTTTAACAGACCAATATCATGCTGACAAAAGGACTGATTAAAAATTTTAAACATTTTTCTTAAAAAAAATTTTCTTTTAGAAATCAGCATACTCAGATATCAGATCAGTATATTTTAGAAATCAGTATGTTCTCATGCTTAAACTGTTCAAGCTATCAATGTTTAGTTTTTTGCAAACTAAAGTACGCTTTTTAATTGGAAGATAAATCTTGAAAAAATTGAAACTTTTAATGATTTTTACTTTTAAAAAATGAAAAATTAATGCCAAACATTGACCTTAAGCTTCAAATAGCATTTAATGAAATTTTGATTTATCTTTTTTATTTGAGATTTGCCATCCAACTTAAAAATCTATGTGAAATTTTTGTTTCAGATGGTTATTAATAGCACAATCACTTACAGCAATTCACTGTGTACGCTATGCATAGTGAATTTTGAATAGATTAAAATATCAACCATTAGATTTGATTGAAATATTCACACACTTACAAGGGAACTACCTGAGGTGCTAATCATGAGAAACGACAATCTAATAAAATTACCCGTCCGAAATAAAAAGCAGGATATGCAAGGTAATTTGCACAAGCATTCCACAATGGTTAAATAAATAAATAAGCATGTTTTCAAATGTGACTATGAGCAATTGGCATATGTTTGTAATGTTGTTAACAGAAACAATGTGTTGCTGTATAATGCAATGAAAGAAATATACTGTTTGAATTAATGCAGAAAAAGGGCACTATGCCACACATGTTGCGATTAGTAAAGACGTAGACCATATGATAGTAAGTTCATTTATGACATTTCACTGATCACTTGGTTATTGATGAAAGAGGGTGTCAGTGTAAAAGTGCTTGGCATAGGGACTCTTCATACCAGACAGTCATAAACAGTTGGGTGTTACATCTGTTACAAGTTTTGGTTGTTAGTGTGTTAGTAGTTACAGGAGTTAGTTCCTGATTTGGTGCCAAACACACTGCCAGTCGCTATGCATAGCACAATATTATGCAATAAATTGACATTTGAAAAAAGGTTTTATTTATTTACCTGTTGGTGGAATACTTGTACAAATTGCCTTGCAACTCTTGCAGTGTTCATTTCAGATGGGTAGTTTTTTTGTTTCTCATGACAAGACCTTTCCAATGATACCACTCTTATCGAAATCGGTAACTGGCACCTCAGGTAGTTCCCTTGTTAGACGAAAGTACAATAATTGAAGTTACAAAAATCATTTTTGCTATTTCATTACTTAACCCATTATGCTTCACCAGTATTTTTAAGTAACATAGAATTTATTTCATTTGTCTACTAAAGTAGATTTTACTTTAATAAAATATTTTACTCTATCACATTTAGAAAGCACAATGAAATAGTTGACACTACTAAATATTTTTACACCCATTTAGACAGGCCATTATTAAAATTATCATTATTATACTATTAAAAAATCTTATACAGAAAATTTGCAACTGCAAAAACCTTTCCATTTACGGATAGGATCACAATATATTTGCTTACTTACATTGTTTTTTATAAGAATTATGATAATTCTATAACAATATATTTTTTTAATTAATTAATCTTGTAAATATTTTACAAAAAGAGCTATAGTTACCAATTTATTAAATCAGTTTTGATAAAAAAAAAGTTATTTAAATTTCATGTTATTATAATTTTCCCAACATATCTTTGGAAATTAAGGAAGGTAATTATTCAGGTGGAGTAATCTCTCATTTCATAATTTGGGCATAAACTGTTAAAGAAAGAAAAAATCCTGAAAAGTCTCTAAAAATTAAAGTTAGGAGAACTTCCTTTAAATCCAATCATCCATTACATATGTTAATAATTTAAAAATTCAAATGTTAGAAATTAAGTGGATATGATAAATTTCTAAATCATAATGCTGGTATTTTGGTACTTTCTTTTTATAATGAGTTTAGTGCTTTTTTCAAAAGCAGTGGTAAAATTAGTGCTTAAAACAATATGATTTGTTGCCAAATGTTATGCTGTTAATAGCCGTGAAAACAAAACTTATAAAGTACTATTGTTTATTTATAAATTATATATATATATATATATATTATATATAAATTATATATATATATATATTAAATTATATATATATATATATAGTACAGAACCATTTATAGATAATGATTGGGATCAGATGTATTCCGGATAACTGTTTTTTTTTTTTGGGGGGGGGGGGGTGCAATAATTGGTTTGGCATTATAGCAACATCCATTTAATCAGACTTTTAGAATATATGTGGTTGTGACATTGTTTCTGATTTTAAATCAATTATTAGATTGCACAGATTAAAAATCTGATCCAAACAAATAAAAAAAATATGTAATCAGAGTTTAAAAGAAGGCAATTTATGGGAATACCTTGCAAACAAAAATTCTGTTTCCACTGCATAAAAATCAAAATGTCCAATATATAACTAAATATGCTTTCATTTCAAATCTTAGTTGTTGGCATGAAGTTGTACCATGCATGTTGTAATGTTTAAAGCAATACGCATGCCAAACTGGTACTATATGGCAGATTTTTCTGAAATAAGTCAACTAGAAATATCATTCTGGATAACTGGTTTTCTGGGTAAATGGTTCGATACTGTATATATAAACTGTTTTGTATGTATACATTAAATAAAATGTGTCTAAAATGAAGAAATAACTTGTATATATGAAACAGTATAAATATTAAATAAGGTGCTTATGAAAATTTCCCTTCCCTCATCAATGTCATTTATCTCTTCACAGAGGCTATAAAAAAAAGTACATACTTATATCGCAAAAGCTTAACAAAATAAAATAACATGTAATAGTTGAAAGATTTTCTATAAAATATTAAATATATAATTAATAGAAATAATTCATGTTGGTAGTTACAGAAAGAGTTAGTAAGGCACAGTAGGTCGGCTTTTAGTCAAAACAGTTGATTTTTTAAAATGTAGATGAAATTTACAAAATTAATAAAACAAAATTTCAAAGCAATTAGCATTATATTAAGCAAGATATTCTGTTTTTTTTCTTGAATGTACAGTTTTATTAGAGATGGATCTTATTGTACCTACATACTATTAGGGGGTGGGGAAGAGAAAAAAAGTTTATAAATTTTATAAAAAGAAAATAACTTTTAGGTAGATGTAAATTATTTTGAAACAAGAAGCAAAACTTATCACAAAAATTGCCATCACTAAAGTTAATATCTTTTAACATACATATTTTCTATTATTATAAATTAAATAATTTATAGAAATTAATATTGTATATAAAATTCATAATATTGTATATATTATAAATTTTTATTTGATGTGTATAATTAATATATTTTTCACTATGAAACATTTAGATTTACTTTGATCAGGATGAACATAAAAGCAGGGTTGGGTTTTTGACGTCAAAAAGTGGTTTTTGACATGACAAGCGTCAAAAACTGGTTTAAACTGTCGTAAACTGGTTTAAACTGTCGAAAACTGTCATAAACTGGTTTAAACCGTCGAAAACTGCGAAATACATGTAACACGCTAAAACATTTTAACAATAGATAAACATTAAATAAGTCAATGATTTATGTGATCTTTTATTGAAATTTAATAATTTAAAAAATATATTATTTGCAATAAAATATATATATATATATATTTTTGGATTTTTCAACCAGAAGAAAATAATTTTGTACAATTAAATAATCTGGATCAATTTTACCACACAGCATGCTGCAGCACACCACGTGTTTAGCACATTTATTTACACCCAAAAGATTTTTGAGTTTAGAGTGTATGAAGCGTTAGAAAATAGTCTGTCTCTTAATTGATGCTGAGCTAGTAGGACTTGATAGCAAAAGCATTGCTAGATGAGCAAGTTTTGAAGCAGGCTCAAAAAGCTGTTGCATTTAGTGATACCTTTCCACCAAACAATGGAGTCCTCCCTATAGCACTGAAATAAGAAGACTGGAAAGGGGATTCTTTAGCTTCATACACAATCAGTATGGGTAAGCATCCATAAACTCTCTCCGTAGCTCAAGCGCGAGCTGAATCAACTGATACAGCAGTCAACCCTTGCCCCTGATGGTTGGGATACAAAGTATAAGCCAAACAATGGTATGGTTTCATGATTTGATCCCTTCTATTATGCACTTTTTCAATATGGGCTTACAGGAATTTTCTTTTAGATGACCGAGCCAATTTTGTTCAGTTTTAAAATCGAAAACATTTTTATATATTGAAAGAAAGCATGTTTTAAAAAGATTTTGACTTTAAGCTTTTTTTTTTTTAATTACTTCTCTTATTTTGTAAATGTTTAAAATTAATAATCCAATTTCAATTTTGAATGGAATGGTTATTGCCTAGACTAGAATAACATTGATGCACATTATCTTGTTATACATACAAAAAAATCTACACTTTTCTAAGTTTTTTTTCCCCCATAAAAAAAGCTAGCTAATGCTTTAAGCTCTCAAAAGTAAGCGAAATTAAAACGATTTTAAGTAAGAGAAAAAATGTACAGCTCAGGTGAGCTTAATGTCTACTTTTTAGAAAAACACAATTTTACAAAAAAAATAAAAATAAAATAAAATAAAAATAAATAAAAATTTTACCCTGTTAAAAAGTTGTACTTAACAATAATACTTTACTATGTACTAATTACTGATATACAGTAAGAGTGAATTTAAAATATTACATGTAATGTTGTCAAGTGTGATGTTTAATTTGAATTTTTACAGATCAATTTAGTATTTGAGGTTTTTGACATGACGGTTTAAACTATGGTTTAAACCCGACATAAACTGACACATGTCAAAAACCTGCCAACCCTGTAATTAATACTATATACTAATTATACAATTACAGTAATAGTGAATTTTAAATATTACATCTAATGTGTGATTTTAATGTGAAATTTTACAGATCACTGTAAGTATTTGAGGTTTTTGACGAGGTTTTTGACAAGGGGTTTTTGACATGACGGTTTAAACCACAGTTTAAACTGTCAAAAACTGACATGTGTCAAAAACCTGCCAACCCTGCATAAAAGGGTTACAATGCGCCACTTGATGATAAATTGTGATTGGAAAGGATAAGAGGGAATTAAGTATGCAAAGCACTGAAAGAAAAGGGAATATTAAACACCGGAACAATTATTTTGCATCTACAAATCTGAATATCAAGGATACTTTTAAAGCTCTAAGTATACTGATTTATCAATTATGATTATTTTGTTTGCTATTTGCTTAAAAGATAAGGTTTGAAATTTCATGAAGTAAATAAAATAAAGTAATTTATAAAATATCTCAAACCACAAATTATTTAATAGTTCACACAATTAAGTGTTTGATGAATGCTTCTTAAGAACTGACATCAACATATAGTATGTATATATAAAAGTAACATCTGAAATTATACACAATTTTTTTTTGTTCTACCTATAAAAATCACATCTGCATTATGCAGTTACAACAATGATATTATTGCACCACTAATTTTATTTTCCAAGTATTTCCATATCATCCAAAAGTGGAAAATTAGTTGCTCCTTCTTGTATAACCTGATCAAAATTTAACAAGTCTGAAGCACTGCTTTCAATATTATCTAAAAAGTCTAAGCTTAACATACCATCACTCCGATTAATATCATGGCGATTGCTAAAACTTGATGACAAAGCTGTAAGGGCGCTATTATTAGTAATCCCAACAGAGGAATGCTGCTCAAGAGGAGACTGATTTCTTGGTCGTTGTGGAGCACTGATTCGAGGTCGCTGTTGCATGAACATCTGATTAGGGACCCTATTTGGACGAATCAGACGGTTTGAAACCATTTGACTGTCTTGCAGTCGGTACTGATTGAACATTTGAGGTTGCTGCACTGGATGTTCGCTTTTCCCAAAATTGTTATTATAATTGCCTCGAAATGTTGGATTTCCTCTGTTTTGCTGCTCATTGATCATATGTCTCCAGTCTATTGCAGAAGATGTCCTTATAACTGATCCATCAGCTGTAATAGTCACATTTGGGGGCCTTTGATGCTTGTTTAACAAGTTATCTTTATTAGCAGAATGATTAAACATAACTTGAGGTGAAGATACTTTTAACTGATCAATGATATTCCCATTATCCACTGATTGATGAGCTTTATATTCAGGGGGAGGTCTGTTGGCATGATGTAAACTATTCATGGCTTGATTAGATGAATTGAACTGTGGGGAATATGACATATTTTGTGATGACATAGATAGATGGAATGTAGGATTATTCAATGATTGTTGAGAAGAAAAATTAGTATATTGAGCAGAATGAGGCATCATATGATGCTGTTGCTGACTGACATTATGAGAATTTGATGGCATCTGAAAAGAAAATAACATGAAAAATGGAATAAAAATCGTTAATGTAAACTTAAATTATAAAAAAAAATTAAATCACTGTTTATTAACCACATAATTTGCATAAAAACATACTATACAACAGACATATAATCATTTGAAGATAAATTCTCAAAAATCTGAATGGATTTCGTACTTACTTCTTGTGAGAGCAGTATAAAGATTTACACAGATAAAATTAAAAATCTGATGTAAGAAAAATTAACTTCAACATAATCACAAAAATGTAACAATATAAAAAGTTACAAAATAAGAAATGACGTGTTTCTGATACAGTACATAGTGACTCATTGGATGAGTTGAAGTAAGGTCTAAATAAATAGTCAAGACTGAGATATTCATTGACTAGGGAACATACATGGTGTGTTCACAAAGTTTCAAGACTGTACTGATAATTCAAAATTTATTAAACATTTTTGTACTGCGAACTAAAATTCTTCGAAATATGAACCTTGGGAATCAACGCACCGCTGCCAGCGTTTTTTCCATTGTTCATAGACTCCATAGAAGTATTCGCACGAAAGGCTGTTAAGGGACCTCGTCGAAGCTGCCTGGATCGCTGGAATCGTGTCGAATCGCTTCCCTTTCAGCACTTTCTTGACCCGGGGGAACAAAAAAAGCTGTTGGGACAGAGGTCGGGGCTATAAGTGGCTTGCAGCACTATTTCCACATTAAATATAGCCAAAACTGATGGAACACTCCAGAGAAAAACCGACCTGACCCGTCACGTCTGCCCAGACATCAGAAACGATTGGATTGTTTCCCACGACAATGCACCCTCTCACACGTCGCTCGCCGCCGCCGAAGTTTTGGCTATCTTTAACGTAGCAATACTGCAGCAAACCACCTACAGGCCCGACCTCGGTCCCAGCAACTTTTTTTGTTTCCCTGGGTCAAGAAAGGCCTGAAAGGGAAGCGATTCGATGCGATTCCAGCGATCCAGGCAGCTTTGACGAGGTCCCTTAACAGCCTTTAGTGCGAAGACTTCTATGGGGCCAATGAACAATGGAAAAAAAACTGGCAGTAGTGCGTTGATGCCCAAGGGTCCTATTTCGAAGAATTTTAGTTCGCGGTACAAAAATGTATAATGAATTTTGAATTATCAGACCAGTCTTGAAACTTTGTGAACACACCATGTATTCAAACTGTTAGTTCTAAATTTAGTTAAGAGTGGTATCATTGGAAAGGTCTTGCCTTAAAAGGGTAAAGAAATATATGAAAACTTCCCTTCTGAATCCAATTGTTCATGAGATATGGATCAATTTCATCCATGATGTCATACATAAATAAAAATAAAAAAGAGATTGTCAAGGGAGGTATCAGGTATCGGTGAAAAGTTCTTGTCATGAGGATCAAGAAAAGCACAGAAACTACCCATTTGAATCCAACCCTTCAGGAGGTACAGCCAATTTCTTCAAATCTTGACATCATACACAAAGTAAAGAAAAATAAACCCACCTTTATCAAAAGTGGTATCATTAAAAAGTTCTTGCCATGGGCATTTACTAATGATTAACTAAGTTACGAGACCCTAGCTTCAATTAAAGATTACACTAGCACAATTAAAATGAGATTCTAGCTTCTGGTGGAGTCATCTTCTTGCTTTTTTCTTTTTATGTATGACATTATGGAAAAAATTGGTCTGTACCTTGTATTCAAGTAAGTAGTTGCTATACTTTTCTTGACCCTCATGGCAAGAGCTATCTAATGATCATTAAAAAGTTCTTGCCAAGGATATTTACTGATGATTAAGTTACGAGACCCTAGCATCAATAAAAGACTACACTAGCACGGTTAAAATGAGATTCTAGCTTCTGGTGGAGTCATCTTCTTGCTTTTTTTTCTTTCTTTATGTATGACATTATGGAAGAAATTGACCTGTATCTTGTGAATGTAACTTGTATGCAGGTGAGTAGTTGCTATACTTTTCTTGACACTCATGGCAAGACCTATCTAATGATACCCCTCAACAAAATCAAGAACTAACAGTTGAATATGTTTTCTAGAGAGAAGCGCACAATGGCAATGAAAATACAAAGGAGATTGTTTTCTTAAATAGTAAAACCTGATTAGATGGAAATTCTAGAATCTAGATATAGATTTTTTTGCCTACCTCCAGGTCCAGATATGATGGAATTATAGAAATTATGTACAGTATAGGATCTGTTATCCGGAATCCTTGGGACTTGGGGCATTCCGGATAAAGGGTTTTTCCATAATTCGGAACACTTCCAGAAATATTTTTAAATTTACATAAATATGAAATACAGGTTAGCATAAATAATATTAAAAATACCATGTTACAAATTTGTTAAATTAATTCAATAAAGCACAATTAAAAAAAAGTTTGATTATATAAAAACAGGTTATGAGTATTTTAACAGGATAAATAACAAATTAAAAATTTTAATAAAAAACAGGAAAAGAAGTTTTAAATATCTCAGTTAATTAACAAAAAATAAAAAATCTGAGTAGCATGGCAGGATTTGGACTACCCTTATACACGTTTTCAGATTTCTACATGCAATAGATTTCAACAGCCATCGCAGACAGATAAACGGACAAACAACTTTTTTTATTAATGTAGATTTAGTCATTATTATAGCACATGTTTTCCTCTTTGTCAAATTATACAAAAATTCTTATTTTGTAACGACTTGCTATTAGCATGAACATGCACCTCCCACAGCCATACAGTGTCCGCTCTGATTACTTTACGATTTTTCACTGCATCTTGGGGGGGGGGGGGGGGGGTAATGGGATTTTATAGTACCTTGAGATTATGAGAAAAAGTTAAAAATATTCAAAATATTAAATTATAAAGCATGTTAACTCTTCAATAAGATATGGAGAAAAAAAGAAAAAAAAAAAAAAAAAAACAGCAATTTTTTAAAAATGAAAGCTAAGTTTTGATTTTGGATCATTTAGTTTAGCATTCTGGTTTTTAGAGCGTTCTGGATATCAGGACACCGGATAACTGATCCTATACTGTACTGTGTTTCAGATGACAATACAACATTTTAATATTTTTACATTATAATTAAAAATTATTGCATTAATTTTAAAACATTTTTCAATTAGCCTGCCACCAATCACAAATAGCCAATTATTCTCTGTATCTGGTAGAATTGTATGAGAGTTGAAAAAAACAAAACAAGGATTTAATCATGCACCAATAAACGCTCGTCAGTCGATGCCAAAGCGCTGTGAAACTGTAACAATGAAACATTTTAAAGACTAAAAGGTAGAAAATAAATCATAAATATAAAATAAAGAGTAATATTAACAAAAAAAACCCACTTTTATTAATTAATAGTTAAATATTAATTAATTTACGATTATATATTGAAAAATCAATTTAAAAATCTTAAAAAGATATTTTACATGTTTATTTTTTCTTTCCTGTTCTCTCTTTTAAAAAATAAACAGAGCAAAAATTATATATTTTTTAATAAATTAATTTGTTTGACCTTTCTACAAAGCGTAAAAATAGTAGTGAATTTTCCATAATCAAATTTGGTGCCAATGCCAAAATAATGTGTTGAAACGGAAATTGTGAACAAACATGAATTGCAATCAAAAACTTAGGCAGGATGTTTAAGATGATTACTGAATACAGTAGAACCTCGATTATCTAAAGAAATTGGGACCGACCACCTTTCGGAAAATCGATAATACTTCAATTTTAAGATTAAGGAGAAACATATGCAATATTTCTTATTATGGTAACAAGTGCTTAATAAAAATAAAGCAATAGCAAAATAGAAACAAGAATAAAATACCTGAATTTTAATTTTGAAATTAAGTACCTTTTAAATACATCACAAGGGTTTGAAAAAATGTTTTGATTGCCTTTGCTTTGAAGATCTATCACAGAGTTTTTTTAATATTATTAGTTTACCAGTATCACAGTCTTTCTGCTGATCCAGCTATGCCAAGCCTTTCACAAAACATTCAAAACCTTAAGAATTGGTAATTTGTTAGTTTTTTAAGTTCCACTGCATATCTTTATGGGAACTCAAGTTAAATTCAAAGGAACTCTAAGAAAGGGGATCGAAAATATTTATATGTACTCGTATTTCCGAAAGGACTGCTTGCACACAAGGAATATTATAGTTTTTAAAAAAATCTTTCAAAATGGATTTTGCACACAAGGAATGTGTTAGTAAAAAGAAAAATCTTTAAAAATGAATTTCGGTTAACCGAGAGTTTCGGATAAAAGAGGTTCTACTGTACTTATAAAAGTGTTTTAACTTTGATATTTATCTCAACCTATTTTTTGTAAATAAAGATGGAATTTTATAATCGATTTTTAATCCAGTTTTTGATAGGCTAGAGTTATAAAAATTACGTTCACATGTGGGTAACGATGTGGAAGATCGTCAGAAAAATTATCTTGCTTTTTAAATTGCAGCTAATTTTTCGCCAAGTGGTATCGCTATGGCATCAAACTATAGCAATTTTTTCTAACAATATGGTAGTGGTGTTAAACATAGCAAACGTATAAGCACAGTTATTTATCGAGAAATGCTAGCTACTACTACACAATGGTGCTACAATCCATGTAGGATTTTGACCTCCCTCAATATACTTCTCCAGACCTTCCGATCTCTGGCCTTTACTTTATAATTTATAATTTGGTTTTCTGCAAGATCTTTCTCCATCTCTTTTATCCAACTCTTCCTGGGTCTACCAATACTTCTTTTCCCAATTAAATTACCACTATAAATCTTCTTTGTGCTTCGCTCATCCCTCATTCTGATTAGATGGCCTAACCACTGCATTCTTCTTATTTTTATAGTATTTATTATATCTTTTTCATTATATAACTGTTCTAACTCCATATTTGTCCTTATACACCATGTATTGTCTTCTTTAATAGGTCCAAAAATTTGCCTTAAGATCTTCCTTTCCCAAGTGATAAATAGCTTTTCATCTTTTTGTGTAGTGGTCCAGGTCTCACTACCATAAATTACTATTGGTTTTATAACAGTTTTATAAATTTTAAGTTTGGATGTTCGAGATATTAGAGATAATTTTAGAATGTTTCGAAGAGAAAAATAGCATCTATTTCCTGCTGCAAGTCGGGTTTTAATCTCTGCTTCTACCATATTATCACAGGTGATCGAAGATCCTAAATATTTAAATTCTGTTACTTCATTAAATTTTAATTCATTATTTATTGTTAAAGCTGCTGTTGCCTGTGATTTCATTAGGTCCATTTTCATGTATTTTATTTTTTCTTTACTAACCATGAGGCCTAGTTTTTTTCCTTCAGTGTCTAATCTATTGTATGTTTCAATCAAGACTTTCTTATTCCTAGCAATTATATCAACATCATCTGCAAATGCAAGGATTTGGAGGGAGCGATTCATAATAGTACCACCTCTGTTGTTGTAAATGCTTCTAATTATTTTCTCCAGGCATAAATTAAAAAGAATTGTCGAGAGAACATCACCTTGCTTTAGACCTGAATTCACTGCAAATTCTCTTGAAAGTCTTCCCTGTACCTTAACTTTAGCTTTTGTATTTTCCAGTGTTAATTTTATAAGCTTAACTATTTTATCAGGTATTTTAAATTTCTTTAATATTTCAAATAACTTATTTCTGCTTATACTGTAATAGGCCTGTTTACAATCAACAAACAATTGGTGCAAATTAATATTTTGTTCATAGAATTTTTCAAGGATGTTCCTGATACTAAAGATTCGATCCACTGTTGATCTCCCTTTCCTAAAACCACACTGATAATCACCTATCATCACTTCAGCATACGGTTCTAATCGCTTTGCAAATATCTTTGCCAACACTTTATATGTAACATTTAATAAGGCAATGCCTCTATAATTCTGGCAATTTAAGATATTTCCCTTTTTATGAATTGGGATAATAATAAAACCATTCCATTCATTTGGTATGTATTCATTCTGCCAAATCTCTACTATTAGATCATGTAACATTTGTACCAACTTCTCTCTGCCATATTTCAAAAGCTCAGCACTTATCAAATCTTCACCCGGTGCTCTTCCATTTCTTAATTTTGCAATAGCATCCCTTACTTCTTCTACAGTTGGTGTTTCACAATTTTCTTCATTCATGTCATAATCATTATGATTAGATTGTATTTCTCTTTCGTCATTTGACTGTCTGTTTAACAATTCTTCAAAATATTCTGCCCATCTATCTGTCACATTTGCGTGCCCTCCAATAAGTTTATCATTTCTGTCTTTACAAAAAAGGGTGTGTGGTTGATAGCCCTTTTTGATTCCTTTAAGCTTTGAATACATTTGGCTTATATCACCTAATACTGATAGGTCTTCAATTTCATGAATTTTACTCTGCTCCAAAGCTTGTTTCTTCATACGTAACAACTTTTGGGTATTTCTTCTAATTGTTTTAAAGTGATTTTCACCCTGTCTTGTTCTATGTTTCAGGATTTTTTATCTTGCTTTATTCTTTTTCTTAATCAGTTGCCAACACTCATCATCAAACCATTCATTAATTTCCCTCCTTTCTTCCTTTCCAACTACTTCCTCAGAAGTTTTTAATATGATATTTTTGCATTTAGCTCATTTACTATTGATTATATCTTCCTCATTAAATTCAGCATATTCACTAGCAACTCTTTCTGTTAATTTACTTTGATAAACCTTTCTTCTCTGCATGTTTAGTAAATCTTTTGTTTTAAATTTTACTTGTTTAGTTCCTTTTGCATCTCGAAATCTTGTAACTCTTTGTCTGTATTTCGTAATAACAAGGAAATGATCAGTATCTAAATCCGCACCTCTATAACTTCGTACATCCATAACATCACTAGCATGTCTTCTGTCGATCATACTGTGGTCAATTTGGTTTTTTGTCTTTCCATCAGGGGAAATCCAAGTTTCTTTATGTATGTTCTTATGCTCAAAACATGTGCTACTTATGATTAAGTTGTTAGAAGCAGCGAAGTCCACAGCTCTTATTCTATTTTCATTACTCAAATCATGTAAACTAGATTTTCCAATTGTTGGTACAAAAGTGTATTCTTTTCCAATTTTAGCATTAAAATCACCTATTACCATTTTAACATCATGTCTTGGTATCTTATCAAATTCAATCTGTAGTGTTTCATAAAAAGTATCTTTTTGTTCGTCCTCGGTATCTTCCGTTGGTGCATGGACACATACTATTGAAATGTTAAAAAACTTTGCTCTCAATCTCAAGATACATATTATTTCATTTACATTGTGAAAATCAATAATATTTCCTCTAAGGCATTTTCTGATCATAAATCCAGTACCATGCGTGTTTCTTCTTGTGCTTGCACTATTAAAAATTGTAAAATCACCAATATCTCTTATCCCACTCTCCTTCCATCTTACTTCCTGTATGGCCAATATGTCCAGTCTATAACTATCCATCTGACTCTGTAGTTGCTTCACTGCACCAGCTCTGTATAAACTTAAAACATTCCAAGTACCAATTCTAAAATTCATAAGCCGTTTTCCAGTTCCAGTCTGTTTTACCATGAGATCAGTCCGTCTAACATCTGTATTTAAGGGCTTCGCAACAAGGTTTTTTTTTTTCCAGGGAAAGGTTGTCAGCCTTTCGCCCAACCCCTTTTAGTCGCCTCTTACGACATTGGGACTATTCTTTAATGCCGGTCACCACACGGCATGAGAAATGCTAGCATATTTACAAAATGTTTATGAAAATATTTAAATTCTCTAAGTCAAGAACTGGTAGAATCAATTTTATTTGCTCTAGTCAGCTTAAAATGAATTTTAGCGCATTCTGGACGTAGATAGGCTGTTATCTCACCCTAGTTTTAGCACAGAAGACAAATCATTAGCGCTGCCTTCCAGATCTTCCTTTATCCTATTGATCAATATCGTATTGATCTTCCTATATCGTATTGGCTTTTAACATAAAAACCATTGTAGATATTAAAATGATGTCACAAAATTGACATCCTAACACCTCCTCTCGAAAATATGGCATGCCATTTTGTAATCCAGTATCGATAAATAAAATAATCTAAGTCTTTTGTAATCCAGTATCAATTTACTGTTAAATAAAATAATCTAAATCAATCTACAAATTATCTATTAGGTTTATTGAAGTTAATCTATTTTATTTTATTTAACAGTAAATCGACACTGGTTTATAAAATTAAATGCAATGTTTTAAAGAGGAGGTTTAAAGGTGCCATTTTTCTAACATCATTTTAACATCTACGATGGTTTTTATGTTTTAAAACCTGTATTTAATATACATATTTTTAGCACCTGTTTTTAGTAATAAAAAATCATAATTTTGATTTTGTACATTTCAATGTTCTTACATATACCAAACGTTTTAACACAAATAACTACTGATAACAGATTTTAAAAATATAAAAACCAATAAATTATTATTTTCATTTATTCTCACTTTATTTGCATGTTTATTAAGTGTTTCATTTGTTAACCGCTTCCCTTATTATCCCGGGTTCGTATATATAGTACAATTAATTATTATCCCGAGAATACTCGGGCGTGGCATAATGTGACTACGATTTGTTTTATCACGTTTTTATTCGGCCTAAAGAAAATATTCTTATACAATAATAAATTATATAAAATATTTGATAGGCAGTTTTCCAAGTTTTGTGATATGACATGCAAATGATGAGTACAATGATGTGATTGCAAAAAATGTGATGATTTTTTGCTTTTTTTTTCTTCAGAAAAATTGGTAAGGGAAGCAGTTAATTTTTAAGCATTAACACAATCTAAATATGTTCAAAGTGAGGATAAAAAAAATTGTAAACAAAAATTGAATAGACGCGACCTTTGCATATTAACCCCCTCACTGACAAGCCCGTGTTAATACGTTCACTAAGCTCCAGGTTTCACTGCAATACACGCAATATTTAAAGTAATATAATTCTATTGATTTAATGTATTTTTAATACATTGAACAACGATTAATACTTCCAAGGATTGCATTCCTATTCGTTATTAAGTTTTTTTTATAAAATGTTCAAAGAATCATTTTTTTTTAGCATTTAAAACAAAATGCAGAGAAAACAACATTACAATTTTGCCCTTTTCCAAGACAGCCGGAGGGTTAAAGAGTCTCAAAACCCACAAAACATACGGAATTAAATGGAGTGAATTAGTGGTCTTTTATTGTATTACTACAAGTAAGCTTTCATGTTGGTGTAACAGATAAAAAAATCTTATGCATCTTAACAAGAAAATCAATTACATGCACTGATACTCTAAAACTTCATTTTTTGTGAAATCTTTTTATTACATGAGAGAGACTTTTCTCCCTCAACCCCTCTCATTAATTTATAGCTGTACCTTTCTAGAATTTAGCCACAGTTGCATTAAAAAAATTGAATGACTAATAGCTTTCATAAACATTTTACTACTTATTGATAATCATAGTTGTTCAATTTATTTGAAAATGACTGCTTCAGTCCCTCCCTACTTTTGAATTGGTACTATGCCACTGACAAAGCTATTTATTGAATAGTTTAAACAAATTGAAACTCACCTGTTGAACACCAAGATGTCTTTGACTTGAATGCATCTGTGTCTGAACTATCTGCATACTGTTTGGAAATTGTCTGGCCATAGGTCTTGGCTGGTGCTGGTTAGTTACGGGATTTTGAAGCCTCAGTTGTGAACTTTCAGAAAAATGAGGTACTTGTCTTGAAGAAGGATATGCAGGTGGCTTTTGCGATTGTTGCTGCTGCTGCTGTTGTTGCGGTTGTTGTTTTTGATGCAACTGCTGTTGGTGGTGATCTTGCTGTTGAATATGTTGATGATGTTGCTGTTGCACTGGAACACAACTTGGCTGTTTTGAATGTTCTATTTCAGAAAGACCACCAGAAGTTCTTGAATCAAAAATATTATTGGGGCTGATGGGTAAGTTGTTTAATGGCTCATTATTAGCAAAACTATTTATGCTGTTCATTTGGCGATCAAATGCACTAAACATATGGTTGGAATTGGGTGTTTTGGGACTTGACAAATTAGGATTTGTTCCAGGAAGATAATTAGTAGTTGAGCGTAACTGATTAATATGAGGATTGAAGGCATCTTGATTGAAAGGCCTACTAGTAAGAGCAGAATTAACAAGCTGCTGCTGTTGATGTTTCTGCTAAAAATAATAAACAACATCAAATTAGCACCATTTATTCAAATATAAAATAAAGAAATGGGCATTGAATATAAATAAGCAGAACTGGAAATGTTACTTTTTTAAATTTACATAACCCTTTATGCCCCGACGGTACTTTACAGTACCATTAAAAGAACTTGTTATAAAATTCATTTAATACATCGATTAGAAGTAATACAATTTAGAATGAGGTATAGATATATTACTTTTATCTTGTTCTAAAAGCATTATTGGTACCACAAAACAAAAATATTTTTAAAAGGATGATTTCTTTTGCCTTTGCATCTTTTCAGTTTTCTTGACGTTGATTGATTTGGAAGGGGGCGGGGAATTTCAGTTTGGACATATTTCTATATTTATATTGTAAAAACATTATATTTGTACATTTCCTAATTCTACAAAATACTAAAAAGAAGATTTTAAATAAAATATTTATGTGGAGTTATAAATATTGCAGAGAATCCCTATAAATTCAAATTTAATTAATTTTAATTGGCAAAATCCTTCTAAAATTTATTAAATGATTGTGTAAATATTCTAATGTAGCTTCAAAAATTCACGAAAAATGCTATAGAAGATGGAATTTTTTATGAATTCATAATATGGGACATAAAGGGTTAACAACTGTGATGACATTCGATTGCTTATTTAGATACACAGATAATCAAGTATAACAAAACTGATCTATGATAGTTTCTTGTTTGTTGTGACAAATGCTTGTTAGAGACATAAATATTTCAGAAATTTTGTATATCAGCTCTAAATTACATATTTTAAATATAAAGTCATTTTGTGTATGCACATTTTGAGTTGTGAATAGCTTTCAGCAACTTTGGGCAAATTACATTCCAAATTTACATTTGGAAAATTTTTTTACCCACACAAAATATCATTAACAAATGCATTAACTTACAGTAAAATGGTCAAAGAAAATACAACAAAATTCGACTGACATTATAATCGTATTGATAGCCACAGAAATTAGAGTGGTCAATGGAATTTCTTATTAGAACCATTGCGAAAAGAGCTTTATTTCTTAATGTAATTGTAATATACATTATATAGCCAAAAGCCGCCGGGCACTTTTGATTTTCAATTTTTTTTTCAAATATCTAGAAAAATACTTATCATAATATCATCACGAATACTTCTGGAACTTCAGGAATATAAAAAACATGCTAAACTCATATTTTTCAGTGAAGCTTTGATCACAAGGACAATTTAGGGGACAAACAACAAATTGAATAAATAAAATATTTGTAATCAACCTGTAAAATAGAATGCTTAAAATGATCTGTTGTAGCACATGTCTATGTTGATCTTGCACAACATTTCTGTAAGAATAGCATGTATATTCAACAGAGATATAAATGTGTCTTTAAAAAGTTCAAGGAATTTCCGCATGTTTTTTTATTATAGCATGCAGGGTTTTCTACGGAAATTAATGCCATTTTCAGAAAAATTGTCAATGTATAGTAGAAACAACATACTACAATTAAAATATAAATATATTAAATATTATGAAATATGAACATTTGCATGAAATAAATGTTAATTGCACATTTGCTTAATGATATACATTTTTTCATAATTTAGATGCAAATGATATAGCACCAGTCAAATACAGTAAACTCTGTCTAAGGCAGAATCGATCGGGACTGAGAAAATTTTCCGTGGTAGACAATATTCCGGCTTATGCAAAAATGCTTCTCTCCCCCCCCCCCCCCCCAAAAAAAAAAAAAATCCCTCAAATTTGATGATTTTTTATTTATTTTCCTGACTCGAAAATTGGTTGAAAACTGAAATTTGGAAAGATCTTTTGTCTTTATAGATAAATGAGAAGCGCTATTTAATTTCTTAGTACTGCTGTAATACATGCGAATTGGAAGTTTACACACACACAAAAAAAACTAACTCACCCCCCAATAAACTTCAAGAATGAGACAGAACGCTATAACTTTGAAGTTGAGTACATCCTTAAAGTATAATATATTGCACTTTCGAAAATATATATTTTGATAAATGTTCGTTCTACTGGAAATATTAACTTTTAAATATAATTTTGCATACGAAAAAATGGCACAAGCATAAATTTCTTAAAATTTAAACAGTTTCTGTCCTTTTGCATTAACTTTTTCAAAGTGTTATGGAATTTAACTGACATGCACGACATTGAGTATTTGACTTATCAGTTTTAAAGTTTAATAAACAAAATGCCTTTCATTTTTAAATTTTTTCTTTTTTCCCGCCTTATGCAAAATTTTGGACTAGGTTGGACCTTAAAATGCTTTCCGTTTCCACGTTAGACAGATTCTGCCTTATGCAGCATGAACTAATGTAATTTTCTATGGGTTTGCCGGGACTTGGAAAATTTTTCGGAGGAAAAGACAGATTTTCGGCTTATACAGAGTCCGCCTTAGACAGAATTTACTGTAATGTGAAAATTATCGGCAACATAGTGAGCTTAATTTCAGTTTCTTTCTAAAAGCAGCTGGATGATAAAAGAATTTTTATAATTTGTCATTTTAAATTGTTTTTATTTCAATTTTTAATTGATGCTTTAGTTCTCCTTGAAAGAATCACCAGAAGGAGCTTAACCAAAAAATCAAAATCAAAGCATCTGTTTTAAAGAAATGTTAAATACTAACTCCTTTCTCCTTTGCTGGAAGTCAGTTGATATTAGACAGTTTCTTTTTATACAGTGAAATACGTTTAACACGAAAATGCTTAACATGAAAAATTGGTTAACACGAAATGATACAGCGGCCCGGACAGTAGTATACTATGCAATTTAATACATTTTTTTTTTCTTTTAACATGAAACAAAAATCGTTTAACATGGAAAAAATTCGCTTTCAATCTAGTTAGTTTGAGTTGAAAATGGTGAATTTTGCATTAAAAACCACTGAATTTTGGGTAAAAATCAGTGGGTTTTTTTTTTTTTTTTTTTTTTTTTTTTGTAAATTAGCTTATGTTTTATTAGCACAATGGCTGAGAAATCGGTGCAAAAACAAATTGCTATTTCGCTTCAAATGAAGATGCTTAATGTAGTTGATGAAAAAGAAGGACAAAAACAGAAATCTGCAAAGAGCCATTGCCAATTCTATTTTAACAATAATAAAAACAGGGATCCCATTACGTTAATATTTGAGCGCAGTGTGTTTAAGCCAGAGAGAAAATGTATGAGAACTACTTAGCACGAAGATTTAGAGACAGCTTTGCTTACTTGGTTCAAACAAGGTAAGATTTCAGAATGCTGAAAAAGACACTTAAAAAAAAAATGTGATTTTTTCCCCCTAAAAAAAAATATTTTTTTTACTTGCTTTTTATCATAATGGATGCAACTTACCAGTAGTTTAACAAGAAATTGAAATAAAATTTGACGACGTCGAAAATATTTGTGAGTTTTGTTCTTTTTTTACGAATCTTTTAACACTGAAAAATATTTCGTTCCCCTCAGTTTCGTGTTAAATGTATTTCACTGTATATAAGAGTTGCCCAACATAGTTGATAACTAAATTGTGCAAAAGAGAAAAAAAAATATATAAGTGCATGCAAAGTTAAAAATTATTTAACACATATATATTTTTTTCTAATTGTAATATGCTGTTTCTACTGTACTTGCCAATAGGGATGCAACGGATATCCGACAAATATCGGATATCCGGCTGATTTTGCAATATCTGAAATATCATCGGATATCCGAATCACAATCACCGAATATCCGACTTCTCTGCCGGATATCTGGCAGAGTGCAGCAAAGCGAATATAAAAGGATAAGAGAAATCATTTGACCCAAACAATGCCGAACAACTTTTGTTTATAATGCAAAATATGAAAGTAAGTTCACTATTCATGAGTAAAAGGTAATTCTCCAAAAGTTTAAAGAATTGCCAGCTTTCCCAACATGGATATTTAAACTCTTTATAATAAATTTAAGAATTTACGTTTACATCTTTTAGAAAATTGTACCTTTAATTTCAGAATGTAAAATAAAATTTGAAGTTGTTTATTAAAGTATGACTTTATTTTCTTTCTTTCTTTTAAGTTTAACAATTAAACAGGCCTATTTTTACTTTATTCTATCTTCAATAGAAGAAAGTATTGCAATTGAAATTTCTTTGATTTCTGGTTTTCGACAGATTTATACGTTTTAGGGGTCAGATATCTCAAAACATGTTTATACAAAATGTCTTTCTGTCCGTGTGTCGCCATTGTACCACCAAAAAGTGTATGAAGTTATGCATAAAATTGAACCAAATTTTTTGTGTATGTTTTTGGCTGTGACCCAGCAGGCCCTTCTTCAATATGGAAGTATTCTGCCAGAAGGGGGTGCTGTAATTATGATTTTTGTACCATTTTCATTATTGTACCATCGAAAAGTGTAAAAAATTATCCATATACTTGAACAAAAATTTTTCTGTATGTTTTTGGCTATGTCCAGCAGGTTCTCCTTTAAATTGGAAATATTCCGCTAGAAGGGGGCGCTGTAATAGCGATTTTTGTGCCACTTTCATTCTTGTACCATCGAAAAGTGTATGAAGTTATGCATGGAATTGAACTAATTTTTGGAGGTATGTTTTTGGCTATGGCCAACAGGTCCTCCTTCAATTTGAAAATATTCCCCTGGAAGAGGGCGCTATAATAGTGATTTTTGTGTTATTTTCATTATTTTATCATTGAAAAGTGTATGAAGCTAAGCATAGAATTGAACCAATTTTTTGTGTACATTTTTTGGCTATGGCCAGCAGTTTCTCCTTGAACTTAGAAATATTCCGCTTGAAAGTACCACTGTAACAGCGATTTTTGTAAAATTTTCTCGATGTTTCACAGTTTTTTGGTACTGTATATTGGCAGCTCGTGGAGCGACGAGAACTTCGCATCATGTTAAGCTAGCTATTCACAAACAGCTGATGTACAACAGAATAACGAAAAAATTATTGATTTTAATAGATATCATGATCAAGATTAACTTATTCTTATTCTGATTAATTGACTGGAGCAGAAATTTTAGATCAAAATCAAAGTTGGTATAATACTGAACTAATAATATTGAAGTATTAACACTTGGAACTACTTTTTGAAATATTAAGGTGTACGAGATAGAAGACAGTTCTTGGATGGGCACATCCAACTAGTTATTTTTGTAACTTCATTATAAATATTTAAAATTAAAAGTAATTTCCTTTTTACTTATAAATATCAAAGTAATTTAACATAAAATAAAATTAAATGTGACAAAGCAAAATGGTATTAAATAATTAAAACAGAAAAAAGACATTAACTAAACCTATGTTTGGAGATAATAATTCTTTAATCATGGGTACATAAGTGGATATTTTATGTTTAAATTATAAAAAGAAAGTATGTATTTCTTTGTGAAAATACTGTACAATTATAGGCATATTAATTGATTAAAATTTGATGTACAAATTACCAGCATTTCATTGTACAAATTAATTAATTATTAGCAATTATCAATATAGTCAATCCCTTATCCAAATCCTATAGCAATTATCAGCATTTCATTGTACAAATAAACAGAATATTTTAATGTTTAAATTACATTTGTTATACAACATTATTAATATACATTACAGGGCTTGAATTTCAAGATGGGATGGCAGGATTCATACACTAAAGAATATTGTGGGTGGAGGCTCCTGTTCCCAAAAAATCATTTTCCGAAAATGATTCTTTGTAAAACGACAAAAAAAGTCTCCGGACCGACTGACAATTTTGTGATATTTTCTGCTATCGGTCGGCAGATTTCACAGTTTCTTCTTACAACAAATTGATAAAATTCATGTTCGTTTTCCTGCATCTGACCGAAAAATTTTGTGAGTTTTCTCCACAACAGACTGACGAATTTCACGATTTTTTCTGGAGACCTATTGGTGAATTTCATAATTTTTTTTCTTGCGATCAATTGACAAACTTAGCAATTTTATTATGTGACCGATTGGCAAATTTCTCTGTTTGTTCTTGCGACATACTGATGAAAGTAACGATTGCTTTTCTGCATCCAATTGAAAATTTTCACGTTTTTTCTCTGCGACCATCTGAGGAATTTCATGATATCTTCTCGTGATGGCAAGCAAATTTCACGATATTTTTCCATGATCTATTGATGAATTTTGTGACATTTATCCGCTGCCAATTTCCCATGAACTTCAGTTTTTTTACTGGAGACCGGCCGACAAATTCTTTTATTTATTTTCACCATGATTGACGAAATCAGCAATATTTTCTTCTACGACCAATTTACGTATTCTGTGATGTTTTCCCGTGTGCCCAAAATAGGAAATAACTAAAAGGGCAGAACGGCCACCAGAGACTGAGCTCTACCAAATTGGCCAATAGTCAGCACTATACAAAATGAGATTACACTTGTGGTGCACATGAAGAAAAAAAATTTGGTGAACTTAAAAAAAAAACCTATTTAGAAACAAAAAACTAGTTGATTCTCGCAATTCAAAGAACGACAACATTTTTAATTTTTTTCTGCCATGATTGACCAAATCTCTGATATTTTTAAGATATTTTGCGATTTTTATTTCCTTTGCCCAAAAAAGGAAATTACTAAATGGACAGCAATGGCCACCGGAGACTGAGCCCTACCAAATTGGCCTGGAGTCACCATTAAACAAAATAAGATTAGATCTTGTGGTGCACACGAAGATAAAAAAAATTCAAGGAAACCATTTAGAAACAACAAACTAGTTGTTACTTGCATTTAACAGAAATTAGGACATGACTTTTTGAAATCAACCTTTTCTTGTGTAATAGAAGAAATCAATTGACTATTCACTTTTCAAACTTTGGATATTGATTTAAAATTCCAATGCATAAAACATAGTTCAATTAACAAAACTACCAGGGATTACAGTTTTGACAATAATTCCATTAAGGATATAATAAAACAAGTTTGTTCAGAAGCGACATACAATCACTGTAGGATATTGACAATACAATCACCGATATGCATTATTCATGCAAATAAGTTAAAAAATAATGCACATCAGATTTTGCAAAGTTTTCTAAAATTGTTTAAGAGAGCATAACCACATGTTTCTGATAATTTCTAAAGTTATAAAAGTTGCTCTGTGCCGTTTGTCAAAACAGTAATTTGTAAGAGAGGCTAAAGCATGCAAAATGGAATAAAATCCAAATTAAAAAATTCATTTAGCAACCCAATTGTTAATTGCCCATAACCTTAGGTGAAAGTATAGACATGGTATATATAAAGCTTGATTCTGTCCTTTTGTTTAAATAAAAATAAAAACTTTGGATAATTATCTTCAGTTGTTAATTTAAATTATTTCAATGGTATTTTGTCATGTCTGTATAAATGTAATTCTTTAAGTGGCACATAAAAAATAACGGGATTTAAAGATTTTTTTTTTTTCTTTTCTAACAGTTCAACTGCCCTGCATTTATAAATGTTGGGTAGGAAACTCTCCTCCTCGGAAAGCTTGAATTTCAAGCCCTGATATTCAAAGAGATATAGTTTTTGTAAATTACGTTTCAATACATTTAAAATGTTTTAATAATGTGTTAAACATGTTTGTAATTTATTGTTCTGAGATGGCATTATATTAAGAAATAATTCACCATATAACTAAAAACATATCTAGTGCTGGATATCTGAATCCGGCAGGCAAAGGAGCTTCGGATATCCGGTATCCGCCAAAATCAATATCCGGTGCATCCCTACTTGCCAAATTTCCTGAATGAAAGGAACATTAAATTTGGTTGAAAACTTGGATGCTAAAAATTATACAAATACTCATATTTCATCAAATATTTAATATATATATTTTTTTCTAATTGTAATATGTTGTTTCAACTGTACTTGACGAATTTCCTGAAAGGAGCTTTAAATAAAACCTGGATGCTATAAGCAAAAAGCAGAAATTTCTCGAATTTTTTAAAGAAACCTTTATATTTCCATGAATATATGGGGTATTTTTGAGCAAAAAACACTGTATAAAGTCCATAGTCATATGCTACAGCCAGTGACCCGGAGCCGAACAATTTTTGATGCTCCAGCTCCAGCTCCGCTCCTAGAGAATATACTGTGGCTCCAGCTCCGGCTCCGGCTCCAACTTCACGCTTTTGAGTTGCAGATTTTAATTTACACGTTTAATTTTTTGCTCACAAATACTTTCTACCTCATTAAAGATCTGACAAAATGCATTTTTCTTCTCATCAAACTTCAAATATGCTTGTTCAGAAAGTATGACATCTTTTAGCTTTTGCTTTTAAAATAGAAAGTTTGGTGGAATTTTAAACACAAAAATCTTAAATTTCTTCTACACTTTTCAAACAGCCAAAATTGTACAACTACACATGTAAACAACAGGCGGCCATATTTGTTTTCGAATAGTGTTGTCACTTAGTTCAAGTAGAAAGTAGAAGTAAAGTAGTGTTACCATGTTTTGAGAATCCTTTTTGTCCTTCTCTAATAATAATAATAATAACCTAAAAAAGGATGTAATTAAAATACTGAATAATGATGTACAGTAGAAGATCTTTATAACGCAAACCTAAAAACGCAAGGTTGTGTGTTATATAGAATTTTGCATTATATGGATCACATTTCACACATCATTAAATTTACCTTATAAACACCACCATATAAATCTGAAACATATCAAAATACATTAGAGTATCTTTATACTGCACTTCTTGTCACCAGGAATTATCCAAATTATAAATTTTTGCATTATATGATCATTTTATATTGTTTATTTTATAAACATGGTGCAACTATACCTGGACCCAATCATTCATTATATTACTCATTTCCAAAAATATAATATTTATTGTAATAATAGCAATTTTTTTTCATTAAAAAGTTTTGAATTAAGGAGATAAAGTTGAATTAATGTATCAAATGTAGTTTTCTAGAGAGTAGCAATTTTTACGATGTGGGATTTCAGGTGCTTCTTACCTGCAAAATTCATTGTTTACATCTGAGAGTTGTGCGTTATATGGAGAATTGCATTATATAGAATCGCGCTATAAAGATCTTCTACTGTAATTAAAATATTTTGAGCCTAGAAATTTAAAAGACTGAAAAAAAAAAAAAAAGATTTAAAAGAATATTAAAAACTAAAGGAGCCCTGGAGCTGGGGAAAATTTAGAGCTCCAGCTCCAGGGAAAACACAGCTCCGGGTCCCTGGCTACAGCTACAGGGCATTTCAAGTATTTTATTTTAGAGGGTGATCACAAACATTTCTCTTAATTTGTTGTTGTCCCCCCACTGCCTTTGTGATTAAAAATTCACTGAAAAATGATACTTCAAACATGTTCTTTATATTCCTAGTCAAGAAGAATTTGTTCATTATTTCTCTAGATATTCATCAAAATGTCTAAAATCTAGTGTCCAGTGACTTTTGGTCATATTCTGTAAGTTATTATATAACCTAAATCGCTTTCTATATAAATTGGTGTTAAAAAAAAAAAAAAAAAAAAAAAACCCTCCTAAGTTAGACTCCAATTCTGAAATCCAATCACAACAATAATAAAAGTAGAATTCAATGCACATGCTAGGGATGCAACGGATATCCGGCAAACATACTGCATCCAAAAAACTGCTGCCAAATATCCAAACAGAAGGCCGGATATTATGATTATTCGGCAGTACATCCGGCCTGAAACTATAAGACCATATTATGCATTTATTGTTTCTAACTCATTGTTAAAATTTCCAGATTACAAAGCTGATAATTTAGTTTTGCAAAATATAATGTATTAATTTATTAAATTTAAAATAATTTATTTATATTTATGGCATTGTGTTTTTAAACCTATAAAAACATGCAAACAACTATGCTATAACTACGCATATGCTATGCACCTTCACATATCATTAACAGACACAGTTAAAAAGGGAAAAAATGCGGAATGACACATCAAAAGAAGAAAAATTTCATTTTACAGTATATTAGTAGCAAGAAAGAATAAGTTTTCTGTTCTCACAATGCAAAACTTATTTTTTTATAAGGTAAAGTGATGTATACATTGAAGTTCAAGAAAGAAAAGAGGAGATAAAGATATGAAATAAAACATTCTGCTATATTTATATGCGTTTAGAGATGTAAATTTTCCGGAAAAGTTAAAGTGGTGAAAAAAAAATGGTTTTTTTCCAGTTTTTTTCTTGAAAAATAGGAAAAGTTGGAAAAATTGATTTTTCCCAAATGTTTCTCCCAAATAAATTATATTTCTTAAGAGAATATTAAATAATAAAAAATTGTTTAATTTATCAACACTAAAATAAAATTATTTTCACTTTATATGACTATATTGTAATAATAATAATAAAAAAAAGGCAAGGCCTGCTTTTAAAAGTTTAGTTTTTCAGTCTCAGACCTTTCACACTGGCATTCACACTTTATTTAACACTATTGTTTATTATATCATGTCTATGTTGAAAATGATTTTTCAGTTTTATTTGTTTATTTATCAATAGAGCTAATTTAAAAAACAAATAAAAAACGTCATAAGTTTCAGCCAATATCTCTACAGTTTGAAAACAAATGTATTATACATCATCTACATTGTGTTGATTTTTAAGTAGTATATAAATAATGCCACTTTAAAAGAAAAAAATTGTTGCAGTTCTGTCATTATTATACATATCATAATTCAAATCTTCCTTTGTTTAAAAAATGGTATATTCTTACAATATTACATTTTCCTTTCTTACTGTTATAATTTTCATTTCCTGTAAAGAATATATTTAGTTTCGGTATAGTTTGTCTACACTATATGGCTAAAGGTGACCGGTCACTTGCGATTTTGGACGTTTTGTTAAAAATATAGAAAAATACATCAGAAATTAACTTGAAACTGCAGGTGTGTAAACAGTATAGTATAGGTCATATATTTACGCGAAGATTTTTTCCCGAAACCCCATAGGGGACCGTCAACAAATTGAAAAAAAATGAATATCTTTTGGATAACCCTGTAAAAACTGATGTAGCAAAAGTGAGATTATTAATAAGTGGCTTATTGTAATATACTGTGTTCATTTTTATGAGGATAGCATCTATAGTTGTAGAGAAATGAAGGTTTTTATAAAAATACTCCCAAATTTCGCCAAGTTTTTTGCTTATAATTTGCAGAGTTCTTAATATAAAAAAAAAGTTCTTTTCAGAAAATATGTAAAACAACATTGTACACAATACTCTGCAATCAGAATTAAAAAATAATAAAAATTGAATAAAAAATGAGCAGGTTTACTAAAAAATGTTTCACTGTGCATGCGCGAATGCAATCAAAATATAATGTGCATAATGTATTAGCTAAGTATATTGTTCGGACTTTGTGCGCATGCCGAACGAGCTCCGTAGCTTTGCGGTCATGTGACCCAGTTCAGTTGTTCTTTAGCTGCCATTGCAGCACGTTGTGTATTCGAGCCGGTCTTATCCCCAAGTATAGAGTAGTAGTTCTTGAGCTGCCATTGTGGCACGTTATGTTATAGCAGGTCTTATCCCCAATTATTCTGTTGCTTATAGCGGGAGTATTCACAAAATATGTTTTATGAACGTCACTTGTTCTAACAGCAGTTTATTACCCCTAAGTCACCTCATCATTCTATATGTTCGTCAGTGTTCGTGATTGTTTGTAACATTTGTGTGCTGTGTGATATAAAAAATGTGAAAAAGAAAACTATTTGTCTTCAATCTTAAAGTTACACACAGTATTCACATACAATTTTGTGGTCTGTCGATATCACAGCGAAATAGCTGCTATGGATAAATTAAATAGAACAAAAGGTGCTCTAAAAGGTACTATAACGAAATTAGAAAATTTCGTAAAAGATAATACAGACGAAATTAATTACTTGAGTACCGAGCTCAAAATAAAGATTCGAAAATTACCTCAGGCAAATTCAGGCAAAGGTATTGGAAATACGGGATAAATCTTATAATATCCCTGATATTAAGGACTTACCAGAAATCGAAAACGAGTTAAATGAACTCGAAGATCGTCTTGAGAAACTTGAGGTAAGTCTCAACATATTTCTTAAAAATCTTCTGAAATAAATGTGCATGCTGATAGTATTGAATCTATAAGTTTGAATAATATTAAAGTTACCTGAAATCCCACTACCAACATTCAATGGTAAATATGAAGAGTGGTCAATCTTTAAAGTACAATTTACAAATTTAATTATCAATAATGTCCAGTTAAATGACGCTCAGAAGCTGTTTTATTTGCGAGCATCGCTAAAAAATGAAGCAAAACAATTAGAGAGTCCAGACGATTCTTTTGAGTCATTGTTTACTGCACTTACTGAAAGATTCGAAAATCAACGTTTGCTCATTGACACTCATTTATCAGCCATAATTAATTATGAAAAAATACATTACGAGTCTTCTAAAGAATTGAGATCCTTTATTGATTGTGTAAATAAAAATTTGAAGGCTTTAAAAGTATTACAATATGAACAAAACAATCTGTCTGATGCTATCCTTATCAATATTATATTGCAAAAGGTAGATAAGGAATCTCGAAAATTATTTGAATATTCAATTAAAAAATCAGAATACCCACAATTTAATGAATTAATGTCATTTTTGGAAAACCGAAGTTCTACGTTAGAAAGCGTAAATAGATACTCTGCTTCAAAACCCTTAAATAAAAACATTCCTCTTTCGAACAAACAAAAAAATTTCATGCTAAATTCGAATGATAAATCAAACGGAAAAACTTGTATTCTGTGCAAATTGGCTTTTCATAATTTGAACAAATGTTCTCAGTTTCTAAAAATGAATGTTTCCGAATGATACGATTTTGTAAAGAAAAATAAGCTGTGTACCAATTATTTGAATAACTCTCATTTTGTAAATTCTTGCATTTCAAAATATAACTGTAATACCTGTGGATTGCGACACAGCTCATCGCTTCATCAAGATAAAGAAAACAAATCCAAAAATGAATTGGCTTCCCCCCAAATTTCCTCCCCTCTTGCAGGTGCGGTAAATAGAGAAAAGAAAAACATTTCGGTAAATAATGAATCTTTAAAGACCTTGAATAATATAAGTAAAGAAAAAAAATCAATTTTATTGAGTACATGCTTCGTTTATATAGAAGATAATTTCGGAAATAAACGAAAGTTTAGAGTAATTTTGGATAATGCTAGCAATGTCAATATTTTAACTAAGGATTGCGCTGACATGCTGAAATTTAAAAAAAGGATAATTAATGTACCCGTTACAGGATTAAACGGTTATACTTATAATGTAAAAAATAAAATTTCGAGTGTAATTACAAACGAAGATGGCTCTTTCAGGGAGAATATAGATTTCTTAATTGTTCCCAAAATCACGGATGTAATTCCATCAAAGCAATTAAATGTATCGGACATTAATTTACCGAATATTGTGGAATTGGCTGACCCCACATTTTTCAAACCAGGAAAAATTCACGCTTTGGTTGGGGCTGAATTATTTTATAGAATTTTAAAGCATAATTCAGTTAAGATAAATGATAAACTTTTTCAGCAAGACACTGTTTTTGGATGGATCCCAACTGGGGTGCTAGAGGAGAACACGCAAACTAACAATATTGCTATGTGCAATTTTGTTAGAGATTTTGATGAAATAAATGATAATTTAAAATAATTTTGGGAGCTCGAGTCTATAGGCATTAAACATGATGATCCAAAATTGTCAGAAACGGATCAAGCACAACAAATATTTGATAAAACTGTCAAATTTGTAGGCGATCGATATGAAGTTCAGTTACCGGGGAAGAAAGACTGGAAGGAATTAAATGATAATTTTAATGTTGCGAAACAGCGTTTGGAAGGTCTAAATAGAAAATTTTATCTAAACCCAGAACTTTTTCGACAATATTCTGAAATAATCACAGAATATTTAAAGCAAGGAATTATAGAGCAGGTGCAAGAAAATGAACCTGTTTTAGAAAGGCAGTTTATTATTTGCCCCATCATGCAGTCTGTAAAGAAGATAAACTTACTACAAAGGTCCGAATCGTCTTCGATGCCAGCTCTCATGATAACAATGATTTGTCCCTTAATGATTGTTTATGGCCCGGCACCAACTTAAATCCACTTCTATTTGATATTTTAATCCACTTCAGATTATACGAAATTGCCTTTTCTTCTGATATCGAGAAGACGTTCCTTCAAATCTCACTCGCTGAAAAAGATCGGGATCCGTCCGTTTTCTGTGGTATGATGATGATTTAAAATCTTTCAAGGTCTTCAGAATTAAACATGTTATTTTTGGAGTCAATGCCTCTCCATTCCTCCTATCTGCTACAATAAAGGAGCACATCAAGCGGTTTACGAACCTACACCTAAGAACTGTTCACCTACTCGATAACTATATTTAAGTGGATGATTTTATATCTGGCGAAGATACGCTGCAAGACGCTCTTAATGTTTCCCTGAATGCTAACAAAATAATGTCTGAAGCAGGAATGATTCTTCGAAAATGGATAGCCAATGATGAAGCGTTACTGAAGTGCTGGCAAAAGGAAGGTTTAAATATTCAAGCAGAACATGCTGCAATAAGCCTAGGAAGCAATCTAAGCAAGGTATTAGGAATGTCCTGGAAAACAGAAGAAGATTGTCTGACATTCGAAGTCAAAAGTTTAATAGAATTCTTGTCATCGCAAAAAAGCTCAAAACGTCTACTATTGCAAGCAGTTGGTAAAATCTTCGATCCGTTAGGCATGCTCACGCCATTCACCATTAGAATCAAATGCCTGTTCCAAGAACTATGGCTAAAGAAGACAGCATGGGATGAACAGTTGCCAACTAATGTGCATGAAAGGTGGTTGAAGTGGTTCAAAGAACTTCCAAATTTAGCAGAATTAAAAATTCCGAGGAAAATTCTTGGTTTCTTGAATCAAGTAATAGCTGTAGAAATACACGCCTTTTCTGATGCTAGTAAAATAGCGTATTACTCTGCAATTTATCTGAGAATAAAAAGAGAGAGTGGAGTGGAAGTCAATCTCGTGACCTCGAAGAGTTGTGTTGCCCCGATAAAGGAGATAACTCTGCCGAGGCTGGAACTTCTCGGAGCCTTACTAAGTGCAAGACTGACCAATAAAGTAAAACCCATCCTAGATCAAAAAATCGCATTGAGAGTGTACTATTGGACGGATTCCAAAATAACCTTATTCTGGATCAAAGGATCATCAAACCGATGGAAACAGTTTATGGCACACCGTGTCATAGAGATTAATGCACTTTCAGATTCAAACTCTTGGTATCACTGCTCCAGCAAGGACAACCCTGCCGATCTCTTCACCAGAGGTGCGAGTGTTAATTCCCTTGTAGAGAATCCAATGTGGTTTAGCGGACCAAAATTCCTATCAGCTGATGACTTAGTGACTGAGCAAGAAACTATTTCTGTGCCAGAAACAGATTACATTCCCGAGACTAAATCAAAATATAAAAATAATTGTAATGATTTCAATTCTAATATTTCTCTTTCTCTTTTCAGGAATCCTGAAGAAGTAAATTTTTTTCTCAACATAAGTGGTAAATACTATAGTATTCTTCGTATACTGGCATATGTTTATAGGTTTTTTCACAATTGCAAATGTATGTTAGCATACCAGCGCACAGGCAGCCTCACAACCCCAGAAATAAAAAATTCAGAAGTTTCTCTAATTAGATTAGTACAAAATGCAGAATTTTAGGAAGAGATTAAGGATTTAAAATGGGAATCAAGGGTTCCCCCTTCCAGTAAAATTAAATGTTTATCCCCCTTTTTGGATCAAGATAATATCTTAAGAGTTGGCGGTAGGTTGGAAAATTCAGATTTAAACTTTGATAAGAAGCATCAAATCATTTTGCCGAAAGGCCATAAGCTCACAAAACTCATATTTGAGCATTTTCACAGGAAGTATTTTCATATTGGTCCCCAAACTTTAATCCATTACGTACGTATGCGGTTTTGGCCTGTAAGTGGAAAAAAATTAGCGCGAAAAGTAGTGCATGATTGCGTTGTCTGTTTTAGGAACAACCCAGTTACTGCTAAACAAATCATGGGTGACCTCTCATCGGAAAGAATAACTTCAAATTTTACGTTTAACCATACAGGAGCCGATTTTTGCGGCCCTTTTGAGATTAAATATAAAAATCAAAGAAAAGGGATTTTTCATAAGGTTTATGTCGCTATTTTCGTTTGCTTAGTAACAAAGGCTATTCAATTAGAAATAGTAACAGATCTAACATCTGATGCGTTTATCGCCGCACTTAAACACTTTGTTTCAAGGCGAGGAAAATGCGCTTCTATTATGACAGACAATGCTATGAATTTTAGGGGTACTAAATCAGAATTGCACAAACTTCATGAGTTAGTCCGTAGACCGGATGAAAAATTAGCTAATTACCTTACTTCAGAAGCTATTGAATGGAAGTTCATTCCTCCTAGATCGCCCAACTTCGGTGGTTTATGGGAGGCTGGTGTAAAACCTTTCAAGTATTATCTTAAACGGACATTAAAAGGTGCTAGGCTGACTATGGAAGAATTCCAAACAGTCACTACCCAAATCGAAGGGGTACTAAATTCGCATCCCTTAACTCCGTTATCGACCGATATAAATGATTTTATTGCATTGACACCAGGCCATTTCCTAATTGGTCGGCCTATCGATGCCATTCCAGAGCCTCAGTTGATTGCTATCACAGAATCGAGATTCAGACCTGCCAACCTTTGAAAATGAGAAATCGTAGCACACAAAATTTAAATTAATCTGGAGGTTGGTTGGTTGGTTTTCCGTGTTACACAGCCATCTTTTGACATTCGTAAAAGGAATAAGATTTCAGTCTTTCAACTCACTATACTACTACAAAAATTTTATACGATTTTTAGTTTCTTTTCGTTTCGCAGCATTTTCTTTTTTTTACACTTGTAAAAGGAACCTGGTTCCAATTTTTTAGCCCAGTGCAGTAAATTTTGACGAAATTCGGGATTTTTTTCCCTGCGATCATTTCAGGATATTCACAATTTTTCCGCAATCGTAATTCACATTTTTCTATCACGATTCTTTGTTGAAATCCGTACTTTTTACCATGAACTTTTGGCGAAGTTCACATTTTTTACCACGATCCTTTGTCGAATTTTGCGTTTTCTTACTGATCTATCAATGAAATTTGCATTTTCTTAGTGATCTCTTGACGAAATTCACGTTTTCTTTCTGCGATATTTTGACAAAATTAACACCATTGAAAACACAAAATCTCAAATCTTCCGTGGAGGACATCCCCCCCCCCCCCCCCTGAAATCAACACTGCATTTTTACCATGATCCTTTGACGAAATTCATTTTCTTCTGCGACCTATTGACGAAATATATTTTTGTATACGGTCATTTGTCGAAATTCGTGGTAGTTTATCGCAAATCGTGCGATTTTGCGCACTATTTCAAACCTTGCCCCTCAAAGAACCCCCCTCCCCCTCTTTTCCAGAAATTCTTAAAATGGTACCTTATTTCTAAGGAAGTGAATTCCTGTATAAATATTTACAGAAACACGATTCACTCGTGGTTAATATACATAAAGGGAGTGTTTTATGTTAAGAAGTTTGTTTTGGAGCCCAGATTTTTTTTTCTATAAGCATTATTTAATGTCCGAATTTTCGGACTAATGGCCAATTTTTTAAAACATTCGGAAATGAATACTTTGAAATTTTGCAACAGAATCACTCCTGAAAAATATGCTGTGCGTGATAAAAATCGCAACTAGAAACAAAAAATGCATTTGTGTTTTTTTGTAAAAAATCGTAGTTTAAGACCGATTTTTGTAGCATCGTAGTTTATAGGTCCAAATCGTAGCAACTACGATTTTTTCGTAGCAGTTGGCAGGTCTGGAGATTATCTAGGTGGCAGAGAATCACTAAATTCGTCCAATTAATTTGGAGAAATTGGCAATTAAATTACTTGAGTCATCTCCAAAATCATTCAAAATGGCAGGTAAAAGGGGAAAACATCAAACCAGGGGCGATGGTAGTCATAAAGGAGGACAATTTACCTCCCTGTAAATGGATGCTAGGGCGAATCTTAGAGGTTATACCAGGAAAGGATGGTAATGTTAGGGTTGCAAAGGTTAAAACAGCCTCAAATATCTTTCTTAGATCCATATCTAGATTGTGTGTATTGCCCATTAATGAAACCTAATGTACATACTTTTTCTCATTGTTTACTTATTTTAAAGTGCACCTAAGATTTACATGTTATTTTACATTCAACTTTTCTTAAGAACAATATAGAACTATTTTTAGAAAATAGCTTAAATTTTGTAACAAGGAATTTAATTTTATTGTATTGTATAGTCCTTGTTATTGCAACTTATTATTATTGTATTTGTATTGTAATATTATTTTATGGTACTGGTATTTTACTTAGTTCTTGTATTTATAGTGTATTTTTAATATTTTGAATGTGCTACGCACATTGCAACGCGGGGCGGCATGTTTGGACCTTGTGCGCATGCTGAACGAGCTCCGTAGCTTTGCGGTCATGTGACCCAGTTCAGTTGTTCTTTAGCTGCCATTGCTTCACGTTGTGTATTCGAACGGGTCTTATCCCCAAGTATAGAATCGTTGTTCTTGAGCTGCAATTGTGGCACGTTATGTTATAGTGGGTCTTATTTATCTCCAATTATTCTGTTGCTTATAGCGGGAGTATTCCCCAAAATAGGGTCAGGTGGGGTAAAGTGGTCATAATTCATAAAAAAGGGCTAAAATCTTGACTAATATAGAAATTTGAATAATTTTCTTTTAATTTTAGATTTATTAAGTATTGATCAAAGTTTCTCACTCAAAAAAACATTTTTAGTAACATGTTTGAGCCACTGAGCACTCATTTTGTCTGTCTTTGTTACACCTTGTTCTTTTAACTCTTTAATTAACTTTTCTGTTGCATTTTGTTTATCCCAAATTTTGTTAAATTGGCAGTTCAGAAAGCTTTTCACATATCTCAAGAACATATTTTCATTTATAGCTAAGTTATATTTATCACAGATTTTATTTTATAATAGTTTTAGTTACATGGGGTAAAGTGGTCATAGGGTTAGGCTTAACTTATAGATATTTGATCTGAGTTAAATTATTCATTATATACAATGCCAGTTTATTAAATACTAATAATTATTAAAAACTAACTGCAAATAGTTATTATTTAATAATAGTTTATAATATGGGGGTTAAAAAAGGTTAGGTTTAATTTTTAATAGGTTCAGAATAGTGAATGAATTAACTTAGTGTAAACCCGAATTGCTTGCAAAGTTTACATCAACTAATTTAAGAACCAACACATTAACTACTTTTTCTAATACCTGTACTTGTATTATATAAGAAAATGGCCCACAAGAAAGTCCTGAAAGAAGTTTTAATGTTGATAAGTCTGGAATGGATATGGATAGCTAAAATAGTTCAGGTTAAAAAATTTTACGCAATGCAATGCATTATATAAAAGTCAGAAACCAAAGGAAAGATAATGTTTAGTGTTCCTTTTGGTATATCAGCTAGTGGTTATTACATTCTCCCATTCGCAATTTATGAGTGAGTATATATGAATTAGGGATAAAGGGTGGTCGTGCAGGAGCATTGTATGAATCGTAGAATCTGGATAGATGCAGGATTCTGTACTTGAATCTTGGATGGATCATTTTATTAAGTAGATAGTACACCGAAAGCTTACAAAAGCCTGCCCTTTTATCTATGATTGTGATGGACATAAATGAATTATGAAGCTGTGAAAAATAGCTATCGACAATCACATTATAATACTCTGCCCGCTACCTCATACTAGTCATAGTCTACAACCATTGGATCTAGGTGTATTTTCCCCCATTAAAAAAAGCCTGGAAAGGAATTTTAAAGAAACATTATTAAGAAAACCGACTGCAAAATATGTAAAAAAAATTAAAATAAGCTACATTGGCAACATTTTCTACACTCATTTCAGATGTGAATAGAATTGTTAGACATAGTTTTAAAGGAAAAGGAAATGTGTCCAGTCAAAGATCGGGGTAGTATTGACAGAAAAAAACACTTGCATTATATCTGCAAAAATAACAAGAGGAATGGGATACTTAAAAGTTGCTTAAATTTCCAAGAGGAAAGAAACAACAACAAAATATCCTTAGTCAACATTATCTTTTGAATCCATTTATAATTGCTAAAGATGACATCTCAAACCATATCTATAGGACCTTGAGTGTTGCTAAAATATGAAATGAAGAAATCAGTAAAGCAATTTATTGGGAAAAAACATGATTATTTTAAGTATATTAAAAAAAATCCAAATTTGGCAATCATTATACTTTTCCAGAATCAGATGTGATCAAAATCCTTGAAGAACCAATTTTAACAACAAACAATTTTAACATTACAAATTTACACATTTAATAAAATAAAATGGCAGATAACTTATTATAAAGGTTGTTTAAAATGTTTGTAAATAATAAAATCTCACTTTTTATTCATTAGTTTATTTTTTTATTACACTTTTTCAATGTGACCACTTTACCCCATGCACTACTCACTTTACCCCACCCCCTGGGGTAAAGTGGTCATAAAAACATGCCTGGAAAAATATGTTATAAAAAGGTGTTATTCCCCAAAAATATTTCTGAAATGGATATGGATGTACTCTAGAGTAATGTAATGTAAAATAACAACCAAAATTTTAGAAAACATCACAGAAATTCTGATGTTTATATCCTCTGAAAGTTTGAAAAGCCTGTTTTTATGACCACTTTCCCCCACCTGACCCTATGTTTTACGAATGTCACTTGTTCTAACAGCGGGTTATTACCCCAAAGTCACCTCATCATTCTATATGTTCGTCAGAGTTCATGATTCTTTGTAACATTTGTGTGCTGTGTGATATAAAAAGTGTGAAAAAGAAAACTATTTGTCTTCAATCTTAAAGTTACACACGGTATTCACATACATATATAGAGCAACTTTTGTGAAAGTCTCAAAATCATAGCTTGAAAATTCTGAAAATTATCGTTGTTAGAATAAACTCGAAATCCGTTGTTCCCAAAAAGATGAGGGGTTCTAATAAATATCTAACCAAGATAGCGTACACAATATTGCAGGTACTACTATATTTGGCAAAAGCAGATGATCTTGGATTAGATATCGGAAAAGTTGGTGTCCAATGTGGCAGAATACAGAAGTTCATCTGGTTTTTAGAGCAGAAAATCAATATGGGAATCAGCCAGACACATTAGCCCAACTACTTGGTGGTCTGGACTTTGCACTGCATAACCACTCAACCCACTTGCTTCCCAGTTACTACAAGTTCCACCAACATCAGCAGCATGTGAAAGGAATTGGTCAGCATTTGGGAACATACACACAAAGATGAGGAACAGGTTGACTACAGCAAATGTTGAAAAACTTGTAGCTATCCACTGGAATTTAGACCTATTCAATGAAGAACCCATTATGCAAACAGAGTGGTCATCTATCAGGAGTGCAGAATCAGATAATTCAGATTCTGACTCAGAGTGAAGAATTTAATAAACATAACTATACATTTTGTAATAAGTTTTTGAGTTTTGAAACTAAAAAAAGTTTGTTTTTTCTCTCTTTAATATTTAAGTTATAAAAACAAGTGTATTTTTTAATAAGATTAAAAATTGCTTTGCACTGGAAATTGCTTAAATTTTTTTGAAAAGTTTATTTAGTATATATTTATATAAAAAAAATATGCACAGTTAAATAAGTCTGAAAATCTATATTTAAGGAAAAGAAAGAAAGGAAGAAAAGAGTAAGTAATTTTAAATGCATGTTGTTATTAAAAAGATTTTTTTTTTTCTAATTAGTTAAATATTTTTATCTTACCATCTGGTTACATGATTAATAGCAGCTATGACGTTAAAAATAAATGCACATTTCAGATTTTATGTTAAATTTCCAACTTTACCATTTCCATTAATTGACATATTATTGAAATAATTTTGCCCATGAATTTTCATTTTTAACAACAGAAGTTGCATTTAATTATCTTACCAGGAATCTGTTTGGATTTTTTTTTTTTCATGCAATCCTGTTTTTGTTAAATTGTGAACTTTTGTATATACCTGCAAAAATGTAATCGGAATTTGGTGAATTACAAAGTATCGTTATATTTAGGTTCCTATTTTAGTTAATAAAGTCTTTCATACATATATACAACTAGATAAGTGTCATTGGTAATGTGGGCTGTTATATGTTTATTTTTTTTCATTTGAATCCTTTGTGAAAGGTTCAGTTTGGAGATTGAAAATTTTTCTGAAATGTCTATTTTTAAGAGAAAACATTTTGTGAAGTGTCTTGTGTTTTAAGGTGAAAAAGTTGTGAAGATTCCTTTAAAGGACTTGAGTTTTCTTAAACAGATTTTTGTAGAGATCAAATCTTCCACATTGTTTTCATGTGGGACACTTAACATAAAAATAAATATAATAAAAAGTATCAGAATGTAGCTATTACAAAATCTTGAATGTATTATTTTGTAAAAGAAATTTCAATTTTTTCAATTTGGAAAAATTGAAAAATAGCCCTTTGCGAAAAAACCCGGTTTTCCCCCCAACTTTTCCGGGGGTTTTCCGAGTATTCCCATCTCTATATGTGCCAATTTTTTTTTATTTTTTTTTTTTTTAATGAAATTAATGTACTACTAAACTAATATCTTAGTTTACTAATTTTGTTATGCAGTTCAGTTATGCTAGTAGCAACTAGCAAGAACAAGTTTTCTGTTATCAAAACACAAACGCACCAGTAAACATAAGAACCTCCTAGTCCTCAGGCATCATCACTGGTCCGCTAAATAGAATTCTATTAAGTACCTTTAATGCTTTGGGTGCTTTTGGGGTAATTTAAAAAAACATTTACGATTAGGTCTCTATTTATGTGAATTATATTACGATTACATTTTTGATTCTCTATTTTTTAAATTCTAGATTACGATTAATATTTTTTTCATTGGATTACGATTACCGAACTAGTCGATTGCAATTACAGTTCGATTACACTCATTTCGTAATCTGTGTGTTATAAACTAGAGTCCTGCAATGTGTCAGGTAACCTGATTTTATCCAAACTGGACCTGATATTAAGTTCGGGTAGGTTGGAAGTAATTTCCTTCGCTGCAGTTTGGGATGGGTTGACTTTTTGTGGCTGCACCTGCAGGTCATGTTTACATTAAATGTTTTGAATTGTGTTTTGGCATTTGCGAGTCGGGTTCGGATTTACTCAATTTTTTTTGCAAAAAAAAAAAAAAAAAAAAAAAAAAAAAAGCCCTAAATATTTTTTCAGGTGAAAAAATTATATACTTGAATATTGAGTATTACATGTATGTGTGTGTGCGTGTGTTTCTTTTTTACAAAATATAATTATATATTAGAGATATAATTATAGGCTAATATTCTATAATTGCATTATATTAAGGATTAATTTTCGTGCATTTCTGCTTCGGGTTGAAGTATGTTGGCTTCGGGTTGAAGTATGTTGGCTTCGAGTCGGGTTTTGGGTTGACTTAAAATAAAATTTTCGAGTTCGGATTAGGTATAACGCGAGTTGTGCAAGGCTCTATTACGAACTCCCCTTTCTTCAAATTCATTGCTTAACTATCTATATGTAATATTCACATTTTATAATTTTTTTAGGAATGAAGAACGGCATCAGTATTTATATGTAAGTAATGTGCACAGTTCTAAAGCAATTAAGCTTGTTTGAAAAAAATCTCCCCAATTCAAATATCCTTTGTTTTATTGAGTTTTGATCATTTACCTTTATAAATTCTTATGAACCAAGAAAAATTCAACAAAAAACACATTTTTTCATATACACATCAATATTCGATATTCTGAAAATGCCTCAGTAAAGAGTTCTGAGGTTTTATTTTTACCTTCTCATTCATGATTATAAAAGATTAAATTTTCTTCTATTGGCCAATTATCATAGTAGAACACATTTCCCTGTCTCATCTGTGTGTGTTTATAAATATGCAGTGCATAGCATTAACAATTATATTGTTTTCGGACAAAAAATGGAGAAATACAAGCCAAAAAATTATGCTGATTTTTGGAATTTTAAATGTAATAAATTTTAAAATAAATTTGAAACACATAAATGTTAAAAAGAAAATAAAAACTGTCTTCTTGTAGGAGAGAATTTAGCGGATATATAAGTACGTTCCCATAATAAAATCATAAATACAGTATTTTTCTTTCTTTCCTTTTTTTTATCCATCATCACGCTCACTCAATGACCCATGACCCCTGAATTGACCACATGCCGAGTTTGTTTTGCTAATTCTCATATCTTTAACAAAGTCAAATCAAATAATACTATTTCTATGTCCTTATACTCGTATATACCGTGAACGGCATACATTCTGATCTCAGAGTAAAGATACAATATATGCTCTATAGGATTCTGTTGCACTTTTACCCTTAAAGGCTATCTACTGTCCCTCTTGATCTCTGACCTTTCACAGTCCCACTTTAGGGGCAAATTAATGAGTTGAAAACGGAAACAGATCTCTTTCTTTCCTGCAACAATTTTTAGCAATCCGACCAAGTATATTTTTGTTTGGAAGCGAAAGGAAGAAAAACTAGTATGTTGTGGCCATCACAAAACTTTCTTCTATATAAATCACGTCAATTAAATCATTTAAATAGTACCAGAAATAACATTGATTTAGCACCAAATTCATATCAAAGTATATCTGAATTTGAAGTTTGATGAAAATTCGTGCATTAGTTCTTGAGATAGAGCTGTAACGGAAATTCTGAAAAATGTAGCACAGCAGCGCCACCTGTTGAGCGATTTACACCAAAACATAAACATCTCTAATTGATATCAAGGTATACCTGAATCTGAAGTTTGCTGAAAATCCAAGCGTTAGTTTTTGAGATAAAGCTATTGCGGAAATCGCAAAAAATGCAGCATAGCAGTGCCACCTGTCGAGCGATTTACACCAAAATGCATATAATGTCAATTCATGTCAAGGACTAACTAAATCTGAAGTTTGATGAAAATCCGTGCATTAGTTCTTGAGATACAGTTCTTGCGGAAATCATGAATAATGCAGCATAGCAGCGCCACCTGTCGGTCGATTTTTACAAAAAAAGTAATCAGCACCAAACTATATCTTGGACTAACTGAATCTGAAGTTTTATGAAAATCCGTGCAGTAGTTCTTGAGATACAGCTATTGCAGAAATCGTTAAAAATGTCGAATAGCAGCGCCATCTGTTGGGCGATTTTCACCAAAAACTAATCAGTTCCAGTTTATATCAAGGTCTAACTAAATATGAAGTTTTGTGAAATTTCGTGCATTAGTTCTTGAGATAGAGCACCCACAAAATTTGTGTCACATACAGACAGACAGACGGACAGACAGACAGACGGACAGACAGACAGACAGACTCACAGAGACATTTTGTAAAAACATGTTTTTTGGAATCTCTAACTCATAAAACGTGTAAATCCGTCGAAAACTGGAATTCGAAAATTTTCATGAAACCAATACTTTCTTCTTGTAAAGATAGAAGAAAGTAAAAAGATGTAATCCTACAACGCAATCGTATATTTATGCAAGATTACGATTACAGAGCTTTTCGATACAGATTACACTGGGATTACATTACATTGCGATTATGATTATAATAGGAATAAAATCTCTTGATTATGATTATATTGCGATTATTTCAAAAATAAAACTAATGATTAGGATTACAGTGCGATTACACAGTTTGTGTAATCAATTATAATGGACTATGATTACACGATTACGGTTACTCAAAGTCTGGTCCCCCCCCCCCCCCTTTGTAAAATTATAATTTGTTAAAAATAAAACAAAATCGTGAATTGCAATCGGTTGGAGCTTTCTCAAGGCCAAGAAAATTTACATTTGGCTCTCAGAGAGGGCAAAAAAAAGTTAGTGGTCCGATTGAATTTTTGGCAGTCGCAGACCACCAAGGGCAAATGCTGTTTTAAATAATAAAGCAACAGATAATGAGGAGACTTAACAGCTTTAAGATATGCTGTTAAAGAAACAAGGAGTTCCTTCAAGGGTTAAAGAATTTAAATGAAAACCTTACACATTTTTTTTTTAATTGAAAATACTAATAGATTTAATTTATATCTTTAAGATTTTCCACAAACAATACCAACAATTGCTTTTATATGAAAAATAGCAATTACATATTCAAATAAATTTTCTTAAATTCATTGAAAATGATACTTTTGCCTTGATCTTCTGCCAGGAATAAACAGTCGAAGAAATCGTCAAAGATTGCTAGCCTTTTTTATTCTAATAATTTCCGTGTTTTAATCGTAGTTCGATTACATGTTTTAAATTCGTGTTTTACTTATATTTTATTTTTAGATTGATAAAGTATTAATTTTGTTTTGGAATATAAGCTGGAAACAAATGCTGAGCTATTTTATTTATATTAAGTGCACATAGATTTATCTTTTGTAATGGTTTGTCTGTAAATGACAGAGATAGATTTAAAAAAAAATCATGGTTGAAAATTATCATAAAACAACAAAAATGAGTAAACTGTGATACAGTTTTCAAACAAATTGCATTAGAAAGTACATTTTTTTTCTCGAATTCAACAGCGTAAAAATTGAAAATATGCCGTAATTAGAAAAAAAAAATTACAGTGAAAGTTAATAAAAGTTAAATTTAAACACCTGCTGTTGCCACCATCAAAATGACGCCAGCGTTTGCACGGATATATTTGTCTTTTATAATATAGAAAGAGAAAGATAAAACAGGGTTCGTACACATTTATTTAAATAAAAATCAAGTACTTTTAAGGACTTTCAAGGACCAAAACCAAAAAAATTTAAGGACCTTCAAATTAAATAAACTAATAAATTATAACATGCATTTTTTAATAAAGGGTTTCTTTCATTTTTGTAAAAGTTTTAAATATTCAAATGGAGGGAGGGGGGGGGGGTGAATTTCACCATGTGGCAGTAGAAATTTAGAAAATTTGAAAATAACATACAGCAGAAGAAAAAACTAGTCAGATGTGCCAATCCCAAAACTTTCTTCTATCTCATACAGGTTAATACTACAAAATTCATTATCAGAGTGCCAAAATTAAATGGTCTATGCCCCTCATGAGGATTCTAAAGATATGAAATTCCGTGCATTAGTTCTTGAGATACGACTATTGTTAAAACCGTCCAAAACCTGGAAAATATAGCATAGCAGCGCCACCTGTAGGGTAATTTACGCCAAAACCTAATCAGCAACAACTTATGTAAACATCTAACTGAAACTGAAGTTTGATGAAAATCTGTGCATTAGTTCTTGCGATATAGCTATTGCAGAAAACGTGAAAAATGTAGCATAGCAACGCCATCTGTTGCGAGATTAACACCAAACCATAACCAGCACCTATAATTATCAAGATATACCTGAATCTGAAGTCTGATGAAAATTCGTGCTTTAGTTCTTGAGATATAGCTATGGCGTAAATCATGAAAAATGCAGCACCACCTGTTGGGCTATTTACATCAAAAACTAATCAACACTAATTTATATCGAGGATTAACTGAATATAAATTTTTGTTAAATTTTGTGCATTAGTTCTTGAGATACACCACCCACAAAATTTGTGTCACATACAGACAGAGTTAGACTCATTTTGTAAAAACATGTTTTTCAGGATATCTGACCCCTAAAATGTGTAAATTGGTCGAAAATTTTCCCGAATCCAATACTTTCTTATTGTAATGATAAACAATTTTTTCTTATTATTGAGTGGGGGGGGGGGGGGGGTAGTTTAACAGACTTATAATTAACTTACAATTTAAAGTTTAAAAGACTTTAAATTTTGTATGCTTGGTAAGGAGGGGGGAGGACGGGGAAACGTCAGTTTCGGTGGAAGGGGGGAGTAAAACTGTATGATCGATTATTTATTGTTACAATAAATTAACGAATGGAACAGAAAAAGTTTTAAAAAAAGCAATGATTTTTAAGATTTTAAACTTTATAAGTTGCAGGGGCAAAGGGACAAGCACATTTTTTAGGGAGGGAGGGAGTTTATTAGATGACTTATTTATTTACCTTTCTAAAAATTTACAAGAAAAAAAACTAAGAGGAGTTTTAAAGACTTTAAATTCCACGTGTTCTTTAAGTGTGTGTGAGGGGAAGGGGGGAGGGGTGCAAAAGGAAAATTCCAATTCCGGGTGGGAAGAGAAATCTTGATTGATTATTTATTGAGACAATAAAATGACAAAGCAAAAAAAAGTTTAATTAAGCAGTTTCGAAGAGTTTTTAAACTTTGAGTACTGTGGGAGAGCAAAGAAAAACGGAGAAAAAAAAATTTTGAGGGTGAAATTCAGATGAAATTTTAATGAAATGTGATGGAAAGAATTGTTACTGAAATTTAGGACAGATTATTTATTCAGTATAAAGTAAGAAATAGAGTACAGGGATGAAAGTGCACTAAAGCCATTTTGTAGCAGCAGAAAACGAATTTTGTAGCAGTAAAATCTATTTTTGTAGCAGCAAAAATTAATTTTGTAGCAATAAACTGTTTTTGGAGCAAATTGAAATTCTAAAGCTAATAAAAAAGAAATTTGCGTATTTTCGTGATCTTTTGATGAAATTTGCGTATTTCTTGCGATATTTTGGCAAAATTTGCGTATTTCTCGCGATCTTTTGGCGAAATTCGCGTATTTTTCGCGATCGTTTGTCAAAGTTCGCGTATTTTTTGCTATCCTTTGTTGAAATCAGTGTGCTGTTCGCTATTTTTTGACGAAATTAGAGTTTTTTTTTTAATCTTTTGACAAAATTTGCGGATTTTTTCGAGATCTTTTAACGAAATTTGCGTTTTTTCACAATCTTTTGACCCCATTTTGTTCGTTTTTAGAAGTAATTGGTAATCTTTTGACAGAATTAACGGTGTGTTTTTTCGCTGTAACAAAATTCGCATGCTTTTTCTCGATCTTTTGACAGAATTCGCGTATTTTTGGCAATCTTTTGACGATATTTGCGTATTTTTGGCAATCTTTTGACAAAATTCGCGTATTTTTCGCGATCTTTTAACGAAATTCGCGTTTTTTCACAATCGTTTGACCCCGTTTTGTTCGTTTTTTGACGAAGTCAGCTATCCTTTGACAAAATGCACGTTTTTTTCGCGATATTTTGACGAAATTCGTGCGTTTTTTGAAACCTTTTGATGAAATTTGCGGAGTTTTTTCACCATCTTTTAATAAAATTAGCGTTTTTACGATCTTTTCATCGTGTTTAGTTCGTTTTTTGACGAAATTAGCGATCCTTTGGCAAAATTCGCGATCTTTCTACATAATTTGCGCGTTTTTCGCGATCTTTCGACAAAATTTGTGTGTTTTTCGCGATCTTTTGACGAAATTTGCGTGTTTTTCGCGATCTCTTGACGAAATCGCGTTTTTCACGATCTTTTGACGAAATTTATGGTTTATTGCGACCTTTTGATGAAATGTGCAGGTTTTTTTCGTCATCTTTTAACAAAATTAGCGATCCTTTGACAAAATTCACGTTTTTTCGCGATCATTTGACAAACATCGCGTGTTTTCCGAGATCTTTTGACCGCGGTTTTTTGCTTTTTTTTGACGCCATTAACGGCTTAGAAAAAGGTTACAAATTGGATTTTTTTTTGTTGTTTCTCGGATCGACGAAATCGTGTTAAATTTCATCTTGGCACTAAGTACATTTTGGCGCAAAATGGAAAAAAAAAATAGCTGTTTTGTAGAAGCTTGGCACAGTAAAGCGATTTTGGCTTCGTCTGGCGCAATTGGCGCAGGTCTTACATCCCTGAGAGTAGAAAAAGGTTAAAAAAGTTTTTAACTTTGATATTACGAAGGGGGAAGTGAAATTTCAGAAGAAGGGGAGGCAAGGCGGGATTAAGATTTTTTTTAAATCAGAAATGAAAAGAAATGCTGAAGAGTTTCACCTTTGATTAAGAATTAATATGAGAGTAAAATTAAGCACTTTTAAGGACTTTTTTCAGATTTTGCATGAAAATAAGTACTTTTAAGCACCAAAAATTTCCTTTGAAAAATGTAAGCACTTTTAAGGATTTTCAAGGACCGTACGAACCCTGTAAAAGTATTAAATATTCTTTTTCCAAAGTAATCAGTTGTAAGTTTGTTGTTCTCATAAAATTATTTTATTATTTGTAAGCTATTTAGCTGATATTTTTATACCTAATGATTTAAAAATAATTTAATTATAATAGTGGCATTAAAACTTAAATAATTATAAAAATAATTGTTAATAGAAAATATAAAAATTAGATTGAAAAGAAGATAACATATTAATAGTATGTAAACCTACGCTTAATTTCTTTAAAGGTACATAAAAAAAATTACAAAAGGACAGTTCAAAAACATACTGCAGGTGGATATCCAGCTGCAAATTACGGTGGATGTCCAGCATCCGGCCAAACTGACATCCGTTGCATCTCTAGCACATGCCTGCATGTTTCAAACAATAAATTTGACGAAGAAGCAGCACACATTTTATATCCTTCTCTTGTAGTCTCGACAGTGAATTATTATTGTTCACTATTTTGCATGGATCAAAATCCTCTAATGATGTGCAATTCATGTAAATAAAAATTAAATTATTATGGCTGTTTAAACACACTGATGACCATAAACTGTTCTAATATAGGTGCATTGAACTAAATCCTCTCTCACAACTAACATTTAGCATAGCTAACACTGACCGACTAAATTTGAAAATATCTGACACAATTTTGTTGATAACTCATTGGTACACATAAAGTATATAAACTGACACTGGTAACTCAAAGGAATTAAATATACTTGCAGTTCAAGCTACATTAAAAATTGAACATTATAATGATTTTTTTTTTTTTTTTAAATCTCTCCAAGCAGGTAAAAAATCAAAATTACCGGCAGGTAAAAATGGGAAATAACATCACCCACCCTCATTTCTAGTTGCCATGGTGACCTGGTTGCAGGACTTCCCTATCCCTGATTTAAATGAATGTTACATAAATTTTGAAACATTACACTAAAGAAATTAAAAAATTAAATTTAAATGTTGGAAAGAAAAAACTCTAAATTGAACTTACTTGCATATTCTGATGCTGTTCAGCCATCTGTTTGAGAGTCAAAGCAGCTGGACTGGGTTCATTTATTTTAAAATCCAAACTTAAACCAGTGGGTAAACTTAAAGATGAATTGCCATAAGATGGCAATCTTTGTGAAGCTGTACTATAGAAGTTAGAAGTAGTAGATGTTGGCGTAGTAGTTATGATAACAGATACTGGAATTTCATTGCTAGATGACATACTTTTAAACAATCCTATTAAAATGAGAAAAAAAGCATTATTGAAAAAGAATCACGACAAAAAGAACATGTTAAAAAATTGATCAGCAGAAAAATTTGATTTCCCAATTAAGGTAGTACTTATTTAAATACCTTAGGGATAAAAATAAACATTTTACATCAATAAACTATAATATAATGTTTGTTCATTATTTTGAAGACAGCATTTTGTGATTAAGGATAGGAGAAAATAACATCTTACTGCATGTCTCTAAACACTATGCATAAAATATATACAGTAGAACACCACTAATCCGAACCAATTTCATTTTTGAAAATTATATTTGAACAGATTAACTGAAAATATTAACTTACGAAATTTTCTGGATTACAGGATGAATGTCAGGAAAAATGTGTAGAAGTTATAATTAAACAAAAAATGGCAGTAAAGCATGTTTTTTATTCTTTAAACAGCTTGAATAGAATTTTTAAAATATACTCAATAAAGTAAAAGTACAACATATGTACACGAATATAAAATGAAAATGTGCGCTGTAGGTCTACTTGTAGAAGCAATCTAAAAAAAAATCTTGAATATCAGTTTGTTTGCCAGTCACTATAAAATTCTTTTCTAAAATGCAAAAAGTATTTAATTCAGATGATAAAAATTTATTTTTCTTTTCAACAGTTGAATTTCACAAAATTATCTACAGAAATGATTTTTTCTTCTCCCTCGTCGACGTGGTGACTGAGCTACTTATAGATTCTGGAGTTTAGACTGTTTGTAATGGGTTGTTACATAATTCCTCATTCTGAAATTCCACTGGATTATTATAAACATCAGGAGTGATTAAAGGATACTATTTTTTTTCTGAAAGTCATACTGGATTATCCAGCATGCCAGACCTTAGGATGACGGATTAGAGCATGTTTATTGTACTACTGAGTACTTATAACTTATATTTTTTTGCACCAGCCCTGTGTATAGGTCATGTTTGTATGCATATAGATATAAGGATGAAAATTAGCATGTGTTGATGAACATGTCTGATGCCCTAAAAAAGAGTTATCTTAAAACATGTGAAATTAGCAAAGATAAAACTGATGAAATATATTCAATATTTAGCATAATAAATATTTTCATAAAAGAAAATTGCAGATATTTACAGCACTTAATAATATAACAAGATGATTTAGATGATCTTTAAAATTTTGGTCACAATATAAAAGAAAATTTTCTCGATTGGGGAGATTATCCCTTAAGAATCTGAAAAAGAAATGCAAGATAAAAAGTTGAACAAGAGAATACTCAAAAATAGAGTTCTGTTACTTGCTGAATTTAAGGGTAAAAATGTTGATTTGGAGTTAACACATAAAAAACAAACTCACGAGAAATGTTTGAATATTAAAAAAAAATTCTTTAAAAATCTCAGATACTGATATTTATTATTTATATAAAAAGTTAACCATTCTGGAGATACTACCTTGAAGATGAATTTGTTTGTATAATTAATTGTGAAGTAATGATTAGGTCAAGAAGAAAATATTTAAATGTTCAGTGAACTAGTTTTCATTGCAAAAGTCACATTTCAATTTATTTGAAAATAAATACAGTACAGAACCATTTATCCGGAGTGCTTGGGATCAGATGTATTCCGAATAACTGGTTTTTCTGGTTAACTGGTTGTGCATTAAAGCAGCATCCATTTGATAAGCTTTGTGGAATATGTGTGGTTGTAAGCATTATTTCTGATTTTAAATTATTAGATTTAATAATCAATGCAAGAAAGATCAAAAGTTAACCAGAGTTTAAAAGAACGTAATTTATGGGAATCCCTTAGGAACAAAAATTCTTCTGTTTCCTCTGCATAAAAATTAAAACATCTAAAATACAACTAAATATGTTTTCTTTTCAAATACAAATGTTGTCATCAAATTATACAATTGTTTCAAGCAAAGCCTATGTCAAACTTGCAGTGTATGACACATTTTTCTGCAAAGATTCTGAAATCAGTCTATCAGAAATATCATTCCGGATAACTGGTTTTCCGGTTAACTGGTTTCCGGATAAATGGTTCCATACTGTATTTAAGTACTAATAATTTTTTTATTACTGTTGCACTGTACAGAAGCATGCTCAAAAAGTTATGTAATAAATAAGCATGGTCATTTCCAAAAGAAACCCAGCCCAATAGCAGAAAATTCTCCAAGTGTCTGCGACAGATCTTTCAGGGACTGAAAATAATCTGCAGGTAAAATGTTACAAATGAACCTTTGATTAATTAATCATTTACTTTTAATGTTTTCAAGCATTTTACTCATTTTTATTAATAATAATCTTAAGTTTTAGCAATAAATAATAAAGAACTAAACATAATATAAAGTTGGAAAAAGTTCCAATGGAAAAAAAAAATCTGCAAAAGGGAAAAGAAAATCTGCGACGCACGTCACCCGTCAGGAACTTTCTGCTACCGGGAAACCCAGTAGCAGAATTTTGGGTATCCATCTGCAGCAAACCAAAATTTATCTGTGACCTAACAATGCTGAACCAAGCTACTATCGTAAATACTTATAGTAACCCATTAAGTAAGCAAAAATTGCATTTTACAAAGAAAATGTAATAAGAAATACAAATACTCTTAAAACAAAGTGAATTTTTTTAGCCTGGTATTTATTTTTAAGCTGGTAGATTAATCTGCAACACTGCTGCCGTGCTGCGCAGTTTCTGCTATGGGGAAAAGAAATTGGACAAAACAAAGGAAATTAAAAACAACATACCATTTGGTTGAGAAGGTGGGGGTGGTTGCTGTTGCGATTGCTGACTAATAGAATTATTTACAAATTGTAAATTATCAGTCTGGAATGGTCTTATAGGCATGGGTGATGATTCCTTTATTAAATCACTGATGATATCTTTTGTATCATCATCCTGGTCCTTCATACTTCCAACACTATCATCAAAATTGAAATCCTTCATGATATCAGCAGGATTTGTAAAAACATCATCAATCAAATCTTTAAGAAGATCTGGATGTATGACATCATCTCCAGATTCATCAGTGAAACCCAAACTTGGAAAAGTATCTGACAAGCGGTCACTGGTGGTGTTTTGTGCATTTTTGAATTGGCACAAATCTGTCTGGTTACTATCTTTTTCTTGTTTACATTCGATAGTTGCAAGAAGTTGCGTATTAACTTGCTGAGATTCTGTCACATTAACAACTGGTTCTTGAGAAGATTTATTAGATGATGGTTGGGGTATAGGAGAGGAAAGAGGTTTATTGAGTGCTTGGACAGTGACATTCGTTTGTAAAGTTTGTGACTGTTGGCTGTGAGGTGTGTTAGTAAACTGCTGTACTATCTGTAGAGAAAAGCTAGGCAGAGAAGACTGAGGCTGTTTTGAAGATTGCTGTTGTGTTTGAAGTTCCGATAATTTTTCAGAGGTAATATCAGTTCGAAGCAATTTAGGTGGTTTTTCAGCATCTTCATTGTTTGAACATTCAATAGAAGGATTTGGAAGAGGTTCTTCAGCTGGTCTCTTTAAAGGCTTTGTATGCTTAAAGGGAAAATAAAAAGTTTTACTACCAACAAAAAAGTAATTAATGTAAAACAAGGCAGATGATCAGCCAGTAACTCGTACAATTCGAATGGGAATAAAATCAATGAAATCCCTAACATAAAATTATTTTAATTTTATTGGTGAAGTAATTAATTTTATTGAAATAACTGTTAGACTTCACACATTATGAATTTGATGAAATTTGAGATCCCCCCCCCCCCAACCTGAGAGGGGTTGCCTCCACCATTCCACTCGACCACTTTAGATGAGTACTATCAAATCTCAAATGTATCCCACATGCTTAGGTTACCCCCAAACGAAATTGTAAGGGTTACAGGCATTAAGCAGAACGAAAAGAAAAAATACCATTAAATAAATGTAGACAGGAAAAAATGGGTGTACACTTACATGTAAAATAAAAATTTAAACATGTGATAACATTCTTAAATAATGTACATTATATTAAAAGCATCTAATTTTATTATTTAGAGGGGAAAGGGCATAAAATAACTTAAAAATTATGGTACTGTAGACTCCCTCAAATCCACACTGCTTGGGACAGAGGTTGTGTGGTTTTTAGAATTTTGTGGATTTCTGGTCATTGCTTTGTTTACATTTTTTAAACAGTAATTTGAATGTAATAATGCAATCGAAATTATAATGATTGCTTGCAATATAGTAAAATATTAAAATAATTAAGTAAAGTAATAAACTAAAATAATAAAAATTAAGATAATTAAAAAAAAATTATTAAAAGTAAAGGTCAAATAAATAATTAATAATGTATAATTAAATATGCCTAATAAAGATTAGATACATTTTTCTTGAATTATTCAATGAAACTTTCCTTTAAAAGGTACCTCATTAATTCACATCAAACTCATAAAGTAAGAAAGTTTTATTTCAGGTTTAGCCAGTATTAATAACCAAAAAAGCTCGATTAATACATAAATATATTTGGTAGAAAGATTGTGATTATCATTGATATCAACAATATCTTGATTTTTTTTTTTTTTTTTTCAAAAATAAATTTATACTTCCTTCATGAAAAACCATGAGTTCAGTCATATTATCGAGAATTACATATTAAAATACATATAGAATGATATAAAACTAAAAAATTCGGTAATTTTATCCTTACATCTGAACTGAAAGTTCCATTGTTTACATCTGTGATGATGTGTGGATTTTAGGCATTTGCTGATTTTAGGGTTGCAGATTTGAGGGAGTCTACTGTACTACTTAGTTATCCTGTTGACCAATTTCATTAAATTATACAAATTGACATAATTTTTATTTTAAATAACGAAAGAACAAATAAATTAGTAGTATAACATAATAAAAATACAAATCAAAAGTCGAAATAAAAATCACTTGATGACGTAAACACGTGTAATTTACTTAAAGTCAAGTTAATGTGATATTTACGATCAACTATTATTGGCATTTAATCTTATAATTTGGCGATAGATTTTTGGTCGACGGGATAACTAAGTAGTACCAAAAATACATAATATATTATTAATTATTATGCTACTTTGAAAGACACAAAAAGAAAAAATTCAGTAAGCAAGTGACACCAAATTCTTAAGCGATTGAGATAACACTTAAATGTTCTACTGAAGAAAAAAGCTTTACAAATGGATTTTTTTTTTCCATATAAAAGGGCTACTTTTAAAAAAAAAAAGGTTTTGAACAATTATATTTTGATTTAATTCTGAATCATTCTTCTTATTTTTTTTACTATTAAAAAACTTAACCACTGAAGGGTTGTCAAATTACCAAAAATTTTCGGAGCATGGCAACAATATCTTCGCTAGCAAAGAAACAAGTTTTGAACACCAAAAATATTCCTTTAAAAAATATAGTCTTATTTCGTTTCTTGGTAGTTTTATTTAATTCCATTTCCTATATAAAATTTTCGCTTTTAAAAATGTTTATTTGACCTAGATCAAGTTGACTCTATGTTCCAGAAATTTTCGGTAACTTGGCAATGCCGTTGTATTTAACTGGAGAAGAGAAAATTTTCTAGATTGAAAACAGCCACTGTAACCAAAAATAATAATGTTTGTATATCCTTTGTACACCATTACCTAAAGCAGAGAGATAATGAACCAGCTAAATTTTGGTTAATTTTCTAAATTTTTTTGTAAGAGCCAAAATCTTGTAGTGAAGTTAGTTTGAGTGCTGCAATTAGGTTTTTGCAGTCTTATTGACACCTTATAAGAATACAGATGTGCTATGTCCAATTTTCCTGGCTCATTGAAAATACAAAAGAAGTTTTGTTTCGTGCATAATAAAGCAATATTCTTTGTTAAGGTTCATTATATATGTTCCAACATTGTAGAAGCATTTTTAGAACCAGGAGTTTAGCATAATTTATGTGTACAAAATCACTTACCGTAATTTCCAGACTACATTTCTAAAATCAAAAATATCTTTTGAATCAGAAATTTTATTTCATGTTTGAAGTGAAGATATAGAAGATTACATGCAGTGGCGTAGCTAGACATTCAGCGCCCTGGAGCAAATAAAGTTTGTGCGGCCTCTTGTCATTGTTACTCGAAAAAGTTCAGCACAGTTTTCGTTTGAAGTTTAAAATTTATATTCTATTCTTAATTCGATTTAAAACCTTACTTTTATTTGAAAGTCAAAGTGTTTTAACGTATTAAATATAAATAATAAAAATAAAAAATGAATAAGGAATATAATTCTTTAAGTACGGAGTATCTACCTACCAATATTTTCTGAGAATTGGACTTGATTTTCGTTGTAAATGCACCAATGGGTCAGTACAATCTGCTGCCCTTACTATCTGTTTTTCTTTTCAAGGGTTTCGAAGCATTGTAAATTACTATGAAAAAACACTATTGTTAAGATTTTTTTTTTTTAACTTTTCGCGTAAGGAGGAAACACATTTTTCTGTTTTTAGTACCAGAAAATACTAAAATTCCATAAAATTCAAAGTATCATAACTCGGTACGTTTTGATCGTAAAGAAACTTTTATTTTCTAAATATAACGTATAGAACACAGGGACCGTTTAAAAAATAACTACAGTAAACCCTTGATTTAACGGACCTCGGTTCAACGGACTTCGGATTCAACAGACTAATTTTTAAAAAATAAATAAAAATTAAACAAAAATTTAACTAAACAAAAGCGAATTTCGACCGAAATTTTCTACAGTGCGAGAGCATATGGATGACGTCATTACTTACATAGGGGCATCTTCAGATCCCGAAGTGTTTGCGTATTATGAACACTTTAGACAATTTCGAGCTCTTATAATAAAAAAACAGCATTCAAGTGGGAAACAACTAAAACTAGACGCCTTTTTTCAATCCAGCAGTATGGAGCAACCTTAATGTGATGTAAATAACATAAAATGATGCCTGTTTTTTTGGGGCATTGTAATTTTTTTCCATCTGTTTATTGCTTGTTTATTAATTATTATTTCTGTGTAAAAAGTGTTTCATTCCCATAAAAGTTGCATATGTGTTAATTCGTTTGTATTTCATTACCAATATTGTATTATTAAAAGTAATGTATTGTGTTTATATATATATATATATATATACAGTAGTATATATGTATATACAATATATATTTATGTATATACATATATTGTATATATACAATACATGTACATACACTGTATATATTGTATATATATATTATATATATGTATGTAATTTGCACTGTAATAATATATGTAATTACAAGTACGTAATAATATATATATGTACTATAATTATAACAAAATAATATTATAAATAGTACTTTGCGATTTAACAGACTTTCGATTTAACGGACACATCTTAGTCCCAATTAGTCCGTTAAATCGAGGGTTTACTGTATTTTGATAGAAGTTACTTTTAAGAGGATGAAGAATAACATAGAAACTTGTTTACTATTGGAATTATTTCTAAAGCTAATGGTTTAAAAAATTAGCCAATGGACAGATATAAAAGTTGACACCGAGGTTCTCACCTGCTAATCTGAGCAAATGACTAATCTGAGCAATTTGGCTAATCGCTAAAGAAAATCTAATCAAATTCAAAGAATGGTTTCAATAGATTCGTCGTGAAACACTAAGAATATCAAAGCACAAGTAATGAGTTACACAGAAAAGGTTTAATCGCACAATAACATCATTGAGAGTGCTGCCAAAGGAAAAATAAACATCTCTTGTAATTTGTTGATTTCATTCCTTAGTTTTCTCGCCAAGTGAAACATTTTGGCGCAGTGGCGATCAGCAGCGAGAAACCTGTTTAACACCTTTATATATTACTTAAAATTCCAGTTTTTACTTTCCAAACACATACAATATAAGGAAGGAAATAGGAAAGCTTTGTATAATCACAATACAAATAAATGGAAATAATATATTTTAACAATTTCCAATACTCTCACTCCGTTATCACAATTTTTACAATGATTCAATATGTATGTGTATGTATGCGCGTATGTTAAAATTTCCTCACGTTTTCAGATTCCCATAGCACGATTTGGTATGTTTTTAATGATGTTGGCAGGTATGTTATTAAATCTGTCACAAGAATTGCATTAATTTTCGAAGAAATTGGCCGACGGGTTTGGTATCTAAACTATTCTTCAACCATTCTTTGATGATAACTGATGAACATTTTCTCTTACATATAAATTATTTTTTATTGTTCACGTTCATCTTATATCTATACAACAATGTTTCACCATGCAGACAGTGGCGGATCGACAAAGAGTTCACAATCACTTTACTACCAGTAATTTCATAAAATAATTTATCCTTATTTAATCGTAGAAAATCCCACGATTGAAACAGATCAAATTTTATATACTAATATTCTGGTAGAAAAGTGATTGTGAACCTCTGAAGAGCTGCTACTACTGCACGCAGGGTCGGTCGGATTCTGTCGTTGTCAAACCCGCAGACCTTGGATTTTTGGAGGGCGCAACACTTTAGAAACTCATTATTTTACCACCTTGCTAGTAGAGACCAATAACATCCATTATCATTTCCAGTTTTTCTTTCTGGGGATGTTTTCAATTTCGGAACTGAAATGAAAATTTCTGGAAAATTATGTCATTAAAAAAATATATAAACTTTATCAATGAAAGTGCACGTTTTCATTAAAACACTAGTGGAAATACAAAAGTGGAAATATTTCACCTTTGTATAAAATTTAGGATCTAAGTTTTTATTCATTGTTATCAGGGCTTAATTTCTAACAAAAAAATTTCCGGAGCCCTAATATTCTGCGGTACCAGAACTAACAACTGTACCGTTCCCCCTCCTGCCCCCTGCCACTCAAATCTGCATACTTATGTTTTGTACATTATTCGGAAAATTTAAAGCATTTTTTTTCTTTAGCACAATAAAAATTTTAATTATATCTATTAGCATATACTTAGCTGTCAACTATTCCACTTTTTAGTTATCATTCCTTCCGAATAGTAATCTTTGCCTAATTATAATGTTTATTGCGATTTTTTGTTAATTCTACGATTAAATGTAAGGATTATGATTCGGAAATAGTGTTAACACAAAAAACGGATAGTTCGCAGCTATGCATTTTTATGAAAAAATGAATGAAATTTACAGAAATTAATATTTATATGCTGAAGAATGGAACAATGATTTTCAATTCCCTATAAAAGGTGCATATCTTAAACTATAATGGATTACTTCCGCATAACAATCTTTTGTGATGAGTCCCTGAAAATCAGATTAAATTAAAAATTTGACACCATTATCAGAAAGATTCGATGCTTTGATAGAAAAAATGGAAACACTGCTCGATTGCTTTCCATCAGAATAACAATACATGGCAATTATATCTATTTACAAATGAAAGTGACTTCGTAAATGTGTAGAACAGAGCCTTAGCATGACCAGCGTTCATGGTACAAAATAAAAAGAAAAATCTCTAACGTGATTTTTATACTCTTACGCAATAGAAGACAAAAAACCTCAAACAAACAAAACCTCAAGCTGATGCTAGTTGGCTAAAAGCATAAAACATTCCTTTCAGGTTAGATATCTAAATAATAAATAAAAAACCAACCAATTAAAAAATTGTCCTACTCTCACAAAAGAAAATCGTAGTGAAAGCAAATTCATTGTTCAGTCTCTTGATTGGCTCCGTATCAATGAGTCGCCGGCATAAATTTGCTACTATCACTAGATCAGAAAAACACGATTTCTGTTTTCCTTTCATTCTGATCAAAATAGCATTAAAATGACTTGAAATAGAATATAATACGTAATTTTGAAGGAGGAAATTTTTCTTTTATACATGAATATATAAATTTTTGAATATAAGATAGATTGAGCTTGAGTCAGTCCAAGCCCAAAAGCTGATATAAAAATTGAGTCCATTTTATCTCCATCTTCTATGTGTGCGGCACATTATGTCACACATAAGTGTTTTGATAAAAAAGAATGCAAAAACTTGGAGATGGGAAGGAAAGGAAAGGGTAATTTAGGCTTCAGTTTTTCGAAAACGCTTATTGCACTGGGTTCCGGAGCCCTGTATTTATGAGCTCCGGTGAATTCCGACCAATATTTAAATATTTACTAAATACAGAGGAGTACTGAGCTGGACTCCATTGCAATTTAACCCTAATTGTTATACAGTACTGAACACAACACACAATATATATATATATATTTTTTTTTTGTAAACAAAAAGTGGAGTGGGGTAACTAGAGATTGATATTTTTTTTTGTATAATTCAAAAATTCATTGACTACTAACATGTGATATCGGATGGTGTTCGTGTGCGTGTGTGTGTGGGGGGGGGGGGGGGGGGAGAGCCTGATTACGGCCACTCACATTACTATTTTCGAAAAATATGTTTTGCTTTATTTAATCCAAAAATTCTGCGACTAAATATGGTTTAATGGGGAAAAATACTTATCGAAAAAAGTGGTGCAAATTTGAATAGGCGATAATCAGTTCCTAAGGAACACTAAATTTGATATTTAACTTTTTCTATGTTTTTGAAGGAAAATGCTTATCGATTCTGTATTTGAGACTTGCCACGTTCTCAATATTTCAAAAATGATACGAACAAAATTTAATCCCCTCGCCCCTCCCCTCCTTCCTCTAAATTTTGTCGCCATGGATTGATGTGGAATATGCTTAAATCCGGCTCTTATTGTTTTGCAATCTATATTGATGCATGTTTAGTTTCCACAAAACACAAAAACTTCCGTTCTCTATAGGTTTTTTGCTTGTAAAATTGTCAATTTTCTTCAATTTGTGAAACTATTCTTTTAATCGAAAAATAACTAAATAGCTAAGGCATTTCTGTTACATCGTAAATATAGGTTTCTCAGCGGTGACTTCTTTGGCTACCATTATTTTCGTACAGTAATCATCATGATATATTTTTGACATTTTCAACAAAAAGTACCAAAGAGATTATTGTTTTTAAATAGTAGTAGCCAATAAAGTGACCCACGAAAGCCCTGCAAATAAGTTTTGATTATTTCAAGATTTAAAAATTTTGAACTGTCCTTTACAGAAAAAAAAAATTGTCACGCTGAAACGGTGTTGGAGAAGCTACTGGAGGCTGCAATATGCTATGAATTAAAATTAAAACTTCGCGAATAGAATTAATTTTTTAAAACTGTTTATAAAAACATGTTTAAAATCTAAATGTTGAGGTACACAAGATAAAATGACATAGGAATATGTTAATTGTAACAAGATTCATCTATAATACCTGATTAATAATGAAAAAAATATGCAAATACTTTTACAAATTTTTATTTAGCTCTTTCTAATTTTGCACCCTTCGAGTTCATGCGCCTGGAGCAGTTTGCTCCAACTGCTCCATGGTAGCTACGCCCCTGATTACATGGTACTTTTTCAAGGGCCTTGGCATTTTTTTAAAAGCTTGGTGCACTTGAAGCTACAGAAAATGAGATTTGTTGCTAATCTGATACAAATAAATATGAAAACAAACCTGATGACTTTTCTGCTTGTTCATATAGTGTTCCCATTTAATGTATTTCAAAGGGTGCTGAGCCCTGCGTCGTTTCCCAGCAGCTTCTTTGTGTCCCATGTTTTTCTTCTTCAAAATATTTGGCTTTTCCTCTCTTTCGCCCTTTTCCCTCTGACTTTTGAAAACAGAAGTTCTGCTGCTCTGATTGACTCACGTATTGTAAGTTCTAAATAAATGCAAAAAAACATGCAGCAGCTGCATATTGTATTGTGTTTTCAAATCATAATGCATTTTCCATTTCAAAATCGTCCCAGAATGGCACATGTTTCCACAGTGTTGATTTCAAGGGGTGGCGGGGGACATTCCTTCGCGGAGCAATGAGATGTCCCCCCCTCCCCCCAGGAAGATTTGAGATTTTGTGTTTTCAATGGTCAAAAAGTGCAATAATAAAAGTGCCCCATAATAAAAAATAATTTACTGGATGTTTGTTCCCAAGTACTATATAAGATAATTTCAATTACTAAATACATATGCTATTTAGTTTTATTTAATCAATTTTAAAAGTAAATATCAATAATGTAAGAATGTTTCTATTTTGATGTGTGACATTTTCTTATTCTTTCATATAATCTTTAAAATGTGTGGTATGTGTAGAGCTATAATAAAGAATTCCAAACCAATACTTTAGAGCCTAATTTAATGTATTCTTCTGAATATTTATAATATTTTTTCCTGACATTATGCCTTCACAGTTTCATTTTAGCAGTTATGAGGACTTAAGCCGGCTTTTTTTTAAGTGGTTAAAACCAAAAAAAGCCGGCCGGCTTTTTTTTGGCCTGGCTAAAAGCCAGCAACCCTGTTTCAAACCCTTGTGAAATAAGTAAAAGCTGTACTTAATTTCAAAATTAAAATTCAGGTAATTTATTCTTGTTTCTATTTTGCTATTGTTTTATTTTCATTAAGCACTTGTTATCATAATAATAAAGACCACATATATTTGTCCTAAATTTTAAAATTGAAGCATTCTCGATTATCCGAAAGATCGGTGGTCCCAATTACTTCGGATAATCGAGGTTCTACTGTACTTGAACAGGCTCGGACTGGCCCGCCGGCCCATCGGCCAAATGGCCGGTGCACCTCCGTCCAGGGAAAATGTCGCGCCCCTAAGTGACTAAGCCGCTCCACTATTTTTTTCCCCTAGTTGTACACATACATTCTGACTAGTGCACTAAATTTTGAAAATCCGTTTAGGGAATAATCATCAATTAAAAGACAGGTAGCATAGGAGAAGTATTTTTTGTAACCACATAGAAATGAAAGATTCATCGAAAAAATTTTAGGATCGGAAACCAAAGTGGGGCGTCTTTGCATGCGATTGAGAGAGAAAACATGCACAGAGAAAATTTCAGTAGCCATATGGCGCTCTCGATTAGACTTTTTCCCATCGCTTCTTTGAATGATATCTTTTGGATTTTGACGAAATGCTTTGCAATTTTCAGTTCTTTAGTTTTTAGTAGCTTGACAATCCCTCACCCCTTTAAAGCCATCCCCGAATACACCTAGAATCGGAAACCAAAGTGGGGCGTCTTTGCATGCGATTGAGAGAGAAAACATGCACAGAGAAAATTTCAGTAGCCATATGGCGCTCTCGATTAGACTTTTTCCCATCGCTTCTTTGAATGATATCTTTTGGATTTTGACGAAATGCTTTGCAATTTTCAGTTCTTTAGTTTTTAGTAGCTTGACAATCCCTCACCCCTTTAAAGCCATCCCCGAATACACCTAGAATCGGAAACCAAAGTGGGGCGTCTTTGCATGCGATTGAGAGAGAAAACATGCACAGAGAAAATTTCAGTAGCCATATGGCGCTCTCGATTAGACTTTTTCCCATCGCTTCTTTGAATGATATCTTTTGGATTTTGACGAAATGCTTTGCAATCTTCAGTTCTTTAGTTTTCAGTAGCTTGACAATCCCTCACCCCTTTAAAGCCATCCCTGAATACACCTAGAATCGGAAACCAAAGTGGGGTGTCTTTGCATGCGATTGAGAGAGAAAACATGCACAGAGAAAATTTCAGTAGCCATATGGCGCTCTCGATTAGACTTTTTCCCATCACTTCTTTGAATGATATCTTTTGGATTTTGACGAAATGCTTTGCAATCTTCAGTTCTTTAGTTTTCAGTAGCTTGACAATCCCTCACCCCTTTAAAGCCATCCCTGAATACACCTAGAATCGGAAACCAAAGTGGGGTGTCTTTGCATGCGATTGAGAGAGAAAACATGCACAGAGAAAATTTCAGTAGCCATATGGCGCTCTCGATCAGACTTTTTCCCATCGCTTCTTTGAATGATATCTTTTGGATTTTGACGAAATGCTTTGCAATTTTCAGTTCTTTAGTTTTTAGTAGCTTGACAATCCCTCACCCCTTTAAAGCCATCCCTGAATACACCTAGAATCGGAAACCAAAGTGGGGCGTCTTTGCATGCGATTGAGAGAGAAAACATGCACAGGGAAAACTTCAGTAGCCATGGCGCTCTCGGTTAGACTTTTTCACATCGCTTCTTTGAATGATATCTTTTGGATTTTGACGAAATGTTTTGCAATTTTCAGTTCTTTAGTTTTTAGTAGCTTGACAATCCCTCACCCCTTTAAAGCCGTCCCTGAATACACCTAGAATTGAGCCTGTCCTTTTTAGGTGCGTTTGTAATTATATAAATACGTAGCACCTATAGTCATCGTTCAGTCCATCTGTCTGTCTATCCATCCGCATATAACAGCGCAAAAACTACCCAACCGAATCGTTTGAAATTTAAAATATATAATTGTTGCACAATTTTGTCGAGTCATTTCTAATTTTATGATAATCGGATATATAGTTTAATTACAGGAACAGTCAAAAGTTTTTTGTTACAGGACGGCCAATATGAAAAAATTATTTCAAGTGCATTTTAATGATATTATAGCCTTTCGAACAGAATGAAATGGATAGGCACTTATGAAGTGAACTAAAATATACATTCAATATAATATGCGGTGCAAAAAAAATTATAAAACTAGTTATAGTACAAACTCACCTCATTTGCCACATTTGATGAGCAATTCCAACTTGTTTAAAACTTGAGAAAAGAAAGAATTGAATATCAGACGGCAAAAAACTTTTGTGGGGATTTTGCTGTTGATTGGAAAATCTGGTTGTCTTTTAGAGGAATGCAAACTCGATTACACTTCTGGATTACAATCTTGCAAGCTGTTGAATCCTGCGGACAGCGTTTTTTCATTCACAAAATCTACACTAGGGATGCACAACCTGTGGCCTGCGGGCCATAAGTGGCCCGCGATGGCTTAAAGTGTGGCCCGCGAATTTCGTCAATTTAAAATTGGAAAAAATTGCAATTTTTGTCCATAAATTGCAGAAAAAATCGTGAATTTACAGCCGGAAAATTGAAAATTTCGTCAGTCAGTTAAGAATCGCGAATTTTGACGATGAGGCGCGGGGAAAATCGCAAATTTCGCCGATCGGCCACGGGAAAATCGCAAGTTTTGTCGATCGGGCTCGGAAAAATCTCGAATTTCGTTGGTCAGGCACGGAAAAATCTCGAATTTTGTTGTTCGGCCACGAGAAAAATAGCGAATTTTATCGATCAAGCTCGAAAAAAATTGCAAATTTTGTTGTTCGGCTGCGGAAAAATCGTGAGTTTCGTCAGTTTATCTCGAGAAAAAAAAACGAATTTTGTCAATTTGCTGCAGGAAAAAATTGCAAATTTCGTCAGAGTCAGTTAAGAATCGCGAATTTCGTTGGTCGGATGCGGAAAAAATTGCGAATTTTGTCGATCAGGGGCGGAAAAATCACAAATTTTATTGATAGTCACGGAAAAATCCTCCATTTCGCCGATGATACGCGGAAAAATTGAAAATTTCGTTGATCGGCGGCGGAAAAATCGTGAGTTCGTCAGTTTATCGCGAGAAAAATCCCCGAATTTTGTCAATTTGCAGCAGGAAAAAATTGCAAATTTAGTCAGAGTCAGTTAAGAATCGCGAATTTCGTTGATAGAGCACTGAAAAATCTCAAATTTTGCTGATGATGCGCGGAAAAATCGAAAATTTCGTTGATCGGCAGCGGCAAAATCGTGAGTTTCGTCAATTTATCTCGAGAAAAAAAACGAATTTTGTCAATTTGCTGCAGGAAAAAATTGCAAATTTCGCCAGAGTTAGTTAAGAATCGCGAATTTCGTTGGTCGGGTGCGGAAAAAATTGCGAATTTTGTTGATCAGGGGTGGAAAAATCGCGAATTTCGTCTATCGGGATCCGAAAAATCGCGAATTTTGTTGGTCGGACACGAAAAATCGCGAATTTCGTCGATCTGGCGCGGAAATATCACAAATTTCGTTGATAGAGCACTGAAAAATCGCAAATTTCGCCGATGATGCGCGGAAATATCACAAATTTCGTTGATCGAGCACTGAAAAATCGCAAATTTCGCCGATGATGCGCGGAAAAATTGAAAATTTCGTTGATCGGCGGTGGAAAAATCGTGAGTTCGTCAGTTTATCTCGAGGAAAAAAACGAATTTTGTCAATTTGCTGCAGGAAAAAATTGCAAATTTTGCCAGAGTCAGTTAAGAATCGCGAATTTCGTGGGTCGGGTGCGGAAAAATCGCGAATTTTGTCGATCAGGGGCGGAAAAATCGTGAATTTCGTCTATCGGGCTCCGAAAAATCGTGAATTTCGTCTATCGGGCTCCGAAAAATCGCGAATTTTGTTGCCGGGCACGAAAAAATCGAGAATTTTGTCGATCAGGCGCGGAAAAATCACAAATTTTATTGATCAGGTACGGAAATATTCTTCATTTCGCCGACTATTCGCGGAAAAATTGAAATTTCGTTGATCGGCAGCGGAAAAATCTTGAGTTTCGTCAGTTTATCGCGAGAAAAAAAACTCTAATTTTTTCAATTTGCTGCGGTAAAAAATCGCAAATTTCGTCGATCAGGGGCGGAAAAATCGCGAATTTTGTCGATAAGTCACGGAAAAATTATAAAATTCGTCTATCGGATGCGGAAAAATAGCGAATTTTGTCGATCGAGTAAGGGAAAATGGTAAATTTTGTCGATCAGACGCGGAAAATTTCCGAATTTTATCGATCAGGCGCGTAAAAATGGCAAAGTTCCTTGGTCGAGCGCTGAAAAATGACGAATTTAGCTGATCAGGAGTGGAAAAATCTCAAATTTGTTTGATTGGTTCATTCTCTCCTCTTCGTTCATAAAGTATTTTTCGGCACTAGCCACTTTCATGCCTAACTTCCTTTTCAGCACTTTGAATAAAACAAAATTTACTCCCCCGAATAAAATTAAGGAATATTATCGCTCCTTGAAAACATTCCTTGCTATATCTGTGTTATATATACATACTTAAATTGTTGCTATATCCTTGCAATTGAATTGGATATGTTGATTGGGATTGGGTAGGGTAACCTAGAGGGGTAAAACTCCCTCATTACTGAAACCTTATTTTTTATCTGATTATATCTGCCACAGATCACCTTCCCGAAATAGAATTCGATTTGTGTTACTGATGTGGCCCGCGATAACCTAGACATTTTTGTATGTGGCCCTTCTCTAAAAAAGGTTGTGCACCCCTAATCTACACCATAATTTTCGGTTTGTAATCTTCACCTTATTTAATAACAGACTTTCCGTTGTTAAATAACTATTAAAAATTCTAGTGTCTGTTTTGAATTAAAAAATTGTTTAATTTAATTACGAAAAAAATCTATCATTAAGTATAAGTGATGAGTACTAAATTATGATAGATTTTTTAATAAAAAAACGCTGGCCAATGGTATCCTGCAACTCTCATTAATACAATCTGGGGTATTTCTCTAAATTATAGAAATGTAAATATTTCCCTTGATCTCTAATTATGATAAGAATTTTGCAAATGATACTATAAAAAGAGTAAATTTACTCAATTATTTTAGTGATTTTAGATTAACAAAGCGATTATTTTTTTGGTGTGCTTTTTCACTAGAAAACTTTTAATAGTGAAATATCAATTCATTATTTTATGATACATAAATAAAGTCATTTTTTAAGGATACAATGCCTCTTCATACAAAATACCTAACTCGCAAAAGTAATTGCTGTCAGATTGTAAGAGAAATTGAATTCTCATTTTTATTTGACTGATAACTAATTCATATCTATTTGGGGCCTGGAACAAAACACCATCTTATATTTTATACCGATTTTCAGTGCATCTATGGTGATAAATGTAATAAAAGTGGTTACCTCTTACTAATCCCGTTGAAAATAACCATAAACAAGAAAGAAAAATCATGCGTTAAGCATAGATTATGAAACACTTCCTGACTGCTTTAAAAAAAACTTCGTTATTTAGGGAAATAAGATAACTAAGTAAACATTTTAGAAAACACATAAAACATTTGAAAAACTGATTTCAGTAGTTCCTGTCCATAGCCAAATATGTATTCCAATTCCTTTGAAAAGCCCTGTATTTGATCTGTAGGTTGATATATATACTATATAATGGAAAATTTTAGTTTAGCAAGAAAATGCATAACAGATTGAAATTCATCTTTCAATTTATACTAATAGATGGAACCATACTTGAATACTTTTGTACAGCCCTGTAGTTTACCTAGTACCTTTATTACATGCCACTATTTAGCTAAAATTTAATTCAAACTAAAACACTCTTAAAACTACTGAAATTACATTTCCAGAAATTATCACCCATAGACGGCCATGTATTAAACTCTTTGCGTGGCCCTGTATATCATTTCATCTATATTCTACAAATATTTTTTTAGGAAACTAAATTCAGTTCAGCGTCAAAATGCATAACTCCTTTAAAACTCACCTTTAAGCAATTTATGCTCATACTCAGTAACCTTTACGAAATCATTTCTGTAGTCCTGTATATGAACTACAGCATTTATATGCATTTTATGGTATGCATAAATATAGTGAAAAAAGCACATATCATAATTAAAATGCATTTCGGGCAATCATTACTAATATACAGTAATTCGGATACAATATAATATCTGAAATCTTTTCAAATACACCGCAAACATTTCCCCCTATACCATTATGAACGGAATTCTTTTGTGTGGCCTTGTAAATGAACAATAACTATTCTTTGCACCGCATATTCAACAGAATGTATATTTTAGTGGAATTCATAAATGAATATCAATTTTAATATGTTTGAAAGAGTGTAACACCATTAAAAATCATTTGAAATGATTTTTTTTCATTGGCTGTAATGTAACGGAATACTTTTGACTGTCCCTTTAAATGAACTAAAGAAGCTACAAACTTCATTTGAAATAGGGAACGTGCTATGGTAGAGGTCACTAACATCCAAAAATTTCAGAATGATCCGAGCATATTTACGAGAGTTAGAGCATGGATAGACGGCCAGGCAAACCGAAGTCATAAACACTTTTCAACTTTGCTGGAAAGTGTTAAAAATTTATAGGAACCAATCGACTGTATAAACATGCCTACTAATTATTGTTATGCATAAATTATGTTTCGGAAGTCGTCTATATATTAAAAATTGTACCAACTTTAAATTTTCAAACAGTAACACACATTTTTGACACCTTATATGATTTCCTTGCAACCCGGTAAAAGGCATTGTTTAAATACATTATGTTAAATCGTGATAGATATAAAAGAGTTTAAATTTGAGGATGCCAAACTTAACCCATGTGAGAAACATTAATTTACATCATATAAAAGCCATCTGATTGTTTTTTTATTAATTTGTTAAAGAGAAACATTTAATTGACCCAAACATATCACAGACTTTTTTCTCTTTTCAAAAACAATTTTTCAGTTATGAAAACTAATAATAAATTCATATTAAAAAATTATGAATTACGTTAATTTTTGCATGCAACAAACTGCAATCCTTAAAAACATCAATCCGTAAGTATAGAACTCATTTGAATGATTAGTTTTTGAGATACCATGGCGTAATTTTGCCTTTCCATAATTTAAGGAGACCGTCTTCTTTTATCAAAAGAGCCACAGAAAAAAAAAAACATTTACCGAAAATACTTTTGCAGGATTGTATAATTTTACTGATGACTAACTGAGTGTTTTCAGTACTTTGTTACTTTTTCTTTTAAGATCCTAATTTATTTTCCGAAATTTATGGATAAACGCCTAACACTTATAGCTGTATGAAGATATAAGAAAATTTTATAAACTGTATGTCTTTCTTGGCTCTCAAGGAATTCAAATAGGGTATTAAAAAAGAGCCATTTGAAAAGTCAATGTTCGTCATTTTTTAATATATAGACAATCTCGAAAGCAAAATTTATTAATAGCATTTAATAGTAGATATTACTCCCAATCAATTGGTAGATATGTTTTTCTTTACGGTCATTCGAGAAGAATTAGTAGGGGGTGATCACCTTTTTTTTCCATGACTCTTTTGAGGTATCTATTGACAAAATAATAAAATAGGAAAGCCTTAGTCTTGATAGCTACTACAAGCTAATCTATGTTCCACTTCCTGGAACTTTTAGATATTACACGATTCATTTTAGAAAATTACGTAGCATTATGCAGATTTGATTGAATTTTAATCATGCACGGGGAATATAGCGAAGTATATACCTCATACATATATATGAGGTATGTATTGAGAAAATAATAAAATAAGAAAACCCTAGCCATGATATCAATCAATCTAGACTCAGAGTTTATTAGTAATATTAAGACATTTGTATACTTGGTGCTTTTCGAATGTCTTAAAGTTGTCAAGCCAGATACAACACAAACAAGTAAAATTGACGTGAGTTCGTTAAATTTTTTGCGCCCTCTGAAAATCCAAGGTCTGTGCCCTTTTCCCTGGCCCAGTCCGACCCCGTACTTGAAAAATGGAGTTATTTTAATCAGATTATTTTATGATATTCTTAAAAATACAGCACACTTTCAGTTTACCTTGATAAAATATGCCAGTGAATCCAGAGTGTGCCTCCTCCCTCCTCAGGAAATTTAGGACTTTAATACTAATTAAAGGTTTAGATTTATTGAGTAATTAAAGGTTACAGATAAATAAGATAAAACAACTTTTTTGAAAAGGTAAGACACTGGTCTTTATTTAATTTAAAAGTTTATATGCTTAAAAGAAAACTTTAAATAATATTTTTATGAGCATGTATTGAACATGGGGCACAGTGGTCCGCAATGAATACTGCTCCTGTAATGAAGAACTTTCAAAATATTTAGTAATTGCTTATTCTCTATAAAGAAATATTGTTTTAAAATCGTTATTTAACATTAAAATAAAAAAAGAACAATGGCAATTTATTTAACCCTACGATACTCAGTGTAGCCATTTGGCACACTTTAAATTTCATGTTATATGTTGTTCAGACAGCCATCTGACTCTTTAGTTTTTTCCTAAATTATGGATAACAATTCACGTGTGAATTTTAAAATAATTTTCTTGTTCAATATAGCAGTTCTTTTTTTGTTTTTTGGGGGGGAGGGGGGGAGGGCAGAAATGAAAATCATGCATTGTACAGTAGTTAACATAGTAAGAAATATTTTGTTTTGTATTTACTGCCTTTGAAAAATATAACTGTAGCCTAATAGATAACCTCATTGGATTGGTTATAGGTTCATTCCATGTCAAATCAACCAAAAAATTTCAATTTTCAACATGACCTTTTCAGATTTCAATGCAACTGTCAGGGATCATTCTCTCCAGTGATATAAATGAGAATACATTTTTATAATTTTTTTTATTGTGTTAAATTTTCATACAATTAAATATTTAAATTTTGAAAAATCATCATTTTTTGGGTTCCATAAATTTCTCAAGTTCTATCAGGCGTACAGAATTTTATGACCTCTCATTTTAAAGAGAATTTTATAAGTTTTAATTTGATACCCAAGTTGACTATACTCAGTTAAAAAAATAAATTAAAAAAATTTTTTAATTTAAAATTTAAAACAAATTTCAGATAGTGTTTTTTAAAAATTTGGAAAAAAAATGTATGTTTGTTGTAATATCATAAGCTAAAATTTCTGAAATTTTTAGAGTGGGATCTCAATGGGATCAAGAGTTATGAAATAAAAACTGAAAATTACCATTCAAATAGCAATCTAATTCTAGCTATTTTGTTATTTATGTATTACTATTTGAATGGTAATTTTCAGTTTTTATTTCATAACTCTTGATCCCATTGAGATCACACTCTAAAAATTTCAGGAATTTAAGCTTATAATATTACAAAAAACATACATTTTTTTTTTCAAAATTTTTAGAAAACACTATCAGAATTTTTTTTAAATTTAAAATAAAAAAAAAATTAAAATTTATTTTTTTAACCCTTTTGTGGTCACGCATGCGTATACGCGGTCGCTCTTTGGTACTTGTAAGTGGTCGTGAATGCATATAGGCGGTCAGACTTTTGTACTTGTAGATGGTCACAAGCGCGTATAGGCGGTCAAAATATTCTACTTGTAGATGGTTATGAACGCGTTTGTGCTTCCCCCCACTTCTCGAGACTGGGAGTTAAAGAAGGCGTTTATCAATCACCCTCTTTCCACGCACACAATAGGCGTTAGGCAGACTATTTGTCAACTGGATTACCGTATTTTAAGTCGAATGCCTTAGGGGATTTCGTTTTCTGTTAATGCTTAAAAATGGCATTGTATTTCGAACCATATACTAGGCAATTTTATAGAATATCATCGTTTACTTATTTTACTTTATTATTTCTGTCCATAAGATTCTAATTCATTACTATAATAATTATTATTTTATATCATTTGCCATATAATATTTATTTATTTTGCATGTTCATTATTTATTATGTAATATTTATTTATTTTGCTCTTTTAATGAATATACACGTTCTTTTCTTTCCTTTTTACTTCCAAATGTATGTCATTTTTTTCATTTAACTATAATACTAAATAACTAAACGGTATGATCCATGTCAATTCAGGCAGCCAAAGAAAAAATCTTACCTTCATAGTCTCAGAAGTTTTTGAATTGAACATATGTTAAAATTCAATAAAAAATAAGATACTTGTATATTTTGGTTTTGCCCCAAAAAATTCCTGGCCCCAGATACAGGCCGCCAAAGATGGCATCCTGGGCACCATTTCCAATTCACCATTTTCGATAAAAATTTTAACGTGCTCTATCTCTAGAACGGTGCAAGATATTTTGTTGCAGTTTTTTTTATTTTAAAGATAATATTCTTCTGTTTAAAATGATATACCCAATTTTGAAAAATGTATTCAACTTTTCTTGTGGCAACCTTTTGAAAAAAAAAATTTTTTTTCAAAAAAATTTTTTTTTTCGAAAATGCCAATCCTAAAAATTTTGATTTTTTTGCTGTTGATCAATACCATTGGGAACTATCTTCACTGTAAAGGAGAACTTCCACTTTTGAGTTTAACAAATTTTAGAAACATTAAAAAAAATTCAGAGAATTTTACAGGAACTGTATACATACAGTTCCAGTAAAAGTCACTGAATTTTTGCTTATTTGTATCATATTTGTAAAGATAAGCCTACTATATATCCTAAACAAGTTAGAAATTGCCATATCAAATGTGGCAAATGAGGTGCGTGCATAGTATTTACTAGTTTTATAAATATTCATATCTTGGTGCAATAAGTGTTACACTCTTGGGCAAAAAGGCATGAATACAAAATTTACTATAACACCATATATTAAATTCAGTGATACGGAAGTAATATGAATCTATCTTAAAAGGACTTAATCGCCATGGCAACATAGAATCATTACATATCATGGTATATCATTGAATCAATTATGTATCATAGGATTTTTAAATAGAATGAAGAAAACTTTTATTAATGTCTTTTATGTTTTAATTTGATTTTCATAGCATTTAAAGTGATACATACTTTATTGCAGAGGTTTACAAAAAATTACTTCCAGTGTCATAGAAAGTGCATAGTGTTTACAGGGGCACACAAAAGATTTCAGATACTTTACCTTATTGGAAATACTGTACATTAGCGATGATTGCTATAGGTGCATTTTTAGTTGCGATATGAGTTTTTAAGTTTAATTAAATATTTCCATATTACGTTGTGTGTATAAAGGCTGTAGATCATATACAGGGCTACACAAAAGAAATCGTAAGGGTATTGCTGGAAGTGCATTTTTAGTTGTGTTTGAGTTTTTAAGTTTAACTAAATTTTTCCATATTACGTTGTGTGCATAAATGCTGTAGATCATATACAGGGCTACGCAAAAGAAATCTTAAGGGTTTACTGAGTATGAATGAAAGTAGCTTAAAGGTGATTTTTAAATGAGTTATGCATTTTTACGCTGAACTACATTTAGTATACTAAGATATGTTTGGAGAATATGGATAAAATGATATACAGGTCGACGCAAAGAATTAGATACATGGCCGTCTATGGATGATAATCTCTGGAAGTGTGATTTCACTGGTTTTAAGGATGTTTTAATCTTAATTAAATATTAGCTAAATAGTGGCATGTATATAAAGATAGTAGGTAAAATACAGGGTTGTATGAAAGTATTCAAGTATGCTTCCGTCTATTGACAAATTTCTAAAAGTCAAATTCCGACCTATTTATGTGTTTTTAACAATTTCCAACATAGTTGAAAGTCTTTATGGATTTGATTTGTCTGCCCATCTGTCTGAACTCTAACTTGTATTAATATAATTTGTATTGCTGTGTAATTGGTATATGTTATTGAGATTGTTTTACTATGTTCGGTATTGAAAATAAAGTATGTATCACTTCAAATGCTATGAAAATCAAATTAAAACATAAAAGACATTAATAAAAGTTTTCTTCATTCTATTTAAAAATCCTATCATAATTGATTCAATGATATACCATGATAGGCAATGATTCTAGGTTGCCATGGCGATTAAGTCCTTTTAAGATAGATTCATATTGCTTCTGTATTACTGAATTTAATATATGGTATTATAGTAAATTTTGTATTCATGCCTTTTTGCCCAAGAGTGTAACACTTATTGCACCAAGATCTGAATATTTATAAAACTAGTTAATACTATGCACGCACCTCATTTGCCACATTTGATATTGCAATTTCTAACTTGTTTAGGATATATAGTAGGCTTATCCTTACAAATATGATACAAATAAGCAAAAATTCAGTGACTTTTACTGGAACTGTATGTATACAATTCCTGTAAAATTCTCTGAATTTTTCAAATGTTTCTAAAATTTGTTAAACTCAAAAGTGGAAGTTCTCCTTTAGAGTGAAGATAGTTCCCAATGGTATTGATCAACAGCAAAAAAATCAAAATTTTTAAGATTGGCATTTTCGAAAAAAAAAAATTTTTTGAAAAAAAAATTTTTTTTTCAAAAGATTGCCACAAGAAAAGTTGAATACATTTTTCAAAATTAGGTATATCATTTTAAACAGAAGAATATTATCTTTAAAATAAAATAAACCGCAACAAAATATCTTGCACCGTTCTAGAGATAGAGCACTTTAAAATTTTTATCGAAAATCGCGAATGAGAAAGGATGCCGCGGATGTCATCTTTGGCAGCCTGTATCTCGGGCCAGGAATTTTTTTGGGCAAAAGGAAAATATACAAGTATCTAACTTTTTCTTAAATTTTAACATATGTTTAATTCAAAAACTTCTGAGACTGTGAAGGTAACCCCCCTGCCTGAGTTGATATGGATTCAGCCAAACTGTTTTTTTTTTCTTTACTTACAGCACTTTTGTTGTGTAATAATAATAAAAATCTCAAATATCCAATTTAACATTACACTTCAAAAATAATATTTTTATTTATTATTGTTGCGCAAATTTTATTCAAATTCTAGCATAATTTAAAACTAGCACCGTGAAACCTGTCTATAATGACGCTGAATGGGCCAGAAAAAGCATCGATGTAGATAGGTTTTAAATTTCATTATAGGTAGATTGGTAAACGGAAAAAAGGTGACCGGAAAAAACGTGACAAGGAAAAAAGGTGACCGGAAAAAATGTGACAAGGAAGTGTTAAATATTGAATTTGGAAACAATGAACCTGGAAAAAAAATTAAAGCAAATCGGATGTTTCTGTCAAGAGTTATCGCGTTACGTACATACAGACATAAGTGCAAACATACATACAAACAGAACCTGCGTGCACATTAATCCTTGGGCTTTGATAGCCTGCGAGCAAAAAGCAGGATAATGAAAAAATTCCTCTAAAGAAAATGCCTCCTCTCTTCGTCTTTATTTTGTTCCCTTTACAGGCTGTGTATGTAATTTTTTCCCTCCCCCTCCGCCTTATAAAACATCTTTACTCATATATAAACTATCAATAGCGAATTGAAAGAATCAATAAATTGTATTTCCTTAATACCCCCCCCCCCCTCCGTGGGTAGCACTAACTTGTCTTTTGTAGAAGTCATAATAAACTTCTCTTAATGAAATGTTAAAATTGTATTTTCTTGGACCAAATCTTAGAGTTGTCAAACTCACCCATTAACTCTGCCCCCCCCCCCCCCCTACGCTGTAAGAAACTGACAGTGGAAAAACTTTACTTTAGTTTTTAGCATTTATTTATCGACAAGTTCAATATTTAACACTTCCTTGTCACGTTTTTTCCGGTCACCTTTTTTTTCCTTGTCACGTTTTTTCCGGTCTCGTTTTTTCCTTATCCCGTTTTTTCCGCTCTTGTTTTTTCTGTCATGTTTTTTCCGGTCACCTTTTTTCCTAGATTCAATATTATTCCTAAGGAAGAATTTTTTAAAGATAGCGTGCTTGCATTTCAGTATTTTTAAACGATTTTCTTTGATTTGAGTAGCTGAGGTCGATCTGTACAAAGGACTTTTTTACTCCTTCTATTTTATTTGCAAGGTTGCAATGTATTTTATTTGCAATGGGGATACTTTTACTTTCGAAACCGGTTCCGAAAGTAAATGTATCCTAAATAAATTTAAAAAAAACTAAACAAAATCGAAAAAGAAAAAAACGGTCTTTCTATAGATCGATCTTAGGTAGCCAATGCAAAAGATTCGTTTAAAAAAATGGAAATAAAAACGAGGTATCTTAAAAAAATTCTTCCACCAAATAAACATTAGCGAGCGGGTGCTTTCGCGTGAGTGAAGTAGCCTATTAATTGTTGGAAGTAGATCAAAAACTCCACGCAATTAAACATCATAGACGGCTTTATTAAGTGCAATTGCTCGCAGTAATCTGCAATGCTTTTTTAATATTTTAGAGCAAAAGTAAAGTAATTTTATTTTTCAATTTGAAACTTTTCCTTAATCATATGAAACAAAGTTAATGATAATTCTAAGGTGAAGGCTGTATTTCAAAATCTCTACAAACGTATCATATTTTTTTTTTTTTTTTTTTTTTCCTGTTCTTATCTTGATTTTCCTTTTGTTTATATGGCAGTTTACATACAAAGAGATTTGCCATGAAAGAATTATTTCAATCAATAAAATGATGTTTACACAGTACTTCTCAGGTTGGGAGATATAACCTATCATCTCACCAATATGATTAAGCAAAGTAAACAATAATAATCATTTTAAGATAGGTAATGCATTCATATGCATTAAAGACAGATAATCTTAACAAAAGTTACTCTTCCTTGTTTTTACTTGCCTTAAAAAATAAATAAAGGTGTATTTTTACACATATTTATATGTGTGGTTTTCATTATATTCGACCTACTTATATTTTTGAATAACTGGATACTTGATTTCTTTTGAAAGTTGAAGGGGGGGGGGGGGGGAGAGAATCCAAAAACCATTCTTATGTTTATATCACTGGCTGTGTCCGCTTGGAAAATTAAAAACATTGTGTATTATTTGTGCTTTCTTTATATAACGAGTCCCAATATAGCGACTCTTACATTAAAACTGCCATATTAAAAAGCCCTAAATCTTATTTATTCTCACAGTTGTGTTTCACAGAGAAGAACCAGAGGTGTAGCCAGAAAAATGCTTATGAGACTACACTTCCCTGAACGATATCTACAATTATCATTATTTTTTACCTAATCATTCTACTAAATACAACAGAGTTGACCAAATATTCCAGTGTAATTAATTCCAATGATACTTTAAAAGTTTCTATGAGTTTTCTTTGAAGTAAGGTTTGAAAGAGAGTAAATATCTCCCATTGTTATCTAATCCAAACTCTTGCAACCCATGAATGACATCGAAATACTACCTACCTGTAAGTGACGCTTTGAGCTTTGAGAAAACTATGATTGACAGCCCCACCCCTTCCCTTGTAAAGATGATTTCTAAAGAAAACAGTTCACAGGAACAGTAAAATTCCAAATAGTGGTAGCTTGCTACATATTTTTTTCATTGTCGCTTATTTAATAAAAGGATTATGAAATGTTTATGTTTTAAACTAGTTCTTTTAAAATTAGTATTAATCAATAATTATTAAATCATGAATATTGCACAATGTAACATAAAAGATTGTTGATATAAAAATAAAGTAGGGCATCATTAAAAAAAAAAATCTTTTCTGACATCACAGCAGAAATCTTAGAATAACTCCCCCCCCCCCCTCCCCAACGGAAAATAAAAACTGATAGCCGAAGAGTTATCTTTATTGTAGCCTAAGAATTATTATTAAACTTATGGTTATTTTTAATAATAAAAACTTTGTTGCACATTTTCTGTATGTTATCAAATTCTGCCCCATTCCGCAAGCGTGCTTATAGAAGAATTTAGTAATTTAGTTATTCTACCTAAATACTTTTAAATAATCACTTTCAATGGTCTACTTTAAAAAAAATCAAATTCGTGATATTTGATATGCGCATGTTACCTCCGATATCGTAAAATCAAGAAAAGTTTTCTCCGATTAAGTCACACACTAATGACAATTTGTAATTCTAAATTATGAGGAATTTATTTATTTTACATTTTCCAACATAGTTGAAAAGGGTTTATGACTTCAGTTTGTCTGTCAGTGCTCTATCTTGCGCAAATATAATTCGATTTCCCTGAAATTTTGTGTGTTATTGACATTTACTATCGCACGATCACCATTGAAAATGAAATATGTAGCATGTACAGTTCCCTTACAGGGGCATTCAAAAGTATGCCGTTAAATTACGACCAATGGGAAAAAATCGTTTCAAGTGCAGCACTAAAACATGCTTTCTGTAGAATATGAAATGCAAAGAATTTATTATTCATTTCCAGAGTCGCACAAAAGAATTCCGTTACATAATGATCTACGCGGGAAAATCGTTTGCAGTATATTTTAATGTAGATACTCTATTTCAAATGAATTTAGGTAAAAAGGTCAACGGTGAAAAGGTCTTAGCAAAAAAAATCAGTGGTAAAAATAATAATTATTATATATACTTAGATGAACCTAAAATTCAGATCTATTAGTTATTAAAGTTACATATATTTTCAGTTATAGAAAACTAATTCTAAGCTTCAACTAAAGCCTGTGCTAAGTCCGCATATCTATTATTGATATCAAAAAAGTATATTATACATAGCGTTACACTTAAAGGACACTAACAAATAGGTGCTGTGTATTGAATAAATATATTCTGCTGGAGACGCCGGCTGTTCATTAGTAAGCCCCTAGAAAGGGCGGGGTGGTAAACAGAAAATACAATCTATAGATTCTCTCAATTTAGTACATGGATAGCTTAATGTATAAGGCTATTAACTTTTATATATTTATGGGAACTTTGACCAAAGACAGCCTTTTGGTGAAGAGAAAGGGGGAGGACATGGAATTAAAAGAAGCAAATTTTTACATACATTTAAAGGGGTCAAAACATAAACAAAAGTACTTTTTTCAAAAGTGAAGGTTTTTCATTATCTTGATTTTTATAATGTAAGAGGGGAGCAGAGTTAAGAGCGGGGTGTACGTGTGTGTGTGTGTGTATATGGAGGGGGGTAACAATAAATGGGAGTCAAAATTTTGAAGTTTCAACAAAGAAAACAAAATTTAAGGAATGCACAGCAGAAATGAAAATATTTTCTCGAAAATAATTTAAATAATACTTAGGATCTAAATTTATTGAGTATGGCGTAGAGTCCTGCATTGGGTCGGGAAACCTTTCTTTTTTTGTCGGGGGTTGGATTAACTTCTACAATTTTGCTGCAAATCGGGTTGATATCCATTGTTTCGGGTTAGGTTTTGTCTCTTGCGGGTCCGGTTCGGCTTGACCCGATTTTTCAAAGAATTTCTAAAATATTTTTTCTGTTGAAAAATCTGCATACAATAACAGTTTTTAAAGAAAAGGAAAAATTGAATACACAAGGAAAATTGTAAAATCTAAATAATTTAGAAACTAGTTTTATTAAGCTTGTCTTAATACAATTTAACAGACATATTACAAAAATGGGATCTGTAGGTAGAAGGGAAAATTTATGATAGTCATAGACCGTTTATTCAGAGCTATATTTCAATTTACATTTGTGAATATACGATCTTCAGCTGTGTATCGACCTATCTTTAACTACATTGTCAAAGGACTATTTCATCTTATTCCTCTATCTAAGATAAGCAAATGATATTACGTCGTTCAAGCCATTAAATAAAACTGTCATACAAAATTTCCCACAATTGGACTATTATCGTTCTTCCTCTTAATCATTTGATTTTCCTCTAATTTTTTACGCGCACGCAAAAAAAAAAAAAAAAAAAAAGAACTGGAAAGTAAAAACTTTTTTTTTCTTCACCATTTGAAAAATTAAGAAAGATATAATGAAAGTAATGTTTTATTAAATTTTGAACTCGAGTGTGGAAACCAAATTTCAAAATAAGACAGTTTTCTTTATAGATAATAAAATTATTTTAATTTCAGCAATCCACCCTTTACTAAAAAATATTTTAAATATTCACAAAAGTGCCCTTTTTCAACCGTCCTTTTTTAGTGCACTGTTCTTCAGTTGTCTTGGAATTCCTCTGTTAATGATCAGTAAACACTATGCGCATTATTATTACTATTAATTTTTATGGGAAACAGACTGCAGTGCAGATTAGCAATGTGTATCAATTATTACGGTTGGAATAATATACTACTATAAAAAAAAAGTACTACAAGCAGATATCGATCTAGACCGTAATTCGAGTTTATTCGAATTATTTTATACATCCATGTAAACCAACAATAAAGGCCACACTCACTATTTCCAATAGTGAACAGGCCTCCATATCATATATCGATTTCATGGCAATGCAAGTAATATTTACAAAGGTCAGATGGAAAAGCAGTACTAGACTTTTTCCGCGATGGCACACCAAGCTCACAATTAGCCTAAAATATTCAAGTGTAACTATATATTGTTTAAAAAGATACCAATGAACAGTACAAGTATAGAATTATTCAAAAATATCAATAGAATGGATGCAATTAAAGCAGTAGATATGATTAAGTGTAAGTATATGTCTTTAAAAACAGGGAAGAATCATTATCTAAAAGATTCTTACAATAATGCAAATGAAAGCATTATCTTTTTAAATTTATTATTATTATTATTATTATTACTTTACTTTGTACAATCATGTTTGTTAAATGACAAATTAAATCATGGCAATCTATTTTTTTATAAATATATCTCATATAGACTAATACTATATGATCAGAATTAATGCTAATACTATATGATAAGTATGATTAAAACAATCATAATGAAATGAATGTATTGAAACTGGAAAAAAAAAAAGTTAAACTAGATTTTGATGATTGAACTTTTCATTTCGTTACCATGAGAATTAAACTAAGAAAACATTTATTTTAATGCATTAAACTACACTAATACTGTATAATGCACATTTATTTTAACGTATTTAAATATCCATTTTTAATTATAGATTACTTAGAGATCACAAATATATTTTACAATTAATGTTGATTTCTTTCCTGCTCATGCTGACTGATAATTGTTACATCATATAAATCCAACTTATTGCAATTGCTTCAAGGTCTATGACACTAAATTTGGGGGGCTCTGGGCGAATGCCCCGTACAAAAACTGCATAATCTTCCACTTCCAAATTGATTTTTTTTTGACACACATTCCTGAATTCAGTTTTGTTCATAAACACATGGAATTGGCAGGTACTCTTATTCAGAAACTATAAAGTCAAACAATTTTTTTCAATTTTCGATAAACATAGGAAGGAAGTCTTTTAGAAAATGCTGTTAAAGTTGGCGTTTTGAAGAAAAAATTCTGCACACGGAAGCCCGATAAAGGTTACAATGGGAAAACGCTTGTATTTCTCATGTAATTTATTTGTCGAAAAGTGAAAAAAAGAAAAAGTGAAAGAAAAAAAAAACATTTGGTCTCAAATCATTTACATAGTCATACCTGCATTTGTCAAGCTTTTACACTTATATATTAATTCGTTAATGTGTCAAAGTTTTTATTGTTAAACGAGCAATTTTTTTTCATCTAAATAATATTTACAAAAGTTAGCGGTAGGGCAGGCGGAAGAGCATTAATTAACCATCATATACAGGGCAGGGTCCGACTTAGGCTATGGGGGGGGGAAGGTAAGAATCATTCTGCCCCCCCCCCCCTCTATCTATCTATCTATAGATTTTTTTGTGAATAATGTGGAAGTAGCTAGTAATAAACTTCATACTATTGTATTATATGCATAAGTTTTATATCCGGTACTGCTTACATCTGTATACAGAGTGTCACAAAAAGATAATCAAAACTTTAAGAAAAAAATACTTGTAGGAAAATAGTAGAAAAAAAAATGATAGATTGTTTGATACGAGTATTTCTTTGCAAACATTTACTTTGCTTATCTATGTACGTTATAAGATGTCTAAAAAAAAACGTGCCAAATTGGTTATAAGTATTGGTTTTAACTTGCCACGTTAAGAGAAAAACGTTAATAAAGAATTGCTTTTGAAAACTATAGAATACTAAATTGTCATAATAAAATATTAATCATTAGTTTTCTAATGATATTTGCGTAGGTGGAGAGGTTACTGAAAGCGGAGGGGGGAAGGGGACCGCACTTCCTTCTTAAAAGTTCGAAAATGTATGAATTTTGGTCACTTTTACTTAATTTTAAACATTTGACACCATTTAAATAAAAATCCTGACTACTCTCATGGGAGTCCCCTAAAAAGGGGGACCCGGGGAAGCTTCCCCGCATGCACCTACATAAGTCGGGCCCTGACAATATATATGTAATATACATATATATATATATATATGTATTTAATGGACCACCATAACCAATAATTTTATATATTAAACTTTATTTTCAAAGATCTTTGTAAAACATTTTTATTTATGCAATGTATTGCCTAAATTGTGTTTCCTTGCGCTAAATACTGAATTTTTTACTCATACTTTGTTACCCCCCGACCCCTTTAACTCTGCCCTCTCCTACATTATAAAGATCAAGATGATAAAATTTCCGTTTGTTAGTCAACATGTTTATTTCAACCCCTTTAAAATATCTGTATGTAAAGTTTTTTTATGTTCCCCCACTCTCTTCCTTCTCACCCCAAAGACTATCCTTGGTCAAAGATTCCATAAATATATAAAACTCGCTGTTCTTATACATAAACTATCAAAGTAGCGCGTTGAAAGAACAGATACACCTGCTTTACTTGAAACGCAGAAAAAAAAAATATAAGTATTACTGACTATGGAAGTTGCTTAGAGAATAGTTTTAATTGTGTGATGCATTTTCTCGCTGAACTATATTTGTATGCCAATAGAAGTTTGTGGAACATAAAAAATTTTATACAGGGATACGCAAACCAACAAGATACATGGCCGTTTGGGTGCGTAATTGACTATTTTTTTTAATTATTATAGAAGGTAATTGATAAAACTGGATTTCTAAATGTGTTATATGTTTACCATACTGTTTACTCACATATCTTCCTGCCACATATCTTGCGCCTTATTTACCGGTAAAATTTCAGTACAGTTTTATAGATAGATAAATGTGTTGGAAAGTATTTCACAATCTATTCTTGAAATCTATTCTCACAATCTATTCTTCGTTCTTATTTTTATGAGCTTTTATTTTTTATGCTGGAGAAAGTTTTCAAAGTTTCCATAGATACAAATACGCAGAGATAATAATTACTACTATTTGTTTATTAATATTATTTGTTTAAAAATTAAATGAAAAAAATAAAAATATCTTGAGAAGGAAAATTAAAACTGGTTTCATCCAAATCCTAAATCTTAAAAAGTGATAAAAAGTGTCATTTGATTTTTTTTTTAACTCTTTCCAGTATAGTTGAAAAGCGTTTATAAATTCGGTTTGTCTGTCTTTCCTTCTGTCCGTGCTCTAATTCACATAAATTTAGTCCAATCGCCATAAAATTGATATATGTTATTTTTGTTTAATTTGGCATGTTCATTATTGAAAATGAAATGTGTAGCATGTAAGATTCGTTTACAGGGACACGCAAAAGAATGCCGTCACATTACGGCGAATTAGAAAAATCTTGTATGGTGTAGTTTAATGATATTACACTATTTTAAACATATTGGAATTTTTATATTTCACTAAGGAGTTGTACACTACAAGGCGATTACTGTAGAATATGATGTGCATAGAATTTATATTTCATTTTCAGGGACACACAAAAAAATTTGGCCTATGACCAATAATTGCTATAAGTTCGTTATCAGTTGCGGTATACGTTTTTAAATTTGACTGTTGTTATTATTATTTTTTTTTATATTATGTGGTGTTTATAAATTCAATAGGTCATATACTGGGAATCACTATCGCAAGTACAATTCCGTTTATTGACAGAAATTGCTGAATGGGAATTTTCCTGCGGAACTAAATTTTTGCATACATACATACAAAGTTATAGAGCATATACAGGGCTGCACAAAAAATAGATATTTTACCAACTAACTGACAGCAATTGGGTTTTCAAATGCATTATGTGTTTTCTAATTTATTTATTTAGACACCACCTTTCTCCGTAATAAGCTGTAAAGTTTTGTTTCAATATTCTGAATGTATTGGAAAGTGTTTCATAATTTATGCTAGACACATGATTTTTAGCTCATGTTTCTTTTTACAAATATTCTTTTTCAATTTCTCCAAAGAATTTTTGAAAAAATACGGAGTCTTACTGTACTAAATATAAGAAAAAATACATGAATACATTTCGAAATTATTAAAAATAGTGCTTAGTTTCCATCTGGTCTAAGAATGTTCAACTTGTGTCCCGCGGAGTTGCGAACTTATTGTTGTAAAGTTTAAATCCTTTTTATCTCTTTATGGCCGATGGACGCTGGAAGTTTTATGGGAGATAAAGTGAGAGGGGGGGAGGTATTACTCTTCACAGATATTTGAAATGGATTGTATTTTTCTCATTTTCAATAGGAGAATATATTAGGTACCTAAAATAATTCCTGTTATCGGAAAATTTTAAATGTAATTATTTTTCCTAGGTGGTGAGAAGGAGAAAAATGACACCCAAAAAAAAAAATGGGGCACTTTTATTACAATGGAACTTACAAAATGCACATTTATTTTGTATATTACTATGCAGACTCTCCATTGACCTATTTATACATAGTAATACCTGTACTAAGCGGAATCTTGCCTTAAAAAAATCCAAAGTTCTTTGGAAAATTTCTAATTCAAAATTATTATATTGCCCCTTATCATTTCGTTTTAAAGGGTTTCATTGTTAAAATTAAAACTTGCATTTAATCAGTAATACAGTCGTTCCCGTTTAAACGATTATTTTTGGTTCCAGAAATAATATTCGATTAAGCGGGGTTTTTGATTAAACGGGGAATCATAACTGTAATATGCGTAATAAAAAGGGAAAATACCCATCTAGGTTAAATTAATTAATTAACAAAATAATAAATCGTTAATAGAATAACATAAACTAAAATAAATACGAATGCTAATATAAAGTAAATACTTATTAATTTAACGTCAGTATATTCATTTATATGGTTTACATCACACTTAATGCAGCTCGTTTGAGTTTGGTCAAAACTTTGCTACTTCTAATTTATGTTACTTATACTGCCTTTAAAAAATCGTTTAAAGTGGTTTGTTTAAGTGAAATTTTAAAGGAGTAAATATAGAGTTATTTTTCGAATGAGTGCAATATATCACAACGACCATCTCGAGTCTCGAAGTGACGACGCATTGCCATTAAAGCCTGATTAACAGCAAGAAGCGATGGTGGTGAGATCAAGGTGAGGAAATCATTTGACCTGTCCATTATATACCTGCCGACCAAAATCATTGCAGGAAGAACTGAAAATTTGTTTTCAGCGTAAAGGAACCGGAAATGACAAAAGGTGGAAGGAAATTCTAGCTGAAACGGGCTTTCTGCGCCTATTTTCAAACATCGGTCACACAGTTCTTATTCGATTAAGCGGGGATGTTCGTAAAAGTTATTTGGTTTAAGCGGGGGAAAATAACATAGAACCAATAGGAATAAATTCGGTTCCGGAGAATTCTATTCGAATAAGCGGGGTATTCGATTATCCGTGACCCGATTAAGTGGGGAGGACTATTATACATATGCACAAGTATTACACCTATAATTCATTAATGATGCAATACTATGATCACTAATTAATTACAGTAAAACCTGTAAAAATGAAATCCATGTATAACATAATCCTGCCATAAACGGAGAATTTTATATTCCCAAATACAAAATATTACACAATTACACCTAGTAAAACCTGTCTAAAACAGAATTTGTTTTCGTACCTAGTGATCTCGTATTAACCGGTTTTATTGTAATATACAGTGGTACTGTGCAGTGTTACTGATTAATTAATTCTGTAAAACTTAAATAATATATCTTTACTATCTCTAAACATGATTTAAGTATAAGAAATAGTGTACTTTATAAAAAAGAAACACCTTAACATGTTTGGTTTTACTGTACTAAAGCAATTGCCTGCCGAGACGAAAGGAAAGGTTGAAATAATTACCGCCACTTTGATTACATCAATAAATGTTTTTCTTTTAATGTTCTACATTTATCAGTAAAATAATAGGAATTAATAAAAATTCAAATTTGTTATCTGGAAGCTAAATTATAAGATCCAAAAATCCGCCTGTTTTTTTTTTTTTTTTTTTTTTTTTAATGTATGGCTGGAAAAAAGGTTGTCAGTTTGTATTTTTTTCTTCTTTTTTTAAACAGGAATTTGCACATTTTGAAAATCTTATTAAAATTTGTTTTAATTCTTTTATTGCTCACAAAAAAAAAATAAGTTAGAAGAATTATCATTTAGAAGAAGTTTTTTCCATTTATTTTGAATGCGCATTTGAAATACTTTATAACAAATCACTTTTTTTTTTGGTGGGGGGGGGGGGGGGGGGTGTTAGAATATTTTAATGTATTTTCAACTGGTATATTCATCAGGATAATGTACAATATATCAGCTATCTCAGATTTATATCACAGAAAATCAAAGAAAGCAGATGTTACACTAATTTGCATAATGAGAAATTATTATTATTATTATTATTATTATTTATAAAAGAAAAAAAAATAATATTAGCATTAATTGAAATTGAGATACGATGAATAACCCTATCTAAAAGTGTAACTAAAGTGTACTAAACGTTTAATTGAGATTCGTTGTATAGTGAGATCTATCGCTATGCGTGCGTTTTATAAAATGTAAATTTATTTAAAAAATCGATTACTTCCAGTTTAATTTTGTAATTAAATCATTACAAATTAATAAAATTTACAAGTTTATGTAACAGAAACTGTTTAGAAAAAAAGAATGCATTTAGAGGAAATGAAACATGCTTGTTATTACGAAGATATAAATTCTTTTCAAATTTAGATAAAATTTAATAGCATATAAAGCAAATGGGTAATAATATGTATACCCCGATCTATTAATGGCTTGGATAAGGTCAATTTTCGCATTTAACAAATCCTTTAACTTTGGAGGAGGGACTGCAATTAATGTAACACCAAACTTGAAGAGGGAATGCCTCATACTCTCAAAAAGTCTTGGGATGTAGTTAACTTTACAAAATTTCAAACTTTTAATTGGAGCTGTACTTCGTTTTTCTACATTTTTCACTTTAAATCTGTTTATGATTTTTTCAATGAAATGGGATGGAACTGAATTCTCAGCTGCTATTTTTCTAATTACATCTATTTCCTCATTAAGGAAATGTCTTGAACAAACTTCAAATGCTCTCTTTTTTTTTTTTTTTTTTTTTTTTTTAAGAGCATTTGAAGTTTGTTCAAGACATTTCCTTAATGAGGAAATAGATGTAATTAGAAAAATAGCAGCCGAAAATTCAGTTCCATCCTATTTCATTGAAAAAATCATAAACAGATTTAAAGTGAAAAATGTAGAAAAACGAAGTACAGCTCCAATTAAAAGTTTGAAATTTTGTAAAGTTAACTACATCCCAAGACTTTTTGAGAGTATGAGACATTCCCTCTTCAAGTTTGGTGTTACATTAATCGCAGTCTCTCCCCCAAAGTTAAAGGATTTGTTAAATGCGAAAATTGACCCTATCCAAGCCATCAATAGATCGGGGTACATATTATACCCTTCAAGAAAAAAAATAAAGATTTTATGTACATAGGTATGACACTGCGAAATTTTCGAGACAGAATAAAAGAACATGAAGCAGATCTGAGATTAAATAGACCCCACACTGCATTAGCAAGATTAGCACAAACTCAGCCTATAAAAGTAGATTTCAATAGAGCCAAAATTATCTTCCATACAAGTAATCACCAAGAAGCTATCATAAGACAATCTCTGGAAATAATATCTAATAAAGAAATGGTCTGTAACGATATATTATCATACGATATCCATGCAGTCTGGAAAGAATTAATATATGATTGATAAACCTGTACTTTTTGGAAAAAAAAAAAAAAAAATGAATAACATTTCTGTTCCACCTTATGTTCCATACCACCCTTGAAGTAAAATGGTCTATTCCGGACAAGGCAAAATACGCAGAGAGACAACCACTACTAGTTTTTCACTGATGAAAGCCGAGTAGGTAAGTGTCAGTTGAAAACGTTTTGTTTTTTAAAATGACTTTAATGTGTTTTTAAAGGATTTTATTAAATTTGATGCACCTTTAAGCAATAGCTTTAATTTTTTCTCTGTGTTTCAAATTCAACTCCCCCATCATTTACAAATATTGATATTGATATGGGTGACTCCTCTGCCAGAAAAAAAAAGGTATTTCACATCTTAATCAATATTTAGTAAAATAAACAAATACTCACAACTTGTGCTTTACAGCTATCTGTAACAGATTCTTTGTAACTTCGATGATGCTCACCCTTGTTGCTTTTAGCTTTTTTAGCCTTCGACTCCAAATATCTTTGTTTTAAAAGTAAAGTTTCTTGGCGCTGGATTTCATAAAGTCCACTTTCAGCCTGTTCATATCGTGGAAGACAAGCATTTTTGTGTCGTCTATATAATTCAAAACGTCTTTTTAGTCTTTCTACTCCAGTCTGCCTTTTTGGAGGTAACACATCTCCCATAATAAATATTCAAACCAAAATCGTTAAGTCATAGATATTTTACAACGCAGGAAAGCAACTTCTCAGCATTTTCTTTTATTATTATTACGAAATTGTATACATTAAACACATAAAATAATTGATTACTAAATTTTATTCACAAAATCATGATTTATCCCATCATGACTTCGGAATCATATTACTATCTTAAAAACAAATCTAAAAAGCATTTCTTAAAGTTTTATGATTATACATAAACATGTCTTTCATTTAAATGCAAAATGGAGATAAATGATAAGCTACTAAAAACGATAGTTAAATCATATACATCAACTAGACGTAAATATTTGTATTATTTTTTTTTCCCCTCGCAAACAACAATAAACATCTCTAGTAGATCCATAACATAGTAATATTATATACTTAAATAAATATATATTTTTTACTGCATTAAAATCTTTCCAAATATATTGTTGATAAAATAAAACTATAACAAACACACGTGTTTAAAAGTCCGTACGGTCATTGTCCGTTTCGACTTTGTCAAGCAACAGCCGATCGTGTGGTCAGCCATACTTATCTTCAAACGAAAAGCGATTTTCACAAACCACAAGGAAAAAAATTAACAGTCGTAAAGCTGATAATGGCAGAGATTTTAGTTCACTCTTCCAAACATGAATACGTATTGTGCGCCTTTCAGAAAAAACTTTTCAGGGGGTAAAGCACATGCGCCATGTAAAAGTAAAACTTCGTGAAAAATCAAACTAAAATACTTTTTTCTAGAGTTGAACCAATCAGTCAAAATACACATACATATTTCAGAATTGAATAGTTTGTGTGTAATGTATAACAACTTCTTTTTTACAAATCACAACTCTGCGTCCGTTAACTAAATTTTACAGCTGTAGTATAGAATAGATGATTTTTTTATTATTATTTTTTCAAAACAGTACTGTTTACTAGATCGTGGCACGTCTGGCGAGGGAGTGGAAAGTCAAGGGTTGCCAAATTTAAAAACTTGTTTGTCAAGGTTTTGCCATCACGTTGGATAAATCGCCCAAGGAAAGTGTTGCAAGGCGCCAAATTTACAGCCTAATCCCACTGCCTGTCGTGATGAAATGAAAGGAAACTGGTTTATTAGAAGAAATGTAGCCGATATAACTTATGAATATAGTAGTGAAAGTGATCGGGCTTAGGCAAAGAAAAGCCTGAGGCCTAGTCTCGAGGCCCAAAATTTAAAACTAGACTGAATTCAAGATTCGTAACTGAAGAGCAGCAGGTTAACTAGTGCTTATGAAATTCAGAGAGCTTATCGTACCACAGCTGAAAGTATCTTTAAAGAGAATACCGAAAAAAAAAAAAAATACTGCATAAAAAAGAGGAGAAAAATAAGTACCACTTAAGTTTTCTATGGATTGTGTGCTGCGCGCAATTGAAATTCGAGAAGTTTTATTTTAAAAAGCCATACGGAGTTTATTGTAAAATTTAAAGATGTTATAGCTTGACTTCTTCGAGGAATAGGAGAAACTAACTCACGGAAAGAAACGATCAAGCGACTGTTAATATTCTATGGGAGCGTTATTTACAGATTTCTCGCTCGTACTTTATTTTATTTTATTTTTGCATAGGTACACGAGGTCGATAACTTTTTCTGTGCGTTTGTACACTTTAAATTTTAGTGTCTGTTTTTTATATGCGGATACTCAGGGCCGGATTAAGAGGGGGGGGGACTAAGGGGACTGTGCCCCCGGGCCTCAACTCGCGAGGGGCCCCCAGCAGTGGCTTAAGTTGTATCAAGATTTCGTTTTAAAAATTACTTAATTTCTAAATGAGGTGCCTTCCGCCATCTGAAATGATAAAAGTATTCTGAAATGGCAAGAAAAAGTCGTGTTTCAAGTGTTGTTATCCATCACCTTTTACTTTTGCAATTTTAAAGCTTCGCGAGTTCGATAATAACTGTTGCTAAGGCATCCTTTTAGTATTTTACCCTTTTCTGCCTCAAAAACACATGTACCCAGTTTTAAAACAAATTACTAACGAGCACAGGACCGACCCCCCACTGTCTGAAATCTGCACTTCCGAATTACATTGTTGACCAGTATCTTTCAACAGTATTTTGCGTAAGTGATCATAACGCATCGTTTTTATATATTTTCCCCTCCTACATAAAGTCCCTGTTAAAAGAGGCAAAGAAGTGGTCTTTTTTTTTTTTTTTTTTTTTTTTTCAAAGGATGTGTTTTTTCATAAACTTTTATTTGAATATTATAAGAAGATTTTAGGAAATGTTCTTAACACTTTAGATCTTCAATTAGTCGAAATTAAGCATCTCTAAAATTTTACATTGAGAATGCTAGAAAATTAGAGGGTGAGAAAAGGTTGCTGCACAAAAAGTTCAAGGGGCACCGAATGGGACGAGGGTGCCCCGGGATTTTAACTGGAATCTAGAAACGGGAGAATAACTCCGGTTATTCTGATGGGAGAATAACTTCTGTCTGCCCTTTCTATTAATAACTAAATGAAAAAAAGGTTCCAAAAATGAATATCGGATTAAAAAGGGGGAATTTATTAACAATTTAGGATGCAAACACTTCAAGGGGCCAGGAACTTAAGAGGCTACTTCAGTCAGGAGAAAAGACCCGTTCGCTAATGCTAATCCTATGGAAGAAATTTATAAAGATATCTCGGTTGCATTTCAATATTTTTAAATGGTTTCTTTTGCATTGGATAGCTGAGATTGATCTGTATGCAGGCCGTTTTTTACTTTTTCGATTTTCATTACAGATATTTTTTATGGGGACACTTTCATTTTCGGAACCGGTTTCTAAAGTGAAAACATCCCCATAAAAAACATCTGCTATGAAGATCGAAAAAGTAAAAAACGGCCTGCATACAGATCGATCTCAGCTATCCAATGCAAAAGAAACCATTTAAAAATATTGAAATGCAACCGAGATATCTTTATAAATTTCTTCCATAGGATTAGCATTAGCGAACGGGTCTTTTCGCCTGACTGAAGTAGCCTCTTGACTGGCATGTAGTTGAGTATAAAGATACTTTTTAGTAGTTTTTAAAGTAATCAGAGGACGCTAGAACTATGTTAAAGAAAATTGCAAGCAATTCGGATCATTTTTAAAGAAGCTGCATCAAGGGCCCCAAGAAGGCGATTAATATTCAAAATTGGTGGTAGCTGAAGGAGCTAAGAAGTTGCTAGAAAATAAAGATAGTGAATCGGACTATTTTTAAGGGAGTTACAATAGGGGCCCAAAAGCGGCCAACTGATAGTTGAGAGCAGGGCCCTAGCATGAAAACATGTTAAAATGTTTTAGTACTTAGTGTTTTAGATCTTCAATTAGTCAAAATTAAGCATAGGGAATGAAATAATCATTAGAATAGTATTTTAAAGAAATGTGCAAAAAATGGGAGGGGGTGCTTAAAACAGAGCCCTAGGGTCCCAGTAAAAATTATGAGGGTGTTGGTCCGTGGAGAGGAGTCCAAAACTCAACTTTAAAATTATTCACCGAGAAGATTAGGGGGTCAAAAATGCATGCCACATAAAAAGTTCAAAGGGCCCTACAGGACCCTAAGGGGACCCAATATTTTAACTAGAATCTAGAAACAGGAGAATAACTAAACGAAAAAAGTGTTCCAAATATGAACCTCGGATTATAAGAGGGGCAATTTATTAACAATTTATCGTACAAAAACTTCAAGTGGCCCTGTACCGAGCTCCAAGTCACCAGGGACTTAACTTGTATGTAATTGGGTATAAAGATACTTTTTAGTAGTTTTGAAAGTAATCAGAGGATGCTAGAACTATGTTTAAAAAAAAAAAAAAACTGCAAGCAATTCGGATAATTTTTAAAGAAGCTGCACCAAGGACCCCAAGAAGGCGATTAATATTCAAAATTGGCGATAGCTGAAGTCTGAGACTTTTTCTTGTCGTTCATGTATTATCTGAAGGACCAAAGGAGTTGTTAGAAAAAAAAAAAAAAAAAAAAAAAAAAAAAAAAACTAGTGAATCTGACCATTTTTAAGGTAGCTATAATAGGGGGCCCAAAAGGGGCCAACTGATAGTTGAGAGCACAGCCCTAACATGAAAACTTGCTAAAATGTTTTAGATCTTCAATTAGTCAAAATTAAGCATAAGGTATGAATTAATCGTTATAATAATATTTTAAAGAAATGCGCAAAAAATGGAAGAGGGCTAATACTTAAAACGGGCCCTAGAGTCCCAGTAAAAATTTTGAGGGTGTTGGTCTAGGAAGAAGAGTCCAAGATTGAACTTTAAAGAAATGCACTGAGAAGGTGAGAAAATTACGAGGAGAAGGTGGGGGGGGGGAGGGGGATGCATGGCGCACAAGAAGTTCAAGGGGACCATAATGGGACCCAGGTCTTAACTGGAATATAGAAACATGAGAATAACTAAATGGAAAAATGATCGCAAAAATGAAGATCGGATTAAAAGGAAGCCATTTATTAACAATTTAGGACACAAAGCCTCAAGGGGCCCTGTACCGGCCCCCAGGTGGCGAGTATCTTAAGTGGAATGTAGAAATGGGGGAATAACTAAATGGAGATATAGCCTCAAAAACGAAAGGGCATAAACCCTTAAAAATTTAAAAAATCTCTGCATCAGGACCTGTTTTGGAGTATCCTCTCCTTAAATTTCAGACTTATATATGTGATAGATTTCGCTAGCCATCGCGAACAGACACACACACACGCACAGAGAAACTTTCTTTCATTAGTACAGATTTAATTATTTAAATAGCTTACATCCTTATTTTATTAAAATTTCCATATTCTTGCATTTTTCTTTTTGTTCTATTTACTAAAACTTAATACATGTGGGTTAAATTGTTTAAAATGCTCACATTAATTTATTTATGATGGTTCTCAAATTCCCAGCTCAACAACGCAAAGCTTACTGACGCATTTTCACACAAATTTTAAACGGGCATAAAATTGACAGGTCTGACTATTGAAGCGATTTGGAATCGAATAACGGTTTCCATTTTTTATAAATAAATTACTTATTAAGTAATAGGCGATTCTTGTCACGTGACGTCAAGTTTTACCCCTTTCTCGTGCTGCCGCATCCGGAAATTTTGTTCGAAACACTTACTTTGGCGGTATTTTCTGAAAGACCTTCTGCCTTTATCAAAAAATGGGAAACGCCATTTGATTACATAGTTTCTGAATAAGAACACCTGCCAATTTTATGCGCTTCCGAACAAAAATGAATTCAGAAATGTATCAGAGAGTTCCTTTGAATTTGAGAACAGCGTTAATAAGATTTTTTATTTTGAACGACATTTCCTTAAAAAATGAAGAATTTTAGCACCCATATTTAGAACTTTTAATTCATTGTCAAGATACAGATTGAACTAGAAAAGTAAATTTTCCAAAAATTTTGAAGAATTGAATTATTTTTTTATTAGGAAAAATTGTTTTTTCGTAATAAAAATTTATCTCACAGTTACATTTTCTAACAAAATTAAAACTGTTGTGCCCACTACGAGCTACGCTCGCCAACTTTGTGCAGACTCCGCTAAAAATATGATAATTTGTTCTCATTTGAAAAGATTACCTGGTTGCAGAAGTTTGATTACGAAGAATTTATTTAATAAAATTTATCATGTTTTGTACAAAAATTGACTTATTTCAGCCAAACTGAAAACTTTTAGCATACACATTTAGAACTTTTAGTTCATAGTCTTGGTTGAACTTAGAAAAGTAAATTTTCTGAAAAGTTTGAAGAGCTACATTTATTTTTATTATTTTTTTAGGTAGATTTCGTATGAAATACTACCTATTGGGATCGTTCCTATGTTGGAATTTCTGAAAAATTTTTGCAGATCTACGCCGATCATGAACCCTAGAACCCAAAACCACCCTCAGTAAAAAACTTTATATATCTATCTATCTATCTAGCTATCTATGTATCTATCTATCTATATATATATATATCACTTTCTTCTGGACACGATAACTTTCGTAATTCTGCACCAATCTCTTCCAAACTGATACATAAAATCAATGGGCATAAAATCTCGGTCAAGTTCGTTAATGGGCAAAATCGGACTAAGGGGATGGAAATAGGGAGGGGTTTTGTGAAAACCGAAAAACCCCTATAACTTCTTAATTTTTGTAGATATCAAATCAGTTTAAAGTTTGTATTACTTCTAAAAATAGAGCCAAAATTTTATGTATCACACATTTTTGATAAGGTTAAAAATGGGCTCAAGAGGCGCAAAAAATATGGTTTTTGGGAGAAAAAAATTCATAACTTCGTCAATACTCAAGATATCAATTCCAATTAATTTTGTTATAAATCTCTTTAATATTATCTACAACTTTTATATTCACAGGTTTTTGATAGGACCAATTCGTACCGAAAAAAAAAAAAAAAAAAAATTAAAAACGAAAATAAAAAGGGGGTTTGAAGAAGTAAAAAATCCATAACTCCGTCAATTGAAAAGATATAAAATCTCCATGAATTTATCATATATCTTCTTAATATTGTCTACAACATCTGTATAGACAAGTTTTGGATAGGACAAATTCTTACAGCAAAAACAAATTAAAAATGTATAGCGGTTGAGGAAAAAAATCATCTAAGTAAGGGTGTATTCAAATCCAAACTGCTTATTTTCTGACTCATTTTACAATTCATTTTTGGTCTCAAAGGCTTCCAATTTGTACGTTTTCTTACTCAGAAACTATATAATGTACCGAAATGGTCGATTTTTTGATAGAGGCAGAATATATTTAAAAAAATGCTCTTAAAGTGGGCATTTTGAACCGAATTTCCCGAAGCGGATTGTGTTGGAAAAATCATTGCATTGATGCAGTCAAATCCAAACTGCTTATTTTCTTACTCATTTTTAAATTCATTTTTGCTCTCAAATGCATCCAATTGCTAGATTCTCTTATTCAGAAACTATATAATGTAAAGTAATGATCGATTTTTTGATAGAGGCAGAATATATTTCAAAAAATGATGCCAAAGTGGGCATTTTGAACAGAATTTCCCGAAGCGATTGTGTTAGAAACGAAAAATATTACCCTACTGAGAAAATAATTGTTTATTAATCAAGTTTTAATTAGTTGAAAGAAAAATAAAAACACAGGTCACTTATAAATCTTTTCAAAAATCACGTCAGCATATTTCATATTTTTTAGGTAGATTTCGTATGAAATACTACCTATTAGGATCGTTCCTATGTTGGAATTTCTGAAAAATTTTTTGCAGATCTACACCGATCATGACCCGTAGAACCCAAAACCACCCTCAGTAAAAAACTTTATATATCTATCTATCTATCTATCTATGTATCTATCTATCTATCTATCTATATCACTTTCTTCTGGACACGATAACTTTCGTAATTCTGCACCATTCTCTTCCAAACTGACACATAAAATCAAAGGGCATAAAGTCTCAATAAAGTTTAAAGGGCAAATCTCGGTCAAGTTCGTTAATGGGCAAAATCGGACCAAGGGCATGGAAATAGGGAGGGGTTTTGTGAAAACCGAAAACCCCCCATAACTTCTTAATTTCTGTACATATCAAATCAATTTAAAGTTTTTATTACTTCTAAATATAGGGCCAAAATTTTATGTATCACACATTTTAGATAAAGTTAAAAATGGGCTCAAGGGGCCAAAAAATAGGGTTTTTGGGATTTGTTTAATCAAGTTTTAATTAGTTGAAAGAAAAATAAAAACACAGGTCACTTATAAATCTTTTCAAAAATCACGTCAGCATATTTCATATTTTTTAGGTAGATTTCGTATGAAATACTACCTATTAGGATCGTTCCTATGTTGGAATTTCTGAAAAATTTTTTGCAGATCTACACCGATCATGACCCGTAGAACCCAAAACCACCCTCAGTAAAAAACTTTATATATCTATCTATCTATCTATCTATGTATCTATCTATCTATCTATCTATATCACTTTCTTCTGGACACGATAACTTTCGTAATTCTGCACCATTCTCTTCCAAACTGACACATAAAATCAAAGGGCATAAAGTCTCAATAAAGTTTAAAGGGCAAATCTCGGTCAAGTTCGTTAATGGGCAAAATCGGACCAAGGGCATGGAAATAGGGAGGGGTTTTGTGAAAACCGAAAACCCCCCATAACTTCTTAATTTCTGTACATATCAAATCAATTTAAAGTTTTTATTACTTCTAAATATAGGGCCAAAATTTTATGTATCACACATTTTAGATAAAGTTAAAAATGGGCTCAAGGGGCCAAAAAATAGGGTTTTTGGGACAAAAAAAATCATAACTTCGTCAATTCTCAAGATATCAATTCCAATTAATTTTATTATAAATCTCCTTAATATTATCTACAACTTCAAGTCACAAGTTTTTGATAGGACCAATTCGTACCGCAAAAAAAATTACAAAGGAAAACAAGAAGGGGGTTTGAAGAAGTAAAATATCCATAACTCCGTCAATTCAAAAGATATAAAATCCCCATGGATTTATCATATATCTTCTTAATATTGTCTACAACATCTGTTTAGACAAGTTTCGGATAGGACAAATTCTTACAGCAAAAACAAATTAAAAATACATAGCAGTTGAAAAAAAAAATCATCTAAGTAACGGTGTATTCAAATCCAAACTGCTTATTTTCTGACTCATTTTACAATTCATTTTTGGTCTCAAAGGCTTCCAATTTGTACGTTTTCTTACTCAGAAACTATATAATGTACCGTAATGGTCGATTTTTTGATAGAGGCAGAATATATTTTAAAAAATGCTGTTAAAGTGGGCATTTTGAACCGAATTTCCCGAAGCGGATTGTGTTTGAAAAATCATTGCATTAAGGATGCACTTAAATGCAAACTGCTTATTTTCTTACTCATTTTTAAATTCATTTTTGCTCTCAAACGCATCCAATTGCTAGATTCTCTTATTCAGAAACTATATAATGTAAAGTAATGATCGATTTTTTGATAGAGGCAAAATATATTTCAAAAAATGATGTCAAAGTGGGCATTTTGAACAGAATTTCCCGAAGCGATTGTGTTAGAAACGAAAAATATTGCCCAACTGAGAAAATAATTGTTTATTAATCAAGTTTTAATTAATTGAAAGAAAAATAAAAACACAGGTCACTTATAAATCTTTTAAAAATCACGTCAGCATGTTTCATATTATTTAGGTAGATTTCGTATGAAATACTACCTATTGGGATCGTTCCTATGTTGGAATTTCTGAGAAAATTTTTGCAGATCTACACCGATCATGACCCGTAGAACCCAAAACCACCCTCAGTAAAAAACTTTATCTATCTATCTATCTATCTATGTATCTAATCAATATCTTCTGGACACGATAACTTTCGTAATTCTGCACCAATCTCTTCCAAACTGATACATAAAATCAAAGGTCATAAAATCTCGGTCAAGTTCGTTAATGGGCAAAATCGGACCAAGGGGATGGAAATAGGGAGGGGTTTTGTGAAAACCGAAAACCCCCCATAACTTCTTAATTTTTGTACATATCAAATCAGTTTAAAGTTTTTATTACTTCTAAAAATAGGGCCAAAATTTTATGTATCACACATTTTTGATAAGGTTAAAAATGGGCTCAAGGGGCGCAAAAAATATGGTTTTTGGGAGAAAAAAATTCATAACTTCGTCAATTCTCAAGATATCAATTCCAATTAATTTTATTATAAATCTCCTTAATATTATCTACAACTTTTATATTCATAGGTTTTTGATAGGACCAATTCGTACCGCAAAAAAAAAAAAATAAATAAATAAAAACGAAAATAAAAAGGGGGAGTAGGGGAATAATGGGGCTCCGGCCTCGGGAGGAGGAGCGAGGAGCAGGTGCAGCACCTCCTCCTGCTCCTCCTCCCGTGCTCCTCCTCCTCTCGCGATTCTACTCTTGGAGGAGGGGTGAATGCGATAAGGATTTTTTTTTTTTTTTTAGATAAAAGCGGGAATTTTCGAGAGATTGAATTTTTTTAACATGTTATAGTACGATGGGGTATTTTTTCGATCGGTTACATAATTTTTGAGCGTTATTATGTTGAGTGTGATATAGTACGAGGTTCGAATGAATTAGTAAGGATTTTTTGAGTAAAAGTGGGAATTTTCGAGAGATTAAAATTTTTTAACATGTTATATAGTACGAGGGGGTATTTTTTCGATCGGTTACATAATTTTTGAGCGTTATTATGTTGAGTGTGATATAGTACGAGGGGGTATTTTTTTACTGACGGTTAACTAATTAGTAATTAAAAATAGCAATTAAAAATCTAATGAGGAAATATTTAATGAGGGGACTTAGAATTTTTCGAGCAATTTTATTAGTACAGTACGAGGTTCGAATGAATTATTAAAAATGGAAAATTAATTGTCTGAGCGAAGCGAAGGCTAATACTCAGCGAAATATTACTGTCCGGACACTTTACTACTACGATGGGTATTAACGCCATGTCCTACTAAAAAAAAAGCCTAATAAAACCTTTCGTCAAGCATAACTAAAAAAATATTTGTCGGATTTCGTTTCTGATTGCACCAGAAGGTACCTATGAGGGTCGCCTACTGAATGCACCTACTATGAAAAATAAGTTCCAAACCGTTTAAAAATTATATAGAAAAAACTCTTAAAAAAGCCCAATTTATCTGCATACGTCACAGAAATTTGGTGTGCGTCACTTTCACCGGTTCATGTTTTCGTAGACAACTGGTTTGAACACATGGAGCAAATAAAAAAAAATACGCACGCAGTAATATTGAATAGATCAGTTTCAACCACGTGATCATAAACCTTGCAACAACCCATGGCAACCAGTTTTGGTGGGCAAACAAATAATAATACGCTATTCCGTACCACGGTGACCGTTTTTAGCCTGTTGTATAAAATCTGGCATGTTGTATGACATACAATTGTGGATGATTAAAACAAAAGACATGAGTGTTTATTGATCCGGAGGTTATCTTTCTCTGGATGTCTGTCTGTCTATCATACAGCATGCAATTTTCTTGTAAAGGATGATATTATTATGCAGTAAAACCTCCATAACGGACACACCCGATTAGTGGACACCTCTATTTAGCGGGCATTTTTTCGATTACCAACCCGTAAATAACTGTACATTTTTTACTCTCAGTGGCGAACACCTCCAAATAGAGGACAAATTCTGCCCTCCCGAGGTGTTCGCTATTCAGAAGTTTTACTGGTAAAACCTCCATAGCGGACACACCCGATTAGCGGATACTTCTATTTAGCGGACATTTTTTCGATTACCAACTCTTAAATAATTGTACATGTTTTACTCTCAGTAGCGGTCACCTCTAAATAGAGGACAAATTCTGCATTCTCGGGGTGTCCGCTATTCAGAGGTTTTACTGTATATAATATTGATAATTATTTTACAGGGCCGCACAAAAGAATACGAATATATGAAACGAATATAAACTAAATTCGGGATTGGTAGATCGCTGATGGTAATGTAATTTTAGGATGTTGTTACAGTCATCCGCAGCATGTTTTTAGAGTTTCGTCCATCTAACGAAACCCTACCTGTCTCACTCCTTTGTCTGTCTGTTTGCCCGTCTGTCACAGAGCCCGTTCTCAGAAACTATATATGTCGGAGACTTGAAAATTTGCATACTTATAGCTGAACACCACACATCAAACGGCAAATAATAAAATTTTGAAAAAGTCTAATATTCAACCCTCTGGGCTCTAACTTATGTATTTTAAGCAATTTTTCTAACTCAGCCCCTAATTTAATTAAGTTGGAGACATGAAATTTTGCATACTTATAGCTGAACATCTCACATCAAACGACAAATAATAAAATTTTGAAAAAGGCTTAATATTTAACCCTTTGGGCTCTAACTTATGTATTTAAAGCAATTTTTCTAACTCAGCCCCTAATTACGTTGGAGACATAAAAGTTTGCATACTTATAGCTGAACACTTGCGATAACACGATAAATCATAAAATTTTGAAAAAGTCATATTTAACCCTCCGGTCTCTAACTTCTGTATTTTAAGCAATTTTTCTAACTCAGCCCCTAATTAAGTTGGAGACATGACATTTTGCATACTTATAGCTCAACACCTCACATCAAACGACAAATAATAAATTTTTTTAAAAGTCTAATATTTAACCCTCTGGGCTCTAACTTATGTATTTTAAATAATTTTTCTAACTCAGCCCCTAATTAAGTTGGAGACATGAAGTTTTGCATACTTATAGCTGAACACGTCACATCAAACGACAAATAATAAAATTTTGAAAAAGGTCTAATATTTAACCCTCTGGGCTCTAACTTGTGTATTTTAAGCAATTTTTCTAACTCAGCCCCTAATTAAGTTGGACACATGAAAGTTTGCATACTTATAGCTGAACACTTGCGATAACACGATAAATCATAAAATTTTGAAAAAGTCATATTTAACCCTCCGGTCTCTAACTTCTGTATTTTAAGCAATTTTTCTAACTCAGCCCCTAATTAAGTTGGAGACATGACATTTTGCATACTTATAGCTCAACACCTCACATCAAACGACAAATAATAAATTTTTTAAAAAGTCTAATATTTAACCCTCTGGGCTCTAACTTATGTATTTTAAATAATTTTTCTAACTCAGCCCCTAATTAAGTTGGAGACATGAAATTTCGCATACTTATAGCTGAAATCCTCACATCAAACGACAAATAATAAAATTTTGAAAAATGTCTGATATTTAACCCTCTGGTGTCTAACTTATGTATTTTAAGCAATTTTTCTAACTCATCCCCTAACTAAGTTGGAGAATTGAAAGTTTGCATACTTATAGCTGAAAACTTGCGATAACACGATAAATCATAAAATTTTGAAAAAGTCATATTTAACCCTCCAGTCTCTAACTTCTGTATTTTAAGCAATTTTTCTAACTCAGCCCCTAATTAAGTTGGAGACATGAAGTTTTGCATACTTATAGCTGAACACGTCACATCAAACGACAAATAATAAAATTTTGAAAAAGGTCTAATATTTAACCCTCTGGGCTCTAACTTGTGTATTTTAAGCAATTTTTCTAACTCAGCCCCTAATTTAATTAAGTTGGAGACATGAAATTTTGCATACTTATAGCTGAACACTTGCGATAACACGATAAATCATAAAATTTTGAAAAAGTCATATTTAACCCTCCGGTCTCTAACTTCTGTATTTTAAGCAATTTTTCTAACTCAGCCCCTAATTAAGTTGGAGACATGACATTTTGCATACTTATAGCTCAACACCTCACATCAAACGACAAATAATAAATTTTTTAAAAAGTCTAATATTTAACCCTCTGGGCTCTAACTTATGTATTTTAAATAATTTTTCTAACTCAGCCCCTAATTAAGTTGGAGACATGAAATTTCGCATATTTATAGCTGAAATCCTCACATCAAACGACAAATAATAAAATTTTGAAAAATGTCTGATATTTAACCCTCTGGTGTCTAACTTATGTATTTTAAGCAATTTTTCTAACTCATCCCCTAACTAAGTTGGAGAATTGAAAGTTTGCATACTTATAGCTGAAAACTTGCGATAACACGATAAATCATAAAATTTTGAAAAAGTCATATTTAACCCTCCAGTCTCTAACTTCTGTATTTTAAGCAATTTTTCTAACTCAGCCCTTAATTAAGTTGGAGACATGAAGTTTTGCATACTTATAGCTGAACACGTCACATCAAACGACAAATAATAAAATTTTGAAAAAGGTCTAATATTTAACCCTCTGGGCTCTAACTTGTGTATTTTAAGCAATTTTTCTAACTCAGCCCCTAATTAAGTTGGAGACATGACATTTTGCATACTTATAGCTGAACACCTCACATCAAACGACAAATAATAAAATTTTGAAAAAGTCTATTATTTAACCCTCTGGGCTCTAACTTGTGTATTTTAAGCAATTTTTCTAACTCAGCCCCTAATTATGTTGAAACATAAAAATTTGCATACTTATAGCTGAACACCTCACATCAAACGACAAATAATAAAATTTTGAAAAAATCTAATATTTAACCTCTAATATTTTGTCTCGCGCAATTTTTAAATTTAAACTGTTTTTCAATACTATTTTTTGTTCGTTTTGCATAATAAGTGTAATGTCACGTAATTTGTTCTATTTCAGATTTCTAACGCATGTTAATGAATTTATTTTACAATAGCCTTTCTCTTTTAAAATTCACATGTAAATATAGTTTTTATGGCGTAATTTCCAATAAGTGCCTGCTTTTTATACCTAATTATTTAATTGTAATTTGAAGGTTTTTTTCTGTTTACTAGGGGGCTCGGCCCCCTACGAGCTACGCTCGCCAACCCCCCGATCAGACACTGCAGTCTCTAAAAGCACGCTAATTTGATCGGCTTTAATTGAATTTTTTTGGAAGATTGAATTATAATTAAAAAAACAAAGGCGATCTCCCTATAAACGGGTTTCTATTCATTTCTCTTTGATTGGGGAATTTTACGGAAAAATCAGCTGCTGTTAAAAGATACAATGGCATTTCAAAATCATCTAATATAAAAGGAATTAAGTAAACAGAGTCTTTGTCTCCCGGTATTTTTTAACAAAGCGAAAAGAAAGTCCTTTTAAATAAAACATTTTAAATATATCGTTTTAATCTGACGTAATTTTCACCAAACTTCTCTTTCCCTTTTTAATATTCACGTGAAAATGCTTTTATTAGAAATGAAATATTATTTGCGCTGTCCAAAAAAAAAAAAAAAATAGTTGAAAAGTTCATCTCAAAATATCAAGTAAATGTCTCGCGCTATTTTTAAATTTAAACTACTATTTTGCAATATTATCTTTTGTTCATTTTACGTAATAAGTGTAATGTGACGTAAATGTGATGTAATTTCTCCTATTTAAGACTTCTAACGCATGTTAATGAATTTATTACTTTACAATATCCTTTCTCTGTTAAAATTCACGTGTAATTATAGATGAAGTAATTTTCAATAAGTACCTGCTTTTTATACGTAATTATTTAATTCTAATTTGAAAGTTTTTCTTTTCTGTTTATAATAGTCACGTGTAAATAAATTTTTAATTTGAAGCAAGCATTATTGTTTCCGTTGTTTATACAGTTTGGCAACAGGTTAAATTAGTACAATTTTCTGAAATAAGTAAAAAAATATCTCTCGAAATGCTGAAAATTTGAATTTAAAATAGAAATGAAACCTCGAAAAATGAGTCAAATTAAAATAATAAACTAATTCTGCACACCGGGAAATTATAATGTATAAAATGATCTAAAAAGTATTAAATTCCGATGTATAGTTTTTGCTCCTATAAAACTTTTTTAATGGAACGATTTTGTCCCACTTTAGCATTAAATATCTCTTAAAATAATTCTTCGATTTGAAAACTGTCTACATCAGCGTGTTTATCAAACATTTCTGTATAATACTACCAATTTTCATATTTTTGTATGCATTATTTTTCTTAATATTAACGAAGAAAGACCTCCGGTCACAAAAAATTCAAAACCGGCGGCGGCGGCGGCGGCGGCGGCGGCGGTGACAGCGGGAGTTACTTTTTTTTAGAATAGAGAGATAATAGTAACGTGTAAATAATTTTTTTATTTGAAGCAAACATTATTGTTTGCGCTGTTTATACAGTTGGCAACAGTTTAAATTAATACCATTTTCTAAAATATGTAAACAATATCTGTCAAAAGGCTGAATATTTGAATTTAAAATAGAAATAAAACCTCAAAAAATGAGTCAAATTAAAAAAAAAATTAATGAAATCTGCAGACCGGGATCTTCTATTGAATAAAATGATCTAAAAATGATTAAATTCCCATGTATAACTTTTGCTCTTATAATTTTTTTAATGGAACGATTTTGTCCAACTTTAGCATTAAATATCTCTTAAAATAATTCTTCGATTTGAAAACTGTATGCATTAGTGTGTTGATCAAACATTTCGCTATAATACCACCGATTTTCATATATTTGTATGCAATAGTTTTCTTAATATTAACGAAGAAAAACCTCCGGTCACAAAAAATTCAAAACCGGCGGCGGTGACAGCGTTAGTTACTTTTCATAGAATAGATATATAAAAATGAAAACTTGTCTATCTGTCTGTTTGTAATTTTATAAAAAATCCACAATTTGGAAGCCAAAATTGTGAAGAGATACGTACATGTGTATTAAAACATGGCCGAGACAACTAAAGTAATCCGGAATCGAAATAACTTATAGTTAATTTTTAATTAATAAAAAACAAACAATTTAACAGCAATTTCTTATCAAATTTAAACATTTTTCGTTATAGCAGTTGCCAACAATTAAAAAACACAATAAAATTATTACAACAACAATTAATTTTCTACTGCAAGATTTCCACGTGAAAAATGAAAATGAAATAAATAGTTTGCCGAATTTTAAAAAAAGGTGAATATTACGTCATAACTTTTCTATTGCAAGATATTCACGTGAAATATGAAAATGAAATAAATGGTTTGACAAATTTAAATGAAAGTGAATATAACTTCATAACTTTTCTATTTCAAGGTTTCCACCTGAAAGAGGAAAATATTACGTCATATTGGAAATATAAAGGGCATGGTGGATATAGTATAACGTCATATGAGTGTGAAAAATGTATTGAAGCATAATAAAAACCCGATTAGGGAAATACTGGCGTATTTTAACATTATTGCTCCAATTATAAATTGAAATAAGTTCATTTATAGCTGTATTCTTTTGCGTCTGTTATATACATTTATACATTTTTATATAGCGTTTTCATATGATTCATTCAACAACATTTCGACTGCTTTTTTTAATGTTTGTTTTATGTTGTATGTTAAATTTTGAAATTGATTTTTCAGAACAAACATCCTTCAAATTCTGGGCAACGCCAGCACTTTAGCTTGTAACAGATAAATGGCTTTTGTATCTGTACATCTAATGCTAATATTATAAAGCGTTATAATATTATAAAGTATATAATATTATTAATGCTTGTACGTTTGTGAGGTGTTATCTCTGAAACTACATAGCCAACTTAAAAAATGTTGGTGGCCATCTCTGCTCCGAAAAAAAGACTATTTTATGTCAGTGCAAGAACCTACATCGCTGCAGGAGCAAAAAAGTTCTAAAATTGTGATTTCTGCTATATTGATTGGGTTAGAAACTTTAAATTTGGTGCGGTAGTTACTTTTAAGATGTAAATACTCGTAATGAACGCTCTCTAAAAGGTTCAATTTGACGGATAAACGTAAAAATTTCTAGAAAGGTTCTAAACTATGATTTATTTGGAATACTGAAATTTTTGGGATACTGTTAGGGTTAGAAACTAGAACTTTATGGTAGTAATTAATAAGATGTAAATGCTCGTTGTAGAACGAATTCTAAAAAATAGAAAGACTAAACAAAGCGGAAAAAGATCTAAAGATGATCTAAGTAACGAAGAACATGGAACTGTTAGGAATATAAACATGAAAATTGACATGGCTGTATTTATCATGACGTAAATCCTCGCAATAGAACAATTTCTAAAAATGTCGCTATAAAAAACAGTGCAGAAACAAAAAACTTTCAAAAATCTTCTATTTCTCTGTTACTGCTCTGTTACTGTCCAAAATCTTGAAATTTTGCTTCGGGTTAGTTTTAAAATATACAATTGTCTCTATGAATGGTTTCTAAAAAATTTAAAATTTAAAAAGATGAAATTAACGGAAAGCGATCTCAATTACCATTAATTTGGAATTATTAGATACAGCAACTTTAAATATTTCATAATGCTGCATTTCCTCCGCAAAACATGCGATTTAAATGCAACAAAACTGATAAATAATTACCTTGCATTAAATAAATTGTGTAAATATTGAATAAAGACCTGTATGAAACAGTGAATAGGTTGCCCGAAAGTACTTGTTAAAGTGTTCCTTCTCTAGGCTTTTCTCTCTCTCGCCAAGGCCACTAACAGAGGGAAGTGCCGTTTTAAATGTGATATGAATTTTTATCCGATTCATTTTTCTAGACATTTATCATAAGGTCATATTCTCAATTATCATTAGTAGATTTTTTATATATTAACTTATTCTGGTGAAATTTTGTAATCGGGTTCATATTGGCGTATGTTAGCTTGCATGATTTGCTGAATAAATATGTATGGATTTGTAAATTACTTCAAATGACACTTTGACAGCTCAAAAGTTATGCAGACGATATATTCAGATCTTGTGTCATACTTTATGTTGTAATCATTGCCGATTTCTTTTATTTAATACATACTAAATACAGCTCAACTTGTTCAGAATATGTTTGAAAACAAAACAATACAGCGTATGTAGTGGCCAGAATACGCTCATCATTTAAATCCGATCGAGCATACCTAAAACACACTCTAACGAAGCATTGCATGCCACTTTTGATGTATTCGGTACTTTGATACTATATTAGATTTTGAGAAGAGAATTCCTTAAATGTTATCGACAACCTCATTGCATCCGTGGAAAATAGATATTGTACAATATTAACTATTCCGGGGGAGCACACACCATATAAAGTATAGTCCATTCTTTTTAAACATCATATATTTGTCATTTAAAGTTACTCAAATTGGTGCGAACCGTCTGATTATGCTCTTGACATTATTTTATACAGTTAAAATTCCGATATAAGTAAATTAGTGTTTCATTTTCTATTTTACTTTTAATATATCGCGTACTTTCAATTTTATATCCATGCATGGCTGTCTTGAATGGTTTGATTTCCCATTTTTTTAAACAGTGTATACGAATTTATATATAAGATTTTGTAATTCTACAATTCGTTTATTTTCATCATTTCAATTTTTCGCAGTATATGGACAATTAAATATAACATCTTATTTTCTTTGCTTCCACGTGTTATTATTAAATCTATGTTCTCAGTAATATCGCTCAGACTAATCCCTCTGAGGGAAGTCCTAGTTTAAAATATTAATTAATTAAAAAGTAATTAAAACTAATTAATAAGAAAAATTAATTTAGAAAGTTTAATGAGGGGACTTGGAGTTTTAGAGTTTGAAATTTATTTTTAGTGGCTATAATATGCAGTTGAATTTTAAGAATAATTAAAAATATTCATTCATTAAAAATAGTAATTAAAAATGATAATTAAAAAATTTGAATCAGAAAATAACTTAATGAAGAAAATTTTCGAGAATTTCATTTAATTTTGTTAATGAATTCAGTGTTATGAGATAGTTTTATTTGAAATAGAAATTTTTTGAAAAAAAAAACAGTGGAAATTTTTAAATCTTTTTAGGAATGTGAATGTTTTTTGAATAAAATTTGGGAAAAGATTTTATTCTTTTCGGTGACATGTTTTTTAAAGATATTTGGGTCTTTATTAGGGAATCTCACCCGTATTTACACATGGAAATCCATGCTTCGAAGAAAACCACGAAAACTCCGAACGATTAGGCCGACGGGCACGATTCGGTTCGAACCCAGTACTCCTTGTCTACCAGCTTCGAGAGCAGAACCTCTCGCCCACTGGTCGGGCGATAATTTAATGCAGAAACTTCAGAAATTTTTCGAGGGTTTTATTTGATTTTGTTAATGAATTGAATGTTATGAGATATTTTTATTTGAAATAGAAATTTTTTGAAAAAACAGTGGACATTTTTTAATCTTTGTAGGAATGTGAATGTTTTTTGAATAAAATTTGGGGAGGATTTAATTTTTTTAAGTGACATGTTTTTTAAAGATATTATTTCGAATTGCAGTCATGTTTTCACAAATATTTCTCGGTTATATATAAATGAATTGAAAGTTTTGCATTAAACGGTTAGTAATTTTAGACTATCATTAGTTAGGTAAATGAATTTATACTTTTGTGTCGTGCTTTCTGACTAAACTTTACTTATTGAATGAAAAAAATATATATAACTAGAAAATTTGATGAAAGTTTGAAGAAAAAATTAAATTTTCTGTGATCTTTTAATCTAGTCAATGCATTAAGCAAAAACAAAACTTAAATTATACTTAACAAATATTTTAAAACACACCACAAGTATTGAGAGACTTCATACCATTCCACAATTTAAAAAAAAAGGATATATATATATATATATATTAGCTGATTTCGTTTTATATAACATATCAAATTTTACTGTATGCGTGTATTCCCCATATGGAAAAACCCTTTGGTAGATAAGTGGCTCAACAGTTCGCATGATAAGTACATGACACACTTTACTTGAGGGTTTATTTGCTAACGCAGTGAGGAATAGGGATTAGATAATTCTTAGTAGTTAAATATTAATTAAAAGGGAATTAGAAATTTGGTTTAGCACTTTATTCTTTTAAATGAGATGTTTTCTAAAGGTAATTTTTAGAAATGACAGTTTTTTTTTTTTGTTTTTTTCAAATCATTTTTCAATTACGTTTTTGAATTGAAAGAAATGTTTTAGACATTTATCGGTTATACGCTTTGGTTTAGTCAATACTATTAATGAATGCACTCATATTTGGTCATTTAGGGAGCTTTCAGAAATATTTTGCTAAGAATTTAGAACATATGAAAATATCCAGAATGTCATTTAAAATGTAGGATTTTCACACATGTTAATGAAGTACAATTTAATATAAAAAAAAATTGTAATTCCCATTTAACTTTTAATCTAGCAAATTTGTGAAGCCACACAAACTTCGAAATTTTTCTTAATATAAATAAATATTATTTTGAGATCATTTTTTATAAATATTAATACATGAAAGAAATGATTGTGCTTTTAGATCATGTAACTTTAATCATCAAAATTTCAATAAATATTTAAAACTTTCAAATGAAAATGATAAGCCTTTCGTTTAATATTTTTCAGTTTAATTAATGCGTAATTAAATTTTTCGAAAGATTTTCATAATTAAAACAAATAGAAGAGGAATTCTTTTCAAATTTATTAAGAAATAGGCAAGTTATTGTTAGACAATACTTCAAATCACTGCAAACTTTTAACATGATGCGTCATCACTGAGAACTTAATATTATTTCTACACATAAGTGCCATTCTGATCTTACATGTAATCAAGCGGAAGCTTTTAATTAATATGTTATTAATATCGAGGTATATGAATAGTAATACTAGTTATACTCTTTGAAATATATATATATATACATATACATTCCTATATGTGTCTTAAAAAACCTGACATAGTCATTCTGCGCAGTGTTTGTGAGATATAGATTTAGTTCCCATTTATGTTACGTAATAGAGATCACGTGATTTTCCCCACCAATCGCAGTTCATTCTTTATCATTATTCTGAGATAGTATTGTAAGTATAATTTTTTAGGAAATGTATAGTGTTAGACAAATGAATGACCAGAATTTGAAAAATTTCGCCAAAATAATTTACATATTGACTCACTTACATAATTTTTATGTATTAACTAACTTGCATAACTTTCTACGACCATGACTTTTGAATACACTAGGATCTGACTGAAGTTTTCAAGACATATTTATCTCACATATTTAAATTTAGATATTTAAGCTACTTTTTTAATTCTTGATTAAATTTCAGAAATGCATATGCTTCAACAAGAAATATTTTCTAAATGTATAAGAGAAATAAGTATTCACATAAAAATTAAACTTACCTTTTCCGAACACATCTACTTCAAACACTCTCTTGAAAAATGGAGAAGACAAGCTCTTATCTGATTCAAATGACTAACAAGCTGTGAGTCATTCATGGGTTTTTCTCACGTAGATAACCTCACTGATTAGAAGTACATTAAATTTTGGACTATATATTTATATTATTAAAGTTAGGATTGCAAGTAACACATATCCTTTAATTGATTTTTATAATAATTAAAATAATAATTCAATTAATCTTTTTAAAATAAATTAGTTTTAGTTTTATTCATTCTTAACAAGATATATAAAAATTAACAAAGTCATTTTAAATATAAGTGAACTATTTTTCCCTATTGCTATACTCGAGATGCGTGAAATAAAATAGAACCTTTCACTACTCTTATCTGGAGAGGACTGAGTGATAACAGCCTCGCTTATCTACTTAAGCAAGATCACGTGATATCCCCGAGCATGCGCTTTGCTGACTAGTGACGTGATCGATCGCTGATAAGATTTCCTGATAAGAACTTGTATTCATTTCTTCCACAGCTAGTGTGTGAGTTGGTCGTGTCTAGGTAAGTGGCATTTAAAGTTATTTTTATAATGTGTTTTAATGAGTTTTTTAATATGTAGTGTAGGTAAAAAGGAATACACAGTTTATTACAATTTCAATTCATTTTTATTAATATAAACTCCACCAAGTAGGATTTAGTAGATATGAAACTTAATGTATTTTCTTAGATAAGTGAATGACCGGAATAAAAAAAAATCGATAAAATGTTTGATCATTATTCTTTTGAAAGTTTTAGTGAGGTTTCGTAAATATAATCACACCATGTTTTTTTTGTGTTACCACGTGATTGAATGTCTTCGAAAGAGTATTTAAACAAGAGGTAGGTCGGGTAGGGGTTCAGTCTATGAGATGACGTCGTGCAAGAAAGACTAGAATGAAGATGATGCGTTTTCGAGTTAATGTGACAAATAATCAAATTTTATGTTGTAATGAAGGCGATTTATCCGGTTCCAAGTCACGCAGCAAGTTTTGGTGGTGTAAATGCTTTGTATCGTGCTGCCAAAGGCAAAGTAGCGAAGAAGACGATTCAGAAAGGGTTGAGCGGAGTCGATTCGTATACGCTTCACAAACCGGGTCGGAGAAATTTCCCGACAAACCGAGTGATTGTTTATTCGATCGATCAACAATGGCAGGCCGACCTGGTGGATCTTATCAGTTTACAAAAACACAATCAAGGATTTCGATACCTCCTGACGTGTATAGACATTCTGTCTAAATATGCGTGGGCGATTCCCTTAAAAACGAAACGAGGAGAAGAAATTGTGCAAGCCTTTCGTTCTATTTTTTCAACCAGAAAGCCCAAGTCCCTTGAATCTGACGCCGGAAAAGAATTTAAGAACCGACTGTTTCAAAGGTTTTTAAAACAAGAAGGCGTTCGATTTATTACGACGAATAATAATACCAAGGCGTCGGTGCCTCGGTGGTCGAACGATTTAACCGCACTCTTAAAACGAAAATGTGGAAATATTTCACACATAATCATACCTATCGTTATACGGATGTATTGGACCAGTTATTAAAAAGTTACAACCATACCTATCATTCAAGTATCAAGAGACCCCCAGTGGAAGCGACAAAGGAAAATGAAAGCGATGTGTGGTTTACTCTATACGGAGACATGGAACATGTGAAAAGAAAACCCTGTGTGTTTCAAGCGGGAGATGTGGTGCGTGTATCGAAACAGAAAATGACCTTTGAAAAAGGATATTAAACCAATTGGACGGAAGAACTGTTTGTTGTGACGGAGTGTCTACCGAGAGACCCTCCCGTGTATCGAATAAAGGACTTGTTAGACGAACCCATTCAAGGAACCTTTTACCTACAAGAACTTTAAAAAGTACAAATGAAAGAAACTTATACGATTGAAAAAATTTTAAAGAAGCGCACGAGAAAAAGTCAACTGGAATATTTTGTGAAGTATAAGGGATATCCCAGCAAATTTAATCAATGGATACCCTCCTCAGATTTATCTTCCTTATAAGTCCATGCAAGAATGATCCAAGATCATTTGCTAACATGTCCTTCTACCTGACGTTACCTTCGGACAGTTCCAGGAATTATTTTCCTGAGAATAAAATTTCTCATTTCATTACACGATTGCCAGCCCCTATCGAATTGAAAGGAGAATGGGAAGTAGGTCTCGTGGAATTTATTTATCCACATACCTGGTATAATGTGAATCAACATACGAACTTAATTGGATTCTACTTAAACGATGGAAGGATCATTGGTAGACGAATCCCTCCTGGATTTTATGAGACGGTACCTGATATTTTGAAAGCTATTGCTATCAAAGACATGGAACAAAAAATTTTGTTTTCCTACAATCCCATCACGAAAAGAGTCACCATCAACGTGCGAGATAAAGCTAAAGTGATTTTAGAAGCTGGATTATCTGAAATGCTGGGGTTCGAACCGTGCGAGATTGCTTCCTTAGATAATAATATTGAACAAACTGTCGATAGTTCGTATGTGGCAGATCCATGTGCTCATTATAGAGTATTGATGATTTATTCGGACATAGTAGAGCCTCAAATTATCGGTGATGTGTTGGCGCCCCTGTTACGAATTGTAAATGTCACCGGAAAAGACGGAGAAGTGATTTGTGTGAAATTTTATCGACCCCATTACTTACCCATCAGTCGAAAATCATTCGACTCATTAGAAATCGTTATAAGGAACCACTTGGGTGAATTAACGCCATTTGAACGTGGACGTTCGTACGTGAAACTTCATTTTCGTCAAAAATACCTCTCGTGATGTTTGTTCCCTACCAGTGTTGTGCCAAATCTTTTGAAGATTATTATACTCATCAGTCGGGTAGCGGCTTAAACTATTATCAAGGAACTACTTTACAAAGAGGATATGGATTCGGTGGACTGTTTCGATCGCTGTTTCGTGCAGCAGTACCCCTTTTCAAGTCTGGAGCGAAAGCCGTGGGAAAACAATTGTTTCATTCCAGTGTGAACGTTCTCAGTGATCTATCACGAGGAGAAGATATTAAAATAGCTGCCAAGCGTCGGTTAAAAGAAGTCGGTCAAAACTTGACGGATAAAGCAGCTACTAAAATGAAGACCATGATTGGATCGGGTCATCAGTATAAAAAGAGGAAACGTTCTAACAATGTCGTCATTCCTCGCAAAGCCAAGAGAGTGAAAGTACACGATATTTTCTCTTAAAGATGTTTGGATTCATTCATAAAGATTCTGCTGCTTGTGCCAAATCCGAATTGGATCTGTTTTTAATTCCACCTACCTAGACGGCTATTGAAAAAGTATATTTCATTGAATATCATCCCCTTGCTAATATCGGAGATGGAGGACCTCTGGAATTTAACATTTCTGGGAATGGTGAAGATTATATTGATTTGTTGGCTTCCTACCTCTACGTCAAAGTGAAAATCACTAAGTCAGACAGAACGGATTTACCGGCAAGCGAACCTGTGGCTCCTGTCAATTTGTTTTTACAAGCTTTGTTTTCGCAAGTGGATATCAGTTTGAATGAAAGAGCCATCTCTTCTTCGAGTAACAGTTATCCTTATCGTGCTTATATTGAAACCCTGCTGAACTATGGAGAAGACGCTAAGAAATCTTTATTAAGATGTGAATGTTTTTACAAAGACACGAATTTGACTGAAATAGACCCCACCACCAATGGAAACCCTGGATTGAAGAAACGCTATGAACTGACTAAAAATAGCAAAACATTGGACATGATTGGACCCCTCTATTGTGATATTTTCCAACAAAATCGACTACTCTTGAATATGGTCGATCTGAAAATTAAAATGACTCGCAGCCAGTGGCGGCTCGTGCCAATCTTCACTGGTGGGGCCCGGTCCTCATAACATATTGTAAATTTTTATGTATTAATATTTGTTGTTTAAACATGAAAACAAATTATTTAAAACTAACTATTATTTAAAACTTTTATTTCTTACTTTTGTAAAAAAAAAAAAAAAAAAAAAAAAAAAAAATTAATTATTTTTTTAAGTAATCAACGTTAATTTCAAATTTATCAAATTAATTACAATTTTTAACATACCATTAATTGCCATTATTAACATTGAACATACTTTGATCAATCATTATTTAATTAAAAAACAAATATACAAAATAATAATAATAATAATAATAATAATAATAATAATAGTAATAATAATAACAATCTCACAACGTTACAGAAAAAAAATATAAACTTTACTTGAAAACATTGAAACTGTTCAGAAATTAAAATTTAGTACATTATTTAAATAAAAGTTTGGTATGTTTTTAGATGCGCAAATCTTTCACTAACTTTAAATTTAATTACCATTATTCACATTAAACTTACTCTGGTCAAACATTATTAAATTAAAAAACAAATTCACAAATCAAACAAAAAATAATTATCTCATAATTTAATAGAAAAAAATACATATTTTTCTTTCAGATATTTAATCCATTCACAAATTAAAATTTAATGCATTATTTAAATAGAAATTAGGCACGTCGATTTTTTCGACTAGCAAATCTTTCACTTACTTTTACATCAAATTTTGATATTGTACTAATAAAATCTTTGTGGACTGAAAGAACAGCAAGAGTGTGCTTAATCGTTCCTGTCCCATAGAGTTTTTCAAAAATGTTTTAAAATTTTCTCTCATTCGCTCTTGAACTCCAGTATGACACCCGCTCACAACAGCGCACCGTCATATGCTTGCGCAACAAGCTTATCTTTTAAATAAAACTTTTCTAAATTTTGAGTTAAGATTATAGTAAGTCCCTCTGCTGCTTTATCACAGACATCAATAAATTGAACAAACCTTTTCAAGGGTTTGTTGTTTTTTATATATCGTAAAATGATAACAAATTGCGAAGTGCAGCTTACATCAATATAGTTTCGTCAGCTTGTAAATCTACAAAATTAGAAGCAGAAATCTCATTTTTAACTTCATGCATATACGTTTCATATATACAATCCAACAGCTCATATTGTATAGTTTTTTAAGTATTTTTAGATACTGTAGCATTGTTTAAATGGTCTTCCAATATAGTGTCTAGTTTTGAGGCGTATGTGACCAATTCTAAAAACATACCTCGGTTTACGATTTAGCACATACCTGTTCTTCTCAACCATTTCATTATGTTTTTGTAATGAAATCCTGTAACCTTCATCCAACTGCACTACAATATTGACAGTTCCGAAGGTTTTATGCCCCACCAGTTGCTGAGAGGTTCTGCTCTCGAATCTGGTAGACGGGAGGTGCTGGGTTCGATCCCAATCGCGCCCGTCGGCCTAATCGTTCGGAGTTTTCGTGGTTTTCTTCGAACCTTGGATTTCCAAGCGTTAATACGGGTTAGGTTCCCTTAGAAAGACCCCCACGATGGGCACTCCCCCCTGGGCCTATATCCCCCGTGCAGATAATTGGCCGTCATAAATACAACCATACAACCAACCGAAGGTTTTATAGTTAAAAGCATTATTTAAATGAGTAGTATTCATTTCATGTTTTTTTTTACTCTTTCAGAAAAATGCTTCAAATCGTTACAGCCGGCCATACTCCATAATTTCATCCCTCCAAACAATAAAAAATAAAAACAGAACAATGCCTTTTTTTTTCTTCACTTGCTGAAATACACAGAAATTTTTGATACCACTGTGTAGAGAAATAGCGTAGTTTTCCCCCATCTTTTCGTTGCATTTCAAAATTCTTCGGTTGATAAGGTCCCAGGCGTTTAATTTCAAGTTTTTCTTCCAAATTCATTGTTGAAAAGGGCATAATAAATCATCTACAGAATTCATTTTTTTATTTCAAGAATTTAAGGGTGTGTTCGAAAAAATATTTTTCCACCCTCAACAGCTCGAAATTTTCTGGGACACTTTCAGACTCATTTTTAAAAGTAAAAACATGAAACTTGCTGAGATGATTTTTGAAGTGATGTTTAAGAGGCCGTGTGGTTTCATTTTTCGCTCAATTCAATAGAATTTGATTTTAAAACAATTATTTTCTCATTAGGACCCCTTTTTTCATCCCCAGATCTCCCGCTTCAGAAAATTCGGTTCAAAACTCCCACTTTGATAGCATTTTTTTTGCAATATTTTCTGCATTTTTCAAAAAATCGACAAGCACGTCCCATTATGTAGTTTCTAAATAAGAGAATTTGCCAGTTTGATGCGTTTGAGAGTAAAAATGAATTTAAAAATAAATCAGAAAATAAGCAGTTTGGATTGGAATACACCTTAACAATAACATGTGTCTCCGTTTAAAGAGAGTACAGAGTACTTAAAGATCGCGTAATTCAACGAATAAGCAGCAATAGTAATACAAATGTCGACGAATATTTTTGAGAATCCCCGTATAACAACCTTGCGTATAACAAACTTTGGATCAAGGGCACTCTCGCCCAGTGCCCCCCATTGCAAACAAAATACGGAAGATTTAGCTCTAAAAGAGCAGTACATCGCCAAAATTGAATGACACGTGAGGGAGGGAAATACTCATTATCGCGCCAAATGGGCACAAATGTCTTGTGCCCCGATACAGTAACCTTGGTGTTCAGAAGTAAGTAGTGGCCAGTAAAGTGATTTATTGCCTCCGAGAAAGAAATAGATGCTGAGAGTCGATAACGGATGAGTGGGCACGATGTAAGAAGGAGTTTCTTTGCGATATATTTTTAGTAAACAGTTCTTTTTTTTTAAAGTTTTAAATTAAAAATATGAATCAAAATTTTTTAAATGAACAGAAAATTCTAGTGGGGCCTGGCCCCAGTGGCCCCAATGGACCGGCCGCCCCTGCTCGCAGCAAATCAGACTTTTGTTTGATGGCTAAGAAAGAAGCACTTAAAACTTTTCACGACTATAAAGTGATTTTAGAACATGCCTCTGTGTTTGTTCGCAAAGTGAAAGTGAGTCCCGGCGTGTTATTAGGACATGCCAAAGCCCTGGAAAAAAACTGCAAAATATCCCATTGATCGAGTATTATGCAAGACTTATTCAATCTCCACTGGAAGTAAATCTTTCATGCAAGATAATGTGTTTTTAGGAGCGATGCCGAAACGTATCATTGTTGGACTTTTAGACAACAGTGCTTATGCTGGACAATACGATTTGAATCCCTTTTACTTTTATCATCACAAAGTCAACTTTTTAAGTGTCTATGTGGATGGTCAACCTATACCCAGTAAACCTTTGGAATTGGATTTCGACGAAAACAACTATATAAGAGCCTATCACCGACTGTTCTCTGGTTTTAATCATGATGCCAGCATTTATTTAACACGTGAAGAATTTGCTGATGGACACACCTTTTATAATTTCGACTTAAGCCCTGACTTGTGTGACGGACCTCATCTGAATTTACAGCATCAAGGAAATTTACGAATTGAAATCAAATTCGCTGAAGCGTTAGAAAAAACAACAACCGTATTGATTTATGCGGAATTTGAAAACGTTATCGAAATAAGTAAATCACGTCATGTGATTTGCGACTTTCCCAACTGAATGGATTCATTACAAATCGAGTCCATTTTATCTCATGAAGCCGTGACCCGAAACTATTTTTTGGGTGTTTTTCCAAGTGATCAGCTACCAAGAAGAATCGAGCGGTATCCTGTCTGCTTTATCTGTAACGTGGACAAGTCTACAGAACCTGGAAGTCACTGGGTGGCTTTCTACCTATCTTCGCCTGATGAAGTGGAATTCTTCGACTCCTATGGAAACAAGCCTTCCTTTTTTAAAGGATCCCTATAGAACTATGTATTACGTTTTTCACGAGTTATGTTTAATCCACTCGTATTACAAACTCACGTGACTGCCGTATGCGGGCAGTATTGTATATTTTACCTTTATTCTCGATGTCAAGGTAAAACCCTAAAGGATTTTTTATCTCATTTTGTCACTGAAGAGTTGTCGAACGACCAACGAGTCTATAATTTTGTAGCCAAACGATTTGGCATTCGTGCACATTTTTATCAATAAATATGAATTTAACTGTGAACTATGTGTCTGTGATTATTTAAAGCGTGTGTTTTACTTGTGTAATTTTATTAACGATGGAGTTTCCACGCTTTCAACACCCCTGTACGATGCTCCTTGCAGGTCCCACAAGAGTAGGCAAAAGTTGTTTTCTATGTGATTTGCTAAGGGAAAGAAACGTTATGTTTGACCCTCCTCCTGATAAAGTGATTTGGTTTTACGGTATCTACCAAAAACTGTACAATGAAATACCGAATGTTACCTTTGTGGAAGGCTTCCCTTCGAATTACACCGAGTATATAGGAACAAGTTCTTTAATGATCTTAGACGATCTCATGGTGGAATGTGGATCAGACGAGCGTATGACTTATCTCTTTACAAAGGCAAGTCACCATTTAAACGTTAGTGTGATATTTATTACACAAAATCTCTTTCATAAAGGGAAAGAAATGAGAGGTGTTTCCCTAAACAGTCAATATTTGATCCTGTTTAAAAATCGTCCTGACATGAGTCAAATCAGTCATTTAGGTAGACAATTATACCCAACGAACACTAAATTTTTCCAAGAAGTGTTTACTGACGCCACTAGAAAACCGTTTTCTTATTTATTAGTCGATCTAAGAAATGAAACCCTAGAAGAACTGCGGTTAAGAACACTGGTGTTACCAGGACAAAGACAATACGTGTACACTTTGAAAAAAGGTTTAAAAAGAAAGACATTTTCTTCTTAATTCAGTTGCGATCATGACGTTGACCGAGAAACAACTGCGTGATTTAGAGCTCATTAAAACATGTCCTAAAACCTTACGCAAGCAACTTTTGAAAAAATTACCTTCTCGCTCGGTGAAATCCATTTGTGAGTGTACCCACAACGTACTCAAAGGAAACGTACCTCTCTCACCAAATCAAAAGAAGTCTTTGAAGAAGTATAAAAATCCTCTTCGAAAAATCGGCACGAAAAAAGGAACTCTCTTTTCAAAAAAGAAACTGATTGTGCAACACCGAGGATTTTTAAATATTTTAATTCCTGCGGCCCTGAGTGTGTTAACGGGTCTTATCAATGGAGCTCGCTACTAAATATGCTCTAATACCGGAAGAAGAGTTGACTAGGCATGTGCCCACGAAAAAGCAAATGGCTGAATTTGATGAGGCAATGTCCAATGTACTCAATAGTTCACTTCCCGATCATGAGAAAGTTCAACAGTACTATGAACTTTTAAAAAGGAAAATGAATTTTCAAGAATTTAATATCCCTTGGAGATCAAGGCCTTTTGATGATGACGGCGAGAAAAGAAAGTCCAAACCTCTCAAGACGGAACCTGACAAAACAGAGCCTGTTAAAACGGAACCTGTCCCAAAGGAATCTACCAAAACCGAACCTGCACTGTCAGAAAAATCCTCTGAAATGACTCAAGAAGATGGTGATTACGATTCGTTTGTGATAGCCTCAACATCATCACATATGAGGAAACAAGCTGGATCGTTACTCAGGTTACTGAAATCGAAATCAAGCAACATGGTCTGTAATGAAACTGGAAAAATCACTTATAATGGAAATACCTTGCAAGATTCGAATTTAGCGGAACTCTTTCATCTCATTTTTAATGTGAATAAAAAACCTGTGAAAACACCGACAGAATTTCTTCATGCGCTTCATGAAATTGGAGTACCTTCAAGTATTATAAAAAATAAATATTTATCTCCTACATCCATGAAGAAAATAACAAAAGTTGTATCACCCAGAAGAAACTTTGTAAAACCCAAGAAGAGATCTAACAATGTATTACTAAATCCTACTTGGGCAAGTTTATATGAATAAAAATGAATTGAAATTGTAATAAACTGTGTATTCCTTTTTACCTACACTACATATTAAAAAACTCATTAAAGCACATTATAAAAATAACTTTAAATGCCACTTACCTAGACACGACCAACTCACACACTAGCTGAGGAGGAAATGAATACAAGTTCTTATCAGGAAATCTTATCAGCGATCGATCACGTCACTAGTCAGCAAAGCGCATGCTCGGGGATATCACGTGATCTTGCTTAAGTAGATAAGCGGGGCTGTTATCACTCAGTCCTCTCCAGGTAAGAGTAGTGAAAGGTTCTATTTTATTTCGCGCATCTCGAGTATAGCAATAGGGAAAAATAGTTCACTTATATTTAAAATGACTTTGTTAATTTTTATATATCTTGTTAAGAATGAATAAAACTAAAACTAATTTATTTTAAAAAGATTAATTGAATTATTATTTTAATTATTATAAAAATCAATTAAAGGATATGTGTTACTTGCAATCCTAACTTTAATAATATAAATATATAGTCCAAAATTTAATGTACTTCTAATCAGTGAGGTTATCTACGTGAGAAAAACCCATGAATGACTCACAGCTTGTTAGTCATTTGAATCAGATAAGAACTTGTCTTCTCCATTTTTCAAGAGAGTGTTTAAAGTAGATGTGTTCGGAAAAGGTAAAATTAATTTTTATGTGAATACTTATTTCTCTTATACATTTAGAAAATATTTGTTGTTGAAGCATATGCATTTCTGAAATTTAATCAAGAATTAAAAAAGTAGCTTAAATATCTAAATTTAAATATGTGAGATAAATATGTCTTGAAAACTTCAGTCAGATCCTAGTGTATTCAAAAGTCATGGTCGTAGAAAGTTATGCAAGTTAGTTAATACATAAAAATTATGTAAGTGAGTCAATATGTAAATTATTTTGGCGAAATTTTTCAAATTCTGGTCATTCATTTGTCTAACACTATACATTTCCAAAAAATTATACTTACAATACTATCTCGGAATAATGATAAAGAATGAACTGCGATTGGTGGGGAAAATCACGTGATCTCTATTACGTAACATAAATGGGAACTAAATCTATATCTCACAAACACTGCGCAGAATGACTATGTCAGGTTTTTTAAGACACATATAGGAATGTATATGTATATATATATATATATATTTCAAAGAGTATAACTAGTATTACTATTCATATACCTCGATATTAATAACATATTAATTAAAAGCTTCCGCTTGATTACATGTAAGATCAGAATGGCACTTATGTGTAGAAATAATATTAAGTTCTCAGTGATGACGCATCATGTTAAAAGTTTGCAGTGATTTGAAGTATTGTCTAACAATAACTTGCCTATTTCTTAATAAATTTGAAAAGAATTCCTCTTCTATTTGTTTTAATTATGAAAATCTTTCGAAAAATTTAATTACGCATTAATTAAACTGAAAAATATTAAGCGAAAGGCTTATCATTTTCATTTGAAAGTTTTAAATATTTATTGAAATTTTGATGATTAAAGTTACATGATGTAAAAGCACAATCATTTCTTTCATGTATTAATATTTATAAAAAATGATCTCAAAATAATATTTATTTATATTAAGAAAAATTTCGAAGTTTGTGTGGCTTCACAAATTTGCTAGATTAAAAGTTAAATGGGAATTACAATTTTTTTTTATATTAAATTGTACTTCATTAACATGTGTGAAAATCCTACATTTTAAATGACATTCTGGATATTTTCATATGTTTTAAATTCTTAGCAAAACATTTCTGAAAGCTCCCTAAATGTCCAAATATGAGTGCATGCATTAATAGTATTGACTAAACCAAAGCGTATAACCGATAACTGTCTAAAACATTTCTTTCAATTCAAAAACGTAATTGAAAAATGATTTGAAAAAAACAAAAACAAAAAAACTGTCATTTCTAAAAATTACCTTTAGAAAACATCTCATTTAAAAGAATAAAGTGCTAAACCAAATTTCTAATTCCCTTTTAATTAATATTTAACTACTAAGAATTATCTAATCCCTATTCCTCACTGCGTTAGCAAATAAACCCTCAAGTAAAGTGAGTCATGTACTTATCATGCGAACTGTTGAGCCACTTATCTACCAAAGGGTTTTTCCATATGGGGAATACACGCATACAGTAAAATTTGATGTTATATAAAACGAAATCAGCTAATATATATATATATATATATATATATATCCTTTTTTTTATTGTGGAATGGTATGAAGTCTCTCAATACTTGTGGTGTGTTTTAAAATATTTGTTAAGTATAATTTAAGTTTTGTTTTTGCTTAATGCATTGACTAGATTAAAAGATCACTGAAAATTTAATTTTTTCTTCAAATATTCATCAAATTTTCTAGTTACATATATTTTTTTCATTCAATAAGTAAAGTTTAGTCAGAAAGCATGACACAAAAGTATAAATTCATTTACCTAACTAATGATAGTCTAAAATTACTAACCGTTTAATGCAAAACTTTCAATTCATTTATATATAACCGAGAAATATTTGTGAAAACATGACTGCAATTCGAAATAATATCTTTAAAAAACATGTCACTTAAAAAAATTAAATCCTCCCCCAAATTTTATTCAAAAAACATTCACATTCCTAAAAAGATTTAAAAATTTCCACTGTTTTTTTTTCAAAAAATTTCTATTTCAAATAAAACTATCTCATAACACTGAATTCATTAACAAAATTAAATGAAATTCTCGAAAATTTTCTTCATTAAGTTATTTTCTCATTCAAATTTTTTAATTATCATTTTTAATTACTATTTTTAATGAATGAATATTTTTAATTATTCTTAAAATTCAACTGCATATTATAGCCACTAAAAATAAATTTCAAACTCAAAAACTCCAAGTCCCCTCATTAAACTTTCTAAATTAATTTTTCTTATTAATTAGTTTTAATTACTTTTTAATTAATTAATATTTTAAATTAATTTTCCATTTTTAATAATTCATTCGAACCTCGTACTGTACTAATAAAATTGCTCGAAAAATTCTAAGTCCCCTCATTAAATATTTCCTCATTAGATTTTTAATTGCTATTTTTAATTACTAATTAGTTAACCGTCAGTAAAAAAATACTCCCTCGTACTATATCACACTCAACATAATAACGCTCAAAAATTATGTAACCGATCGAAAAAATACCCCCTCGTACTATATAATATGTTAAAAAAATTCAATCTTTCGAAAATTCCCACTTTTACTCAAAAAATCCTTAATAATTCATTCGAACCTCGTACTATATCACACTCAACATAATAATGCTCAAAAATTATGTAACCGATCGAAAAAATAACCCTCCTACTATAACACAGCAAAATAAACAATCTCTCGAAAATTCCCGCTTTTATCTAAAAAAAAAAATCCTTATCGCATTCACCCCTCCTCCAAGAGTAGAGTCGCGAGAGGAGGAGGAGCACTGGAGGAGATGCACGGAAGGAGGAGCAGGAGGAGGTGCTGCACCTGCACCTGCTCCTCCTCCCGAGGCCGGAGCCCCATTATTCCCCTACTAGGGGGTTTGAAGAAGTAAAAAATCCATAACTCCGTCAATTCAAAAGATATAAAATCTCCATGAATTTATCACATATCTTCTTAATATTGTCTACAACATGTGTATAGACAAGTTTTGGATAAGACAAATTCTTACAGCAAAAACAAACTAAAAATATATGGAGGTTGAAGAAAAAAATCATCTAAGTAAGGGTGTATTCAAATCCAAACTGCTTATTTTCTGACTCATTTTACAATTCATTTTTGGTCTCAAAGGCTTCCAATTTGCACGTTTTCTTACTCAGAAAGTATCTAGACACACGGCAGTGTGTCAGCCAAGTTCGCCTGACATAGCCGTGTGTTATTTACACGAACCATTTCGAGCTGCTTTCGTCAAATTTCAATGCTCTACTACTGAAAATCTATGAGACCTACGTACTTGTTATACGAAATGTGTAGTAAGGCCACCCTAATTACCTAAAATCCAAAATTTTATAAATAACGCATAATTAGTTTCCGAGATAATGACATTTGAAAATGTCTGATAATCGATAATTTTACCACTGACTGACTGATTGACTGACTGACTCACTCATCAAAAAGATCTCGTATATCTACTGCAGCTACAGACTTCAAATTTGGTGCGAAGTTTGTTTACACTATAAAACTAAGGAAAAAAATAAAAAAAATTGTGAAAATCGATGAATTACCCACCTGGGGGTGCCCATTTTTACTTTAACATTACGTCTATTAGGCGAAATTTTAATTTGCCGTAGGAGGGGACCCTGTTCTGTCGCCAAATACCGCCAAGTTTCTCGCCAACATGGTGATATATCGCCAAATTTGGCGACCAAAATTAGTCGCCAAAAGTGACGCCACCTTGGCGATATCGCTAATATTTCGCCAAATTCCCATAGACTTCTATTGTAAACCTAGTACTTACTGGGGGTTTATCTGGGTTTACTTGCTTACAGAAAATCAACAAATTGAGATATTCTGTCCGTCACAGAGCCCGTTCTCAGAAACTATACATGTTGGATACTTGAAATTTTGCATACTTATAGCTGAACACCACACATCATACGACAAATCATAAAATTTTGATAAAGTCGTACATTTAACCCTTTGGCTCCCACATGTGTATTTTAAACAATTCTTTCTAAGTGAGCCCCTAATTAGGTTGGAGGCATGAAATTTCACAGATTTATAGCTGAACACTTCACATCAAACGACAAATCATAAAATTTTGAAAAAGTCGTACATTTAACCCTTTGAACTCCCACATGTGTATTTAAAAAAAATACTTTATAAGTGAGCCCTAATTAGGTTGGAGGCATGAAATTTTGAATACTTATAGCTCAACACCTCACATCAAATGACAAACCATAACAGTTTGAAAAAGTCGTACATTTAACCCTTTGGGCTCCCACATATGCATTTTAAACAGTTCTTTCTATGTGAGCCTCTAACAAGGTTGGAGGCGTGAAATTTTGCATACTTATAGCTGAACACCTCACATCAAATGACAAATCATAAAATTTTGAAAAAGTTGTAAATTTAACCCTTTGGGGTCTCACATGTGTATTTTAAACAATCCTTTCTAAGTGAGCCCCTAATTGGGTTGGAGGCGTAAAATTGTACATACTTATAGCTGAACACCGCACATCAAACGAAAATCTATAAAATTTTGAAAAAGTCGTACATTCAACCCTTTGGGCTCCCACATGTGTATTTTAAACAATTCTTTCTAAGCGAGCCCCTAATTAGGTTGGAGGCGTGAAATTTTGCATACTTATAGCTGAACACACATCAAATGACAAATCATAAAATTTTGAAAAAGTCGTACATTTAACCCTTTGGGCTTCCACATGCGTATTTTAAGCAATTCTTTCTAACTGAGCCCGTTATTAAATTGCAGATTTGAAATTTTGCATACTTATAGCAGAACACCTGAGGCCAGGTTACAAATCATAAAATCTTGAAAAAGTCTTACGCTTAACCATCTGGGCTTCCACATATGTATTTTAAGCAATTCTTTCTAAGGAAGCCCCTAATTAAGTTGGAGACATGACTTTTTGCATACGTATAGCTGAGTACCTCAGACCACACGACAAATCATAAAATTTTCAAAAAGTCATATATTATTTACTCCTCCGGGCTCAAACTTGTGTATTTTAAGCAATTTTTCTAACCTCCGCCCTTTTCACCCGGGGAGCACTTTTCCAACTTTTGCCGACACCACTTTGACCATTCTTTCGTATTATGCACCATAGCCTTACATATTTTAGTTTCACTTTTTACCGCCAGGGGCGCCTACTTATCCCGGGTGCTATGGGCTCAATCCCCTCGTCTAATATATCTACGGATAGTATGAAAAACGGAGTTTCGTTCGGATAGAGGTTTGTTTAGAATAGAGTGCGCCCCTGGTTGCGAAATGTGGAACTAACAGATTTTTCAAAAGGATAAAGTGTTTTGAAAGGAAAATTAAACGAAACCCTCTGTACGATATGTGATCACACTTACCAACTTGTTATTTTCAAAATCATCAGAGAAAAGGATATTTAATTAATTAAATTTGAAAATCCAGGGAGAGGCAACGTCCTTCCTCTGCACTGCCGGCACCCATAGATGAATGATACATAGTGTGGCATAAGCACATAACTTTATTTTTCACTTTCAGTACAAAACAGCAGGCCCAGCTATAGGATATTTAATTGGAAAATTTAATATAGGAACTTAATAGGAATTGTTGTTTCAGAAACATTAAAAATTTCGAATCAATACATTTCGTTTCAAAACATGCATTCAATGTAGCAGTATTAAAATATAGATTTCAGCCGCAAATTGACAGTCAAATAGTTCGTTGTAGGAAATTAAAATTAAAATTGAATGTTGCTTGGTGGATAAAATAGTCACATGTAAACACATTTAAAGCATTAAGTAAAGTGTCTAAGTATATTGTAACTTTACAAAAAGTAATGATATCTAACAAAAACATAGCTGTGAAAAAAGGCAGCCAAGTTCTGTAAAGACAATGGCAAGAAAAGAAGTGATATCTAAGTGGGTGCCAAGTTCAAATAAAATTCACTCAAACTTACCTACAGAAGTATTAGAGCATTTTTTAAATTGTTTAGAAATAAAAATTATTCATAGCATATTAATAATAAATCTAGAACTTGGCAAGTTTTTGATAAATGTTATGCCTATCAATTTCATGTCTTAATAAAATGATGATGTTAATATTAACAACAATGTCATTATAAAAAAATTAATATATAGTTACTATTATAAACAAATGACTCATGTTAAAGATTTGATAAACCAATAAATACACAGATACACTGCCGCTCGTCTTTGGTTATCACTCTAGCACCCACTCTCCAGAAACCTCAATGCAAACAGACTAAAAGGCCTGAGAAAGAGACAGACACCCTTACGCTTGTTCTTGGTCATCCCTCTAGAGACTGCACCCCTTTAACCCTTCAGGGGCAAAGAGCTTTTATTCGTGACATGCTGAAATGATTGAATCACACCAGAATTTAAAAACAAATTTATTTCAAAATGGTTAAAAGCTTCTTTTCACGTATTTAATAAAATTAAACTTTTTAGTCCTGAATTCTAGTGTCAATGTGGCATTTTGCAGTTAAAATTAGGTGGGATATATTTTATTCCACCACCCTTCAAGGGAAAGGAGCTCACTCAAATGAAGGCTTCCAAACATGAAATAACAAGTTTTGATATAATAATGTCATTAATAAAAATAAAGGACTCGTAGGTAAAAACTTGCCAAGTTCTAGATTTGTTATTAATATGCTATCAATAATTTTTATTTCTAAACAATTTAAAAAATGCTCTAATACTTCTGTAGGTAAGTTTGAGTGAATTTTATTTGAACTTGGCACCCACTTAGACAGGGCCGTGCGAAGAGAAAACTGCGCCCGGGGCAGCGTGTCAATTTGGCGCCCCCCCCCCCCCTTTTCTTCAAAATTGATAAAGGGCAGAAACAGAAATAAATTATATTGAATAAATATTTTGCATTTATTTTAGAACTTTAAAAGATTTAATTTTTATTCAGAAATTCCAAACAACTAAATAACTGAAAAGAAAATCGCACTTATTTGTTAATGATATCGTGATGCTTTGCGACAGATTTTTCTTAACCTTTCTCACATATTTTTCTAGCCATTTTTAGTTGTTTTTAGTCTTTAAGCTGCAGAAAATTGGTAAAAATCGCTAACAACCAGATTAGAAACAAGTGGTTCCTTCAACCAATAAGTACTAAAAAAGCAAAACAAACAAAAAACCTGCAGAACATAATGTAAAAGATAAAAATAAATTATATTTTCAGTACATTAATTAAGGAAGATAACTGCAACAGTGTTTTAATTAATATAAAATAAAATATAATATCAGGCAAATACATTTACTTCCATTTTATTACTGTCTTCTATCTTTACAAGAAGAAAGTATTGGATTCATGAAAATTTTCGAATTCCGGTTTTCGACGGATATTATGGTCAGAGATTCCGAAAAACATGCTTTTACAAAATGTCTGTCTGTCTGTGTGTGTGTGACACAAATTTTGTGGGCGCTCTATCTCAAGAATTAATGTATTGAATTTAATAAAAATTTATATCCAGTTAGTACCTGATACAAATTGATGCTGATTAGGTTTTGGTGCAAATCGCTCAACAGGTGGCGCTGCTATGCTGCATTTTTTACGATTTCTGCAATGGCTCTATCTCAAGAGCTAATGCACGGATTTTCATGAAACTTCAGATTCAGTTAGTCCCTGATATGACTTGATGCTGATTACGTTTTGGTGTAAATCGCTCAACAGGTGGCGCTGCTCTGCTGCATTGTTTTACGATTTCCGCAATGGCTCTATCTCAAGACCTAATGCACGGATTTTCATGAAACTTCAGATACAGTTAGTCCTTGATATGACTTGATGCTTATTACGTGTTGGTGTAAATCGCTCAACAGGTGACCTGCTGTGCTGTATTTTGCACTATTCCCGCAATAGCTCTATCTCAAAAACTAATGCACGAATTTTCATCTAACTTCAGATTTAGTAAGATGTTAACACAAGTTGTTGCTGATTAGGTTTTGATGTTAATCGTCCAAGAGGTGGCGCTGCTATGCAGGAATTTTCATGATTTTCGCAATAACTCTATCTCAAAAACTAATGCACGGATTTTCCTCAAACTTTCAGTTAGACTTTGACATAAGTGGTTGCTTGGTGGTTTTGGAGTAACATAGGTTTTGGTGTAAAACACCCAATAGATGGCGCTGCTAGGCTGAATTTTGCTGGATTTACACAATTTCAGAGATGGCCATATCTTAAGAACCAATGCATGGAATTTCATATCTTTAGAATCCTCATGATGGGCATAGATTGCCGTTTAATTTTGGCAGTGTGATAGCGAATTTTCAAGAATTAACATGTATGAGATGGAAGAAAGTTTTGGTATTGGTACATCCGACTAGTTTTTTCTTGCATTTAGGGTAGCAAAATCGTTTATTATTTTATGTGTAAAGATTGCGACACACTGAATTTTATAGAAAGTAAATTCAGGTTGCTTAATCTCTCGACTCGTAGTAGATCTTAAGTAGTTTTTTGCTATTTTATTGTAACTGAAATACTTATAAATTATGTACGCTGCCTCCATGTTTTTGTAATTCTTTGTTTTCCCTAAGTTAAAATTATGGAGCAACTAAAGGATTTCTAAATGATCCATTTTATAAAAGTTCTTATCTAATGGTAGAAATAATGTTTTCGCTTTTAAAGCCTCGCTTAACAATTCTAGTCCATTCAAGTCAGCAATAAAGGGCCAGGGCCAGGCAATATTAACAGATTTTCGATAACTGATTTAAGATTCGCACCACCAGAAACTCAAATTCTTGTTATATATTTCTCAGTTTCTTAAACCTCCAGTTCAGTTGCACGGTAAAGTGTCTCTACGTAACACGAAATCCTTCACTTTCATATAAATTTCCACTTTCATCAGGAGCTTCATAGTCAAATTGTTCTGCGAATTTTACGTTTTCTGTTTTGCTCAAATACGGACTCTACATTTACGGACATAACCAAATCTTCGCTTTCTTGTTCAAAAATTTCCTCTCTTATTGTCTGAAATGTGTCTTTTAGTGTTTCAATCAGTTTGCTGGGGATCAAAACATTGACAGTTTTTTTTTTTTTTTTTCGTGAGAATAATATTAACTTTTTCTATTTCATTTAAAATGCTGTGTCAAACTACTAAGCCGTAAATAAAGGGGAATTTCTTTATTTGCTTTATTAAGCTTTTTGTTCCTGAGTAAGTTTACTCATTTTACTTCATTTCTATAAGGTCTTCCAGAGCTTTTAAAATCTGTTGCGATTGTTTCTAAACTGCAGATATAGCTTTATTTTTTCATGACCATAGAGTATCGCAATGTTTCTTTAAATAAACTGATAAGTGGGACATAAGTATATCCCACCTTTCAGTAGAAGAGAAGAAAAAAAAACACATTTTATGCAGTTCCGGACATTTTTGGACATACACCAGCAGCACGAACTCAAAGTTTAGAGAATGTGCAGAGCATGGTAAAAAAATAGACAAATTTATTTACTTCGACGATTCGAGCTTACACAACATTATATTGGGGAGCCATATTTGCACCATATCACAACATTGAGCTCTGAAGGGTTGATATTGGTATTGTTTATGACGGCCGATTATCTTCAAGTTGGATATAGTAGGCCCAGTGTTGAATTTAGACACTTTTCTCCGGGAGGGATTTCTGTGGCTCCGGGGGGGGGGGGGACATTACAGAGTTCCGGGTGGTAAATTGTGCTTTTTGACCATTGAAAACACAAAATCTCAAATCTTCCGGGGGGGGGAACATCTCATTGCTCCAGGGGGGAATGTCCCCCCCCAGGCCACCCCTGAAATCAACACTGAGTAGAAAGGAATGGGATGGGAGTGTCCTCTGTAAGGTCTTTCTAAGGGAAACTAACCCGTATTTAGGCAAGGTTCGAAGAAAACTACGGACAATTTCAAACGATTAGGCTGACGTGCGCGATTGGGTCGAACTCAGGACCTCCCGTCTACCATCTTTGAGAACAGAACCTCTCGTGCAGCTGTGAATGTCGAGATTGTCGGACATTAGCTTATCTTAAATTTCTTACGCTTCTTTTTTTGCTTTTTTTTTTTTTTTTTTTGACTTGATTTAGTCAAGAAACCTTTCCTCGAATGAAAATTTTCTATTTTCGGTATCGCATAATTTGCATCATTTGTCCTTTGTGAGGTGTACTGGATTCCTAAACTGTACTGTGTTTAAAATTCAATAACTTGCAAATGGTGACATTATTAAAAGAAATTCTTGCAGGAGAGTTATGTAAGATATTAGAAGTATTTTTACTGCGGTTCTCGGTTTTAGTTCCAAATAGCAGAGATAGGTGGCAAGCAATAAGCGCTCAAAGGAGCTCTAAACTGAAATCCCCTTGGCATCATGCGAAGGAAGAAGGTTAAATATATAGAATAGGCCCCTAAAAATAAGATTGTATTAGAGAATGAGACCCACTCCACACATTTAACCTCTTCTTTTCGCATCAGTGTTGGGCGATTTCGGTTTTGGCCTTGATTGAGCACCTAAGGCGCTAGATGTTGTCTTTATAGTGCTTGTGTGGTTATACATTGCTGGCATAATTGTCAATTCAGTATAAACTTCATTGATTTTCACGAATATGGTTTAATAAAGTATACTGCTGTAACCTGAATTGACTATAAAACTGTTTAATTCTTCAACAAATCATCGATATTTATGTTGTAATGTGAAATTGTAAAACTGCAGTATAAGAATTGAAAAAGTCATTTGTAACGTGAGCAGGTAGTGGTCTGCCCCTCGGGATGGCACTATCACTCTAAAGCGTAAGCTGAGTTCCGAGGTGGGCATTCTTGCTTGCAGCGCTATCTATAGTTGCTATTTGGAACTAAAGCCGGGAATCGAGGTAAAAGAAAAATACTGACATTTTACATTACCTTCCCGCAATTTTTTTTAATATCTGTTACCATTTACAGGTTATTGAAATTTAAAAACAGTCAGTCCATTTTAGGACACTTGGTATATGGAGTGCGATCGAACGAAATTGAAAAATACCTTGCTCTATTAATTTCTTCTACAATCGCTTTCTTACTTCATTGGCAAGAAGGTTCATAATTTCATCCTGAATATATTTCGCCAATTATCTTTTTAACTTTCAATAATTTTCACTTTTGCTCTTTTCAAATTTGCTGTCGATTACATGATTTAATTTTAAACGTCTCTCAAGTTTCTTTTGTCGAATGCATGCATTCCTGTGTTCTAGAGCATTTTTATGCTCAAGAATTTTAGGATTTAATTTCTTCTACATGAAAAACCTACAATCTGGATTGGCTAACTTTGGAGAGCGATCTTGAGAATTGGTGAATAATAAACAGAGAAAACAAAATATAGTGATTCCCTTAATTAAGTTATCCAATAAGCCGCAATCGCGGTTAATAATTTCTCCACTAGGTATAATTTTCTTGAACGTTAATTTGGAAAATTGTCGTCCTTCTGCAATGGCAGATATCATCTAATCAGCATTTTCATCCTGTGCTGGACCTTTTTTTAACAGCAAAGTAATGACCGAATGACTATAAGAATGATCCCATAGTGGAATCAGAATAGGTTAGCACAGACAGTGTTGATTTCAGGGGGTGGCCCGAGGGGGGGGGGGGGGGTCATTCCCCACCGGAGCAATGAGATGTCCCCCCCAGAAGATTTGAGATTTTGTGTTTTCAGTTGTCAAAAAGTGCAATTTCCCCACCGGAACTCTATAATGTCCCCTCCGGAGTCAAAGAAATCCCTCCCGGAGAAAAGTGTCTGAATTCAACACTGAGCACAGAAACTTTCGTATACGATGTAAAAGAGTGCAAAAGTTTAAGAAACACTGCAATAAAATATCACAAAAGCATATTATAAAATCATCAGATCTAAAGAGCTCAATGCAAAGTAAATGTGACCGACGCAATAACTTGGAAATGCAAAATGTACATACTTCCATTGGGAAAAAAATTCCCGCTATGTAAATACATACATTTGGTTTTACAAAAAAAAAAAAAAAAAAAAAAAAAAAAATAGAATATCGAAGAGTGAAAAAAAATTCCAATGAAAATGATCGATGACAATAAAAAAAAAACAAAAATTGGTAGTACAAATTTGGCGCCCCTAAATTTCCGCGCCCGGGGCGACCGCCCCCTTCGCCCCCCCTTTCGCACGGTGCTGCACTTAGATATCACTTCTTTTCTTGCCATTGTCTTTACAGAACTTGGCTGCCTTTTTTCACAGCTATGTTTTTGTTAGATATAATGTACCGAAATGGTCGATTTTGACTTTCTTCTATCTTTACAAGAAGAAAGTATTGGATTCATGAAAATTTTCGAATTCCGGTTTAAGACGGATTTACACGTTTTAGAGGTCAGAGAACCCGAAAAACATGCTTTTACAAAATGCCTGTCTGTGAGTCTGTCTGTCTGTCTGTCCGTCTGTCTGTGTGTGACATAAATTTTGTGGGCGCTCTATCTCAAGAACTAATGCACGGAATTTAATAAAAATTCATATTCAGTTAGTCCCTGATACAAATTGATGCTGATTAGTTTTTGGTGCAAATCGCTCAACAGGTGGCGCTGCTATGCTGCATTTTTTATGATTTCCGAAATGGCTCTATCTCAAGAACTTAAGCACGGATTTTCATGAAACTTCAGATTCAGTTAGTCCTTGATATGACTTGGTGCAGATTACGTGTTGGTGTAAATCGCTCAACAGGTGGCGCTGCTATGCTGCATTTTTTATGATTTCCGCAATGGCTCTATCTCAAGAACTAAAGCACTAATTTTCATGAAACTTCAGATTCAGTTAGTCCTTGATAAGACTTGATGCTGATTACGTGTTGGTGCAAATCGCTCAACAGGTGGCGCTGCTATGCTGCATTTTTTACAATTTCCGCAGTGGCTCTATCTCAAGAACTAATGCACGGATTTTCAGCAAACTTCAGATTCAGTTAATCCTTCACATGAATTGAAGTTTTGTACAGTTTGGTGTAAATCGCTCAACAGGTGGCGCTGCTATACTGAATTTTTTATAATTTCCGCAATAGCTCTATCTCAACAACTAATGCTTGGATTTTCAACAAACTTCAGATTCATGAATACTTTGATATGAATTAGTGCTGTTTGTGTTTTGGTGCAAATCGCTCAACAGGTGGCGCTGCTATGCTGCACTTTTCAGAACTTCCATTATAGCGATATCTGAAGAACTAATGCAACAATTTTCACTAAACTTCAGAATCAGTTAATCCTTGATATGAGTTGACATTTTGTACATTTTGGTGTAAATCGCTCAACAGGTGGCGCTGCTATACAGCATTTTTCACGATTTCTGCAATCCCTGTATCTCAAGAACTAATGGACATATTTTCATCAAACTTCAGATTCAGTTACTCTTTGATATGAAATGATGCTGACTACGTGTTGGTGAATATCGCCCAATAGGTGTCGCTTCTATGCTGCATTTTGCTCTATTTCCTCAATAGCTCTATCTCAAGAACTAATGCACGAATTTTCATCAAACTTCACATTCAAGTACACCTTGATAAATGTTGATACTGATTATGTGGTTGTGTAAATCGCTCAACAGGTGGCGCTGTTATGCTGCATTTGTCATGATTTGCGCAATAGCTCTATCTTAGGAACTAATGCACGGATTTTCCCCAAACTTCATATTCAGTTAGACATTGACATATGTTGATGATAATTAGGTTCTGGTGTAAATCACCCAATAGGTGGCGCTGCTATGCTGCATTTTGATGGATTTACGCGATTTCATGGACAGTAATGTCTCAAGAACTAATGCACGGAATTTCATCTTTTTAGAATCCTCATGATAAGCATAGATGCACTGTGATAATGAATTTTGAAGTATTGACAAGTATGAGATAGAAGAAAGTTTTGTGATGGCCACAACATACTAGTTTGATAGAGGCATAATATATTTGAAAAAATGCTCTTAAAGTGGGCATTTTGAAACGAGTTTCCCGAAATGGATTGTGTTGGAAAAATCATTGCATTAAGGATGCACTTAAATCCAAACTGCTTATTTTCTTACTCATTTTTAAATTCATTTTTGCTCTCAAACGCATCCAATTGCTAGATTCTCTTATTCAGAAACTATATAATGTAAAGTAATGATAGATTTTTGATAGAGGCAGAATATATTTCAAAAAATGATGTCAAAGTGGGGATTTTGAACAGAATTTCCCGAAGCGATTGTGTTAGAAACGAAAAATATTGCCCTACTGAGAAAATAATTGTTTATTAATCAAGTTTTAATTAATTGAAAGAAAAATAAAACACATGTCACTTATAAATCTTTTCAAAAATCACGTCAGCATGTTTCATATTATTTAGGTAGATTTCGTATGAAATACTACCTATTGGGATCGTTCCTATGTTGGAATTTCTGAGAAAATTTTTGCAGATCTACACCGATCATGACCCGTAGACCCAAAACCACCCTCAGTAAAAAACTTTATCTATCTATCTATCTATCTATCTATCTATCTAATCACTTTCTTCTGGACACGATAACTTTCGTAATTCTGCACCAATCTCTTCCAAACTGATACATAAAATCAAAGGGCATAAAATCTCGGTCAAGTTCGTTAATGGGCAAAATCGGACCAAGGGGATGGAAATAGGGAGGGGTTTTGTGAAAACCGAAAACCCCCCATAACTTCTTAATTTTCGTACATATCAAATCAGTTTAAAGTTTTTATTACTTCTAAAAATAGGGCCAAAATTTTATGTATCACACATTTTTGATAAAGTTAAAAATGGGCTCAAGGGGCGCAAAAAATAGGGGTTTTGGGAGAAAAAAATTCATAACTTCGTCAATTCTCAAGATATCAATTCCAATTAATTTTATTATAATTCTTCTTAATATTATCTACAACTTTTATACTCACAAGTTTTTGATAGGACCAATTCGTACCGCAAAAAAATTATAAACGAAAACAAAAAGGGGGGGTTGAAGAAGTAAAATACCCATAACTCCATCAATTCAAAAGATATAAAATCCCCATGAATTTATCATACATCTTCTTAATATTATCTACAACATCTATATATACAAGTTTTGGATAGGACCAATTCTTACAGCAAAAACAAATTAAAAATACATAGCGGTTGAAGAAAAAAAGTCCTTCCGGCCAGTGCCGGGAGGAAGAGGTAGCTTTCATATTCCTTATTTTAAAAAAGCCAACTTATATTATTCAAACACACGAAGCTCAATTAAGTGGAAACCGAATGTAGGAGATTCAATACTAATTTTTATTTAATACTAAATCATTTTGAATGAGAATTTCGCAAAATTAGTCAGCTTTATCCAAGCTGCTTTTATTTAAAGTAACTTATATTTCGCTGCCAAATTCGGCGATTTCTTAAAGTGCCTGCCATTTTAAGACAACATGGTGGATGAGGCTAACCAGTGAACTTGGTCGAGACCTTAGTAATTGCTGTGCACATGCTCACTCACATAGAAATCGGATGATACATACGAGTGCTGTCGCAGGCAAAAAATCAGATTTTTCAAAATGTCACCCACGTTAGAAATTGAAACTGCTATATCTGAGCCATTTTTTAAGATAAAGACAAACAAAAAATGCTCCTGAATCCTTATATCAAGGTCAAATACTTAAGAAAGAAACCTTTTTCAATTTCTAATTTTTTTGCACCTCACTTTAAATATATATATATTTTTAATTTAATGGCCGCCATTTTGAAACAAGATGGCTGATGAAGCTGGCCAGCGAACTTGGTCGAGATATTGATGTATACTATCCACATGCCTTCTTCCATCAAAATAGGCGAATACGTGTGGTATCGCGAGACAAATACAAGATCGTTTCAAAGTGTTAGCCATGATAGAAATTCAAAGTGCTATAATTCAACCACTTTTTAAGATATAAACAAAAGAACAAATTTTCAGAAACAAAAACTGCTCCAGAATCTTTGTATCAAGGCCAAACACATAAAAAAAAATCTTTTTCATTTTCCAATTTTTTAATACCTCATTTTAAATTTTAAATTACATTTTTTTTTAAAAAGGGATACCCTTTTGAAACAAAATGGCGAATAAAGCTGCCCAACAAACTCGGTCGAAAAATTGGTATGTACTATGTGCAGACCAAGTTACATTCAAATCGGTTCATAAATACACCTGTTATCGCGTGATAAAAATCAGGGCGTTTCAAAATGTCAGCCACGCTAGAAATTCAAAATGCTATAACTCAGCCATTTTTTAAGATATAGACGAAACAAAAACTGCTCCCGAATCTATTTATCTAGGTCAAACACATAAGAAAAAAATATTTTTCAATTTTCAATTTTTTGGTACCACATTTCAAATTTAAATTTTTCTTAAAATTTTAAATGGCCGCCATTTTTAAACAAAATGGCGGATTAAGCTGGCCAACGAACTCGGTCGAGACATTGGTCTGTACTATGTATAAACGAAGTTACATCCAAATCGGTTCATAAATACGCCTTTTATCGCGTGACAAAATTCAGGACGTTTCAAAATGTCAGCTTCGCTAGAAATTCAAAATGCTATAACTCAGCCATTTTTTAAGATATAGACGAAACAAAAACTGCTACGGAGTCTTTGTATAAAGGTCAAATACATAAGAAAAAAATATTTTTCCATTTTCAATTTTTTGGTACCACATTTTAAATTTTAAATGTTTTTAAAATTTTTAAATGGCCGCCATTTTGAAACAAAATGGCGGATGAAGCTGGCCAACGAACTCGGTCGAGACATTGGTATGTACTATGTACACACCGACTTACATCCAAATCGGTTCATAAATACGAGAGTTACAGTGTGACATAGGTCAGATATATATATATATATATATATATATATATATAAATCTGATATATATCAGATATATATATCAGATATATATATATATATATATACTTACAGCTTTAATTCATAATATTACGGTTTTTGATGGTGGTAGGTTATGTTTAATTATTGGTTATATATATATATATATTGATATATATATATATATATAAATTTTGAACGGATGGTGGTTTCGGGGTCTGGGGGTCATGATCGATGAAAATATACCAAAATTTTTTGAAATCGCTTTCCTCCGAACGGCTGCAATAGGTAGCTTTTTGTAAAGAAAGCTACCTAAAATCATCCAAGTAAGGGTGTATTCAAATCCAAACTGCGCATTTTCTGACTCATTTTACAATTCATTTTTGCTCTCAAAGGCTTCCAATTGGTACGTTTTCTTACTCAGAAACTATATAATGTGCCGTAATGGTCGATTTTTTGATAGAGGCAGAATATATTTTTAAAAATGCTGTTAAAGTGGGCATTTTGAACCGAATTTCCCGAAGCGGATTGTGTTGGAAAAATCATTGCATTAAGGAGGCACTCAAATCGAAACTGCTTATTTTCTGACTCATTTTTAAATTCATTTTTGCTCTCAAACGCATTTAATTGGTAGATTCGCTTATTCAGAAACTATATAATGTACCGCAATGATCGATTTTTTGATAGAGGCAGAATATATTTCAAAAAATGATGTCAAAGTGGGCATTTTGAACGGAATTTCCAATTGTGTTATCACTTTCTTCTGGACACGATAACTTCCGCAATTCTGCACAAATCTCTTTCAAACTGATACATAAAATCAAGGGACATAAAATCTCGGTCAAGTTCGTTAATGGGCAAAAGCGGACAAAGGGGATGGAAATAGGGAGGGGTTTTGTGAAAACCAAAAAAACCCCATAACTTCTTAATTTTTGTACATATCAAATCAGTTTAAAGTTTTTATTACTTCTAAAAATAGCGCCAAAAATTCGTGCATCACAGATTTTTGATAAAATTTAAAATAGGCTCAAGGAGCGGGAGAAAAAATTCCTTACTTTGTCAATTCTCAAGATATCAAATCCAATAATTTTATTATACATCTCCGTAATATTATCTACAACTTTTATCATACAGCACGATCGTGCTGTATAGTAGAGCTCAGCCGCATCTTTTACGTTTTGAAACATGATGAAAAGACAACAACTCAATTACAATCCCAAACCAGAAAACATTCAGGGATGAATAATGGCTTGTTGGAAAGGTCTTAATTTAGCGATGTGCCTTTCGAAGGTCGGGTCAAAAAATATCCAATATTAACGGAATGGCACCCATTTAAACTTTACCTAGCTTTCCATAATTTAACAATATAGAAATATCTCCTTCAATCTTTCTTTCCTGTTGCCATATCCTAAAAAGCGGCATAATAATTTTATACAAGGGATAACACGCGTATTTTGTTTTAAATAAAAATCAGATATTCTCGCTATATTTTTGCATTTTTCAAATCGACGCCATTCTAATCAGAAAATGAAAACTTTCCCTTTATGTATGTAAAAACTTTAACTAAACACGTGTTAAAATGTTGTAGTATCTTCATTTGAATTTTTTTAATGTTTAAAAATCTATTTTAATACAGGAGTTTTAATTTCAAGAAAACAATTTAGGAAAAGATAATAATTAAAAAAAAAATCGTTTGCTAGATATGACGTCAATTTCTGTTTAACTGACATAATTTTGTAATGATGTTTTATTCTGAAAAGAGACTCCTGATATTCTGAAATTAATCCATATTATTATCATCCGTAAAAGCGAAAGATTTATTTTTAAGTCATAGGAAAGAAATTTTCGGTAAATGCTACTTCATTTGGTTGCATTTATTGCATTTTCCTGCGTATTGTCAAGGAAATCATATACTCCTATTGCACGCGCCAAAGAAAACATGAATTTTAATTTAAAAAGCTGAAACACTTTACTATAATTACGTCATTATAACACCAAGTGAAATTCAATTTCGCGAGTTAAAAAAAAAAAAAAAAAAAATTATATTGTTGGACCGAAAGTAATAATCTAACAGGGACGGCGGACCTATGGCACTCGTGCCATAAGTGGCACGCTGCGGATTATTTTTGGCACGGCATAGATTTAAGTTTTACATCAAAATATAGTAGAATTTCACAAAATGCATTAATTAATGTAGATGTTGTCTGTGTTACTTGAATCCGATTAGTTCGGTTCGTTGTGATTGTCACACAGATTGAAGAAATTGAAATATAACTTAATTTATCCGAATCTAGCTCAATATTGGCTCAGAAAATTTTGAGAATTATAAGATTATCGCTAAACAAAAATTAAAAGTGTAACAAGCAAAAATGCTGATTGTAAAATTATAACAACTTGGAATTCAATTCCTGACAATAAAAGCTGTGGAGTCTGGCACTTGCTATTTTGGCAATTTTTTCTGCAAGACATTCAGATTCGTATAAAAAAAAAAAAAAAAAAAAAAAAATGAAAAATTCAATTAAAAACGTCTTGTCAAGTGAGTGCAATTAAACTTGCATTCTATCGAAAATAACTAAGTACAAAGCGGATATAAATTATTTGGCATTTAAGATGAGACAACAGAAATAATATTTTTTAAATACATTTCTACAGTATAACATCAAATATTACCTGTATTTTTTTAATGCTAAAAACAAAATTTTAAGTAGTTTTGATTCATTATTATTTGATCCATTATTTTTTTTTTTTATTGTTGGCAAGTCATGATCCCGTAAAGTATATTTGTGGGAAAATTTGGTACGTGGACGTGAAAAGGTTCGCCATCCCTGGTCTAAGAGCTACCAAAGTTTTCGTCACTTGATTTTAGCAAGGCTCATTTTTCTATATGCTCTTCCGTTTTATGGTGTAGTATGTATGCGAACGGTCTGGCTGGCGGCCAGACGTTACGTTTACCTGCGGGAGAAGGGGTTATGCAGGCGAAAAAAATTCAAAAGTACGTCATTTTAGCAAGGCTCATGTTTCTATATGCTCTTCCGTTTTATGGTGTAGTACGTATGCGGACGGTCTGGCTTTCGGGAGACGTTGCGTTTACCTGCGGGAGTAGGGGTTATGCAGGTGAAAAAACTTCAAAATTACGTCGTGAAACACTTCTGACCTTCCTTGTACCTTTCAAGGCCAAGGTTGAGAAAGGTTTTATGAAGGAATGTCTTTAGTTTGTTGACTAGAAAAGTAGAAATATGGCTTTCGGGATTAAATAACCCCGTGCGTGTACAAACATTACATTTCGATATGTTCATTCGTTACGGGATAACACATACTAAAATAATTTTATTGAAAGAGTGAAATAAAAGCTACCTGCATATTTTGATGAAAGTGTATTAAATGTAATTACTGTAAATTTTATAAAATAATTCCTGTTTTAAGAGGTAAAACAAATCGTTGCATATTTTCTAAAGAACAAAAACCGCCATTTTTACAGAAACTGTTGTAAAATCGGACAATAAATATGAAACGCTTGATTTTTCCCTAAAAAGAAGTAGTACTGATGCATTTTACAATACTTTTTTAAATGCATTTATCCAAAAATATAATGGGAGACAAAATGAGGTGAGATTTACCCCACGCGTGTGTTAACGTTACAAAAATAGGTGTGTGCGCTTACGGTTCAGTTAATTATGCCCTAAACGACGCCCGGTAATATGCGCCAATTGCCTGTAGGCTCAATTATATAATTTATCCGTACAAAATACGCCAATAAACTCGTCAATAGACTCGTTTACGTAATTTATCTTCTTAATTAATGCATACTTTACAAAGGTCACCTACTTTCTAATTTTCCTAATTTTTTGATCAATGGTTACAGTTAGATGTGAATTTGTTAGTCATTATCATGATATTTTAGTTTGACCTCCGAAATATTATTATAGATATCCAATATTAGTAATATTTCTGATATTATTTACAGGTGCCATGTATAATATTTTCAATCCCTTTTGATCATTTTTCTGCATTCAGTCGTTTTCAGACTTTTTTTAATTTAAAATTCCCATTAAGTCTCAAAAACTGAAAATTTCCTTTTTTTTATCGTTTCTTTTCGCAGTTTTAATTCATTTCTTATGACTGTTTCTTACCCTAGCTTTTCGTGTGTTTGAAGGATTGGCCTAGGATTCTGCATAGTCCCTTAAACCAAAGGAGCGTAGGTACATAGCAGAAAAATTCAAGAGATCACACTATGTATAAAACTTAGTCTAAGGACTATAGTCTGGTGGTCAGTCCTGAGTAAAGTATAGATCAATATCCCAATATGGGGATTAGCAATAAGTATGGGGTCTTCAGAGCTCTTGAAATATACTGGTGAACCAATGTTTCTGTTAGTCTTTTAATGGGACAATTGGTTGGGCCGCTTAATTGGGATCATTGGTTGGTTAATTGGGGCGGTTGTTTGGTTAGTTGAAGTTGGTTGATTAAGTTCATGAAAGGATCTGAAAAAGATGTGAAATGATATAAAAAACTGGTGGAACCAGAGAGAAAAGTAAAGCTCAATCTAAAAAAGTTACAGTAAAAAATTATCAAATAGTTTCAGTTTAAAAAAGTAAGTAGTGCGTAGAAAAGTAATGGAATCAGATTATCTGTAAAGCTCATGAAATTACCCAAATTTTTGTTGATAGCTGAAAATGTGGACTGAGCTTTACTGGTGCCTTATATTCAAAATCATTTTATCCACTCAAAATGAGTACTGGGTATAGCAAACTACAGTGCAAAAAAAATTTCTGTCACGCCCAGAATTGTGGACATGATTGCATCAAGTCAAGGTAAACTTCACAAAGCTGAAAGAATGTAAACCATGAAGTAATATTTTAAGTATAACATTAATATAGTCAAGTTGTTGAGGAATTGTTGCTATTAACATTTCTGACATAACACATGTAGCGTAATAATTTTTATTTCATGTAATTACTGTGAAAAGGGAGCCTTATGTCAATGGACTTAAGCCAGACAAGTAGTTAGCATATGGTTGAATCGTACATGCTTAGGGTTTCGGGCTTATGTTGGACTTTGATCTTCCAGGCTTATCAGTGACCCTTGGAATGGAATTTGGTCCATACTTCGTACTGAACGATCTCTCATGTTCTCGAAACCTCTCATGTTCTCGCTCATTTCCAAATCAACCTCTAACCTATTCTTATGAATCCAAATTTTTAAACTGGTTATGAATGATTGGAATTCAGAATGAGTTAAAAATGCCTTTACTTCCCTGATTGACTTTAAGGCACCAGTAAAGCTCAGTCCACATTTTCAGCTATCAACAAAAATTTGGGTAATTTCATGAGCTTTACAGATAATCTGATTTCATTACTTTTCTACGCACTACTTACTTTTTTAAACTGAAACTATTTGATAATTTTTTACTGTAACTTTTTTACATTGAGCTTTACTTTTCTCTGTGGTTCCACCAGTTTTTTACATCATATTCGCAAGTTTTTGATAGGATCAATTCGTACCGCAAATAAATAAATAAATAAATAAATAAAAATAAAAACGAAAACAAAAAAGGGGGGGTTGAAGAAGAAAAATTTTCATAACTCCGTCAATTCACAAGATATAAAATCTCCATGAATTTATCATATATCTTCTTAATATTGTCTTCAACATTTATATAGACAAGTTTTTGATAGGGCCAATTCTTACAGCAAAAACAAATTAAAAATGCATAGCGGTTGAAGAAAAAAATCATCTTATTAAGGGTGCTGAAAAATTTTATTCTTTTCAAAACTGTCGAGAAATCATTCGTAGTGAAAAAAATCGTTTCGAGAAAATATTTATTTCGTTGTAATCTAATTCTTGAAAGTAATTAAACTTGATGGTCTTTCTATTTTTTATTCGACACCACCACATCACAACGAAGACATATAAGAACATTCAACATTAAAATAAGATATGTGTTCCGAAATGCTATAAACTGCATTTCGGCCAAGCATAAATATATTCTGGATCTTCTAGCAAATATATTCTGGCACTACTTCACTACATTACATCTCACGTATTAATATATAATTATAATACATTTATTTCGGAGGAAACATTTTATTTCCCCCGCTCGAGCATTTTTAGGTTGTTACGTTATCAAAACATAACTCTAGTATCAATCAGGTAGATTTTTCTGCGCTCTTACGCAAACACACCTACCGAGTCATGTGACCGCTGGGCTATTTTTAGATTTCCCCAGCGCAATTTCGTAACACTGCCCACCCATGAACATATGGGTGTTCATCACAAATAATTACAATATATCAAATTAATACAAATACAAAATAATGAAATTAATACAAATACAAATATAAAACAATGAAATTAATACAAGTACAAATATAAAATACGAAATGTTATACATACTTCAGGGTATTTAAACATGCTACAATCAAATTCAAACTAAAATAAGAAAAAAAGGATTAATATATGAATTAATTTTTAGAGTCACAATCAGTTCCAAGTTCAAGAGGATAAATCAATTGGATGGGTCTTTTGAGAATACATTTCTCAGTTTTGACTTTACAGGACCTCACCTTGCCGTCTCTTCCAGGAAATAATTCAATAATTTTTCCTAGACTCCAGAAATTTCTGGGTAATTTATCATCTTTGATTAGTACAATGTCATTTAATTTAAATTGAAGAAAATTAGTTTTGTTCGAGCTTAAATGAGCTGACCTCAAATTTAATAAATATTCCCTTTTCCATCTAGACCAAAACAAGCGCATTAATTTTTCACGATAGTTGTAAGATCTAATTAACTCTTTCCTGGAAGAGATATTCGGGTCAAGGTGAAGCCGAACTGGTGGCAGAGAAGATATTCTTCTCCCAATTAAGAAGTGAGCAGGGGTTAATGGTAGGGGGTCTGGACCTTCTGGCGAGAAATAGGTTATAGGGCGAGAATTGACCATGCCTTCAATTTCCACTAGTACACAGGGTCGTACTGGCATAACTGAGAGGGCGGTGGCAAAATGGATAAAAAGGGCGCCGATTGCCTTACAAAAGGGCGCAAATGCTTATATATATATATATATATATACATACACATACACACGCATATACTATATAAATTATATATAAAAAATTACTTTTAAAATATATACGAGTATATTGCTATAGCGAAAACTTTATTCCTAAAATAATTATGTCACCCAAATTAGTATTTTACACTATAGAAATGTAATATGCACAAAAATAGTTCCCCGCAAGACATTGCACTTAAAAAAAATCTGATGTTAGACCAGTGTTGCCAATTTAGAGGTATTTTTTTCCACCACACTTTTCTAAGAAAGCTATCTCTATTTTCGAATTTCGCTCACCTTATCTAAGGAGTTAATTCAAACTTTACCCCGAATATTTGAATAACAATCTCCACACAATTATCTCCAAATGGAAAATAAAATATTAAAATAAAACAAACAAAAACAATTTCGTTGGGTCAAAACTCAAAATGCAAAACATTATTTAATACAATTCAATAATATTTTATATAATACGATCTCTAAAATACAAATACTAATTATGGTGTATAAAATTTCAGGAAAGTTATTTTTGTTTAGGGCAAGAGTGACGCCTATTTTACGTGAATTATTTTAAAAATATGTTTTATTTCTTTATTTTTTCACCATCCAAAAGATATCATAGATTTTTTTTTTTTTTAATTATGGCCATTTTTTTTTCCATTCTGATCAGAAACAAAATTATGGCATTTTTTTTTTCATCCTGACCAGAAAAAAAAAAATTATGGCCATTTTTTTTTTCCTTTTCTGACCAGAAAATCAGAGTTCTAACTTTTTACGACAGCTCTTTCGTCTTCACCTAACACTTCATTTATAACGGTTGTTTCATAATAATGGATGGCACCAGTCCATCGGAAGAAAATGATCCATTCCAAAGGTATAAGTTCGATTGAAAAAACTATTTAATACTTTGAGCAGAAAGAAGAGGCTACACCTGCAATTTTTATGACACTAATAGAATCCCATAGTTGCCAATGTGTACGGTTTAGTTACCTCTAAAATTTAACACAAATTTTTGCCATATTTAATCGTTGACAATTATTAGACTTTTTAAACTGGAATTCCGGAAGTGACAGCCAATTGTTCTCTTGCGACGACATTTCTGTGGCTTCAACTCGTAAAACTTGGCTAAAAGTGCTATCTTTGACAATATTTTCGGAATGAATCTTTGCCTTTATAGGAAAATGGGAAACTCTAGTTTCCTGTTATCTGAACAAAATCGGCAAATTTTATATTTTTACGAATATTAATGCAAATTTTTTGTATTTACGAATGAAAATGACTTCGCGAAAGTATCAGAAAAGTAGTTAGTTTGGATTTGGGAATAGCTTTCAATATAAAAAATTCTCATAACGAGGATGTGATCGCCTCCCACCCCAAAAAAAGGAAATCCATGACCCCCTCTAAATGATGAGCTGAATCCGTCCTTGGCTTTGTCGAATATTGATTGATTAAAATCTCGGAAACGGAATCGAAAAAAATTCCGCTTTATACAGGATCCTTATGCCATATCATCTTTAGATTCTTCTATGTTTTGTCATACGCCAGACAGAATGATTTTAACAATACCGTGCAAAACGCAGATGCGAGAAAAATCGACAAACGAAATCTTCATTTGGCGCCCGGGGCAGATGCCCCTTCTGCCCCCCTTAATTTTGGCTCTGCTTTCAAATGAGCAAACTTACAAAGGCTGTGTCCAATAATGGAGTTGTTTCTGTTTTTCAAAGATCTTGTCCTTTTTTACCGCGATTCATGTGTGTACGCTGGGTAGGGGGGGGGGGGGGCAGAAAATCTTTGGAAAAGTAATACATTCTTTAAAAATATTACATTGAATGTATTATTTTGAAAAGTAGTATTACTTGAATTTTATTGCATGATAGTTTTGTTTTAAAGGTTTTCATTAAATTTCATTATAACTGCTGACTGCTTTACTTGGCTGAAAATACCAATTATTTTTTATTGCCCACCAGAAACTTTTTAATCGAACTGTCTTTTATATTTTTTTGAGAAAAGCAAAAGATCTTTCAGAAAAGGCTGCCAAATGTGGCGTTTTGAACCGAATTTCCGGACGCGACAGTGGAGGAAGAGAAAGAAAACTGTTGTCATGAGGCAACAATCAATTTTAGCTCAAGGTGTAATTAATTTAAAGAACAGAATCTATTGTATTACAAATCACTTCAATAACCAAGCCTGCAAGTCTCATTCTTTTATGTGGAGTTTGGCCGAATATTCGGTTTCATTTTCGTTTTCAGCCTAAAATCCTAGTTTCGGCGAAAATACTGCCCTATATTCGGTATTACTATAACTGCCCCTCCCTAGCCTTCCCCAAACGGCACTCTTATCCAAAGAGCCGCACATACTATATATTCACATACAAGGGGATAAATCTAGAAGGTATTACTAATATTGATTAAATTCGTTATTTTTAAATTAAATTATTTTTTTAATACATTTTTTATGTTTATAGCACCTTATATTTAATTAATTTTATTTCAATCAAATTATTTTGTTAATTATGTACTGCCGTTTCTACGCAAAACATTATTCAGATAACATGCGTATATGTATGTTTGTGTTACTTACTTTGAATTTATTTTTAAAACAATTTCGCTTTCGTTTTCAGTCGATACTAGGAAGGTAACCGAAATTCAGTTTCTTTCGAACACTATTTGTATGTTTGTAAATGAGCAGAAATTTTCGCATTATTGAACGTTAAAAAAAATTTTTTGTTGAGAACCACTTTAAGGATTTACACGTAATCATAACTTATAAATTTCGGAAAATCGAGTTTTTATTTTAGCGGCTTTATCAACGGAATTGAGACTTCTTAATTTGGCCAGAATCTGGAATAGACAATTAATTCTATGTAAGTAAAAAAAATTAAAAAATACAATAAGCATTCTATTATAATTATAACATAAAATTGAAACTAGTTTTTTTTTCTCAAAATTGCATTTTTTAATAGATGACCACGGCACGATTACTTTAATAATACTGAATTGTTTTTCACTTTTAATTTGGTCAGCTTTTTTTCTTATATAATTATGCAGTGCATTAATTTTTAGTGGTTTTTTTTTTTTTGTCAATCATCAAAAATTAGCATTTTTCTACGATAAAAGTTGAATACCCTCTTCAAATAATCAGCATTAAAGGGGAAAAAAAGAAAAAAGAGAGAGAGACAGAGCTTTTCATAATTTCCACCCTTTGTCTCGTCTAGTCACTAAAATAAGTCATATTTAATTAAAAATTACTGTTTATTTTAATTTCAGATGAGCCAAATTTAAACTACAATGGTCGTCGCAACTCACACGCACAAGAAAAAAAAATAAAAAACACCAACAGCGCGTCGTGTCGTGTGTTAATTAGTATTTCATGGGAAAATACCTCCACATCCTATTTCTATTTTCTCCAGAAAGACAGAGAGCTCCAGAATACGGTATAATAATAATAATAAAAAAAAGTGTCACATCTGGTATTACTACAGAAACCACTGGGTATCTATAGAACCGATTTGAAACCCCGCCGAAATGGTAATTTGTCTTCTTAGGAACTCCCACGTTACTGACTAACAGCATTGAAAACTGAACCCAAACACATCTGCACTTCTCTTTACTTATATTTATCCATTCTTTTGTAAAAGGACTTTTACAATTTTAGTGGTTTATCTATTTATTTTAACTACATATATATTTTTCAATTTATATATCGGGGTGGTGTTTGAAGTTTAAAGAGGTTAAGCAGATCCGGTTTAAAAAAAAAAAAAGTTTTTAGATATTGGCTTTTTCGGATGCTAAAAATATTATCGAATTTTTAAATAGATATGAAAAATTAACATTTTCTTCTTTCAAAAGCAAAATTTACATAAGTTTCCATTGCAAAATCTTGTGAAGAATTAGTCTTGGCGCCCTTGGCGGTCTAACACTTATATTATCATTAAGAAATTATGGAATGCTCCACTTTAGTAGAACTAAGGGCATCAATTTATGGGTGTATTTGTGGGGAGTGTGCGTGTGTGTGCAGGGCCCGACTAATGCAGGGGCATGAGGGGCAGCTGCCCCGGGCCCCCAGATTTGAGGGGGCCCCCCAAGGGCAGATATAAGTTTTAGTTAAAGAAGAGTCAAATGATAAAAAATATCCAAAAGTGACCAGATTCTAATTTAAAGTGTTTTTAATTTTGTGATATTTAATTTCTTCCTTACTGATTTCATAATTTTTTTAAATACATAATTTTAATTAAAATATTACAGTTACAATAATATCACACATCTGCTATCTGTTTTCATATTATGAAACTTCATACCAAAGTAATTAAGGCATCATGGGGAATGCAGTAACAACATAACAAGTATTGAAATTTGTTGCTATTATTATTAAAAGCATTCCACCACTTGCCTTTCTATATGATAGAATCACCCAAATGCATGTTGATTGAATACAAAGATTAAGTTAAATAGAAAAGTATTAACACAAACAACCAATAATACCTGAGAGAACTGTATTTACATTTTAACGGCTCACATTTATCCTTATATTCTTATTACCAAAAAAAAATAATGTATGCTATAACTTCTTAAAGTTATCTTTCTTGTACTATACTGTATACAGACGTGAATAGTACTTGGTATGAAATTTAATTCTACATACAATAGGTATGAAATTTAGTTTTAGTCATTTCAAAATAATTCACGAAAAATTTCAAAAGATCGAAGAGGGCCCCCCCGGATAATGTTTTCCCAAGGGCCCCCACTGTCTAAATCGGGCCCTGTGTGTGTGTGTGGGGTGGGGGGGGGGCTTACTATTACAAAAACACGATACTAGTTTTTTTTCAAGTTATTTTTGCAGAGGCGCTGGAAAAAATCTAGCCAAGTGGCCAAGGGCGCCATGATTACAAAAACAGGGTATTAGTTTTTTTAAACTTATTTTTACAGAGGCGCTAAAAAAATCTGTCCAAGGGCGCCATGATTACAAAAACACGATGATAGTTTTTTGAAAGGGATTTTTACAGAGGCGCTGAAAAATATCTGAGCAAGGGCGCCATGATTACAAAAACACGATATTAGTTTTTTAAAACTTATTTTTACAGAGGCGCTGACAAAATCTGACTAAGGGCGCCGTAATTAAAAAACACCATATTAAGTTTTTGAAATTTATTTTTACAGATGCGCTGAAAAAAATCTCTCTAAGGGCGCCATGATTAAAAAAACACGATAACAGTTTTTCAAAATTATTTTTACAGAAGCGCTGAAAAAATCTGACCAAGGGCGCCATGATTACAAAAGCATGATATTAGTTTTCTGAAAGTTATTTTTACAGGGCGCTGAAAAAATCTCACCAAGAGCGCATTGATTACGAAAACACGACATTAGTTTTTTTAAAGTTATTTTTACAGAGAGGCGCTGAAAATAAATCTGACCAAGGGCGCCATGATTACAAAATTACGATATTAGTTTTTTGAAAGTTATTTTTACAGAGAGGCGCTGGAAAAAAAAAATCTGCCCAAGGGCGCCATGAGTACAAAAACGCGATAATAGCTTTTTGAAAGGCATTTTTACAGAGGCGCTGAAAAATATCTGACCAAGGGCGCTGATTACAAAAACACGATATTAGTTTTTTAAAACTTATTTTTACAAAGGCGCTGAAAAAATCTGACCAAGGGCGCCATGATTACAAAAACACGATATTAGTTTTTTGAAATTTATTTTTGCAGTGGCGCTGAAAAAATCTGACCAAGGGCGTCATTATTACGTAAACACGATATTAGTTTTTTTCAGGGCCGTAACCAGCGAATCCAGTCAGAGGGGGCTCTGAATTTTTTTGGTGGGTCTAACATCTTTCAACAATCCATATCTTAAGCAAACTAAATATAGTAAAACTGATAAAATGGACCTGTCTATAAAGGAACCCGTCTAAAGCGTAATATCTCTATAACGGAACTTCCTATAATGAAATTCCTAAACGGAAAATACTTCATGCTAATCGAAAAATGGATATAAAACAATTAGGGGCGGTGTACCTCTTAAGAAAACCTACCTAAAATAGAACTTTTCTCCATCCCGTCTGATTTAGTCTTAGGTCTTATTGTATTTAAGGCTCCGCTGCACACAAATTTATTTTCGTCTTTCAGAAAAAGCACGTCAAACAAATAGATAGCACCCGACACCCCATAAAAAATAACTTTATTTAAATTTTAATAAGAAAAACTAATGGATTGTACACTGTATTCTATCTCCATTGCAATTTTTGCATTATTAAGCATATTGCTTCTTACAGAAGCGGATTAACTACCTTCCGGGCCCCTAGGTTAAACTTCTTTGTGAACCTCCTCTTCTTTTGTAATATGCTAAAATGTGCACCACTACAATTGCCAGTCCTAAGCCTGGAAAAAGTGTGAAGGGAAGTTACCTGACAAACACTGCCATAGCCGTTTTTTAAAGTTGTCCAATTATCCGGATTTTTCATTAACCGGATCGGCATCGGCCCCGATTGGTCCGGATTATCAGCGCTCTACTCTATTGAACATTGATTATATATATGCATATTTGATTAATCAAATCAGTCTTTCTGTTGAATAATTTAGTGTAATTTATCATGCTAGCATTCTGACAGAAAAGTACATCTTTATTTACAAAAACACCAATTCATACAACAAACATAGAAATCTTCAACCGCCCAGCATGACAATTTTTTTAAAGATGCGTTTTGAAAAAACTGAGAAAAAGGAACCTGTTGGTATAGAGGTCTGCACGGGCCGGAATTTCCAGGTGCCGGACCGGCCCGAACGAAAGCTATCTTGACCAGGCCCGTTCATATTTTCACAGTTCACGGCCGTACAAAAATCAGTAAAAACAGACCCGGCCAGTGGAAAAATCAATTAAATCTGGCCCGATCCGACCCGGCTCAATTTCTACAAAAAATTCAGATTTTTCTTAACATACAATTAAGATTCTTTTAAAGAATACTGCAGATAATTTTACAGCATATTTTAAATTTACGATGTGTTCGCAAGACAGAAAATACACAATAGCTACATTAATGATTTACTTAGAGTCTTAGACGTTTCAACATTCAAATAAGGATTCATTAAAAAATTCATATTGTTTAGAATAAAAGAAAAACGGGAAGGTTAAAAACATGATGATAACTTTTGAGGGTATATTATAAAAAGTAGATTTGCGAAAATATTTCTGTTATTCCTTCAGATTTTTCTCAAATCCAAAGAAGCTACTTTCTGACACATTTCTAAATTCATTTATTTTCTAAAACGTCAATATATTTTTGAGAAAATACTGTCCAAGTTAGCGTTTTGAATCGAATATCCGGAGACTATAGCACGAAAAAGGAGAAAAACCTGCAGTCACGTGACAAGAATCTCTTATATCTCTATATGGAATTCATTTATTAAAAATGGGAAACGCTATTCAATTCTAAATCCCTTCAATAGACAGGTTTGTCATTTTTATGCCTTTACAGTTAAAAATGTGTCAGAAAGTTTCGTTTTTGAGTAGTGAATTTGAGAACCACCTTCAAGTATATTTCCAAAAATTCCGTTAACAGAAGTTCAATATCGTTATATTAATAATTTATTATTAATATTTTTACAAAACAATTGTCTGGCCTAAACATCCTGAGAACAATTAAGTCCATTTCTGGCTATGTAAAAAAAAAAAAAAAAAAATGTAAGCCTGATCTCGGTCCGGCACGAGTCTACTGGAAGAATTAAAAGCCCGGGCTCAAACGCCATGTAACTGTCCGATGCCGATCTGTACGCTGGAAAATGTTATATTTCGATATTGATGCTGGCAAACTAGTATCGGCTCGTAACGCACATTTATACTTATTCTCGTGAAACTCATATTCATTGAAAATGATTCATATTTTCTCGTCTGCGTTTAAATATTTATATCGGGCCGACAGACCCGCTTAATTTCTTTTATTGGCCCGGTCCAGCCCGGCAGGCACGTTCAAATTTTGCCGGCCCGGCCCGTTTGAAACTTCACCTTCATTTCGCCGTCCCGGCCTAGTACAAGCTTCTAGCCAAGCCCGGGATCGTGCAGACCTCTACTGTAGGATACAGTTCTTTACACATATTTTTTCTTTAAATTGAAGACATTACATAGATTTAAATATCATATTCTGTTAAATTTTTTAATATATAGAAAAAAGAACGAAAATTTGAGATTTTGCAAATGTTTTTGCGTTATGCATAGATGCCAACAACACTTATCCGGAGTCTGTTACAAGACGAAAATATTTTCAACAGGAAATTTCATTTAATCAAAAATTTCAAACTGAAATCTAAAATGTACCTTATCGAAAAAAGACACAATTCCTTATATATTTTTTCCAGTTTAAAACATGTTTGTTTTGGATCAGACTCCGAAATAATTAAGAGATGTTGGCATCTATGTTTATGTGTCCTATATTTATTAATTTGAATAATTCACAAACTTACTATTATCATTTAAAAAATATTTTAATATTTTAATTCCATACGTTTATTATTTATAATTAATAGCTATTTGTAATTTATTTAATTTTATTAATATTTTGGTTTCTGCTGAATTATTAGGTCATTTTTAAAATCACGGTTGTTTGTATACGATTTAATTTAGTGATGATATTGTTTCTCTTTAAAACGAGCGTTACCTAACCTTATTTTATTAATAATATGATTTATGAATTTAACCATTTAACAATTCGCAATAATAATTAAATTTAAAATTCTGCATATGATTATATCATTTTAAATATGAATCAGTTATTACAAATATATATTAATTACATATTTTTTAAACATACCTGGACTTAATAATAAAAAAAGAGATTGTAATTTTAATATTATATACAATACATTTCTTTTTTCAAAGAAAACAACTTAGATTTAATTCATTTAAACAGCGATAACATAGATTATTTTTGCATACGTTTTACACATGTTTCATGAAATTTGTTCAATTTCATTTAGAAAAAAAAAAAAAAAAAAAAAAAAAGGGCATGAACGCCCTTTTCGAGCAGTTTTCATTAAATGTAGGCGACTATTTATTATTATACGTTTCCCCATTTCTAAAGATCTTTAAAAATATTCTTCTTTCACTCAATAACGAAAAATTTTCTGATGCAGTTAAGAAGTAATTTTCTTTCCCTTTGCCTAAAATTTTCAGCTTCTCACATTCATGCGCCTAAGAATTGAATACCGTTTCTCATTTTCTTATAAATGCCATGATTATAAATAACATGATTTATAGTCATTTGCTACTCGATGACTAGCATTTCGTCAAATTCTTGGCAAATGCCAAGAAAATCAGCCTACAAAGTCAAATTTGCCGTCATTTTTTGACAGATTTTTTTAAATTTTCTGTATAGTTTGAATACTTGCAAATATCTTTATAAATAAAAGAAATTCGCGAACATGTCAGAAAGTAGCTGGTTTAGATTGGAAAACAGCCTTATAAAACACAGAACACAGTTTAATTCCTTGAACTTGAATAATATCTGCAAATTTTATGCCTTTATCATTAAAATTATTTCGAAAATGTGCCAGAAAGTAGCGCATTTATACTTGAAAATAGATTTAAATGAAGCATACGCCAAATAGTTGAAGACATTTTTGTCATAATCTTATAATAAACTTAACCTTAATCATGCTTTTTCACTTAAGGCTCCTGTCCCTGCCGGCGAAGGCACTCACCAGCTAATGCTAATCCTATGGGGAGGGATTTTTCTAATGTCTCGTTTGCATTTCGACATTTTTTAATAATTTTTTTTTTGCATTGGATAGCCGAGGTCCGTTTCTACATCGCATCTTTTTTACTTTCTCGATTTTGGTTGGAGATATTTTTTAGAATGACATTTTCATTTTCAGAACCGGTTTTGAAAGTGAAAGTAACTTTATAAAAAAATATCTGTGACCAAAATCGAAAAAGTAAGAAAGGTGCACTGTAGAGACGGACCTCGGCCAATGCTTATCCAATGCAAAAAAAAAAAAAAAAAAAAAAAAAAAAAACCTTAAAATTGTCAAAATGGGAGCGAGATAGTAGAAAAATCCCTCCCCATAGGATTAGAATTAGCTGATGAGTGCCTTCGCAGGCAGGGACAGGAGCTTTAATGTTTTTTATTGTTATATGACAAATAGAAAAAAAAAATGTTTAGCAAATTCATGGAACATAAGAAAAAAAAAATTAGACGAAAGTTCAAAAAGCAAACAAAAAATGCCCTACCTCTGCTTTTCTACTGCCTACACCCATAGCATGAAACAATTTTTGACTTTCAAACAATTATTTTTCTTATTCCATTTGTATAAAATGACATTTTGTTATCTTTCTAATTTCCTTCTACAAACATTCTAGTTAGTTTCCAAGTGATATTTCATCATTAACTATATCGGCTGTCATATACATAATGTCAACAGGCAAATCATTAACATTTAGAAACACGTCTTTTTTGTGACTACGTTTTAGTGAAGACGTTTAACCATTTAACTTGAGCAGCATATGTCTATTTCAATTCATCCCGTATACGATCATTGCTTTTAAAATGTCAAGATGTACGAAAACATGTGGTGGCTAGTTAGTGCATCTGGACTTAATTTTTTCGGGAGAAAGAAATGTTCCTAGTTCCTACTTAGAACGCGTTTTGAGAATTGTATCGCAAGCAAAATAATAAAAAACAACTAATCTAATAGGGTTCTGAACGCAAAATGTTTGGCATATTCCATTGCATTCAAGCAGTTAAAAGATCCAAATGTTTTTTGTTTTTTTTTAGAAAGTTAAAACGTACATTTTGTTGAAAAAATAAAAAGTAGGGAAATCGTTAGAGGGGGCTCTAGAGGAAGCTAGGGGGGGGTGGGGGTCAGCCCCCATGGCCCCCATCTGGTTACGGGCCTGGCTTTTTTAAAGTTATTTTTACAGAATCGCTAAAAAAATCTGTCCAAAGGCGCCATGATTAGAGAAACACGATGATAGTTTTTTGAAAGGGATTTTTACAGAGGCGCTGCAAAAATATCTGACCAAGGGCGCCATCATTACAAAAACACGATATTAGTTTTTTAAAACTTATTTTTACAGAGGCGCTGAAAAAATCTGACCAAGGGCGCCATGATTACAAAAGCATGATATTAGTTTTCTGAAAGTTGTTTTTACAGGGCGCTGAAAAAAATCTCACTAAGAGCGCATTGATTACGAAAACACGACATTAGTTTTTTGAAAGTTATTTTTACAGAGGCGCTGAAAATAAATCTGACCAAGGGCGCCATGATTACAAAATTACGATATTAGTTTTTTGAAAGTTATTTTTACAGAGAGGTGCTGAAAAAAAAAAATCTGTCCAAGGGCGCCATGATTACAAAAACACGATGTAGTTTTTGGAATTTATTTTTACAGAGGCGCTGAAAAAAATCCCTCCAAGGGCGCCGTGATTACAAAAACACGATATTAGTTTTTTGAAATTTATTTTTACAGAGGCGCTGAAAAAATCTGACCAAGGGCGCCATTATTAAGAAAACACAATATTGGTTTTTTTAAACTTATTTTTACAGAGGTGCTAAAAAAATCTGTCCAAGGGCGCCATGATTAGAGAAACACGATGATAGTTTTTTGAAAGGGATTTTTACAGAGGCGCTCGAAAAAAAATCTGACTAAGGGCGCCGTGATTAAAAAATACGATGTTAAGTTTTTGAAATTTATTTTTACAGAGGCGCTGAAAAAATTCTCTCCAAGGGCGCCATGATTAGAAAAACACGATAATAGTTTTTTGAAAAGCATTTTTACAGAGGTACTGAAAAAAATCTGACCAAGGGCGCCATGATTACAAAAACACGATATTAGTTTTTTGAAATTTATTTTTACAGAGGCGTTAAAAAAATCTGACCAAGGGCGCCATTATTACGAAAACACAATATTAGTTTTTTTTTTAACTTATTATTACAGAGGCGATAAAAAAATTGTCCAAGGGCTCCATGATTACCACAGCCGCCTCTGACAAAGGGACCAAATGAAATTAAAATGAAAATCTCCTGTCTTAAATTGGCATTTTTTTTGTTTGTTTTTTGTTTTTTTACTTTCACAAAAAAAAAAACAGAAATACCAAACTACCGGGCAGCCACCCAGGGCGCTGAATATTTGACAGAAAATATACTAAATACATCATTAATACCAATATTAATTTATGTAGAAGTTACTATTCTTCGGGGTACTGAATAAAATCTGAACCAGGGTGCCATGACTATCAAAGTCTCTGTGTATGAATCCATTTAAAATGAGAATATGTTTCTTATACAGTGTTTCGTCCTTTATACTTGCACAAAAGGCAGAAATACAAAAATACCTCACAACACCAGGGGCGCTAAATACTTAGACGCAGAAAATATGCAAACGTATTAGACGCAGACTTATTAGACACTTATTAGAAGCATTCTTAGAACAGAAATTATTTAGGCGTATATCTAAATAAGTGATTACTTAATATTATTTTTCTTAGAATTTATCATTAGTACAGGCTTTGAAACAAAGTTTGGTCTTGGATACAATGTGTAACAATGGCATATCTGATTGTCGATAACTTATGTTATCTCGAAATTGGTTTATCTAATTGTCTTTGATCACACATAGTTTGCTTATGCTATACTGTAAAAAATAAAAAGCATTACTTTTTAATTTTCCAAATGAAAATCTTTGAAAATTTTATGCCTTTCAAAATGCGTGCTTAAAAAAAAAAAAAAGAAAGAAAAAGAAAAAAGTGACGATGGGCGCACCGGGCATTTGCCTCGTTGCCCGGTGGGCCAGTACGACCCTGCTAGTACAGTATTCAGTTCAATCACAGTCAGGGATGACTTGCCAAGAGTTTTCAGCAATGCGGTTTTAATAGTCCTAACCATACGTTCATAAAATCTCCCCCACCATGCTGCTCGTTCGACTATGAACTTCCACTTAATGCAATGGGAAGAAAAAAAATCTTGTACATCTGGATGAGTTATAATGGACCAAAGTTTTTTCAAGTCTTTTTCGGCCCGTTTGAACGTCTGAGCATTATCTGTATATATAACAGCTGGCATTCCTCGTCGTGAGAGGAATCTACGGAATCCTAGTAAAAATGTTGAAGTTGACAAATTGTCTACAAGCTCCAGGTGGACATTTCTGGTTACTGCACACGTAATCAGCAAAATGTATTGCTTATTATCACAGTCTTTTACGTACAAAGGTCCTGCAAAATCACATCCTATCACACTGAATGGATTTGCCTGTTCTACACGATCAGCTGGCAATGGAGCTACCGTTTGGTCTCCTGGAGTTGAAGAAAACCTCTTGCATATAATGCAGTTTTTGAGCACACTTCTCACGGTTTGTCTAGCCTTTAGTAGCCAGAATCTTTCTCGAATTTGTAGAAGTGTATGGGCAACAGCAGAGTGAAAAACTTTATTATGAGCATCCCAAATTATTAGTTCTGCCAATTTAGTTTTTGGCGGAAGAATTATTGGATGCTTTTCATCCACCGATAAATTAGTCTTACAGAGTCTTCCAGAGACTCGCAAAACTCCTTCTGGATCGAGGTGTGGGTTCAAGGAAAGTAATTTAGAATCTCTAGGAAGCGGTTTAGAATTTTTCAGGCACATGATTTCTTTCGCGAAAATTTCATTTTGACAATTTTTTATCCAAAAAATTTCTGCTTCTCGTATTTCCTCTGACGTAAGGTTACAATTTCTCTCGCGTTTTTTCTTTAACATTTTGATAAAGAGTATAACATAGCCAGTTACTCGTAATAGTTTTTTCAGGTTACTGTATTTGTTTATTTCAATTAGATTTTCCTTAACAATTGTTGCATTAACAATAATTTTACTTCTGGCTTCAATTTCAGGGTTGACTGATTTTGTTTTATACTTATCATCCTTGGGCCAAATTTTTTCAGATTTACTAAGCCATTCAGGGCCACACCACCATTGATTTGAGTTCAATAATTCTTTAGCTGATAGCCCCCTAGTCAGCATATCCGCAGGATTATCCTTGCTAATTACATGCCTCCAAGAACTAGGGTCGCTCATTCCCTGTATTTCCGTTACTCTATTGGCAACGAATGGCTTCCATTTGGATGCCGCTCCTTGAATCCAATGTAATACTATTGTTGAATCAGTCCACAGTACTATTTTTTCTAGATTGGAGAAAATACTTTTTAGGTGATTAGCTATCCTAGCAGCTATTAGAGCACCTAATAGTTCGAGTCTAGGGAGAGTTATTTTTTTCAAAGGGGCCACTCTAGCCTTAGCCATAACAAAACAAGTCTTAAAGAGCCCTTCGGAAGATTTAAATCGGAAGTAGGCTACCGCTCCATAGGATTTTAAGGAAGCGTCCGAAAAAATGTGAAGTTCTACCCTGTCCTGCACTTCACCCGAGTGATAATAATATCTAGGTATTTTTAATTCTTCAAGCAATTTTATTTCCTGATACCATGTTCTGTATTTAATTTTAAATTCTTCATTAAATTCGTCGTCCCAGTCCAACCCACTCTGCCATAATTCTTGTAGAAAAATCTTAATTCTAATCAAAAATGGTGACATAAATCCAATAGGATCAAATATTTTGGCGGCAGTTTGGAGAACATGCCTTTTGGTAAATTCCAAGCTGTCACCAAGTGACACTAAAGATGCCAAATCTATGGTCAGAAAATCCTCTTCAACATTCCAGTTTAACCCCAATACTTTAGATTCTACACAATTTTCATTAATTTCTATAACCGGGTTACCATTCCACGATTCCTTTAATTCTGGTGAATTAGTAACGAACTTTCGCAATTGCATATTAGCATCTTTAAATATAGAAACTGCAGTAGTTGTTAGTTTCATGGCTTCTGCAACCGTGGATGCTCCATAAATTAAGTCATCCACATATAAATATTTATTAATCATTTCATAAGCGGTGGGTTCCGTTTCCTTATAATTACCAATATGTTTTTTAATTGTAGAGGCTAAGACATAAGGGGAGCTGGTTACACCGAAACAGTGACGGTTAAAATGGTATAAAACGGTGCGTTGATCTATGTCGCAGTCATCGAAATACAAAAAACATAAATAATTTCTATCATTTTCTGATACCTGTATTTGTAGAAAGGCTCTAGCAATATCCCCCGTGAAAGCAATTTTAAACTGTCTAAAATTTAATAGCACATCTATGAGATTAGGATTTAAATTTTCCCCCGCAAAGAGACATTTATTTAGACTTTTTCCCCCATTTTTTCGGCTACTCGCGTCAAAAACTATCCTGGTTTTTGTAGTAGAAGAACTCGGTCGGGACACTGATTGATGGGGCATTACATAATCGATAGAGCAATTATCACTACATTTCTCAATAATTCCCTCACTCAATTGCTCTTTCATAATTTCATTATATTTCAAAAACAAAGATTTATCACTCTTTAATCTTTTTTCCAAACCCGCAAAACGCTTTTTTGCAACCTCGTAATTATTAAACAAATTTTGTTTATCTAATTCATTACACCATAACAAGGGAGTCATATATCTATCATTTTTAAAAATGATTTCTTTCTGGAATTGATTAATGACCTCATAAGTCTCTTCGTGCTTTTGATCATTAGAATCGATTAAAAAAGACTCGATGTGCCATAAATTTCTAAGATCGTTTTCTGGAGGTAAACAAATTACATTTAAACAGGGAGTTGTGTTAGAATTATTACTGTCAACTCGACCGACCAAGGTTTTACCAAATATTGTTGGCTGCATAAATAATTGATGATTAATTTTTTCGACAGATCCTATTATAGTTTCAAATAAATAATCTGCCCCAAGCAATATCTGAACAGGTTTCGAATGAATAAATGTGTCAGCCAATACATGTTTATCTACTCGTAATTTATCTATTAACTTATAATCAACAGAAGTCATTACCTTAGTACCGCTAATAATTTCAGAAACCAGCGCTCTTACAGTTATTTTTTCATAAGGATGATGACAACTAATAATAGTTAAAATTACGACATTAAACTCCTTTTCTATGGCTTCGCGGTTCGCAAACGTATAAACCAAAAGTGTTTCCTTAGTAACAGGTTTTAATTTTAACGCTGAGGCTAAACTTTTTGTAATGAATGTTCTAGAGGATGCAGAATCATATAAAATTCTCGTGTTTAATTTATTTCCTGTTCCCTGCACTTGTACACAGGCAGTTTGCAACAATGTTGCATACTTTTCGGGTGAATTATTTGTTTTTACTACATATGAAAACACGGCTTGACTTTTGTCATTTTTAGACGTTTCGGCTTTCACTAAGCCATCATCGGGACGCGTTTTTGTCGATTTTTTAGTGGGGCAAAATAAATAATTATGCTGATTACTTTTGCACAATTCACAAGGCGGTATTTTCACCTTACACAAAGATATTAAGTGAGATTTCAAGAAGCATCGGTAACATCTCCCATCTTTTTTCAACTTATATCTTTTCTGTTCATCGGTAATTTCGTTACACTTTAAGCTTGAATGATTAGAGTTACAAAAAATACAAACATTTTTTACAACAGTATTAAGCGCGACTGAAGTGGGAACATTAGGTTTTATCCTAGGAGCCCTTTTTTCCCATCGTGTTAATTCCTGATTTTTTAAGGAAAGCCCTGACACTGCATTAGCTGCTTCGCGCGATTCTATTTCAAACTTTATGAAATTCATTAACTCATTCACGTCACCAGCTTTTTCAGCATTTTTCTTTCTCTGAAATTCTATAACTAAGTTATGTGGTAACTGTTTTAAGATAATTGGTATTAATAAATACCCAAAATTATCTGACGCCACCCCAATGGCTTTCAAGTTCCGAATGATTACCTCGCATTAGTCATATAAATCCCGTAACAATTTTATGTTCGCAGTTGATTTTACCGGTTCTAGTTCTAACAACTTATTTATAAAACCGCTTATCAAAATTTCTGGTTTACCGTATCGATTCTGCAGTAAGTCTAAAGAGTGTTGATAATTAGTTTCGTTTAGCGTCAAACCGGAAATTGATCTAAGCGCTTCACCTGACAAAAATGATTTTAAGTAATTGAATTTGTCAATTTTGGTTAAATTCTCATTCGAATCGATTGTACTCTTAAAACTATTCATAAATTCTAAAAAAGTATTTGGTTCCCCTTTAAAGACTGGTATAGTTATTTTTGGCAAATTTATTGTTGCCGGCTTAGCACTAACATAAGTAACATAAGTACTCCCATTAAATACAGAACTAGTATCAGGATTATCAGAATTAACTTTAAATTTCTTCAAATTCATTTTAATTTTAAATTTAGCTTCATTAATAACATCATCGTAATCGATGCTCGTTTGAACATCATTTTCGAAAACGGTTCCATGATCTATTAATTCCTGAATTTGATTGTTTACTACTTTTAATTCGTTTTGCTTTTCTATTATATTATTTAAATATTCATTCAACTGATCAAAATTACTTTTATTTTCAAAATCAATACTTTCTATATAAGATTCAATTTTTGTAATGAGCTTGGTTATAGAGGTCTTCATGACCTTTCGTTTACCTTTAGATTTTTCTACATCCATAATTTACAATTATAGAATAACTTTCATGCATAGAACAAAATTGGTTACAGTACCTTTTTTTTTTTATCCGCGAAGAGAAGACGAATAAGCCGATGACGGGTAATCCAATATTTTGAAGACGATGATAATCTGTGCACTAGTACTCGATGATATCAAAACACTATAATTAATAAATGCGAAGACGTGAGTTGCACTCTTGATAAACAATAATAAATTCGATCTGGAGGTTTTTTCCGAGTTTCGTGGCACCATGAAAAATTTTATTCTTTTCAAAACTGTCGAGAAATCATTCGTAGTGAAAAAAATCGTTTCGAGAAAATATTTATTTCGTTGTAATCTAATTCTTGAAAGTAATTAAACTTGATGGTCTTTCTATTTTTTATTCGACACCACCACATCACAACGAAGACATATAAGAACATTCAACATTAAAATAAGATATGTGTTCCGAAATGCTATAAACTGCATTTCCGCCAAGCATAAATATATTCTGGATCTTCTAGCAAATATATTCTGGCACTACTTCACTACATTACATCTCACGTATTAATATATAATTATAATACATTTATTTCGGAGGAAACATTTTATTTCCCTCGCTCGAGCATTTTTAGGTTGTTACGTTATCAAAACATAACTCTAGTATCAATCAGGTAGATTTTTCTGCGCTCTTACGCAAACACACCTACCGAGTCATGTGACCGCTGGGCTATTTTTAGATTTCCCCAGCGCAATTTCGTAACAGGTGCATTCAAATCCAAACTGTCTATTTTCTTACTCATTTTAAAATTCACTTTTGCTCTCAAACGCATCCAATAGCTTATAGCTAGATTGTCTTATTCAGAAACTATATAATGTACAGTAATGATCGATTTTTGGATAGAGGCAGAATATATTTCAAAAAATGATGTCAAAGTGGGCATTTTGAACAGAATTTCCCGAAGCGACTGTGTTAGAAACGAAAAATATTGCCCTACTGAGAAAATAATTGTTTATAAATCAAGTTTTAATTAATTGAAAGAAAAATAAAAACACAGGTCGCTTATACATCTTTTCAAAAATCACGCCAGCATGTTTCATATTTTTAACACTTTCCAACAAAGTTGAAAAGTGTTTATGACTTCGGTTTGTCTGGCCGTCTGTCCGCGCTCTAGCTCTCGTAAATATACTTGGATCGTTCTGAAATTTTTGGATGTTAGTGACCTCAGTAGTAGGCAAGTAGGAAAACGAGAGTTCTGGCTCAGTCGCAGGGGGGACGGGGGGACCGTCCCCCCTGCGGTCACTCCTCAGTCCCCCCTGCGGTCCCTCCTCCATCCCCCCTCCGATCCCACACCCCCTGCGACACCGCACTCCCTCCGACACCGCCCCCTAGCGGGGAAAATGGCGTTTTTAGAGTATTTTTCTGCTATAACATGAGAGTTGAACGTTAGATCGACTAGATTATCATACTATAAAATGAAGATTAAATTTGCATTTGAATTTTGAACAACTTTTACCTTAATGAGTATTATTAATTAAGCAAAATAATGGAAAATAACAATTTTAAAGGAAAAAAGCCGATTTCTGTAGATTATTTTCAACTACAAGATCAGAATATCAACTTAAATGGAAAAGGTTAACCATATATTTGAATTTTGAACAATCTTTACCTTAATGAGTATTATTAATTAAGCAAAACAGTGGAAAATATCAATTTCTTAGGAAAAAGCTGATTTCTGTAGATTTTATCCAACTACAAGATCAGAATATCAACTTAAATGGAAAAGGTTAATCATATATTTGAATTTTTAACAATCTTTACCTTTATGAGTATTATTAATTAAGCAAAACAGTGGAAAATATCAATTTCTTAGGAAAAAAGCTGATTTCTGTAGATTTTATTCAACTACAAGATCAGAATATCAACTTAAATGGAAAAAGTAAAACATATATTTGAATTTTGAACAATCTTTACCTTAATGAGTATTATTAATTAAGCAAAACAGTGGAAAATATAAATTTCTTAGGAAAAAAGCTGATTTCTGTAGATTTTATTCAACTACAAGATCGGAATATGAACTTAAATGGGGAAAGTGAAACATAAATTTGAATTTTGAATGAAAAACACCTTAATAAGTATTATTAATTAACCAAAACAATGAAAATATCAATTTTTAATGAAAAAGCAGATTCTTTAGAATTTTTTTTTTTTCAACTATAAGATAGGGATATCATCTTAAAAGGAAAATTTAAACATATAATTTAGTTTTTGATCCACCATTACCTTAATAAATTTTGATAATTAAACAAATAACAAAGAATAATATCGAATTTTTAAAGAAAAAGATTACTTTTATTAATCCAATAATGATTTTTACATCTTTATATAATACTTCGAACCTATCCAACGTTTTTATTCGTTATTGGCTTTAAATTTTATCATTTTCATATAAAATTTCGAGTTTTCAAACCAATTAACTTAATTTTACTACATTTTAAATGTGGATATTTCTAGGTAAATAACCAATTTTATCTTACACTTAGTAATTTTACACCAACCTAATTGATTTTACAGTGTTTAGACTACTGTAGGATTATGTTTCATCATCACACTTCTTCTAAAAGTAAAAATAACCAGATTTCCCACCCCCCTTTCATGAATTACATTGTGGCGACGCCATCTTGCGCGGTCAGTAAAACGAGTTTCTCGCAGGAAGCGATCGAGCTAGCCTTTTGCTCGGCACGTAAGATCTCGCTTTCTGACCGTGGGTTCTCCGGTTCGATCCTTATCGGCGCCCATCTCCTGCATTGGTGACCCGGACGTGATTCAAATTGACGGCCCTGGTCAGTTGTTATGATTTTGGGTACGCCAAAACGTGCAATCCAAACTTTATAAAATGCACTAGCAACGGTCTCCGCTTCGATATTTTTAAGAGGTTCTGCCTCCACCCAACGAGTAAATCTATCAATAATTGTGAGACAATACATGAAATTTTGAGATATTGGAAGAGGGCCGATTAAATCCAAATGGATATGAGAAAAACGCTGATTTTCGACAGGAATATTACTGATCGGGGCTTTAGTGTGAGTCCGAATTTTAACTCGCTGGCATGGAATGCACGTCTTGGCCCACTTATCACAATCAGCTTTAATATTAGGCCAAACAAAACGGTCAGTGATGAGTTTAATGGAAGATTTACGACCAGGATGAGAAATGTTATGCAGAGCGTCGAAAACTATCTTTCGTTGAGTTAACGGGATAAAAGGTCTGATTTTTCCAGTAGATGTGTCACAATAAAGTTCCACAGAGCTGCCGGGCATAACAAATTTACTGAGCTTAAGCGATGATGAATTATCTGCTAAGCAAGTTCGTAAATCATTATCAGTGGTCTGATCCGCAGCTATTTGCTCATAGTTAATTGGAGTAGGGCAAGTTATGGCTTCGGTTCGCGAGAGTGCATCGGCTGGTATGTTATCTACCCCCTTAACGTGTCTAATATCAGTGGTGAACTGGCTAATGAAATCCAGCTGCCGCAATTGACGTGGGGAACACTTGTCACTTTTTTGGGAAAAAGCATAAGTAAGTGGTTTGTGATCTGTGTATAAGGTGAAATTACGACCTTCCAGCATAAAACGAAAATGTTTAATAGCAGAATAAGCTGCCAACAACTCTCTATCATACGCGGAATACTTTTTTTCAGTATCGGACAATTTGCGCGAAAAGAAACCTAACGGCTGAAGGTCCTGCCCCTCCACCTGATGCAATGCCGCGCCTATAGCGAAATCGCTAGCATCTACAAATAAGGCAAGTTGAGCATTTGGCGAAGGGTGAAAAAGCAAAGCTGCATTTGCGAGCTGACGTTTTGAATCCTCAAATGCTTTACTGCTCTCCTCGTTCCACACAATCTCACTTTTGTCTGACTTTCGGGAACCTTTTAAATAGTCACTTAAAACTGATTGGACATGAGCAGCCTGTGGGATATTACGCCGATAATAATTAAGTAACCCAAGATATCGCCTCAGATCATCAACAGTTTTCGGCTTATCGTAATTCAAGATAGGTGTTACTCGCTCAGGCATTGGCCTTATACCCTGCTCGTTAATGAGGTAGCCCAAGAAAGACAATTCCTGAACACCCAGAACACATTTATCTACGTTAATTCGAATGCCATATTCAGAAAGGCGACTGAAAACCATATCTAAGTGCTTAGCATGCTCCTGTTCAGATGAGCTACTAATTAGTATGTCATCGATGTAGTCAAAAGCAAAATCAAAACCGTGTAGCACTTCGTTCATAAAACGTTGGAATGTTTGGGCTGCGCACTTTAAACCGAATGGCATAAATACAAATTCAAAAAGTCCAAACGGTGTGGTAATTGCCGTTTTTGGCACATCATCGGGATGCACCGGAATTTGGTGATATGCTCTTGTAAGATCAATTTTCGAAAAATATTTTTTTTCATGCAAATTTTGTGCAAAATCATGCAGGTGTGGTAAAGGATACCTATCCATCTGAGTTTGTTTATTTAGGGCGCGATAATCACCGGTGGGGCGAAATTCACCATTAGCTTTCGGAACCATATGCAGGGGATTTGACCAATTCGATTTGCTAGGCCTACAGATACCCTGTTCCATCATGGTCTGAAATTCCTGCTTTGCGATTGCCAATTGCTTTGGATTCAACCGCCGCGGACGACTGAAGACTGGCTGTCCATTTGTAATTATTCTATGCACGGTATTGTGCTTTGGCTGGGGCGATGCAGGGTAGGGGCAAATGATATCCTTGTATTTATTTAAAATGTCATGAAACTTTTCACTACTAGAAACAAGTGTAACACTTTTGTTGTGGCAGTTAATGGTAGTGCCTTTGGAAGAAAACTTTGTGAGTGGGTCGTGTAAACAAGAATTTTTCAAATCAATTAATAATCCATAATGTTTTAAAAAATCGGCGCCGATAATTGGTTTGCTAACATTAGCGATTATAAATGGCCATTTTAATTCGCGGCGTAAATTTAGGCTTAGTGTTACCGTTTTTGTACCATATGTTTTGATTGGAGAATTGCTGGCTGAATACAGTGTTAAATTAGATGGAGCAACAAAAGACATCTTGGCCGTATATGGCAAAACACAAACATCGCTACCGCTATCGATTAAATAATGGCGTCGGGAGGTAGGATCATGAATGAAAAGGCGACTGGATGTGTTGACATTGAAATCACATTGCGCCACATGCGATTTCATATCTAGTTTTCCGATTTTGTATAATTACAAGGGGGACGGCATTGTCTTGCTTTGTCGGCGAAAGTTGCGTGATACCAACATAAGCCTTCTTTCATGCGCTTAGGAGTCTGTGATCTATGCCTTCTATGTGTAGAACGGTCCCGAGATCTATTTTCCCGCCGCTGGCTAAAGCGTGATAAATGCTTCACTTGTTCCGTCAACTCCGCGATCTGCGCCTGCAACTCTGAAACCGACGCGTTTCCTTTATTTTGTTCGAAGCGCCGCTGCGTTTCCGTGACCTGTGGGATTGACACCTCAATAATTTTGTCAGCCATTTGCGCAAGTTTGTCTAAATTGCCCTCCGAAACAGATAAAATGGCTTGCGTTTCTTTCGGTAGACGTTGAATCCATAGCGTTTTTAAAAATTCTTCGCCAACTTTTTCCTGGGCGAGCTGCCGCATTTTCCGTAAAAGGTGTGATGGCTTTTCATCCCCCAAAACCGTATGCATTAGCAGATCTTTCACTCGCTTTTGCTCAGAATCCGCAAACTCAGCGATCAAGCGATTTTTAAGGGTTAAATACAAATCAGCATTCGGGGGATTTTTCACAATATCGCTCACATAAGAAAGTACTTCAGAATTGAGGGCCGAAACCACGGCGTAATACTTCGTAGTATCCTGGGTAATATTATTTAAAATAAACTGCGCTTCAATATTTATAAACCATAAGTCTGCTTCTTTGTCCCAAAAAGGGGGAAATTTAACTGCGACTTTCTCAACCTGTTGCGGAGGATCGGCAGGCATCGTAAATACAAAAAAATAAAACAATGAGCACACCTGACAAAAAACGTGAACGGAAATAAATTAGCCACTTACCTTCAGTAATGTCACATGGGGATGCGGAAACTTCCATCTGTAACCAGAACTGGCACAAGCAAATAATTAGTCCCCAATTAAATCTGGGAAAACGGAATACTGAGGAATTTAAGCAACAGTGTTGTTTGCGTGTCCATTAGTCCTTAATGCAAGGTCACCACTTGAAGTGTCTACTACGCGTCACTTCCACGTTTTATGGAATCTAACTCCATCAGTTCAACAAATAGCTAGATGTACTTCAATTCAATAAAGATGCGTTTAGTAGTAACTAAATTATATTTTGACAACTATATTTACAAATTAAATTACATGTTACATTATTAAAACATTGATTGAAGTGCGTCTACAAACGCTTCGCGAGACAGTCTTTTAACGTCCGTACTAGACGGCAGCCGGCAATCAACTGAGTTCACACGAGAGTTCTGAGAGAGTCTAGAGAGAGAATCAGTGCGCTGATGTGTGCTGCCATCTATCGTTTCAGTTTGAACTTAATGTTCGTTAAATACAGAAAACTGCGAATTCCACTAACTCTTGCAGATCCTGCAGAACCCCCCTCCTAGCAATGTGCTAAGAAAAACGCACAGGGCGACGAATGGAACGTCCAGACCTGGAGACAGGAGCCTGATGTGTAGGTTCGGCTATTGGAATGTCAGGTTCGGCAATTGGAATGTCAACCTCTTCTTGGATATCTGTAGATGGGGCTGGTACGTCCTCTATTAGTGTGAAGGTAGGCTTTAGCCTATCAACTGAGACTACTACCTCTTTTTCATCTTTCTGGACTCTGAAAAAGTTATCTGTTCTGTCAATGACCAAAAACGGCCCGTCATATGGTGGTCGCAGAGGTGCCCGCACAGCGTCGTGGCGGACGAAAACATGGGTGCATTTCATCAAGTCCATTGGCAGGAAGAAGCGAGTCTGCTTTTGCACTCGAGTTGGTGTTGGACGTAGCTGCATCATAAAGTGCTTGAGTGATTTAACAAAGTCTGGAGTATGAATATTTTCGGTAGAGGATGAAAAAAATTCCCCTGGTAGCCGAATCGTTTGTCCATACACCAGATCTGAAGGTGTGCAAAGCCTATGACAACTCTCATAGCACAAAGCCTGTCACGCCGCGCATCTTCGGGGGCACACACATGCGCACGGCAGCATGACAGCATCACCTGGCAACCGCCAACGCAACACGAGTGCACATCGCTCGTACAGCATCAACGAGATGCTCTTCTCACTGGGGGTGGAGTACTGTGGCGACGCCATCTTGCGCGGTCAGTAAAACGAGTTTCTCGCAGGAAGCGATCGAGCTAGCCTTTTGCTCGGCACGTAAGATCTCGCTTTCTGACCGTGGGTTCTCCGGTTCGATCCTTATCGGCGCACATCTCCTGCAACATCTACGCTCTCTTCAAACTCATAAGAAAATCCTGCGTTTCTCCCCCCTTGAAGGGAGGAGGATACAATAGCGTTACGTCACTTGTTTACAAAATATCGATATGTTGACGATTTGATCATTTTTCAAGATGTATAAAAGAAAGTATCAATATTTTTACATTATTACAAGTATAATTTTACAGTTTAATGAATAATTATTTATTTATTATTGGATACCCAATTTTATCAACAGATGAATTAACTATATCTGTGCTGAAACTACATTTCACATACTTAGCCACACTTTAAAAAATTTCACTTCAATATGTAAATATTAAGTGCATTTTTAACATAACACATGTTTTTCAACACTAGTTCCTATACGAGAATTTTGTTTATTAAATAGTATGTATTCACTTTCAAATTGCTTTTACTTGAAATTATATAAACCCTTTTAACAGAAAATTTGTTTAATCACAGAACGAACTGTATTTAACACGTTCAACCTCAATATCAATAATTAAACAAAACAATGGAAAATATCAATTTTTAAGAAGAAAAAAAAAAACAGATTTCTTTAGATTTTCTTTTTTCAGCTACAAGATAAGAATAATAACTTAAATGAGGAACGTTAAACATATATTTTAGTTTTTGAACAATCATTACCTTAATGAATTTTAATAATTGAACAAATAACAAAAGGAAAATAGGATTTTTAATGAAAAAGACGAATTTAAAGAATTTGATTAATTTTTACAATAGTTTGAGATTTTATCATCCTTTTATATGCTAGCTATGTAGAATTTTAAACTTTCAATAAGACACACTTCAAGAAATACTCATTACTAAACAAAAATAAATTAATTTTAATCTAATCAATGACTGAAAATTTCACATTAAAAAATATTTTCATGAATGTGCATAAAAAATGAGAGTTTACAAATTAATATCCTTATTTCTATTACATTTAACTGGATTTTTCTATATTCGAGCTTAATTTTTATACACAAAGCATTATTTAATCAAATCCAGTACTTTCAGATTTAACGAAATTCAGCGTTTTTCGCTTTTCAAACTAATCCTATGAGCTAAAAAACAACAGCGCCTCCTATAATTTTATAGCGTTGAGTGAAACGAGTGGAATTTTTCATACTGTTTGCTGTTTTCGTTATATGAAGACGTCAGCTTATATTCTCTAGTTTAACTAAAATGAGTAATATGCAAGAAATGTCTTTAACAGAGGAAGATTCAAGTCAATCTTACTTAAAGGATATGAAATCAGCTATACCCAGCCAAGAAGTACATGCTTCGAACATTGAAATAATACCCTCTTCACCAGAACAACTAAAACCACCTTTTACTTGCAATCAATGCGAGAAATCCTATTCCAAAAAGAATACATTAAACAGACATCAAATATCCCATTTGGAGAAAAAGCCCTTTGAATGTGAAATATGCTCAAAGACATTCATTCAAAGCAGTGATTTAAAACGATATAGTGTAACTCATTCCAGGACATCTACTACATATAAATGCGATCAATGCGGCAAAGATTATTTACAAAAGTCTCTGTTAACAATTCACAAGAGATCTCATAAGAAGTTTTATGATTGTGATAAATGTTCCAACTCTTTTTTAACAAAGTCTGCTTTAACTAAACATAAAAAAGTTCATCTTAAGGAATATGAATGTAAATACTGCAACATTAAATTGTACGATGAAGTTGAATTTTTACATCATAAAAAAGTTCACCCTAAGAAATATAGTTGTAAACACTGTAAAATTATCTTTTATCTCCAGAGGGAGTTTATTCATCATCTGATCAACATGCATAAATGAAAAATGCAAACTTGGTTAAGTCATAAACTTGATTTGAATATCTGTATATTTTAAAAATGTATATGTCCTCCTATAACTGTTGAAAATGATGAATAAATATTGTTTAACTGAAAAAGCTTTTGTCGTTTATTTTTGCCATATCAGCTTGTGATTTTTCTTGACTCTATCTCATCAAGTCAAAACGATTTTACTAAAATTTTAAAATACATATTGCATATTTTTTTAAGTTTATAATTTTTTTTTAAACTTCTTATCGAATGAAACATTAGTTAACTATATTTTATTAATTTCATATTAAAAACCTAACGTTTACCATATAATTTTATTATGTTCCGTCTAAATTTTATCTACCCAATTAAATTCTATAATCCCTTCTTATTAGCAAACATTACTATTTAGCTGGAAATTTCACATTAATGTTTTTCTTTTTTCATGATTGTACATATAAAAATAAGAGTTTCAAACTAATTTCCATAATTTATCACATTTGAACTTCATTTTTATACTCAAAACATTATTTAATCAAATTTTTATACTTTCTGATTCAGTGAAATTCGTTGATTTTTCATTTTATAAACCAATACCACAATATTTATCGACATTGGACTTGATTCTTCTCTTGTATATTTTTACATTACACAATTAAGATAGATATAGACTTAGGACAGCAATAGAGTTAAAAATTGATTATACTCAATTTTCACCTTATATGAATTGGTCCTACATGACATTTCTTATTGCTACAATCACTTGATATATTAAAATTAGTCCGAGTTATTCAGTCTATATTATTAATCAAATTATCATATGTTTCATCTTACACTTCTAAGATGTCTGAATTATCATCCATCAAGTTGCTTAAAATATTAATACTACTGTGTTTATAGTTCTATTGATACATAGCCTACATGAATATAATCTTTAATTTTAACATTTCATATTTTAAATGACCTATTTTCAAAACTAAACTATATGAATTTTTACTACATCACTTATCAATATCACAGAATGATTTATTCTTCACACTTTTCTAATAATTATCAGATTCTTAGAACATAATTTCTTGATAACATATATTATACTACTGATTTGTACGCATGAGTGAGTTGTCACGTGATCAAAACGATTCAGAATAATATACATTTTCGAAAAGCAGCGCAGTATTTCTCATTTCAACTGTTAAACTTGGAAGAGAAGGTGACTTTAAGTGCGCAACTCTGATAAATTTCCAGATTTTAATTCAAGTGAGGAATCGATTTCTTTGAATAAAGTAAGTTTTGGTATATCATTACAACATATATGTATTAATAAAAATAAATAAATAAATGATTACTTATATATTAAACCTTTCCTAAGTATATAAATATAATTCTTTTATTGTACAGATGTTGCAGCAAGATGAATCAAAACAGCAGCAATCCTCTTTATCAGAAATGGATGATCTGAATGATTCGCTCTTAGCACATGTAGAGTTAAAGAATAATAAATATGTAAGTACTTAGATATGAAATACTATAATTCATATATGAAACGTAATCAGAGTAAATTTAAAATCAAATATATTTTATTGTTTGTACTTTAACAAATGTTTTTTATCCATATCATTGAAGAGAATTCTAATTGTTTACATTTATTTCTCTCACAGATGTGTTCTATTTGCTACAAACAATTTTTAAGTAAATGGAATTTAAAAGAACATACACAGATCCATACAGATGAAAAACCCTATACTTGTGAAGATTGCCAAAAGCCGTTTTCAAGAAAATATGAATCAAAAATGCATACTACATCATATAGTCTATCACCAGCTGTATGTAAACTTTGTGAAGATATTCAAGAAATAACCAGACGTTTGAAGAATTTAACAATCAAGGAAGAGATTTAGACTATGTACTCAACCTATTTGCATAAGAGTTACCACATTATCCCAAAATTGAAATTTCGAAGGCACACAGTGGATGTAAAGAAATTTTTGTTACCCATGATTCTCGTAACCACAATGAATTTGGATATTATTCATAATGTATTCCTTAAATTGTTATAATAAATATTCTTTTATCTGCACTTATCGACGTGTTTATTTATATCTCCTAACATTTTAAACGAAAAACGCTTTCCCATCTTAAAAAATTTCATAAGAACAGATAAAAATTAACAGATGAATGAAAAAATATGCATATTCACAAAGTTTTCTAGATATATTTACAAAAATGTTTACAAAATAAAAAATTTGCAAGAGTAAAAGACAAAATTTCACAAAATTAAAAAAAAATACAACATAACATTTTTTTCTTCTTACAAATGTGAGTTTTTAGAAAAGTAGGAAAAAAATTACACTTAGATTTTTTTTTTCAAAAGTGAAAAAAAATATTTTTACAAAAAATATTTTTACAAAAAAAATTTTTTACAAAAATTTTTTTACAAAAATTTTTTTTACAAAAAAGTTTTTTACAAAATTTTTTTTTTACAAAAAATATTTTTAGAAAAAAAAATTACAAAAGTAAAAAAAAATATATATATATATATATATAACATGAAAATAATAAAAAAAATTACAAAATTTGTGAAAAAAAGTTTGAAAAAAATTTACAAAAAAGTTATGAAAAAGTTTCAAAAAATGATATTTTAAATATAGTGTATAATGGTTGGCAACCTTTATAATACTATTTAAAATATCATTTTTTGAAACTTTTTCATAACTTTTTTGTAAATTTTTTTCAAACTTTTTTGCAATTTTTTTTCACAAATTTTGTAATTTTTTTTTTGTTATTTTCATGTTATATATATATTTTTTAATTTGTAATTTTTTTTTGTAAAAATATTTTTTGTAAAAAAAAAAAAAAAATTGTAAAAAATTTTTTTGTAAAAAAATTTTTTGTAAAAAATTTTTTTTGTAAAAATATTTTTTGTAAAAATATTTTTTTTCACTTTTGAAAAAAAAAAAAATCTAAGTGTAATTTTTTTTTCCTACTTTTCTAAAAACTCACATTTGTAAGAAGAAAAAAATGTTATGTTGTATTTTTTTTTAATTTTGTGAAATTTTGTCTTTTACTCTTGCAAATTTTTTATTTTGTAAACATTTTTGTAAATATATCTAGAAAACTTTGTGAATATGCATATTTTTTCATTCATCTGTTAATTTTTATCTGTTCTTATGAAATTTTTTAAGATGGGAAAGCGTTTTTCGTTTAAAATGTTAGGAGATATAAATAAACACGTCGATAAGTGCAGATAAAAGAATATTTATTATAACAATTTAAGGAATACATTATGAATAATATCCAAATTCATTGTGGTTACGAGAATCATGGGTAACAAAAATTTCTTTACATCCACTGTGTGCCTTCGAAATTTCAATTTTGGGATAATGTGGTAACTCTTATGCAAATAGGTTGAGTACATAGTCTAAATCTCTTCCTTGATTGTTAAATTCTTCAAACGTCTGGTTATTTCTTGAATATCTTCACAAAGTTTACATACAGCTGGTGATAGACTATATGATGTAGTATGCATTTTTGATTCATATTTTCTTGAAAACGGCTTTTGGCAATCTTCACAAGTATAGGGTTATTCATCTGTATGGATCTGTGTATGTTCTTTTAAATTCCATTTACTTAAAAATTGTTTGTAGCAAATAGAACACATCTGTGAGAGAAATAAATGTAAACAATTAGAATTCTCTTCAATGATATGGATAAAAAACATTTGTTAAAGTACAAACAATAAAATATATTTGATTTTAAATTTACTCTAATTACGTTTCATATATGAATTATAGTATTTCATATCTAAGTACTTACATATTTATTATTCTTTAACTCTACATGTGCTAAGAGCGAATCATTCAGATCATCCATTTCTGATAAAGAGGATTGCTGCTGTTTTGATTCATCTTGCTGCAACATCTGTACAATAAAAGAAATATATTTATATACTTAGGAAAGGTTTAATATATAAGTAATCATTTATTTATTTATTTTTATTAATACATATATGTTGAAATGAGAAATACTGCGCTGCTTTTCGAAAATTTATATTATTCTGAATCGTTTTGATCACGTGACAACTCACTCATGCGTACAAATCAGTAGTATAATATATGTTATCAAGAAATTATGTTCTAAGAATCTGATAATTATTAGAAAAGTGTGAAGCATAAATCATTCTGTGATATTGATAAGTGATGTAGTAAAAATTCATATAGTTTAGTTTTGAAAATAGGTCATTTAAAATATGAAATGTTAAAATTAAAGATTATATTCATGTAGGCTATGTATCAATAGAACTATAAACACAGTAGTATTAATATTTTAAGCAACTTGATGGATGATAATTCAGAAATCTTAGAAGTGTAAGATGAAACATATGATAATTTGATTAATAATATAGACTGAATAACTCGGACTATAATTTTAATATATCAAGTGATTGTAGCAATAAGAAATGTCATGTAGGACCAATTCATATAAGGTGAAAATTGAGTATAATCAATTTTTAACTTTATTGCTGTCCTAAGTCTATATCTATCTTAATTGTGTAATGTAAAAATATACAAGAGAAGAATCAAGTCCAATGTCGATAAATATTGTGGTATTGGTTTAAAAAATGAAAAATCAACGAATTTCACTGAATCAGAAAGTATAAAAATTTGATTAAATAATGTTTTGAGTATAAAAATGAAGTTCAAATGTGATAAATTATGGAAATTAGTTTGAAACTCTTATTTTTATATGTACAATCATGAAAAAAGAAAAACATTAATGTGAAATTTCCAGTTAAATAGTAATGTTTGCTAATAAGAAGGGATTATAGAATTTAATTGGGTAGATAAAATTTAGACGGTAGGGATGCACCGGATATTGATTTTGCCGGATATCGGATACCGGATATCCGAAGCTCCTTTGCCTGCCGGATTCGGATATCCGGCCGGATATCCGGCACTAGATATGTTTTTAGTTATATGGTGAATTATTTCTTTATATAACGCCATCTCAGAACAATAAATTACAAACATCATTAAAACATTTTAAATGCATTGAAATATAATTTACAAAAACTATATCTCTTTGAACACCAGGGCTTGAAATTCAAGTTTTCCCCAGAAGGGGAGTTTCCCAGCCAACATTTAAAAATACAGGGGAGTTGAACTGTCGGAAAGGAAAAAAAATATCTTTAAACCCCGTTATTTTTTATGTGCCACTTAAAGAATTACATTTATACAGACATGACAAAATACCTTTGAAATAATTTAAATTAACAACTCAAGATAATTTATTATCAAAAATGTTTATTTTTATTAAAACAAAGGAACAGAATCAAGTTTTATATATACCATGTCTATTTTTCAACTTTCACCTAATGTTATGGGCAATTAACAATTGGGTTGCTAAATAAATTTTAGAATTTATTCCATTTTGCATGTTTTAGCCTCTTTCACAAGTTACACTTTTGACAAACAGCACAGACCAACTTTTATAACTTTAGAAATTATCGGAAACACATGGTTATGCTCTGTTAAAAAATTTTAGAAAAATTTGCAAAATTTGTTGTGCATTATTTTTTAACTTACTTGCATGAATAATGCATATTGGTGATTCTATTGTCGATATCCTACGGTGATTGTATGTCACTTCTGAACAAACTTGTTTTATTATATCCTTAATGGAATTATAGTCAAAACTGTATGGCAAGGTCTAAATGCATTCAACATGTCCGAAAACACTTCAGTGTATATAATGTCATCATTTCTGTCCACAATTCCAATGACATCAGTTTCTGCCGTCTGCAACTGTGTTTCAAAGACTAGCAACTCAACGTTAGGCCATAACTTATGTAAAAATGTTACTAACGTTTTAATTTTAATTCACTTTCATTCACTCCCATCAAGAATCTAACCAGTAGTTAACTTTCTTCATATCCACAAGTTTTAAATTTTCAACAACTTCTGCTCCATCAGTCAGTTCTTCAATCAAAAACTGTATCAACCTTTTCCTGTAATGTCTCTTACTTTTCTCAAGGAGCCGTTCTCTGCTCCAGAAGCTAATGTGTAGCTTGGCAATATTTCATTATTCAAAGCTGTTTCATTGCAATTATAGATTTGGGGTAGGGAGGGGGGGAGAGAAGGAAGAATTTTATTAACAAGATTTTAAGAAACATTTATTTCCTCAAAGTAATTTCTTTTGTTAAGGGAACATTCCAGTGAAACTAGTTTTCCCTTCTCAAATCATGAAATTCTATATTAACCCATGGGAAATTTTAGCAAGAACAAAAAATCATGCAGTAGTCATACATTATAAAACACTTTCTAACACTATCATAATATTGTTACCAAATTTAATTTTTTTTTTCATTCACATCACACAGTTGAATATTTATAAGGGGACCCTTCACTAACTTGAAAATGGCCATTCCGTAATGTTAAACCAATGGGCAGGGTTTTTTTTAAATTGTTTAAATTTGAAAAGTTTTAAAAGATTCTTTTTGCATAAGATAGCTGAGCTCGATCTTTCATACGGCTGTTTTTTACTTTTTCGATTTCGGTTGCAGATTTTTTTGCATGGAATTGCAATGCATTGGAATTTTAAATCCATATCCAAAGTTTGAAAAGGAAATAGTCAATTGATTTCTTCTATTACACGATAAAAGGTTGATTTTAAAAGTCATGTCCTAATTTCTGTGAATTGTAAAAATCAACTAGTTTGCTATTTCTAAACATGTTTTTTAAAGTTCAGTAATTTTTTCTTCATGTGTGCCACAAGTGTAATCTCATTTTGTTTAGTGCTGACTGTTGGCCAATTTGGTAGGGCCCAGTCTCCAGTGGCCATTACTGCCCTTTTAGTAATTTACTATTTTGAGCACAGGGAAAAAACATTCCAAAATACATAAATCGGTCATAAAAAAATATCGCCGATTTCGTCAATTATGGTGAAAATAAATAACAAAATTTGTCAACCGGTAGCAAGAAGAAAACTGAAGTTCGTGGGAAATCAGCAGCGGGAAAATATCACAAAATTCGTCAATCGATCATGAAAAAATATAGTGAAATTTGCCAGTCAGTCACGAGTAAATATCATGAAATTCCTCAGCCGGTCGCAGAGAAAAAACACGAAATTTTTCAATCGGATACAAAAAACAATCGTTATTTTCATCAGTATTTCGCAAGAACAAACAGGGAAATTTGTCAATTGGTCACAGAATAAAATTGCTATATTTGTTAATTGATCTCGAGAAAAAAAATTACGAAATTCACCGATCAGTCTCTAGAAAAAATCTTGGCATTCGTCAGTCGGTCATGGAGAAAAAGCACAAAATTTTTCAGTCAGATGCAGAAAAACAACTATGAATTTTGTCAATCTGTCGTAAGAATAACCTGTGAAATCTGCTAATCGACAGTAGAAAATATCACGAAATTTGTCGGTCGGTCCTGAGACTTGATCGTTGTTTTACAAAGAAACATTTTCGGAAAATGATTTTTTGGAAACAGGAGCCGTCCGCCCACAATAGGGCATAATAAATAGGACACAATAATAATCTTTAGGGCATGAATCCTGCCATACCCTCTCGAAATTCAAGCCCTGTATCTGCCATTCAAGCCCTATAATGTATATTAATAATATTGCATAAAAAATGTAATTTAAACATTAAAATATTCTATTTATTTGTACAATGAAATGCTGATAATTGCTACTGGATTTGGATATGGGATTGACTATATTGATAATTGCTAATAATTAATTAATTTGTACAATAAAATGCTGATAATTTGTATAGTAAATTTTGACCAATTAATATGCATATAATTGTAGAGTATTTTCACAAAGAAATACTACATACTTTCTTTTTATAATTTAAACATAAAATATCTACTAATATGCCCATGATTAAAGAGTTATTTTCTCCAAACATAGGTTTAATTGATGCCCTTTTTCTGTTTTAATTATTTAATATTGTTTTTGCTCTAAGTCACGTTTAGTTTTATTTTAAGTTAAATTATTTTGATATTTATAAGTAAAAAGAAAATTACTTTTAATTTTAAATATTTATAAGGAAATTACAAAAATAACTAGTTGGATTTGCCAATCCCAAAACTTTCTTCTATCTCATACATCTTAATATTTCAAAAAGTAGTTCCAAATGTTACCATACTTCAATATTATTAGTTCAATATTATACCAACTTTGATTTTGATCTAAAATTTCTGCTCCAGTCAATTAATCAGAATAAGAATAAGTTAATCTCGATCATGATATTTATTAAAATCAATAATTTTTTCGTTATTCTGTTGTACATCAGCTGTTTGTGAATAGCCAGCTTAGCAGGATGCGAAGTTCCCTCCGCTTCATGAGCCGCCAATATACAGCACAAAAAAAAAAAAAAAAAAAAAAAGCGAAAAATTGAGAAAAATTTACAAAAATCTCTGTTACAGTGCCACCTTCTGGCGGAATATTTCCAAATGCAAGGAGAAACTGCTGGCCATAGCCAAAAATATACACACAAAATTGGTTCAATTCTATGCTTAGCTTCATACACTTTTCAATGGTAAAATAATGAACATAACACAAAAATCCGTATTATAGCGCCCCCTTCCAGCAGAATATTTTCAAATTGAAAGAGGACCTGCTGGCCATAGCCAAAAACATACCCCCAAAAATTGGTTCAATTCTATGCATAACTTCATACACTTTTCGATGGTACAAGAATGAAAGTGGCACAAAAATCTCTATTACAGCGCCCCATTTTGGCAGAATATTTCAAATTTAAAGGAGAACCTGCTGGACATAGCCAAAAAAAAATTACAAAAAATTTTGTTCAATTATATGGATAACTTCATACACTTTTCGGTGGTACAATAATGAAAAAGGCACAAAACTCGCGATTAAGTGGCCCCCCTCCTTCCAGTGGAATGTTTCCATATTGAAGGAGGCTGACCTCTAAAACATCTAAATCCGTCGAAAACCGGAAATCGAAAAAATTTCTATTACAATACTTTCTTCTAAAAATTGGCCTGTTCAATTGTTAAACTTAAAAAAAGAAAGAAAATTAATATAAAGTCATACTTTAATAAAAACCTTCAAATTTTATTTTGCATTCTGAAAGTAAAGCTACAATTTTCTGAAAGAAGTAAACATAAATTCTTAAATTTATTATAAAGAGTTCAAAAATACCAATGTTAGGAAAGCTGGCAATTCTTTAAACTTTTGAGAATTACCTTTTACTCATGTATAGTGAACTTACTTTCATATTTTGCATTATAAACAAAATTGTTCGGCATTGTTTGGGGTCAAAATATTTCTGTTATCCTTATATATTCACTTCGCTGCGCTCTGCCGGATATCCGGCAGAGAAGTCGGATATCCGGTGATTGTGATCCGGATATCCGACGGTATTTCGGATATTGAAAAATCAGCCGGATATGCCGGATATCGGATATTTGCCGGATATCCGTTGCATCCCTAGACGGAACATAATAAAATTATATGGTAAACGTTAGGTTTTTAATATGAAATTAATAAAATATAGTTAACTCATGTTTCATTCGATAAGAAATTAAAAAAAAATTATAAACTTAAAAAAATATACAATATGTATTTTAAAATTTTAGTAAAATCGTTTTGACTTGATGAGATAGAGTCAAGAAAAATCACAAGCTGATATGGCAAAAATAAACGACAAAAGCTTTTTCAGTTAAACAATATTTATTCATCATTTTCAACAGTTATAGGAGGACATATACATTTTTAAAATATACAGATATTCAAATCAAGTTTATGACTTAACCAAGTTAGCATTTTTCATTTATGCATGTTGATCAGATGATGAATAAACTCCCTCTGGAGATAAAAGATAATTTTACAGTGTTTACAACTATATTTCTTAGGGTGAACTTTTTTATGATGTAAAAATTCAACTTCATCGTACAATTTAATGTTGCAGTATTTACATTCATATTCCTTTGGATGAACTTTTTTATGTTTAGTTAAAGCAGACTTTGTTAAAAAAGAGTTGGAACATTTATCACAATCATAAAACTTCTTATGAGATCTCTTGTGAATTGTTAACAGACACTTTTGTAAATAATCTTTGCCGCATTGATCGCATTTATATGTAGTAGATGTCCTGGAATGAGTTACACTATGTCGTTTTAAATCACTGCTTTGAATGAATGTCTTTGAGCATATTTCACATTCAAAGGGCTTTTTCTCCAAATGGGATATTTGATGTCTGTTTAATGTATTCTTTTTGGAATAGGATTTCTCGTATTGATTGCAAGTAAAAGGTGGTTTTAGTTGTTCTGGTGAAGAGGGTATTATTTCAATGTTCGAAGCATGTACTTCTTGGCTGGGTATAGCTGATTTCATATCCTTTAAGTAAGATTGACTTGAATCTTCCTCTGTTAAAGACATTTCTTGCATATTACTCATTTTAGTTAAACTAGAGAATATAAGCTGACGTCTTCATATAACGAAAACAGCAAACAGTATGAAAAATTCCACTCGTTTCACTCAACGCTATAAAATTATAGGAGGCGCTGTTGTTTTTTAGCTCATAGGATTAGTTTGAAAAGCGAAAAACGCTGAATTTCGTTAAATCTGAAAGTACTGGATTTGATTAAATAATGCTTTGTGTATAAAAATTAAGCTCGGATATAGAAAAATCCAGTTAAATGTAATAGAAATAAGGATATTAATTTGTAAACTCTCATTTTTTATGCACATTCATGAAAATATTTTTTAAATGTGAAATTTTCAGTCATTGATTAGATTAAAATTAATTTATTTTTGTTTAGTAATGAGTATTTCTTGAAGTGTGTCTTATTGAAAGTTTAAAATTCTACATAGCTAGCATCTAAAAGGATGATAAAATCTCAAACTATTGTAAAAATTAATCAAATTCTTTAAATTCGTCTTTTTCATTAAAAATCCTATTTTCCTTTTGTTATTTGTTCAATTATTAAAATTCATTAAGGTAATGATTGTTCAAAAACTAAAATATATGTTTAACGTTCCTCATTTAAGTTATTATTCTTATCTTGTAGCTGAAAAAAGAAAATCTAAAGAAATCTGTTTTTATTTTTCTTCTTAAAAATTGATATTTTCCATTGTTTTGTTTAATTATTGATATTGAGGTTGAACGTGTTAAATACAGTTCGTTCTGTGATTAAACAAATTTTCTGTTAAAAGGGTTTATATAATTTCAAGTAAAAGCAATTTGAAAGTGAATACATACTATTTAATAAACAAAATTCTCGTATAGGAACTAGTGTTGAAAAACATGTGTTATGTTAAAAATGCACTTAATATTTACATATTGAAGTGAAATTTTTTAAAGTGTGGCTAAGTATGTGAAATGTAGTTTCAGCACAGATATAGTTAATTCATCTGTTGATAAAATTGGGTATCCAATAATAAATAAATAATTATTCATTAAACTGTAAAATTATACTTGTAATAATGTAAAAATATTGATACTTTCTTTTATACATCTTGAAAAATGATCAAATCGTCAACATATCGATATTTTGTAAACAAGTGACGTAACGCTATTGTATCCTCCTCCCTTCAAGGGGGGAGAAACGCAGGATTTTCTTATGAGTTTGAAGAGAGCGTAGATGTAATTCATGAAAGGAGGGTGGGAAATCTTGTTATTTTTACTTTTAGAAGAAGTGTGATGATGAAACAGAATCCTACAGTAGTCTAAACACTGTAAAATCAATTAGGTTAGTGTAAAATTACTAAGTGTAAGATAAAATTGGTTATTTACCTAGAAATATCCACATTTAAAATGTAGTAAAATTAAGTTAATTGGTTTGAAAACTCGAAATTTTATATGAAAATGATAAAATTTAAAGCCAATAACGAATAAAAACGTTGGATAGGTTCGAAGTATTATATAAAGATGTAAAAATCATTATTGGATTAATAAAATTAACCTTTTTCTTTAAAAATTCGATATTATTCTTTGTTATTTGTTTAATTATCAAAATTTATTAAGGTAATGGTGGATCAAAAACTAAATTATATGTTTAAATTTTCCTTTTAAGATGATATCCCTATCTTATAGTTGAAAAAAAAAATTCTAAAGAATCTAAAGAATCTGCTTTTTCATTAAAAATTGATATTTTCATTGTTTTGGTTAATTAATAATACTTATTAAGGTGTTTTTCATTCAAAATTCAAATTTATGTTTCACTTTCCCCATTTAAGTTCATATTCCGATCTTGTAGTTGAATAAAATCTACAGAAATCAGCTTTTTTCCTAAGAAATTTATATTTTCCACTGTTTTGCTTAATTAATAATACTCATTAAGGTAAAGATTGTTCAAAATTCAAATATATGTTTTACTTTTTCCATTTAAGTTGATATTCTGATCTTGTAGTTGAATAAAATCTACAGAAATCAGCTTTTTTCCTAAGAAATTGATATTTTCCACTGTTTTGCTTAATTAATAATACTCATTAAGGTAAAGATTGTTAAAAATTCAAATATATGGTTAACCTTTTCCATTTAAGTTGATATTCTGATCTTGTAGTTGAAAATAATCTACAGAAATCGGCTTTTTTCCTTTAAAATTGTTATTTTCCATTATTTTGCTTAATTAATAATACTCATTAAGGTAAAAGTTGTTCAAAATTCAAATGCAAATTTAATCTTCATTTTATAGTATGATAATCTAGTCGATCTAACGTTTAACTCTCATGTTATAGCAGAAAAATACTCTAAAAACGCCATTTTTCCCGCTAGGGGGCGGTGTCGGAGGGAGTGCGGTGTCGCAGGGGGTGTGGGATCGGAGGGGGGATGGAGGAGGGACCGCAGGGGGGACGGTCCCCCCGTCCCCCCTGCGACTGAGCCAAAACTCTCGTTTTCCTATTACTGACCTCTACCATAGCACGATCCCTATTTCAAATAAAGTTTCTAGCATGTTTAGTTCATTTACAGGGACAGTCAAAAGTTTTCCGTTACATTACGGATTACGGCCAATGGGAAAAAATCGTTTCAATCAAATGATTTTTAATGGTGTTACACTCTTTGAAACATAGTAAAATTGATATTCATTTATGAAGCCCACTAAAATATGCATTCTGTTGAATATGCGGTGCAAAGAATAGTTATTGTTCATTTACAGGGCCACACAAAAGAATTCCGTGCATAATGGTACAGGGGAAATTGTTTGCAGTGTATTTGAAAAGATTTCAGATACTATATCGTATCCGAATTACTGTATATTAGTAATGATTGCTCGAAATGCATTTTTAATTATGATATGCGCTTTTTTAGGGTTTCGTTCATCTGACGAAACCCTATTCGTCTCGCTCCTCTGTCTGTTTGTCTGTCTGTCCGTCTGTCATAGAGCCCGTTCTCAGAAACTATACATATTGCAGGCTTGAAATTTTGCATATTTATAGCTGAACACCACACATCATACGACAAATCATAAAATTTTGAAAAAGTCGTACATTTAACCCTTTGGGCTCCCACATGTGTATTTTAAACAATTCTTTCTAAGTGAGCCCCTAATTAGGGTGGAGGCGTGAAATTTTACATACTTATAGCTGAACACCTCACATCAAACGGCAAATCACGAAAATTTAAAAAAGTAGTACATTTAACCCTTTGGGCTCCCACATGTGTATTTTAAACAATTCTTTCTAAGTGAGCCCTAATTAGGTTGGAGGCGTGAAATTTTGCATACTTATAGCTGAACACCTCACATCAAACGAAAAATCATAAAATTTAGAAAAAATCGTACATTTAACGCTTTGCGCTCCCACAAGTGTATTTTAAACAATTCTTTCTAAGTGAGCCCCTATTTAGGTTGGAAGCCTGACATTTTGCATACTTATAGCTGAACACCTCACATCAAACGACAAATCATAAAATTTTGAAAAAGCCGTACATTTAACCTTTTGATCCCCGACATTTATATTTGAAACAATTCTTTCTAAGTGAGCCTCTATTTAGGTTGAAGGCGTGAAATTTTGCATACTTATAGCTGAACACCACATATCATACGACAAATCATAAAATTTTGAAAAAGCCGTACATTTAACCCTTTGTGCTCCCACATGCGTATTTTAAGCAGTTCTTTCTAATTGAGCCCCTTATTAAATTGGAGATTTGAAATTTTGCATTCTTATAGCAGAACACCTGAGGCCAGGCGACAAACCATAAAATCTTGAAAAAGTCTTACGTTTAACCCTTTGAGCTATCACATATGTATTTTAAGCAATTATTTCTAAGAGAGCCCCTAATTAAGTTGGAGACATGAATTTTTGCATACATATAGCTGAATACCTCAGACCACACGGCAAATCATAAAATTTTCAAAAAGTCTATATTATTTACTCCTCCGGACTCTAACGTGTGTATTTTAAGCAATTTTTCTAATCTCCGCCCTTTCACCCGGGGAGCACTTTTCCAACTTTTGCCGACACCCCTTTGACCATTCTTTCATATTATGCACCATAACCTTACATATTTTAGTTCCACTTTTTACCGCCAGGGGCGCCTACATATCTCGGGTGCTATCGGCTCAATCCCCTCGACTAATATATCTACGGATAGAATATAACACGGAGTTTCGTTCTGATAGAGGTTTGTTTGGAATAGAGTGCGCCCCTGGTTGCGAAATGTGGAACTAACAGATTTTTCAAAAGGATAAAGTGTTTTGAAAGGAATATAAAACGAAACCCTCTGTGCAATCTGTGATCACACTTACCTACTTGTTCACTATATTTATGCATACTATAAAGTGCGTATAAATGCTATAGTTCATATACAGAGCTACAGAAATTAATTCGTAAAGGTTACTGAGTATGAGCATAAATTGCTTAAAGGTGGGTTTTAAAGGAGTTATGCATTTTTACGCTGAACTGAATTTAGTGTACTAGGAAATATTTGTAGAATATAGATAAAATGATATACAGGGCCACGCAAAGAGTTGTACACATGGCCGTCTATTGGTGATAATTTCTGGAAATGTAATTTCTGTAGTTTTAAGCGTGTTTTAGTTTGAATTAAATTTTAGCTAAATAGTGGCATGTAATAAAGGTACTAGGTAAACTACAGGGCTATACAAAAGTATCCAAGTATGTTTCCATCTATTAGTATAAATTGCTGAAAGATGAATTTCAACCTGTTATGCATTTTCTTGCTAAACTAAATTTTCCCATTATATAGTATATATATCAACATACAGATCGAATACAGGGCTGTTCAAAAGAATTGGAATACATATTTGGCTATGGACGGTAATTACTGAAATCAGGTTTTTAAATGTTTACTTATTTATCTTATTTCCCTAAGTAACGAAATTTCGTTACAGCTTTCAGGGAGTGTTGGAAAGTGTTTCATAATCTATGCTGTACGCATGATTTTTCTTACTTGTTTAAATATGATGTAATTTTCCCCATAGAAGGCTTTTCACATGTGTAATAATTTAATTATTTTAAAGTTTCCCGTCTTTCTGAACATTCATGTGTAAGTATATTTTTCAATTGAAAACTGTTTGGAAATATTATTATGGGTAAGGGGAATGGAAATTTAAGGGTAGAATTCGATGATTATTATATTTTTTTTACTGTTGCTACAAAGTAACAATACAGCTTAAATAAAAAGAAAAGGAGTTTTTAAAGTTTATGTGCTAGGGGCAAGGGGAGAAGCGGAATTTTGTTGAGTCGGGGGTGGGGGAGTAATTTAGATGCTCTTTTAATCATTACTCATCTATACTCGTCTATACTCATCTATACTCCTATTATAAAGAGGAAAAAATTGTTTATTTGTCGGAGGTAAGCTCTGGAACTACCGAACCGATTCCAAAAGTAATGGTATCAAAATGATGGTGTTAGTCCAACTTAGAACATAGGCTATATCTTATGTCGGTGCCACTACCCCTAAGGGAGTGCAGGAGCAAAAAACGTTCTAAAAATGCGATTTTAGCGTTACTGAAGGGCCTAGAAATATGAAATTTTGAATGTTAGTTACTTATAAGATATAAATGATGTCTAAGAACAGTTCTTAAACAATTCGAAATTTAAAAGGGGTGAAAATTCACAAAAAGTGTTCTAAAAAACGTTCTAAATGGTAGTTTCTACACAATCTCAGGAAATACCAAACCGATTTAAAAAATATTGGTGTCAAAATGATGGTGACAACGCTTGCTCCAAGATAGGCTATGTTTTATGTCGGTGTCACTACCCCAAAGGGGGTGCAGGAGCAAAAAAGTTCTAAAAATGCGATTTTAGCGTTACTGAAGGGCCTAGAAATATGAAATTTTGAATATTAGTTACTTATAAGATATAAATGATGTCTAAGAACAGTTCTTAAACAATTCGAAATTTAAAAGGGGTGAAAATGCACAAAAAGCGTTCTAAAAAACGTTCTAAATGGTAGTTTCTACACAATCTCAGGAAATACCAAACCGATTTAAAAAATATTGGTGTCAAAATGATGGTGAGAACACTTGCTTCAAGATAGGCTATGTTTTATGTCAGTGTCACACCCCAAAGGGGGTGCAGGAGCAAAAAACGTTCTAAAAATGCGATTTTAGCGTTGCTGAAGGGCCTAGAAATACGAAATTTGAAATATTAGCTACTTATTAGATATAAAGGATTTCTAAGAACAGTTCTTAAACTATTCGAAATTTGAAAGGGGTGAAAATGCGCGAAAATCGTTCTAAAAACGTTCTAAATGGTGGTTTCTACACAATCTCTGGAAATACCAAACCGATCTGAAAATAATGGTGTCAAAATGACGGTGACAACCCTTGCTCCAACATAGGTGATGTTTTATGTCGGTGCCACTACCCCAAAGGGGGTGCAGGAGAAAAACGTTCTAAATTGCGGCTTTTGCGTTACGGAAGGGCCTAGAATCGTGAAATTTGGAATGGTAGTTAGCTATACGATATCAATGATCTCTAAGGACATTTCCTAAAAAAATCGAAATTTAAAAGGGGGTCAAAATGCGCAAAAAGCGTTGTAAAAAACTTTCTAAATTGCGATTTCTATGCAATCTCAGGAAGTACTGAACCGATTTCAAATATAATGGTGTAAAAATGATGGTGACAGATCTTGCTCCAAGATAGGATATATTTTATATCTGCTTCCACTACCCCAGAGGAGATGCAGGAGCAAAATGCGCGAAAAGCGTTCTAAAAACGTTCTAAATACCGATTTGTCGGCAATATCTCAGGAAGAATGAATCTTATTTCAAACGTAATGGTAGGAAATTGATGCTGACAGCCTCTGCTCTAACATAGAGGCTATTTTATGTCGGTATCACTATCACCAAGACGTTGCGGGAGCAAAAAAGCATTCTAAATTTCGATTTTTGTGATGGGTAGGGGCTAGCAACTTAAAATTAGGCAAGGTACATATTTATTAGATATAAATGATCTTTAAGAACAGTTTCGAAAAAAAAAATGGAAATTTAAAAGGGCTGAAAATGCGCAAAAAGCGTCCTAAAAACGTTCTAAATTGCGATTTCTACTCAATCTAAGGATATACCAAAGCTATTTCAAAAGTAATGGTTGCAAATCAATGGTGACAGTCCCTGCTATAACATAGGTTGTGTTGCTGTCATCTGAGGGTTGCAAAAGCAAAACAGGTTCTAATTTGCGTTTTTTGCACAACTGGGGGCTCAAACACTTTTAAGTATGGCATGGTATTTACTTACAAGATGCAACTGCTTTCTAAGAACAGTCGAAAGAAAATTCCAAATTAAAAAAAAATGAAGTGATTGAAAAGCGTTTTAAATTACATTTTTTAAGCAAACTTATAAATTACCAAACCGATTAAAAAAATAATTAGGACAAATTTTGGTGATAGAATCTGCTCAAACATAAGCTATATTTTATGTCTGTTCCACTACCACCAGAGGGTTGCAGGAGCTAAAAACTTTTTAAATTGCGATTTCTGTGATACTGAGAAGGCTAGAAACTTTAAATATGACATGGTAGTTATAAAATATAAATGCCCTCGAAGAAACGGCGAAAATAAATTCAAATTAAAAAGGGGTGAAGCGAAGGGGAGGTGCGAAAAGCATTCTAAAGAAGTTCTAAATTACGATTCTATGCAATTTCAGGGAATATAAACCGATTATAAAAGTGATAGTTGCGAATCAATGGTAACAGTCTCTGATCCTACACAGGCTATATTTTATGCCGGTGATTCTACCACCTGGGGTTCACAGGAACAACAAACGTTCTAAAAAAGGGCTTTAAAAGCTTTTTAAATTACGTTTCTATGGAATATTAGGAAATAACAAACCGATTTCAAAATTAATGTTGGCAAATTAATGGCGACAGTTCCTGTTTCAACATAGCCCTTTATGTAGAGAGAGGTGGTAGGACTTGGAATTTGACATGATGGTTAATTGTAAGGTGTAAGAAGATGGTTTCTAAAAAATTCAAAATTTCAAATGAATACTGAAATGAGCTTATTAATTGAGCATAAAAGTTTCAAAATATTTTCTAAATTATTACTTATTTAGTTTTATTTCGTTTTATTAATTTAAGTCTCATTTCTGCCTAATTCAGTGTAATAATGATGTTTAATCAAATTGTGTTTTAAATAGTAATTTTTGAATTATTCCTAAAAGTAATAAGTACCTTTTAATAAAAAAAAAAAACGTTTAATAAAATAAAATATTACCTTTTAATAAAATAAAAAATTAGTTAGCACCTTTTAATAAAAATTAGACATATAAATATCACTTGGCATATTTCAAATATTACGCGAGCAAAGCCGCGGGGTTTGCTAGTCATATTATAAAGAGGAAAAAATTGTTTATTTGTCGGAGATAAGCTCAGGAACTACCGAACCGATTCCAAAAGTAATGGTATCAAAATGATGGTGTTCGCCCAACTTAGAACATAGGCTATATCTTATGTCGGTGCCACTAACCCAAAGGGGGTGCAGGAGCAAAAAACGTTCTAAAAATGCGATTTTTGCGTTACTGAAGGGCCTAGAAATATGAAATTTGGAATATTAGTTACTTATAAGATATAAATGGTGTCTAAGAACAGTTCTTAAACAATTCGAAATTTAAAAGGGGGGAAAATGCACAAAAAGCGTTCTAAAAAACGTTCTAAATGGTAGTTTCTACATAATCTCAGGAAATACCAAACCGATTTAAAAAATTTTGGTGTCAAAATGATAGTGGCAACGTTTGCTCCAAGATAGGCTATGTTTTATGTCGGTGCCACTACCCCAAAGGGGGTGTAGGAGCAAAAAACGTTCTAAAATTGCGATTTATGTGTTACTGATGGGCCTAGAAATATGAAATTTGAAGTATCAGCTACTTATTAGATATAAAGGATTTCTAAGAACAGTTCTTAAACAATTCGAAATTCAAAAGGGGTTTAAATGCGCGAAAAGCGTTCTAAAAAACGTTCTAAATGGTAGTTTCTACACAATCTCAGGAAATACCAAACCGATTTAAAAAATAATGGCGTCAAAATGATGGTGAAAATCCTTGCTCCAACTAGGCTATGTTTTATGTCGGTGCCACTACCCCAAATGGGCTGCAGGAAAAAAACGTTCTAAATTGCGGTTTTTGCGTGACGGAAGGGCCTTGAATCGTGAAATTTTGAATGGTATTTAGTTATAAGATATTAATGATCGCTAAGGGCATTTCCTAAAAAAATCGAAATTTAAAAGTAGTGTCAAAATGCGCAAAAAGCGTTGTAAAAAACGTTCTAAATTGCAATTTCTATGCAATCTCAGGAAATACTGAACCGATTTCAAATATAATGGTGTTAAAATGATGGTGACAGATCTTGCTCCAAGATACACTATATTTTATATATGTTTCCACTAACCCAGAGGAGATGCAGGAGCGAAATGAGCGAAAAGCGCTCTAAAAACGTTCTAAATGCCGATTTGTCACCAATATCTCAGGAAGAATCAAACTGATTTCAAAAGTAATGTTAAGAAATTGATGCTAACAGCCTCTGCTCTAACATAGACGCTATTTTAAGTCAGTATCACTATCACCTAGACGTTGTAGGAGCAAAAAAGCGTTCAAATTTCGATTTTTGTGATTGGTAGGGGCTAGCAACTTAAAATTAGGCAAGGTACATATGTATTACATATAAATGATCTTTAAGAACAGTTTCGAAAAAATTGGAAATTTAAAAAGTGGTGAAAATGAGCGAAAAGCGTTCTAAAAACGTTCTAAATTGCGATTTCTACTCAATCTCAGGAAATTCCAAAGCTATTTCAAAAGTAATGGTTGCAAATCAATGGTGACAGTCCCTGCTATAACATAGGTTATATTTTATGTTGCTGTCACTACCATCTGAGGGTTGCAAAAGCAAAACATGTTCTAATTTGCATTTTTTGCACAACTGAGGGGTCTAACACTTTGAAGTATGGCATGGTATTTATTACAAGATGCAATTGCTTTCTATGAACTGTCGAAAGAAAATTTCAAATTTAAAAAGATGAAGTGAGTGAAAAGCGTTATAAATTACAATTTTTATGTAATCTTTTCAAATACCAAACCGATTAAAAAAATAATGATAACAAATTGTTGGTGATAGAACCTGCTCAAACATAAGTTATATTTTATGTCTGTGCCACTACCACCAGGTTGCATTAGCTAAAAACTTTCTAAATTGCGATTTCTGTGATACTGAAAAGGCTAGAAACTTTAAATATCGCATGGTAGTTACTTATAAAATATAAATGCCCTCGAAGGACTGTCAAAAATAAATTCAAATTAAAAAGGGGTGAAGTGACGGGGAGGTGCGAAAAGCATTCTAAAAAAGTCCTAAATTACGATTTCTACGCTATTTCAGGAAATATAAACCAAATATAAAAGTAATAGTTCGAATCAATAGTAACAGTCTCTGATCCTACACAGGCTATATTTTATGCCGATGATTCTACCACCTGGGATTCACAGGAACAACAAACGCTCTAAAAAAGGCCTTTAAAAGCTTTCTAAATTACGTTTCTGTGGAATATTAGGAAATAACAAACCAATTTCAAAATTAATGTTGGCAAATTAATGGTGACAGTTCTTATTTCAGCATAGCCCTTTATGTTGAGAGAGGTGGTAGGACTTGGAATTTGACATGATGGTTAATTTTAAGATGTAAGAAGATGGTTTCTAAAAAATTCAAAACTTCAAATGAATACTGAAATGAGCATATTAATTGAGCATAAAAGTTTCAAAATATTTTCTAAATTATCATTTATTTATTTTTATTTCGTTTTATTAATTTAAGTCTCATTTCTGCCTTATGCAGTGTAACAATGATATTTAATCAAATTGTGTTTTAAATAGTAATTTTTTTTAAATTATTCCTAAAAGTAATAAGTGCCTTTTAATAAAATAATATATTACCTTTTAATAAAATAAAAATTTAGTTAGTACCTTTTAATAAAAATTAGACATATAAATATCACTTGGCATATTTCAAATATTACGCGAGCAAAGCCGCGGGGTTTGCTAGTCATCATCATCATCATCATCATCATATTATAAAGAGGTAAAAATTGTTTATTTGTAGGAGGTAAGTTCTGGAACTACCGAACCGATTCCAAAAGTAATGGTATCAAAATGATGGCGTTAGTCCAACTTAGAACATAGGCTATATTTTATGTCGGTGCCACTACCCCAAAGGGGGTGCAGGAGCAAAAAACGTTCTAAAAACGCGATTTTTGCGTTACTAAAGGGCCTAGAGATATGAAATTTGGAATGTTAGTTACTTATAAAATATAAATGATGTCTAAGAATAGTTCTTAAACAACTCGAAATTTAAAAGGGGTGAAAATGCACAAAAAGCGTTCTAAAAAACGTTCTAAATGGTAGTTTCTACATAATCTCAGGAAATACCAAACCGATTTAAAAAATATTGGTGTCAAAATGATGGTGACAACGCTTGCTCCAAGATAGACTATGTTTTATGTCGGTGCCACTACCCCAAAGGGGGTGCAGGTTCAAAAAACGTTCTAAAAATGAGATTTATGTGTTACTGAAGGGCCTAGAAATATGAAATTTGAAATATTAGCTACTTATTAGGTATAAAGGATTTCTAAGAACAGTTCTTAAACGATTCGAAATTTAAAAGGGGTAAAAATCCGCGAAAAGCGTTCTAAAAAACGTTCTAAATGGTGGTTTCTACACAATCTCAGGAAATACCAAACCGATTTAAAAAATAATGGTGTCAAAATGACGGTGACAACCCTTGCTCCAACATAGGCTATGTTTTATGTCGGTGACACTACCCCAAAGGGGGTGCAGGGGAAAAGCGTTCTAAATTGTGGTTTTTGCGTTACAGAAGGGCCTAGAATCGTGAAATTTGAAATGGTAGTTAGTTATAAGATAGCAATGATCTCTAAGGGCATTTCCTAAAAAAATCGAAATTTAAAAGGAAGTCAAAATGCGCAAAAAGCGTTGTAAAAAACGTTCTAAATTGCGATTTCTATGCAATCTTAGGAAGTACTGAACCGATTTCAAATATAATGGTGTAAAAATAATGGTGACAGATCTCGCTCCAAGTTAGGCTATATTTTATATCTGTTTCGACTACCCCAGAGGAGATGCAGAAGCAAAATGCGCGAAAAGCGTTCTAAAAACGTTCTAAATGCCGATTTGTCAGCGATATCTCAGGAAGAATCAAACTGATTTCAAAAGAAATGGTAGGAAATTGATGCTGACAGACTCTGCTCTAACATAGACGCTATTTTATGTCGGTATCACTATCACCTAGCCGTTTCAGGAGCAAAAAGCGTCCTAAATTTCGATTTTTGTGATCGGTACGGGCTAGCAACTTAAAATTAGGCAAGGTACATATTTATTAGATATAAATGATCTTTAAGAACAGTTTCGAAAAAATTAGGAATTTAAAAAGGGGTGAAAATGAGCGAAAAGCGTTCTAAAAACGTTTTAAATTGCGATTTATACTCAATCTCAGGAAATACCAAAGCTATTTCAAAAGTAATGGTTGCAAATCAATGGTGATAGTCCTGCTATAACATAGGTTATATTTTATAATGCTGTCACTACCATCTGAGGGTTGCAAAAGCAAAACATATTCTAATTTGCGTTTTTTGCACAACTGAGGGGTTTAACACTTTGAAATATGGCATGGTATTTACTTACAAGATGCAACTGCTTTCTAAGAACAGTCGAAAGAAAATTCCAAATTTAAAAAGATGAGGTAAGCGAAAAGCGTTATAAATTACAATTTTTATGCAATCTTATCAAATACTAAACCGATTAAAAAAATAATGATGTCAAATTGTTGGTGTTAGAACCTGCTCAAACATAAGCTATATTTTATATCTGTGCCACTACCACCAGAGAGTTGCAGGAGCTAAAAACTGTCGAAATTGAGATTTCTGTGATACTGAAAAGGCTAGAAACTTTAAATATGGCATGGTAGTTACTTATAAAATATAAATGCCCTCGAAGGACTGTCGAAAATAAATTCGAATTAAAAATGGGGTGAAGCGAAGGGGAGGTGTGAAAAGCATTCTAAAAAAGTCCTAAATTACGATATCTATGCAATTTCAGGGAATATAAACCGATTGTAAAAGTAATAGTTGCGAATAAATGGTAACAGTCTCTGATCCTACACAGGCCGATGATTCTACCACCTGGGGTTTACAGGAACAACAAACGTTCTATAAAAGGCCTTTAAATGCTTTCTAAATTACGTTTCTATGGAATATTAAAAATAACAAACCGATTTCAAAATTAATGTTGGCAAATTAATGGTGATAGTTCCTAATTCAACATAGCCCTTTCTGTTGAGAGAGATGGTAGGACTTGGAATTTGACATGATAGTTAATTTTAAGATGTAAGAAGATGGTTTCTAAAAAATTCAAAACTTTAAATGAATACTGAAATGAGCGTATTAAATGAGCATAAAGGTTTCAAAATATTTTCTAAATTACCATTCATTTAGTTTTATTAATTTAAGTCTCATTTCTGCCTAATGCAGTGTAATAATAATGTTTATTCAAACTGTGTTTTAAATAGTAATTTTTGAATTATTCTTAAAAGTAATAAGTAAAAATTTAGTTAGTAACTATTAATAAAAATTAGACATATAAATATTACTTGGCATATTTCAAATATTACGCGAGCAAAGCCGCGGGGTTTGCTAGTTATTAATACAGAAATGTTATAAAAGAAAAAAAATAAGACTTTAAACTATGTACTGGATCGCAATGGAAGAATCGTGGTGGAAGTACGCAGTATTCCGGTCGGTAACACCACATCTAATGTCAACTACAATCCAAAGTATAAAGTGCCTAGTTCAAAGCTGATTGTATGCGTATGGGTCTCGGGCTGCTTCCAATACTTCACGTGATATTATATTTTACACAAAGAAGGATAAGTATATTGAAAATTTAATTTGAAATATTTCAATTAGTGTTATGAACAAATATCTGAAATTTGGATCAGAGGTATAATCACCTTGTATTCCTCACTGAAAACTGGATTACGACCCAGGTTCATATATAAATGTTGTTAAACTTTCTATGTACTAATCAGCTCAATTAGTTTGTCTCCATACATTAATTGAAAAAGTTGTTACCACACATACATACATACATACATACATATACACTGAAATTCAAAAATTAAGGGGCAGTGAATGGACGCTTTCGATTGTAGACGGTTTGTTGTATATCTACTGAAAATCTTGATGAATTGTGTTCGAACTTTGAGGATGAAAAGAACATGTTTGACTCCATCTTTTTCGGTGAAGATTTAGTTGCAGGGACAATAAGGAGTACAACAATAAATTAAATAATAAAATAATGGTTGCGATCATCCACGTGACAGAAAATGCTCAAAATGGTCTGTCACTGTAGCAAATGGCTATGTGGATCCTGTCTAACATTTGTGTGCATTTGTGTAACCATAGCACGCATATTTGTGATGGTTTTAACGTTTCTGTGAAAAATGTACATGTTTTTTGTTTATAGAACACAGAGTTTTCAACCAAATTTAACACCACTTTCCAAAAACTTCACAAAGAACAGTAGAAGCAGTACACTACAATTAAAATATTAATATATCTAATATTTGATGAGGTATGGGCATTTGGCATTTGTGTGAAAAAAAAAAAAAAATTAACTGCGCGCATGCGTGAAAGATTCCGAAATTTTTTTTCTAATTTGGTAGTCAGCTACTTGGGGTAACTTATGTAAAAATTCCGGTCAAATATTGCAAAAATTTAAATAGATAACGACAATTACAGTGAGTTGCTTTCTAAAAGAAGCTTTATTATAAGGGATTTTCCACAATTTGTCAATCAGTTCACTGTATCTTTCTGAGTTTTCACAATATTTGACTGGACTTTTTATACAAGTTGCCCCAAATAGCTGACTACCAAATTAGAAAATAAAAATTTTGGAATCTTTCACACATGTACAGTTAAAAATTATTTCATACAAATGCCCATATCTCATGAAATATTCAATATATTCATGATTTAATTAGCATACTTTTTCTGCTGTTCTTTTCCATATTTTCGTTATGTGCTGTTAGATTTGGTTGAAACTCTGCATGCTAATGCTATAAACAAAAACCATTTAAATTTTTCACAGAAACGTTAAAAACTTCACGAATATGCGTGTTATGCTTCTAGAAATGCATGCAAACGTTAGACAGGACACACATAGTCATCTGTTACAGTGGCAGACCATTTTGAGCATTTTCTGTCACATGGATGATCGCAAGCATTATGTTATTATTAAATTTATTGTTCTGCCCCTAATTGTCTCTGCGTCTAAATCTTCACTGAAAAATGTTAAGTCAAACATGTTTTTTACATCCTTGAATTTGAATGACAATTCGTCAAGATTTCACAGATATTCGACAAATCGTGTGCAGTCGAAATCGTCTGGTCACAACCCCTGGACATCAGTGTATATATATATATATATATATATATATTTAAAAAAATTCAGAATAATGAAATACAGTATGGTATTGTTTATATTGGGATGTGTTTAGGAATGCAGTTGATACATTTTAATTCATTAGCATGTATTAGTTTCTACTTACTGTGACATTTGTATAATCATAATAGTTTTTAAATAAAATTATAGATGGCAGCACCATTGTATTTTTAAATAGCTAAAGTCATAATTTTAATTTTTTACACTAGGTGGTAATTAACGGTGAATATTGGCAATGTTGTAAAATTGTTATTATACAATTTAAAATTGTTTTTAGGTATTATAAATAATGTAATTATTTTTTATTTATATTATATTAATTATATTTATCACAATATTTCAACATGAATTAACTGACTCCATAGCTTTTAATTTCTGTGTTAACTTAACTGTTTTATTCACCTTAATCTCCGGGTGGTTCCGACCCGACCTCTTGAGTGGGGGAGGTGACCGGAAGCTCGGCAGAGTTCGTTGTGTACGAATGCGAGGGGCCGGATGGGGACGAATCGCCACCTCCTCGAGAGGCTCATCTCCGACAGGCGTTGAGTCCGGTGGCCACGGTTAACGGACGTTGTGCATAGGGCCGTAGCCTGCTTCGGTGTGTACCAAAGGTACGGTCCTCCGGCACCCGGGTTCTCTGGGCAAGCCGGGTAGCGACGCTGCATAGGTCGATCCCGGTGCCGGTCTAAGGGCCGGACGGTGTCGCCGGGCAAAGACTAGCAAAGGCGATAGGGCCCCATCCACTATTGACTAAGAGGGAGCCTGAGGTAGGAGTGAGGGCTTTGTAGAGGAAAGTCCTCGGTGCTCGCTAGTGACGACGGGGCTCGCGGGAACGCCATGCAGGGACTCCCGGAGCAACCGATGGGCGAGGGTTTCGGACAGCGCCCAGGTTACTTTATGACTTGGGTGGCTCATCCCTCCGAGGACCTCAGCTGAAGCAGTTGGGAGCCGACCCTTAGGGTGGTAGGGTTTGGTGGTGCCCCCGTTGACCAAGGAGCGGTCGCGTGGGGAGGCCAGTAGGGCTCTGGTTGCTCCATGTCGTGCCGTGACCCTTGGGAGGGTGTCGGCCGGCAGGTCCACCATCGAACGCTATTCCCGCAGGGAAACGGGCCGGAGGCTCGCCGGTAACGCGGCGGCTCATCGTGCCTCAAAGGAACTCTTGGTCCGATGCATGTCCTCCGTGTCTATGAGGTACCAGAGCTTTCCTCGCCTGGTGATGAGGACCTAGAGGTGTCTCCACCTAATTTTCGAACGCACTAACAAAGGTAGCGGTCGGTCACTGCACGGGGTCAGGGGCCTTCGGGCCTGGGTACCCTCGACGGCTGTGAGGTAAGGTAGTGGCGGGCGGACTTCTGTCGGCCTCCACTGGCTTCTCTGTCTTCGGACGGGGTCGAGTCGGTGGGGGCTGGCGGGACTCCGTTCCGTCCAACCCCCTAGCGAGGCGGAGTCTATTCCGTCTAGGTGGAGCTTTCCGTGCCCGCCTGGGGTCGCTAACGGCACCTAGTCTGGACCAACTGGTTCCCGGCGTGATCCGCGAGGGGTTCCGTCGATCGAGCCGGGTGGCTTGAGCGAAAAGCCAGGAGCTAGGTCGCTTTACGGCCGGAGGGACTTTCCCCGTCCTCCCTGGTTTTTAAGCTAGGGGCTCTTCAATAACTTTCCTATCGGATGGCCCACATAAATGTCTCTGCCGGAAAATGGTATCTGATCTTGGGGGCCTTCCGTAAATTAAATTCGGGTCGGGAAGCCTCGGTTCAGTTCGTGGGCCCAGCGTCTTTATAGGCGTCTGGTTCCTGCAGGGCTTGCGGGGTCTACCGGCTCGAGTAACCAAGTTTAGGGACCACTTGGCTTTTCTAGTTGGGTGGTGAGGACTATCGTAGCGATTGTTCGTCAACTTGGGAATAGCCGGCGTGGCGTGCGTTGGGCAGCGCGTCGGCCTGACCGGAGTTTGCGTGGGGTTCCGCTTTGCCGGTACTTGTCTGGCGGCGACCTTCGGGACGCGCCGCGGGGCGTGCCTCGCGGGTGGTTCCCTGGGTAGACAGATGGGCCTGGGACCGGGAGATGGGACCCCGTCTTATCATGCTTTTTGGATTCCATGTGCGGGAATATATTTTGAAAATCTACTGGGAATTAATACGGTATGTTTTTGTAAGATTTCTATTGCTATAAATTAAATATTTAATGGGTTGTAGTTTTTTTTCCATTTCATGCCATTTGATAATGTTCTGTATTAATCTTGAAACCATTATTTTGATTATATTGGTTGTTTGAGTACAGGGGAAAAATTTTTTTCAGCTTATAGCTTTTTTCTCACAGAAAAAAACCGATTTGCTTATATCATTGAATTCTGTACTCTTGAAAACGTAATTCAATATATAACTTTTTCAATTTTTTCGGAATCCATATTCTTCTTTTTTTCTTCCATGTTAATTCTTGTAATTAGGTATACGGTACTTTATTTTACATATACAGTTCTATATTGTTGGTTTATGGCATGTAGTCAATCATTCACAATATTGCAGTTTTTGATGATGGTCGGTAATGTTTAATTAATGGATATATATATATATATATATATATATATATATATATAGTGTTTCTTCTAGGCTATCCTGCCCTTTCTGAAATGTGCAAAATGCACCCAGCCCTTTTTAAAAAATAGTGAAAGGCACCTTTAATTATGTCAGAGATCGAGAGATCTCTTTTAAAAATCTTCCCCAAATTACAGTATTTCTAAATCTATGTGCTCGAAAGATTGTAAAAATCATAGACCTCCCACGTTTCTTTACGAATTTTCTAATTAGTTTAATTTTAAACAAAGAAAATATAGAATAAAAAAATGCAGAAATATGTAATTAAATTCATTTGTATAAATAAAAATTTGCATTAAAATAATTTTAAATGGAGTCAGTTCTGATACAATGGAATATTTCGATTTTTTTTTTCTTTTAATGTTTATAAAATATCTTTGAATTGTACGTGTAATAAATACGTTTAAATAAAATAATTAAGAGCACTGTTAAAGATAACAAAAAAAAAGTTTTTATGAAACAATATACATATTCAACTTTTAAAATTGGTATTTAAGATTTTTTAAAAAAATTGCACGTATGTGGGAGGAAGGAGGGGTGATTACCAGTAGCAGGGGATGGGGGCCCAAATTTTTCAGTAGCCCTGGGCCCCAAAAATGCTTAATCTGGCTCTGCGTAGATGAAACAACATGCATGTTTAAAAAAACATAGAATATACACCATGCTAAAAACTTTACTCCGTTTCCCTTTCAAAGCTTTATTTTTCTTTCTTGTATCAAACAAAGTACAAATATATCAAATGATGTAAGAGAAGGAAAACTAGGTACTTTTCCATTACAGAGGGCTTCGCCGCTTGGCGGTTTTTAAAAAAGCTTGGTACAATTCGGGCTTCAAAAAGTGAGGTTTGTTGCCAAATGATATAAACAGCTACAAAAAGAAACCTTGTGAACTTTTATGCTTTTTTACATATGAGGACATGAGTTTGAAAACTCCCCTTATCAAACATTTAAAAAATCTCGCTATCTCTATCAATCTACTCTATTGGTTAAATCTACACTGAAAAACATAACAATCTGCGGAAAAAAAAAATTAGTTTTTCCTGTATTTCTGGCATTGTAAAATCTTGGTTTCCAATGAAAACCAATGGATGCAATTAGAGGTTTTTCGCGGTTTCACAAAATTTTATTTTCTGGATATGGCGAGTTTTGAAACTCGCGTCCTCGTGTATACTGTTAATGTTGTTTTTTATGTACAATTTACTTCTGTTTGTACTTAAAAATAGATAAGTGGCTTTTTTATATTACATAAATTGTATAAGTATTTTTAAAAAATGCTTATGAAACAGTAAATAGGTTGCCAGAAAATACGTTGCCAAATTTCCTTCTCTTGCCAAGACCTGCTTCTGTATCTCGCCAACGCCCCTGTCCTGGAAAAATACAGAAAAGTGCATAATGTGTTCCAGCGATATCACCTCACTTGATCAGTATAAAGCGAGTTAAGTAGCTTAGAGTAACTGACTTGACCCTTTTGCTCGACGCTAACGCTCTCGCCTACTGGTCATGAGACCCCTGGTTCAACTCCCCACGAAGCCAATTAACTCTCTCTTTCGACTCAATTAACGCACTGAGGACGGTACGTTAAATGCTACTTAAAGCTTACATATTCTGGCGTTTTTAACGTTGTTTTAAATTTATATTTATATATATGTAACTCTCTCTTCATTGGTGAATCAGACAAACAGGCATCTTTTAACAACTTTCAACAGCAATCATCTCTTCTCACAACCAACAGATGGCAGCTCTAAATAATTCATCCCCTGCACTCATAAGCCTGTGAAACGTTCAAAGCACAAAGCCTGTCACCCGGGCATCACACATGCGTGCGACAACATCACTCACGAGTGCATATCGTTCGTCAACAAGACGTCTTGCTCATTGGGGATGGAGTGTGTAGCGATCTCATCTCACTTGATTAATATAAAGGACAATATCACAAAATACGAAAATTGCTGACCGCACAATAAAATGTCAATTAAATGTTACATAATGCAATTTTCTTTTTTACATTCTAATAAAAAATATTCTTAGAAGTATTTTCAAGAGATATTATATTCATAATAACACAAAAATAAGGCAATTAGAAGACTGAAACTTTCATATTGTCATTTTCCTGGCATGTCACACTGTGACAAAGTAAAAGGCTTTCTGCTATACTGAACAAGTATCTTTTTTCTAGTTTTTTTAATTTATAATTGTTAGGTTAAGCAAAAAGTTCTGGGAAATTTTTAATCTAATAGTTACTAGAATTTGTATCGTATATATGAGCACTAGTGGTATATCTATAATAGGAGTTCAGGAATTCGATTATGGCCTATTTCGATCAATGCAACACTTTTTCAAGCGCCGTTGATTTGAATTCTTTAATGAAGTTGAAGAAACATGTCAAGAGTTTTTTGATTCGAAGGAGCCGCCATGGTACTTCCAGCAAACCCAGAATCTGGCAGAACGATGGCATAAAGTCGTGGACTATGATGGTCTCTACTTTGAGAATAGTCTCCTTGTTGCTTTTGTTGAACCCTCTCACTGACAAGCCCGTGTTAATACGTTCACTAAGCTCCAGGTTTCACGGCAATACCAGCAATATTTAAACTAATATAATTCTGTTGATTTAATAGATTTTTAATACACTGAACAATGATTAATACTCTCAAGGATTACATTCATATTTTAAATTAAGGTTTTTTATATAATGTTGAAAAAAATCATCTTTTTTGAGTATTTAAAACAAAATGTAGAGAAAACAACATTACAATTTTGCCCTTTTGCAAGACTGTCGGAGGGTTTGCTCATAACACCGCAACTTTCACAAATTTCCCAGAACTTTTTGCTCAACCTAGTATTAATTATACCTTATATAACACATATATGAGGAAGGTAACAAGTTCTGTATTTTACAAATAATTTTCCATAATTAAAATATGATTGTCACTGAAAATGAATGTTATTTTCCTGGTCTGCTCATTTTAGTTCTTTATGAGGTATAAAGATGGCGCTGCAGAATAATTCTTCTTGTTCTTGACATAGTTCAAGTCAGAAGTAGTAAAGTCATTGCTACCAGCAAGATCTTTCAGATATTTCTTTGAAAATAATATGTTTAAAGGCTTTATAAAAGTTGAATAGACTTTTATTATGTCATTTTCCTGGCTTCAATAATTTGCAAATGAAACTTAACATTACACTGAATTTGAGGTACTATAGAGGAAACATGTTCCTTTAAATGAAATTAAAATGTTAGATCTAAAACTAATAAAAACAAGAATGCGAAAAATGTTTTAAAATGAAATTGTCATTATTCTGGCGGTCATTATCCTGGCATACATATGCCAAGAAAATGACATATTATTATAATTACATAAAAATTAACTTAAGCTCTTCAAACTTTAACAATTTTACACGTAAATTCCTTTATTCAGCTGCTCAAAAAACATTTTTAAAAGAATCAGAAGCTTTGAAACGATTTAAATTTTCAAAAAATTTTGTTTTCAAAACCTCACATTTCGTGATATTCACCCACAAAGGAATTACAAGTTTAGAGTAACTGACTTGACCTTTTGCTCCATGCTAACGCTCTCGCCTATTGATCATGAGATCACTGGTTCAACTCCCGATGGAGCCAATTCACTCTCTCTTCAGTGTTTTGCTTTGTTTTGTTCGTTTGTTGTTAAAAAAAATTAACAGAACAATTTTTTTTTACTGTACCTCAAACTGGTGAATCCAGAATGAAGTAGCTTAAAATTTTATTTTCTAAATTATGAGTGAGATATATTCAAACTTTGACGAATTATCTATGTTCAATTCAACGTTTTGAAACCTGCTGTTGCAACTCCAAATTGATTTCAAATAACTCTGTTTTTTTCGCAAGATCAAAGAGAATTTTAAAACTTTCTTGTGAACAAGTTCTTTGAGGAACTTCACTTGTCAAAATGCGTTGATTAGTTTCCCATATTTTCTTACGTAAATTTAATGATAATAGTGGAGTTTTCGTTTATGTGTCAATATTTCAAATGGTATAACGGAAGGAAATAGACACTGGACTTTTTAATTAAAGAAAAAGCATTACAAGCGTTCTTCATTGTGTTACGAATGAATGAATCATGAATGGGACATGAATTAATTTTTGTTTTGTAAATTGCATGTAAAAAAGACATTTCAAGAAGCAGAGTTTTGTTCGACTTGTAAACAACCATTGGATGAAAAACGTACACGTGATGTGACCACGATCACCTGACGGATACTTATAGAAGTGCGGCTCATATGGCATGCAATTTGAATTTTAAGCAATGTAAAACAATTCCTGTTACATTTCATAACCTGAAAAACTACGATGGCCATCACCTAATGCGTAAATTAGGAAAATTCAAATACTATACAATAAAAGTCATCGCAACCACTTTGGAGAAATATATCTCCTTTAAATTAAGAAAGCCTTTATATCCTATCCAGATGGTCTTTTTAGATTCATTCCAATTTTTACCCACCTCATTAGAAAAGATCGTTAGAAACCTTGAACCCGACCAATTCACCATACTTGAAGAAAATTTCCCAAAAAATAGTAATTTGCATATGTTTACAAGAAAAGGGATATACCCCTATGACTATTTCACCTCCTTTGAAAAATTTAATGAAAAAGAACTACCCCCACCGCAGCATTTTTTAACAGTCTCACAAATGAAGATATTCAAGATGAAGACTATCAGCATGCTTTGAACGTATGGAAAATCTTTAATATTCAATCCTTGGGAGAATATCACGACCTTTACGTGAAGACCGACGTTTTACTCTTTGCCGATGTGTTTCAAAATTTTAGAAAACTTTGTCAGCTGTATTACAATATCGATCCTTTCCACGTCTACACCGCACCTTCACTCGCATGGAAAGCTTGTTTGAAGATGTCTGAAACACCTTTAGAGTTGCTCACTGATATTAATATGCTGCTTATGATCGAAAATGGGATGCATGGTGGAATTAGTATGATTAGTCATAGACATGCCAGAGCGAACATCCCCAATATGCCCGATTTTAGGGAAAATGAAGCACCCAGCTACATCATGTACTGTGATGCTAATAACTTGTATGGGTGAGCTATGTCCCAATTTTTACCCTTGGGAGGATTTGAATAGTATGCGACAAGTCATATTACAGAAGAGTGGATTCTTTCTCTACCTGATGATTCTGAAATTGGACATATTTTTGAGGTGGGTGGATCTTAACTATCCATAGGAACTATATCCACCTCGCAACGAATATCCGCTAGCCCGGAACGAGTGACCGTCAACGAAGATATGCTTTCTCCATATGTTAAGAAAGACCCTTCTCAATAATCGAAAATTTAAAGGAACCCCTAAACTCATCCCAAATTTAAACGACAAGCAAAACTATGTAGTACATTATCGTAATCTTAAATTTTATTTACAATATAAATTGAAAATGATAGGCGTGCATAAAGTTCTTAAATTTAAACAGGCTCCCTGGTTGTAGAAGTATATTAATTTTAATACCGAAAAAATAAAAGAGGCGACCTCAACTTTCGAGAAGGACTTTTTAAAGTCATTCAATAACTCTGTTTTTGGTAAAACTATTGAGAACCTTCGGAAAAGAAGAAATGTTGTGCTTTGCAACACTGAAAAAAGGGCAAATAAATTAGTATCCTCCTCTGCATTTAGGTCATTTAAAACATATGATGAAGATCTGACTGCGGTGGAAAGGTTGAAAAACAGTTTAACTATGAACCGCCCTGTATACGTTGGATTTGTTATTTTTGAGCTTTCGAAGCTTCATATGTACAAATTCCCTTATGATTTTATAAAGTAAACATATAAAGATGATGCAAAGCTCTTATTCACCGATACGGACTCATTGTGCTATCATGTACAAACTAATGATATTTTCACAGATCTGCAACAACATCATGATTTGTTTGGCTTCTCTGAGTATCCGAAGGATCACCCGCTTTATTCAGAAACCAACAAGAAGACTAGTTCAAGGATGAATTGAACGGGGAATTAGCCCTTGAGTTCGTCGGTGTGAAATCCAAAATGTACTCTCTGAAATCATTGAAAGAAGAAAAGAAGCGGGCAAAGGGTGTTTCTACTCGAGTCGTTCAACAAAAAATCAAGCATGTAGATTATTTAGAGTGCCTGCGTGGTGTAAAAACAAGCATGATGAATCAGACAAGGATCGCCCAAGATGCTCATCATTTGTATACATTAACTCGGAATAAAATTAGTCTTAGTCCCTTTGATGATAAAAGATACCTTTTAGAAGATGGCATCCCAGCTTTGTATATGGACATTGTAAAATTAGTCGAGATTATAATGAGCAAGAAAATTGATGATCTAACGTAGAATGAAGAAGACTTATCATATTGTTTTGTAAATTTAACTTTCTTGTAAATTGATTTTGTCTTAATAAAAAAATTCTTCCTTATTTCTGTACACTTATTTAAAACCTATTATTCACAAACAAACAAACACACACACATACATATATACATATATGCACACATACATACATACATATATACATACATGTACACCCATACATACATACATGTACACCCATACATACATACACATACAGACAGACAAACATATACATACAGAGAGAGAGAGAGATACATATATCCGATTGTTTAACTTAAAAATCACACATACACATATACATATAGAGAGAGACATACATATATTCGGTCGTTTAACTTAAAAATAATGCAAAATTGAATATTTCTATTAAATACAATTAGATTAGATCTTTTCAATATCAAACATATAAAGTTTTTACATAGTTTATCTTTTATTTGAAGAAATTCAGACTGTGAAACTTACCGAACCAGCGTAGATGAAGACAGGATTGGGAATAGCAAACATGTTATCGGTTTAATGATATGACTAAAAGAAGTGACGTGATGATACAAACATCCTGTTTGTTGTCTGCAGCAAGCATTTCATCTCTAGGAGCGAGCCATGACAAACACCGTTTTTAAGTCGATGCTATTCGTAAGTAGATATTATTATTATTACTCGAATATAAATGAATTTGTATTAAAATAACCTAATTGCTTTAAGGGATGAGAAAACAAGTTAATTTTTTTAACTAAACTTATAGGAAACATAAACTTTGTTTTAAAATTTTGAATTATCATTAATAATTTACAATTAATTTTAAACCTATCTGATCTTTGTGTATTGTGGTATATATATATATATATATATATATATATATATATATATATATATATATATATATATATATATATATATATATACTATGTTATATTTACTATGTATATATCTTGTTAGCATGTTAGCATGCATAGAAAACTTTAATAACTCCTCTTTTTAATTTGTAAATATTTTTAAACTTGTATTAAATTTAAAGTCTTTATTTATTTATTTTTTTTTAATTTCGTGAATTTTTTTTTTTTCAAACTCTTTTTGAATTGTTACTCTCGTAAAATATCTTTAATAACTTGCAATTGAGTAGGAAAATGTTCAATCTTTTATGTAATGTAGTGTACACTATGTGAAATATACTATGTTTAGATATATAGATGTAACATGTTAGCATGTCAGCATGATAAGCATGTTAAGCATGCTCAGAAAACTTTTTTTATCACTTTTCTTTTTTTTTTTTATTTGTAAATATTTTAAAACTTGTGTTAAATTTAAAGTCTTTATTTTCTTTAATTATGTGTAAATTTTTGTTTTCAAACTCTTTTTCAATTGTTATTCTCGTAAAATTTCTTTAATAACTTGCAGTTGAATTGGAAAATATTGAATCTTTTAATGTAATGTAGTGTATACTGTGTGAAATACAGTGTGTCCACGTATAACCTGACCGACCTTTATTTTCGCAACCGTTGGTCCTAGATGCATACTTCCAATTACAAAAGTGGTCAAAATTAGGTACAGAGTTAAGATAGAAAAGTTTGAAGCGAAAAAACAATTTGGCGAAGAATTACAAAATCTAAATTTTTATACGGTCCCCCGGTCCTATAAGTTATATTTAGTAAATTTTTTCTGTTACACTGACAAGTAAGGCAAAAAAAGTCCCGTTATTCTACGATTAAAATTGAATGAGTAATAGCTGTTTGAAGTTGGAGCATATTTTTTTGCTGCAAATTAGGGGTCATTCACAAATTTAGTAGAAATATAATTTCGTCAGATATATTAAAGAAATGGTTGAGAGTGAAATTAGCATTGCAATATAAATTTGAAATCCTTAATCATTCTGATATATTAGTGCAAAATATACAATTTCTACAGAACATATAAGAGGATAAAAATAACAGAATTTTTGTTAAATAAAAGGACGAAAAACAACAGCCTCAATTCTTTACAAAAATGATACGTATTTTAAAATGCTGTTAGATTACACCGTCTTTCAAATTTTGGGTTGTGTCATGTTTTTTAGCTTTTGAAAATTGATTCACTTGTATTTTTCAGCGCTGAATCCGAAAATGACCTTCATTTTAAACCATCACGTCAGGATTTTTCTCGAATCGCAAACTTCAAAGTTAAAAAGCTCAAAGTTAAAATTGATCCATCCTCCCCTCCCAACCTCATTGGACCCCTGAGCTGTTTAGCTGTAAGAAACCCAGTATAAGCCACAAAATTGAATAAATTATTGAATTAAATAAAATTAAACTGAATAAAAAAGTCTTACATCTATTTTATAGTATCAGATTTTTTGCTGTTTTTTAACCTTGAAATTTACGATTTGCGAAAAATTCTGACATGATGGTTAAAAGTGAAGGTGATTTTTTAAATTTAGCGTTAAAAAATACATAAAAGTAATTATAAAAGTTAAAAAACACAACAATCGCAGGTTTATGTTATCTAATCTAAAACCATTTCTTAAACTTGTTGACGGTAATCTATCCGAATTTTTTTGTGTTATTCTCTAATATAAGTATGTATAAGATGGCAAGCGTCGAAAATCATAATAAAATTACATTTTAATCGGATTTAAGTCAATGTGTAAAATTTTAACTTCGATCGGACATTTGAAAGTCAGTTAAAGTTCGAGTACAAATTTTAAACTGGAAAGACGATCGTTGCAAGTTAAATAAAACCTTATGAAAATAACATAATTTTTGTTAAAAGAAATCATAGCCTCAAATCCTTACAAAATACAACATATGTTAAAATACAATTATTTTAACTAATCAGAAACTTAACTTAATAAAGTTAATTCAATCGTAATAGTTGTACGATTTCTTTCAAACCGCAGATATCTTGAAATAAGTTTAAGTACTTTATATACGACCCCTGGAAACATGGTCGAAATCATCTGTTTTGATATGCAAAAAAATGGCGTAAGTGATGCATTTCAAAGTTTCATAACTCGGTCAATTTCAATGTTAGATGAATGGGACTTTTTCTGTCTTACTTGTTAGTGTCACAGTAAATTTTTACTAAATATCACTTATAGGACCGGGGGACCGTATAAAAATTTAAATTTCGTAATTTTTTAATAAATGTTTTTCTTGACCCAAATCGCTTTAAAAATAATTCTTTACCTTATTTAAACAATTTTTGTAATTGGAAGTATGCATCTAGGACCAACGGTTGCGAAAATAAATGTCGGTCAGGTTATACGTGGACACACTGTATACTATGTTTAGATATACAGATGTATCACGTTAGCATGTCAGCATGATAAGCACGTTCAACATGCTCAGAAAACTTTTTTAACACTTTTTTTTTTAATTTTTTAAAAGTTGTAAACAATTTAAAACATTTTTTTTTATTTCTAGAAAATCTTGTAAACTTTTTTTTTTATAAAACTTTTATTTTTTTAAACAATTGAAAAACTTTTTTTTAAAACAATTGTAAAACTTTTTTTTTTTTTTTTTAAGAAAACATTTGTAAAACTTTTTTTCTTTTATTAGAAAACATTTGTAAAACTTTTTTTTTCTTTAATTATAAGTGTTTAAACGTATTAAAACATATAAATATTGTATTTAATCATACACATCTATGTAATTAGACCAGGGCCTGATTAATGCACGGGCCTCCGGGGCCTCGGCCCCGGGCCCACCAATTTCAGGGGCCAACAAATGTGTGTGTATTTTCTCACAATTTAAGTTTTTCCACTGCTTGCATTTTATATTTTGGTCCCTGACAGTAAAAACAAAGTTTTACTGTAATAAAAAACCTCCATATTTATTTTTTCTGTAAAAGTCTTTTTCAATTTGAGAGTACCTATAATTTTCAAAACTTGTCGTATCCAGAAAATCAAATTTGGGGAAAATGCCAAAAACTGTATACTGTGTCTATTGGTTTCAATATAAACGAGGATTTTACAATGTCAGAATTATAGTTTAAAATGATTACTAGACTGCTAGGAAAAACACAATTTTTATGATTTCGGATAAGGCGAGTTTTGAAAAAGACGTACTCATTTACTCTGCAACATAAACTGTGGATCATAGATGTTTGTGAATTATACAAATGCTTATTTGAAAAAGTGGACGGCAATTCATTTTCTTGATTATTCTTGTAAATTAATTTTTTTTGTAAACTTTAAACATTCACCCAAACAACTTTGTCAACTCATCAAATAAACCTACTTTTTTTTCTGAAAGTGTCGCCGGGAATGGGGAGGTAGGGGAGGGGCCCAACTTTTTAACAGGCCCTGGGCCCAACTTCAGCTTGATCGGGCTCTGAATTAGACATATATGGAAACTGATACACGCATACATCCGTATAAACTGATACATGTGTATATATTTTTACGCATTTATACAAATACATATATACATGAAACCGTTTTGATAACGTTATTCTAGACATAACAACGAAATATAAACCTTTTCTAATGGAAAGAGGCTTCATCCTGAACATTTAAGTATTGCTTACACACTTTTAAAAATAATAAATATTCTATCTAATCACAACCATTAATACACATAGAGATATTTATATTGATCCACACATACATACGTATAAACATACGTATATACGTATTTCTACGTATCTATACAAATACATATACACGAAACCGTTTTCATAATGCAATATCAGACATAACAACAAAATGAAATGTAAAACTCCTGCGATTTAAAGATGTTTGAGTTTGAACCCCTATATTGAATTGATTTAAATTTCATCTGAGATTATGAAACTTCGCCATTTCACAATGTGAGATCAGCTCGTTGCAGGTGAAGGGAACACCCCCCCCCCCCCCCCCAGGGGCGTAGCTACCTTGGAGCAGTTGGAGCAGACTGCTCCAGGCGCACGAATCCTAAGGGCGCAAAATTAGAAAAAGAGAAATAAAGATTTCTTAAAATATTTGCATATTTTTTCATTATTCATCAGACATTATAGATGAACCTTGTTACAATCATCGTATTCCTATGATATTTTACCTTGTGATTAACCTCAACTATTTCGATTTAAAACATGTTTTCATACACAGTTGAAAGAAATGACTTCTATTCAGGAAGTTTTAATTCATATTGCAGCCTCAAGTAACTTCTGCAGCACCGTTTCAGCATGCCTGATTTTTTTCTGTAACTTTTCTAGAGACGCCTGTTGAAGATTTTCAGATCTTAAAGTAATCAAAACTTATTTAATAGGGTTCTCATCGGTCACTTTACTGGCTACCACTATTTCCAAAAAATAATCTTTCTGGTACATTTCTACAAAAAATGTTTTATAAATTTATCATGATGTGGAAATAATGGTAGCCAAAGAATTCACCGCTGAGAAACCTATATGTACGATGTAACAATAGTAATTTACGATAATTATTTTACGATTTGGAAAAAAATAGCCTGACAAGTTGAAGAAAATTATTGACCATTTTACAGACGAAATCCACGAAAACGAAAATTTTGAAGGGTTTTTTTTTGTTTGTTTGTTTTGTGGAAACTAAATATGCATGAATACAGATTACAAAACAATAATAAGAGTTGAATTTAAACATATTCCACATAAGCCAACGGCGACAAAATTTTGACGGGAGGGGTGTGAGGGGAAGTAACAACTTAAATTTTGTGAGTATTGTTTTTGAGATTTTATTTGAGAAAATATTGCAAATGTCAAATGCAGAATCAATAAGCTTCAAAAAGAGAGAAAAAGTTAAGTACCAAATTCAGTGTTCCTTAGAGCCTGATTATAGCCTATGCAAAATTACACCACTTTTTTGTAACAGTATTTTTCCGCATTAAACCTTATTCAATCTCAGAATTTTAGGATTAAATAAGGCAGACTGGCCCGCTGGGTAACCGACCTGCGGGTCGGTGCGCTCTAAACCAGGTAAAGCTGTTCCCTCCCTCAGGTGAAAGCTAATAGTTTTAAAATTTGCTATAAGCATCAGATCTGAAAAGTCTTAAATCATTTAATATATATTTTTTTTAATCACTTTTTGAAGCATTTTTTATTAATGATTTTTATTTCTCTTTGCAAGGCAGAGGAATTGATTTTTTTCCTTGAAAGTTTCTTTGCTTCAGAGGACAATTTAAATCTTTTAAAACCTAACGTATATATTCTGTAATTTTCTCTGTGACCAATAGCGACATGGTCTGCCCCAAGAATTTTCAGCCTGTCTGGTACCAAAGAACGCGGCATCTCTTTAAATATATATATACGTATTTTATTTAGTTTTTTGTAAAATCATTTATCAAGTATTTGTTTGAAATGTGTAGGCTTCGTGTGTTCGTACAATGCTGTGATTGTAATTTCCCCTATATAAATGTGTATTATATTGATTTTTGCGTTTGATGTGCAAAAGTATTTATATAGAATATTTTCGGCAAAGAAAATGTAATTTATAGATTCTTTTTTGTCAAAAATTACATTTTAATATGAAAACGGGACTGTTTCAATATTGTCTGTAAATGTGATATTCAGAACGGCGGTCAGGTATTTCGTATATACGTTAGAACAGGACTGTTTTTTTTTTTTTAATTTTTTAAACCGATTTTTCACGGAGTCATCGAGCTCGTATTTCAGACAAAATCGTGTTAAAGATATATGGCAAGACGTTTTTTCCCCTTCGTTGACTGGTTTTTTTGCTTTCGTCGGTAAATTCCGTTTAAAACGTCAACTTTGACAATGTTTTCTGTAAGATCTATTGTGTTTACAAAAAAAATCCGGAAAACGCCTTTCGATTACAAAGTTTCTTAATAACAACACATGCCAGTTCTTGAGCAAAAATTAATTAAAACGTGTGTCATAAAATGGCCCCCATGGATTTAAGAACAGCCTTAAGAAATAAAATCATACAAAATTCAGGTTCATTTAAGAATATTATCACGGGCCCGGGCAACACCGGGTGGGTCAGCTAGTCTATACTAATAAAAGAAAGTTTCGCTCTATGTGTGGTGGCTAGTGAAATATATTGCACGTAGAAATCTGAAAATTTGGTGAGGGTAGTCCAAGACAGGTGCTCATACAACTGGAGCTCAGATTTTTTATTTTTTATGACCGGCGCCCCTATAGCACCTTTTAGTTTGTACTCCCTGAATTGCTCAGAACTTGCCCCTTTTTTATCCGATCTCCTTCGTTTTGGGGGCCCTTTTAGGTAGCTTTCTTTACAAAAAAGCTACCTATTGCAGCCGTTCGGAGGAAAGCGATTTCAAAAAATTTTGGTATATTTTCATCGATCATGACCCCCAGACCCCGAAACCACCCTCCGTTCAAAATTGATATATATATATATATATATATATATATATATTACCATTAATTAAACATAACCTGCCACCGTAAATTAGTATGAATTAAAGCTGTAAGTATTAAAAAAAAAAAAAAAATATTATAAGAATTATTATGGAAGAAAAAAGAAAAAAGTGGACACCGACAAAAATTGAAAAGCTTATACATTGAATTACGTTATCGAGGGCACAGAATTCAATGATATAAGCAAAATGGTTGTTTTCTGTGGGAGAAATAAGCTAAAGCTAAAATTAATTTTCCCCTGTGCCCGAACAACCACTAAAATCAAGTGAATTGATTAAAAATGAAAGCAGAATAGAAACAAATAATATGAAATGGAAGAATCAATAAAACGTATTTAAATATTTATAGGATATAAAATAGAAATAATAAACACCATACCGATTAATATTTCAGTATTTTACAAAAATCCATGTGCACATGTCTTCCAGTATATCAAAAAGATTAAGGTGAATAAAACAGTTAAGAAATCACAGTAAATGATACCAAAGGATGCAGTTAATACATTTTGAAATAATATTTGAAATACCTTGTAAAACAAATTTAATCTAATATAAAATATATAGAAATTAATTACATTATTTAAAATGCACTATTAAATTAATAGATAACAGTTTAACAATATCGTCAAAATTTAGCTAAAAATACACCCTGGTGTATAAAATATAACTAAAATGGAGCTAGAAAAATTAAATATAAGAGCAATATGAAAGATACAATTTTAGTGCTGCCATCTATTAATAATTATATTAAACATCTATCGCAAGATAAAAATTTGCAAGCTTTTGAATGTAGATAACTGTTTAAACAGCAAAACCAAACAAATCCTTATATATAGAGAATTATAGAACAACCACTAAAATCAAGTGAATTGATTAAAAATGAAAGCAGAATAGAAACAAATAATATGAAATGGAAGAATCAATAAAACGTATTTAAATATTTATAGGATATAAAATAGAAATAATAAACACCATACCGATTAATATTTCAGTATTTTACAAAAATCCATGTGCACATGTCTTCCAGTATATCAAAAAGATTAAGGTGAATAAAACAGTTAAGAAATCACAGTAAATGATACCAAAGGATGCAGTTAATACATTTTGAAATAATATTTGAAATACCTTGTAAAACAAATTTAATCTAATATAAAATATATAGAAATTAATTACATTATTTAAAATGCACTATTAAATTAATAGATAACAGTTTAACAATATCGTCAAAATTTAGCTAAAAATACACCCTGGTGTATAAAATATAACTAAAATGGAGCTAGAAAAATTAAAAATAAGAGCAATATGAAAGATACAATTTTAGTGCTGCCATCTATTAATAATTATATTAAACATCTATCGCAAGATAAAAATTTGCAAGCTTTTGAATGTAAATAACTGTTTAAACAGCAAAACCAAACAAATCCTTATATATAGAGAATTATAAACCTAATATAAATCACACAAAGTATTTAAAACTATTGTTAATAAAATTTAAAAGCATACAATATGTTCTATTAGCTAAATCATTTAAACTAAACTAAGAGTTTAAATAATGTTAGAACATTGATAATATATAGCATATATCTATATGCTATAAAACAAAATAAATTCAGTAATAATTAATATAAATAATTATTAAAAATTATCTAAAAATTATTTTTTAATGAATTATATATAAGATATTTATAAAATGAACAGGAAATATCAAACATGTGGAAGTATATAGAAGGTTAAATAATACTTAAAATCCCATTACTTAAAACGCACAAATATAGAATGTGGATTATTTTCAGACATCCATAAAAATCCATAAAGTATGAATATGGGACATTCAAAAACATTAAACTAAGAGTGGCATACTATTAGTAATTAATATGATATTGTCCTTAGTAAATTAGAATTTAATAACAAATAATTGTAAATTAGATTAATGAATAATTAAGCTAATTATAATATTAATGAAAATCTCCAACTTACATATAAAATATCAAATCAACATCCACATAAAATACATAACAAAAAAATAGTAATAATACAAGAGCCCCGCTTTTTTTTTTTTTTTTTTTTTTTTTTTTTAAATAAATAATTAACCATTGCGTATTATCCAGACAACACCACCCTCCTCCGTACTCTAACATCTACCCACCCAACCAACCTATAATATTTTTTTTATATTATTTTACAATTTTTAATTTTTTATAGATATTTTTTTATTTTATAATTTTTTTGTAATTTTGTTTACGCATGTGTTAATTTGTGTTTATAGATCATGTAAGAAAAGTACTAATTGTATATTAATGAATATATGAATTTTTTTGGAAAACCATGATTTAATGCATCATAAATTAGTTTTTTAATATTATTGTTAATTAGAGGAGAAGAACATAAACATTTTATTCTATATAAATGATTAAGTATTATATTACGAAATACAGAATGATGTAGACAAGATTTAAAATTTGTAAATGTATTAACTGTGAATTTAAATTCTTTACGTTTGTCATACAAATCTGTGATTGTTTTATTGTCTTTTATTGTAATTTTAAGATCTTATATATATATATATCTGACCTATGTCACACTGTAACTCCCGTAATTATGAACCGATTTCGATGTAATTCGGTGTGTACATAGTACATACCAATGTCTCGACCGAGTTCGTTGGCCAGCTTCATCCGCCGTTTTGTTTCAAAATGGCGGCCATTTAAAATTTTAAAAAAAATTTAAAACTTGAAATGTGGTACCAAAAAATTAAAAATAGAAAAATATTTTTTTCTTATGTATTTGACCTTTATACAAAGATTCCGGAGCAGTTTTTGTTTCGTCTATATCTTAAAAAATGGCTGAGTTATAGCATTTTGAATTTCTAGCGTGGCTGACATTTTGAAACGTCCTGAATTTTGTCACGCGATAAAAGGCGTATTTATGAACCGATTTGGATGTAATTCGGTGTGTACATAGTACATACCAATCTCTCGATCGAGTTCGTTGACCAGCTTCATCCGCCATTTTGTTTCAAAATGGCGGCCATTTAAAAAAAATTTAAAAATTTTAAATTTGAAATGTGGTACCAAAAAATTGAAAATGGAAAAATATTTTTTTCTTATGTATTTGACCTTTATACAAAGATTTCGGAGCAGTTTTTGTTTCGTCTATATCTTAAAAAATGGCTGAGTTATAGCATTTTGAATTTCTAGCGTGGCTGACATTTTGAAATGTCCTGAATTTTGTCACGCGATAAAAGGCGTATTTATGAACCGATTTGGATGTAACTTCGTTTATACATAGTACATACCAATGTCTCGACCGGGTTCGTTGGCCAGCTTCACCCGCCATCTTGTTTAAAAATGGCGGCATTTAAATTTTTAAGAAAAATTTAAATTTGAAATGTGGTACCAAAAATTGAAAATTGAAAAAATATTTTCTTCTTGTTGAAAATAATCACAGCATTACATTAAATTCTTATTAATTTCTTTTTGTACAACTATGTTTCTTGTGATTGGTTGTTTAATGTAGCTTTCTTTCACGGCCGCCAATTCTCTGCCATGGGCCTTGCAAAATCTATAAATACCTGTAAATTTTCTGTTTTCTTTCAGTATGTTTGTGTAATTGTTCTTGTTAATATCAAATATACTCACTTCGATCCACGTCTTTATGTCTGCCTTTTTATTTATTTTAACAGCAGAGCGTTGGTTCTAGCAGGTGTTGAAATGAGCTGCGAGACATACTGACGCCGTTATCTTTCTGTTTTTCATTTCTGCTGGGATTTTGAGTGAAAAAGATTTTATCTTTCTTTTTATATATTTTATCGAGCAGAATGGATTCTTCAAAGGATGTTTACGGCATCTCTCTTTTTGAAGGTGATGGAAAAGTTTTTTCGGTATGGAAACGAAGAGTAACGGCAATTTTTGCTGCTAAAGAATTGGAAAAATTCCTGGAAAATGAAGCAGCTCTAGACAATGCCGCCGATGTCGTGAAAGCAAAAAAGGCTTACGCTTTATTATTATCATTATTAAGTGATAATGTTCTTGCGTCACTTCAAGATGAAAATACAGCTCATAAAATATGGAATAAATTAGAACGCACTTATGATACAAAGCGTGCAGTGAATCAAATTTTAATTCGGAAGAGATTGGCAACGATTAAGAAAGATCGTACAGTTTCTATGAGAAATCACATTGATGAAATAAATAAATTAATTTCGGATCTTAAGCTGTCTGGGGCAGAAGTTAATGAAACGGATACTATTGTTTATATTTTGATGTCATTGCCTCAGGAATTTGAAAATGTTAAGATTGCTTTAGAAAACCAACCGAATTCTGTTTTGACATTAGATTTCGTGACACAAAGATTATTAGATGCTGAAGCACTTCTTTTGGATTCAAAGAAAGAAAAAGTATATACTAAGGCTGCTCATGATAATACTGCATTTGTGTCGACTCGCAAAGAATTCTTTTGTAAAATTTGCAACTCTAAAGGGCATACAGCGAAATATTGTAGAAAGAAAATTACTTGCCATTCTTGTGGAAAATTCGGACACATAAAACGTAACTGTAAAGCTGTTAAAAATTCAAATGAAGAAAAATTTGCCTCTTCAGCTGTTTCTTTCGTTGCTGGAAATGCTTCCAAGAAAAGGAATGAATTTATAGTAGATTCCGGAGCAACTTCCCATATGTGTTCTAATGAGAATTATTTCGCATCCTTAGTACCTTCTTCAGGAACTATTAAATGCGCATCAAAAACAACGAATCTAGAAATCAAAGGTATTGGAAATATTAATGGAAAACTGTCAAATGGAATGGAAATTACTTTAAAGGATGTCCTTTATGTTCCAGACTTAAACGGGCAACTCATTTCCGTTAGGAAAATTGAAAGTGCAAATTATACAGTTATTTTCAAGAACCAAAAAGTATTTATCGAAAAAGGGAGAAACCGTTTTTACTTCGGTGAACGGGATTTGAATGGACAATACGTAAGTGACTTTGTCCCTGTTTACGAAACCGTTCTTACTTCAAAGAAAAATCATTGTGATATCTGGCATCGCAGACTTGGTCATCCGAGTGACAAAGTATTGAAAGATATGAAGCTTCCGGTACCTGATTCTTTTTGTGATATTTGTGCTCAGGCAAAACAGAGTGCAACACCAATGGGAAGAGGACCAAGAAAAAGAGAAACCAAGCCAATGACTTTGATTCATAGTGACATTTGTGGACCTATTTTTCCGACAACCTTTTCTGGTGAGTGCTATTTTATGACTCTTATCGATGATTTTTCTCGTTTTACTGAAGTACGTTTACTGAAACATAAAAGTGAAGTCTCAGAAGAATTAAAAATGTTCTTAAAATCCAACCCTACAGTGAAGAAAATTAGATGTGATAACGGGAAGGAATATTTTTCTAATGATTTAGTGAATTTTACTAGAGATCTTGGTATAGTGATAGATCCCGCTCCTCCATACACGCAATCTTTGAATGGAGTAGCTGAACGCTGCAATAGGTCGCTTCTGAATATAGGACGTGCTTTGATTGCTGAATCAAATTTACCAAAGACTTTTTGGCGTCAAGCTATCCTTTCAGCAGCTTACTTGAAAAACCGAATGCCAAGCAGCACTATTGAGAACAAAACTCCGTACTTCCTGAAATATGGAGAAGAAGCCGATTTCAAGCACATACGTGTTTTTGGATGCAGTGCTTACATGTTAATTCCTTCCGTTCATCGAAAGAAGCTTGACGATAGGTCTAAACAAATGATCTTCATTGGTTATTCTTCAATGGGATATAGATTACTAGATCCTGAAACGAAACGCATAACTGTATCAAGAAATGTGAAATTCGACGAAGAGAAAAAGGAAAATGTTCAGTCGAAACAATACTTTCTAGAAAATTCAGAACCAGTCGATAATGAAATTGATCCAGATGTTCTAGAAAATACGAGTGATGAATTAGATGATCCTGAAGAGAAAGAAGACAAAACAAGAAAATCTGAAAGATTTAAAAAGCAACCTGTACGGTATCCAGATCCTGAAGTTTACGAAACATTACTTTGCCAACAAGAAACATTAACGTTTGATGATATCAGATCCCTCCCTAGTGATGAACAACGCTTGTGGAAAGAAGCTATGGACGCGGAGATTGAAAGTATGAAAATCAACGATGTCTGGGATCTTGAAAAATTACCACCTGACAAACGACCTATTTCCTGCAAATGGGTATTTACCATCAAAAGAGATGGTCGACATAAGGCAAGACTCGTAGCTCGTGGATTTATGCAAAAAGAAGGGCTAGACTATAGTGAAACCTTTTCCCCTGTAATAAGTATGCCAGCTTTACGTTTGGTTCTTATTTTGATTTTAAATGAAGACTTATATGCATCTGTGTTAGATGTTAAAACAGCGTTCCTGAATGGTAAGTTAAATGAACTTGTTTTTATGGATCAGCCGCAAGGCTATGATGATAAAAGTGGGCGAAAGTGTAAACTTAAAAGAAGTTTATATGGTTTAAAACAAGCCCCACGACAATGGTTTGAAAGGTTTCATGAATTTATTTCAAAGTTAAATTTTAAATCTTGTGATAATGAACCTTGTATTTTTATTCGGTATAATAATGATCATAAAATAATTATTGCTTTGTATGTAGATGATATGTTAATTGCAGGTTCAGATGTAAATGAAACTAATGTAGTTATTTCCCTATTACATAACGAGTTTCACATGTCAAAATCGGAAAGTGTTTCAGAATTTCTAGGTATTCAAATGAAATTCAATTCTGATAGTTTAATAATGGATCAAGAGTCTTACATAATTAAATTGTTAAGTAAGTTTAATATGCTAGATTGTAAACCCAGTGACATTCCTATTTCTCCTAAGTCCACCCCATCTGATTTCAAAATTGGTAAACCTTTTAATGGTCCATATCGTGAACTTGTAGGTTGTTTATTATATTTAGCTTATATTTCTCGACCTGATATTTTGTATGCTATTAACTGTTTAAGTCAATTGCAAGAAAATCCTACTGAAATTGCATGGAAAGCACTTAAGAAAATCTTAAGATATTTAAAAGAAACATTGTCTTTAAAACTTGTGTATAAAAAGCAAAATTCTGATCCTAAATTATCCATGTATGTTGATGCTGATTGGGGGGCTAACACAAATGACCGCAAATCAGTAACAGGTTATATTTTAATGTTTTGTAACATGCCTGTTCTGTGGTGTTGTAATAAACAAAAATCAGTTGCTTTATCGTCAACTGAAGCTGAAGTCATTGCTTTAACTAAAAGTTTGCAAGACTTGTTATGGTTTAAAAATATTGCTAGTGAAATTGTAAATATTAAGGATTTAGTAATTTTTGAGGATAATCAATCATGTATAAAATGTATCAGTAATGAGAGTAATTATGGTAGAATGAAACACATTGATATTAAATTGAAATTTGTTCGCAATATTATAAAAGAAAATAACATCAAAATTGAATATGTTCCTACGAATATGCAAATTGCTGATTTATTTACAAAGGCATTACCTAAAGTTAAATTTTATGAACTATTATTTCTTTGTTGTTTGTACAAGTAATGTTTAAATCGTGTCATATTATTATTAATGATTGATTTCAAGAAATTTCTTTGTTTTTCTGATGTAATGCTAGATTATGGGCGGGTGTTGAAAATAATCACAGCATTACATTAAATTCTTATTAATTTCTTTTTGTACAACTATGTTTCTTGTGATTGGTTGTTTAATGTAGCTTTCTTTCACGGCCGCCAATTCTCTGCCATGGGCCTTGCAAAATCTATAAATACCTGTAAATTTTCTGTTTTCTTTCAGTATGTTTGTGTAATTGTTCTTGTTAATATCAAATATACTCACTTCGATCCACGTCTTTATGTCTGCCTTTTTATTTATTTTAACACTTCTTATGTGTTTGACCTTGATAAAAAGATTCGGGAGCAGTTTTTGTTTCGTCTATATCTTAAGAAATGGCTGAGTTATAGCATTTTGAATTTCTAGCGTGGCTGACATTTTGAAACGTCCTGATTTTTCTCACGTAATAACAGGCGTATTTATGAACCGACTTGGATGTACCTTGGTGTGTACATAGTACATACCAATGTCTCGACCGAGTTCGTTGGACAGCTTCATCCGCCATCTTGTTTCAAAATGGCGGCCATTTAAAAAAATTAAAAAATAAAAAAAATTAAATGAGATACCAAAAAATTGGAAAATGAAAAAGATTTTTTTTTGTATGTGTTTGACCTTAATACAAAGATTCCGGAACAGTTTTTCTTTCGTCTATATCTAAAAAAAAAATGGCTGAGTAATAGCATTTTGAATTTCTCTTGTGGCTGACATTTTAAAACGACCTGATTTTTGTCACGCGATAACAGGCGTATTTATGAACCTATTTGGATGTAACTTGGTCTGTACATAGTTCATACCAATGTCTCGACCGAGTTCGTTGGCCAGCTTCATTCGCCATCTTGTTTCAAAAGGGTTGCCATTTAAAAAAAATTAAATTTAAAATTCAAAATGAGGTATTAAAAAATTGGAAAATGTAAAAGATTTTTTTTATGTGTTTGGCGTTGATACAAAGATTCCGGAGCAGTTTTTGTTTCTGAAAATTTGTTCTTTTGTTGATATCTTAAAAAATGGTTGATTTATAGCACTTTGAATTTCTAGCATGGCTAACATTTTGAAACGATCTTGTATTTGTCACGCGATAACACACGTATTCGCCTATTTCGATGTAAGAAGGCATGTGGATAGTATACATCAACACCTCGACCAAGTTCGCTGGCCAGATTCATCAGCCATCTTGTTTCAAAATGGCGACCATTAAATTAAAAAAAAAATTATATTTAAAGTGAGGTGCAAAAAAATTAGAAATTGAAAAAGGTTTCTTTCTTAAGTATTTGTTCTTGATATAAGGATTCAGGAGCATTTTTTGTTTGTCTTTACCTTAAAAAATGGCTCAAATATAGCAGTTTCAATTTCTATTGTGGGTGACATTTTGAAAAATCTGATTTTTTGCATGCGACAGCACTCCTATATATTAACCGATTCCGATGTGAGTGAGCATGTGCACAGCAATTACTAAGGTCTCGACCAAGTTCACTGCTTAGCCTCATCCACCATGTTGTCTTAAAATGACAGGCACTTTAAGAAATTGCCGAATTTGACAGCCAAATATAAGTTACTTTAAAGAAAATCAGCTTGGATAAAGCTGACTAATTTCGCGAAATTCTCATTCATTATATTGATAAAAATTAGTATTGAATCTCCTATATTCGGTTTCCACTAAATTGAGCTTCGTGTGTTTGCATGATATAAGTTGGCTTTTTTAAAATAAGGATTATGAAAGCTACCTCTTCCTCCCGGCACTGGCCGGAAGGACTTTTTCGATTTAATTATTCTCCCTTTCTACATTCCAGCTAAAACACTGGATCCCTTGAAATTTTTGGTCGCCATGCATTTTTCACACCCTAATATTGTCAACCTCTCAATGCATAACTTTAAAATTGAGACTTGGACTCCTCTCCCTGGTCCAGCAGCCTCATATTTTTATTGGACACCTAGTGTCCTTTTTAAGAATTCCCCCCTTTTTTTTCGGGCTTCTTTAAGATCTATTCGAATGATTAACCGTTTGGACTCCGGAGTTTCTTACACAAATTTTATTCGGTCGGCACCACTTTTTTAAAAGAAGTTTCCTTCAAGTACACAATTTCAAAAATGCTCTGATTAAATAAGACAAATTTTATTTTCCTTTGTTACTGGTGCCATAAAACAAGTTTTACAAAGAAAGATAATGTCGCCGCAGCGGCGACAACGGAGTGCAAACTGTTAATACATACCCTATGCTTAATTTCGACTTATTGAGATCTAAAGCGCTAAGTACTAGAACCTTTTAACATGGTTTCATCTTAGGGTCCTGCTCTCAACTATCACTTGGCCCCTTTTGGACCTCCTATTATATATCCATTAAAAATGGTCTGATTCACTAACTTTTTTTTGTAACAATATCTTAGAAAATCCAGCTACTACACGAACAACATAAAAAATTTTTAGATTTCAGCTACCACCAAATTTGAATATTAATCGCCTTCTTGGAGCCCTTGCCTAGCTACATTCCAGTTGAGACCCTGGGGCTTGGTACAAGGCCACTTGAGTTTTTGTGTCCTAAATTGTTAATAAATTGCCCCCTTTTAATCCGATCCTCGATTTTGCGGCTCTTTTTCCATTGAGTTTTTTTTTTTTTTTTTTTTCATTTCTACATTTCAGTTCAGACACTGGTCCCCTAGGGTAACTTTTTGTGCGCCATGCATTTTCCACCCACTAATTGTGTCACATTCTCATTGCATAACTTCAAAATTGAGTCTTGGACTTCTCTCCCCGAGCCAACACCTTCATATTTTTATTGGGATTCTAGAGCTCTTTTTTTAAGCATTTCTTTGAAAAAAATTTCTAATGATTGATACTTATACCCTATACTTAATTTTGACTAATTGAAAATCTAAAGCGCTAAGTACTAGGACCTTTTATCATGTTTTCATCTTAGGCCTTGCTCTCAATTATCAGTAGGCTCCTTTTGGTCCCCCTATAAAAATAGTCCGATTCACTAGGATTTTTTTCCTAACAATTTCTTAGGTCCCCCAGTTACTACATGAATTACAAAAAAATTACTCAGACTTCAGCTACCACCAATTTTGAATATTAATCGCCTTTTAGGGTGCTTGGTGCAGTTTTTTTTTTTAAATTATCCGATAGTCTTGCAATTTCCTTTAGCATAGTTATAGGGTCCTCCAGCTACTTTATAAACCACTAAAAAATTTCTTTTACTCCAGCTAGTACCTTTTTCGAATATTAATCTTTTTTTACGGCATCAACTTACGTTTACTCACTACAGCCGTGAATTAAAATTCGCGCTATTGTTAAAGGTAAGTGGTTAACTTTAAAGGGGATGGGATTTCATTCGTAAATTAAATATCACGTTAATGTTAAAGGCAATTCGTTAAATTTACAGGGGGTGGGGGTAAGAAGCACCTTCCACTGCTTCGGGGTACATTCTTTCCTCTGGTTATAGGGGGCCGACTTCAACAGGAATTGGTTCATTTAATCTAGACTATGATTCAGCTACTTTCTGTATTAAGAAAGTTTGTCTTAGACTTCAGTTACCAATTTTCGAACATTAATGGTGCATTCTTTTCTCGGTTTCAATGTGCTCGATTTCAACGGTAATTGGATAATTAAACTTAGCTTACGATTGTTTTAAAGATTATAGTTCCACCGCCAGGATTAGCATTCTTATCTCGGGTTCTATGGGCTCGATTACTACGGGGTTTACTCATTCAACTTGGTTTTCGATTGTCTCCGGCGCGTACGAAACACTCCTAGCATACACTGCCTTTGGTAGCGGGGACCCAAGCCACAGGTTCGTTCAGAAAGAGATTTGTCGGGAACACACTAGACGCTGCCAAAGGCAGTGGACCACTCCTAAAACCAGGTTCATTTGAACTATATTATGAATATATAAAATCATGCAAACTTGAGTTTTGTTTACATTATTATAACGGGCCCGGACAACGCCGGCCGGGTCAGTTAGTTACACACACACACGCATATATATATGTATACTTATATATATATATATATATATATATATATATGTATACATATATATGTGTGTGTGTGTGTGTGTAACTTCAAAACAAAATTACGCAGAACTTTTTTGAGAGACAAGAGGGCGCACAAACTTTACTTGCTCCAGGGCGCTGAATATGTGGCTACGCCACTGCCCCCCCCCCCCCCCTATCATCTACTCGCGATTTAAATCAACTTATATCAGAATGTAAAACAGATTGTTTACTGAGATCGGTCCGATTATTTCCAACTGGACTAGACAGAAAACAGGCATCGAAAAGTTTAGGAATAAGTTTTACTCTGATGTATTAGACAGCTGTAACCAAATTAGGTGACTGATTTCATTCAGATAATAAATTTAATTAAACTAGAATACCATTTAACTAAAGTCAAAATTCGAATGATATTGGTTATGTGATGAATAATTTTGTCTTATAACATTTTTCTCTATAAAAACCTGCATTCTCTCTGTTTTTTACTGCTAATGCTCTTTTTTTTTTCTCATTCCCTCTTTTTAATTAAACAAATGACGGATGCTATGATTTCTTTTTTTATATATAACGTCATAATTATAAACGACGTTGGTGAAACCCGGTGTTGAATTCAGACGTTTTTCTCCAAGGGGCGGGGGGGGGGGGGGGAGTGTCCTCCCGGGCCACCACCTGAATTCAATATTGACGAAACCGCATGATGGTTGAATTTTGTTGAGATAAGAACGCTATTTTCCTCTTCATTGCAACAAATAACATACGTATGTATATATTTTTTGTAAATTATCGTAATTTTTTTAGAAATCTTTTTATAAAATATTTTCCGTTTGGAAAATAAATTCTGCCCTTTTTTTAGGGTTTCGTTCATCAGACGAAACCCTATTCGTCTCACTCCTCTGTCTGTTCGTCTGTCACAGAGCCCGCTCTCAGAAACTATATATGTTGGAGACTTGAAATTTAGCATACTTATAGCTGAACACCTCACATCAAACGATAAATCATTAATTTTGAAAAAGTCTTATATATACCCCTATGGGCTCTAACTTGTGTATTTTAAGCATTTTTTTTCTAACTGATCCCCTAATTAAGTTCGAGACTTAAAATTTTGCATACTTACAGCTGAACACTTGCGATCACACGACAAATCATAAAAATTTCAAAAAGTCTTATATCTACCCCTCCGGTCTCTAACTTGTGTATTTTAAGCAATTTTTCTAACCTCCCCCCTTTTCACCAGGGCACTTTTCTAACTTTTGTCGACACCCCTTACGTGAAAAATCATTGCACAGTCTTTTGACCACTCTTTCATATTATGCACCATAGCCTTACATATTTTAGTTCCACTTTTTACCCCAGGGGGCGCCTACCTATCTCGGGTGCTATGGGCCCGAGGCCCGATCCCCTCGACTAACATATCTACGCATAGGTTGTAAAGCAGAGTTTTGTTCGGATAGAAGATTGTTTAGGATAGAGTGCGCCCCCTGGTTGTGAAATGTGGAACTAACAGATTTTACAATAGGATAAAGTGTTTTGAAAGGAATATTAAACGAAACCCTCTGTGCGATCCGTGATCACGCTTACGCACTTGTTAAGGTTTCGTTCATCTGTCGAAACCCTATTCGTATCTCTCCTTTGTCTGTCTGTCACAGAGCCCGTTCTCAGAAGCTATATATGTTGGAGGCTTGAAATTTTGCATACTTATAGCTGAACACCTCACATCAAACGACAAATCATAAAATTTTGATAAAAACTTATATTTATCCCTCTGAGCTCTAACTTGTGTATATTAAGCATTTTTTTTTCTAACTGAGCCTATAATTAAGTTTGAGACTTGAAATTTTTATTACTTATAGCTAAACACTTGCGATCACACGACAAATCATATAAAATTCAAAAAGTCTTATATTTACCTCTCCGGTTTCTAACCTGTGTATTTTAAGCAGCTTTTCTAACTCAGCCCCTAATTAAGTTGGAAACTTGAAATTTTGCAAACTTACAGCTGAACACTTGCGATCACACGAAAAATCATAAAATTGTCAAAAAATCTTATATTATTTACCTCTCGGGGCTCTAACTTTTAAGCAATTTTTCTAACCTTTCCCCTTTTCACCCGGGGAGGGGGCACTCTTCTAACTTTTGCCGTCACCCCTCACGTGATATATCATTGCATAGCCCTTTGACCACTCTTTCATATTATGCAACATACCTTACATATTTTAGTTCCACTTTTTACCACCAAGGGGCGCCTATCTATCTCGGGTGCTATGGGCCCGGTCCCATCGACCAACATATCTACGGATAGGTAGTAAAACAGAATTTCGTACGGATAGAGGTTTGTTTAGAATAGAGTGCATCCCCTGGTTGCGAAATGTAGAACTAACAGATTTAGCAAAAGGAAAAAATGTTTTGAAAGGAATATTAAACGAAACCCTCTGTGCGATCTGTGATCACATTTATCCACTTTTTACTTTCTTCTATCTTTACAAGAAGAAAGTATTGGATTCGTGAAAATTTTCGACTTCCGGTTTTCGACGGATTTATACGTTTTAGAATGCCCAGAACACGATTTGATGGTTTTTAGAAAATGCCTGTCTGTGACTGTGAGTGTGAGTCTGTCTGTCACTCTGTCACTCTGTCACCCTGCGAGTCTGTGTGTGACAAAAATTTTGTGGGCGCTCTATCTCAAGAACTAATGCACGGAGTTTCACAAAACTTTATATTTAGTTAGACCTTGATATAAACTGGACCTGATTAGTTTTTGGTGAAAATCGCCCATCAGGTGGCGCTGCTATGCTGCACTTTTTTACGATTTCTGCAACAGCTATATCTCAAGAACTACTGCACGGATTTTCACAAAACTTCAGATTCAGTTTGTCCAGGATATAGTTTGGTGCTGATTGCTTTTTTGTGAAAATCGCCCAACAGGTGGCACTGCTATGCTGCATTATTCATGATTATCGCAATAGCTCTAACTCAAGAAAAAATGCACGAATTTTCATCAAACTTCAGATTCAGTTAGTCCCTGATATAAATTAGTGCTGTTTAATTTTTGGTGTAAATCGCCCAACAGGTGGCGCTGCTGTACTGCATTTTTCACGATTCCCGCAAGAGCTGTATCTCAAGAACTATTGCACGGATTTTCATCAAACTTCAGATTTAGTTAGTCCTTGACATGAATTGACGTATAAATTAGTGCTGTTTAATTTTTGGTGTAAATCGCTCAACAGGATGGCGCTGCTATGCTTTATTTTTTGCGATTTCCGCAATAGCTTTATCTCAAGAACTAATGCTTGGATTTTCAACAAACTTCAGATTCAGGTATACCTTGATATCATTTAGTGCTGCTTATTTCTGGTGTAAATCGCTCAACAGGTGGCGCTGCTTTGCTACATTTTTCAGAATTTCCGCTATAGCTCTATCTCAAGAACTAATGCACGAATTTTCATCCAACTTCAAATTCAGATATACTTTGATATGAATTGGTGCTAAATCGTTGTTATTTCTTGTACTATTTAAATGATTTAATTGACGTGATTTATATAGAAGAAAGTTTTGTGATGGCCACAACATACTAGTTTATTTTTGGTATCTACGGCACTGAAAATTAAAGCAGACTATATTTAAAATATTAGAATTTATTCGGTAATATATTTTGGAATATTTGTAATCGTAAAATATCTTCATCTTCTAGATTTTTTAGTAGATTCATTAAAAAGGACAGACATAATTTTAAATAGTACTTTCATCATTTAATTTAAAAGTTTCTATGGTAACGATAATGAGATAATTTAAGAAGATCAATTTATTACTTGAGGGAAATGGCTGCTCGAGATGTCGACGAATGAACTGAAAATGAGTTGGAATTTTGAAAAAAGTATTTCGATAACGAAGATTGATTTAAACTATTACGCGAAAGAAAATTTTGCTAGAATCAAGAGAAATTATGAAAATCTCGTTGCTATTGGTAAGTTAAATATTTTTTGTTTAAATTGCATTTCTTTTAGAATGCTTACACTCAAATGATTCAAAGAACATAATCTTTTAAATGTTTCTGTTTTTTTATTTATTTTTTTTCAGAATTTAATGCCGCCCCGGCCCCCAATGAAAAAAAAAATATATAAATATAGATAGTACAAAACATATTTCAGTTTTAAGACGTACAATGCACGCTTTTATTTTATATAAAATGACGTCATTTGCATCCGTTGAAGAATTCCACATTTACGATCCAGTCTTAAACGTCATCTACAGAAAAGTATGCATATAACGTCACTATCTCGAAATAATACACAAACCCAGCAAAAAGCGATGTCGTTATTCAAGAAACTCGACAAAAAAAAAAAGAAAAAAAAAAGCAAGGAAAAAAAAACAGGTATCTAATAATGATTCATAAACCTTCATTTGTTTGTAACTGTAACATGGATACTGAAAATTAAATACAAGTTAATAATAGTTGCATGTTTTATCAGAAAACATTCATTTATATTTTTTCAAAATTCGGAAAATGGTATTATAGACGGATTAATAAAATTGCATTCTTTCAGCTTTTTGCTGGGAATTAGGTAAATGCAGAGGGAAAAAGTCACATATACTTTAAAATACATTTTTAAAGCAGGCAATATTCTTGGCATAGCACGCATTAGCACGCATTTTAATTACAATTTTTTTCACGCATATTAATAGCATTAATAATTATGTACGCATTATAGCACGCATTTTAATTACAATTTTTTTCCCAGTTTTTATGAGAAAATGACAAAAAAAAAAAAAAAAGTGATCTACTATTTTCCGTTTACTTTCTACACTTTCTACAGAAATGGAGTACTTCAATTGCCACCATTAAATAAATGGCTTTAAAAACTACAAAAAAAAAAATTAATATCTGAAAAATAAATTGAGATGTAGTTTTTAAACAAATTGCATTTAAAAATACTTTTCCCTATAGCATGGTGTAAAAATTGAAAATGTGCGATGTTTAAAAGTTAAAAAAAAATTGCAGTAGATATCAGTATTTAACCGTACAATGATACATCTGCTTCATTTTACGGCTGGCTTATGTAATGGAACATTATTTTTTAGGGACGACACTTTAATTGGTGCCCGAAAGAAATAGAATATTGGGGGGGGGGGGGATAAAAAAAACAAGTCTCCAACTTAATTAAGGGTTGAGTTAGAAAATTTGCTTAAAATATACAAGTTAGAGACCGGAGGGGTGAATATAACACTTTATGAAATTTTTATGATTTGTCGTGTGATCGCAAGTGTTCAGCTATAAGTATGCAACATTTCAAGTCTCCAACTTAATTAGGGGCTGAGTTAGAAAAATTGCTTAAAATATACAAGTTAGAGACCGGAGGGGTAAGTATAAGACTTTTTGAATTTCTTATGATTTGTCGTGTGATCGCAAGTGTTCAGCTATAAGTATGCAAAATTTCAAGTCTCCAAATTAATTAAGAACTCAGTTAGAAAAAATGCTTAAAATACACAAGTTAGAGCCCAGAGGGGTAAATATTAGACTTTTTCAAAATTTAATGATTTGTCGTTTGATGTGAGATGTTCAGCTATAAGTATTCAAAATTTCAAGTCTCCAATATAGATAGTTTCTGAGAACGGGCTCTGTAACACACGGACAGACAGACAGACAGAGGAGTGAGACGAATAGGGTTTCGTCAGATGAACGAAACCCTAAAAAGCGGGAAGCAGGAATTAAGCTTTTTCAGAATTCAGTTTCGCCCCCGATGAGAAAGGGAGAAAAGAAAATATTATTACGCGTGGAACTTGTCGAATTTCGACGAAAGAAAATATTTAAGAAGGAACTGTTTCATTAATTTATAATAAACTTACACAATAAGTTGCAATATAAAATGGATCTTATATTGGTTAGTCTTGAAAGGATATTCAATCCTAAAGTTCAGGTGTAAGTTCGTAAATGTTTATTTATTATTATGTTTGATTAAAATTCCAAACTTTATTTAGAGTACATATACCGGGTGTCCCAAAAATGACTGATGGATTTTAAAATTCAATAACTTGCAAACGGTGACAGATATAAAAAAAAAAATTCTTGTAGGAGTGTTCTGAAAGATGTCAGGACTTTTTATGCAGCGATTCACAGTTTTAGTTACAAATAGCATCAATAGATGGAGCTGCAAACAATAACCGCTAAATCTAGGCTCGATTTTTCGGCCTCTCTCTTTTTCCATGCGAAAAAAGGGAGATTAAAATGAATGGATCCCGAAGTACCGAATATCGGATCTGGACTGAGCACATATTGCTCTCAGCGCCATCTATTGTTTGAAATCCGAACTAAAATCAAGAATCACAGTAAAAAAACTCCTGCATCATGCATAACTCTCCTGCAGGAATTTTTTTTTATGTCTGTCACTGTTTGCAAGTTATTGAATTTTAAAATCCATGAGTCATTTTTGGGACACCCGGTAAATGTATTTGATAATGAGAGGTAAGAATATTAGGACTTGACACTTTCTAGACGACGTCAGCATCGTAATCCACAGTGGTTCGGTGTTATCCGATAAAATATGTATATCCATTCTGTGAGGAAGTTACGCACGTTTTTTATCAATTATTTTTTAAATAGACTAGGAGGTTCTGCCCCCTACGAGCTACGCTCGTCAACCCCCGTTCAGACACCGCAGACTCTAACAGCACGCTAATTTGATCGGCTTTAAAAAGATTTTGGAAGATTGAATTATAATTTGAATCTGACAATTATAATCTGACGTAATTTTCACCAAACTTTTCTTTCTCTTTTTAATATTCACGTAAAAATACTTTTGTTAGAAATGAAATATTATGATCATCTTAAAATATCAAATAAATGTCTCGCACAATTTTTAAATTTAAACAGTTTTGCAAGATTATTTTTTGTTCATTTTACGTAATAAGTGTAATTTGACGTAAATTCTCCTATTTAAGACTTCTAACGCATGTTAATGAATTTATTATTTTACAATATTCTTTCTCTTTTAAAATTCACGCGTAAATATAGTTTATGACGTAATTTTCAATGAGTTCCTGCTTTTTATATTTTCTGTTTATAATAGTCACGTGTAAAATAAATTTTTAATTTGAAGCAAACATTATTATTTGCGTTGTTTATACAGTTGGTAACAGTTTAAATTAATACAATTTTCTAAAATATGTAAAAAATATTTCTCGAAATGCTGAAAATTTGAATTTAAAATAGAAATAAACCCTCAAAAAATGAGTCAAATTAATAAACTGAGTGCAGTCTGCACACCAGGAAATTCTGACGCATAAAATGATCTAAAAATGATTAAATTCCGATGTACAGTTTTTGCTCCTTTAAAACTTTTTTAATGGAACGATTTTGTCGAACTTTAGCATTAAATATCTCTTTAAATATTTCTTCGATTTGAAAACTGTCTGCATCAGCGTGTTTATCAAACATTTCTCTATAATTCCACCGATTTTCATATTTTTGTTTGCAATATTTTGCTTAATATTAACGAAGAAAGACCTCCGGCCACAAAAAATTCAAAACCGGCGGCGGCGGTGACAGCGGTAGTTACTTTTTTTTAGAATAGAGAGATTTTAGAAAGTGGTATTAATTTAAACTGTTGCAAACTGTATAAACAGCGCAAATAATAATGTTTGCTTCAAATTAAAAATTTATTTACACGTGACTATTATTAACAGAAAAAAACTTTCCAATTAGAATTAAATAATTACGTATGAAAAGCAGGAACTCATTGAAAATTACTTCATAAAAACTATATTTACACCTGAACTTTTGTAAAATAAATTTTTAATTTGAAGCAAACATTATTATTTGCGCTGTTTATACAGTTGGTAACAGTTTAAATTAATACAATTTTCTAAAATATGTAAAAAATATCTCTCGAAATGCTGAAAATTTGAATTTAAAATAGAAATAAAACCTCAAAAAAATGAGTCAAATTAAAAAACTAAATGCAGTCTGCATCTGCACACCGGGAAATTCTGACGCATAAAATGATCTAAAAATGATTAAATTCCTATGTACAGTTTTTGTTCCTATAAAACTTTTTTAATGGAACGATTTTGTCCAACTTTGGCATTAAATATCTCTTAAAATAATTCTTCGATTTGAAAACTGTCTGCATCAGCGTGTTTATCAAACATTTCTCTATAATACTTCCGATTTTCATATTTTTGTATGTAACAGTTTTTTTAATATTAACGAAGAAAGGCCATGCTTAAGCATTCAAATTGAATGCCGATCTGCCGGGAATATCTACGCAGATTTTCATTGGTCCATTTCGAAATCGAAACTTTTTTTTATATACTAGGGGGCTCTGCCCCATACGAGCTACGCTCGTCAACCTCCGTTCAGACACCGCAGACTCTAAAAGTACGCTAATTTGATCGGCTTTAAAACGATTTCGGAAGATTGAATTATAATTTAAAAAACAGTGGCGATCTCCCTATAGACGGATTTCTATTCATTTCTCTTTGATTGGGAAATTTTAAGGCCAAATCCACTGCGGTACTACTTGATTAACCCGTCGACCAATTTCGCCAAATTATATAAATCGCCAAAGCACTCGCCAAATTATACAAATTGACATAATTTTTATTTTAAATAACGAAAGAACAAATAAATTAGTGCAAAATTAATAAAAATACAAATAAAACGTCGAAATAAAACATTTAAAAGTAAATTGACTTACTTTTGTTTATGTTACATAAAAATCCAAAAGGCTTTAAAAAGAGTAGCAACACTTCACATGAGTTTTGTGATACTATATGGAATGAATTAGAATTTTGAACACCAATATCTTATCTATTTGGGTATTTCCATGAATACGTGATTCATGAGATAAGCAGAATGTCATGTTCAAATATGAATCTAAGAACAGTGTTAATGAATTTACTTTATTCATATCGTAGATACTTTAGATATAATTAATATAATGTGTAATAAAGAAGGGATTTAATTAATATGATGCGTTTTTAAGTAAAATCGAAATATAATTGAATCTTTTCAGTCTTATTTAATAGAAGAGGAATGCTTTTCAAATTTATTAAGAAACATGTTATTATTATTAGCTTGGAAATTGCAACTGAATTAAACTTTTCACATAGAATTAGTCTTCTGCTAAATTTTCAATGAAAATATTTCTCACTTAAAAGTTTACTTCTCACATTGAAAAAGTCATATACTTGGAATTTTTACCTAGAAAATTTTCTCACATGAAAAAAGGCTTTAGTGATTGTATTAGAATAAAAACTTATCATATTAAAATTTTTAATAAGTAAATTATTATTATTAAATCTATGTCTCCCACCACTCACTTTATTTACAAATAAATATTTATCACTTTTTAATGGAAACAAGAATGGTAGGTAAACCTTTCGTTTAATATTTTTAAATTAATATGAGCCTTTTTTTTTTTTTCAGTGTGACTCTTTCAAATTTAAAACCCTTTGAGAGCTTTTATAGGGATAACATAAAAAAATCGAAGTCTCCCATTTCACCAGAAAAGGATTTATACTAAATACACTGCAGACATTCTTGTTTTAACATGGATTGAAAATTTTTAATTAAAGTTCTTTTGAAAATTATACTCATTTTGTAGGGAGAAAATAAAAAATACATTTATAAATTTTTAGTTTCACATATTACACACTAAATAAAATATACATTAAGATAAAACATTTGCAAACTCATTTTTAAAAAGGAAAGACATAACCTTATTTCACTTTTTCGTTAAGCATATTTACATGTCACAAGCAGGCTATTCACAAATTAGATAGTTAGCACGCAAGTTACTTCAGCGAAAAATCCCTCTTCCTTATCTAAATGATTCATAGGGAGGTGACGCATACCTCCCTCATGAATACGTTATACAAACGATATATTAATTTTATGAGTTTAATGAATATAAATTTTAACTAAATCCCATAATAAATTTAACTTTATTAGATAACATTCGATCATTTTTATATTTCAAAACGAAGAAAAATTATTGAATATCACCTAACAAGTATATACTTTTCCACTTGCATGTTACAAAAACACTTCTCAATATTCAAATTTAATGTATTTTGACATCTCTCGCCAAGCTTTTTAAGAATGAAAGACTCAATCATTAGAATTTTTAGCTTTTTGTATATAATTTTAGCAATAAATATATAATGCGCTCCACTTAACTTTATCATTTAACATTAAATTAATTCATTGCAAAGCAATTCAAACTTAGGATTTTTTATTTATAGGGTAGATAAGTATATATGTTTATGTATACATATGCATATATGTGTGTGTATGTGTGTATTTGTAAATGGTCAAAAAATTTAAAAGGTATACAAATTAAAAGTTTATAAAATTATTTTAAAAAATTACAAGACAATATTAAAGATTTGAACAACTGATAAAAATGCTTTGAAAAACATTAATTTTTTTAAAAAATGTTTCATTCATATTTTAAAGTCAACAAATTTTAATACATAGCTATGTACATACATGCATTTGAGCTATGTACATACATGCATTTGAGCTATGTTAACATAACAAATGTTTTAAATATTTCGATGCTATTTCCAAGTTAGACAATTTATTGGCGATTCAAGCGCTCGAATACGCCATCTGGTGGAGAAAAGATGTAACTTCTCGCTTCAGGATACTGCCGTGCAAACCCATTGCATTACATGTATTTTAAATTTGCTCAGAATGATTATTATTTTGCACAATTTCAGATTTCCTGCGACATTTTTGTTCTGTCTTATATGACAAAGCAAAAATGATCAGAATTTGAATATCTAAAACTTTCAAATGCATTTACAACAAAAAATTATTTCAATGGCACTTTAGCATTAGTTAAAGGGAAATTAAAGGGACAATGGACTTTACTCACGAATGGCAACAGCCACGCCTCTGCGGGGGAAAACCCTCCGAGGAAGACTGTTAATTGGACGAAGAGGGAGCAGTGTTAAAATTTTCTTCACGCCTATTGGTGTTTTTCTTCTGTGTACCCGCGGCTGACGTCACATGGATAAAGTCCATTTTCCTGTACCGAAGACTGCGAGCAGCGTCTCTATAGGCCGTTTTAATTCCCAATACTTTTTTGAATATGCATATACATATATTTGTAAATTTTAATGTTTTCTGTTTTTACTGAGTAGTTATTTATCCTAGCTATCATTTATTTACACAAAAAACCAACTGCTTTTCAAACGACTATATGATTATCATAACAACCCAAACCTTTTTATCTACATATGCGCAAACATTTTAATAAACTGAAGTCCGCATTTTTAATCCAATAAACAATGACTAATCAAATAGGTTATGTCATAACTTGAATGATACCTTTTATGTGACATTGCTAAACAAGCTACTATTATGTCATTACTTGTAAAAATAATATGATAACCTGTTTTCACTATACTAACTTAATAATTTTCGTAGGTTTTGCATAATAATCGACATGTTTGGTTATCTCTCAACATAGTTTTCTGAAATATATCCAAAAAAGTTTGCTACGATTAAAAAACATGCTTATAATTTAGATAGTTTTCACTCTTTATATTTCAAAACATGCATATTTTTACAAAACACAAAATATTTGAATTAAATAATCACTATTTTTCACAAGTTTGCAATATTTTTATGCTAACTAGGGTTAGTAGTATTCAGACTTAAAAATATCTTTATAGATTAAACATGAAAATTAATGTGTATAACAATCCTTTGACTAATTTTACTTAAACTTAGTGTCATGAAATATATCCAGTTAACTTTAAATTGTACTATTACAAATTAATGTCTTAAAATTCATTAAAATTATTAAATACTATTTCATTATAATTTTAAAATTCATTTTTATATACAAAGACACAAAATAAAAATACTTATCTAATACGGCAGCTAGCAGTCTTAAGCACAACCTTCTCTTACAAAAACTAAAAGTGAAATGGATAATTCTAAAAGTCCTTGTCAGCTAATCTTATCAGTGATTAGATTATCACCATTATCTATGACGTCACTGATTAGGAGTAGATAATTTCTTTTAACTACTATGTTAGATTTTGCTAAAAGCTACAATTCCTAATTACAATTAAAATGTATTCTTAGTTCATACGTGCTACACTTTGTTACAATACATAGTATTTATACTAAGAAATATTTAATTATAAAAATAATTCATTCTAAAAATTAATTGTAATAATTAATTTAATAAACGCATTTTTAGAAAAACCAATTAGAGGAAATGTGCTAATTACAATTAGAAAAGAGACCTTTTAATTATGAAATTTAGAATAGGCATAACTAATCATGTGATATACGTCACGTGACCTCTGACGTGACCAGTGACGTCATAGATAATGGTGATAATTTAATCACTGATAAGATTAGCTGATAAGGAGTAAGGACTTAGAATTATTCATTTCACTTTTAGTTTTTGTAAGAGAAGGTTATGCTTAAGACTGCTAGCTGCCGTATTAGATAAGTATTATTATTTTGTGTCTTTGTATATAAAAATGAATTTTAAAATTATAATGAAATAGTATTTAATAATTTAAATGAATTTTAAAACATTAATTTGTAATAGTACAATTTAAAGTTAACTGGATATATTTCATGACACTAAGTTTAACTAAAATTAGTCAAAGGATTATTATACACATTAATTTTCATGTTTAATCTATAAAGATATTTTTAAGTCTGAATACTACTAACCCTAGTTAGCATAAAAATATTGCAAACTTGTGAAAATTAGTCATTATTTAATTCAAATATTTTGTGTTTTGTAATAATATGCATGTTTTGAAATATAAAGAGTGAAAACTATCTAAATTATAAGCATGTTTTTTAATCGTAGCAAACTTTTTTGGATATATTTCAGAAAACTATGTTGAGAGATAACCAAACATGTCGATTATTATACAAAACCTACGAAAATTATTAAGTTAGTATAGTGAAAACAGGTTATCATATTATTTTTACAAGTAATGACATAATAGTAGCTTGTTTAGCAATGTCACATAAAAGGTATCATTCAAGTTATGACATAACCTATTTGATTAGTCATTGTTTATTGGATTAAAAATGCGGACTTCAGTTTATTAAAATGTTTGCGCATATGTACATAAAAGGGTTTGGGTTGTTATGATAATCATATAGTCATTTGAAAAGCAGTTGGTTTTTTGTGTTAATAAATGATAGCTAGGATAAATAACTAGTCAGTAAAAACAGAAAACATTAAAATTGACAAATATATGTATATGCATATTCAAAAAAGTATAAATTGTCTAACTTGGAAATAGCATCGAAATATTTAAAACATTTGTTATGTTAACATAGCTCAAATGCATGTATGTACACAGCTCAAATGCATGTATGTACATAGCTCAAATGCATGTATGTACATAGCTATGTATTAAAATTTGTTGACTTTAAAATATGAATGAAACATTTTTTTAAAAATTTAATGTTTTTCAAAGCATTTTTATGAGTTGTTCAAATCTTTAATATTGTCTTGTAATATTTTTTAATAATTTTCAAAGCATTTTTATCAGTAGTTCAAATCTTTAATATTGTCTTGTAATTTTTTAAAATAATTTTATAAACTTTTAATTTGTATACCTTTTAAATTTTTTGAGCATTTACAAATACACACACACACACACACACATACATGCACATGTATACATAAACATATATACTTATCTACCCTATAAATAAAAAATCCTAAGTTTGAATTGCTTTGCAATGAATTAATTTAATGTTAAATGATAAAGTTAAGTGGAGCGCATTATATATTTATTGCTAAAATTATATACAAAAAGCTAAAAATTCTAATGATTGAGTCTTTCATTCTTAAAAAGCTTGGCGAGAGATGTCAAAATATCATTAAATTTGAATATTGAGAAGTGTTTTTGTAACATGCAAGTGGAAAAGTATATACTTGTTAGGTGATATTCAATAATTTTTCTTCGTTTTGAAATATAAAAATGATCGAATGTTATCTAATAAAGTTAAATTTATTATGGGATTTAGTTAAAATTTATATTCATTAAACTCATAAAATTAATATATCGTTTGTATAACGTATTCATGAGGGAGGTATGCGTCACCTCCCTATGAATCATTTAGATAAGGAAGAGGGATTTTTCGCTGAAGTAACTTGCGTGCTAACTATCTAATTTGTGTATAGCCTGCTTGTGACATGTAAATATGCTTAACGAAAAAGTGAAATAAGGTTATGTCTTTCCTTTTTAAAAATGAGTTTGCAAATGTTTTATCTTAATGTATATTTTATTTAGTGTGTAATATGTGAAACTAAAAATTTATAAATGTATTCTTTATTTTCTCCCTACAAAATGAGTATAATTTTCAAAAGAACTTTAATTAAAAATCAATCCTTGTTAAAACAAGAATGTCTGCAGTGTATTTAGTATAAATCCTTTTCTGGTGAAATGGGAGACTTCGATTTTTTTATGTTATCCCTATAAAAGCTCTCAAAGGGTTTTAAATTTGAAAGAGTCACACTGAAAAAAAAAAGGATCATATTAATTTAAAAATATTAAACGAAAGGTTTACCTACCATTCTTGTTTCCATTAAAAAGTGATAAATATTTATTTGTAAATAAAGTGAGTGGTGGGAGACATAGATCTAATAATAATAATTTACTTATTAAAAATTTTAATATGATCAGTTTTTATTCTAATACAATCACTAAAGCCTTTTTCCATGTGAGAAAATTTTCCAGGTAAAAATTCTAAGTATATGACTTTTTCAATGTGAGAAGTAAACTTTTAAGTGAGAAATATTTTCATTGAAAATTTAGCAGAAGACTAATTCTATGTGAAAAGTCAATTTTTAATTCAGTTGCAATTTCCAAGCTAATAATAACTTACATGTTTCTTAATGAATTTGAAAAGCATTCCTCTTCTATTAAATAAGACTGAAAAAGATACAATTATATTTAGATTTTAATTTTGAAAAATCAATAGGGAATTGCTAATTACACATTAATTAGTTTAAAAAATCATTCTAATATCTTAGTTGCGTATTAAAAATGTTTATAAAAAATATCACCAAATTTGAAAAGCATTCCTCTTCTATTAAATAAGACTGAAAAAGATTCAATTATATTTAGATTTTACTTAAAAACGCATCATATTAATTAAATCCCTTATTAATTACACATTATATTAATTATATCTAAAGTATATACGGTATGAATAAAGTAAATTCATTAACACTGTTCTTAGATTCATATTTGAACATGACATTCTGCTTATCTCATGAATCACGTATTCATGGAAATACCCAAATAGATAAGATATTGGTGTTCAAAATTCTAATTCATTCCATATAGTATCACAAAACTCATGTGAAGTGTTGCTACTCTTTTTAAAGCCTTTTGGATTTTTATGTAACATAAACAAAAGTAAGTCAATTTACTTCTGAATGTTTTATTTTTCAAATTATTAATAATAAACAAATCTAAATATTTCGAATTCATTTTGATAAGATATACTTCTAAATGTGAAACAATTCTAAAATTCAAATAAAATAGTCGAAAAGCATATCCCTTGTTTTCTCAGTGGAGGATATTTAAAAAATAATTGAAAATTAAACCAGAAATATATTTTCTAAAAAAGGGGATATTTTGCTAGTCTAAAAATACTACTACGTCTATAATTAACCTAAAATATTAATTTTTTATTAAAAATGATGGCCTTATTGCTAGATATTCATTTATGTTTTTATACTTAAGTTTCTAGTTAATTGTATGCCTCTAATTATTAACTGAAAAATATTAAATAAAGGTTTATCATTTTCATATGAAAGTGATAAGTATTTAAATTTTTATGATTAAAGTTACATGCTCTAAAAGCGAAATCATTTCTTTCATGTTTTAATATTTGCTAGATTAAAAGTTAAATGTACAATTTCTTTTTAATTTAATGAAAATTATGATTTCTTTTAAATTTAATCGTATTTAATTAACATGTGTTAATTATGTGTGAAGATACTAAATTTTTAATGATATTAAATTATATATGTTTCCACATGTTTTTAATTCTAAAGGTGGCGAACGAGATTATCACATGTTGGGGAAACCCCATCACGTAATGTATGATAACACTGATGACGTGGGAGACTAGATTGGGTAAATCCTTTCGATAAGAACTCGTAAAATTTTTCATTTCTAGTCAAGTAGCTAAGTATGTACACATGTTTCAGGTAAGCTTGCTTTAATTAATTTCTTTTTTAATTGAATTATATTTTATTCAGTTTATTTTTCAAAAATCTGTTTTAATTCCCAAAAAATAAAATAAACTTTATATAGCATGTCAAGCTAACAATTTACAAATATTTATTTTAAATCTCTTAAAGATGTGTTTTTCCGATGATAAAAATTTTATCCTAGTAAAAAATTAAGCAAAAATCATAGTTATATTAATACATAGTATTAAGCTCCCCTCTATTACGTAACGTGTTAACTTAGTCAAATTTGAACTAGATCGAAATTAGAACTAGACTAAAAGTTCAAAGTCCACTGCATGAAATGAGTGTCACTTTTCATGTACCTGAATATATTTATTAAAACCTTCATGTTTATGAGTGAAACTCAGTTATTCGTGATGACTCATTCATGACGTGACAAGTATTCCCACAGTAAATGAATCAATTTAAAAAGTATCCGTTTTAAAAGGTCTAATTATATAAATGTGACACATGCATAAAATTGCTAATATAGTATTAAAAAATATTCCAATTTTATTTAAAACAAATCCATAAGAAAAAAAAATGACCCCCAATTTGATATAAATTCTATATTAATAAAATCATTCAAAAATTGTGACGCAATCTTAATTATGCATTTATTAATTAAATTCGTTTTATGTGACGTAAAATTAAATTAATTATTTGAAAATCTTAATTATGCATTTATTCATTTAATTTGTTTTGTGTGACGTAATATTAAATTAATTATTTGAAAATCTTAATTATGCATTTATTAATTAAATTCGTTTTGTGCGACGTAATATTAAATTAATTATTTGAAAATATTAATTATGCATTCATTATGAGTGATGCAATATTAAATCTTAATTATGCGTTCAAAAATTAAATTCGTTATGAGTGACGTAATAAAAAATCTTAAATTAATTATGCATTCATTTACTCGTTATGAACAACACAATATAAAATTAATGTTGAAATCACATGAGTCAATCTTTAATAGTGTTTCTATTTGAAATATATCTTTGAAAAAGAAAAAAAAAGAGATCCAATTACAACATTAATTTCTAATTCTCATTAGCTAATCTAAATTTGTGACCCCCATTAATCAATCGAAATTAAAATCTAATATCGTTTAACCCACTGTATTTGGGGAAAATCCTTATCTAGATAAAGTGAATCACTTCTCAGTTTCCGCAAGATAACACAGATTCAGTATAGTGTAGCTTGCCTTGCATAAACAAGCTTTTTTAAAATCTCTGTGTAAGTTATTTGTAGTAAAGTAAGTTTGTTTTATTTTTGAAAAATATATGTAACATCAAATAGTGTTAAACTAAGGTAAACTAAGGTATAGTTTTATTCTAAAAAGCGCAATTATTAACGAAAATTTGCAAAAAGTGCGTTTTTTTTTTCCAATATCTTATTAAAAATTCAAAGTGTTTTAATAAAAACATTTAAAAAAGAGTTTCGTTTAGAAAATCGATTTTCTAGTTTTTAAAAATATGTAACTTTTCGAAAACATGCGTCAATAAAATTTTAAGGGACATTGGTGATTCAAACGGACCATTGAATAGGTAACCCCATATTTTACAAATATATATATATTCAGAAAGGGGGAAAAAGGGGGTAGGGGGGTAAATTTTCTAATACCTTAATAAAGGACACTCTATATTTTTCTCAAAATATATTTTCACATGGATTAAGCAACACATACCTAAAAATTGCATAACAAATCGAAAACTGATATCCTTATAAATGTCCTAACAATTTCTATTTATGACTAAATCCGCGAAAACATAAACACCGATCTAACACGTATTCAGAAAAAAAATTCTAAAGTTTACTAGTACTATTTAAAAGGTGGGTTGATCTTGACGGCTGATTATCTACACTAGGCTCGAGGGGGGGAATGCTCTTCGTGGGGGTCTTTCTAAGGAAACCTAGCCCATATTTACGCATGCAAATCCATGGCTCGAACAAAACTCCGAACGATTAGGCCGACGGGCGCGATTGATTATCTACACTAGGGATATAGGCCCGAGGTGGGAGTGCCCTTCGTGAGGGTCTTTCTAAGGGAACCTAACCCATATTTATGCATGTAAATCCATGGCTCAAAGAAAACTCCGAACGATTAGGCCGACGGGCGCGATTGGGATCGAACCCAGCACTTCCCGTCTACCAGCTTCGTAAGCAGAACCTCTCAGCCACGGGTGGGGCAGTACTATTTAAAAATTCGCAGGCATAAATTTTAACACTAAATGACAAAAATTTCCATGCGGCCTCATTCAAAATTTTAATTAATACTCAATATTCTAGCACATACGTCACTAAATTGAATCGCGTAAAGTCCTCTCATCCAATTTATGTTTAAAATTCCATTTTTATCTAAAAATTTGCGTGAAAAAATATTTAAAAGTCTCCCAATTAAAATGTTTAATGAATGTTTAAAATTCGATTGTCAATGAAAAATCACGAAAAAAAAAATTAAATAATTAAATTAAAAATTAACATAAAAATTTTACTTCTAACACAAAATTGCGCCCCAAAAAATTTTAAGTCTCCTCATTAAAATTTCTAAATTATTTTTTCCCATTAATTATTTTTAACAAGTAAAAATATCACCAAAAACTGGAGTGCGCTAAAAAAACAAATGTCAAAAAAAAAAAAAAAAATTCTATCTCCTAAAATTACCCCAAATAAAGTTAAAGTCCCCCAATAAAAATTTCTGAATTATCATTAATGAAAAAATCCAACTCAAAATAACCCCTCGTACTGTAGTACGACTAAAAAAAAAATCATTGTCTCCCAAAAATTCTATCTCAAAAATTACCCCCAAAAAGTTAAAGTCCCCAATTAAAATTAATTATCATTAGTAAAAAATTAAACTCAAAATAACCCCTCATACTATAGTACGACTAAAAGAAAAATCTATCTCCCAAAAAATTCAGTCTTCAAAAATTATCCCGAAAAAAGTTAAAGTCCCTCAATTAAAATTAATTATCATTAGTAAAAAATCAAACTCAAAATAACCCCTCGTACTATAAGATGACGCATCACCTTGACCCCTCCTCCCAGAGTATGACCTTCACCTACGCCGCATAACCTTCACAGGTGCACAGAGGTCGTTCAAGGTCACACCGCTCCCACCGCTGATGCAGAACCCCTATTAGGTAGATTTCGTATGAAATACTACCTATTGGGATCGTTCGTATGTTGGAATTTCTGAAAAATTTTTGCAGATTTACACCGATCATGACCCCTAGAACCCAAAACCACCCTCAGTAAAAAACTTTATATCTATCTATCTATCTATCTATATATATATATATATATATATATATATATATATATATATCACTTTCTTCTGGACACGATAACTTTCGTAATTCTGCACCAATCTCTTCCAAACTGATACATAAAATCAATGGGCATAAAATCTCGGCCAAGTTCGTTAATGGGCAAAATCGGACCAAGGGGAGGGAAATAGGGAGGGGTTTTGTGAAAACAGAAAACCCCCCATAACTTCTTAATTTTTGTACATATCAAATCAGTTTAAAGTTTTTATTACTTCTAAAAATAGGGCAAAAATTTATGTATCACAGATTTTTGATAAAGTTAAAAATGGGCTCAAGGGGCGCAAAAAATAGGGTTTTTGGGAGAAAAAAATTCATAACTTCGTCAATTCTCAAGATATCAAATTCAATTAATTTTATTATAAATCTCCTTAACATTATTTAAAACTTTTATATTCACAAGTTTTTGATAGGAGCAATTCGTACCGCAAAAAAAATTAAAAACGAAAACAAAAAGGGCGTTTGAAGAAGAAAAAAATCCATAAATTCATCAATTCTCAAGATATTAAATCCAATTAATTTTATCATGAATCTCCTTAACATTATCTACAACTTTTATATTCACAAGTTTTTGATAGGACAAATTCGTACTGCAAAAAAAATTAAAAACGAAAACAAAAAGGGGGTTTGAAGAAGAAAAAAATCCATAACTCCGTCAATTCAAAAGATATAAAATCCCCATGAATTTATCATATATCTTCTTAATATTGTCTACAACATCTATATAGACAAGTTTTGGATAGGACCAATTCTTAGAGCAAAAACAAATTAAAAATACATACCGGTTGAAGCAAAAAATGATCTTAGTAAGGGTGTATTCAAATCCAAACTGCTTATTTTCTGACTCATTTTACAATTCATTTTTGCTCTCAAAGGGTTCCAGTTGGTACGTTTTCTTACTCAGAAACTATATAATGTACCGTAATGGTCGATTTTCTGATAGGGGCAGAATATATTTTTTTAAATGCTGTTAAAAAGGGCATTTTGAACCAGGGCCGAAGCTGGGAGGGGGCACGTGCCCCGGGCGCCGCTTTAACAGGAGGTGAAGGGGGCGCCAAAATGAAGATTTTGTTTGACGTTTGACACAAGAATGTATATATATATATATATATATATATATATTATGAAATTTGTATAAAAATGTCTCGCCGCTGGAAAATTTAAAAGGAAAATTGAACCAAAGGCATTAAACTTTACAAATAGATAAAAAGATTCATTACAATACAAAATTTCAAAGTATCATGCCTATGCGTTTGCTTTCTACCTTTTAAATCACTTCCTGTGAGGAGAATCCGAGGGAGAATCATTACCGTTTTCCAAGGTCAGTCTCTATTGTGGGACACCCTACTGTCCACTACGGATAACTACCAAAGGAAAAGTGACCCCTCAGCCTGATTTTTCTTCTAGATAAAAAAATTCCATGAAAGCTGTTTGTTTTTTTTCCGCTGAACAGTGTTGAGCTTCCTTTCTTTCTTTTTTTTTTCTTTCCGTCTTGCCATGGGCGCTGACTGCCCAGGACAACGGGAAGGGGAATGCACAGAGTAAAATTCTTAGTAAAACCTTTCTTTTTTAGATATCGACCTCATTTAGGCTATGCAAAAAAAAAAAAAAAAAAAAAAAAAAAAAAGTTTAAAAAGATTAAAATGCAATTCTTTTCAATAACTTTTCAAAGATTTTAATGGATCAATGTGTGACAAAGCTGATTACGTAGTTCAGTTTTATATATTTTAAATTTAAAAATAAGTTGTCTGTTAGATATTTAGTAAAATTCTTTTTTGTAAATTTACTTTGTGGTGGAGGGCGGGGGGTCGTCGCCCGGTCCAAAATCCATGTTTGCCCCGGGCGCCAAAAAGGCTAGTTTCGGCCCTGTTTTGAACCGAATTTACCGAAGCGGATTGTGTTGGAAAAATCATTGTATTAAGGATGCGCTTAAATCCAAACTGCTTATTTTCTGACTGGTTTTTAAATTCATTTTTGCTCTCAAACGCATTTAATTGGTAGATTCGCTTATTCAGAAACTATATAATGTACCGTAATAATCGATTTTTAGATAGAGGCAGAATATATTTCAAAAAATGATGTCAAAGTGGGCATTTTGAACGGAATTTCCCGAAGCGATTGTGTTAGAAACGAAAAATATTGTCCTTATGAGAAAATAATTGTTTATATATCAAGTTTTAATTAATTGAACAAAAAATAAAAACACAGGTCGCTTATAAATCTCTTCAAAAATCACGTCAGCCAGTTTCATATATTTTTTTAATTAAAAATGAATCTGGAATTATGCCAGAAAATTTCGAGTTGTTGAGCATGGAAAAGTATTTTTTTTAATACCGCCCTAACATGATTCTGATAAAACCAGCTATTATATGAAAATGAAATAAAAACTCGTCAAGAGCGGCCAGATAAAATTGTTAAAGTGGATTTATCTATAATCATGATTTAGTTTTTGTTTGTGAAATTAGTATATTTGACTTCGAAATCTACCTCTGCCTGTAGGCCGGGCCGGCAGGGATTTTTTTTTGTATCTGCTTATATATTTATTTAAAAGACAATGCTGTTTCTTAGTCATGAATTCAGAGCTTTATACGGAACCAATTTTGATAATTATTTTTTAAAATGAAAGCTGTTCATTTATATGTGCCCGCAGTAGTTATTTAAAAAAAAATATTTCCATTTTTATATTTCAAATTTAATTTTTAATGTTTTTTATGAAATTTATTCAAAAGAATGGCATTTGTGTTACTTCCATCGTTGCAGAGAAATGAGAAATAATGGGATTTATTGATCATATCCTTATACTATGTTCACACTAGGATAATTAAGATATCTTAGGCCGTCGAACTCTCTTAATTTTGAGGTGGTACCCTCCCGGAATTGGAAACCTGTTCACATGGAAAAACTCACCTAAGATAACTCAGTGAACGTCACTGTGTTGTTTGCGCATGCGCTTAAGATAAAATCGCCCGCAACACCCAATCAGTTAATGCGAAGCTTTTCAGCCAGCGAGAGTGAATGGTCGTGACTGTCTCTAGCCGGAAGAAAGTTGAAACTCTCTGAGGGAGTTTGTGGAACTCTCTCAGAGAGTTCGGTGGTTTAAGATAGTTTCGATATCCCAGTGTGAACAGGGTATTACTAACCGCCATTGGCGACCAGTTTGGTCTCCCTTAAGGGTCTCAGGACTCTTAAAGCTTTAAAATTTTGGAAATTTTAATTTTCTTAGATATTAAACTACTATCTTTTCTGAACATTTTGGTATAAATGTTTCTTTGAAATTCCTATTAGAACAGAAGTTATGGCTTTTAGAATTATACATGCTCAATAGCTGAAGCGACTCACAGTGGTCCCAAATCGCGATCAAGTGGCCAAAAATCATTTCTTTCCTGGTGGTTGTATGTCCTTCATTTTTAATTTTATAACATTCTAAATGACATTACATTGCGAATTTAAACAAAATGTAATTGGGGTTCCGAGGGAGGGGATTTGAGGGGGGGGGGGGGTCGCAATAGAGGGGCCAAGTTTTTATTAAATTTAAATTTTCTTTTTTACAGGATTTTTTTTTTTTACAGTAATAAGAATTTTTCACTTTTGATTATGGGGAATATTTTGCCTTTTTCAAAACAAATCATCTAATTCAATAGATGATGAAAATGTGAAATTTTAACCCCCACTCTCCCTCCCACCCTGAAAATATACAGGTTAAAATCTTTTTTTTTCTCTCTTTTTAATGTTATTGCAAAATAACAATAAAGAGAAATCAGTAAAATACATAAATAATCTATCAGCTGAATTTTGCCCCCCCCCCCAATACATCCAACACACACACACACGTGAAATCTCCCTTTTTTCCCAGGGTCTGTCTTACCCAGGGACTCGAACCCGGGCCCCCGGGATGACAGCAGATTCCGCTTATTGACCACGCCATCGGGCGACGATCCTTATTTATACACAGAAATTTTAACACAAAGCAACCATAACAATTTTATTTCCCTACATTATATATATATATATATATTACTTTTGAAAACACAATCAAATCTATGTCTTATCCAGGGACTAGAACCCGGACTCTGAGCGTAACAGCAGCCTCCGCTTACTGACCACGCCACCGGGTGACTAGAATGTACTTAAACTCTTTCATCTTAAACCTAGATCCAAAATTTGTCTGTTGAGTTTAAACATTTATGTTTTCTTTTCAGAATTTTAACTATATGATTTTTAGTGAGAATGTTTTTCACATCAATCTGACATGAACCTTTTGTGGCCCAAAAAGTGTTACAGAGTGCATGTTGAGTATTTTTAACATCACATTCCTCAGTGACACTTCTCCGTTCAAATTTTCTGCATAAAGTTGCTTTTAAGTGCTTGATATCTGCGTCTTGGTTCTGAGTTAACCAGTTCTGCAGGAATGTCTTAAAATATTAATATATTTGTTATTTCTCCTCAGATAGTTTAAATTAGATTTGTTTCTATTCTAATAAGTTTTTTATTTGAATTCTATTATATATAACAATATATTTTTAAAATAAAAAGGCACAACTGAAAACAGCACAAAGATTTTTTGCTGTTAGCGAAACGAGATTGGGCAATCAGAAGCTTGGATTTTTTGTGAATTTTTCACTGTTTGAAAAAATGCAGACTTTTGATTGCTCAATTTCGTTTCGCTAACAGCAAAAAATCTATCTGGATCTCGGCCATAAGGAAAGGGCAGCTGACGTCACTGTTGGTTGAATTACTGTTGGTTCAGCAACAAAACCTGTCCGTTCTTTATGACTCCTACCTGTACGCATGAGCTAGGGAAATTTGATTCGTCTACGTTTAACACGTCTCTGATATGATTGGCCTACGTCGCCAAGACTATTCCTGCAATGATCTTTATGGCAAAAATATAGTTGGTAGATTGGTTGACGGAAGTGTTTGTTTGTAAACATGCCCTTTCCTTATTATCTATCTGATGGCTGGGATCTAGATAGATTTTTTGCTGTTAGCGAAATGAGATTGACGAATCAGAAGCCTTCACTTTTGCACATTTTTCACTATGGACTTTACCTGAGGTACAGCGCCTAGAAGATACAGTGTGGAGAACGTCTATTCCTATAATGCTTTAAAAAGTGCTAAAAACTTGTATCCCATAAATCTCCAACAATGCTCAGCGGCAATATGCTGATACCAGCGCCATCTCGTAACTCTTTTCAATATAAACACTGTGTTTTCAAAAATTATAGAATGTTAAATATCGGAAACTATAAATGTAAGATATTTTGGTCTGTCATAAGCTAATTTAGTTAGGAATGACTTGAAATAGGTTAAAGAGTCTCTGTTAGAATGACTATCGTTTTTAAATCACTACGATGGCGGTACAATCGACATCTTGTTATTCAGCATCGTCGTACATTTATGTGATTCAATTTTTTAGCACTATTTTGTAGCCGTTTTCCACACTGTATCTTCTAGGCACTGTACCTGAGGCTAACGAGAAAGACAGGCTACCGCGGTGCATTCCACGTATCTTTTTTTACGGATAGCAGGAGTCACGTGATACTCGAATGCACTAATGAAGGTGTGCGAAAAGAACATCGCGATTCAAGCGCTCGAATACGCCATCTGGTGGATAAAAGATGTAACCTCTAGCTTCAGGATAGTGCTGTGCAAGCGTATTGCGTTACATGTATTTTAAATTTGTTCAGAATGATTATTCTTTTGCACATTTTCAGATTTCTTGTGACATTTGTGTTCTGTCTTATATGACAAAGTACAAATTATCTGAATTTGAATATCTAAATCTTTCAAATGCATTTGCAATAAAGAATTATTTCAATGGCATTTTAGCATTAATTAAAGGGACAATTTTCCTGTACCGAAGGCTGCGGGCAGCGCCTCTACAGGCCGTTTTAATTCCCAATAAGGAAAGCGCAGAACTGTAAACACAAAGCTTGCGCAGTTATGATGCGCAGTAACTTAGGGCAAAACATTGCCGAGTTTGATAGGGCGATCTGTGTATTTTTTGGCGTATCTTATTTTAATTAACTCACCTATGCTTAAAATTTGAGCTTTCCAGTCAAAATAAGGTGTGTGGATAAATTAAATGGGATGAATACCCATGCATATCAATTTACAGACCCGTAAACTATCTCGAAATGTGAATAGGGAGATATTTACATTTATGGGTGCACGTACATAATTTATTTTGCAGACCTATTGATTGAATAGACTTTCCCAGCCCGATGAAGGTTTAATTTTGAAGGTTGTGAAAAGAAAAAAAGTCAAGAGAACTTCCTTGCTGCACAGTCTTTATAATTAATTGCCTGTGCAGTAAGGAATTTCCCTTAGATAAACTCCTCATGCTTAAATTAGCATCAGAATGTTTTGACTGAAGCTGTGACACCATAGCATTGCATTGGGCATTTGCTGTGTAAAGATTATGAACGGAATTCTCCAGGTAAATTATTTTTGTATCGCGGTGGATCTTTTTTTGTTATTTATCATTAGTTTTGATATGTGTAGAGTTTTCAATGTACCTAGCATTATTTATTTATAAAAACATAACTAGATCTAAAAGTTGTATGCAATGATTAACAATGAAATATTTAAAATAAAACTTTAACAAATCATGTAAAGTGCAAAAATGTTATTGTGTATGTATAAAGAAAACCTTAGTGCAGTTTTCTGATTAATTAATGTCTATGTTTCATTGAAAGTTAGTTTGTTAGGAAATTTTTTTTCTGTTTCCCCTAACAAAAAAAATTGCTCAATTACTTGTATGTATCTAAAAAAAATGTCAGTACTTTTCTGTTAGCTGGGCGCCAGTGTTTATATATACACTACACACACATGTAAATTTATAGATATATATGCATATATAACACTGGTGCCCGGCTAATGGAAAGTACCAAAATGTCTTTAAAAACTATCCCTCTCTCCAACACCACAGTAATAAAGTTCAGAGAAGAATGTTGAATTTATGTAAAATGTGTCAGTTGTGTCTTATGATTGTGGATTAATTTGGTTTTATTAGATTATTTTAATGCATTCCAAGAATAACTTTCAAATAAATGCTTTTTTTTTTTTTTTTTGAAAAGGGCTAATTTTGGTGGAGGCCCCATTTTAAATTCCACTAGCTTAACACATTCACTACCTGGGTTAAAATTAACGTACTTTAACTAAGTGTAATCAGATTCTCATGTTTATGACTTTCAGTACCAAGGGTGCATATGTGTCATCACTGGGAATGTCAATGTGTGATCAAGCGATGCCACGTACATGCCTCCTCGGTGGTGTATGTATTAAAAAAATGTTTGTCTACTTATAATCCAAACTTTCGGTGGATAGGCTGGGGGAGGAGGAATTTAGATGATTATTTATTTAATACAGTAGACTCCCTCAAATCCACACAGCTTGGGGACAGAGGTTGTGAGGATTTTAGAATTTTGCAGATTTCTGGTCATTGCTTTGTTTAATTTTTTTAAACAGTAATTTGAATACAATAATGCAGTCAAAATTATAATGAATGATTGTAATATAGTAAAATATTAATATAATTAAGTAAATTAATAAACTAAAAGGATAAAAAGTAAGATAATTTAAAAACTGATTTAAAATATTAAAAGTAAATGTCAAGTAAATAATAATGTATATTTGAATATGCATAAAAAAGATGAGATACATTTTCCTTGAATTATTCAAAGAAACTTTCCTTATGAAAAGTACTCCCTATTAATTCATATCAAAATCATCGTAATAATAACCAAAAAAGCTTGATTTACATAAATAAATTTGGTAAAACAATTGTGATTACCAGTGACACCCTGATTTTTTTTAAAAATAAATTTATACTCCTTTCATGGAAAACCACGAGTTCAGTTATATTATTAAAAATTACATATTAAAATACATACGGGATGAAATAAAACTGAAAAATTCTGTAATTTTGCCAAAATTCAAATGAAAGTTTCATTGTTTACATCTGTAAAGACGTGTGGATTTTAGGCATTTGCAGATTTGAGGGAGTCTACTGCATTACTAAAAAGCATTAAATAGGGCAGATAGACTTCTTCGTTTAAGTAAAAGCTTTAAAACTCAACTAAACCATAAACAAGAAAACATTCTTTTCTAATGAAGCTGTAAATCTGATTATCTAAATTAAATAGTTTATCTTTCATTGGCTGTTCTGAATTAATAATGTTCACATATTATTATATGTTTCACATAATTATTAGTTCTATGTTTAAAAACTCAGCTTTAAACATAAAAATTGGAAAATATATCTTTTTTTTTTTTTTTTTTTTTTTTTTTTTAAGCTAAGTAAGCCATTGCCAGAAGCAAAAGTTGGGTACTTTTCTTGTATTAGTGAGATAAAGAAAATAACTTTAATGAGCAGGGCCATCGCTAAGACATTTTTTGCGAGGGGAGAGGACGTTAAATTGCCAAGTCAAATTTCAGTATTTGCCAATTCATTGAGAAGCAAAAATAAACAGTTCTCGACATTTGCCAAATAGTTTTATAATTTTGTCAAGTTACAACAATTAGAAAATATAATATAGTTCGTATTTGTAAAAAGCCTAATAATATTACCAATTATACTTATAACTTTTGCCAAGTCTACCAGAAATAGAAAGTGTACTTATAGCTTTTATTAAAGTTTTAAACAAATTTGCCAACTAAGTTTGTAAATTTGCCAAGTGTAACAGCATTTGCCATTTGGGGGGGAGAAAAATACTGAAAAATATTCAGACACATGGCTTTTGGATACATATTTTTTAATTTGCAAGTTAAATTTCAGTAAAAATTTTTCTACACATATAACAGTCAATACATATAACAGTAGAAAAAAATAAATAAAAGTAAACACCTTCTGCTAACTCTACAACAAATTATTGTTTAAGAAAGTTATTGGTACCAAACGACTGAAAATAAAGTCTACTTTTAATTGATGTACAGTCCACTCTCTCTACTCCGCGACTCTATAATCCGTATTATATTTCAAATGTAAACAAACAGTTAAAAAAAAATTTTTAAGCAAGATAACTTACACTCTGAACATAATAAAAGTTGACTGATCTGATGAATTTATTAAGAATTTTAATAAATTTTTAATGCGTTTCTGCATTCATTGACGGACATGTTCTGTGTATCTTGTAAATAACTGTTATACTATAACTGCTATATTCTGAACGCATTTGTTGGCTATATAAAAGGTAAAATTGCTTTCGAAGACGGGTTAGCTCTTTTGGATAAATATCTTAGTTATTTAGAAAAACAAACTTTTGTTACTGATCAAGAAATCCCGACTCTTAAAAGGCTTCAAGATTAAATTGCAGAGCATAAATTAAAAGCTATAAAGCAAACCATTATCACTGCGATCTTTGAAATTTAAAAATAAGTAGAAATGTTTCTTAATTTTGTATTTTATATCATTTAAATGTACTTCTAATATGGAATATAGTTTTTTTATATAAAAAAAAAACAATTTCTTTCACTTCTGTATTATTTATTTACAATGGGATTACTATATTTGTTGATAAATCCAAATATTAGAACGTAAACAAAGAAATGACCTACAATCCGCAAAATTCTATAATCTGCAAAACCCTTGGTCCTGACCTGTGCGGATTAGAGGCAGTGTATTGTATATAAAATTTGCTTAGAGGGTTATCTACATATCAAAAGGAGCCCAAACTTTGATTTTTTCAATAGCAATACCCAAGTTTGACACTATAAATAAATTCTACACCCTTCAATTTGTCTAAAAACGAATTTTCATACAAGTCGTTTCAAAGAAATTATTTTAAAATGAGCCTATTTTAAGAGCTGTATCCAAATTGAAGTTCGGTACTTGATTGTTGAAATGCTACAGAATGACTATGTCACTTCTATTAATGGTTGCTTCTATTCTTGGCAATGACTATTTCACTTGCTTTATATGTTTCGACTATTGCCAGCCCAAATGTTTCAATGACATGAGTAAAATATCTTTTTTTTTTCAAATTATGCTTTTCTGCACATCATAGACTGCCCCTTAAACCATCATTTTGACTTTTTTAATCATCATTCGAAAACTACTTGGATGAAAAATTTGGAACAGACTTCGCATAAAGCAGGACATAAATATAAATCTATCAAAAAAATTGTAGGTTGTTGTAACTCATGTTTTTTTTTTTTTTTTTTTTTTTTTTTAATTTTAATTTTTCAATTCATATCATACAATTTTTAAATTACAAGTTCATTGTATTTATATTTGAATTTTTTATTAATATAACTACACAAAAAATTATTGCATTAAGATTATAATTTCAGCATATATTAATAAAAATATGAAAATGTAATTTAACATTAGAAGTTCTAAATTTTTATTGTTTGTAATTCAAAAACTTATCATCCAAATGACTTGAAATTCTAGGCATAGTTTGAACCAAAGATTTAAAATATTTTGTCAAAATTGGCTGTTGCCATTGAGAAAAACAAAGTTTGGCCTGGTTTTGATTTGTATATGCCCCCTAAGCAAATTTTATATACATCAATTAAAAGTAGACTTTATTTCCAATCGTTTGGTACCAGTAACTTTCTTCTATTGTAATTAGTTGCAGAGTTAGTAAGATGTGTTTACTCTTTTTTTTTTCCACGGCTGTATTTTATTTTTATAAGTGAATAGAAATTTGTATTTATTGTGACGTCAGAAAAATAGCAATTATTGTTTTTTTTTTTTTATCTTTATGCATTTCTGGATAATTTTATTAGATTCTATTTTTTTTTTCATTGCAATTGAATTGAAAATATATTTTTATTTGAATTCATCATGTTAAGGGGACTCTTCACTCGCTTGAGCAAACATTACCCGCTCGGTAATGTTAAACCTATGATCAGGTTATTTTCGAATTTCTTGTTTAAATTTGAATATTTTTAAACTATATAGATATATATATTTTTTTCTTTGCATAGGATAGTTGAGTGATAGTCTAATAGGGCTATTTTTTATTTTGGTTGCAGATTTTTTTTAATAAAGGTACTTTCACGTTTGGAACCGGTTTCGAAAGTGAAACTAACCTTTTTTTAAAAAATCTACAACCGAAATCGAAAAAAATAAAAAAAAATAGCCATATTAGAGATTGACCTCAACCATCCTATGTGAAAAAAAAAAAAAAAAAAAAAAAAAAAATTGTTTAACAATACTCCAATTTAAACGAGAAATTCGAAATCAACCTGCTCATAGGTTTAACATTACCAAGAGGGAATTTTCAAGTGAGTGAAGAGTCCCCTTAAGCATAAAAGTAAGTACATTCGAACCTCCATATATTGAACTTCCACATATTAAAATTTTCTATATATCGAACTTTTAGCAAATCACCGTGTTCATTACATAGAAAACTGTTTCTGTATATCAACTTTTTTCAAGACATATTGAGAGATTTTATTCCACTTTAGACTGTTTGCCTGTTGTCTCACGAAAAATGAAGGTCAGGGGATAAAGGAAGTTTAGTGAAGGTCACTATGAATCCCACATGCCAGCTGGGGATGACAAACAGATTGTTGTTCCCCAACTCGTTTTCGAATTTCAGTTGCGACCTGTCCTGTAGTGAAATGCGAACCTCATTGAATCTAACAGAAAAAGTTCGAAAACATGCACTACTTATAAAAATCAAGTTCAGTTAAATAAAGGCATTAAAAAAAAACAAGTAACAAGTAGATAATCATCTACATAGCCTACTACTTAAAATTTATATTTTGTTTAAGGGGAGGGGGGAATTTAAAAATCTTTAAACCTTATTTTGGTACTTCTCCATTATTAGGTCGATGAATTTCCAGAAATGAAAATTATTACCAAATCATTCATCAAATTGCAACGCCCAATAAACAAAAGGAGGAGTTTAGCTTAGGAGTGTTTTGTTGGGGGAGATTTTAGGAGATGGGGGGGGGGGGGTGTGTTTGACAAATTGGAAATCTACCGGAATAAGGAAGATTCTCACCCCTGTTCTAGATTTTAACCCTCTCCCTCCCAAATTTAATTTCCTGCTTTTGAAAAAGGGGTGCTTTACAATTGCGATTTTACGGTAGTAATTATTTTAAAAACAAAGTAGTACTATTGTTTACCTGAACAACAAACTACCGAATAAAGCAAGTATATGGGTGAGAATCTTTCTTATTTACTTCTAAATTAATGGTAAAAAGGGTTTTTAAATGACTTAGAAAAAAAATCTCAATTGTAAACCCTGTTTCGAAATTTAACTTCTTTTGCTTTTGAAGAAGAGGGGGCTTACAAACAGGATTTTACGCATTAATTATTTTTAAAACAAAGTATTATAGTATACCCGAACAACAAATTCGGGGATTCCTTCAGAAGCTACGCTTGGAATGAATAATAATAAAAAAAAAAACTGAGTAAACAAACCAAATTAATTTATAATCATAAAATACAATTGATACATTTTATGTGTATTTAACTTGCTCAACTCTCTTCTCGGAAATTTAAAAATTAAGCCACCTCCCCATTCGCCACAGTAATAGACTTCTTTTTATCTTTTATGTGACAGTTACACAAGTGATCTCCTAATGTTACAATTTACAGTACAGTAGACTCCCTCAAATCCTCACAGCTTGGGACCAGAGGTTGTGTGAATTTTAGAATTTTGCGGATTTCTTGTCATTGCTTTGTTTACACTTTTTAAACAGTAATTTTAATGTAATCAAAATTATAAAGAATCCTTTCAATATAGTAATATATTAAAATAAGTAAAGAAATAAGCTAAAGTGATAGGAAGTAAGATAATTTTTAAAATGATTAAATTATAGAAAAAAAGGTCAAGTAAATAATAATGCATAATTAAATCTGCATAATAAAGGTAAGATACATTTTCCTTGAATTATTGAATGAAACTTGCCTCATAATGGTACCCTATTAATCCACATTAAAATCATAAAATAAGGAAATTTTATTTCAGGTTTAGCCAGTCTTAATAACCAAACAATCTCGATTAATACATAAAAAGATTGTGATTACCAAAGATATTAGCAATATCTTTTTTTTCAGAAATAAGTTGTACTTCCTTCATGAAAAACCATGAGTTCAGTCATATTATAGAGAATTACATATTAAAATACAAAAGGAATGATATAAAACAAAAAAATTCTGTAATTTTGCACCTACATCTAAATCGAAAGTTTCATTGTTTACATCTGTGATGATGTGCGGATTTGAGGGAGTCTACTGTATTGTCTGTATTCCTACACTTACTCAGTAATAATGTCTATACTGCTAATTTCCTAATCAGCAATCCTAAAATATAATCTTTTTTTTATGAAAAAAAAGAGGAATTCCCAACAAACTAACTTTGAATGGAATATAGAAAATAAGGTACTGTTGGGTTAGCCAGGCGCCAGTGTTATATATACATATATATTTATGTATACATGTATGTATATATACATATATATTTACATACATATATATATATGTGTATATGTATATATGTGTATATTTACATATATGTATGTATATAAATATGTATATGTAATACTGGCGCCCGGCTAACCGAAAAGTACCGAAAATAATAGTAAATCAGAGAAAACTGCACTGAGGCTGTCTAATACATGCACTTAAAATTTTTTGCACTTCACATTAGGGATGAACCGGATATTGATTTTGCCAGATATCGGATATCCAAAGCTCCTTTGCCTGCTAGATACAGATATCCGGCACTAGATATGCTTTTAGTTATGATGTATGTTTATTTACTTCTTTATATAATCCCATCTCAGAACAATAAATTACAAACATGTTTCACACATTAGTAAAACATTTTAAATATATTGAAATATTATTTATAAAAAGGGCTTGAAATTCAAATATCTTTAAAACATACTATTTAAAAAATGACATCAATACAGACATGACAAAGTAATATCGAAATAATTTAAATCAACTACTCAAGTTAATTATCTAAAATGTTTATTTTTATTAAAATAAAGAAACAGGATCAAGTTTTTATATACCATGTCAATTTTTCAACTTTCATCTAATGTTATGGGCAATTAACAATAGGGTTGATAAATGAATTTCTCAATTTAGATTGTATTCGATTTTCTGATGCTAAAGCCGCTTTCACAAGTTACACTTTTGACAAGTTGCACAGAGCAACTTTTATCACTTTGGAAGTTTTCTGAAATGCATGGTTATGTTTTCATGTTTGTAATGGCTAAACATGTTTGTTATAAGTTTTTAAGGAAACTTTGCGAAATCTAATTGCCATCATTTCAGATATCCGTTGCATCCCTACTTTACATGACTTGTTAGAGTTTTATTCTAAATATTTCATTATTAATCATTGCTTATAATTTTTAGATAGTTATGTTTGTAAAAATAAATATTGCTAGATACATTAAAAATTTACACATATCAAAACTAATGATAAATAACGAAAAAAATGATCCACCGTGATGCAAAAATAACTTACCTGGAGAATTCCGTTCATAATCTTTACAAAGCAAATGCCCAATGCAATGGTATGGTGTCACAACTTCAGCCGAAACACTCTGATACTAATTTAAGCATGAGGAGTTTATCTAAGGGAAATTCCTTACTGCATAGGCAATAAATTATAAAGACTGTGCAGCAAAGAAGTTCTCTTGACTTTTTTCTTTTCATCAGCTTCAAAATTACATCTTCATCGGGCACGAAATATTTTTAAACATACTAAACAACCATTCAGCTTTGTTAGTTAAAAGAAAATCTACATTATTTTATTAAAATATTAAGAAAAGATCTGTAAAAAAATAATTCTCATCATTACAATATAATGCAATGTTAAACAACTTCAGGCTCATCTGTCTCCGAAACAATCCATACATTATTTAAATCCGAATAATTAATATTCCGGACTTGCCACACTAATTATAGCTAATCAAATGAAAAATAAATGCTTCCTGAGTACGAGGATGTAAAAAAAATAAATTCTTATACAAATCTCCTCTATTAAACAAAAATAAACTTAGTATTATGAGCAATACAATTTCTCAATGTTTTGCCCTGAGATGCTCCCGGTTCGTAGCGTTTGTTTACGTGTGACGTCACGTGCGCTTTCCTTATTCTAGCGGCCTCTAAAAAAAGACACATGGATTGTACCGCAGGACCGCGGTAGCCTGTGTTTTTCGTTATGCTGCGTTTACACTATGTGGCCTGTCAGGTCTGTTGGGTCTTTCAGGTCCAAGAATCGAAAAAATTGCGTCCACACTACGGCATAAGAACTTGGCTTGCGCATGCGTATATTTGCAGGTTGGGGGAAGGGAGGGACAGTCGTGTTTGTTTGTTTATGTTCGTATTCGTATCGAAATGAACGTGTCAGAATTGTTTGCGCCGTAATTTCTTTTGCACAGACATTAATTACGTGTAAATTAATAAAAATTACGCATTTTTCTAAGCTCATTGCCCACAAGGGAAGCAAGAAAATGCAATTGCCCCCTAATTTTCTTTTTCTCTGACTCTGAAAAAAATAAAATTTATTCTTTTCAACAGTGGTGACCATCCCCCCCAAACCCAATGACGCAAATTCCCCCCCAAAAAATATTCATACATTAACACTGAGTCCCCCCCCTAAACAGAAAATCAATTGCAAAATATATTCTTATTATTAAATTATTTAATAATAGTATTCTTACGTACTGTCATACAAACATGAAATAAAAGTTTTAACAGCGTAATAAATAATAAAAGATTGTTTTCACATTTATAAGTCCTGACTGACAAGCCCGTGTTCACTACATACATTTTAATAAATAAAGCTACTTTTTTATGAAAATAAAGATTTACTTACAAGTATTTAAAATAAAAATCTTTTAAATTATTACAAAATAAATCTTAAATACAAAAATTGCATATTGTTTTAAGAAAACTAAAATATTAAAGACGAGTCGTTTATATCAAATACATATCAAATATATTTGCATGTACATACGCCCTTGTTTAAGATTAAACATTAACACTTAAGATTTCCCAATCATTTTTTTAATACTATCTAGTCATACAGTTTAATCTCACCCTCCCAAAAAAATTCTCTAAATCACCCCCAACCCTAAAATAAACTGTGGATTGAAGCGTTTATATCAGTACAAGTGTTGCTTTATACTGCTTTAACAACATACAATATACTCTTATACAAGTACGGATTCTTATAAAATGGCAGACATTATACCATTAAAACATAGTCCTAATCTATTGTAAGCCCCTGTATTCTGTATAGGTATGTTTTTCTTTCACACTATAATTTTTCAGTCTTATTACCTAGTAATTAATCCTCCTTTCCCTCCCAAAAAATTCTAATTTTTCTATAAATTTATCCCTTCCCCCTAAAATAATTCGTGGACCAATAAAAAAAATCGTAATCGGTAAAAAACACAATCGATATAGTCATCGATTACTTCCGAGAACCTGCAATCCAGATGTTCTACAATCGTTTATTAAAATCATTGTTTTTATATGTTTATAAAGCAGTATTTAGTAAATACATGGTAACTGAAAAGAGATGGATTTAAAAAACAACAAACCGAAGGGAGGCTATAATGGAGCCATAATAGTGGAAAAGTCATGTAACGGCGTTGTTTGGTTGCAAAAAGTTGAAAAGTCGCGAGTAGGTATGAAACGGTAAGAAGAGTTTAATATCAATAATTAGAATTTTTCGACAATTAGCAGCAAATTGGCCAAAGAAATTAGAATAAAAAGCACCCCTAGTGGCAAAAACATGAATTGAAAGGATGGTAAATAGTATCAATATTTTTTATTGATGTTTTTACGTCATTTGACATTAGTTCTATGATTTCCCCTTTATTAGAAGACCATCTACTGGAATGCATTAAAGGACCTCCCCCTGGGGAGGAAAGTAGGGGAGGAGCAATAAATGCATAATATGAATAAGTGGTCATAAGGCTTTCCAACGATATATCACATGAGGGGTTTCGGCTAGATTTAGAAAAGTGACCCCCCGCGGGGTCAAAGGGGAGAAGGTCGCGGGAGGTATGCACATGAAGTAATAGTCACAGAGCTTTCCAATGATATATCGTATGAGGGGGTGACGGCAAAGGATAGAAAAGTGCCCCCAGGATTCCAACTATTGCGCGCTCCGGAATACGCCCTCCCCCCTCTCTTTGAAATTTTAATGTATTATAAATTATTCATCCGAGGGTTCCGTAACAAAATCCGATCTAAAATGATAAAAACGCTACGATTTCAAAAAAGTTCGAAAAGCGCCTCACCCGGGAAGCCAAATTCGGGAGGAGGGAAGAAAGATTCATAATATGAAAGAGTGGTCCGAAAACTTTCCAATGACATATCACATGATGGGTCCAAAAAGTTTGAAATTTACCCCTCACCCATGGGTTCACTCTTTCTTACCATAATACACCCGGAAATCACGCAACCCTCACTTTTAAAGTTTTATATTAAATAAATAATATTTACCGGAGGGCTCCATAAAAAAACACACTTAAAATTATATTTCTTGTAGAAATCGCAACGATTTAAAAAAATCATCCTCTTACTGCTTCCCCCTCCCGAAATTTACTCCAAGAGGAGAAAGGTTCATAATATGAAAGAGTGGTCAAAGGGTTTTCCGATGATATGTCACAGGAGGGGTTCGGTAAAAGTTTGAAAATTAATCCCCCGTCGGCCCATTCTCGCACCTTCCAGAATTCACTCACCTTCCTCTTCTGAAATTTTTATATTTGATAAATAATATTTATCTGAGGGCACCAGGTATGGGACAGCTTGACAGAGCTAAAGTTAGAGAAACATTGAAAATTCGGGGCAAAATGACACTAAATTCAACAGTAATTATTGAAATTAGGACTATACAGAACTGAATAAATAAACCACTATACCTGCTAACTCATATCGGTTAATAACAAAAAGAGATTGGATAAGCAAATGCACTCCTTTGAGAAACTATGACTTAAACCAGAAATGCGGTAAGTTGACTCTGAAAGCTTCATTTCTCTCTTTCTCTGGCATTTCCGCAAATCTCATCTCGATGATTTTTCACCGGCATCTCGACTTTTGACATCTCTCGTGCCTATTCCTCTATTCCTCTCGTGCTTTTCAACATTTCGTATGTTGGCCGAGAATGAGAAATCAATTTTCTTCGCTTCTCGATATGTTGTTCTCGATTAGTGCCTTTTCATTGGTTGCCGAGAACGAGAATTCAATTTCACGTTCTCGGCAGAGAAGAGATGTGAGAAAATTTATCGAGACGAGATAGAGAAAAAGGCATGACAATGAGCTGTGAAATGAAGCCGTAATATTCAAAGTTCCTCTTATTTTAGCCCTATCAAGCTGTCACATACCTAGAAGCCTCTGTTAAATACTATTTATTAAATATAAAAATTTCAAAGAGGAGGGTATGGGGGGGGGGACAAATTTTTAAAACCGTAGTGATTTCTACAATGAATATAATTTTAGATGTGTTTTTTTTTATGGAGTCCTCCGGTAGATATTATTTATTAAATACAAAAAATTAAAAGTAGGGCATGCGTGAATTCCGGGCGAAAGAGTGAACAAACCGGGGGGGGGGAGGATTTTCAACCTTTTTTAAGCCCTTCATGTGATATATCATTGGAAAGCCCTCGGATCACTCTTTCATATTATGAGACTTTCTTCTCCCCTTCCCAATCTGGCCCCAGTTTTTGAACTTTTTTGCGTTTTCATCATTTTAATTCGAATTTTTTAAGGAGTTTTCCGAAAAATATTACAATATATGAAATTTCTAAAAGGGGGCTGAATTCCTGGGGTTGCGATATTTGGACCCCCAGGGGGCACTTTCCTAATTTTTGCCGACACCCCTCATGTGATATATCATTAGAAAGTCCTGCAATCACTTATTCATATTAAGCACCTACCGTACCCCTTTCCTCACTTTGACACCCAGGGTGGCACTTTTCTAAATTAACCGAGACCCCTCATGTGACATATTGTATGAAAGGACTGTGACCACTTATTCATGTTATGCACCCCCCACTTTGCCCTCACGGTGGGAGGGGCATTTTTATAAATTTAGCTCGAGACCCCTCATGTCACATTTGGTTGGAAAGACCTGTGACCACTTACTGATGTTATGCACCTCCGGTGTCCCTCCCCTCACTTTTCCCCCACGGGTGGTACTTCTGGAAATTTAGCTGAGACCCCTCATGTGACGTATTGTTTGATAGAACTGTGACCACTTACTCCTGTTATGGACCTCCTGCGCCCCTTTCCCCCCACTTGGTCACCCCGGTGTGCATTTTTACAAATTTAGCTCAAGACCCCTCATGTGACATTTGGTTGGAAAGGCTTGTGACCACTTATTGATGTTATACCCCTCCGATGACCCTTCCTCCACTTTGCCCTCCCGGGGACAGTTTTCTAAATTTTGCCAATAACCCTCATGTGATATATCGTTTGAAATCCCTGCGACCACTTATTCATATTATGCAGCTCCTGTGCCCGCCCTTTGACCCCCCCAAAGGATCCGGTTCGAGGTTCGTTCGGTTCGAGATTTTTTTTATTTACAAGATTTTCAGTGTGTGCACACCACGCCTTCTATACGGTGCAGTATGCAGCCGGGACCCAGTGTGAGATTTCATATTACAAGATTGCGTATAAATTAGAGGCCCTGATTAAAGAAAGGGAGCACTAGCGGGCGTAGCCATCTAGTCCTTATAAACCTGACTCATTTCAGCTTTCCGGCAGACGATTCTTGATAAAATCGAATCGGGTATGGTATAAAAGCAATTGGCAAACTGGAGTCATCGAGAAAAATTTTGCACAATCAACAAATATCGAGATGTCTATACAATCGATAAAATCTATAAAAACATCTCGTTTTCGCCCATCACTATCTGGAAGTCTTTTTCTCTGTACAGGTTGTTTACCTTATACTGTTTTAATGACATACAATACTACTCTTCTAACATCACTAAAATATACTGTACTTAAATCCTAGTTTTCTGAAAATCGTCAAGTAATTTTAGCGTTGTCTCTTCCTCTGAAATGCTTATTTTGTTGTTATTTCTTATCATACCCATCAAGAATGTATTTTTGCACTCGGACTGTACGATTCGACCCTGTCAAATAATATAATAAATTACGTAAGACACTTTTGGAAAGCTATTCCTTTTATCACGTCTTGCGGTCCTAATTGCCTTTCAGAATGTGTTAAACATTTCCCCACCTGTATACCAAGTATTTTTTTTATTCCCGCACTTTCAAAGATATTAAGATGCAAAATCGGTTCTTATTGCCCTTATCTAGAATTTAAAGAATTCAAAAAACATGGAAATTGAATGTTGAAAATCCCCCCCCCCCCAAAAATGTACTTTTTCTCTAAATTCCCCCCCAAAAATAAATTTTATGACGCATTTTGCGTCACCAAACCTCTCTCTGGGCACCCCTGCTTTTCAAACAGTTTAAAATAATGAAACACAGAGAGAAAATGAATCTTTTTTTTTGTTGTTGTTGTCTGGGAAAGGGGTACGATCCCTCCTTTCCACAAAATAAAATTTACATTTATTTTTCCCTTTGATTTAAGGGGCAGTTTACCTTAAAATTGGTCAAAAAATTGATTTTTCTCTTTTAATATTAAATGAAAGCCTGTTTAATTGTGAATATTTTGATACCTCATTTTTATCCATACCGTAAATATATCGCGAGGTATTGTAAATTTTGTTAAAACACTCAGCGCAATTACCACACAAATTAAAACTTTAAATGCTTTTTCTCCATTTTCATATTTTCTTCACTTTCATGTTTTAAGGCTTTTTCTGTATTTGAGATAGAGATTTTTAAGCTTTTTTTTTTTGGTGCATGTTCTTTATTACATATGTGATAAATCTGCGCATGGAATTAGCATTTAGGTTTTTTGTTATTTTAAAAAAAAAAAAGTATATGAAGATATGTTAGATTTCATCGTTTTGCACTATATATATCAGTAAAAAAATCATAATAAATGTAATATTAGATATGTCTAAATATCTATGTGCAAGTTTGTGTAGTACACATTTGAAAATCTAAAAAAAAAAAAAAAAAGGGCAAAAATATCAATTTTTTTAAAAAGTAGCAGAGATTTAAAAAAATTCAAATTTTTATAAAATTTTTTCAAAATGTACTTTTAGTTGAACATTGAAATTCAGTGAGTTCACCATTTGAATCATATTTAAAATAAAGAAAATTGTTGAAAAGGGAAACTGTCCCTTAAGTGTTCAGAAATTACCTTAAACAGGGGTCCAGGAGGGCAGGGACGACCCCCTGACAAAAGAGATAACTGCTTCAATTCTTCATTTAAAAAATGACAGTAGGAGCTTACTTTTGTTTTCTTAATTGTTATATGTATGGTTTGGCTTTAATGTTTACATTATGTTGCTACAATGTGAAAGGAATACCAACACTGATCGAAAACCTAATGGAAGACATCACCAGTAATCAGGTTACCACTCATTTCACATTGCAGCACAGCGTATGATGTTGCTACGGCAACACCACTCTCTGGTGCAACAGTTAACTGCCTGTCTCATTATTTATATTATTATCATCTGTGACACTACCTTCTGAGCAATAAATCTTTAAAACGACAATGAGGAAAAAATTAATTACTTTGACACAATAATAGTAAATTCCCGCTGTTTTATAAGGGAGAATACAGAATTTCTTTGGCACATGTAACTGGAAAAAAAAGGAACTAAATGTAACATTTCATGAAATTTTACTTTTGGACAGTTTGAAAATAAAGCTTTTACTTTATAGATAATGGACATTAATTTCAGAAGAGAAACTATTGTCCTCACCTGATGATAAAACAATATTTTTAAATGGAAACTTACATTATCGCTTGTGAAAATTAAATCTACAATGATTACATGAAAATGACGCCATTTTCTATATACGTTTAGTCGTGATGTTACATTTAAATAAAGGTACTATGGTAACACTTATAGTAAAGGCTTAAAAATTTATATATGAAAAATATGCATTATCTGTTCAAAATGATGCCATTTTTGCATGTGAAAATACAGTGAGTCTGATTTTTTAATTGATTTATAAAAATAATGCTCATACCCATTTTCTTTTTGTGGCAATATAAAAGAAAAAGTTGCATTAGAAAATTAAATAACATTTTTTTAAAATTATAAACTATAGCAGATGGTTGAAAATAGGGCTGAGAAATCTGATAATTGTTTTAAATTTGCAATAATTTTACTCCCGTTCTAAAACTATTGTATGGTGTTGTACATATATATTGTTATCAACATTTAGGTAATTTTAGTCCCCACCCCATCATTTACAATATCATACATTATCATTCCTCGACACCCCCCCCCCCCCCCCCATACACACCCACCCACCTTAATGAAATCATCATCAATGTTTAAAAATCCTTTTTATTTTTATATGTTTGTGTTTGCATAAAGATATGATTTTACATTTAAACAACTGTATATCAATTAACATCTAACTACACTTACTATTTAAAAAGGTATAAGACTATTTTGATGTAAAGAAAAAATTAAAGCACTAAAACAAAAAATATCGTTTGGATTAAAAAAAAAAAAAACTTTCTCCAAAAATATCTTATGACAATCAAACGTCAGGTCCCCCCCCCCTCCCACACACATTAAAATGATAATTTTATATATGCACAGCCCTTAATTTGTATAAACACTGCAGCAGCAAAAGAAAGTGACATTTCAAAATTCCTCCCACAGTATTTAAAAAACTAATAAGTTGTATTGAAAATACCTTATATTATAAAGAAGCTTTTCTATGAAACCTTTAAACACATAAATGCTAAACTTATTATGTTTGCTTTTCATTACATTGGTTTTTATTTGTCACATATTGTATCCCACAAGGAGTAATAATTCTCTAAAATCCCTTACAAATAAGGATACTGGCTGCACCACTGGTATAAGGAATATACACAAATTATGAAAAATTAGGCATAGATTATGAAATACTCTCCAACAGTAGCTATTAAGAAATTTAATATTTTCATACAATGAAATGAAATATCTAAATGTGCCATTTAAAAACACGTAACTCAGTAAAAATGCATTTTCAGCACTTGTTGTCCCCATAACACTTTTTGATGCATTATATTTATTGAATTTCGCATTTAAATAGCACCCTCTATAGCGAACATCATTAGCATTTAATAATTACAATGCAATCACAGTATATTTACAAGTGTGACAAGCTGAATTCATAAATACTTTTCAACCATGTTGAAAGTGTTTTTCTCATTTTATATTTTAGCCATTTTTTTTTTTATAAAAAATAAATAGATAATTAAAAACAATTCTTAAATCAAGGTTTACATGATAGACAAAACAAGCAAATACCTGAAATACCATTTATAATAAAAATATATAGTCAAATAAAAGACAACAAATCTTTAATAAATTTCTTTTATTTGAAAGTACAAGTTACAGAAACAAAATAAAATTTCTTTATATTATAAATATTATTGAATATAATGATTACTACGTATAATAAATGAAACAATATTAATATGTATCATAATGGTCTATGATGATGACAATGTTTTGCAGAAAACTTTATTGATCTGAAGAAAAAGGTATTTATATTTCAATCTGAAAGGAAGATAATGCATTAGTAAAAATTGAGTAAAAATAAACTGTGTAACTAGCTAAATTGTGAACTATTAAGACAGTTTTTTGGAAAGAAGCGAGATAATCATTTAATAACTTTCAGTTGGTATAATAATTAAGAAGTAATAAATAGTGCATCAAAACCAAAAAGCATGTTCTTGACATACCTAAAAAAAAGGAGGTAATATGGAAATAATAGGATTCCATCTTAAATATGATGTAATCAACATGGCAACCTAGAATCATTACATGTCATGGGATATCACTGAATTAATTATGTACGATAGGATTTAATAGAATGAAGAAAACTTTTATTAATATCTTTTTAAGTTTTGATTTGATTTTCTTAAAATTTGAAATGACGTGACAAAATTCTGCAACAATTATATATATATATTAAATTTCAAACCATTTGGTTGGGTATTTTTTGCGCTGTTATATGCGGACAGATGGACAAACCAGATGAAGACTATAAGTGCTTCATATTTATATAGTTACAAACACATCTAAAAAGAGCTTAAAAAACACTTTCTGTTTCCCTTTCATTCTGATAAAAATAACATTAAAATCACTTGAAATGGAATAAGTAATTTTTAAGGGAAAAAAGTTGTTTTATTTTTTTCTGTATGAGAATAAATAAAATTGTTAATTTCAGAATGAATGAGTTCGGGTCCACCCAAGCTCGAAGAATGGTACAAAAATCGAGCCCAAGGCCATATCTCTCATCTCTAGTAGTAACACAAGAACACTGAAACTAAATGTTAAACCAACGGCAATGTTCTTTTCAAAATTCTTATTTGCATTTCAATACTTTGGGTTTTTTTTTTTTTTTTTTGGCCTGGGCAACCTGAACCTGATGTCTAACGAAATATGTTTACTTTTTATTTCTTTGGTTGCAGTTTTTTTTTCTTCTGAGGGCACTTTTAATTTTGAAACAAGTTCTGAAACTGAAATTTTCCTCTGAAAAACTGCACCTGAAATCAAGGACAAAAAGATACCCAATTAGACATGTCCCACGCAAAACAGAAAAAAATATTTAAAAATATTCAAAAGCAAATGATAAATTTGTAAAGTTACCATTGGTTTAATATTAGTTTGCAAGCATCTTTCCATGAGAGTTAACATAGTATAATTAATAAATAAACTTAAAATTTCGAACCCAGAATCAAAATAACATTAATTATTAATAACATTAAAACTCTTCATTTCACGATTTGCATATGTAATATAAAAAATAATTTAAAAATATGGTACTTTTCTGTTAGTCGGCACAGGCGATAAATCAACAAATATTTTTCCTTTGTCATCATTTGCATTGCATTCACTTAATTTTAAATATAAACTATTCACTCATTTCATTCTAATACATATGTCACATTTAAATACATGCCTTTCACTCGTTTTGATTCAATTGCAGAAAAAAAATGTATCATCAAAATATTGTTTCTAATTTTCATGTGTGTAAAAAAAAAAAAAAAAGTGTTATTGGAAAGATTTGTACACGAGTGACATAAAAGTACCAAAAATACTCAGAAGTTAAATATAAGTATTAAATAGCTTAACCAGCATGAGTAATAGTCAGTGTAGAATAATTTAAATAGAAAAAATAAGAGAATATGCTTTCCACACGTAGAAGAATTCAATAAAACACACTTATTTATATTACGCACTTACATAAAGGTTATTTTTCCAAAAAAGCTGGGGGGGGGGGGGGGGGGGGACAACCAAACGCAGCTAATGCACAATATGTTTTACTAATAAACATCATTACTTTCCATATGTTATATTTATAAACTGCATTAATTACAACTAAATAAAATAACCAAACCATACAAGTGATAAATTTTATACCTATGGTCATTTAAATTTCTCAAAACGCTTTTGAACTAAATTCTGATTCAGCAGCTATGAATATTATCATTAACATCTCAAAACTAATCTTTTGAGCTAAAAAAAAAAAAACATTTGAAAAACTTTTACTTGCTATGCTCACAATTTCTTAGTTAATTCATATTTAAAATAAAGTATGAAGCTGCAGCTTACTTACAAAATATATTATAGGAAAAATGTAAATTTTGTGAGCGAAATCTAAAAGCGTAAAAATCATAAAAGCATGGCTTCATATATATATATATATATTTTTGTTTAATGAATTTTGACCCAAAAATTTAGAAGACTTATTTCAAATTATAGCATTTTATGACACCGGATACGTATTAATTCCAATTTTGATTGTCGTTGAATACTAAGGTCATTCCATGGTAACTTACGTTATAATTTAAAACAATTTACAGCAGTAATTTCAGTAATATAACACCAAAAAATTTTCAAATGTTAAGTTGACATGATTTGTTAATTAAACCTATCCAAAGGCCAATTTGGATAAAAATTAACTAGAAAATGAAAATTACATTTTTTATGGCAACTTACGTTACTTTTTCAGTAATGTCAGTTACCATAATAAATATAACTGGCAGAGTTCAAGAAAAAACACTAAAATTAGGCCATTATCATCTAAATTTATCTTTGAATAGGTTTAATTAATAAATCATGTCAACTTTGCATTGTTAATATTTTTTTTTTCTTTTGTCTTTTATTACTAAAATTACTGAAGTAAACTGTTCTAAATGTAACGTAAGTTACCATCGAATGACCCAGTGAATTATAAACATTGATTGAGCGAAACAAACAATATCACTTATTTTATTTTGAAGCTCAGAGCTTTATAAAAATTAATTACAATGTTGACACATTTTAATTAAATTCTAAAATACACCATATGCTCCTGATAATTTCAATAACTTATACTAATGAAATAAATAACTCATATCACTTCAAAGAATTGTAAATAAACAACCCAAATCACAACAACAACAAAAAAACAAACAACAACATTAATAATAATACATTTTAGATTAGTTCAACATTAACAAATATTAAATCAAATACATTAGATTATTACATATGCAGCTTAATAATTATTAAACAAATAAAAACCATGATACTATCACAGATAATACATTTTATATTATTTCAATATTAAATAAAATATATTAATAATTAATAATTATTAAGCTGATATTAAATTAAAATTATCCAGGTGTACCAAATGGAAGAAAAAGGAATTAGAAATGGAAGAGATATCATTTGATCATAGTTCACAGCTACGAAGCAAACCATATTCTCAAATATATACATTATTACTAATTAATTACTGTGCTTAAATTGCTTATTTAACACTGTGATCTTATTTTAGACAAATCTGATAAGTTATTCTAGCTTTCGTGTAATTTCAGAATTTTTTTTAAGTCTGAGCGACACATTTTTTGCAATATCAAATTCTTGAAAAGTGTGTATAGGGAGGGAGGTAGAGGTTAACTGCTTCCCACTAACAGAATACTCATATATTCGATGTTTATATAAAACATAGTTTACATATTTACATAAACTACATTTTTTTTATTGATCATTTAATGCCATTTTATAAATTAAAAAAACTAATGCGAAGAAAACATTGATTAAAGAATAAAAGGAATTAAATAATAAATATTGTATTGAGAATAAAGTTTTCTTAGATACAGATTGATTTTGTGAGAAAAATGACGTTATATATAAAAGATAAAACAATGATAAATAAAATACAGAACATGTACTTTTGAGAAAAATGACTTACTTACAATCATCATACACGAATATTATTGAAGATTCATATCTTCAAAAAAAGCATGCAAATCTCATGTAAAAGTCGGGTCAACAGGCAATCGACAAACATTCACATAACTGTTGAAAATGTCCCATTGAAAACATCCTGCAATGTAAATGAATAGAAAAAAAAGAGTATAATAAACTAATAAAAACAACAAAAACAATGTAGAATGCATTTCAAAATCTCTCGTTCTAAGCAACAGAAAATAAATATATAAAAAAACTACATACTTACAGTCAGTCATACAAGTTAGTAATACTTTATTTATACGAGAGTTCCTGATTGATAAATTTTAAGTAGAAAACAACAAAACAGCATATAGTCCAAGAGCATCAGACAATGCACTTTCTTGCAGAAGATCACAAATGGTAGTCACTTATTATAGAAGACTACACACCTGCGATATCCTGAGAGCAAACTTGGTAAAATATGTATTTATCTTGGCACCAGCAGATTCTAATCTGTACTTCAAGTATAACTTTTATAGGTTTGAAAGTTTTTCAAACTCTTTCTGAAAAAAAAATAATAATAATTTACGAACTTTTCAGTCGTAAATCATCTCTTGTGGGGAAGTGGAGAGAAAAAATTCATGTTCTAGATTTTACAGTTTTAATATACTACTACTGATTAATTATTAAAGAAAACTACAGAAAGATAAACATATAAAGATAAAATTTTAAAAAGAATAAGGGATGGTTTATAAATTATTAATAATAATTACAAGTAAAAACTTTATTTAAAAACAAGTTTGTTCAATTTAAAAAAAGTTAAATTTTATATATGTCATTAGAATTTTTTTAGGGGGAGGATAAGAAGCTAAATACAATTCAAAGTCTTCATATTACTTTTTAGATAGTACCGTATCATTGTAAAAATTAACACATTTAAAACTGATTAATAATAATGTAAATCATGTATGCAGAGTTTGCTATCATCAGTCAATTATATAAAAATAATAGAGAAAACTTTGGAGTTAATTCAAAATTAATTCTATGGTTAAAAATTTGTTGCTAGTTTTAGGATAAATTAAAAAATTGTCAGTACTAAAAATGCATTGAAATAGAATATCAAATAAATTCCTGAAGGAAATGAAACTATTTATTCACAAAAAAGGGATTACCGTACATTATAATAGAATGACAACCGTATTATATTAATTTGTATTCATATACTATCAAATTTGTTTTAAATTCATGCATATGAAACCAGGTTAATTTTAAAGAATTTGGAAATGAGGAACATAATTATCTATTAACAAATGCATAGGCAGCGTTGTATGTAAATACAGGAAGATGCAAATTAAAGAATTTACGAATACATCGTTTTATAGAGTTTGGTAATATTAAAAAGTAACATAGTTAACAAATTAATTTTAGTAGCGTAGTATGTAAATACATGAAAATAGTAACTTACGATTGTATAGCTTTATAAAAGAAACTTCTACAGTTATGAAACAATGTAAAGAAATGTTAAAAAACATCTGAAAAACCATTACGTACCTTTAATTTGTAAATCCCTTATTAATTTCAAATAATCTTTAAAATCATAAGCTGTCGTCTGCTTCTTCAATCTTTTAAAATGGCGGAATACAGAAAAATGAAGCACGCTGATTGGTTGGGTCTAGTATTTTAAAGCCAAGGCCTAGACCACAGAGACCAAGCCTCGCAGACCACGCAGACCCTCCTAAACCAGGCTAAACCCACGCCTGGCAGACCTCGCAGACCTTGTAGACCTGATAAGCCATAGTGTAAACGCAGCATTAGCCTCGACTTTACCCATGACATCAGCCGCGGGTAAAAAGAAGAAAAACACCTCGAAAACACCAGTAGGCGTGAAGAATATTTTAAAACTGCTCCCCCCCCCCTTCGTCCAATAATCAGTCTTTTTCGGAGGGTTTTTCCCCCAACGAAAAGTTCGCAAAAATGCAAGCTTCTGATTGGTCAATTTCGTCTCGCTAACAGCGAAGATGCTACTTGGATCTTCTCCATCATGTACCTGAAACTTATATTTATTTACTGCAACTTTCACTTCATTTTGAAAACATGGCTGCCCCCATGAGGTTTGCTCTTTGCCGATCTTTAAATAATTTTTCTAGTAAATCTTTTCATTCGATCTCTAGATTATTAAGAAAACCGAAAATAATATCTGTCCAAGGTAATAACTCACTTCTGTAAACTTCCAAAAAATTTTTGGATTTTTTTTCTGTCCCATAATTTATAACTGTAAATCAATGTCAAGAGTATTTGACAGTTTTCAGTATCTTTTGATTCGTTGAGAGAATTAAAACCTTCCAGTTGATTAGGGGAACCCGGGGTAAAATGGGTAACCGGGGTAAAATGGATGTATTTTATATATTATTTTTTATTATTTTACCTGGCAATTTTTTTTGAAAAATTTAAAGTATGAATGAAATGCTCACATATCTGGCAATGTTTAAATTTAGTAAAAACAAACAGTGGCGCAGCCAAGGGTGGGGTTTGGGGGTTAAAACACCCCCCAGAGCTAAGAAAAATTATTATAATTGCCGCTTATATGAATCAAAACTAAAGTTAATATTTAAACTTTTTGGCTTTTCGAAATCCGCCGCTTTGTTAAATCAAATTCTATTCAACAAAGTGATTCAATTAAACGGCGAAAATTCTATTTAAAACTGTGAAAGCGCATATTACATGCATTAGCTAAGGGAAAATTGGTTATTTGCACTAAGTCACTTTTTCGAGACGCCTTATGCTAAAAGAATGGTCATTTCCTGCCACACAGACGCTTTCAATTTAAGTATTATAAATTGGGCGTTTCTGAATTGCACTTATGTCTTTCTTCCATATTCGAAACAATAGCAGAGCATGGAATTCCAGAGAAAAACATAAAATATACACTTTGTTAGATCTCTCTCGTTTTCAAACGCCATGTTTTCTGCTTTTAGCTCTCAATTATATCTAAGACCAAGCTTTTCGCGTGCCCAGGTAAAAATATTTGTAAAAATAAGAATTAAAAAATAGTACTATTAAGTTATAAAAAGCAGTTTTTGATTGTGATTAAACAAATTTTATTCATCAGAGCTTTCGAAATTTTTGTAAGGCGCTGTAAATTTTGTCTTCCGAGATGCTCTTAGAATATTATGTCGAAATAACAGACATCTACTTATATTTAGCGTAGAAAAAAGATCGTCTTCGAAACGCGCGAAGTGAAGTGCGGTTCTGAATGAATCGTAATTTAGAATGCTTTCAGCTAATTTCACATCTTTAAATTTCTGATTTTTAATAAACTGTTTATGCCGAGCATGGCATCTGCATCTTAAAAGTAATCTCTATCGTTTCAACTAACTCATAATTTAGAACGCTTTTAGAACATTTTCCGCTCATTTCATCATTTTGAATTTTTTAAAAGCCGTTCTAAGGGAGCATTTACTACATGAAAGTAATCACCGAGCCAAATTCCAGGCTTCTATGCCAACTATATCACATAAATCGCAATTTTAGAATGTTTCTTCTCTTACATTCTTTTAAATTTCGAATTAAAAAAAAATTCTGGGGTAGAATTTACGTCTATTAAGTAACATCCATGTAAAATTTCAAGTTTCCAGCCCTAACAGTTCTAAGTATATTATAATTTAGAACTTTTTGTAGAACGTTTTCCGATGATTTCACTTTTTTAAATTTCGATTTTTTACATAAACCCTTTTGGGCGAGTATTTACTGTGCTGTCTTCTAAAAAAAACCCACTTTTTTAATTTCTCACTATATAAAATTTAATAAAAAATACAAAACATTTGAAGTAGCTACATTTTCACAGCCTGTCCTGACTAAGATTTTAATGTATAGTATTTTTTTTTCTATCAATATATTACAAAATGGCAGCCAATTAAACAAGACTTTGAAAAAAACCCACTTTTTTCTAAAAATAACCCACATGTAAAAACACTTCTAGAAATCAAAATATTAAACAGCAAAGTTTTTCTTTCATTATTAATTAGTTTTAAAACACAATTCTGCAAAAAAAAAAAATTAAAAAAAAATAATAATATTTTAATAATTGTAAATTGAAGGATTTACAAATGAAAAATTATAAATGTAATTTTTTGCTTATTTTTTAAAAAACTAAATAAACACTTAAGTAATTTTAAATGCTTTTATTATTGTAAATGACATATAGAAACAGGACAAAAAGAAATTTTGACTTCTGTGATTTTTTTGATTAAGTTCTAGGGTGGGTTTTTTTTAGGATACATTTTCCTGTGGGTTTTTTTTAGAGGACAGCACTATATACCATAAAACTACCACCATGTCAAAAACCAAGCTTTTATACCAACTGTATCGCACAAATCGCAATTTTAGAATGTTTTTTGCTTTTGCATCCTTTTCAATTTCGAATTTTGGAATCCAATTTAAATTTCATCCTTTTAAATGGAAAATTTTATTAGAAACCGTTCTTGAGCATTTATACATACCCAAAGTTACCACCATGTCAGATTCAAACCTTCTATACCTACTGTATCACACAAATCGCAATTTTAGAATGTTTTTTGCTCTTGCACCCTTTTAAATTTCGAATTTTTAATAAATTGTTCTGGGCAAGCATTAAGTCTCTAAATTAACAACCATGCCAAATTTCATGTTTCTAGCCCTAACTATACCAAATAAATCGTAATTTAGAATGTTTCCTGTTCCTGTCCCCCTTTTAAATTTCGAACTTTTTAGAAACCATTCTTAGTGAGCATTTACATCTTAAAAGTAACCACTAGAGCAAATTTCAAATTTCTAGAACCAACAATATCGCAGAAACTGCAATTTTAGAACGTTTTTGTTCCTGTATGCCTTTGGAAGTTGTTGTTCTGAAGTAAAATATAGCCTATGTTGGAGCGGAGATGGTCACCAGCATTTTGGGAACATTATTACTGTTCCACTCCGCACCTAAAAAGTAAAAATGGAACTATTATAAGATCATTGGTGTGTCTTATTTTGCTGGCGCTCATCAAAGGAGTTGAGGGCGCGAATCATAGTGATAAGCAACATTTTGCATTCTAACTGAATTCAATTATTGAAAACAAATGTTAAAAAAATAATTCATATAATAATTCCAAGATATTAAAAGTCGGTAATTTTGAGACAACAATCGCTCATAATTCAATAATTCATTTATAATGAAAAACTTTTCGATTAGAAATCACTTGAATAATCATGCCTGCATATGCTTTTATTTTTAAAAATGAATCGGAAAGTTTGTTAAGCGTACTTTTTTAAAAAATTACTTTAAAATTGTCTACTATTACGTGAAATATGGTTGACTAGTGACTTTTCGTGAGAATCTCTGGGACCCTTTCCAAAGCGTCGTTGGTTCTCTGCCAAGTTTAAACTTTGTACAAGGTCTTTGTTTTAGAGTAAGGAATATTCATTGGGATTCATTCCAATAGAATTAAATTATGGCATGTGGTATTGTTATACATACGCGAATATATTGTCTTTGACATGTTCTGATATTTTGCATGGAGCCCTTTGTACGCGAGTAAAATTCGCAAACGACGATTATCTTTTTAAATCCGTTCGGTAGTTCCAGAATTAACACCTACAAAAAAAAACGTTACTTCTTTATAATATTAGTACAGATACGACTTCAGTTTGAACCTGGATATTTTTAGGGATTTTTAACAATAATAAAGATATTTTAACGAAATTTCCAACCAGTTTACATTACTTAATGTCAAATTCGATGTCACGTAAAGTACTGGAAGTGCACAGTAATTAAGTCAGCAATACCATGTTTAATATCAACTACATTCCAAAATATGGATTACCTAATTGAGTACTAATTTGACGTGAATGATGATAAATTCCACCAATTCTCGTGGTGTTGTTACATTTGACAAAAAGCAAGGTAAGTCTATTGAAAAGTTTGTTAAAATGGCTTCATTATTATTAGTAAAGTTAAGAACAAGAATTCGGGATTGTCTTGGAATGAAACTCTGTGTATTTTTGATTAAACAAGTGGATTGGAACCCTATTATTTTCTGTGCAAAAATTATTTGCTGGACTGTGTTCTATCTCTTAAAGTTTACCCCATCATTTTTAAACACGTTTTCTAATCTAACCTAGTTTTGTATTAATTCATTGGTGCATTTTATATTTTCTAACCTCTAATATTGTGAACGTAAAGCGTTTAAATGAAACGTAGCCAACGTATAATTGCGGAAAAAACATCAGGATTTAATTCATTAAAAAGACTGATTACATTAACCGGTGATTCAAATAACCGGCGAACACCTTTAGCAGAAACTCAACCCCCCCCTCCCATACAGCCAACTTCTGGCTGCGCCACTGAAAACAAACTAGCAATATATATACTGGGCTTGACAGCCATTTTGTTTTTCAGAAGATAGAACAAAGTGTTTTTAGGGGGTGATAAATGTCTTTCCAAAATAATATACAGGAAGAATTTTAAAAATAAACTGTTTGGATTTTAAAGAAGAAGGATTTTTCTAATAGAAAACTCAAAAAATGAGTAAATTTATTTACTCACAAAAATTTTATACCATATTTTGTCACATGGGATAAAATGGGTATAGGCCATCTTTCTTGTGCGAGTTGAGGTCAATATATGAATGTATGAATATTGATCAAAATTGAAAGACCTTTGAGAGCAAATTTTTATTGATCCTATGTTTAAAACTGAAATTATTCTTTGTTATATGAAATTAGGCTATAAATTAGTCGCGATCATCAGTTATCCGCGCTACACGTTGGAATGTAAATATTAAAAATCACTGTTAACAGACAATTTCTCAAAAATCACGTTAAATCAAAGTACCGTATTTTCAGCCATAAATTAAATTAAAACACGTGTGCTTATACTAAATTATTAAATTGGGTGGATTAAAAGTCGACAAATAGTAAAAAGAGTCAAAGCAACCCATGGAAGTTAAACCAGAGGTTCTCGCTGCAGTGAATCCAATGATTGGTGACTGGGTCCTTGCGAAATTCAGTGTAAAGAAGTCTGATCAAGAATTCACAGGCCTTATTATTGATATATACCTGATGAAGATGAATACACTGTGAAGTTTGCAATAAAGTCATCTGCCAGATTATTTTATGACTTCTCTGAGAAAGACGACATTGCTGATGTGCAGGCATCCCAAATTGTCAGGAAGTCTATCTCAACCAAGTTGCACCATTCGTTGCCAGTGTACATTTTGTACATAAATTTTCATTCAGTTATAGCTAGTTAACTTTATAAATTGCTTTTGATTAAAAATATTTTTCAGTTAACTTAATTTCTCATTTTTTCTTACAGATACTCATGCTGATATCTATCTGATTTTGAACTTCATTAAATTAAAATAAAAGTTTTAAAATGAAACACTGTTAGAAACATGATTCAGAGCATGGATGTAAATTGATGTAGTGAAAGTTGGGAACAGTTTGGGGTGGGAGGGGTGTAGGATAGGATTTATTGGTACTTACATCTTATTTCTACTAGATTCATAACAGTGTTTTTATTTGTCAAGAAAAAAATTTAAACAAACTGAAAGTGGTGGGTTTTTGCCCTCCCTCCTTGCCCCACTTCATATTATGTGACTCAGAGGATGAAGGTACAAAACTTTTAAATGGTGTACACATTATTTATAATGTAATTAAACTTTAACCAGCATATACCCATTTTAGCCCGGCGCATACCCATTTTACCCCGAACAACGGGGTAAAATAGGTATAGTCTTTTACACAAAAATTACGTTTAGTTTAGACCTAAGATACATAATGTAAAAAATATTGAACAAAAACATAATTATATTTCATAATGTTTCTGCTATGAAACATTAAAATTAAAAAAGCTGTTTTTTATATCCATTTTACCCCGGGTGACCCCAGTCTTGAAGCTGTATTAGTTGAAAGATGATAAATGAGTTGTGGTTCCGTGGTTAAATCATTAAAATAATAAACCCAACACTTTTAATATTTATATTTACCTTACTACTTTCACCTACAGATTTTATTATATGCTAGATACCTACATGTTAATTTAAAAATAGAAGTAAAATTAAACACAAAATAGAATTGATCTTATTATTATTATTTGCATTTCTAAAAAATTAAACAGCTTGATGTATATTTTGTATTTTGTCAAACACCTTGATGCTAAAATAAAACTGACTTTTTCTGATTCCAAATTACTATTAGCATAGTTTTATCAAATATAGTATTTGCTGCTCATATACGTATTGTACAATGTAGGAACTTATTATAACTGTTAATTATGAGCTTTTTAAATTTATTTTTATTTAATTTAAAAATATATTTCATCACAAAAGGAAAATATTCTGTTTTATCTTCTGATATGTAAACATGCCAAACTGGCTTTCTATAAGTTTGGATGGCAACTTATTTTTAATATTCTCCACTTCCACTATCCAGTGATACTTTTATCCTTTCTTACATTTCAAATTAATGAGCTCTTTACAGTGCCTATTGTCCCTCATGATTCATTACTTTTTTTTCCCACTTTTATGCATTTACAAAGAATTCTATAAAGTCTCAGCATTTTTTCACCAGTGGAGAAGACTTAAGCAACATAAAGGTTGACAGACCCAGATACTTCACCTTGGACTAAAACTTTTTTTTTTCCCTCCTTAAATTACAATAAGATAAATAAATAAAATTTCTAAAAGTGGATCTTCTTTGCAGTAATAAGAATACATTAACTATGCTTTCATTTATTATTGTAAAAAATTGAGATGGTTCATTAAAAATGTATTTTCCTATTAATATAAAATTGTAAAATTGGGCTTCTTTAGCGCATCTTTATCTAATACACAATTATAAAATTTTTGGTTTTATTCTATGTTCCATTATTGGAACATTAGTGCTTCGTACGTTATATTTTTATACAAAATCATACTCTTCAGTTTGCGAATTACAGAGGTTTAAGTGAGTGCAGAATCATCTGTCAACAAATTTTGAACTATCTTGTACTGTATACAAAATTTATGATTTCCCTTATAAATCTGCCACTTATTTAATCTTTATAATTGATTGTAGTAATGAATTATTGAATTTTAAAGTTGTGATGTCCTGTTGTGAACACCTGTATTGCCTATAATATAAACTTTATTAGTGCAAGTTTTCTTAAGCTTTTTGTGGAAATTAAATGAAGGGTCATTCCATGTCAAATCACCCAGGGCATGGCACCCACTATCACCAATTTTGATAAAATTCAGTGAATTTGCAGAGTTTTTAATGCTGATTCCAAAAATGTCAATCATATTGAAATTGATCAAACAGTTTGTCAGATATGAGCTTTTAAATGTCTTCCAAGATGGCCGATTTGCCGCCATTTTGAATGGCACATGTGACAACATAAAGGTCTATAACTTCTTTCAGGTTTAACATAGAACTTTCAAATTTTCTTTGCTCTGTTCAGAATAAAGTAAACTTTCATCAAAACAGATTTTTAAGCATTTTATTCCATTAAAATGCTGTCAGAAAATGATTTTTTAAATTAAAAAAAGGTATAACTTCAATGGCCGATTTCCCCCATTGTTCCCCTTCAATTTTCATCTAATTGCATAAATAGACAGCTCAAAGTGTGTTTTGATGTCTAATAAAAAATTTTAATGGGCAGTTTATAGGTTTTTTGCTTAAAGAAGAATTTCAATTTTACCGACTTTCACAAGTAACGGAAAGTACAAGATAATGTTGATATTTCTTTTATTACCAGAAGTATCATACATATTTACATCTAAAAGTTTGGTAAGGTTTTATCGTTCATAAACACATATATTTTTTTAATATGGCTAAAAAGAAGGGGAATTCCTCAGGAATTATAAATAGGAATGCTAATAATGAATTCCTGCAAGACATAGAAGTATTTTCATGACAAATTGAAATCTATTGCAAAGTTTCAGTAAATTTTAAATAAAAAAGAAATGAAGGAAAAAATTCTACAAATTGTCACATTTTATAGCAAAATCATACTTGTATATTATACAAAATGATAAAATTACAATTGTTAACTAAATACAATAAGTAAAAATTATCGTACTTCAAAATTATACAAAATAACATTTAGCACATACATGGTAAAAATACTATTAAAAATATATCTACATTCTAAACAAATATAATTAGTTAAAAAATTAACTCTGTTGTATTAATATTGCAGCTCAAAGTGTGTTTTGATACCTGTTAAAAAATTTTTAATGGGCGATTTAAAAGTTTAAAATTTAGTTCAAAATAAAAAAAATTATATATACTTTATTTCACTTTGGTTCATTTTTTAAATGTAAATAACATCGAAGCTGTAATTATTGTTGAATTATAAATCGAAAATTGCTGTCCAAAATATGAAATTTCAATTAATTAATTGCTAAAATTATCTGATTGGGTTAATTTATTACCAGAACTTTCCAGAAGACAGAATTTTAACCAATAATATCACTTTGGTTTGCCAGAAGGGGTTTTTTCAACCAACCAGATAGATGTAGTTACCAGAAAGAGATTTTCAACGAATCAGACTAAAATTACTTCCCAAAAGATTTTTTTAACCAACCAGATTAAGCAGAATTTTACAACTTGTTATGCCAATCTGTTAAAAATGATTAAAGTTACTCTTTTGATCTTATAACTATAAATGATGCTGCTTTGCTTTATTAAGTTAGATGTTTTCTTATGGATAAACAAAAAATGCACAATATTAGTTTAAATATTAATAATCCAAATTGTGATTTAAATAATCCTCAAGCTATCCACCATTGCAATGAGTTATCCACCAAAAATAAAGAACTTCTTGCATTAAGATGCAATTTAGAAGATAGCGAAAACTCAACAATATGCTTTGCTCACAGAGAACACTTTCTGCATATGTAAATTCAGCAAAAGAAATGTTTTCATTTAGTTAATCTTCATCCTAACAAGACCAAGAAAAGTATCCTTACATGTGATAAGTGTGGATCAAGCTAAGAATTACAGGCATAAGCTACATAATGATGCCATTCCTGGTAAGAAACTATGTTCAACCTGTAGGGAAGAAAGCAAGAGCTTTGCTGGAAGTATATGTGAAAGAACTGAAAAACTTGTGTCAGTTCACTGATTTTTCTGAAGAAATAATTACATCAAACATGGATCAGAAAGAAAAATATCACGTAAAGCTTAATGTAAGTTCACCACTAAGGTTACATGCAATTTCTGCACACAGGAAAGTGTCTGCTGGAGAAAGAAAATTACAGCAAATGAAAATTGCCTTGCGAAAGAAGGTTGCTTGCACCCTTGATTTGGAAGAGAATGTTCTTCACAGTGAAAACAGTAGCTCTGATGAAGATAATGTGAATCAAAAGAAAAGCTTCAGAATTCGAAAGATTAATGGAGATGGTGAAAGAAAAGTTTCCACAATTTAGTCCCAGAGAAAAAAATTCAGTTGCTAACTTTGATTCCTGAGTCATGATGGTCAAGAAAGAAAATAATTGAAACCTTTAGTGTAACTGAGTACCAAGTATAGACTTTATACTTGGGAAGACACTATAAAATCTGTGAAAGAATTACATGAAGATAATGAATTTTCATGTCTCATACCTGGTCAGGGAGATACGGTCAGCATAAAAAAAAATGTTCGCCCATGTTCAAAAAATGTTTCTTCTTTGTAATCTGAATTAACTGTATATCGAATTTCGATTGAAATTTCCTGCCAATAATAAAATTGGGTTTTAAAAATTTGCTGACCTGCGACCTAAGCACTGTGTCTTAGTTGGAAGTTCTGGTACACATTCTGTCTGCATGTACAGAATACATCAGAAAGTTCAGTTGCTTATTGCAGCAATAGGGATTGAAGAAAAATATGAAGATTTAATCCAGAAATTGGTTTGCAGCTCTAACAATACAAAATGTATGTTACATATATGCAGCAAATGTCCCAAGAAAGATGTTCTTGAATATTTTTTTTAAGTTAAAATTTCTGAATTTTGATCCTGAAGATGCAATTGAACATAAACAGTGGGTATCAACTGACAGAGTACGATTAACATCACATACATCTACTCTGTACAATTTCATCCATCTTATCAGGGTTTGTGATTTAAAAAAAAAAAAAATCTGATTTATTTGATTTAAATCAATTTTTTTGATTTAAATCAGATTTTTTTAAAAATTCAAAATTTAATTTTGAAGCTACACATTTTTAAGTAAATTACCCTTCACAAAATCACTAAAATTAATAATAATAATTAAAAAAAAAACTTTATTTGTAAAAAAAACATTCACTTGGTTAATTTGATTGAAACAAAAACACTTGTGTTTTATCAGCACTTACACTAACTGTAATTTAAAAAATATTCTACATTATATAAAATATCTTCTATATTACCTTAACTTACCCATTTAATAAAACAAAAAATCACATATGTATACTTCATTACTAAAAGCTAAAACTTTTTTTTTTTTTTTTAATCAAATTTCTTTATTAAAATCTGGAAATATAAAAGATAATGTAAGCATGTTATTCAGAAGAAAAAATATGAATTTTGAAACATTTGATTGTGGAACTAGATAGTTATTTGTATACATTCTTTTAAACAAAATATTTATTCTGGATTACATATAATACTCTGGAATGTATAAAAAACATATTTAATGAATTTGCAGAATATACTCAACACATAAAATCATCAGGATTATGTTATAAATTTCAATAAGTTTGAAAAAATTATTGTTTGTTATTAAACTGTTTGAACAGGAACACAAATTTTCCTGCTTTATCAGTTCCTAAACGATTACAGAGTTTAGAGTGAACTAAACCAAAAGTTGAGAAGATTCTCTCAACATATGCTGAAGAAGCTTGTGCAGTAAATAACTGTGAAATCATTCCTATAACATTTTTTCCAGAACCATCATTCTCAGTAATTTGTGACTTCCACCAATCTATAGGATTTACTTTATTTACAATATCAGAATCAAAAAGAAATTGATGAAAAGGTTCTGATTTTGCTTGAAATTTCATTAAAGTGGGCACTACTGATTGAGAATATTTTTTTTTTTTTTGCAAAAATTAAACATTCTGATTTTTCAGCAGCACTCAATTTAATTCCTGCATAGCGTGGATCTAACAGATATGCTAGAAAATGTGGCGGTCCTAGTGCTTGATTGTAACGGGTTGAAAAACTCTTCAAGCATGTTTTATCAAGATTTACTTCTGTAAGTTCTTCTTGCAAGTTTTTCCAGATATCAACAGCTGTTGATATAGTGCAATCCTTCTGTTGCATTTTATCAAGAGCTATAGAAATTGGTTTTAAACGTTTTAGAAGGTCCTCGGCATTCCGTTTAATTCCAAAATTTGTTACCTTGTTATAAACAATGCTATCAATATTACAGCGATTTTCTTCGCAAACTGAAACAAGAATTGGCCAGTTTTTTAAATATGCAGATACACAGTCAGCCATAGTATTCCAACGGACTTCTTGGGGTATTATTAATTTGGATCCACCAGCTTCTCTATATTTTGCATTTGCAAAATGATTGTTTCTGAAAAACTTAACAATATGTAATTTTTGTTCCTTAATATTTGGAATATTTAAATCTTCTGCAAGCAAATTTAACAAATGTGCAGAACATCCATATGTGATCAAATCAAAATCTGGGTTACTTTGAATTTCAGTGCGCATACCCTTTACATTGTTAGCATTGTCTGTTACAACACTTCGCACAATGCATTTAAATTCATTTTCACATTTTATCATACAATTTTTTACAACTTCTATAAGGTATTCGATTGTATGTGGGCAGCCAGGTGTATCAATAATTTCTAATAAATAATTTTCACCTTTCTTATTGGTTACAACAGCACATAATATTGGTTCATTATGAACGTTTGACCATCCATCTATACTTAAGTTTACTATTTGTCCACTTAAATACTCAGAACATTTTTCTTTCTCTTGACTATAGATATTGTCAAGTAATGATCCACCTATTTCAACTTCATTTGGAGCTGTATATCCTGGTCTTAAAGCTGAAATCATCTTTTTAAATTGAGGGTGTTGCACATGATGAAAAGCAGAATTGGTTGCATAAATATACCTAGCAACTTCTTCATCTAACATCTGTTTTTGAGTTTTAGAAGTCTTTATCACATAAGAATTCATATTCTTCTTAGAATCATTTTCTATTTCAAACATCTTCCTCTTTGTGGGTTTTCTTCCAATGTCTTAACACTTCAGTTTTCACATTAGTTGATGTTGATGCACCAGTTTCACTTGTGATGATTTTTTCATATAATTGATTGTCATCATCATCCTTTTTATCATACGATAAACATTGTTCCACATGCTTTTTTAATCTTGCCACTATTCCTATTATAACTTTTCCACAATTCTTGCATTTTGCCTTAACACCTTTTCCTGAAAATGTAGGCTCTTCATTAAAATATATCCAAATGTCATCCTTTTTTCTACCTGCCATTTTCTAGCTAACTTGTGCCAAGTAACTAACCCAACTACTAAACACTGAATCTTTCACAAACTAAAAACTTCCTTATCTGTGGAATCTTTTCTCAGACTATGAAATCATGCCTTTTGACCAACAATACAGTGCAGTCCAGGTATTCATTCCAGGATTATAAGAAACCTGTTTGACATGTTATCACAATAGCAATGGTATGCTATTTTCCCTATTCTGTTACTTATTCATTATTGTAAATTTACTTTGACTAAACCAGGCATTTAGAAATCTTAAAATATGTGAACAAAAACAGGGGGAAAAAGGTGTAGAAAGAATTAGGCTGGTTAAAACACTATAAGAAAAAGCACTCTGAAATAACATATCTATGCAGTTTTTTCTCTACTAGGATAATGTCTTTGATTACTACAAAAATTTTAAGATTAAAAGTGTATTGTAATGTAATTTTAAATGTTATTTTATTTTAAAGCATCATTTGTCATTTACTTTTCAGTTAAAAAAAATAAAATAAAAATAAGTTTGAAATACAATAATTTTTACATTAATTTATATTTAAATTATTTTTTAAACAAATTTTTTGTTATTAAAGACTTTAAAAATTTTAGTTATTTTAAATTTATAAATAATTAAAATTGAAATTATATTAAATATATATGTATAAACATCCAGATATAAACATTCAGACTATTTCTACCATGAAATCATTTTTATTTTTGAAATATTTCCATAAATAAATTACATTGAAAATTGAACAATTTGTTATTTACATATGCTTGAGGACATAATGAGATACCTATATAAATATCAGTAAAAGTAATTTTGAATGACCTATATTTAAATTTCAATGACCTATATTGAATCTGAAGTTTTCATATCCTCAAACTACACAGTCACCTTAAATACAGAAAGTCTGTTTCTGTATTAAAGAAAAAAAATAAGATTTACTTTCTAATAGGTGAATATATGACTAATCTTTTAACATTTTTCAGGTAATATTCTCTACTTTTAATTTAAGATTTTTGATTTAAAATTTAAAGTGTAATATTTGATTTAAATAAATTAAAAAAGCATACATTTTGAGTTCTTAGTCATTTCTTAAATTTACAATGTATTTTTGATTAAACAAATGTTTTACAAACATCTTGACCTACGTTTGAAGTATTTTTTAAAAAGTTGATTTAAATCAATGATTTAAAAACAAAATCAGTTGATTTAAATCATGATTAAAATCAAGCTGATTTAAATCAACGAACCCTGCATCTTATTCTTAAAAAGATTGAAAAGCTCGTACCCCCATAGACACATATCCAAGTCCCAAAGCATTTATTTGAAAAAAAGATCTTACTAGTCATGAGGCTCTCATACAAATGGATTTTAGTGAGAACTTTTCTTTTGTATTGTAAGACGAAGCGCAACAGCTACCATTGGACGCCTGGTTGCTGTACTTTACATACAGTTGCATTCTATGTAAAGCAAAAAAATGGAAGCAGCTTAAAAAGTGAAAGCCTTTGCATGCTTTTAAATGATATAGACCATGTGACCATGATATACCAATGGTTTATCAGACTCAAAAATTAATCTTGCAGCATTTAAATAATAAGTATATCTTAACTGCAAATGTAGAATATTTTACTGGTGGCTCTGCTGCCCAATATTAAAATTGAAAAACATTTTTGAACCCATGAACATGATTTTGGTGGAACAAAAGCAAAATGGAGCTTTTTTGCTACAAGTCGTGGAAAATCTGTTTGCGATGGGGGGTGGGGACTGTTAAAAGACTTGTGACAAAAGCAAGTCTGCAAAGGCTGTTGAATGGCATAATCAAATTGCAAATGTGGCTATGATGTATCAGGGGCGGATTCAGAGAATCGTTTTTGGGGGGGTGGGGAAGGGGGATACCGAGTGACATATAATCAGCGTAGTCATAACTTCTGTTGCTCAAATCATTCCTTGCAGTTAATTATTAAATGAATATGAAATATTTAATGCGATTTGAAAATATTACAGACTCCTGATTATCCGACATCCGATTAGAAACACTCGGTTATCCAACACCCTTTTTATATGATCCCGCCCTCTTCTCAAAATATGGTTTATTGTTACTTTTTAGGTCATAAAATTAAAAACGTTATAACAGAATTTATTTATTAAATGTCTTATTTTTTCTTTTTACTTTTGTACTGTGGTAATTATTTATCTTATTTTTCGTTCTTTTAGTTATAGTGAACAACATTAATAACACAAGCCTGCCATGATTGTGTTTTTTAACTTTTGATAATTGATTTTGGTGTATTTTTTAGCACTGAATCCGAAAATGACCTTTATTTTTAGCCATCACGTCACGATTTTCGCAAATCGTAAGTTTCAAAGTTAAAAAGTAAAAAATACTAAAAATCTCACAAAGCAATTTGTCAAAGCCTTAACAAAAGAAAGTAAATGTTTTAAATGCATCTGCGACAAATTTTCCAGCCTTATCAGCCGCCAAAGTGAAAGAGAATACCGAGATAAACCCCATAGAGAGGATTAAAAGAAAAGCGGGAAGCAGAGCATGAGCGGTTCAAAGAAACTTCCACGCAATGAATAAAATTATAAAGATTTTAAATACACAATATTTTACATGTTTAACTATAAAAATCCATGTATGAGCAAAAAAATGAATGAATTATTATGAAAAAAAGTTACGTCTATTTTATAGTAGCAGATTTTCGCAATATTTCGACTTCTTAAAAATTTGCGATTTGTTAAAAAAATTGACGTGATGGTGTGGTAAAAAATGAAGGTCATTTTGGGATTCAGCACTAAAAAATACATAAGAACCAATTATAGAAAGCTGAAAAACATAACTATCACATCCATTTTTTAATATCAGATTTCTGAAAGAGGATAATCTCTGAAAAAGGATCCCCTTCAGAAATCTGAAGGGGCCTTAACATCCTTGAAAGTCAAAAATGTCATCTAAGTGGCGTGTATACCTCTTCACAGGCGCGGATCGAAGGAAAGGGGGAGATCGCCCTGATTGCCACCCACCCCTTGGATCAAAAAATATAAATTCACCGATTATCGCAAATTTTGACAAATGCTCGCCGAAAAGAATCATTTTTTTCAATCGTTCGCAGGTAAAAAAATCGCGCAAAAAACGCGAATTTCGTCAAAGGATCGAGCATAAAACGCGAATTTCGTCAAAGGATCGAGCAAAAAGCGCGAATTTCGTCAAAGGATCGCGCAAAAAAGCGAATTTCGTCAAAGGACAACGGAAAAAAACGCGAAATTCGTCAAAGGAACACGAAAAAAAACGCGAATTTCGTCAAAGGAACGCAGAAAAAACGTGAATTTCGTCAAAGGGTCGCAGAAAAAAACGTGAATTTCGTCAAAGGATCGCAGAAAAAAACGTGAATTTAGTCAAAGGATCGCAGAAAAAAATGTGAATTTTGCCAAAGGATCGCAAAAAAATGCGAATTTCGCCAAACAATTACGGAAAAAACGCTAATTTTGAGAAATAATCGCGCCAAAAATACGAATTTCGTCAACAGATCTCGGAAAAATGCTAATTTCGTCAAAGAATCGCGAAAAAAATACACGAATTTCGTCAAAGGATCACGAAAAAAACGTGAATTTCGTCAAAGGATAGTAGAAAAAACGCGAATTTCGTCGAAGGATCGTAGAAAAAACGTGAATTTCGTCAAAGGATCGCAGAAAAAAACTCAAATTTCGTCAAGGAATCGCAGAAAAAAACGCGAATTTTGCCAAAGGATCTAAAAAACGCGAATTTCGCCAAATAATTAAGGAAAAAAAGCTAATTTCGCGGAAAAGCGCGCAAAAAATGCGAATTTCGTCAACATCTCGGAAAAAATGCGAATTTCGTCAAAGAATTGCCAAAAAATGTGCGAATTTCGCAAATGGCAGCAGAAAAAATGCACAATTAGCACCAGGGGGAGATTCTCCTAGGCACGCATCCATGGGGGTTTCTATCGGGGCGCTCACCCCCCCCAAGATATAAATCCAACGCTTTTAACGGCAGTTTTCGCGGAACAGACATACAAGCAAACGAAACCAAACACTTTCTGAGTGTCAATGGTAAAACTCACTGAGGTTTCGGCAATTAGTGAACAAAATAGAGTTATGTCCTGTCAAAAGGCATATGGCGCCATAATTTTTGACACTATGGGTTGAGGTGGGGGGTGATGCCACTTTGTGTACCTTTTGTTGAATCTCTATAACAGAAATTGACAACGTTATGCGGATCCCTTTAAGGTGTTGAAATTTTTCCTTCTTTCAAAGAAGCTGCAATTCTAATTTCTGTATAACGATAGTTTTGAGGAGTTCTTTATTGTTTGAGAAAAGAATGGGAATCATAGCAATTTCCAAAGAAAGAAAGAAACAAGAAAAAAAAGGTCCTTTGAAAAATGCAATCATCTTAATGTTTTCTGAAGAAAGCCACTAATGTGTAAAAAATGTCCTGTTATTGCCACCTACATTGGTAAATTTCATGGGGTATTTGATGAATGAACAAAAAAGGATTATGTCCTAATCCTAGTCAGTTAAAAGCTAAAATGCTTATGGTGTGTTGATTTCTTAAAAACCGACTTGGTAAATTTGTTCTTCCCTTCTTTGCCCCGATCGAACCCCCCCCCCGCTCCCGTGGATGCGCGCTTAGGGAATCTCCTCCCGGTTCTATTTGGCGAAATTCGTGTATTTTTTCACGATTCATTGAAGAAATTCGTATTTTTTCAGAGGTCTGTTGACGAAATTAGCGTTTTTTGCACGATTCTTTCGCGAAATTAGCATTTTTTTCCTCAATTTTTTGGTGAAATTTGCGATTTTTCTGCAATCTTTTGACGAAATTCGCGTTTTTATCTGCGATCCTTTGACGAAATTTCGCATTTTTCGCGATTCTTTGACAAAATTTCGCGTATTTTCGCGATCCTTTGTTGAAATTCGCGTATTTTCGCGATCCTTTGACGAAATTGGGTTTTTTTGCGCGATCCGTTGACGAAATTCGCATTCCTTTTGCGATCCTTTTACCTGCGAATGATTGACGAAATTGATTTTTTTTTTCAGCGATCATTTTTCGAAATTCGCGGTAATCGGTGGATTTATATTATTTTGGGGGGGATCTCCCCCCCCCCCCTCCCTGTGGATCCGCGCCTGTGATGTATGAATATTGGAGACAAAACATTGATGGTATAACATTTTTTATAATCACAAAAACTGACATGCCAAAACTGCGCAACAACATCTCTCATCGGATGCAACTTGCTACGACAATTCCTAGAACATGCAGTATGCATTATTATGGATCTACAGAAAACTTATTAATAAGTGGAAAAAGAATAAATACTGATGAAAATTTTTCTGTTTGTTCATCTTTTGATATGAATATTAAAGAGACTTTGGATATTCCATCTCTTAAAAGTTATGTAGCATGTATGTATGAATGGAATTGGTATATAGGCTTAGTGTCAAAAGTCCACAAAAAAGAAGGAGATGCAACTGTTAAATTCATGCGTCCACAATGGCCTATCACCATATAATTATTGGACAGGAAATGACAGTTGTATTGTGCCTTTCAGTCATATCCTTTGTGCATGTGACATCAATACTACAAATGGTAGAATATATAAACTTGGTGATGCATCCAGTGCTTTAATAAGCACCAAGTAGGCAAAACATAAAATTAGAAGGAAATAAAATTGAAATATAAAGAGAACAAGTTTTATTAATTATCTTTATTTTTAATTATTATCGATGTAGATATATTTTCAATAGCATTTTTACTGTGTATGTGCTAAATGTTATTTTGTATAATTTTAAAGTACAATAATATTTCTATTTACTTAATGTATTTTTTTTTTAAATTATATTTTGTATTATATACAAGTATGAGTTTGCTATAAAATGTGACTATTTGTAGAATTTTTCCATTATTTCTTTTTCAATTCCTACTATTAGCTCACACTCTCCCTATATTTATTTATATATTTATCTTGTTCAAATTTTCAATCGTTAATAAAATACTCATTATTCATGCTATCAAGTTGAAATAAATTTTTTTAAACTTGTACTGGATGACAATTGATGTTAATACAGTTTTTTCAAATATTAATTAATTAAATTTTAATTAATTAATTTTAGTTTTGCATGGGAAACAAAATGGCGGCCATTGGTTATTGAAGTTCAATGAAAGTATTTTCAATAAGGGGTTACCATAGGGGGACCCTGTTCTGTCGCCAAATACCGCAAAAAATGTCGCCAATTTGGCGATATATCGCCAAATTTGGCGGCCAAAATGAGTCGCCAAAAGTGACGCCATCTTGGCGATATCTGTAATATTTCACCAAATTCCCATAGAGTTCCATTGTAAACCTACTTGCTTATAGAAAATCAACAAATTGAGATATTTTAATGCAACAAAAACTGATATTAGCTTGATTATATTAAATTTTTCTTTGATAGCCTAAGTAGGAATTGACTTTAAAAACAAAATTTTTATATTACTGGTTTACTTATAATTTACTGAAACTTTGCAATAGATTTCATTTTTTTAGGAAAATACTTCCATGTCTTGCAGGAATTCATTATTAACATTCCTATTTATTCCTGTGGGATTCTCCTTTATAGCCACATTAAAAAATATGTATATGTTTATGTAAGATAAAGCCTTATCAAACTTTTAGATGTAAATATGTATGATATTTCTGGTAATAAAAGAAATATCAACATTATCTTGTACTTTCCGTTACTTATGGAAGGTCAGTTAAATTGAAATTCTTCTTTAAACAAAACACCTGTGAACTGCCCATTAAAATTTTCTTATCAGGCCTCAAAACACACTTTGAGCTGCCTATTTATGCAATTAGATGAAAATTGAAGGGGGAACAATGGGGGAAATCAGCTATTAAAGTTACGCCTTTTTTTAATTTAAAAAATGACAAAAAGTCATTTTCTGACAGCATTTTAATGGAATAAGCTGCACAAAAATCAGTTTAAATGAAAGTATACTTTATTTTGAACCGAACAAAAAAAATTTGAAAGTTCTAGCTGCTAATATTATGAACTTCCAATTGACAATATTAGACTGTTTTCTTATCTTTTTAATTCTTACTCATACTCCATGTATTTAATGTTTCTTTTTTTAATGTAACCTTTTTCTGTTGACTTGTGTGGCAACAGTGTGATTTGTAGATATCGCAGCTTGTTCCATGGCAAAAGTCAGTTAGCTATATTTTCATTTATTAAAGTAATCTTCGTAATGTTTATTCATATTTATTTTTCTTAATTAAGTTAATTTAATCTTGTTTGTTAATTATCTGCTGAATAATTCAAGTGGTTATGTCCCCAGACTTGCATTCCACTGCGCGATAGTTACGGTAACGAGAATTAGGCCTAACCAAAGGAAAAACGTGTTTCAAATTTGAACTGTGTTTGGTTAGTTAATTAAGATAAAAATATGGAACTTTTTACGACTGATAAACTTATTGGCTCTGAGAATTGGGTCAGATGGAAATGGATGGTGGAAGGCTTGCTAATGGAAAAAGAAAATGCGTTCGAGGTGTGCTCTGGCGAGATCGTACAGCCAGAACCGGTTCCCGACGATGCTGATGCTGCAGATCGGAACAAATATAACAGTGACTTAGCCAGCTTCAATAAAGGCAACAGAGCGGCTCGAGGTATTTTTTCAAGAACTCTAGATAGCAGAATATGCGACCTCGTATCGATGTGCAAAACTGCTAGAGAAATATGGGTGAAACTACACGAACTGTTTGAGCAGAAAAATACCCAAGCTCAATATGCGTGCCAGATGCAGTTCTCATCGTTTGTGCGAGATCCAACAAATTCAATGGCTATGCACATAGCAAAACTAGATCGCCTTGTGTCACGGATGTCCGATTTAGATATCAAACCAAATGACTTTGTAGTAATGAGTAAGCTTCTGGAAACATTATCTAGTGACTTTGAGCCACTTAAAATGGCTTGGTGTGCAAGACCTGAAGAGCAACAGACACTAGTGGAGCTGAAGAAATTACTTGTTGCAGAAGAGCAAAGAAGAATGACAGAATCTTCTAGAGAAACTGAATTAAGTGCCTTATTTGCCAAGTCTAGTTTGGGAAAGGTTCACAATGCTGCAGAAAAGAATGACAAGCATGCAAACAAGCAGGGGAAGCAGTATAAATGCTTCAGATGTGGTAAAAGGGGCCACATGAAACGATACTGTACTGTTAAGAACATTAATAATGTGCATGAGAGAAAACCAAAAGATGAAGTTTTTATTAGTGAATGCCTTGTAGCCAATAGTGATGACACATGGGTCATTGATACAGGAGCCACACAACATATAACCAACAGACATGACGTCTTTCAAAGCTTCACACACTATAAGTGCCCAATAGAAGTAAGGGTTGGTAACAGTTCCACAATGAAAGCATATGGTCATGGTAGAATATCTGTGAAAATGTTAGTTAATGGCAGCTGGAAAGACAGTGTAATGGAAAATGTGTTATATGCACCAGATGCTTCGAGAAATTTATTTTCTGTGAGTCAAGCTCTAGACCATGGGTCAAAGTTTAACATGTGTAACGATAAATGTGAATTTGTAAAACCGAAAGGGATTGTTGCTGTGGGAATACGCCAAGGTAACCTATTCAGATTGCTATGCAAAATAATAGTACCTGAGGTAAACAGTGCAACTGACATTGTTGCAGTGCCCACTTCTGAAGCTCAACTTGCTGAATCAAACTCTCTTCAACTCTGGCATGAGAGGCTTGGACATTTGAATAAGCAACATGTGAAAAAGTTTCTTCACACTCAAGGTATAGAAGTGCAAAATGATGGTGAGTTTTGCGAAGCATGTGTGTTAGGAAAACAACATAGACTACCATTTCGAAATCGTCAACAACGAGCTAAGGATGTTGGGGAGGTTATCCATACCGATGTCTGTGGACCAATGGAAAAAGAATCTTTAGGTGGTGCCAATTACTATGTATGTTTTACTGATGATTACTCTAAATTCAGAAAAGTGTATTTTCTCAAGCATAAGTCTGAGGTCCTGTCAAAATTTGAAGAATTTTGTATTTTCTTCAAAAATCAAACACAGAAACCAATCAAGGCAGTTCTTAGTGACGGTGGTTTGGAATATGACAACAAAATGTTGAAAAGTTTGCTTCAGAAAATGGGAGCAGAATTTCGATACAGCACACCCTATACACCTCAACAAAATGGATCTGCTGAATGAAATAATCGAACTCTTGTCGAGTTAGCAAGATCAATCATGATTGCAAAAGATTTACCAAAATTCCTGTGGGCTGAAATAGTCAATGCTGTAGTACATATATTGAATCGTGCTGGAACATCAGCAGTTGAACAAAAGTCACCTTATGAAGTTTTTTGTGGTAAAACTCCAAGACTCAATCATCTTCGAATTATTGGCACAGAATGTTTTGTTCACACTCCCAAGCAGAAGCGCAAGAAGTGGGATCCGAAAGGCCGAAAAGGCATTTTAGTTGGCTACTTAGATGATGTGGATGGTTATCGTGTATGGTTCAAAGATACAAGAAAAATCGAGAGAACAAGAGAAGTAGTGTTTTCTCCTGAATCTGTATCAACGTCGACCATTGTTGCAATTGAGACGGAACAGCTTAGCATAGATGAAAGTCCTGCTCTTGACAGTGATGGAACTGAGTTTCATGCAGATGAAACCTCTGAAAATGTGCAGCAAGATAGAAACCTGAGGAATAGGACGCAGTTAAAGGCACCTGAACGTCTTATTGAATGCTGTATTGCAGAACAGATCGAACCAGAACACTACTACCAAGCAGTTAAGTCAGAAAAGGCAAATGAATGGCAAGCTGCAATGGATGAGGAAATCAAATCATTATCAGAAAACGGCACTTGGTATTTGACAGACCTACCAGAAGGAAGACGAGCTATTACAAACAGATGGGTATATAAATTGAAGTGTCATGCTAATGGTGACATTGATCGGTTCAAAGCCAGGCTTGTAGTTAAAGGATTTTCTCAAAGAAAAGGTATAGATTATTCAGAAACCTTCAGCCCAGTTGCACGTTTTGAAACTATTCGAGCCTTGATAAGTGTTGCAGCAAATGAAAATTTAGATCTGGTACAGTTTGATGTTAAAACTGCATTCTTATATGGGACATTAGATGAAGAAATCTATATGAAACAGCCCGAAGGATATGATGACAACTCGGGCCGTGTGTGTCGACTAGTTAAAAGCCTCTACGGATTGAAAGAGTCACCAAGATGTTGGAACAAGCGATTTAAAGAGTTCCTGGAAAAGTATGGTCTAACAGAGAGCAATGCTGATCCATGTTTGTTTTGCAGTAATGAGAAAGAACAGAAGTTGTTATTAGCATTACATGTTGATGATGGACTTGTTGCTACAACTCCTCAGATCAAGAATCATTTCCTTGAAGAATTGCAGCGCGAGTTTAAGGTAACATACAAAGATGCTGAATATTATCTTGGTGTAGAAATAAAAAGGCTAACAAGTGGGGATATTGCTATTAGTCAACAAAATTATGCTAATAAAGTTTTGGAACGATTCAACATGAAAGATGCTAATCCAGTTTCTACTCCCATAGAAAAGGATAATGTCTCAGGGGAAGATAATGTAGAGATTGATTCTGACAAAGTCCCTTACAGACAAGCTGTAGGCAGCTTGATGTACATGGCTGTTGCTACCCGTCCAGACATTGCCTTTGCTGTGTCATATTGTTCTCAGTTCTTGGATAAAGCTGAACAGAAACATTGGTCAATGGTAAAGCGGATACTAAAGTACATCAAAGGAACACCTAATTTTGCTTTAGTGTTTAAGTCTGGTTTTCGTCCTGGTGTCTTAGAAGCATACAGTGATGCAGATTATGCTAGTGACACAAAAACCAGAAAGTCAGTTTCTGGTATTGCCTTTTTATATAGTGCAGGAGCCATTGACTGGGCAAGTCGTCGACAGCAGTGTGTCTCATTAAGTACCACGGAAGCAGAGTATATAGCTGCAAGTGAGGCAACCAAAGAAATGGTTTGGCTGAAACGCCTCTTTGATGACATTGCCCCATTAACATCAACTCCCATTCTGCAAGTTGATAATGCAAGTGCAGTTCGTTTGGCTAAAAATCCCGAGTTCCATCAGCGAACTAAACACGTGGATATCAGATATCATTTTGTAAGAGAAAAGTGTTTAATTGGTGAAATCAGTGTCCAGCACATTGATGGTGAACACCAAATTGCGGATATTTTCACAAAAGCCTTACCTAAAAAACGTTTTGAAATGTTAAGGACTCTCCTGGGTATGGTAAGAGTGCCATAATTGCAAGTTCAAGGGGAAGTGCTAATATTATGAACTTCCAATTGACAATATTAGACTGTTTTCTTATCTTTTTAATTCTTACTCATACTCCATGTATTTAATGTTTCTTTTTTTAATGTAACCTTTTTCTGTTGACTTGTGTGGCAACAGTGTGATTTGTAGATATCGCAGCTTGTTCCATGGCGAAAGTCAGTTAGCTATATTTTCATTTATTAAAGTAATCTTCGTAATGTTTATTCATATTTATTTTTCTTAATTAAGTTAATTTAATCTTGTTTGTTAATTATCTGCTGAATAATTCAAGTCTAGCTTAAATCTGATAGAAGTTACAGACATTTACGTTGTCACATGTGCTATTCAAAATGGCGGCAAATCGGCCATCTTGGAAGACATTTAAAAGCTCATAACTCACAAACCATTTGATCAATTTCAATATGATTGGCATTTTTGGAATCAGCATTAAAAATTCTACAAATACACCAAAGTTTATCAAAACTGAAGATGGTGGGTGTCATTTTTAAAAAATTCTGGGTGATTTGACATGGAATGACCCTGAAACATTGTGAGAGAAATCTTTTCTCCTCAGATGGGATTACTATTCTGAGAGAAAGGAACATTGTAGAATTCCAGTAGGATGTTTCTCATTTAATCCAATGAATAAATTAAAAAAAAAACAATCCATGAGAAGAGTGTAGATTTTCCCTCCTATATCGCCCATTGAAGTTATCACTGATTTCTAGAAGACATTTAATGTGTAGTATTGTTTTTATATTTCTAGTGTTTTCTATGTATCTGTTGAGATGAATAATACATGTATGTATATTTATAAATTTTATTAGCTGCAGCCCCATTACCATCATTTATATCAAGAAAGCAATTTCACACATGCTTCCTGGACAAAGCTCAAGAGAATCCAGCTCCAGACCCAGATTATCATACAATTATCAAGGATACCGAGCATTCTCAAGGTGAAATATAATAGTTTAATTTAAAAAATTTCATTTTTTTTTTTTGTTGTTTATTACCAGTAAAATATCTTTTGTCACTTTTAGTGGTAGTTGTAAAGGAATTAAAATTTTAAATAATTTCATCATTATTACATTTTATTTAATAGGAGATGCAGAGAAATTGGAATTCCAGGCAGAAACAAGGATGTTACTTGATATTGTTGCCAAATCATTGTATTCAGACAAGGAAGTAAGTATATATGTATTAAAAAGTGCTTTATAGCGGAGAGACACACAATGAAACATAATCCCTTTTATTACAACATTTGTGATTGTATCACTAGGCTGTTAGTGTTTGTTCTAGGGATGCACTGAATATTTGGTATTCAGCCATGTTACCGAATATTCGGTTTGGCTGAATATTTCAATATTCGGCCGAACCGAATACTTAAAACAGACTTTTAAAACATAATTTTAAAAACCTTACTCAATTTCTACTTTTAACTGTAAACTTATACAGATATTAAGGATAATTAGAAACAGAACCATATTTAAATATAAGAGAATATTTTTACATTATTTATTTGCTGTTTAAGCATTATTTAAGAAAATTAACCAATCACGAGGATTGTCATAAGAATTAATTATGTACAAATGCAAGTTCCTGAACATTGTCCAGTAAATAATCTGTTTCTTGCTAAGATTTTAGGAACAACGTTAACAATCTCTGAAGATGATCGCCCACTCCAGACACCAATCTAGGATGCATTTAAAAACTTTCTTGCTTAATCAAAGGGAGTAGAACAGTTATTTTTGCTGAGTTGCCACCATATAAAATTTGAATAGATTGTATTATTTATTTACTTTTATTTTAGTCTCTTCCTGACAATCAAATAATACGATCCTGTACAATTTTTTCACAATTTCTCTTTGATTTTAAAATGTTTGTTTTAGAATTTAAGGAAATTTTATTCATTTGTTTTAATTTACAGAAGAAGCTATGAAATTTAAAATTTTATTAATTAAAAAGTTTTATAACTATCCTCTTCTTAAATAACCCAAAGCAGATTATTTTCAGCATAAAGTTTGCTTGAAAAAAGCTCTTTATCAAAATGAAAGTTTCTGTTTTAAATATTACGTAAAATTGTTTTAAAATTTAACATTTTTATGCTTTTAAACTTTGAAATTTAAAAGTATTTGGCTGAATAGTTATTATTCGGCTAGCTGAATATTTGGTATTTGGTTCGCCTGTAGGCCAAATATTCGGTATTCGGCCAAAATCACTATTTGGTGTATCCCTAGTTTGTTCAATTGTGGATGTTGTTTCATTTGAAAGTTATAAAATAAGACTTTTTTTGGATCTCAAAGCAACTCATTTAACCAATTGTGCCACCTGGATAACAAGTCAGGGAAATTTTTATGAACTGGGAAAGTCAGAGAAATTTAACATTCTTGAGGAAAAGTCAGGGAAATTTGAAACTTCCAAGAAAAATTCAGGAAAATTTTTCTGATTATAAAACTAAGGATTTGAAATTTCAGTGCTAGGAAAATCTAGTTTTGCTGTTCATAAATATTGTAAAGGATATTTCTCTCTCTTTTGTATGCCCCCTTTCAGTCCTTCCTTCTAACTCATATACTTTCAATATCAGCTTCACTGAAATTTTGTAGAATTGATTAGGGGATCCAGTTTCTTTACTTATCATTTGAGAATTGAATATTTGTTAGCTTAATGTATTTAAATTTTTATAATCTTTAAATTATGTTACAGATCAGATATACAACTTATAAAAAAAAAAAAAAAATATTTTATTGAAACATGTCAAAGCATTCTGTATTTAACTGTGACTGATGTTATAATGAATTTCAAGCTAATTGGACAAAATGGTACCAGGCACCATTTTTGGCACCTGGTGCTAAAAGTGTATATTTGCAAAAGGCTTAGCAAAAAAACATTCTTGTTAAGAAATATCAGGGTGTCAAGCAATCATTAACAATGAAATAAATTAATAAATATCTTGGTATTCAACAGTTTGTAAATTTGTTTAAAATATTAATAGTTTGTGCTTCAGAATCAATTATAAATGTCCTATTCTAAAATTCACAACTTTTAAGATTTTTTGTAGGTAACATCTCGAAATCATGATAAATCTCTAGAATTTTTTTTATTGGTATGAAAAACCTGGAAAAGTCAGGGAAATTTTTGCTGAGCTGGGCTAGACATCCTGTTTCCTACTAAGATGATTTATAGGCTTAGATGTGTTATTTTCCCGGATGGCTGCCATCTTAGATGTTTTGAGATTTTTTGGTCCAGTAGCAGAAATTTCTCCAAGTGTCTGCGACAGATACTTCAGGGGCATAAAATAATCTGCAGATAATATTTTTACAACTGAAGCGTTAATTAATCAATCACTTACCTGTAGCGTTTTTAGGCATTTTATAAATTTTTATTAATAATAATCTTAACTTTTTGTATTAAGTAATAAAGAGCTAAACATAATACGAAGCCAAATAAAGATTCGATGGAAAAGAATCTGCAAAAGAGAAAAGAAAATCTGCGACGTCTGTCTTCCGTTTCGAACTTTCTGCTACCGGGTTTTTTGGCGATCTTTATCGATATGTGGAACCCTGTGTGACGTGTGTGTTTGCCGTGTCGTATTCTGGCAACCCCTGAGAAGGTCATTTTCAGCTAGGATATTGTGGATGTGGTTTGATATCGTGTTGTATTGTTCTGTCTTTTTGTTTTTATGTTAAATTTATTGGATTAATTAGATTGACTATGGTTTCTGTAGTCCATTTAAACGCTCTTGCTGAAGTAATTAAGAATTTTGAGGAAATTTTGACGAAAAAAGGAGGTTTATTTACAGTGTGTCAATGCGTATTCATAAGCCTATTTTTGAAAATGATGGCGATGCTATGACAGTATTTCATGCTTGAGTTTTGAAGAAAGCAGATGTCTGTTAAGGTATGTTGATTATTTTATGTATATTTGTTTACCTTTCGAGTTTTTTACATTTTGAGATGGTTACGCAGCGAGAACTGCTGAATCTAGTGATGTTTCTTTTGGTTAATGAACGCGTATTGTTGCGTGTCGTAATAAGCTCATAGCGCTCATACAACGATTACTCAGGGTTCATACTCATCAGGGGATTATGACTATGAGATTCATGGGAAAATCAGGGGATAAATTTTGGCCCTAAAAAATCATGGGAATCTCAGGGGATAATGCAAAAAATTCCCCAAACCTGGGAAAACCTGGCAAAATGATTGGCTACTTTGGGAAATTGAGGACAATCACTGCTGTTTGCATGCGTTGTGAAGTCATAATGAAATTGAACCTAAGACCTTTCTTCTAACATTGTGATATATATAAAATTGGAAACTAGCAACACCTTCTTACAGATGAGATATAACATATTTTATATTTAATCTGTACTACTTTTAATGTCTGGCAACATCCATTCAGTTACTAGACATGCCTTCTAATATCTTGAGGTTTGAAAACTGTTAAAGAAGAACTTATGAAAAATAAAGGACATTTTAATATTGATATTGACACTTGCCTTCATATTATTCATAATGCTTTTCAAAGAGGTAATAAAATCCCAAAGTGGAAATTAAATTCTTACAGCAATCTACCAAGTTTTTAAGGAGAGCCCCATAAGGCATGCAGACTTCATCTCTGTTGTACACAAATTAATGTTTTTCCTTTAAAGTTCTGTTCATATTCTTTATAATGTATGTGATGTATAAACTGTATTTTTGAGATTATCTAGTTTGTATTTTTTTTAAAGGGGAGGGGTGCGAGGGGCCGTGATACTGGTTTAAAAAATGTCGTTAATTTTTGACATGGAAAATTATGCATTCCTGAAATACATCAGGGGATTCTCAGGGGATTTTTCTTGGAAAATGAGTATGAACCCTTTTACTGATTGTCACTTTAGCGAGTTTTGTTTATTATTTACGTTTTATTTTCGTTAAGCCTAACATGCATATAAACTGGTGTTTGGCGACATTTACTACTTGGCGGAAAAGTGGTTTTCACGCCAAGAAAAATTCCAAGATGGTGGCCCGGGAATTTATGACATCTGTTCCCGATTTATATATGTGATGACTAAAATTTCTTCAATCCATTATATTTAACCTTTTCAGGACAGGTGGTTTAAGTATCAACCAGAAGTCATCCCTTCTTAAAAGATGGTAATGGTCTTAAAATCTATCAAGTGCTTTATTTTCCTCAGTTATTGTTGGCCTGTGTTTTGAGATTGTATGCTTTGCAATAACTCTAAGATGGAGTGCTTGCTAGATTTTGAAATAGATTTGTTTTTGAAGAAAGGAATCATTCTTCATTGATATATAAAACATCTCTCCTCAAAAAGTTAATTAACATAAAAAAAAAAAAAAAAAACTGTCTTATTGTACAACTCTCCCCTATGCCATGCCTCCCAGTTGAAAACAGTAACACTGGAAGCCCTAAGTACAATTTCTTTATAACCCTGTTATGTTTTAAATAATAAAATATTTAAATTTTGGAAGCTGGAATACATGACTTATCTCAAAGTAACCATATTTGGAAATACAGGCATCCCCCGACTTATGTAAGTAATGCGTTCCACAAAATTTTGCGTAAGTTGAATTTGTAAATTGATTAGGTAAAATTTTGTAAGAAACTGCGGTATATATATATATAAATATTAACAATGAGAACAATGATAATTTTTAATACAGTTTTCACGCACAAAATTTAGCACAGTACCTTATGAATATAATATACAGTGTAACCTCTGAATAACGGTTACCAGTGGGACCGATGAAAAGTGACCACTATTCAGGGGTTTCATTTAAAAAAAGTCATAATTACATAAATTTAAATAGAAATACAGTCATTTTAATTAATCCTCTTTGTTTTAATACATTAAAAAAATCAGGGATTTGCAGTTGCTTTTTTTTCTGCAAATATCTTTCTCCAAAGAAATAATAGTATGAGTTGTTTTGCTGTTCAACTCATCATCATTATGATTTAATGCAAAGTTTTTGATTTCACTAAGGTTCGTAAAAAAATTTAGTATATGTGTTAATACTGGAAATTTTAGGTGATTCTATAATCTCTTCCATATCCCCTTCCGCATAACTTTTCTCTTCCTCTCTCCTATCTTCCACCATTTGCTGTAAACTATAAAAAAAAAGAATAAAATACAGAAATTGTACTGTTAATCGAGACGCCAGTAGTATTTCTTTATTTTAACGGAAAATTTCTGCTGTAAATTCCAGAAAAATGGAAAATTTTCTGAAATTTATGGGGAAAAATGTCCGTTAAAATTTGAAAATAGTACTGGCACCTCGATATAGGTGCAGATTCCCAAAAATTTTTAAGGAGCCACTGGCTCCTAAACCCCAAAAAATCTAGTCGCCACTTTGGCTCCTAACCAAAATCTAGTGGCCACATTGTAAAACACACTCATAAAACAATAGTGTTTATATGAAAAAACTTAACAAAAAAAAGAAAACGGAAGTACACATGTATAAAAAGAACATTTTATTGTTTGCTGAAAGGAAAACAAACGTCAATTTTCGAAAATCACTTAAAACACATTTAGAAACAAAACTATGATTTGATATGTGAATGTGCAAAATCATGATGTAAATATATACACCTCCACCGAACGAAGATAGGTTAGAGTGTAAATAAGTCACGCCCCATAAATTACATCACAAATGGATGAAAAAAATTAGACCCCCCCCCCCTATATATCAGAAATTAAACTTAATATGCTTTGGTTCCATTTTCTATAACTACCCAAGTAAATAAATTAATGTAAGTTGCTCGGGTATTTTTTAGGAATGATTATTTATTTATATAAATAAATTTATTTTTAATCGTACATGAGTCTATAGAAGGAAAGCTGTGAAAATGATAAATCAATTCTAAGAACAAAACAAACAAGTTGGAAATTGCACGTCAAACGTGGCAAATGCCGTGCGTTCGTACAATGACTAGTTTTATAAGTATTTTTTGCACCGCATATTGTACTGAATGTTTATTTTAGTGCACTGCATAAGTGCATATCAATTTCACTCTGATCGAAAGGCTGTAACATCATTAAAATGCACTTGAAATAACTTTTTCCCATTGGTCGTAATGTAACGGAAAACTTTTGACTGTCCCTGTTATTTATAAAAAGCCCAACCCGGTTGTGTTTTTTCGTGTTTTATTGAGTTTTTTCATGTTATGTTTTTTTTTACTTTATTGGGTTTTTTAAGAGATGAAGACAGGGGAAAGTTCCTTATTTGTAGAAAGTATGTATTAAATTAATAAATCTTATATTTTTATTAATTAACTTAATATACAAGTAATTTTAATTTAAATAACACAAATTAGTGTAAAAGGGTTGGTTTGGTCAAAACTTTGAAACAGATTAGGATTAGAAAAATCACTGAAATTAGTTAAAATTCAGACATTTTAGACTAAAAAATGGTAGTATTAGTAATTTGAGTACTGAGTGATTTATGATGTATTGGATCTGTATTTGTTGTGAATTAATTTAAATCAAAAATATGAAATGTGTTTTTACATAATGATTAAATTGTTATGTAAAATGCCTGAAATAAATTTCGCATATTAAAACCGATTTTATGCACATAAAAGTTTTCCTTTATTCATTATGGCTTACACATGGATAATTTTTTTTTCAAATTGTTGTGTTGCTTTTTACCATAAATATTCAAATACTTTTTATTGCATGGATTAGGGCTGGACGATATCAGAAATTTAATATCGCAATATATCAACGAGTTAATATCGATATTACTGATATATCGCGATAACTACTGTAGGGATCTGCATGGTCCAGCCCGTGGCCCGAAGACCGGCACTGCCCGTGGACCGGGCCTATTTTCGTTTATGGCACTTGAGACCGGGCCCGGGCCATACTTCTCTCTGAAGGCTCGGGCCTGGTCTCCCTCCACTCTTTTTGGGCAGGGCCGGGCCCGGGCCATATCTATTTCTGATAGCTCGGGACGGGCCGTGCCTAACTTTTTTTTTCTGTACAGAGGCGGGACTAGTTTCATTCCTAATCTTCACGGCCCGAAATTTTCAGTTCTAGTTTTGACCTGGCCCGTATGAAAATCATCGTCTCAGCGTAGTCTGGTCCATTCAAATGTCAGTAAAATTAGGCCTGGCCCAAAACTTTTTGCAAAAAATGTATACACTTTTAAATCGCCATTATTTTACACTTAAACATTAAAATTTATTCTCTTCAAAGAAGTCTACAAGTCTTTCAAAGAAGTTCTTTGCAAAGAAATCTACTATTCTTTAGAATAGTAGATTTCTTTGCTTATTAAAATATAGCTGAATTAAAATATAGTAAAACGTGTGAAAAAGAATCTGCCTATGACGGAACCTTGTTTTAAACTGAAAAACGTGTTTATCCATGCAAAATGAATATACTAATACGTAAGAAAAGAATATATAATACATTTACACTTGCTAAGAAGGGAACTTGTCTATAACGCATTTTTTTTCTATGCAATTCCGTCTTAGAAGATTTTACTGTATAGTATTTTTCAGATTTTTAACACTTCAATACATGGAATATGGATTAACAATATTAATAATAACCAACACATTTACATACACGAAATAGAGATTCAATAAAAAATAAATATCCACCCTGAGGCACTTCTCTAAAAATGAAGATTATAAACACGAGGAAAAAAAAACTTAAGATAAATATTTTTGGTCAGAACTCCTCATATGAGACAAATTTTTTTTCGGGCCGGGCCGAGATTTTAACTTTTTTCCGGGCCGGGGCGGGCTCGGGCCGAACTTTTAAATTTTGTATCGGGTCTGGCTGGGCCAATTTTTTTTATGAGTCGGGCCTGGCCCGGGCCTGGAAATGTCGGCCTGCGCTACCTTAAACTGTGTTACTCTAAACTTACCTTAAACTGTGTAAGAATATAAATATTGCTATTTTCGAAAACAAAAGTGGTACAGTAGCAGCAATTTAAGTACCAACAGATGTAGAAAGCTACGAATCAATGTTTTACACCTATATATGTTCACACAGCATCATTAAAATATGTATACATATCTATGCAAAATAGAAATATTTTAGGGGAAGAAACCAATGTTTGATATTTGTTTGCACTTATACCATTTGTTGCATTATATTTTTCTTTAAAAATAGTATGTTTTCTTTTCTTCCTACTTTATGGATTATTTATTAATAACATTTTAACTATTTAATTCGCGTATAACTGAGAATATTGTAAAAAAAAAAAAAAATAAAATAAAATATTCTTAAATTTAGGGAGTGACGATTTTAATATAATTAAAATAAGTAAAATCAGGGGAAAAACTAAAATTAATTTAATGCCACATATCATGCTAATATGCTTGTAATTAACTAGGTTTCAGTGGATGATAAATACAGCAGACATGTTGCTTTTCAATCTTTCTCTAAGGAATGAATGGATTCTTAATCGAAAGCATTCACTGTATTCATATTTTCTTACCTATTTACTACAAGAAAACAACATCGAAACCTTTTTTTTTTAAATATAAATATTCAAATCAAATTTCGGAATAGTTTTATACTAATTTAAATTTATTTTTTGATAAATATGCCTTTTAAGCTAAAATGCAAGACAAGATAAATTAAATTCATGAGAGAAAACTTCGCCCTAATGAAAATACAACAAACGACACTAAAGAAAGAGTATCAATACACAATATGAATCAGCATTGTATTCAGTAGCAGAGTAGACATTAGAGTCTGGGAAGCTCTTTTTAAAAGCAACGAATCATCACAGTGAACGACTGCTTTGTCCTTGACTTTTCCCCCAACTTGACTAGAGAAAAAAAAGTAAAGTTTACAATTAGCAGACTCTAATTGGTCGTTCGCAAGCAGATCATCCCAGCTGTTTGGCTAAGTACTCAATGATAACCAGCTATTATTCTGTATCAACTGGAACTCAGCAATAATCAAAGCTCGTTTGGTTATTCATGACATATCAATAGCTGCAGTTATACCAATATGTGTGGATCAGTCATAACGGCGAGAGAGCGAGAGAAGAGAAGTACGATATGTGTTATTCAGTATTACGCAGACAGGCAGTTCACTGAGGGAAGATTGGAATAATTGGAATATGTCTAGAGATAATCAACGTAAAGAAAGATAATCGAGGTAGATTTTCTGTTTTGGAGAGGATAGAGGGAGAAAGCATTGTAATGGAATATTGAGTTATGCTTTTCGGGGCTGTGTCGGTGTGCGCAAAACATTATTTTATTTGGTTTTGAGATATTCTACGTTCTTTTTTCGAGGCTCATGTTCAAAATTCCAGTGAGCTCAAAACATTGTTATTTTATTTTGATATATCAATGGAGTCAAGGTTTAGATATTGTTATTGCAACATTTAAAAAATATCAATATTTGTCGATATATTGATAAATAATCCAGCCCTAGCATGGATAGACTAAATATTGTTGGTGTACTGCCCAAAAGTGAATAAATAAAATTTGTACCCTGTTGGGAACTTGCATTATAAAGCTTTATATTATATTGTTAAATCTTGATATAAAAGACCTTGTCATTTTTTACCTATACAGAAATGTTATGATTAGCTATGTATACTGATATTGGCTTTTTTTTTTTTTTTTTTAAATATTAGCAGCCTTCTAAAAGACTTAAGCATATAATTTCATTTTGACTTGTTCACATTTGACGTACACCCACAATATCTTTTAATAGGATAGTGTAACTCTTTAAACACAAAGGTTAAAAAATTAATATAAAAGTTACAAAATTTTGAATAATAATATCATGAATTGTAAAATACCCAATAAAACCTGCTTTGATGTGTGTTTTATCAGGTTTTTTAGAGTGAGTTTTACTCAGAAAAATCCACCCAGGTGTTTTTGGGTAGGTGAGTTTTTTGCAACCCTGACTGTAGTGAAAGGCTCTAAAGAACTAATAATTACAAAGTAAATGAATGACATACAGTAATGCAACTGATCTCTTCTCTTTTCGCCAAAAAGCACCAGCAGTTACTGCAATTTTTAAACTATGGATTTCATTTATCCTTTTCATTTTAACAGTTCAATAAAAGTCATGAAAAAATTGGTTAACATGGCCCAGAGTCCAAATTTAAAAGCAGTAAAAAATAAAGGTTTTCTTCTATGATTCGTCCTTTCCATTGCTCAGTTGCAAATCTTACAAAGAGAAAAGGGAGCAGAATTTAAACCTTTCTAATCTTTTCCTTCTTTCTTTCATTCTATCAAGACCTCATGATATTTCTTTTCTGTCGTTTTCAATTGGTTGGAATTTCTTTTTTTTTTCTTAAATAATGCTTAGCATGATGTTGCAGGGGTCGATTTAGAAAAAGAAAGTTGCATAGCAGTAACTGCTATACAAAGTCAGTTTTGAATAGCAGTTAGACACTTTTGTATAGCAAGTAAAAAATAGCTAACGTAACTTTTAAATCTTGAAAATTTACAAATTTTTTTTTTTTTTAAAAGCGTACTTCCTCGCTGTACTTCTATTGTAAATAAACACTTGGGGAGGGTGAAAACACAACGTACGTCGTGTAAAAACACCTTTAAATTTTAACTTTAAGCAGTGATGCCGCTGTACTTGAAAAAACCTGGGTCCCTTTTTTACAAAAGCGGGTCCCCATCAATAATAATTTATATTTTAAAGGAATAAATGAAAATTGTTTATTAAGATAAATGAAATGCATTAATTATTGTTTTAACAATAATTAAATAATGAATTAAAACCAGCATTATTTGCACTCAAATAAGATATTTTTAAAAAATATTAAGAGAAATTTTCTTTACTTTTTTAAAAGTAAAAATGCAAGATACAATTTTAATTGTAAAATAATGTTTATTTGAGAGTAGAAGATACCAAGTTCCACTAACAAGTATCACTAATGTTCGCATTCTTTTAAAAAGAGGCAAGGCGGGTTTATTGAAAAAGATATTTTTGCTGAAAAAAAGAACACTTATGTTAAGTAAAGGTGTACTTTTCGTTGAATGAATGGGTGCTTTCATTATTATACTTCCCATTGAATTATTTGTCAGCATAGATCTGTGTTGGAATCAGACATTTTCCTTGGAAGGGAAATTTATATCTAAATCACTAATAAGCAGGGACCCGGAGCTGGAGCTGGAGCCCGGAGCCGGAGCGCTCCGGAGCTGTGTTTTCCCTGGAGCTGGAGCTCTAAATTTTCCCCAGCTCCAGGGCTCCTTTAGTTTTTAATATTCTTTTAAATCTTTTTTTTTTTTTTCAGTCTTTTAAATTTCTAGGCTTAAAATATTTTAATTACATCATTATTCAGTATTTTAATTATATCATTTTTTAGGTTTTTATTATTATTAGAGAAGGAAACCTTCTCAAAACATGGTAACACTACTTTACTTCTACTTTCTACTTGAACTAAGTAACAACACTATTTGAAAACAAATATGGCCGCCTGTTGTTTACATATGTAGTTGTACAATTTTGGCTGTTTGAAAAGTGTAGAAGAAATTTAAGATTTTTGTGTTTAAAATTCCACCAAACTTTCTATTTTAAAAGCAAAAGCTAAAAGATGTCATATTTTCTGAACAAACATTTCAAGTTTGATGAGAAGAAAAATGCATTTTGTCAGATCTTTAATGAAGGTAGAAAGTATTTGTGAGCAAAAAATTAAACGTGTAAATTAAAATCTGCAACTCGAAAACGCGAAGTCGGAGCCGAGTTGGAGCCGGAGCCGGAGATGGAGCCACAGTATTTTCTCTAGGAGCGGAGCTGGAGCTGGAGCATCAAAAATTGTTCGGCTCCGGGTCACTGCTAATAAGCATCAAATCTTAAATGTTCTGAAGGCGGGAGACATTTCAATGCAGTAAGAACGAGGGGGGGGGGGGGTGATTTTTACTGTTCCACCTAATGAATATAAATATTATCAAAGTACACTGAAATCATGCTGTATTTTTAAGAAGCTCATAAAAAAGAAATTAAATCCCATTTTATGAATTTTCTACCTATAAGTTTAGTTTGCACATCTTTTTTGGTGCTTTGACTAAATTCACGTTTTTTCCGCGTTACTTTGACGAAATTCGCGTTTTTCCGCGATCCTTTTGTTGAAATTCGCTATTTTTTCGCGAGTCTGTCACGAAAATCGTGTTTTTTTCGCGGTACTTTGACAAAATTCGGCTTTATTCCACGATTTTTTGACGAAATTTGCTATTTTTTCGCAATCTTTTGTCGAAATACACTATTTTGTCTCAGCCCTTTTACGAAAATAGCGTTTTTTTCCGCTATATTTTCACGAAATTTGTGCTTTTTTCGCGATCCTTTCACGAAAATCGGCTTTTTTACGTTATTTTTTGACGACATTTGCTATTTTGGGGGATCCTTTGATGAAAAACAACTATTTTATCGCGATCCTTTGACGAAAATCGGCTTTTTTCCGCGATTTTTTGATGAAATTTGCGCTTTTTTCGCGATCTTTTGACAAAATTCGGCTTTTTTCCGCGATTTTTTGACGAAATTCGCTATTTTTTCGCGATCTTTTAACGAAATACGCTAATTTGTCGCTGCCCTTTTACGAAAATCGCGTTTTTCGCAATATTTTGATGAAATTTGCGCTTATTTCTGCGATATTTTCATGAAATTTGCGCTTATTTCCGCGATTTTTTGACGAAATTCGCTTTTTATTTCCCGATGCTTTGACGAAATACGCTATTTTTTCGCGGCCCTTTTACGAAAATCGCTGCTTTTGCGCGATATTTTGATGAGATTTACGCTTTTTTCGCGATTCTTTGACGAAAATCGTCTGTTTTCCGCGATTTTTTCAAGAAATTACGCGTCCCACGGGACGCGTAAGAGCTATTTTTTTGCGTCCCGTATCCGATTTTTCGCGTAATTTACACGCTATAGCGCGTCCGCGGCATCCCTGCTTTAAGTGTACATGACATAACAAAGGGTGTGGGAAATATGCATCGCAATGATTGCGATTTAATGCATTTCTTGGATCGCATTTTAGTTAAATTTGAATCGCAAATTGCGATGCGATACCGCTTAAATCGAACCCTGTGATGTTGTGACATAATTACTTCTGTTTAAGGTTTGTGTCGTATCTTCCAAAATATCAGTTGCAGAAACAAAGTCTTTAAAGGCATTTGCCTCTGTTCCTCCAAGCATTAAGTGGTTTTTTTGAAAGAAATTTTCTATTAGCATTTTTGTAAACACAATTTGATTCACCAAAAATCTTCTCCAAAGTTTAAGTGTGCTCCACCAACGAATTGGACAAGCACTTAGCAAGCTTTCAACGGTCTTGTTTAATAGCTCTTGTGTTTTTTTTTTTCAGGTCTCTTTTCATTTTCCACCAGTCAGAAACTGTATTTTGGAGTTTTTTCAATTGAGAAATTGTATTTTTGAATTGTGGTAGTAGGAGTGCTTGGTATGTCGATATTATGAGCGAAACAAGAAACATGTTTTAGAAGTTGCCTAATAACTTTAAGAGTATTTGCAAGACAAAACTTTTATCAATGTTCCATTCAAATAAAGCAAAAGTTAGTATTTCAACAATGTTTTCTGTAATATGGCCAGTCGTCTTAAAAATGTTTATAACTTAAACAAACAAACATTCACTAATTTCCAATCTTCAGAACTGTAATGAGCAGTAACTGCCAAAAACGGAGTATTGATGACTGATGTCCAACAGTCGGTGATAATTGCAATGTCAGAGCTTCCCACTTTAGCCTTTTCACTTTTTCAACTACATCATTATTCAGCTTTGGAATAGCAACTGTTGAAAAATGTTTCCTTCCTGAAATCTTATATCCAGGATTCAAAGTTTTTATCATCTGTATAAATTTAGGATGTTCTGCTGTGCCATAGGATTGCTTACGGGTTGCAATGGCTTCAGTATAAGCTTTCAATGTTTTATTATCATGTATTTTATAATCCAACATTGTCTTTTGTTGTTTATTTGAATCTTCGTTTATTTCATGTTTAGCATGAGCTGGAGGATCATCATTGTCAACAGTAGTACTAAAAACATTAGAAGCCCTACTTGAAGAAGGTAAATCTCTCAATTTCAAAAGATAGTGATTTTTCAGATGACAAAACAAGTCTGGAGTAGAACCATCTTTTGCTGATACAGGCTTGGAGTATATTTTACAAATCCCAATATTATTTATCATATGGCCATTCTCAACTGCTGGTAAACCAAAATGGATCTAAATAGAGCTCTTAGTTTTTGGCTGCGTAATTATATGGTGATATTCAGGACAATCTACCATAATAGAAATGTTCTAAAAAGGAAGAAATCTAAAATCAACATCATACATACTTTAATAATACAGTATATACAGCAGTCGATCCAGGTCAAAACTGGGTCCTTTTTTTTTGTACCCTTTTATAAAATTTCATTTAAAAAAAAGGAAAATTAACTTTTTGCAAATGAATACAATTTTGTAAAAACAGATTTTTTATATCAAAATGGATGCAGGTAAAATGGTGTAAAACATGGTTTTTAAAGTAAAATCCTTGACGAATATTTCATTTAGAGACATGGAAATTTTAGTGTTTTACTTCTAAGAGATGGAGAAAAAATTTCCAAATATAACTAGAAAATGGGAGCTGTAAAACATTGTTTCATATTTTTAATATTTATATATGCACTTGTAAATCAAATGCCTTTTCTAAAAGCTATACTTGAATTGTATATTTTTTCTAAATGGGACTATATTTCTATCATCAGTGGTTTAAAAGTAATTGCCATTACTTCTGGAATCATTTCATATTTATAGGTGCTAAATTTTTTCAAGAATTAAGATGTATTTTTTTTTTTTTCGATAGTCTGCAAATTTGTTACTTTTGTTAAGGAAGGCTGTGAAAAGATATCCCCATCATTCTTATGAAGTTGTGCTTATGATACATATTATATAATCTTTTTTACATTATTTTATTTAATTCACTCTATAATTCATTACTCGATTTCAGTAATATATTTGAGCAATTCTTTATAAATTATTCTTTCATTTTTCTAAGGTTTTTGTTCGAGAATTGATTTCTAATGCAAGTGATGCTTTAGAAAAGCTGAGATATTTTCAGTTAACTACAGGCGATTCACTAGATAAACCTCATGAAATTCATATAGCAACTGATAAGCAGGCAAGAACATTTGTAATTCAGGTAATTTTTGTTATTTTGTATAATTGAAAATGAAGCTTTGATGTTCAGTTTCTTTGTAGTTTTAGGATTTTTTGAGCAAATATTTGAACAAAGCACATGCAAACTAATTGGATATTGTGACAGAAGTTTCAGATAAACAACAGTCAACAAAATAGTGGGGACTTTTCTGTTATACAAGTACCATTCTCACCAAGTGTCAAATGAAATATTTAGAGAAAAATTAACATTGTTGGTATGAAAGTGATTATTTATAAATTATAACTTACTTTTATAAAGTAAAGCAATAGCCAGAATAAAGTTAAAGAAAAAAATTATGATAAAGATAGTATTTATTTAAACACTCTGCTGCAAATGTGTTCAGTTTTAATCTTTTTCATGAAAATAATCTACTATTTTTAAACTAATATCTTAGTTTGCTATTATGTTACTAATTTTGTTTTTATCTTACTAATGTTTTAGATTAGTAGCCACTAGCAAGGGCAAATTTTCTATTATTACAACACAAAACTTATTTTTAAGTAGTAAAGCATAGCAATATGCTATACTGTAGGGATTTTACAGCCCTTAGCAGAGTACTGTTAACCTCTTGAGTACATCATCAAAAACAGCGAACGGCTTCCTGCTAACATGCTTTGCAGGCAGGGTTGGGTTTCTTCCAGGACAGTGGAAGAAACTGGAAAAAACTGGAAGAAATGGAAGAAACCAACAGAAAACAAAATAGATGCTCAAAGTTAAATTATATTAATTATGTAAAAGAATTAAAACTCAAAGTATAATTATATGAACCCTAAATTGGAAAATTTAATCAATATTAAAAATATTATTTTTGGAAAAATAAGTTATTTTTTAATAACATACTTCAGGTTCAGCAGACATTTACAGGTGATGGATTTTACAACTTTAGAGGTAGAGGGACTTTTTTCTTTTATTAATTATGCCATTTATGTAAAAAGAGAAAAAAAATCTACCTACAAAATGTTTATTTTTCACATAAAAATGCATTATTTTAAACTGCACAAAACAGAAAATAAACAAATTTATAATTATTTATTCTAGCATCTAGCATGCATATCTCAATGCTGATTTTAAAAGACTAATGTTCTTAAAATATCTATGGTTATTTTGAAATGCTTTTAAACTTCCCTGAAGTTTTCTGTAGGACTTGAAAGAATTTTTTTCATCTTTTGCATCCATCCATTCTAAGTTGAGAAATTTGTAGTAAGGAAAGTGAGGATTTTAATGATTTTTTTTTTTTTTTAAATGCAGTAATAATTGTATACTCTATTACTTTACTTACCTCAATAAAATTGATGTAAATTAAAAGCACTGTCTTTTATTTAAAGGAGTTTCATTCTACCATTAGTGAATGATCCACATACTGTTTACTACTATTTTCTAAAGTTAAAATAATTAAAAAATATGCTTGTTAAATTGAAATGGATAACATTTAATTGATTATGTGCATTTTGGATAAAATTTCTTTTCTTCATTTAGCCAATGGTTGAAGATCTTTAGACAGGTATCGTGTGTGATCTTGGGTAAAAAACTGGTGTAATTATTAATTTAGCATATATAATTAATTAAATTTATATAGGTCTGATGGAATTAATTTACTTAAGGTTGTAGGAATAAGACATTTATTGTATCTTACAAAGTTGAAAGTTATATGGTAAATTCTTAAAGAATAACAGTTTCTTCCATTTCTTCCACTTGGAAGAAACCTATTTCTTCCAGTCGGTTTTTTCGATGGTTTTTTCTGCGGTTTTTTCCACTGTGGAAGAAACTTGCCAACCCTGTTTGCAGGAAAATCAAGACAGTTCAGCACAAAGCGCAAAGAATAAATTGATGGTCATTCTTGAATCTTGATATTATTATATTACATTATATCCTGCTACCATAGTTTTCAGAATGCACAAAAACATGCACATGGTCTAAACAGTAACATAACAGCTAAAAATAATACCCTCAAAAAGATTGGTTTTATAGCCCCCACCTGTTTGGATTGAATGATTCCAGTATGCTAGTAGTTCACAATGTCCACATGATCTTATGATGGTGAAAGCAGCATACCACTCCTAGAAGACATAAGAAAACTTGGTTGCCCTTACAACACTATGATTCTCTTTTGTGTGTAGTGAAACACAGAAACCACGTACACAGCGTACGTTGCCGTCATTACACACTTATTTTCAACTGTTAAGGCTGTTAGTCACTCAGCTTCTGAATTCTCCTCACTAATGCTAAGTCTGTGGACGTAGAATGCATTCGTATATTTAAAATATCTCCTCAGCAAATTGCTCTTTTCTTTGTACATTCCTTAAAGGATGTTTATTTTTTTTCTTCGTTCTCAAAATATTTTAAAAATCTATGCTTAATTTAATATTTTATTGTTAAAAACTGAAAAACTGCAAGTAAGATTTTAAAACTTCATATAAAACTAACTACAGTAGAAGACCACTAATCCGCACAGCTTGGTTACAAGAGTTTTGCAGCTCAGAGAATTTTTGCAGATTACAGGTCATGTGTATGTAATATTTGTTTAAACTTATTTTATTCATATTTGGAGGAAATTTAGATTTTTAATAGTTAAAATAAAGAAATTATACATTTTCAAACTCATGAATTAAAAAAAAATAATAATAATTGGTTTTTATGTTTGTTAAATGTATCATCAATAGTTGTTTGTATTAAAACATGTGGTTTATGTTTCTATATTATGTCTTGCAGTCTTCTATAAATAGTCTTACATAGCTGCTAAACCAAAAAATATTGTTTTTTATAAATTTAAATATCCTTTATCAGTTGATGTAAATACATATACAGTGAACCCCCGATTTAACGCAACCTGTATTTCACGATTTCCCGCATGTAACGTCATTTTTAGCTAGTCCCGATTAATTTTCTATACTTGTAATGCTTTAAAATCCCGGATTTAACGTTATCATTTTGAATTATTTCCTACATTTAACGTTTTTTTTGAGCGGTGAAATCTCAATGAAAATTTTTTTAATTAGTCAGAATTTGCGAAAAAAAATCTTTACTATCAAAATGTTCAACCCCTCCCCCCCCCTCCTCTTTTTCACCCGCACCTTTTTATTTTAGTCGATTGTGCTTTCTGTGCTACAACACAAGATTACCTACAACGGAGCTGATAGCATTCGTTAGAGATTTTTCATAGCTTTAGATTGTATAGCGTCAAAAAGAAAGCTTTTTTCTTTACTTGGAAAATTGGAACTTATCGCGAAAGCCCAAAACTACAATTGATATGTTTAATTTGAATTTCATATTCAAATTTGTAAACAATTTTACAGTAAGTAGATTTAATGGAGCAAAATTGTAAAAACAGGCTATAAAAAGAAAAAAACGTGAAATCGTCACCGTTTAAGGAATTTGAAAATTGGAAGCCATTAGAACTTTCATAACACTGAAAACATTCTTTTTAAATACTAAAGATAAAGAGGAAATCTTACACAAACTCATACGTTGAGAAAGCTATTCGTGATGTAGCTGCTAAAAACAGGACGCAAAGTTAAATAAAATATTTCCCTAAAACATAATTTAGAAACCTGATATCTAAATCAATGTAAATCAAGAAATGAAATGTATCTTACGTAATTTAGTATTTATTTTATGGTCAGTGTTTTGTTTTCGTTTTACCCCGATTTAACGTTTTTCCGCATTTAGCGTTATTTCTTTATGGTCCCTTGAATAACGTTCAATCGGGGTTTCACTGTATAAATATTAAGTATGAATTTATTCATATTTATAATTATTAACATTGATTAAGGAGTTAATTGCTTGGTTTTTGTATAAACTGTTTTATCTTCAATTCCATAAGTTATAATTATTTCTAGATGAGAGATTAAATAAATTTTCTAGATAAACATCTTTCATTAATGCTAATACTTTTATTTTAAGAAAATTTTTAAAAAGGATTTTTTCATTTATTTACCATGTAAATTATTAAATTAAAAAAATATTTTTTATGCATACTATCATTTTAAATTGTAAAAAATAAGTTTAATTGCTTTATGATACATATAGAATAACTTGGATAAAAAGTCAGATGAAAGTTTTTTACATCATTGAAAGAATTAAACGGCTGAAATGGAAATGGGCTGGGCACATTGCATGAAGACAAGACAATAGATGGAGGACAAATACCCTACAGTGGTATCCCAGAGATATAAAATGACCAAAAAGACGACCTCAAGTAAGATGGAGTGATGAAATCAGAAAAGTGGCTGATGTTAATTGGATGACTAAAGCACTAGACAGGAAACTTTGAAAAATCTGGGTGAGACTTACATCCAGCAGTGGATTGAAAACGGTTGATGATGATGTATCATATATAAGATTAAAACTGAGAGAAAAACTAAAGGAATTTCACCATTGAGAAATTATTTTTTAAGAATTAAAATTCTTTGTTTACATTCATTCATACAGTGCGGATCAGCGGTACTCTACTGTATATATTTTAGAAATATTTTGAGAACTGAGAAAAAAGAGACATCTTTTAAGAGAGAGTGCACAGAAAAAAAAGTAAAAAATAGGTCGTCAGGTGTTCTTATTTAGAAAACTGAATGCTGTTTACTATTTTCTGGTAAAGGCAGAAGATCTGTTAGAAAATATTGTCAAAGTTGGTAGTGCGAATTTCCTGACGGGATAGCACGGGAAAGAAGAAAAAACCTGTGACTATGTGGCATCAATTGCTTATAACTTGATAAGTAACTAAGTTATCAAAAAATGGATAACATCACTTGGATAAAATCACTTCAATAGGCAGACCTGAAAGTGCCATGCTTTTGCATTTAAAAATGAGTCTGTAAAATGTTTCAGAAAGTTTTGCATTGTTGAGTGGGAAAAAATATTTTTTTCGAGAACTGCCTTAATGAATTTTGTTCTGTAATATGTTGTTTATTGTTTCAGTAGTTAACGTTTGTACTCCATTATCATATTTTTCATTGATATTTGTTTTATAATTTTATGTTAGGACACTGGTATTGGAATGACTAAAGAAGAAATGATTAGCAGTTTAGGAACTATAGCTCGATCAGGATCAAAGGTTATTATGCTGTATATAAATCTCTTTTTTTTTTTCATTCCATATGTTGTTGTGTTTAAAAAATATGACTTTTTTATTTGATATGCATTTTGTCTAGTTGAAAATATAAAAAGCATTTAGAACACAGAGTTGTAGGTGTAATGAGAATTATTGGTGAAAGCTTTTGATTGTATTACGACTGCAGTCTGATTGTTAGGAAGCTTATGTACTAAATTTTGATTGATTAACAGATTCACTAAATAAGTTTTTTTATTGTTTTCATTTAACTGACCCCCTGTATATTCAGATGCAATTTAGAATTTTCTTTGATATATTTAGCCGTTTCTTTATTTTGAGCTGAGCCTTTTTTATTATTATTATTTTATAAAATATTCTATAGTTCCTACCTGCCAAAATCCATGGCCAGGCTTACTCTCGTTAACTTGTTAATGCCCATGTTTTTTTAAAGTTTGAACTTAAATGACATTTTTAGACTATGTTCATAATGTCAAGAAATAAAAAAATCAGAAGTTTTGTCTTATAATATAAATGAAAGGAAATTTTTAAATACACCATAAAGTGGAAGAATGAAGCTGTCCTATTTATAGGATGCTAGCCTAAATGAGTTAATATGTTTACTGCTGAAAAATAAATTAGGAGCTTGTTCAAAAATTAATAATGATTTAACATTTGAGTAATTGGCAGTAAACGTGAAGCAGACATTTCCCCAATAGCATTCTATTCCATTATGATTTCTAATTGGCCTGACATTGTTGAAAATTTATAAGCAGGTTTTTCTATATCAGAAGCTGTCAAGTTTTCTCCTCTTTCAGAATCTTTGAATTAATAATTAATCTAGGAGAGCATGGACACTTAACATATACTGAAGTTGAAGTCAATTATCCATGATTTATTTTCAAGCATCTGTCTAACATAAAAACCCTATAAGGATATAAGATACAATAAAGTACTTCTTCAAGAGTATATCATAGAAGAAGAGTACATCATAGTCATAGAAAATTCTAAGACTTACAGTTAGTCTTCTACTAGCTACCCTTGTGAACAGATCCTAAGGGTGTCAGATCAGCTGGGGTGCCGAATTGTATGACTGGTTTCCATTCTAGGATGTTCCTATTTACTCAATAAAGTAATATATGCACAAATTGTGTGTTTTTTAAGTAAGAATTACACCAGCTACGACTACAAACCATAGTTTTAACATACATATATATTTTCAGTTAAGCAGACCTGCCAACTGCTACGAAAAAATCGTAGTTGCTACGATTTGGACCTATAAACTACGATGCTACGAAAATCGATCTTAAGCTACGATTTTTTACAAAAAACACAAATTCATTTTTTGTTTCTAGTTGCGATTTTTATCCTGCACAGCATATTTTTCAGGAGTGATTCTGTTGCGAAATTTCTAAAATTTCAACGTATTCATTTCCGAAAGTTTAAAAAAATTGGCCATTAGTCCGAAAATTCGGACATTAAAAAATACTCATGGAAAAAAAAAAATCCGGGCTGCAAAACAAACTTCTTAACAATAACTCTTTATATGTATATGAACCACGAGTGAATCGTGTTTCTGTAAATATTTATACAGGAATTCGCTTCCTTAGAAACAAGGTGCCATTTTAAGAATTTTTGGAAGGGAAGGGGGGGGGGGGTGTTCTTTGAGGGGCAAGGTTTGAAATAGTGTGCAAAATCGCACGATTTGCGATAAACTACCGCGAATTTCGACAAATGACCGTATAAAAAAAATTTTCGTCAATTCGTCGCAGAAGAAAATACATTTCGTCAAAGGATCGTGGTAAAAACCCAGTGTTGATTTCAGGGGGTTGCCGGGAATGTCCTCCCGGAAGATTTGAGATTGTGTTTTCAATGGTGTGAATTTTGTCAAAATATCGCAGAAAGAAAACGCGAATTTCATCAAAAGATCAGTAAGAAAATGCGAATTTCATCAAAAGATCAGTAAGAAAATGCAAATTTCATGGAAAGATCAGTAAGAAAACGCAACTTTTTACCGAAAGATCGCAGAAAGAAAACACTAATTTCGTTAAAAGGATCGCGGAAAAAAACGCAAAATTCGACAAAGGATCGTGGTAAAAAAATGCGAATTTCGTCAGAAGTTCATGGTAAAAAGTGCAGATTTCAACAAAGAATCGTGATAGAAAAATGTGAATTACGATAGCAGAAAAAATGTGAATATCCTGAAATGATTGCAGGAAAAAAAATCCGGAATTTCGTCAAAATTTACTGCACTGGGCTAAAAAATTGAAACCAGGCTCCTTTTACAAATATTTAAAAAAAAAAAAAAAAAAAAAAAAAAAAAAACGCTGCGAAACGAAAAGAAACTCTAAAATTCGTATAAAAATTTTCAAAGGAAAAAATTTACTATATCGAGTTGAAAGACTGAAACCTTATTCCTTTTACGAATTCAAAAGATGGTTGTGTAACACGAAAAACCAACCAACCAACCTCCAGATTAATTTAAATTTTGTGTGCTACGATTTCTCATTTTCAAAGGTTGGCAGGTCTGGTTAAGTTTGAATTTAAATTCAAGAAAACAATAATAATGCATAACATTAATGAATTTGTATTTATTCATCATAAATATAAAATTTTATTGAATTTTTTAAAAATACAACAATGAAAATTATTACTCATAGTGAAAAATAAAATTGTACATTTTGAAGAAAGAAAATTTTTCTTGATTATGATAATTACCGAAAAATTACTTACTTTTATGGGCGTAGGGGAGGGCCATGTCTTACCCTCCTAAATCTTGGAAAATAATAAGATATAATTTGAAATACTAAGAGACATGGGCATCAGCAAAATTAAAGCTAGGGATGTGCTAGTCTTTGAAACACATGTAAATATGATCCATACCCTAATCTGCTTTTTGAAATGACTGATTTTATCTAATAAAAGTGTGTAAAATAAATATTAAATTCATTATTTGTAAGTCTATGAAAAAAACTTTATCATTATGAATGCATCCGATCTAACAATGTTTATCCATTTAAAATTTAGATATTTTTGAACATTTGGTGGTATTTTTCTATATCTTGTTGATTAGGTTTATAGACAGGAAATAATCTAAACTAAGATGTTAAGAAATTATTAAATGTTAAAAAATAAGTTTCTATCAACATTTTCAAAATGAAGAATTGAAACAGTTCTTTCTTTTTTATTTTTTTCATCTGAGGGGCTCTGTACAGGGTTTATATAGGCTCCTTAGAAATGAAAAAAATTCCAAGGAGTCATTAGAATATGCATACTCCTTAAAAATTCCTTATATTACTGTGAAGCAAAATTTAGCAGCTTCAGTGATTGAATTAAAGTAGTATACAATATAAGAATGGAGACTTATATCTTATGCAATTAATAATATGTCTGTATAATCATCTTTCTTGAGTATGCAGAGTTTCCTGCACATTTAAAAAAAGACATTTTTAAAAATTAAGGGCACAATTTGGATTCTGAAGGGCATTTTTCGGATTCTTAAGGGCTCTTTTATTTTTAAAGGTATTCTTTTGATTTCGGGGCATTCTTTTCAAGACAAAATTGTGTCAGTTTTTACTATGCAAATACATTTTTTAATGCAAAATGGAAAAAGCACACCTTTTTTTTTTTACTGAGGGTCAAGAAGTATGCTATTTTATAAACCAAAAGGCAGGCAGGGGGTGCAGCACCTTGCTGAAACACTCTGAAGGAAACTCTCAGTATGATATATTTATATATGGCATGAAAGATATTCTTTTAAAGGAATTAACTTTTTAAAATTTTTTTAAGGAATTAATCTTTTAAAGGACTTTTAAAGGAAGTAAGATAAAAATCGAAGTAAAATTCAGGTGATTATTGTGGCTTCATGTGATTTTCGTACCATTTCTAAGAAAAGTTACTGTATTTTTTGGTACTTTTCGGTTAGCCGGGTGCCAGTGTTATATATACATTAGCGTGGTCACAAGCAACATGGGGGAAAATTTTTTTTAACGTTTTCTTCGGGGGGACCCTCCTAAAAGTTGCCAATTAGTTAGAAAATGAGATTGGCAAAGTTTCAGCTCAAATAAATAATATTAATCCGTGCCTCATCGAGGTTGAATTCTTGAAAATTTGCAATTTTTGGCAAAAAATTGTCGTTTTTCTTTCCTTACGTGAAAAATATTTGTCTTAGAAACCTGATTCTTGTAGTATTTTTCAGGACATCTAGTGAACCATACCCTGAAACTCTGCATTTTTGAAACATAGGTAAAAAATGACAAATTAAAAATTTTATTACTTTTGATAATTTTTTTGTATCATTTTTATTAATAGGCAAAAATAAGTGAACAATTTTTGTAACTTTAAAAATATTTCACGAATTATAATTGATTATTAGTTATCTAGTTCAGTGTCTAGTAAGAAAGAGCTTCTCGATTTGTGTTGCAGTTGAACCTCTGAATTTCTCTTTTTATTACAAGGCTGTTTTTGTTATCTGTTATGGTTATCTATTTTTAGAATTGACGAAACATTCCGTAAAACCCCTTCCCCCTCTTGATATGATGGCAGAAATGTAAGATTTTTTATATTGGCCACATGTCTCATCAAATCATCGACAGTAATCAGCTAAGTAATTGTCAAGTTTTATGCATTTTATTTTATAATATTCGCAAAATGAACTGAACGCCAGAGAAGCTGCTAGACTTAGAATACATCCACTAGCTAACCACAGACATCGACTCTGCAAATAACTGTTTCGTAAACAAAAAACTGAACTTATCAAAAACAGATTTTAAAATTCCCATTTAGAGAGAACTGTTGTTCACTGGGGTGGAAAACTGCTTCACCATTTTTTGAATAAAGAACATGTAGAGTGGATAAAAGTTTTAATTAGTTGTGGGAATGAAGAACAGTTACTACGAGTTCCTCAACTTGAAAATAGTATCGGAACAATTCAGGCGAAAGCTGTATTTTCAGCAGTTGAAGAGTGGGAGGAAGTTGGTAAAATCTAGGCAATATTTTTTTATACAACTGCAGTAAACACAGGTCGCCTCAGAGTTAACCTGCATTTTTCTATGGCAATTGTTAAAAGAAAAGTCTTCTGTATTTACCATGCCGCCAGCATAATTTAGAAAGCTGTTCTTGATTGTAAAATGGGCATAATCACTGCCCCTCAGCCAGATATCAGCCAGATATTTAAAAAAAAAATTCCAATTGGGTGGTCTAAATTAAACCAGAGTAAGTATACAAATGTTACTGAAGATGAAATACTAGATATAAATAGTTAATTCAGAAGAAATTTCAAATTTTCTTAGAGGAACTCTTAAAAATTAACAGCTCAGGGATGATTATAAAGAGTTTATCCAACTTTGTTTAATTTTTATAGAACTCCTTCCTGCAAAAGACTTTTTTTCAAAGCACCTGGTACTTTTAATCATGTCAGATGGATGGAGGCACAGGCCATTCATTCGCTTAAAATATATTGTTTCAGGGATCATCTTTCAATAACAAATTTAGAAAAAGAAGGTATCAGAGATCTTTTCTTATTTTTAATCAATATTTATGCAAAAGCGTGCTTCAATACTCCCACTGCCACTTTAGCCCCGAATTCAAGACCAGCAAATAATAAAATCACTTGTTCACTACAGAAAATTTGATAAATAGGTTACAGACAAAGCACTTGCTAAAATGACAAACCGCCTTTGGTATCTTAACTCGGATCAAGTTGCATTTTCATTTTTAGATAATACTTTGGTAAAAAAAGTCAACATAAGCCACCTTATCTAAACCATTACCACTTCAATCCTTTCCGGCGCAGTGTTCCACGCCGGGACCACCTAATTTTAATTCCAAACTTACAAACGGCATGAAGAATATTTTAATAAAATTTTGCTTTTACAATGAAAGGTTAAAGTAATGTGATTTTAATTTCTAAAAATGTCGTTTGTAAATTCCGGGGTAGACTATCATTTCATCCTTTTACGAACAGAATTTTTCTGTGCCGGAAAAGGTTAACGAGGGAGGAATATAATAATTGTAAGGGAAAATAATTTATTTTCTTTATTATGCCTCCTTTCTTGTAACACAACTTTAATAATAAAATGCAATTGAGCATTATTTGCTCTCATTTCTATACTTCCTTTGTCCAATTCTTTCAGTTTAAAATTCGATTTTTTTCCTTTTCTTTGGAATTTTTTTTAAACAAACACTTTATTGGACTTCACAAAACGAAAAAAAGAAAAACAAAAGGTGGAAAGCAGATGAAATGCAATGTTACAAATTTTTTTTTCACGTTTTCATAAAAAGTCAATTTTTAGGATTCAGGTGAAGTCTGGTCCTGAAAAATGCACATATTTTTAAATCTATACATTTTTAGAAAAAAATGGTGTGTGGTTCTTCAAATCAAAACTTTTTTTTATAAAATGAGACCTGCATTATGTTCCTAGGTTTAATTGTATTCATTTCATGAAGGAAAAACAGCATTTTTTTGCGAAAAATCACGTTTTTTTCAAACTTAAACCTCAATGAGGCACGGGTTAATATTATCCAAATGAGCTGAAACTTAGCCAATCTCATTTTCTAGTCAATTGGCAACTTTTTGGGGTGACCCCCGAAAAAATTTTAAAATTGATTTCTTGTGACCACCCTAATATACATATATGGGCATTCTCACAATCTTTTGACTTTTGGGGGGGGGGAAATCTGGCAAAATTAAACTTGCTAAAATAACATTTTGATCTGATAGACGAATGCCTTAATGATTCAAAATAAAGAAAAAATGGTCAGCAGCGAAAAATTTTTTATTTAACTGAGGTTTAAGTTAAACTTGCAAGTTTAATTTTCCTTACCATTTTACCCCTATGACTGTTTATTTTCTTCTAAATTTTTACTTATAATGAATTTGCATAGTACCCACAGGACATTCAAATAAGAAATAATAACAATGTAGTACTTTTAATACAGAATTTTGGTATAACTTTGTCTTAAAGGGGTGTTAATGAACGGACGGTAAGGTAAAAAAAGGGGATGGTATTGGGTAAAAAGGGACGAAATGGTAAAAAAAGGGACAGCAAGGATGGAATGGTAAGGAAAATTACCACTTATTTTTAGGAAAATCTTGTTAAGACTAAGTGATAGCCACAATGCTCATTGATTTTTAGAAACAGTTGTTAACATAGGATTAAATTAAATTTTTTTAAAATTTACCTCAAAAAGTGCAGGAATAAACCTTGGGGACGGTGAGACTACCAATAAAGTCACGATGCTTGAAACTGATATTTAAATGCTGATTTAAATTCTACAGTAAATTTCCTGCCAAAGAATTTTAGACATTATTTCTTTAGCATACTTCTGCATGAGAAAAAATTTGAAAAAAATTCTGTGGCTGCATCTGAAATGATTTTCTGTATAATTTTAGAAGAGGAATGGTAAGGAATCTAAAACCCAGGGACAGAGTTTAAAAAATAATAACAACCCTAAAAATGTGTGCAGGTTAATTTTTAGCTACATATTTATATAAAACAATAGTTCCAGTTCCAGAAAAAAATTACATCGAATTATTTTTATTGAAACAATTTTATCCAGACAGCTTCAAACTTAACTAGTATGTTGTGGCCATCACAAAACTTTCTTCTATATAAATCACGTCAATTAAAGCATTTAAATAGTACAAGAAATAACAACGATTTAGCACCAATTCATATCAAAGTATATCTGAATTTGAAGTTGGATGAAAATTCGCGCATTAGTTCTTGAGATAGAGCTATAGCGGAAATTCTGAAAAAATGTAGCATAGCAGCGCCACCTGTTGAGTTATTTACACCAAAAGTAAACAGCACTAAACGATATCAAGATATACCTGAATCTGAAGTTTGTTGAAAATCCAAGCATTAGTTCTTGAGATAAAGCTATTGCGGAAATCGCAAAAAATACAGCATAGCAGCGCCACCTGTTGAGCGATTTACACCAAAAATTAAACAGCACTAATTTATACATCAATTCATGTCAAGGACTAACTAAATCTGAAGTTTGATGAAAATCCGTGCAATAGTTCTTGAGATACAGCTCTTGTGGAAATCGTGAAAAATGCAGCACAGAAGCGCCACCTGTTGAGCGATTTACACTAAAAATTAAACAGCACTAATTTATACATCAATTCATGTCAAGGACTAACTAAATCTGAAGTTTGATGAAAATCCGTGCAATAGTTCTTGAGATACACCTCTTGTGGAAATCGTGAAAAATGCAGCACAGCAGCGCCACCTGTTGGGCGATTTGCACCAAAAATTAAGCAGCACTAATTTATATCAGGGACTAACTGAATCTGAAGTTTGATGAAAATTCGTGCATTTTTTCTTGAGTTAGAGCTATTGCGATAATCATGAACAATGCAGCATACCAGCGCCACCTGTTGGGCGATTTTCACAAAAAAGTAATCAGCACCAAACTATATCCAGGACTAACTGAATCTGAAGTTTTATGAAAATCCGTGCAGTAGTTCTTGAGATACAGCTATTGCAGAAATCATTAAAAATGCCGCATAGCAGCGCCACCTGTTGGGCGATTTTCACCAAAAACTAATCAGTTCCAGTTTATATCAAGGTCTAACTAAATATGAAGTTTTGTGAAATTTCGTCCATTAGTTCTTGAGATAGGGCGCCCACAAAATTTGTGTCACATACAGACAGACAGACAGACTCACAGACAGATATTTTGTAAAAACATGTTTTTTGGAATCTCTGACTCATAAAATGTGTAAATTCGTCGAAAACTGGAATTCGAAAATTTTCATGAAACCAATACTTTCTTCTTGTAAAGATAGAAGAAAGTAAAAATTAGCATCAGGGACATGGGATGGTATAGGAGTTTTCCTGGTATTTGGACCCCCAACATCGACCAAAACTTATTTATCTCGTTAATATTGTTATGGCAATGGGATGTTCCCCAGTATATGAAAAAAAAAAAAAAAAAAAAAAAAAAAAAAAAAACCACAAGAATATGTATTAAAATAAAAATTATTATTCAGGGATTTGAAAGTCAAAAGATTGTGAGAATGCTCCATATATATATAACCATTAAATAAACATTACTGACCACCAACAAAAACTGAAATTATGAATAAAATGACAATAAAAAATACAGTTCTCCCCAACACACTTAACATAGATAACAAAAACGTAGTAAAAAACACCATAAATTGAATAACAGAAATGAAAATATATATATACCAGCTGTTATGTATAAAGTATAGTCCCTTGTACTATCTTACAAGGATTGATATGGAAGAAAAATATGGAACCGATAAAAATAATTGAAAAGTTTATATATTGAATTACTTTACCAAGGGTACAGAATTCAAATATATAAGCAAAGTAGTCGTTTTCTGTAGAGAAAAAAAGCTAAAAGCTGAAATTTTTTTCTCCTGTACCCAAACGAGACCACATGATCAAAAGAATAGATGCAAAATTAAAACAGAATAATATTAAATGCCATGAAATGGAAAAATCAATACAACCTATTAAATAATTTATATCAATGAAATATAGTAATATTACACAGCTTACCCTATATAACCCCATTTTTTATTTAATCCAAATACAGACCTGCACATGTTCATTACCGCTATAACTTTAAGGTTATTTTTGCAGTTAACATAGATATTAATACTTAATGGTTGCTGTTAATCCATTTTGAAATACCTTGATAAATGAAATTAATTAATATAAATAGAAAATCATTACAATATTAGTATTTAAAATACCTATTAACACTTTTAAATTTACTTAACTGAAAAAATCCCAAATCTGTTATTTTACACTATCGCTATTAACTGGCATTAGTGCCACCTAGTGTTGATAGAAAAATGAAAGAATATTACACTAATAAAAGCCATAGACATTATATAAAATAATTTTGGTGCTGCCATCTATTATGCAAAAATAAAAGTATTTTGATCTAATTACATAAGCTTCGTTTTTCTTTTACAATTTCAAATATTTAAAAGAGAATAAAAAATAGATAAAAGACAATCAAAAAATTCATTAATTGAATAAATAAATCAATGCTATCTACCTTTCCCACCTCCATTCCACTCCTTTCCTTTCCATATGCATACATTGCATATTTACACATATATATATGTACATGTCAGGGTTGGCAAGTTTTTGACATGCGACAGTTTAAACCGATTTTAACCGTGGTTAAAACCGTTGTGTCAAAAATGTCAATAAGTGTCAAAAACCTATATTTAATAAAATAATATCAAAAGACTTATTTAACAGATTTAGATAACTTTAATCAATAAATTTTAAATAAAACTGCATAAATACATTAAAACTGTGGGCTATAAATTGCACAAATATTCTTGAAACCTATTTGCGGAGGGATATGGTAAACTGCAAATTGTTGTATGATTAAAAAAAAAAAAAAAAAAAAAAAAAAAAATTGAATAATGCATGTTTTTATGATGAACAATTAATAAATCCTTAATTATTTGTAATCATTAAAATTATGTATGTTTAATTTAAATTTTGAAGAGGTAAATAAGTTGTTTAGATTCTTTCATTTTTTTTATGGCTAGATGCAGAAACTAATCTATCACAATTCGTATCTAATGAACATATTTACTTTCCTTTAGATACAGTAAATTGATAATTCCCTTCCCGTACAAAACAGTATTGCTACCAGAAGCAGTTTTCTTGCTTTTCCCCTACTATGCTCTTATGGATGAGGTTGCTTAAGGGGCTACTTCACTAATGTGAAAACACCCACCCGCTAATGTTAATCCTATAGATTTTTTTTAAATATCTTGCTTGAAATTTCATACATTTAACTATATTTTTTTTAAAAGTAAAAATGAAAACATGCGTTCAATAATGTTATGGATCTCTTCAAAGGCCATTTTTTACTTTTCCAATTTTGCTTGCAATTAAAAAAAAATTATTAATAGGAGGCTTTCACTTTTGGAACACGTTTCGAACCAAGTTAAGTAACTATTTTTTTTCCTACTGGTATAGTGAATTATTAATTTGTCCCTAATTTTAAGAAATATTCTGTAAATAAGATCATTTCATAAGAGGTGATTGTCAGTCACTAACAAAAATCAATTTTCAGATAAAAGGTTTAAAATATGTTTTAATCATTATATCACTATATTTAATTATTTTATCTTTAATGAAACAAATGTTATTTTTATTTTTCTGTATTTGTACTAAATACAAAAATAAGTAAAACAGTTAATGCTGCAAAGAAAATATTTATTAAAAAGCTATATATATATATATGTGTGTGTATTAAAATAAGGTATTCAGCCAAGTATGCAAAAAAAGCCACTAGAAATCCACAACTTGGAAGTTTAGTCAAAAAGTAAGAAAAAATAATAATTTCATATTTGATTACAATTTAATGTATATTAAAACTACATTGCACCATTATTAAGCAAATAAATGCTATATTAACAGCATTTTTTCTGTTTTGTTTCGAGTTTACTTATATATTTGTGTTTTTGACAGTTTAAATCTGTTAAAATATGGTTTAAACGCATGTCACGTCAAAAACTAGTTTTTGACGACTAAAACCTAACCCTAGTACATAAATATGTATATATAACACTGACGCCCGGCTAACCTAAAAGTACCATTTTTTGTATATGCCTTGTGTTTTTTCCCTACAAAATTTATTTTAAAATTCTAGGTTCATGTCATACATGATGAGTATATAATATTTGACTCTCTCTATATAATATGATCAATTAGTGACCTATATATATTATATAATATGATCAATTATATAATATGATTAATTAGTACATGAAATAGTTGGCTGGCAATCTTGTATTCAAAGTTATTAAACCAATAGGCAATATGTTGTGAATATTGTACAATCATACTCCTAACGCTAGATTTTAACAGAATAAAATCTGTTTGAAATGATTTTCTGTTAATTTTTTCTTTTCAAATAAGGTATTAAAATTGCATGTGCTACATAAGAGCACAGCTTACCTGGAAAAATATGTCTTTTAAAATTCTTATACTCTTTAGAATTCTTCTAAACTCCTTGGAAAATTTTTTTCTCAAGTCTGTACAAATCCTGTCTGTAGCCCTGAACCCTCTAAAATAAGTTGGAAATGCATGAACATTAAAAAGAAAGGAAAATAAATTTTCCCATACTGGAGAAGGTAGGGTTCAGGGGATAGACTCGTCCTGTTAAAAAATTCTTAGTTCTTTTTTTTTTTTTTGTAGTGTTAAGTTATTTATTCTAATTTATGTGCTTTAATATATATTGTGGATCGATGGAAAAAGAAATTTATTCATCGTTGTCACGTCATCCTGTGCTATCTGATAGATGGACGGTGACGTTCCCCAACTTGGTTTATTAGTGAGAAATTGCCAGGCTAGGACATCGGCCAGGGGTAGCTTAACGGTAGAGTAACAGCACGTTATGCTGTCGACCCAGGTTCGATTCCTGGCCCCGGCTAATTTTTCACTCCAGTTGGGTTTATTGTATTTAATTGTATTTAAAGTCTGTCTTAATATATGTGTACCTTTAATTATTTATTCTAAAGTCACTTGGAAAAAATAAGTATTGTCATTTTCTTTAAATAATTAGATAAAGAAAAATTGTTTAATAAGATTTAAGAAGCCAGTGAGTAGAAATGGTCCTCTCCTCCCCCTTGCTAGCACTTATGCTACAAGAATGTACCAACTAAGTATCATTCCTTGTCTTTCTCCTGATGAAATGCACATGCAGTTTCTGAAATATGCACACTCATACTCAAGCTTATCAAGTAAAAAGGGTATAAAGTATTAAATATCAAGGTTTATTGCAACATTGCCAAGAGTCCTTGAATTTTAGTACCATTATTTCTGTATAGTAACCATCACCTTATTTAGTTACAGAATTTCTGACTTTGAATAAGAAAAAATATTACTGTCTGGAAATAGTGGTGCTGAAATTCAGGTACCCATGGGAACCCTGTATTATTTTTTTGTAACAATCATAATAATTTTGCATACTGGAAAGTAAAATTGTACATTTTCGAAAAAGAAAAAAAATGTCTTTATACTATCAATAATTAAGAAAAAATTGCTTACTTTTCAGGATTATGCATATTTAAGGGTAAGAACAATTAAAAAAAAAAATGAAATGTTGCTTTAATTACAAATATTGAAATTGCTTTTGCTTGAAAACTGAAGTGCTTTCCACATTAAAATACTAAAATGTTGCACTAAAATGTAAAGTTACATTTAAAATTAAAAGAAGTTGTTTAAGATAGCCTGTTCAAAAATATAATTTTATCAAAGTTCTTTGGTGGTAATCTGTTTCTTCTTAAATTTGTTAACTGACCAGCTTTAGAAAATACAACTGGCACCATTGTCAAGAAATATAAGGATATTTTAATATAAATTCAAAAAGTACTGAAAAGATTAATTTATGTGCTTGCCGGAAGTTGAGACGTTTAGAGGGGTCTTTCAACCTCTTCAAGTAAATTTGCTCCAAGATATTGTTGAAAAATTGAACAAACTGTTGTGGCAGGCATAGTATTGGATTTGATTTTGCCATCTTAAATCCAAAATATGATCACAGAGAAGTATAATTGACTTCGAAACTCTGTGAAGTGGAAGGGTTGTCATGTTCGTTACTATCAGTAGAATTGTTACTGGATATCAATTGAGTTAATTCATTTGTTATAAACTCTAGCACATTGTTTCCGCATTCTTCTGAACAAAATGCAGTTTTCTTTATTTGAGTGTCTAAAAAAATTGGATTATTTCCCTGGTTCCCAAAGCATGTAATCTCCTGTCAATTGCATCTAATAATTTGCTTTGCATGCAGCCAACTACCTAATTCAGTTTTCGGAGCAAATTTTTTAATTGTATACTCAAGGCCTCTTGTGAGTGGTACTATGATACCGGGTGTCCCAAAAAGGACTGACTGATTTTAAAATTCAATAACTTCCAAACGGTGACAGATATTAAAAAAATTCTTGCAGGAGGGTTATGCATAAAGTCAAAAGTTTTATTACAGTGATTTTCGATTTTAGTTAGAATTACAAACAATAGATGGCGCTGCGATCAATAGAGGCTAAATTCAGGCTCGATTTTTGGTACTTCGTGGCCCGGATAATACATTTCCATCTCCTTTTTCTGCATGGAACAACAAAAAGGACCAAAAATCTAGCCTGTATTTAGCGACTATTGCTTACAGCGCCATCTATTGTTTGTAATTCTAACTAAAATCGAAAATCACTGTAATAAAACTTTTGACTTTATGCATAACCCTCCTGCAAGAATTTTTTTAATATCTGTCACTGTTTGGAAGTTATTGAATTTTAAAATCAGTCAGTCCTTTTTGGGACACCCGGTAGATATTGTAGGATATTTTTCTCTGGACAATTCATTCATCATTAAATCAGTTTGCTTTTATTGAATGCAGTCTCAAATAACATCCCATTCTGATGCATCCAAAAGTGACGGGGACTTTGGCAGATGGGAAATGGCAGCTGACAACGGTACTTTAATTTATATAAGCCTATCTAACATTATAGAATTTGAGTTCCAGCAGTTACTGACATCTGGTTTTACTTTCAAAAGTGGCAATTTCATCAACCCTTGTGCTTGTCTCTTAATTTTTTTGAAGCTAAAACACTGTGCTTGACATGAAAAACTATTGTTCAACATTTGGTAAAAGTAGCCTTTAGAATTCGGTTTTCTGTGAAGCTTTCGTTCACAGTTAAATTTAATACGTGTTCAACACAATGATGGTGATTTTTATGAAGTTGATCTTTAACAGCACATTTTAGTTTGGCACTGTTAACAAGTATAATTGTTACTGTTTTATCTAAAATTTTCCATTCATTAAAAATCGAAGAAAGAACAGATTCAATATTTTTTTCTGAGTGACTTTCTGCCACTTCTTTTGTACTAAGAACTTGACAAATTAATTTATTCTCATAAATAAAATGACAAGATACAGTGATACATAAGTTACAACTGTTTGATGACCACAAATCATTTCTAACTGATACACGTTGAACAGTACAAAGCATATCTTTAAATTTGGATCTGGTTTAACTGTAGAGATATGTAGAAAATCTGTTATGGTTTATACAGTGGATTTAGTTTTTTTGGAGTATGCCAGAAATTCTCAGATTTTCACTATTGACGAGGGAATCCTAACAATTATTTTTATAAGGCTTTTATCAATTTCCTGCTTTTCTTTTGTGGATAACTCCACTTTAGTACCAAATATTCGTAACTGCTGCTGCTTTTTATAGAAGGTTTGTCAAATATTTTTTCTTCACTATCATATGCCATTCAGTCAATTCTTACTGAACACTGGTTGAAGGTGAAGAAACTTGCATGCCTGAACTATTTACAGGCTGAAAATAATTAATCATAGTTCAATGCAGTCTTTTAAAATGAAAATTTGAATTATTAGTGTTCCCAAAGAATTAAAATTTTCTTTTGCAAACCTGACAGGAAGCAAAATTACCACTCTCTTCTTTTTTGAAGTAATTACAAACTTCTGATTTTTTATTGTCTGGTTTCATTATTATTTTTTTTACATATTATAATAAATTGCACACAATAAATGAAAATTTAAATTAAATGTTACTTAAATTAACTTAAAATAAGATATAGTTTACTGTTTAAATTTCCAAGGAAATTTTCAACATAAAAAATATATGTGAAAAACAATACGTTATGGCAATTGTAATATTCACCAGAACCCAAAAACATTAAAAAGAAAAAGAGATTGTTCTCAGAGCTGTGAATTATAACACATCAACATTAACAAAAGAGAAACAGATGTATGAAAAATAAACATTTGATTGGCTGAAAGATGTTGCTACTCATCTTGATATGAATATAACACATGATTCTAGAAAAAAAGCAAGCAATACAAATTTCCAAATGACGTTTATACATGTTGAAGCAATTTCACATACATTAAGCATTGAGTGAAACAGACAAAATGTCGTCCCTGATCTAGTTTGACTGAAGCCTGGAGCAGTTCTCCATACTAACAACACTCGAGTGCTAAGTATTAAAATAAAACATTCAATTCTGAAAAGTTCTTGAAAACTAAGGTTTTGATTCTTAAAAGATCTAAAATCAGCCCATCTCTAATATATATATTTATATTTGTGTGATTTATAGATAAAATGATGAATGTACTTTATATCTATGGATAAAGTAATAAATGTATTTTATATCTATAAATAAAATTCTTTATCTGTTGATATAATTTATAGATAAAGGTTATGCATATATATATATATATAAGAAATTACTTTGTTGTAGGCATTTTTAGAAGAAGTAAAAAAAAATGAAAGTACCAGTTGTGCTATGAATAAAATAATTGGACAGTTTGGTGTTGGATTTTATTCTACCTTTATGGTTGCAGATAAAGTTGAAGTTTACTCTAAATCTCATCAACCTGGTTCTAAAGGATATAAATGGGCTTCTGATGGGTAATTTTTTGCTTTAATTATTTTTTGTATGTTGTTCCTTGATCAGATAAGTGAAAGTTAAAATTAATGTGATTATGTAGATTAAAAGCATTTTTCATGTCTGTAAAATGTAAAAAAAACATGTACAGTAGACTCCCTAAAATCCGTATATCATCACAGATGTAAACAATGAAACTTTCATTTCAGATGTAGGGTCAAAATTACAAAATTTTTTAGTTTTATATCATTCCATATGTATTTTAATATGTAATTCTCGATAATATGACTGAACTCATGGTTTTTCATGAAGCAAGTATAAATTTGTGGAAAAAATCAAGATTTGCTGGCATCACTGGTAATTACAATCTTTTTACTAAATATATTTATATATTAATCAAGCTTTTTTTTGTTATTAAATTAAGACTGGCTAAACCTGAAATAAAGCTTCCTTACTTTATGATTTTGATGTGAATTAATAGGTTACCTTTATATGAGGCAAGTTTCATTGAATAATTCAAGAAAAATGTATCTCATATTTATTAAGCATATTTAATTATACTCTACATTATTTATTATTTATTTGAACATTTAATAATTTAATCATTTGTAAAATTATCTTACATTTTATCATTTGAGTTTATTAGTTTACTTAAGTATTTCAATATTTTACTGCATTGCAAGTATTCATTGTAATTTTAATTGCATTATTACATTCAAATTACTGTTTAAAAAATGTAAACAAAGCAATGACCAGAAATCTACAAAATTCTAAAATCCGCACAACCTCTGGTCCCAAGGTGTGTGAATTTGAGGGAATCTACTGTATTATGCATAAATTACAGGGGTGAGATTCTTCAGCGTTTCAGCAGACTTCTGCATTTAAAAAAAAATTATCAAGATCTTCCCCACACCCAATATTTCTTTTTCTCCCATATAAAATTTAAAATCTTTCAGTTTATTTATTTTTTTTTTCTATCTTATTTGTAGTAATTTTGTAGTCTTACTTTATTGTAACAATATATAAATAAACTATCAGCTAAATCCTCCACCCCAAAGTCTCTATTTCTTTTTTGCCTTCCGTGTAGCTTACAAACTTTAAAAATTCTTTTAAAATATTTCTTGCCTATTTTTTAGTAGTAGTTTCTAAAAAAAAAAAAAAAAATAAATAAATAATCATCTAAATTATCCCATTCCCCTTCCCAATCACATAAAGCTTATTAACTATATATATATATATATTAAAAAATCTGTATTTTTGTGTATATTGCCAAAAACAATTTGCTCTCTGATTTGTAGGTCTGGTATATATGAAATAGCTGAAGCTGAAGGTGTTCAGCCTGGAACTAAAATTGTTGTTTATCTGAAATCAGATTGCCGTGAATTTGCTGACGAAGGAACCATAAAAGGTAAAACAATTTTATGGAAGGAAGAAGCAGTAAACTTGATAATATTTATACATTGGAGATAAGTTGGATGTAATACTGATTTTTCTTCTAATGTTCATTTATGTAATATCTTTCAGGGATCTGTTTAGGAAAAATTTGGGTCCGTTAACGGACCCTTCACAATTTTTATTACGGTAAAAACGGACCCTTCACAATTTATATTACGGTAAAAACGGACCCTTCACAATTTTTATTAAGTTAAAAACGGACCCTTCACAATTTTTATTAGGTTAAAAACGGATCTTTCACAAAATTCTTTGTTTAAGAAACGGATTCTTCATAAAATATTTTATCTTAAAAATGGACCCTTCATAAAATTTTCCCCCATAAAAGTAAAACCTTTCATAAATCGCCTTCGCCTTCAGTCAAATTGAAACGCAACGGCGGAAATCGGGTTCTTCTCTTTCACAAAACAGCCAACTAGCACCTGCGCCGAAAAGAGCTTTCGGTGACGTATTGAGCGAGCGCCGATCACAGCCAATGAGAGATACAATCTGAAATTGAGCGGTACAGTGCAGAGACGAAAAGTGATTCAGCATTTTTTGGGAGTAAAAATTCTTTCTCTTGTATGGCAACACATCTCCTTATTCATTTCCTAAAGCTATTGTGTACTCGTCTCGTGGTTGCGTATAGTTTTTTGATAAATTAATGTGTTGAACTACCATGAAGAGTATGAAGCGTCCAAATCAGAATTTGGGTGGTACGAGAAATGCTGATTACTACGTTTAAAAGGTTAAGAAGTCAGATGCTAGGGGATGCCACAAAATTCAGTCTTTTTTAAAAAAAAGATTCAAATGATGCCAAAAAAGAACCTGTTGATGATGCGTCATGTGCTGCAAAAAATGACGCCGAAAAAGAACCTGTTGATGACTAATTTAACTAACAAACAAACAACTAAACAAACTAATTTAATAGCATTAACAAAATTCTGGGCTAAGAAAAGAAAAAAAAAATGCTAAAATTTATTGTATTTTCTTTATAAATACAAATTTTGCTTATAATTATGAGTTACTATAGTTTCTTACGATAGTAAGCTAGGTCCAGCATTTTTGGGTTGCAGATAAATTTTGGTTTGCTGCAGATTGATACAAAAAATTCTGCTACTAAGATTGTTTCTTGTTATCTAGTTCAGAATTTGAAAACCAAAAATTATCATTAAAGTAAAAATCTTTTTATGTACATTTTAAAGAACTTAATTAAAAGTTGAAAGTAATTATATAATGTTTTTACACACACACATACAGGGTGTCCCAAAGGGTACGCAGCGCCTGATTTGTACAGATTTGGATACAGCACGTTAATATGAGTATTTTGAATGGTAACATGTGGGGGCCCTGAATATAGCGTGATTTCTTGTTTTTTTTCTCTTTTCTTGTGTTTTTCATATGACAAGCTTCACACTTTACTTACACTATCACGCTATATTCGGGGACTCCACATGTTACCATTCAAAATACTCATATTGATGTGCTCTATTCGAATCTGTACATATCAGACGCTGCGTACCTTGTGGGACACCCTGTATATACATATATATATATATATATTATTATGTGTGGTTCATCCAAATGGGAACATTAATACTAGTTTTGCAAAATTTTGTTTTTCACAATTTTACAAAAACAGGACTCTGTCACTGAAGTCCGAAGGTACCTGAATTTAACGTTAATTTTAAATTCACAAAATTAATAATACATTTTTCACAATTTCACAAAAACAGGACCCTGTCTGAAAAGTCTGGACAGACCCCTATCTTTGGTGTGCTGATTTTTCATGTCAATGTATGTTTTAAATGACTATCTTAATCATAGGTGGTGTAGATTTTCTTTTTAAACATTATGAAATATTAAAAAATAGTATTTTGATGTATTTATATTTAATTCTACTGTAATGTTTTTTTAGAAATAATATTTTTCAGTGATTGTAAAATACCCAGGTATTTATTTTTAAGCATAAATTCCTATTTTTCGTGTTTACCAGGGTATTTATTCTTTAATTAAATATAGCTGTGAAGCCTTCATATTGCTATTATGGTGGATGGGTGTGGAAAAAAAAAAAAAAAAAAAAAAAATAGAACTTCAGACTTTTTACAACTCTTAAACTTTAAGAAACTTAACATTTTACATTTAAGTGTTTAATTTAAATTACTTTTTCAGTTATAATGAAGAATGTGAAAAAAAGCTAATTTTTTATTAAGAATCATTTTATTAAAAAGATAAACTTTTTATTAACGGGTAAACTTTATGCGTAAAGCCACTTCAGCTGATATATTACTACGACACAAGCTTCTGCACCGTAATGAAGAATGCATATTCTCTAATTCTTCTCACTTGACTTTTCCTTTTCAAAAGCCGTCTTACATTCTGTAATTAATTATATGCATCTTAAACTGTAGACTATCTAATTTCATATGATGACTAACTTCATAAGTAAAGATTAAATTACCAAGTAAATATGAAAGTTTTAAACAATTATCCACCGATAATGCATTGATGCAACTGTCAAAATAAATGCACATGGGTCATTTTCATTTTACATGCAGATTTCATCTCTGGAAAATGAAAAATTTTTTCCTTAAAAAGTTCTTTGTGCTTTTACTCATTGTCACTCATACTTTATTATAATAGAACATACTGTAAAGTACCAATTATAAGTCTTTCAGGGGATCGTTCTAAAGCGATGTATAACTGAGAAAGACATACAATCGAACTTGTAGTCTCCTATGGTGTAAAACTTTTGACTGTAGAAATATAATGCTACAATTATACAAGTTTTAATTTTGCTACTACTTTTGGTTGTTTAAGATGCACTATATATTGAAAAATAGTTTTTAAAGCATTGAAAAAAAAAATTAAATAATCATTTCTAAAATTGAAAAATAAAAGTGAGAATTATCAGACCTTATATCAGTTACACACCTTGTATTACTTTTTTTATTACATTATCAGATGTACAAACAGAAAAATAATCTTTACTCGCCGTCTAATGTGCAATTTACTTTGAGACTTAACACTTAAGCAAAGCATTATGTATGGAGTTGAGTTCTTGGAAAATTTTCTCACTAGTATTGTGCGAAACAAAAAAAAGTTCTAAGTGTTTGAATGCAGTCCAAAGCATCTTTGAAAGAAGGTTGGATAACTTCTTCACTTTCTTCTTCTTCGCTACTTAAATGAACAATCTGTTTCTTATCAGTTCATCAAATGTGCATAATTTCTATGTCATTACATCAGCATCACAATCCACATACCCCTTGAAAGTAATGTTGATATCATATTATTCCAGTCATCTTCATCCATTATCACAGTTTCATCATGACTTTTGTTTCCTTCGCTTTTCATTGGATTTTGTATACAAAAACCCTTTTTTGATGAAACAGTTTTTATTGTTTCGGATTTTACTTCAGTCCACGCTAAAGAGATCTTGTTCATTGCCTGAAGTATGTTTACTTTTCCATGAGTATTTCCTGAAATGTTGTGTAGGGCAAATCGAATTAATTGCTTTCCATAGTGCACTTTTATTTCAATTTTGTCTTTTCATTTTTTTTACCCATCTTTTTCAGCCACTCGGTAAAAATATTAGCTGTCATCCATGCTTTGGTGTTTGCAGAATATCCTAATGGCAATGATTTTAGATTTCTGAATTATCTTGGTTTCTGTGATTTCCCTATGACTAAAGGATTCATCTTTTCTGATCCATCAGCATTTATACAAAGTAAAATACTGAGGCAATCATTACTTTTCTTGCCACCATGATCACCTTTAAAAGATGGGGTTCTTGTAGGCATGAGGTGAAAGAAGAAACCGGCTTCACCAATGTTATAAATGTCCTGATGTCTTTTAATTTTACTGGGTAAATTTTTTATCCACTCTACAACAGAATCAACTGGAACACCTTTCGATTCTCCACTCACATCCTGACATGAAATTCCACGTTGTAATTTAAATTTATTTAGCCATCTGCTTGAAAAGCATCTCTGACATTTAATTTCGATTAAATTTTTTTCACTTTCTCCATCAGCATAGGCCTACTCACTGGGATGTTTGTTGCATGGCATTGAGATAGAAACTTCAGCAAAATGTCCTCAACATCAGGAAATTTGTCATCTTGGACGTGTAATTTCTTCAAAGCGCAATTTCTGCAAACTGTTACTCCGTCCTCGATTTTTTTTCTATTGTAGATATGATTTTCAGATTTGAAACAAGAATATCTGTTTGCTTCATTAATTCTGCATTTGTCAAATCTGAATTTTTATCAAATTCTTTTAAAATTTCAATTTTCTCTTATGAAAGTGCCTTTCCTTTTCGAGACATTTTAGGAGCACATCAAGTGTTCAAAAAGAGACTGAAAGCAAAAATAGAAGTTGCGCTCAAACATGGTATAACTTTCAATAAGTATCAGGAAATGAATTGACGTTTACTAATCTCAAACCACCCCCTCCATAGGTTCCAGGAACTTGAAATAATCCCTGTAGCAGTCACACATATTCTTTGCCCCTCCTCTTTCCCCAAATATTGCTAGAGAAAATCGTTTCCGGCATGAAAGAAACTAAGTATAACCAAAGTTATAGGTTGTATAAACAAAGCATTACAACGTCAAAATATATAAGATGAATCAGGATTGCACTGAAACAACATATAAATGTAAAAGGCGTTTAAATGAGAAAATTATAAACAGTGTTTTACTGTACTATAATAATCGAAATATTACATAAATTAATCCTTCAAGTCTATGTTCTGTTGTATTTTTCACTATCAAGTCTGTGTCCCAGGTTTTTGTAATCTTTGTTATGTAACCTCTATTGCCACATATAATTATTTTCTGTTCTTGTCGAAAGAGAGTAGGGGAGACCTGGGCTAGTAGGTGCAGTTTTTAGTTATTGATTTTTATTAATTTTTTGTTTAAGATTTTTATGAAACTTTAACTGTACTTTTAAAGAACAGGCATTAGGCTATAAATACCTGGAGTTTTGAGTTTGTACAGCTTTTGTAGTTTGTTTAGCGGAAGCCTAATGTAAGAGGAAAATTGTGCACCAACCTACCCCATCACGGGGCAAGTTGCCTGTACCTATGGGGTAAGATGGCACACGCTTTATAAAAATTTAAAGGAAACTCAAATAAGACAGGCAGTTAAGAGAAATCAATTTCATTTTTACCAGTAAGTTTAAACAAAGGCGTTATCGCCGTAAAATGTAAGTTCTAACTTATACAGACATAAAAATAATGAATAAAACATTAACATTGAGTAACTTCTATCCTATTCGATATCATCATCAGAGTTACAGTTGTCACAAATAAAAAATCGTGTGTCTCCGTTTGGGCAAGCCTCGTGTGCCCAAAATATTGCATTGCAACCACTTTTGTCAGTGTTTGCTGTTTTTCAAGCTACCAGCACACACCAGACACCGAGGCAACTTGCCCCATGTTCAGTGCACCTACTAGCCTTATAATAAATTTCTTCACAAAAGGGACACGTAACCGTCTAAGCATAAATAATCCAAGTAAATCATATATGTGGTAGGTACAGTTAATCATATACTAAGAAAAACTGCACAAGTTAAATTGCAATTATTAAGATAAATATTAGAAATTTTAAAAAGAATGAAGCAACAAAAAATTACTTATGAGTGCAAAAAACAGAAAAATCATAATAAATGTCCACTGCACGCAAGTAACGCTTTAAAACTACAATGAGGATTGTAAAAAGTGAGAAGAAAGGTACTCCGTGGCTGGTTGCGCAACCTATTCACATACAGGCGATTTATGAGGACTGCGCCTACTTACCCATGTAGCCAACTAGCCCCGGTCTCCCCTATCACAGGACACAAATGAAATTTATAAGTGAGTAGAGATGGGCATTATTTAGCGTATTAGGATAAATAACAATGTTATTCGTTTATAGTGCATTATTTAGTAACAGATTAATGGAAAGTCCCTGTTAAATTTATAACGCATTACCTGCAAAGTATATACAAAAAATCAAAAAAAGAAAAGAAAAAGCTGAAAGAATAGTTTTTTAGAAATATATATTAAAACTATAATAAAAATAAAATTTCCAAAATTTGTTTTCGATATTATAAAAAAAAGAGCTTAAAAATGTACTTTCAAATTAAAAAAATATGTACTTTCAAATAAAAAAAGTCCTTTTTAAACGATTATGAATGCTTATTATGATGCGCCAAAGCTTATAGAAAGAAATCATCAACCGCAGACAGTCAAAAATCTTCCTTTCATGTCTTTAGTAGCCTTCAATGGCTAGAATGTATCGTTTACAGCAAAAAATGATTAAAGCTTAGTAGCTATGAAGCAATTCGCAATCAACCAATCAGAGCCCAATTCACTAGCAAACACCTGACCATTCGCTAGAAAAGAAAGCTACCACTGTTAAAATATTCTGAGAAACCGCATAGAGTTTAACAGCTATTTTATTACAAATATTCATTACTGTTGATTCTAATACTGTAACTGCCTTAACTCAACACGAAGACAAAATATTTTTTAACACATCACACTGATATACGTTAAACTGTTGTAATTTGTTATACAGATAAATAGTATTGAATAACATCATTTTAATGATGAGATTTATTGGGATGAAAAGTAAAAAGCGTTTTTTAATAAAGGATATGAGAATGGGAATAACTGCGAATTCATTGCATTGCAGAGTTAGGTCGTTAGCCATTTTTGACCTGGCAGTGGTTTATTTGAATTAGAATGTTTAAAAGGGATTAGAGGATGGGAATGATTTTGATTTCGTTGCATTTTTGACACAGTTATTGCGGTAGCCATTTTTGATTGAGCTAGTGGTTTCTTTGAATTTGAATGTTTAAAAGGGATATGCTCATGGAGTTCGACAGATTTTTTTCTTTTTTTTATTTGACAGCGGATTTTTTTTTTTTTTTTAGAAAGGGGGGCATGTGTTTTTATTTATTTATTAGTTTCACAATACTGTGTTTTTAGAAAATAAGAGCTACAAACATTTTTATTTCTGTGATTTTTCACTGTAAATAAAAGAAAGACAATAGCATCGCATTATTTGTGCGAGCACTTAATTTTAATACAATTGTAACTAATTTGAAAAACGTAGTAAAAATCTGTTCGGATAAATTGCTTTTAATTAAAAGTGTATAAATAACATTTTCAGGTTCTTGTGGATTATCTTTGGATAGACGTTGATAAATATGGCTGCAATGAAATAAGGGATCAAATTTCTTTTTTTATAAATCATGTTGTTAAAGCAGAGTTTATTTTTATACAGCATGTCTTTTCTTATCGTTTGCTGAAAGCTAATTTCGAAACCATTAGTTTTAGAGGTGTAGTTGCAATTGCAAGAGTGTTTCAAATTTTGTTCTGTATTATATAAAAATCAATCTACGTTAAAATAGCTGATTTTTAAATACTTGAGAAATTAAAATTTTTTTACAGTATCTGGGGCTTAGAAGTTTCTCTATGTTTTAAGATGTAAAACAGTAAAAATTTATTCTTCTATGGCCAAAACTAACTGAGTTAAGATACTTGCAATTTAATGAATTTTGTGATTTTTAGTCACCAAATAGGGAAAAACATTTTTTTAGTATTACATTGATAAATTGCATCTGACTAAACATGTATAAATAATATTTTCATGTTCTTGTGGTTTTCGCTATGCATATGCGTTGATACACATAGCAGCAATGAAATCAGGAATATTTTTTTTTTTACAAATCATGTTGTTAAATTTGTGTTTATTTTTATACAGGATGTCTCTTCTTATCGTTTACCAAAAGCTAATTTCTAAATCGTTAGTTTTAGTGGTATTGTTCCAATTGCAAAAATGTTTCAGATTTTGTTATGCATCATTTAAAGTCCAATTTGCGTTAAAATAAGTGCTTTTTAAATAGTTAAGAAATTACAATCTTTTCACAACGTCTGGTTCCTATAAGCTTCATTCAGAAAAAGTTTCTCCATGTTCTAACCACTAAAACAGTAAACATTTTATTTTCCTACAGCTAAAACTTATTGAGTTATGATACTTAGAACTTTATGAATTTTCGCCGTTTTTGTCACCATAAACAAAAAACGTGTTTTTAGTGCCAGAAAAGCTCAAAATGCATAAAATTAAAAGTATCATAACTAGGTAAGTTTTGTCCTGTAAAAATTAAGTTTTTAAACAAAAACTGATTTTAATGGAGTGGATTCACCTTAACAAAAAACAGTGTCTATATGTACATCCCAAAATTATTTCAAACATTTTGTTTAAAGGCCTTCTAATTAAAACACTCGTTGACATCATACACAGCCATTAGTTATACATTTAAAAAAATAACCGGTTGTTGGAACCTGTTACTTGTGCAAGTGTGGAACGATACAACCTGTTAACCAAAAGTAACTCTATTTTCCATCTCTATAAGTGAGCAAGTTGTCACAATAGTCAGTTTTGAATATTTGTTATGAATATCACATAGGATGGACTGATTTGCCTTTTTCTCGGGAGAGAGTTTTTCTCCCTGTAACCTCTAGTGACCAATTATTCATAACCATTATTTTGTGATTTTAGAATAGCTACAAATAAAATCAATTCTCATTTGCTATTATCAAATAATTAGACTGATGGGTAAACCAAATAAAGTGTGTTCTGGATAATTCTTTTTCTTTATGAATGTAACCTTTGTTACCAGATACAGATGTTATTCTTAAAATTAACTATTAACTCATTTAATTAAGAAAATATTTGATATAGTAAACTATAAGCATCATTCCTAACATATATGGAGAATGAAATCACTAAATTAACTTAGTTTTGGAAATTTTAAGTTTTTTTTGGTTGCAGAAGTTGCTTTACACAACCTGTGATACCCTCTCGGTTACCAGATAATATAGGTCAAAGACGTTATTCTGCAAAATTAGCTATTGATTCATTTAATTAAATAATTTGGAAATTTTGGTGTAGTAAGCTAAAAACATCATTCTTAACATTTGAGGAGAGCAAAATCACTAAATTAAGTTGGTTTTGGTAACTTTTCTGTTACATTATGTAATTTCTGTTATCTCATGCAACCTCTATTACGATTAGTTTCTGAAATTTTCTATTTTGATTATTATGCAATCTATCAATAGATTTATTTACTCAGTAAGTAGCCACACAGTCACTAAATGTCATTTTTGATATTGTGTTTCCTTTTAAAGATATTCGAAAACATTTTAACTTACAGAGGTTACATGGTTTACAGAGTAACAGCGGTTACATGGTCACTCTTTTATTCATTCTCCTTAAACAGATTTTAGTCAGTATGCAGCATCAACTTTGCTAAAGACATCTATTGAACACGGTGGTAAAGAGAATTGTTTGGCTGCTTGTTTCTATATGATAAATGCATCTTTTTGAACGCTAACAGAATTTTTTATACCTAGGCATATTTCAACAGGTTTGCTAGCTTAAATAAATAACATTAAGTGCAGCCTTCAGTTATTTAGTGTACTTTAAATCTTATAGACTACAAAAATACAATTATTGTGATCAAAATGTAAAGAAAAAAATTACTTCTGTAAAAGTGGAAATTGTGTGCAAAATTGGAATGAACCATATGCTTAAATTAATTACCTAGTTACCGCTATTTTAGAATAAAAAAATTGGCTTTCTAGTGATTTAAGGAGGCATTTTAACGCATTAACAGACAAAACTACATAACAGATCTACTTTTTTGCGATGAAAGTTGCCTGTCACCGCAAATTCTGAATAGTAATTTTCGCTTTATTCTATTTAATGACTGATCTTTTGATAGAATAAAGCGAAAATTACCATTCAGAATTTGTGGTGACAAGCAACTTTCATCGCAAAAAAGTAGATCTGTTATGTAGTTTTGTCTGTTAATGCATTAAAATACCTCCTTAAATCACTAGATTTAAACTATGTGTTGTAAACAGGGTTATAGTGGAGGATATGTAGTGGTATATGCTGTCGGTTTGGGTTGGCGCTATATTTTCCGGTTGCGGGTCGGGTCGACTTCAACTTTTTTGTTGTTGCAGATTGGGTTGACTTTCATTGTTTCGAGTTTGTGTCAGTTTCGGGTTGACCCGATTTTTTAAAAGACTGTCCAAAATATTTTTTCACGTTAAAAATCTATTAAACTGCAGATCAAAGTTTCATGAAAGCAAAATGCATCTAGTCTTAGAATTAGTTTCTGGAAGTTAATTTAAACATATTTTTTCAACTAATGTTACGATAAGGATTATAACGAATGCCATCTGTATTGCTAAATCATTTTTGCCAATTAGTTGCAATTCTAATGTTCTAGTCTTGATACTTCTCTAAATATATACTAATACTTCAATATATATAATATCTCTAATACTTCTCTTGATACTTCTCTTCTTTCGTCTCTAAAGTTATGAGGAAAATCTACTGTGTGATAAACAGGGAGACAGGAAGAATCATTTAGCGTTTTGCTGCGTATTGTATTTTGAAGTATGATAAGACAGAATGCTAATTGTGTAATACAAGGTGTACTTTTATAAGTGGAACTTATGAAACCGCAACAAATTTTAAAGCATATTAAAGATTAGATTTTTAATTTCATACCATTACATATACATTGAAACATTGTTTTTCTACTTTCTTTGTTTTCATTGTATCAAAGTTTGGGTATAATTTATCATACCTGTAATATTCATTTAATTGAGTTGTATACAGGGGACGGCTCGGATACAGTCCGACCCATGAAGGACTCTAATTCAAATACGTATTTCTTTTTATCTGAAACATATTTGTGCTCAAACTTTTTGTGAAAATCCCAACAATTTGAGTGACCAAAAACTTATCTATTGACTCGCAAGAATTTATCTAGTGTGAACCCGACATGCAAAAAGAAAATTAAATTCATTCTGAGTCGAAAAAACAAAATTCGAGATAATCCAATCCGATGTTTGATTCTATTCAACGATTCCGAGGTGTCCACTATTTAGAGGTTTTACAGTAGACTCCCTCAAATCCGCGACCCTAAAATCCACGAACGCCTAAAATCCGCGTATTTTTTCAGATGTAAACAATAAAATTTACAGTTAAGTTGCAGGAACAAAATTCAAGATGGCGCCGAAATCAGCGACTACCGCAATGTTTTTTTTTACGAAATTTTTTGTTAATCATTCTCTTTTGGCTATTACAGCTGATTTATTACTAAATAAATTTACATTACTTTTGATTTTGATATAAATTAGCATATCTATATCAAAAATTCTAGGGTTCGAAATGGAAAAATCCACGAACCGGAACACTATTTTTAAATTATTTTTCGCGGAATTTTTTTTAAATTATAGATAAATTTATTTCTAAACATACAAAGCAGTATAAGAAAAGCATTCAATACTCTAAATAACAATGAAAAAAGTTACAGTGAGCGCAATAAGCTATATATACTGATAATAGCATTAACACTGTTCTCCTTGCTATCACTAGATGGCAGCATAGGACTTTTGGAATCGAATTGAATCGATTTCATTCGTAATAATTTAATATTTTCTAAATTTTAATTTTACATAATTATTTTAAAAATTACTTACTTTTAAACTAATAAATTATTTTAATATTTTACTTATTTTAATGTTTCACTTTATTGTAAGCATTCATTATAATTTCCCTTGCTTAACTACCAATGAAATTAATGTTTCAAAAATGTAAACAAATCAATGACCAGAAATCCACAAAATTCTAAAATCCGCAAAACCTCTGGTCCCAAGCTGTGCGGATTTGAGGGAGTCTACTGTACTATATTTGAATATTAAAGGATATAGATTTGTTAATTTTTCTATGAAAAATACAAAAATGGTATTAGAGATACAATTGTAGAATTTTTTTTCATAATGGCATTAAAACATGATTTACTTTTATTTCATTGCGAGTTCGGGTTGGGTTGCAGGTTGCTAAAAATCATTTTTGTGGGTTCGGGTCAAGGAATTTATTTTTTCGGGTTGTGGTCGAGTTGCAAGTTGACTTACAATGGAATTTGAGGGTTTAGGTTGGGTACACAGGACTCTAGTGTGTATCCTTTTGTTTTCTTTCTAACTGTAGCGTTGGTTGTAAAATGGAGAGGGTTAACATGAGATTTTTTTTTTTTTTTTCATAAATTTATTCCAAATAAGTAAAAAAAAAAAAAAATGAAGTATGGGAAGTAGTTCTGACAGTATATTAAGTTGTTAAGTTTATTATATGAAGATGTAACTGAGTTTTTCACTAACTGCCTTAGTTTGTAGTATAAACTTATTATCTTTCATGCTTTTAACCATACATAGATTTTTGGGATAATAGTTTCCCACCATAGATTAATTTTGTCACTATTGCTTTCTAAAAGGTTTATCTGTCTTATTGGTTCTTTTGTACATGCTCATGTATCCCAGCATTAATTTCTCCAAACGGCTTGTCTTAGTCTAGTTTTTTCATACGCTGTTAGAGTACCATTTTCCTGTTTTTGGAGTAAATCATTATTTCTCCTTACAAAGGACTATAATTGATATGCTACATTTTACTTGTATTATGTTCTACTATAGGGATGCACCGAATAATCGGTATCTATTCGGTAGTCGGCCATGTTGCCGAATGTTCGGTTCGGCCTAATATTCGACTTGGCCGAATAGCAAATTCGGCATGCCGAATATTAGGTTTGGCCGAATAGCAAAATATTCGGCCGAACCGAATACTTAAAAAAATGTTTAAAAATTATTTTTTAAAACCTTATACAACTTCCACCTTTCACAGTCAACTTTTAAAGATATTCAGAATAATTACAAACAGAATCATATTTAAATAAAAGAGAATGTTTTTACATTATTTATTTGCTGTTTGTTAAGTATTATTTAAGAAAATAAACCAATCATGAGGATTTTCATAGGAATTAATTATGTACAATTGCAAGTTCCTCAACATTGTCCAGTAAATAATCTGTTTCTTGCTAAGATTTTAAGAACAATGTTTACAACCTCTGAAAATGATTGCCCACTCCAGACACTGATCTAGGATGCATTTAAAAACTTACTTGCTTGATCAAAGGGAGTAGAACAATTATTCTTGCTAAGTTGTCACCCTATAAAATTTGAATCGATTGTATTATTTATTAACTTTTACTTTAGTCTCTTCCTGACAAGCAAATATATGTACCTGTACAATTTTTCTTCCAATTTTTTCACAATTTCTGTTTGATTTTAAAATGTTTGTTTTGGAATTTCAGAAAATTTTATTCATTTGTTTTAATTCTCAGAAGAAGCCATGAAATTTAAAATTTTATTAATTAAAATTTTTTTTTAACTATCCTGTTCTTAAATAACTCAAAGCAGATTTTTTTCAGCATAAAGTTTGCTTGAAAAAAGCTCCTGTTTATTAGAATAAAAGTTTGTTTTAAATATTATGTAAGATTGTTTTAAAATTTAACTTTTTAATGCCTTTAAACTTTGAAATATAAAAGTATTCGACAAGCCGAATATTCGGTATTCGGCCGAATAGTTACTATTCGGCAGGCCGAATATGCGGTATTTGGCCTAGCAGTTGCTATTCGGCTAGCCGAATATTCGGTATTCGGTTCACCTGTTGGCCGAATATTCGGTATTCGGCCAAAATCACTATTCGGTGCATCCTATTCTACTATTACGAGAAGAGAAAAAAAACTTTCTTTTGCTCTCATACTTACTGATAAAACACCTTTTTGATACTGGTGCAGAAAGATTAATTCTTTTGAAATGTATTGCATTATCTTCTTTTTTTGTGTGCATTTAAGAAGAGTGTCCTGCCAATTTCAAGAAATCAAGCATGCTTTAATTGATTTGCATCTTAAAATATCTGAATATAGTAGATGTAAAAGTTTAGCTAGGTTCTCAATTGGACAATATGTGAGTATTTTTCTTTAGCTAAAGTGAAAGCTGCTGTCATATTTGAAGCACTGTAACCTATGATGTCAAGAAAAAATTTAAAAATTATGATGTTTTATGGTGAAATAGGTTAATATCTAATTTTGGGGTATTTTCCCCAGGCTTGGGTAAATACCCAGAAAACAGATCCCTATCTGCTGGATATTTAAGACATCACTGTTTTTGTTCAATTGAAATTTGTTTAAAAATAAACTATGCCTGTTTAATCGCTGGAATAGTGGTAGAATAAGCAGATACATTCAAAAAGATGAATTTATCTAAAAAATAAATTCTGACTGAAATATATTATTTTCATAGCAGTTAGAAGTTATTTAGTTGACAATAGGGTGGTTCAAAAAAACTTTTTTTGAGTTAGAGTCCAGGCCACCCCCTAATTTTTTTAGACTCATCAATAGTATAATACTGGTAAATTTTTAGCTTCTTACTCAAATTCTAAGAGGGTGCTCAATGACTCCACAATTTAACATTAGCAAAAGCATAGGAAATGCAACAATATTTTATACTTCAGAAATATTTAAATTTTCCAGAAGTTTTTAGAAGAAATTTAGTTTGTCATATTATTTATATTTGTATTTAAATATTTCTGAAATATTTTATTATATGTAGCAAAATTTCTGAGAATTATTTACATGATAAAGTTACAGACAACACTAAACCAAAACAAGAATTCTACAAACTCTTTTTACAACCAAATGAAAACAATTTGTCAGTGAAACATTTAATTTTTCATGATAATTTTTATTTTAAATATTTATCTTATAGATTTTCAAATTCTGCATCTGGCGCAAACATCTGTCTGAAGTTGTTTACATTTAGCTCATGGCTATTTTAAATAAGTATCAAGAACTATATTTATGTTACATTACTTACATTAAATATTAATCTACTGTTATGGGATGCTAACATTATTCATGTTACAGTTAATAAGACAAACAATAAGCCTAATATGAAATAAAATAATCACAAAATTTGGGTATTAATCAACAACTTTAATTTTATGAAAAATAGCCATTCTTTTCTGTTCAAAGAAATTTCAATGCTAAAAATTTGCCATCACTCCGGTTTCAACTTGCCTTAGTAATGAAATTTTTCTGATTGGTCTAAGATCAGTAGACCAATTGACTAGATTGAAACAACTATGACAATCCTTCATCATGTTCTTTATCAGTTGAAAGAATCAAAATTGATACAATATGTTAGTCATTTAACAGTTAAAGAATCAATGCAGATATTGCAGAGATCTGAAATTCCTACAAAACAAAAGAAACACATACATAATTAAAAAAATAAAAAACATTCATTCTCATTGGCTTTTGTTAAAGAAAAACAAAGTTCTTTTTCTACAGCCCAACAATAAGGAGTGGTTAGATATCTTGGACTATTTTCTTTGATATTGGTTATGAAGGTGTTATGAAAATAATAAAAATTAAAGAAGATTCTAATTTTCTTCAGGATCAAAGAATCAATTGTAAAATGTATATGGGTTTAAAAGATAAAGAGTATGATGTTTTCTTCAGAGAATAAAAGAATAATGAAGCATTAGAGTCTCTTTTTAGTTTCAGCTACCATCTGTTCATCCAATATTTATCTAAATAGTGTAATGGAAAACTCTGAGTCTTCAGACGATGAATTTATTACAATACAGTTAAAGATCCTGAAAATTATCTATCAACAGACAAAGAGATTGCGCTTTCTGCTAGAGAAGAGATGGAACATCACATGTCTGAGTGTTCTGATGATTTCATAAGACTTTCTCTCTTTTCTGTCAGAATTTAAATGGGAGAAGACAAATTGTTGTAAGAGCGATTTACATTGATGCAAGCCCTTAAGAAGCATTATGTAAGATGAGAACTTGAGATTTTAAAAAAAGATGGTGTACGACTTTCAGACTTTGCAACAAGAACAACAGAACTCTTACCTCGTATGAATATAAGAAAATCATTGTTAAGCTTTTTCCCGAAAAATGAAATGACGACTATCTCAAGGGAAAAGAATGGCTTCACAATTTACAAGTAGTGAATGACAGTCCAGAACGAGAGGTTAAGCTTAATCGAGATTTCAATAAAATCATAACAAATGATGAAGATTAAAAGCAATTCTTGCTGCAGGTCGTAGAAGCCAACAGAAAATGATCAGAAATAACGAAAAAATCAGTTTTAGATACTATTTTGTATTATTAAAGACCAAATATGATTACCTTTCTATTTTTTACTTCTATATTGTTTTATTCTTTTTCAAGAAATTAATTTTGGAGGTCTTTATTTTTTTTTAAACAAATATATAGAAAAATTTGAGTGAAACACACAAACTTATGCAGTTAGTGGGTGTTGAGCACTCTCTTGCAGTTGAAATATGAAGTTCAAATTCTGCCAGAATATTACTATACACAAGTCTAAAAAAATTGAGGGGTGGCCTGGTATATTAGTGAAAGTTTATTTTTTTACATAGACGGCTGAACCACCCTAGTTGACAGTATAGTTTTCAGGAATATTTTAGTATTCCTTAAAATGTATTGATAAATAGTATTTCTTAATCACCACATTAATTTAATCTGTATATATTTACTCATAATAGATTCTGATTTGTAGCTTTTCTTCAAATACTTTAAAAAATTATCACATGTATTTGCATATTTTTACCTTTGGTTCGTCATTTCTTACAAACTAAGATTAAGACGCTGAAAAAACAGGAATTTTTGAAACAAATCTTAAGTCAGCTAAGTAAATGCAAAGCAGATCTGTTTTGTGTGTAGTCTTCAAAAGCAGGAGAATGCAAAAGGAAGAGAGAGTCTAAAAATTTTAGAATGTTTTTTCCATGCATGGAATTTTAAAATGGAAGTCAAAAGTTCATATAAAATTAAAATAAATATTTTTTCATAGTAAATTTTTTGCTATTTATCCAAAAGTTCTGCATTTTATTTTTCTTTTATGCAAAATAATTAAAAAAAAGAGTGTGATGAGGGGAAAAGAAAATTATTTGTGTGCCTAGAAGCATATTTGAATACTATAATTTGCAAATGAGTAAATGGTTAAAATATTCCAAACTGTTTGAATAATTTTTTTTAATAAAATAAAAAATAATTTTTTATGCTTAACATTCATAAATATATGACTTTTGTATCTTATTTATTTTTATAATAGGTGTTATTCAGAAGTATAGCAACTTTGTCAGCAGTCCTATATATGTAAATGGCAAGAAAGAAAATAATGTTCAAGTAAGTTGTTTTCACTCTGTTAACGTAGCATTTAGAATCATAACATTTCAGCTGAAGTTATTAAATTTTCTGTAATAAAATTTAACTTCTTCATTTCATTTATTTAGTCTCAGAGACCAGAATCCCCAAAGATTAGTTACATTAGTATAATAAGATATTCTTTGTGTTAAATATCAAAAGAAAAATCACAATAAACATTTACTTGATAGTATAAGTAAATGCTTAAATTCTCCCTAATCAGAAAGTATTCTAGCATTTCAACAGTTCCAAAGTACAGCCATTAATTGTATTACAGTATGGAACCATTTATCCAGAAACCAGTTAACCGGAAAACCAGTTATCCGGAATGATATTTCTGATAGACTGATTTCAGAATTTTTGCAGAAAAAGGTGTCATACACTGCAAGTTTGACATAGGCTTTGCTTGAAACAATTGTATAATTTGATGACAACATCTAGTATTTGAAAAGAAAACATATTTAGTTGTATTTTAGATGTTTTAATTTTTATGCAGAAGAAACAGAAGAATTTTTGTTCCTAAGGGATTCCCATAAATTACGTTCTTTTAAACTCTGGTTAACTTTTGATCTTTCTTGCATTGATTATTAAATCTAATAATTTAAAATCAGAAATAATGCCACAACCACACATATTCCACAAAACTTATCAAATGGATGCAGCTTTAATGCACAACCAGTTAACCGGAAAAACCAGTTATTCGGAATACATCTGATCCCAAGCATTCCGGATAAATGGTTCTGTACTGTATTCATTACAAAAAAATGTTTGTTTAGGTTGGACCATCCCCTAAATTTTAATTCTATGAATTTTAAAATACACTTATCAATATTGTACGATGTATAATAACTGCTAGATTTTCTGTTTCTGAATTGATGTCTGTCTTGAAGAAATTCTTGGAATGATAATAGTTCTCTTTTTAATAAGTATCAAGCAATATATCAAGCAAGTATAAGTATCAAGTACATTTTTTAAAAAGTATCAAGCATTGAAAGTAAAAATTTTTTCTTTCTTTTCTGCTCCATGTGATTATGTTGTTTTTGAACGTTTCACATTTTTACAGTACCTTATAATGTATCTTTATTGCTATAGTTTATCTAGTTTATATAGTTAGTTATATAGTTAGTTTATATAGTTATTATCTAGTTTATATAGTTTATTATTGTGATAGTTTATCACAAGCAGCTGGAACTTCTTTTGACTTTTCCAATAAATACCTCAACAAAGATTCTGGCTTTCCTTAAAATATTGCTAGTTTATTTATTAACATCTTCCATATTCTCCAATCTTATTTTATTTAATTCGTGATTTTTTTTTTTTTTTTTTTTTTTTTTTTTTTTTTTTTTGTAATTTCCATCTTTTGTAATTTCAGGATTGTTGGCATGAGGACTTTTTTTTTTTTCTCTTTCAGCCACCTGTGTGCAGGATTGACTTGATTTTGCCCAACCCGTAAAAGCCCAAGTGGATTTTTTCGAAATCCTTATTAAAAATTATACTTATCTAATAATAAACATATTTATTTAAACCAAACATAATATATATTTTATATTATGAATTTTGAGTTTTCAGAAATACTGATAGGGCCCAAATTTCTCTACTAACAAGAGCTCAAAAAATTCTCTTGGAAAAATAATTATCATTAAAGACAAAAAAAAAAAAAAAAAAAAAAAAAAAAAGTAAAATGGTGAAATATCAGGAAATAAATTGAATGAATATTCTTGTTTCGTAACTTTCCAAGTTAGAAGTGACCGGGAAAAGAGGAAACTGACCAGACAAGTATAGAAAAGAGTAAATTTGGGACTAGGATTTGACAACTAGGATTGACAGTCTGTATGTTTTTCAGACTTTACGACGCTTAGGATAGTGAAAGTGTTAAAGTACTTTCTCCAACAGTATTTTTTTTATAAGGTATTGTACTTTGCAGGTAACTGTGAAAAGTTGTTAAATTCTTGGGAAACTAAATAAAACCGTTTGAAAGTCCTTTCCATGCTTCCCCACCACACTAATGAAAAATCCTTATTTCCTTTTTCTCTTAGTGTTTATTTCAATCACACAAGTTGTTTTCTTCTTTAATAATGAGGGATTTTGAGTGTAATAAATCTGAAAATTCAGGAAGGGACAATTAATCTTCTTTGGCCCCTTACAGGTGCCTATTTAAAAAACAGTTTTGTTTTTCTTATGATATACGGGTTCTTAAGACTAAAATTCTCTTAATTAAAATCTTCTCTTTATTAATCTTCTCTTAATCAGTTTCTTCCGAAAACAGGTGTTGTTGGTGTTATGTATGATGGCCTATTATCTACGCGAGGGATATGGGCCCGAGAGGGGATGCCCTCCGTGGGAGGTCTTTCCAAGGGAACCTAACATGTATTTACATATAAGGATATCCAAGATTAGAAGAAAACTCCGAATGGTTAGGTCGACGGGCGTGATTGGGTTCGAACCCAGTACCTCCCGTCTATACCAGCTTTGAGAGCAGAACCTCTCAGCCACTGGTGGGGCCTTCTTCACCCCTCTCTCTCTCTCTTTTCTTTTTGAAAACCGTATTTAATAGAAATAAAAGAAATTGACCTAAAAAGTTTGAAGCATATATTATTTGTTTGCTCATATCTAAATAAAAGAATTTATTTCTCATACTCTGTTAATACCTCACAAATCTTCTTTAACAAATTTAAAATTGCATTCTTGCATCTAATATCTCTGTAGTATGACTGAAAATTATTTTAAATCTAATGCAAGTACTTTAATAATAAAGGCTGAAGTGAAAAAAAAAAAAAAAAAAAACCATTTTAGTACATGTTATAAGAAAAATCTCTTCTTAGAAGTATAAAAAATAATTTTTTATTACAATAAAATTATTTATCGTTAATAAAAGTGAAACTTCTCGGAATATAACCAGTTTTATAAAGTATAATCATAATAATAACTGATTTTTGTCTCTTTGTGTTTAAAACGTAATGTAAGAAAAAATATTTGAAATTATACAATAAAAAGCACATTAATATGTGTAAACAATCTTCCATAAACGTAAAATCATCAAAAAAATCGCATATTAACTATTAAATTGTTTTTATTCGAAATTTCCTGAACGTTTTTTTCAATATATCGCTATGCGTTCTTCAATGTTTTGGGAGGATGAAGGGGCGTGGCAGGTTTCACTCTCGTAGCATTGCATAGCGGAGCGTTGTCTTCTCCATTAGTTAAAGCTCCTTGACCTCGACTTACATTGTTTTCGACTTACATCGCATGTCTTGGAACGAATTGCTGACGTAAGTCAAGGTATTACTGTATATATATATATATATATATATATATATAAATGTAATTTTTCTTTAATTTAGACTTAATTAAAATGCATTGTATATATTTTTAAATGAACAAAATATTTATAAATAACAAGCAAAAATAAGTAGATGTGGATATCAGAATAAATTACATGAACAATTCTAGTACTTACCATCACATATAACTAATAAATCATATAAGAAAATATGTGAATAATTTAATAGCAAAACACTGCTAATTAGTAATACGGCAAAACTGAAAAAAACAAACATAAAAAACAGAATTCCATTAAATTAGAATTATCTAATAAAGCAAAACTAAATAATTGACTATTTAAATTCAATTTTTATTTGTAAAAGAAGGACACAAAATTTTAGAACATCAATTATTTTTACTTTTCAAAATTTCCTTTCAATAGAATCATAAAATGTTGTTAAAAGAATTATAAATTTAAAAATTAATTTTCAAGTTTTTTTATATGAGGGTAAGTCGGAAAATAAGTTTCCCCTGGCAACTGTGGACAGAGGTGCGTATGAAAGACAAAAAATGTAATGAAACATTAAAGATAAGACGTAACTTTATTTTTCTACTTGGGTGCCAAGTGAGTTGAGACATTTGTCATACCCTTTATAAGCTTCATAAAGCCCTCCAGGAAAAAAACAGGGCTCTGCATACAAAAGAAGCGTTGAACGGCTTGTGTGGCTTCAGCATTGCTTACAAAGAGGTAGGCAAGCATTACCTTCGTCTGTAGTGGTCGTGCACGTTCGTCTAGGTCTCGGCCTGTCCAACGCTGATGCTCCTCACTGAATTAGTGGCACCATCTCCGCACCATTTGTTTCGACATCACATCTGGCCATCTGACTCCCACGTGGCGGTTATGGATTTCTGTTCCCGATACCCCATGTGCCCATTCATAGCGGACAGCCGCTCTCACTTCCTTCATTGACCACGAATTCACAATGCACTTTCTCTCCACATCTATCGGGAACAGAATGATGCAGAGCCCTGATTATTTCAAGGAGCGCTTTTTGAAGCTTATAAAGGGGTATGACAAATGTCTCAACTCACTTGACACTTATGTAGAAAAATAAAGTTACGTTTTATCTTTAATGTATCATTACATTTTTCGTCTTTCATACACACTTCTGTCCACAGTTGCCAGGGGAAATTTATTTTCCGACTCACCCTCGTATTAATAAAGAAGTAATATCTATATATTTTTAAAATTATCTTATGCATCATCTTACAAGACAACAACAACAACAACAAAAAGAAAAAAAAAACCTGAAAAAGTGCACATTGTTTATTTCTAAAACATTTTTGTACTTCAGTCATGTGCTTTATGAAGTTATTTAGTGTTATTTCATTAGCAAATAAATTTAATAAGTGAGAAAGATGATTATATGCAATAAGATTTGGATATGCATACGGCCTGATCATTGCAAGGACAAACAGGACATTTGCCCGGGCACCTGCTTTTAAGGAGACTTAAACAAAAAAAGTCTGGAATTTTTCTTTTAAAATAAGTGCAAATTACAGCTATGAAACTATTATGGGATCCTCAATTGAATTTTTGTCTCGGAGCTCCAAGCAGTTTTAATTTGGCTCTGGATATACCATTGTAATTTTCTCCATCATATTATTTGTTATATTTTCATTTTCAGCACAAATATGTTCTCATTATATTTCTTCTCAATATCTTCAATTACTCTTACGGCTAAATTAATATAGTATTTAGCTATATTTTTTAGTGTCTCAACACAACCCACTTTTAAAAATTGTGATTTAAAAGGTCTGCTTGTAAAAGATGTATAATGTACTGCAAACAATAATTACTTTTTTTTTTTTGCTAAGACCTGCAGCTAGCAAGTGTGAGGCAGACTTTACTCAACAATTCATTCTTTGCTTCATCATGAGTATCATTCAATAATGCCCCTGACAACAATTCTCTATTTGGAATTTCCTATTTTGAATCATTTGATTATTATTATTATCATTTTGAAGCATTAAAAACTGATCCCCAATTGGTAGTTTTTTCAACATTCATACCGTATAATACATTCAGTAATACCTGCCTAGATGGAATTCCATTTTAGACATATTTTCCGTCTTAACAGATGAAATTGTATTGAATTATTTTCGTTGAAATGGACTTTGGAATATTTCCATTCTAGGTAGAATTCCGTTTTCAGAAGTTTTATTTATTTATTTTTATACTGTAATTATTTACACTTTTACGCAGTTTTTCATTACAGAAAGGTTTCGTAGTAAGAAGATTCCATTGTGGGTCTAGGTAACAGTAACAAATTCTTCCAAAGACCTCATGTAATGCATATAATTAGATTTTCTGCTGCATTGGGACCATATATTTCACATGTACTTTAAATACCCAGTTTTATATTTTATGAAATGTTAAATCCGGGCAGGTATCCAGATAGATTTTATCTTTTATGTTAACAAATACTTAAAATTAATTATAATCAAAACAGCCCTCTAAAAATTAGAAAATACACCGAATATATGTGTAGTACTTACAATGATTGTTAATATCCGTTTTCTAAAGAGTAACAAACACGTTCTAATGAATAGTGAGTTTGAAAGTAATGAATACATACAGGTGTTCATTTAGTCATTACTTTTGCAGCAGTAATTGTTCACTTAACTAAAATTCAAAGCTTCCTAGATAATAAATGTTGTTTAATCAGCCTAAAAAAAATTCTTTAATTTGTGTAACACTGATAGACTTGTAGAACCTTTGATATACTCTTTGACTTAAAAAGTTCAGTTGTCCAAAAAAAAAAAAAGTGAAAACACGCTATACGTTTTAATCGCCAAGTTTTTCCAGAGAAACAGAAATAACCATTGTACTGGAATTATGCATTTTTTTTTTTTAATTTTGTTTAATAAACTTAGGGGTTTGGCAGAAATTTTTTCTTGATTAAAAAGCTGCTAGTAATTTTTTCACCAAACAATACATGCTGTATTACACCAGTAGTTGAGGATGCCAATTACAAAAGTGTAACAGAAACATTAAAAAAAAAAAAAAAAAAAAAAAAAAAAAAATTCATAATAAAAACAGGGTTGTTTCATTTAACAAACTTTTTTATTTAACATACAATTTATTACTGGCATAGTAAAAGAACTGTTTTCTGAATCTTTTCTTTTTTTTTTTTTTTTTTTTTTTTTGTTAAACAGAATAGTATTTCATAACATTTCTTGTGTCATTTACAAACACTTCATCTGCAAAATGTAAGCTCAATATTTTAAAACTGTATTGTGCATGACAGTGTATCAGCAGCATATTAATACTAAGATTTTTTAAACTATCAAAATGAACTAACATTGCTGAAGTGTATACATATCTAGTTATTTTCTCTTGTATGAATTGGTACTGTTTTGGCTTAATACCCTTGAAGAAGTAATCAATTTTATTGTTGAAAATCTAAATCTAATTCTCATGATAATTATTGCATGAAAAACAAAGTCGGTTTATATTATGAAACACAAATGATAAATTGATTGATTGATCATGATAGCAAATCTAATTTATTTACATTCTTGGCTCCTATGAATATTTATGAGTAGTATAAGGATTTGAAGGTCATTTAATATAGATTTATTAGCCTTTATGATGATTTTGGCTTTTGGGATCTTAATAATAAGGATTTATTAGTCATTTAAAGGTTTTGGGATCATTAAAATAGATTTATTGGTTTTATAATTACAGTAGAACCTCTTTTATCATCACATTCCTTGTTTGCAAAATCCATTTTGAATTTTTTTTTAACTATCATATTCATTGTGTGCAAGGGTCCTTTCCGAACTACAAGTACACATAAATATTTTCGAACCCCCTTTGTTACAGTTCCTTTGAATTTAACTTCAGCTTCTGTAAGCAGTGGGGTGGAACGAAGAAAACGAACAAATTAGCAATTCTGAAGCTTTTGAATGTTTTGCAAAAGGTTTGGCATGGCTGGAGCAGTAGAAAGACTGTGATACTCGTGAGCTAATAATATTAAAAAACTCCATGATAGTTTCAAAGCAAAGGCAATCAAAACTACGACAAACAAAACATTTTTTCAAACCCTTGTGATATTTGTAAAAGATACTTAAATAAAAATTCAGGTAATTTATTATTGTTTCTGTTTTGCTATTGCTTTATTTTTATTAAGCACTTGTCGCCATAGTAAGAAATATTGTGTATATTTCTCCTTAATCTTAAAATTGAAGCATTCTCAATTATCTGAAAGTTTCGATCTTCCAAAAGATGGTTGGTCCCAATTACTTCGGATAATCGAGGTTCTACTGTATTTGATGTCATTAAATGAAGATTTATAGCTATTTATAATTATTTAGAGTTAATTTAATGTGTTTTATGATATTGGAATTAGAGTAATTGCAAATGATTGTGTAACAAAATGTTATAAATTTACTTTGATATTGGTTTTTCTAAAAATATGAATCTGTATGAAATAGTCAGTCCTGTTTCTGCATTCAGGGAGATAACGCATGATGGCTTTGCTCTGTATTTACAGAGAAAACATGTATATCCTGGCTCTGTATAAACAGAGAATATAGTGTAGTATCATGGAATTTTATGTGGTGTAATTATATTATATTTTATTTTATTTAATAAACATTTTTAGCCAAAATAGCTCTCCCACCTTCATGATTTTGACTTTCTGTTTCTAAGTAATTCATGGACAAATCAGACAGGTACATAAATCTTGTTTTATGTAAATTGTGTTAGAGTAGAAGGCGAATGCAGAAAAATCTATGACTTTGAGCATTATCACAATTCGTACATCATTTGAAAGATAATGCTGTCTGGGGAAATATTAAACAGGTGTTCTGCCTGAATGCAGTCTTACATAAGACTGTGGCAAACCGACGCGAAGTTCGACTTGCATTACATCTCCCATGTGAAAATCTTTCATAATTGTCGTTATTTCAGTAATTTTGAGCATTTCCATTTAGGGGGGGGGGGGGGGGGTGGTGAACTCCACACAAAACCACCGTAACCCTTTCTCAAAATTTTAGCTGAGTAAAGAAACTGGTTGGTTGGTACTTTATTAATGCAATATCTCGGGAATTGAAAACAGCTTCTAAATATATAAACATAAAATGCATTACAGAATATATTGTGCAATTTGTTCTGTGATATTGGTCAATACTCGTCATTATGATACATAACAGGGTTTGTATGATGCTTCAAAGGCCTTAAATTTTTCAAAAGTAATTTTTGTTCCTTATAAGTACTTATTTTTATGCAAAATCTGTAATTATGATGAAGAGTTCATCTATAATATTGATGAAAATGTGCTCAACTGCCGTTCTTTGCCAATAAAAACATTAGAAACTGTGAACGAGATTGGCAAAGAGAAAATTACAATGCTGCTATGTGTTACTGTAACTGGAAATCATAGACTGCCTTTGTTAGTCATCAGACATTCAAAAAAGCATTGGTGCTTCAAAAATGTGAAAATACTGCCTCTTGTCTATACAAATTAACGTAAAATTTGGATAACTTGCCAAATATTTATCGAATGGTATGAAAAAAACTTTATTCCTGAAGTTTAAAAAACATCCAAAAGAAATCGGAAAATCAGGGCAAATTCTACTGGCCTTAGATAATGTACCTTCTCATCCAAATGCAGATGTACTCAAACAAGAAAATGGAATGTTTAAAGACATTTTTCTACTACCAAATGTAACTTCCCTTTTACAACCCATGGATCAAAGTGTAATAGAAAGATTGAAAAGGCTAGAGGAAACAGCTTTTAAGGAAACTTTTAAGTTTAACATATTGGATTCAATGCAGTAGATTTCCAACAATGGATTGAAAGCGACATGAATGATCCCGGTTTCCAAATGTGAAGACGATGAAGTAGATGGAACTGAAGAATCTAGAGGGCCACAGAAGTATTCAATGTACTTGAAGTTGCAATGGAATGGCTACAACGGCAAGATTCAGTCGATCCCGTTCAATTCCTGTATTTAAAAAGATTAACCCTTTATTTACTGACAGTACTTATAAGTACCACTCACTTTAAACTTTCATCCCACAGTGAATATTAATAATATTCTAATTAGGGATTGACCGAAGCAGCAATTTTGCCGAATACCAAAGCTTCGGTATTCGGTGACCGAATACTTGAAACTTTTTGATATGCATTTTTGCATATATTAGCTGTTTTAATTGAAATTAAATTCTCAATAATTTAATTCAGTTACATTTTTATTCTTAAATCTAATTAGACAAAAAAATTTAATGACTTATTTCCACTCACAAATTCATTAACCGAACACTTATTTTTTTATTATTTTATCACTAGTCAATACCGAAAAATAACCTATGAAAGTATTAAAATTATACAGGGTGTTATTAAGGATAAGGATTGTCAGAAAAACAAAAGTTCATTCAAATACAAAGAAACAATGTTGTCATCAAGCTGATTTACTGATTGTCTAAGTCTAATTATAAACATATTGAATAGGCTCATCATGTTATCAAAATATTCAAGGTATATCAATTTGTACATTTAACTATTTTCTGTCAAATTATTGATAGAATATTTATATTTTGATTAATATTTTAACATTGTGGTGATGAAGAAAAGAAATTTGAGCGATTTTGATATAATGGTTATAAAAGCTATAGGATAGGCATAGGGGTATACTTATTTGATGTGTGTATTTTCTTTAATATACACCTTAGATATACAGATATAAACTCTGATATACTTATTTGATGTGTATATTAAAAGAAAATACACATTAAATAAATTTAAATAAATAAAAAAAAAACTAATGTAGAAGTAAATAAAATTAAATGATAAGGAAAAGATGCACATCTTTCCTTACTTTTTTTTTTTTTGTCTGTTGTAGACAGTTGTTTCGATTTCACACCTATGTAGACTATTTTAGGAAGAAAAAAGTTTTAAAAAAATTAAAATGGCCTTTGACTTGTTTTTTGTAGTGCAGCTGAACTCTGAACTCATGCACATAATATTGGAACTCATTGTTTAGCCTATTCTACTGCTAAGTAAAAGAGAATTCTTCTACTTCTAAGAAAATACTTATCTGCACTTATTCGGCCGAATACTTTTCAGTATTCGGCCGAAGCCGAATATTCGGTTTACATGCCGAATCACCGAATACCGAATCAACTATTCGGTATTCGGTCAATCCCTAATTCTAATGGTACTTTGCAAAAACACTCTTTTAACTCCACTTTATCCGGATACATGGCAGCAGTAGTTCTAGGTTTGTTATTTTAGCGAGGAAGGAGGCTTTTTTTGAAGCAGTCAATGTGTTTTGTGCCGACATTTTGTACAGATTGTCACACTCGTCTTTTTATTGCTGCAAACACTGTAAAGATAAGTGTTGTTTTTTTTTTAATGTGTTCATTATGATCTTAGAATACAATTTGACTAGCTATTTTAGGTGGACGGTGTATTTATTTGATTTAACTGTTGAATTACTCGGTGGCATTTATAAGTACGTCAGTACAATGAGTGTTGGAGAAAAACTTCTTGTTTACTTTTTGTCTGTGTAGTTATCCATCGTTTTCATCTGCTCTATAATGTAATTACTAAACTGTAGTGTAGTAATAATTTTCCTAGTATTTCTTCTCTGTTTCATTATTATTTTTTATAGGAAATCGAAAAAGTTGTGACACCGGCTCTTTTTTGCTATGCTAGAAATGGCATATGTAAATTCATATATTGCATATGTGGAGATGCGAGCGAACATGTTGTCCCTGGAATATAGACGTTGCATAACTAAAGGACTGCTATCAACATTGAAACCTAAAAAAAAAATAGTTTTTTAACCCTTTCAGGGGCAAAGCATTTTTAATGCTAAAGTGTTGAAATAAAGGATTGGCACTGGAATTTGCCAAAACATTTATTTGTAAATATGAAAAAAGGCTATATTTCACATACTTATTAAATTGAAAATATTTTACCACAATTCTGATGCCATTTGAAATACCGTGTGGGTTTTCTGCTACGATATTTTAGTCATAGTGTAATGACGGTGCTTTAAAGTACCACTTTAATTAATTACCTCTAAGGAATAAATTTCTCACAGGTGAGTATTTTTTTTTATGTTTATCCTTTAATTTCCATTGTAGTACCTTAAAAAAAAAAAATATTACATGAAAAAAATTGCAGTAGATCATAATATAGTAGATAAAGGGTTAAGAAATATGGCTGCAAAAAAAAATAATGTTCTCCATGAAGCAGAAGACTATCAAGAATTTCTTTTCCCTATCACAATGAATTTTTTTTAAAATCTACGTACTGTATATAGTGTATGCATACACATGTAATAATTTCTATGTATAACTTTGTACCAATTTTGTACAATAAAAAAAAAAAAAAAAGTTACAAAAGTTATTTCTAAACACACCATTTGTAGTATGCTTAAATGTGCACCTGCTACAATTGCTAGTCCTAAGGCTGGGAAAAGTGTGAAGGGAAGTTATCTAAAAAACATTGCCATAGCCATTTTTTAGAGTTTTTCAATTATCTGAATGGTCTGGATAATCAGCGCTCTACTGTATATAATTTTTCAAGAAATGGGGTATTTCTTATAATAGTTTTCCGTTTGCAACAAATTTTTGTTTATCTTTCACAAAAAAAAAAAAAAAAAAAAAAAAAAAAAAAAAAAAAAAAATCATTTTTTAAGCAAGGCAGGAAAATACACTAATTATTTTAGAATATGTTTTTCTTTCTTTTTAAAATCTGTAATTGTATTTTAAATAATTACTATCTTCTGTCTTTAGGCAGTTTGGCTTATGGATCCTAAAGAAACAACTCCTGAACTACATAATGAATTTTTTCGCTACATAGCTAATTCCTATGATTTGCCAAGGTATCATTTACACTACCATACTGATTCACCTCTTAATCTTAGATGCTTATTGTACATACCTGAAGGAAAGCCTGGATTGTTTGAAATGAGTCGGGAAGTAGAAGTGGGTGTAGCACTGTATAGTCACAGAGTTTTAATCAAAAGCAAAGCTGATATCTTGCCTAAATGGTTACGTTTTGTTAGAGGTAATTTTTAAAAATTATTACTATTATTATAAAATTACAATACAATAACTTTTACTTATTTGTTCTTTTTTGCTGCTTTTAAATTATTGTGTTTGTATACAGCCTTCACATTTCAAAATATTTTTCCATAAAATTGTATACCAGCATTTGCCAAATTATGTTTTGCAAACCAGCAGTGGTCCTCAAGATATGTCTTTTGAATCCTCTTACATTTTCATAAGAGGCAGAGAAAATAAAATTTGGATGAAATGAATTTCACACAGTATAGCTGAAAATATTACAGTTATAAAAGAACATAAAAGTAGCTCCCAAAGTACAGAGCGTATAAAAGTGGTCCCACTTAAAAAAGTTTGAGAAATACGGGTGTATACTGTTATTTTTCCATTGTTATATAATAAGATTATATTAATATAAAATGCTATAAAGTAATTGTGTATTCCCAGTCTAATATGTATGTACTCTTTTTTAAGGTGTTGTTGATAGTGAAGATATTCCTTTGAATCTTAGCCGCGAGTTATTACAAGATAGTGCTCTTATTAGGTAAAATTTTGTCATACTGTGTTTTACTTATTTGCTAAGTTGTATATGTAGAGAGAAAAAGAGAGTCTGTTGCTTTTTGTTTTGTTATTTTATTTGCATTTATCAGTGTCAATCAATTCGTCCATGCATGCTTCAACTTTTACAAGGAAATTAAGATATTTTTTAAAAATTCTTGGAAACATGAACAACTTGGAACAACTCTTGGAAAGTCCCTGTAATGTGCCAGATAGTGTTTTAAATAGATTTTATTCATCAGATCACTAATTGAGATCTGCAATCGCTCCTCAGCTAAGTGGAATGTTAAAAGCCTAGAATCCAGATGTGTGCTCATAAAATTTCTCGAGTGGATAATAACCTTGCTGCTAAAGGACTTTTTTTGACACTATAGCTTATCATAAACTTACATCTTTCAGCCGTTAAGAATGAATAAATCATGGACCCTCGTATCCACTCTGAACTCAAGTAGACTCTAAGAATTTTTATGAGGGATATACCCAAAAAGCCAGAGGGGCCTACCGTGGAGTTGTTGCTTGGAGATGGTTGCGAACGGGAGCAATTGTCAGCCGACAAAGCAATCGTCAGCCGACGCTAGGAGCGAGGCACACTCCTGAACCTGAGAACTAACTTCATGTAATATTAAGTGTACATAATATCCGTGTGTGTTCTGTTCAATGTTTCCATGTGTGTGAAATAAAACGTGTCATGAGTGAACTAAGAGTTCTTCTTATTTAGTTTTAAAGTTAGTAGTTTTATTTATCGGTACAGAAAATGAAAGTCCCATTCTGTCAACTAATTGAAGTCTATTTAAGAATAAGAATAAAGAGATATAAATTTTATTTGTAACCTAAGATAATTACAAACATTAGAGTTTAAACCTAAAAATTTAACTAATTGTTGTATTGAATTTTGATTTGCACGACAAGACTTGGCAAATAGTTGAAAGTTTTGTGCCAAAAAATAGGTTTAAGAAATTGTATTTTTTTTTTCTTTTACTACAAAACATCTGACACTTTGACCACTTTTATCGTACAAACTACCGTTTGATATGACAATTTGTTGATTTTTTAATGATTTTTTAAAATGTGAACGACTTTATGGGACACTCAGTTCAACTACACGACTGGAACGAAATCATCAAGCTACGTTCATTGATTCACAACTAGTTTTCAACTTTCTTGAGAATTATGAACTATTTACAAATTGTATAGTTTTTTGTTTCATGGTCAGTGATTTTCTTTTTTTGGCTGACAGTACAATAATAGCTCCTTTATATATCGCTCATTCAGTCTTATAATTCTCTCTATTTTTGTGTCTCCCAAGAAAATAAATATGCTGTAATTTAACCACATTTTAATGTAACTATGTACTATAGATGTTTTTTGTATTACATATTTCTCTTTCTTTTACTAAGAAAACTGTAATATGTTTAGAGACTAAATTTTTTTCATAGTAATACGAAACATTTTCTTGTATGTTATCTTTCTTAATTTTTTAGTACCCTCAGTTATATTGCATTTGATTATACACCTGCAGATATGATATAATGAGTTGTATTAATAATTCCGTGTAAATTGAATCCTCTGACAAAATCTGAAAATAGCAAAGAAATAATTACTTTTGAAAAGTAGTTTGTACTTTGTACTTTTCCAAAAAAAAAAAATAGTTGTAGTTGCAGTTAACTTCATTTTTGATAAAGTACTTGTAGTTTGCTACAAAATTAAAAATAGTTTTTCCTTTGTCTGTCACTGTTGCATCAAATAGTTTACCCTACATGGAATAACATAATGATAACTAATTTATTTACTATAATGTATACAATATGATAAAAAATGTGCAGTTTATTAAAATGATTTTAATAAAATTAACTTTGCTATAGGAATTAACAAGAATGCTAACAATGAGGAGCAGTTCTTCCTTCAAACGTGCTATTGTATGGTGTGGTTTTTGTGTGGTGTTAAAAAAACCTATAATCTCTGCTCCAAAGTAACGATTGCAAATAAAATTTGGTGAAGTGTATATCTTGGTAGACTTTACTTACTTGCAAAATCTTTTTATAATCAGTGTGTTGCACTTCATGAATATTCCTTGTAAGAGAATGTACGGACTAGATATAAATCTCCCTACCCCCCCCCCCCCCCCTTTCCTAACAAAAATCCTTTATATGGCTCATGTTTGTCATAATTATTCTTATTTGTTTGTCATTACTGTTTTGACATTGTTACCTTTTAAAACTTCATTAAAAAACAAACTGTAGAGTGCATGCATGAGTGTACCTGTGAATGTATATAAATTCTAAGTATATACATGCATATAAATTCTTAATTTATTTTCTCCTATTCCTTACTCTATAATTAGGAAAATATCTACAATGATTACAAATAGACTTTTGAGATTTCTTCAAGAACAGATGAAGAAAGATCCAGAAAAATATAAAAAATTTCACGATGACTATGCAATATTTTTAAAAGAAGGAATTCTTTCAATTAATGATCAAATTCAAAAGGTAATAAGATTTATTTTGCTTAATCTTGTTTGAAAAAAAAAAAAAAAAAAAAAAAAAAAAAAAAGAAAATATTTCATTTTCTAAGTAAATAAGTGAATAAATGAAATTTTCAGTTGTATCAAATGAAATCGAATTTGCAGTATTTAAAATTTTTACACCTGCATAGATAAATAAATTATTTCTGATTTTGCCTCAAAATAACTCAAAAAACACATATTAGTTTCTGAACATTTATTACTACCGTAAACTATTGATAGTATATCATTTGTTATGCAAGCATCCACACAAAGAAAAAATATATTTATTCGACTATTAATTAAAATTTTTTTTTGTCCTTATTATAATTATTTTTTGTTACTTTAAAATATTTAAATTTTCTATATACAATGCATAATATTTCTTTGGTTAAACCCCACCTTTACACCTTTTTTATATAAGTATTTTTCATTTTTATGTTATATAACACAAAGATTGAAAAAGAATTAGCTGTTATGAAATATTTTATGGATATTGCTAGCTTTTTTCCCCCCTTTAAAAGTAAAAATTTAAAAGCAGTCTAGTTTCGGTAGCATTTAGCATATCGTCCTCAGCGCAAAGAATGATGGAAATTTTCACAAATATATAGGAGAGAAGCGGATTCAAGTGAAAGGTTTATTGACCAATAGGAAAACAGGAGATTTCTGTTTGTCAATAAACTTTTTGCTTGAATCCGCTTCTCTCATATATATTTGAGCAAATTTCTTGTCATTCTTTGAACTGAGGATGGGTATGCTAAATGCTACAGGAACTAGTCTGCTTTTAAATTTAAAGTTATGGTGCTATTAACATTGTTTTTTTCTATTTATATTGCTTTGTGCCAAGTATCATATATATATGTCCTATATCAATTATATAAAAATTGAATGAGGTCAAATGGGAAACATGCCTAAATTTAGGCCACTTACTTAACATGGAACAACACATAAGGCAATTAAAAAATTTTCCTGATTGGCCAATTTTTTTTATTTCTACCAAATTGTTTCTTAAAAGCTATATCCGTCAAAATAAAGCTCAAGTGTGTACAGCTAAATCCTTAACTATAATAATATCTACCCCAAATATAAGCTCTCTTCCCCCCCCCCCCCCTTTCACAAACTTTTTTTTGTCGACAAAAGTTATTTAAAAATCTGAGAAATCTATGGATTATTTGGTGAATTTCCATATGTTTTTACATTAATCTTAATGACTCCCCCTCTCCCTGCATGAAATATCTGCTTCCATTTTTTTGTGCTCCATCCCCAGCACAAAAAGTTTAATCTCTTGAAAATCTTAATTCTTTTGTTCTATTTGTTGCACACTAGTAACAATAAGTAAATAATCAATTATTTAAATTTCAACTCCTTTCTCCAAAAGTTCCTCTTTCCCCTCTGCATCTCCACCAAGTAAAGTTTAAAATTTTTAAAATTATATTTTTAAAATTCTGCCCTATTTCTTATTTTGTAGTAAGATGATTTACTGAAAATCTCATCTGCATAATCTCATAAATCTCACTTGTTTAAAATCTTTATCCTGTGTGAAGTTTTTGTGTCATCCTTTTGCTCCAAAGTGGGTGGGAGGGTTCTAAATATGTGGGAGGAAAGCAAAAGATTTTCTTTTTTGCAGTTTTGCTGTTGATTTTATACTGTGTGTGTGTGTGTTTGTTTTTTTTTGGGGGGGGGGGGGGGAGAGAGAGAAAGAGAAATTTTTTTCGGAGGAGGGTGAGAAATAATTTAGGTGGTCATTTAAATATTGCTACAACAAAATTACAAACTGAGCAGAAAAAAAAATTAAATAACTTTACAGGTTTTAAACTGCATGAAATGCAGGGAAGGTGTGATGTTCATGATATGAATGTGGGGAGGACAGAGGGAGAGAAGCAGAGATTTTGTGAGGAGGGGATAATTTAGGTGATGTATTTACTTATTTGTTACTATAGTGTTTTAAATAGGTCAGAAAATAAATTTAAAATTCAGTTTTATACGTTAAATTATGCATGTTTGACACCAGAGGGGGTAAAGGGGAAAGTAGTTCTGAGGGGAAGAATGCAGGCTTAGATGATTGATTAAATATTGTTGCAATAAAATAACAAATAAGGAAGTAAATTTGAAAAAAAAAAGTTAAACTCTTTAAATTTTTCTTAGGGGATATTTCAGGGGGGGGGGGGGGGGCATTTAAATAATATTTTATTTATAAATTGGAAATCCTCAAAAATAGGGAAGATTCTCATCCCTGTATTTGCCATATTTACTTCTAAATTAAAGGTAAAAAATACTTCTAAATTAAAGGTAAAAAAAGATTTTTTAATGACTTTAAAAAAAATCTTGATTATAAGACCCCTCCCAAATTTAACTGCTTTTCATTTTGAAAAAGTGGCAGCTAACAATCAGGATTTTACGGTAATTTTTTTTTTAACCTTCCTTAAATGAAACAATTTTAAGAAACTTCTGTACATTACTTTTTCAGTATTCAAATTCTATTTATGTACATTTTGCCTATTAATACAAATATTCACACTGACCAATAGATTGCTACTAAATAAAAAAAATAATAATTACTGGCTACTAAAAAGTTCTCAACTACTAGCTAATGGCTAGAGTCGCAGGGGTAATTCCTCGTCACTGAGTTTCTGGGGTAATTCTTGGTCATTCCCTTTTGTTTTCAAAATAACAATTTATCAAACTGAAAAATCTGAATGATACTTTGAACACTTTGCTTTGCAATGTATGCCTTAATTATTCATTTAATTGAAATTCAATATTGGGGGGAAAAAAATCAAAACTGCAACTCAAATTTCTGTAAAACAACATAACCTTCATTTTTACACATTTTACAAAGATCTGTGTCATTCTTAAAGTTGTAATTATTTTATTTTTATTTTATATCAACTATGACATACCAGAGTTTTTAAAAGTGATTATAAAATTTTCTTCTACTATATTAAAAGCTTTTATATGGACAAGCCAAACTAAGCCCATATTTGTGAAGTAATTCCTGGTGAGTGCTTAATACTGTAATTTTACAATATTTATACTTGGTATTTTACCTATTATAACTGTGCACTCTAAAAACTATTGTCTTACAACTTTTTTTAACCATAACTGTAAAGTAGCATCCTTAACTGTAACTATAAAGGAGGAAAACTGTAAATGGTAACACACTATATATCTGAACAATTAAGTAGAAATACTATCTCATTGCAAAATGCCAAAATGGTGCTTAAAAATACGCATAATGCAATAGAGGAACATAATTATTATGCTGTGTATTATGATAAAGATCTGTTTTATATTAGGAAAGTCTGAATATAGGGTAGTAAAGTTTTTGTAAATTTTTTTTAAAAAGGAGTCTGAAACTTCCATTGGCCTAAGCGAGATAGGAATGAAAACAAACATTCAGTATATATTTTACGGACCAAAATGCAAGGTATTAATCCATTCATAATGGATGAAGAAGCAATAAATACTGCTTATAAATGTTACAGCAAATCTTTTGGTTAATTAATGTTTAATAAAATGTACAAGAGTTTTTTGCACATCAAATAAATTTGTATTTAAAACCCAAAACATAGTCGTCTATGTGTTATTTTTCCACAATTATGAGATGAACAGAACTTTTACAAGATTGATTCTAATTATTGTAAGGCTCAGTCTTAAAAAAATCATCTTTACTACTTTATTTACATCAAAAAGAATGCTGACCGATAATTACTCCAGAAGCGACCAAGAATTATCCCAATTCAAAGGCAATTCCTGATCACTTAAAAATTATAGTTATTTCAATTATAAGTGCATAGATATTTAAGTAAACATGTTATTAAATAGACATTAAAGCAGTGGTTCCCAACCTTTTATTGACCATGCCCCACTGAAGCATCTGTAAAATCGTGATGCCCCTCTCCCATACACGCACTTTATAATATATATCTTTTTTTATTATTTAAAAGTTCAGCCTTCCTATTTACATGGAGGATGCCTAACAGAGTCTTAACAAAACTATTCATGGCACTTTTTTTAACTTATAAAAAAGCTGTAATTTTCTGTCACAAATGTGTTTTTAACATAATTCTATAAATCAGGGGTTCTCAAACTATGGTACGCGTACCTGTACTGGTACGTGAAGTTCTGTTTACTGGTACGTGAAATAAACCAAAAATACAGCATGTGAAATCAAAAAACAGCTCAGTGCCTCCTTCCCCCGTCCACTTTCTTGATTTGTCAGTTTGCTGGCTCCATCTTTGTTATTACTGCTTTAACAGCATTTTGCTCTCTGTTATTTTAATGTAATTTCGATTAGTACTTTTAGATAAATAGAACTAATGCAACGGCAGCTGTTTACCTTTCATTTCCCCTTAAAAAAAGAAAACATTTTCTTCCATTACTATATTGTATATATGTATTGTGTATATTATTTATTTCAATGAGCTTCGAATTCGCATTAATAAGCAGTTTATTTTCAGGATGTATGTGCATTTCTTATGTAGGTTATTCACTTATTAAAATTTCTTAAGTGTATTTTACTATTGGTATAAACATAGCATTCATATAACAAAAAATTAACGCTAATATATCATTAAATATTGTAGCTTTTTTTCTACCAAAACCCGGTATTTTGATAACGTACATATTATTAAAATGTAATGATGATAGTACTTTTTATTTGAATGTTAATATAAAGCAGTCAGTCTAAGTGCCAATTTAATAATGTAATCACATACAGTAAAATCTGCTCAGACAGAAGCACAAAAGACTGGAAAAATATTTGGTTTTAGACATATTTCGTTTACACTGGTTTTTCTGTGTTAGCTTTGTGTATGTTACCGAATGGTATGCGGAAGTATGAACTTCTGTTTAGTGGTACGTCGATCTAAAAGTTTGAGAACCCCTGCTATAAATGAAACCAAGGCTAACACCTTCAACTTTATGCCAAAAAGAGTTTTGTTGTTTCATTCCAGTTTACCTCAGTGTTAAACAAAAGTGTTATATAGACCTCATTTTTATCTTAACAAAATGCTTGAAGAGACTCTAACATTGAGACATTTTATAAATCTTTTAATAACTTCTTAAGAGTTTTACCCATTATCGTTAATTGACCGTCATGTATTATCGGACTTTTAAATTTAAAATGTATATGTGATATATTTATTTACTGTGAGGCCTGCACTAGGGCCATAGATGTTTACTATTTACCCATTCCTTTTTCTAATGAGAAATTTTAAGATTTATAAAATTAGTAGTAACACGTTTAGCTATTTAAAAATTTTTAATGTTAAATATGTTCAAGGCAGTCAGATTTAGATATAACCTTAAGTTGTTTTGCGTATAAAAGTTTCTTCATGCGACATATGGCAGAGCGAATAGAAATACAGGCTCATTGAATAAATAATTGAAAAAATTGAGGAAAATTGTAAAATGCATTAGTAACCAGAAAAATTAAAGAATTTTTCAAATGTGAAAGAAAAAAGAAAATGTCAAAATATCATTTGAAACTTGTTCATATAATGATTCTGGTCAGGGGAAAGTCTGGTCAGTCTGGTTTAGGAATAAACTGGGTCCTTTAAAGTACCCGTCACAAAATTTTTCATTTCAAAACAGGACCCTTCACAAAAGTTTTCACCTTAAAACAGGACCATTCACAAAATTCTTTGTCTTAAAAGGAGATCTTTTCAAAAATTTTCTATGTCCAAAATGAACATTTCACAAATTTAATCATTTAAAAGTGAAATCTGACCTGTCACTTTTACACATATAAGAAAATATTTGTATTTTACATGCATATATCTCCTTAACCCTCTAAGTGTTTGGGGCGTAATATTCCGTTCACTAAGCTCCAGGTTTCACAGCAATACAAGCAATATTTAAGATAATATAATTCTATAGATTTAATAAATTTGAAATACATTGGAGAATTATTAATACTCTCAAGGATTATATTCATATTTGTAATTAAGTTTTTTTTTATAATGTTGAAAGAATCACATTTTCTTAGCATTTAAAACAAAATGCAAAGAAAACAACATTACAATTTTGCCCTTTTGCAAGACGTTTGGAGGGCTAAAAATGTATAAACAAGAACTAGAATATAATGATAATTTCAAATTCACAAAATTATGACTAGATTTTTCACAAATATAAAAAGCTTTTCACAAAAACAGAATCCTGGGAAAAAATCTGAACAGACCCCTGCTGGTATTAAGTCTATTTAAATTTTCAATTCAAGACCTTTAAAAAAATTCGGCAGAAAACTCATTTTTTAATTTTAAGTTTTGCATGTATTACTTTAATTTTTAGTCTACAAAATTACTTAAAAAAATTACAGCAAATGGTGAGTTATAGATTTGGAATTGCCCCCTCAAAAGTCAAATTGTCCCTCGGTGAGGCATACGCCCCACGTTGGGAACCACTGCATTAAAGGGTGCTTATTCCATGCCAAAAGTGAGAACAATACCTTTAATAGTTTTTATAATAATTGGATGTTGTTGATTTTTGACCAGGAATATTGCCCTGGTATGCTCTACTAGAAAAATTTTCTTATTTTTAGCTTTACATCCAATTCATCTTTTTATAGCCCAAAATTTTCAGTATATTTTAAAGAGAGATCACAATAACTTCTGCCACCATAAAACTAATTATTTTTTTTTTTTTTTCAAAATTAAGCTTAAAAAAAATGTATACATATAAAAGAAATCTTGATCTTTTAAAATAGGCTCATCTGCATCACTTCTTCAGAATATAAAACAGAGGAGAATTTCATTTCAAATGGTATTTAAAGTTCCAGTATTGTTTATTGAACGGTGTAATATTTAGTACCTATTCCAGTCATGTTAATAATTAAAAAAGTAATGTCTATTAATAACTAATTTTATATTATACTCGTGTATCAGTTTTTGTGAAATGGATATTATTGAAATGCCCCTATGCTTACATATATTTCCTTATTTTGGTAGACTGGCTGTTTTCATTCATGCTTTATGAAAGTAAATTTATCCCAGTTGCTTAACCCTTGCAGTACAAAGATGGGGGTCAATTTGACCCCATCTAGACATTTTGCAGTTTGTTTTTTTTTCATTTAGATAATGTATGCTAAAATTATTTTCTAGGAATTCTATAAAGGTCTCTTTCATAATTTTGTCTACTTAATAAGTTTCACACAGTTAATTTTTTTTGTTTATTTGTAGAAATTGCAAAAAAAGGTTACATCTTAGGCAATCAGAGAATCTGTATATATATATATATATTATGCTATCGTACATGCACAGAAATCACAGTTATATGTTAATTGTTTAATGGCAATGCCCAAATGAAACGCATCTTAATCATGGTTATTGTGTAAAAGTCCTTTGGCAGGTTTCAGGCCAAGGTAAATTGGGTTTATTTACGTTTCGCTCTTTCACTTTAATTATGGATCTTGAAAATATCATTAGAAATGATCGTAAAAGATCTCGGCTGTTATGTTGTAAAAACTTTACATAACATTCACCCTTCTTAAATTTACATAAACTTAATTTTGTATATTCTGTTAATTTTAATAATCTACTTCCTTTCACCATCTTTCAATTTTGACAGCAAAATTTTATTAAGTTTTAAATATTAAATCCTAAATCTTTACTTTTAATTATTTCATTTAAAATTACATTTATTATATTCTATTTTCTTTTTCCATTTCTCTGGTAAACTTTCATAAAATTACTAAAATCGTTTGCCAGAGAAACGAAATTCTAACTCCTATAGTTTCCCTTAATTTTTATTGCTTTCCATTCACCTCGCATCCCAAAAGATGCAATTTTTAAGAAGGTTTTATTCCTTATCTCAAAACAGACAGGAAATTCCTTTCGACGTCATAGGAACTCCCACATAGCAAACATTCCTTTCTCCCCGCTTCTTAAGTGCGTTGCCATTCCATGGTGATAATCCTACTACAAAATCTTTTTCGCCGGAAGTGCTAGCGACAAGCCATCTTTAGAAATTTTCTGATTGGCTATTCCACGGAGAGCGTACTCCCAATTTTCAGCAGGCGTTTCAAAAAAAGCGAATTTTGTAAGAAATTCTCGGAGTATGTAACACGCACGAACCTTTAGGGGATTTTTCCCCCGTTAGGCCTCAGGGTCTGGCCGAAGCGTAAGAACATTCATTGAACAAGTAATTCCTATTAAAATATGTTTTATGTTGCAAACTTTGATGAAAACACTGCCTATTGTAGTTTTAAATCAATGATCTACAAGCAGATAAAAAAATCCTTCATCTTCAGCATTCTATTAATAGACGACAGATTGTGCCACTCATCATTTTCTTCAGTCATCCTACGAAATTATATATATCTTCATCTAATTGATTCTTGTGGTTGATGTTTCTCCAAATAGTCATATTCCTGCGAGAACTCCAATAGAAAACGTGTTATTTTTGATTGCTCAGAATGATCGTTTTTTTTTTTTACAAAAATTCTATGCGTCACCTTAAAGCATTGGTGTTTATGTTTCTTTACGATTAAACAAGGTACTTGCAAAAGAAGTCTTCATTCATATCTCAGTGTATCAAATAATCAGAAACTATCAACTTAAAAATTTTTTATTTATATCTCAGTGTATTAAATAATCAGAATCTATCAACTTAAAAACTTTGCTGACTTTATTTGAAATTATAAACCACTTACATCATGAAGATAAGTGCCCCATATACTATTCTCATACCGATAAACCTAACTGTGTGCTAGATATTTAAATTCATTAAGTGTTATGATAAGATGTTTATATTTTTAGAATAGATATTTAATATTTTTATCTCCTACTGGATCCAGTATTCATAAATTGAAAATATTTTGGTGAATAAAATCTCTGCAATATTTAATCATCTTAGATTGTTTGTGTTTCTTGGGGTGAGTCATTATTCATTTTTCCTTTTCAGATTTATTTAAATTTGTTTACATCGCTATTGCATTTGCCACTATACGATCAATGCCATAGTGTGATTTCGGGGAATGTGAATTGAATTTGTTTCGATGAGATTTTCTTTTCGAATTTTAGTTTCAATTTACATATCCCGGAATCATACTTAACATCGGCGAATGTTTGAAAGTGAAGAAAAAGCCGAATTAAGAAGAGAAAATCGAAATAGATTCGATCGAGAATGCCATCAAACACAGAGCATAAGCGATCGCCAAAATAGGCTTGACTTAGTAACCGTTTTATAAAATGCATCACATTAGCATTTCACAAATCTTAATTTGTCATATATCAAGCCTCGATCTTATACCGATATGCCATTTAGGTTCAACCGTAAGAACTTCCCTGACCTTTTCATTTTTTAAAAGTAAGTGTAATAATTTTCTCTGACCATTTCATTTTTTAAACTTAGGTGTTACACTTTTGAAATTTTAGCTGTTATTTAATTTTTTACAAGTTTTTAGTATAAATAAAGGTACAAATGTCATATATACTCACCATTTTGGCAGGATTTTTTTTCTGACGCCAACGTCATATACATACGAGGATACTTAACTGGCGCCAAAGTGTCGTTATTTTGCTTGATATGGTAACCCGGACATTGTTGTTTATTTATTAATAAATTGTTTATTTACTTTTATTTTCTTTTTTAAAATTATATAACTTGTTTTGATCTATAGTTATTAATGAAACTTTTTTTTATTTATTGTTATGTCTTTTTTAAAAATATATATGTAACTGGTATTTGAAAATGAGGTTTTCACCAACTTGGCGTCAGAAAAAAATCGCGCCAACGTGGTGCGTATATGACATCTGTGCCTAAATAAATATTATTCAGTCTTTTTTTTTTATGAAGTCCATTCCACTGTTATATTTTTTAATGACAGTCTGCCCGGGCAGTGCCGGGTAAGTCAGGTAGTAAATGAAAGTTTTCTATCAAGTGCAACAAATGCAGACAGTCTATGTGTAAAAGTCATATTTCATGTGTTATTTTGTGTCTTGGTTGCCAGAAAGGTCAGCAGCAGAACTGAAGGTAGTTAAAATGCATTACTATCATTATTTCTTATAAAATGTTATTGTTTTTCTAAAAACTTTTTCTGCTTGAGTTTTTGTGCTAATTTAAATATTCATAATATTGTGGAAATTACATTTTCCTCTTTCAAATAAATCTTGTTTGCCAGTATTATGCCGATATTTTATCTTCTGATCCATTTTCTGGCCTAAACATTATAATTACCAATGGGGTCAAAATGAGCCCATCTTAGTCATTTAAGTAATACTTTGATCTTAATACTGCAAGTGTTAAACATAGTTAAAAAATTTAATTTTGTATATTTTACAAGCTGTACAAATATCATTTGGATATAAAATCTGTAATAACTTTTTCTTCTAAAGAGGAGTTTGCTTTTATTGTTTTCTTTTTAAAATTAGGAAGACATATCAAAATTACTTCTTTTTGAATCATCGCTTCAACCATCTGATACAAAAGTTAGTTTGGCTGAATATGTGAGTCGTATGAAGGAAGGCCAAAAAGATATTTATTTCTTAGCAGCACCAAGGTAAAAGCTATCAATGTCACTGTGTTACTAAAATTATTTATAATATATTTATATATATAAGAGTATAATACTATTTCTTTATTCTTAAAATTTCATTAAAAAATACTTTCAATGCATTATTCATTTATTAAAAAAAATGAAAATATTTGAATTGATCAAATAAGCATTTTATGTATTTGCTATTTTCACAGCATTATTCTCTTTGTATATATTTAATGCTTTAACCTCTTCAGACCAGAATGTAAAATAACACTGCGAATATACATTCATTGATTTTGCACAAACAAAAAGACACCATAGATGACAAGAAGGAACCCTTTTTTTTTAAACTGATACCTTAGGGGGCTGATAATTTAGATTCACAAATACGGATCTAAAATTACTAACATCCTTAAAATATCGATTTAATTATTGATAACCTAAATTATGCAGTAATATTGAAGGACTTTAGTTAATTGAATGATCTACAAATCCTCAAAAATTTTTATTGTAAAGCATTTAAGTTAAATAATTATGAAAATTTCTTACTTTCTTGGACACACTGTCTGGAATGCATTGTGCAAACTCAGATGAAAATAACACTTATTTTATGAGAAAATAAGCATCAGTGCTGCCATTTATTGGTTTTGATCAAAAGCATAAACCATTTAGCTATATAGAAGTAAAGTAAAAATGAAAAAAAAAATAAAATAGTTTAGTTTATATCCTCCTCAGTTTGGAGGTATCACATTTGATACTTCAGAACTGAGAAGGTTAAGTCAGTCTTTCTCAAAATGTGGTACACGATGATGTACCAGGGTATATCCAAGGATATGCTGTTAACCAATATGTGATGCAGCATGGTTAAATGATTCAATCTGGTCTGACGAAGGACAGGTAGCCACTGCAAGTGGTATTAAGTTATTGAATAATATAGCTCATTGTTTATAATTACAAGTATTTATTATATGTATCAGTGTATAACTTGCACTTTTGATACAAGAAAACTGATTGAAATTTACATGTGGGCGTTATGTGCTAGTTATAAAAATGAAAAATTTAAATAAAAAAAAGAAGATGATCATATGAACTAAGATTTCTAATTTAATGAACATGTTATTTTTTATCTAACAAAAATCCTTTTTCAGATTACATGAAAAGTAATTGTTATTATACATAACAATAATCTTTATTTTATTTTTTTCTATGTATCGCATGAAGGTATCTTTTCAAAGAAAGAATTGCACATACAGTGAATATATATAAAATAAAAAAATAAAGTCTGAAAATTTAGGTGGGTGTTATCAAGGGTCAATCCAGGCAAAATTTGGGACCTTTTTAGAGCCCCTTTACAAAAATTCATTTAATAAAACAGCCCCCTTCACAAAATTCCTCTTAATAAAACAGGCCCCTTCACAACTTTTCTCTTACAAAAGTAAGTCCTTCACAAAAATTCATCCTGTAAAAACATTCTTTTAATTAATTATTTTTATTTTGTTAGGTTTTAAAATGTGTTATTTGCAAAAAAATAAAAATAAAATAAAGTTCCAAAAAGAAAAAAACTTCAGCAGAAAGACTTGGTTTGAATTTGAGTAACAGGATTTCACCTTTTGTTACAAAATGTTATTTTATACAAAAATATAATAAATTTCACAAAAATGACTTTTACTTTTCGCAAAATGGGCCCCAAGAAAAAAAAAAAGAACCCTGCATTGACCCTTGGTTATACACTGGAATATTATGATATTCATGTAAAAAGGGCTTTCCAACATTGACCGTTTAAAAAAAAAACCCAAAAAACTGTTGGATCAAATTATTCTAAAAACCTATTACTTACATTATACAGTAGACTCCCTCAAATCTGCACAGCTCGGGACCAGCGGTTGTGGGGATTTCTGGTCATTGATTTGTTTACATTTTTGAAACATTTATTTGATTGGTAGATAAGCAAGAAAATTTATAATGAATGCTTACAATAAAGTGAAACATTGAAATAAGTAAAATATTAAAATAATTTATTAGTTTAAACATAAGTAATTATTAAAATAATTATGTAATACAAAAATTTAGAAAAATATTAATTTATTACCGATGAAATCGGTTCAATTCAATTCCAAAAGTCCTATGGTGCCATCTAGTGGTAAAGCAATCGTAAGATCGATACATCATCATATAGATATGCTAATTTATATCAAAATCAAAAGTAATGTAAATTTATTTGGTAATAAATCAGCTGTAATAACCAAAAGAGAATGATTAACAAAAAATTTAGTAAAAAAAAAACATTGCTGTAGTCGCTGATTTCGGTGCCATCTTGAATTTTGTTCCTGCAACTTAACTGTAAAATTCATTGTTTACATCTGAAAAAATACGCGGATTTTAGGATCGCAGATTTAAGGGAGTCTACTGTATTACAGCAAATAACTTGCTATATGTTTAGCTCTTATATTAAATGCAATACAGACATTTCTGATGTGTAATCTTTCTATTTTTATCTTGGCTCGGGAGAGGGGGAATCACGTGACATGATTTTTACATTATTTTTTCTTGTATCTCTTTGCATAAAAATTGATTGTATTGTTCGTTTCATTTATTTGATTATCATGATTTATTTTTTATGAAATGGCAACAGTTTTATATCTGGACTTTTTTGTTTATTAAAAATATAAGATGGTTCTAGTTAGTCGAGATGTAGAACATGTACAGTAAAGACATATGTTTGAAAAATACTCTTTCAATTATTATTATTTTTTTTTTTTTTGTTTTAATAAATGTTTTGTTTGCTAAAGATTTTAACGGAATTATTCAAACAAATTGCAGCATCGGGTAGATGCTTAAAAACTAGCAATGATTTTGTTTATTTTTAAATCGAGTTTGTTGAACTTTTTTATTCTTCTGCAACAATTTCTTCGAATTTTTATGATGGCTCCAAAGCAGAATACTTTGCCAGCTGATCAAAAATTTTCTGCGGGAATAAAAAAGAAAGACATCTAGAGAGATTTTCTTATATATGAAGAAGTGCAATTGCATCTTTTTTCTTCGACTAATCGACAAATTTCTGATTTTTTTTCTGACGATCGACTGGTAAATTGCACGTTTTTGTTTAAACCTGTGACCGATTTTAAAATTTCGCGATATTTTCCTTGTACCAGTAGGCAAATTTAATAATTTAGAGCATACAACTTTACTGTTGGTATGTCTTTAAAGGGTCAAACTTAAACTGCTGCAGAGATTAGCACGGTGAAAGTATTCACTGGTAGGAGTGTAAAATATACTGAAGGAATAACTGAAATGTCATTTTGTGCAAAGATTGCTTGAAATACAAATGAAAAAAAAAGTTTTGATTTGAACTTTAGACTAACGTTTATTAGCATACGATGACAGTAGATCATAAAAGATAACTTGGTTCAAAAACAATACTCACAAATACAGATATAGATGATCATTATGACAACAGGTGTAGAAACATGATGACTTGATTCACAGTAAAATAACATCTTGAGCATATATATCACAGACAACTTGTTAATTGAAAATGTATAAAAACAACCACACTCACTAAACTAAAACCCTCCATGAATGCTGACAAAATGTTCAGATGCTCAAGTTTCTTGACAACTTCCCACGAAGGAGAAGTAAAAACGAGGCGATGATTCTGTCCAGTGACAAAGTACATATACTGCAGTCGTATCGACACGTGAACGATTTCTCATCACAGGATCCGATGAGCTCCTAGTATCATTATAAATATGCAAATATTGAATTTATGAAATCGATTCAATTCGATTATAACTGACCTCTGTCGCTATCTAGTGGGGAAACATTCGATAACTCGATACGTCACTATTCACTGTAAGCATTACATGAACGGCTTTTAGATATGGAGAATGGCAAGGCTTAACGATGTTTACAAAGTAAACATCCGGTAAATAAATTATATAAAAGATATTTAAAGTTAAAGTTTTCCAAGAAAAAGGTAAGTAACTATTATATTTAAGTAAATAAAGATAAATAAAGGTAAATTATTAAGGGTATTGTAATGGAAATGATATGTATAAAATATCCAAAGATCGGTAATTTAAACTGGTAAAGAGGCAATGAGAACAGCAGAGTTTCCCCCAGGTTTAAAAAAGGGCAGTGTGCTGTTTGTGGGAAAAGAGCACTTTTAGATTTCGAAGGGCATGTTTTGGATTCTTAAGGGCATTTCTTGAAATTTTTAAAGGCATTCTTTTGATTTTTAAAACTACTTTTTAATATTTAATAGACAGAAAACTATTTTAAAGACAGCAATGAGTCAGTTTTTACTATGCAAGTAAATTTTTTAATAAACGAAGGAGTAAAGGCACTTTTTTCAGGTAGGGGCAACAAGGGAGCTTATTTTTTAAATGAGGGGTAAGCGCAAGAGGGGTGCTATTTTGTAAATCTAAGTGCAGGCAGGCAGGGAGCAGCACCCTCCTGAAACTGTCTGGGGGAAACTCTGAGAACAGTGTTAATGCGGTCATCAAAATTTTTACGTCTTTTTCTTGAGACCAATTGGAGAAAATTGTGAGTTTTTTCCTGCTACTGATTGACAAACTTAGCAGTTTCTTCTTATGATCCACTGACGAATTTCACAATTTTTTAACTGCGACCAATTTGCAAATTTCGCAATTTTTTCCTTCTACTGTGGGCAAATTCTGAGGCTTTTTCTTGCGATCAATTAGGGAAAATTGTATTTTTTCGCAGTTTCTTCTGATGATGCACTGACGAATTTTGCGTTTTTCTTTTACTTGCAGCCAATTGGCGAAAATTGTGGATTTTTTTTCTGCAACTGTTCATCGAATTTTGTATGTTTTTCCACAACGGGCTGAAGAGTTTCCAATTTGTTCTCCATGATTGACTGATGAATTGCACAAGTTCTTCTCGCGACCAATTGATGAATTTCACAATCTTTTTAAATGAACGATTAAAGAATTTTGCAATTCTCCCCCCAGACTATTGAGTGACAAAATTCATGATTTTCCTTCAATTGAATGGAGAATTTTCTTGAAAATGCGAATGAAATGTTCTGCAGAGAAGTAAGTTCGTTGTTCTGTGACGTACGTTACACTTTTAAGCATATTCTGCTTTGGGGCATGATGGGAGTGGGAGAATTCCCCTAATTCTGATTGCGAACACACATTCAGTTTACAGAGAAATGGGATAGAACGGGGATCAAAAGTAAAGTAGCGTTCATAATATTGGGGTGTTGAGATTAAAGGGTGTTCAGAATACAGAGAGTTCATGTTTTGTTAAATCTATGGAGTTTCACCGGGATTGTCGGAATGTTTTCATAATACTCGGGTATTCACATTAGAGAGTGTTCAGATAGAGAGAGCCCACTGTATATATATATATATTTCATGAGTTAAAAAGTTATTCATTTGATTATTCACCCATGCATAAAATCAATTCAAAACATATATCTGTTTATTAAAATTAGAATTAAGAGATTATTTGCATCTATTATTTGTGTAAAAGAATTAAAATTATATTATAAGTTTTATAGCTTACTTAATTTTTTTAAATACACCCACCCCCAAGTTGATTTATATCACTAAATCTTACATTTACAGCCGTCATCTTGCTGAGATGTCTCCATATTTTGAGGCTGTAAAGCAAAAAGATGTTGAAGTACTCTTCTGCTACGAACCCTATGATGAACTTGTGTTATTTCAGCTGAGACAATTCGATTACAAAAATATAACATCAGTAGAAAAAGAAATGCGTAGAGAAAAAGAAGATGCATCTATAGAAGACCTCGGTAAGAAAAAATTGTGAATTTTTTAATTTAATTTTTAGAATATTATAAAACAAATTTTTTTTTAAATCAATTAAGTTTTTGATAGTTATATGTTTTTTAAATTTAGGTTCGGATGCCTTGCCTAAAGCATCTGCTGATAATTTAATAAAATGGCTGTCGAATACATTAGGATCGAAAGTACATAAAATAAAGGTAAGATGATACCATTGATAAAATTTTAATATACAGTGTCTCTTTTTATTCAAATGCATTTATTGTTCAACCCCCGTGGCAGAAAGTGCGCAACGCTGTGGCACCTGCAGACTAAAAAAAATATCAAGAATTTCGGCAAATGGTCATTGAAATAAAATCTTTGTCAATTGTTTGCATAAAAAAAAAATCGGCAATTTTGTTAAAGGGTTGCGGAAAAAATGGGAATTTTGTCAAAGGATCACGGGGGGGGGGGGGGGGGGGCAAATTTCATCAAAGGATTAAGAAAAAAAAAGCAAATTTTGTCAAATGCTAGCAAAAAAATGCAAATTTCGTTAAATGATTGTGGAAAAAACATGAATTTCTTTTAAAGAATTGCAAAAAAGATGAATTTTGTTAAAGGATGGCAGAGAAAATGCGAATTTCACCAAAGGATCGCGAAAAAAAACACGATTTTCATTAACGACCTTGGGAAAAATGCAAATTTCGTCAAAGAGGAAAAAAAAAAACCCATCAATTTCATCATCCAAACACAAGAAAAATATCACAAAATTCCTCAGTCGGTCGTGAAAAAAAATATCATTAAATTTGTCAATCGGTTGGATAAAAATCCTCGAAATTTGTAAGTCTGTCGCGGGAAAAAATAGCAAAATTTTTAAGTCAGAAACAGCGAAAAAAATCGTAAATTACATCAATCTGTTGCAGAATAAAATCATCAAACTTGCAAATTGACCGTGGAAACTATTGCAAAAGTTCATAATTAGTCACTGGAAAAAATACGTGAAATTTTTCCCTCGGCTGCGGCAAAAAAATCGTAAATTTCGTCATTTGGTCGCGGGGAAAATGTCACAAAATCTGTCAATCAGTAGTGGAAAAGTGTCACAAAATTTGTCAATCGGTCACATGAAAAAAATCTCGAAATTCATCAGTCGGTTGCAGGTAAAAAATCGCAAAATATGTCAGTCAGACACGGTAAAAAATGTGCTTTTGGCGAATCTGTCTCAAGAATTGACATTTGACAATCGGTCAGGAAAATATAGCGAAATTTGATAATCGGTTGCAGGAAAACCCCCGTAAATTTCGTCATTTTGTTGTGGGAAAAATAATGCGAAATTCGTCAATTTGCCACTGGAAACATATGGCAAAATTTGTTAATTGATCACATGAAAAAACTTGCGAACTTTGTCATTCATAGACAGAAAAAAAGTGAAATTTGTCTATTATAAAAAAAAAATCATGAAATTTGTCATTCTGTTGCAGGAAAAAATTGTGAAATTCTTCAGTTAATCAAAAAAAGAAAAAAACGCAAAATTCTTCAACTGATTGAAAAAGGAAAAAAAAAACATGAAATTTGCCCATCGGTGTTGAAAAAAAGTTTCAATATAATTTTAAATAGTTTTAGACCAGGGCTGTCTGCCCACCTACCCACCCAAAAAAACCCGGGTGGTTTAAAAAAAAAAAAACCCAGTTAATAAAACCCACATAAAAGTGGGTTTTATTGGGTTTTTTGGTTTATATGAGTTTTTTGCTGCACAGTATCATTTATTTTTAATTGCTACTTATTTGTTATGATTCTATTATACATGTAAGATAAAAATTTAATTAAATTTAGGTTTTCAGACATCTTTGTATAAAAAGATAAAAATGATTTGAAAGAACTGAAAACCCAAACCTCAGCAAATTAAAATTATCCAAAAAGAAAAATGACATTCATTATCTAATATGTAAATATCTAATATAATCATTCATTATCTAATATGTAAAAATAAAAATTTGTCTGTCTGTAATTCTATACAAATCAACAGTTTTGGAAGACAGGATTGTGAAATGTTACATATATGTGTATTAAAACACGGCCGAGGCAACTAAAGTAATACCGGATCTAAATAATTTATAGTTAATTTTTAATTAATAAAACTTAAAACATCACCAATTTAACAGCAAGTTCTATCAAATTTAAACATTTTACGTTATAGCAGTTGCTAACAAATAAAAATCCGCAATAAAATTCTTATCACAACAATTACTTTTCTATTGCAAGATTTCCATGTGAAAAATGAAATAAATAGTTTGACAAATTTTAAAAAGAAGTTAACATTATGTCACTTTGGAAATGTAATGGACGTCAGCAGGTGAATATATAACGTCATATGAGTTTGAAAAAACGCATTGAAACATGATAAAAACCCGAGCATAAGCCCCGGTAGCAGAAAGTTCGAGACGGGAGACGGGCGTCGCAGATTTTCTTTTCTTGTTTGCAGATTATTTTTCTATCAAACCATTATTTCGCTTTATAGTATGTTTAGCTCTTTATTACTTAATACACAAAATTAAGATTATTATTAGTAAAATTAATAAAATACATAATAACAAAGGTAAGTGATCGTTTGATTAATTAATGCTTCAATTCTAAAATATTTTACCTGCAGATTATTTTCTGCTCCTGAAGTATCTGTTGCAGACACTTGGCGAATTTTTTGCTACTGGGGCATAAGCTCAATAAGATAAATGGCATTTTAACATTTTGAGGTTCTCTGAATTTGTTTTCGCCATTTTTAAATCTATTCCATATATATAATCTTGTGTATGCATGTATATTAGAATTTCCACAAAGGTTTGGGTCTCTAGAGCTCATTCTTAGTGAAGAACTGAAATAAATATGTCAATTTTTTTTTTTTTTAAATAAAGAATTTTTGTATTTGCCATTTTTCTTTAATCATGAAAAAATTAGTTAAATAACAAAATACTCGGAAACAAATTTTCATCAAAATGTTTTAATCTCGGTCTCAATCTAGATCACAGATTATATTTACTAAGTAAGTAGGTAATCTGTCGTCTGGATTAAATGAAAAAAAAGAGTGAAAATTATGTAAATTAACACACAATCCTTGATTTTTCAAAACAAACATTCTTAAAATTCCATGCAACGCTGGGTACTTTAGCTAATATTATATATATATATATTACATATCATTCATTAAGGTCCATAGAATTTATCAAACAATTTTTATATCAGTTGCTTAAAAATATGTTTATAATGTATTAAGTATTTTTCCAGTTGAACTGCATTTAATATTTCATTTTGTTTTACACTCAAAAATCTCAATTTTTGTTATAAAAAGGTACAACTTAAGATAACAGATACGATGAAAATCAGAAAATGATAAAGGAGGCATTTTTAGTCTGTACCTGTCTGAATAAGAAAACTTTTTTTCTTTAGACTCTCTGCATATAAGTAAAATTGAAATATTAAATACAGCCACAACTGCAAAAATAAATACATAATACATTATGAACCCAGAAGCAGAATTTTCTGCGTCAGACTGCAGCAAACGAAAATTTATCTGCGACGCAATAAGCCTACTATCATAAGAAATAACAGAAACACTTAAAGTAAGCAAAATTTCCATTTATAAAGAATATATATATATATATAATATAAGGATACAACAAATACCATAAATCTAGAGACTTAAAGCAAATTTCAGCTATTTTTTAAGCCCAGCATTTATTTTTAAGTTTATGGATTAATCTGCAAGGTTTAAAATAATCTGCAGCACCCGCTTCCGTGCTGCACTGTTTCTGCTACTGTATGAACACATTTTTTATGTACTATTAAAGAAATGAATTATAACCTATATACTATAGTCATTTTTTCCTATGTAGTCCTAAAAAATTAAAAATACAAATTCTTTATATTAATTTGGTGAAGGTTGGGTGGTTGGGTCTTGCAGTTCTTTCAAATCATTTTTAATTTTTATACAAAGATGTCTTAAAGTCTAAATTTAATTGAAATTTTATCTTATATATATAATAGAATCATAACAAGTAAGTAATTAAACATAGTTGGCACTGTTCAAAGAAATGCACAGCAAAAAAATGCAAAAACCCGAAAGAAACCAAAAAAAAAAAAAAAAAACCCAGAAAACCCCCCAAAAACCCACACGGGTTGGGTTTAAAAAAAAAAAAACCCGTGTTTTTTTCAGCCCTGTTTTAGACTCAACCTTACAGAACCATTTTATTATTATTTATATTTTTGTAAAATATTTGTTTTGCCTTACTTAATTAGGCTATATTATAATTGAAATATAGTTTTTTTTAAATAATATTAATCACTGAGAAACCTATTTATTTCAATGTTTGTAATGTGCATAAGAAAATTGAAACATGCTACTCCCGCAGACAATTTTCATTCCTCTAAATTGCTGTCACAGACACAAAATAACTTTCTGCTACTGGGTGCCCCACATATTTAAATTCATATCATGTAATTGTTACTGAAAAGTATTGCATTAGTGCAGTGTTTCTTAACTGGTAAGAGTAATTTCAAGTGTTGTTGGAATACAATGTTCATTTTTTCCTACCCTCTCTATGCACGTACAGTGACGATTCTTGCCTGCTCTGCTAGCAAGAGTATGTTATTCAGTTAAAAACATGTCACCGCATAGTCGCACTGAAGCTATTTATATATTTTTGTCTTTGTGTTAGTATTAATAAATAGTTTATGTCGAGCTATTCTACTAACTCTGTGTGCCCCAGAAACCAACAAAGGTTATGGGTACCAGAGACCCAACTGTGAACCCTATAACTAACAGTTACAGGGGTAGGAAGGTCTGCTTGAATAGGAAATTCGTTCTCATGCACTAATGAGTCGGAACACCAGAGCAAGCACTGAGTTTAGATACGACATTAAAAATTTTAAATGATATAGATTCTAATAAATTAAAGAAAACTGAACTTTCTATGAAATATTGATTGCAAAAAGTATAATTTCCATGAAAGAAAATAAGTTGAAACTGGTGTGAATCAATAAGAACTAAAAGATTTTCTTAAAATACCATCAAAAACTTTTAAATGTTGTAGGCCTTTTGAAAGATCTGTGTCTTTCTTTGTCAGGCGCAAAGAAGACGTCGAAATGACTTCGTCATGCTTTCTTTGTGCCTGATGAAGAAAGACTTAAGATTTTTCAAAAGGCCTAGCGCATTTAAAAGTTTTTGATGGTGTTTTAAGATCTTTTAGTTCTTATAATTTCTATGTTTTTAAAAAATTGAGAAAAATTGGAAGCAGTATGCTCAGTGAACCAATTAGAACCTTACTGCAAAAGGGTGCAATGGACAAAAAAGCTGGGATGTTGAATTACCACTCTAGAGATGGACTAAAGAAGCAAGATCTCAAAACTTAACATTAACTGGTGGTATACTGCAAAAAAAAAGGCTAAGATTTTCGCTGAGGCGTTTGATGACGAAGAATTTTCAGCTTCTTCAGGATGGTTGCAAAAATTTTCACGTGGCTGTTTGGCAGTGCTCAAGATTCTGCATTACTTTAATGAGGATGTTATTATATAATAGAGATATTTCTTAGTCAACTTATAATGATAAATTCTATTAGTGCAAGCTATGGGCATTAAAGAAATAAAGCTATTCCTTTCTTCAGTCAGAAGTTTTTCAATAGTTCATCATGGAGTTTATAATTCAGTACCATATATATATATAGTTAATGTTACTTAAAGAGGGTTAATAAGGTATGTTTAATGCTTCTTATTTTTAGTAAATTTGTTTATTTCTATTTGACTAAATTTAAAATAAATGTTTATTTCTTTTAAATTTGTTTGCTTTTATTTATATCACTCCGTATTTTGTCTTTTATTATTTTATATTTCAACAAGTTAATTTCATTCAACAGTTTAATTATATTTAAGGCTAAGTTACAATAGATTAATTGATTAACTTATTACTTTCATTTGAGGTCAGAACATTTAGCATATATTCTTTCCTTGTTGATGCAACTCTGCTGTGCTAACCTAATTTATTTAATTATATTACTGATTAGTAATATATAACAAGGATATACTGTGGTATTTCAATTTCCTATTTTGTATTACCTTTGGTATTCCAATATAACACTACGACACATGCACATTTGGCACAACCTACACTGCTGCTCGCAGCAGGATAAAGAGAAAAATGCTCCGTCATAAAAAACGATTTGTGCCATCGGAAAGTAGACGATGATAAAATACACATTGTGCTGCAAAATACATGACTAAAACTTACCGATGCAAAATGCTGAGAAGAAACAAAAATAAATGAAATTTAGAAACTGTGAGATGTTTTCTCACAATAATTAAATCCAAGAATCATTTTTAAATTCTCATTGTACACTGACGAACTAGTGTTGGTTTACTCCATTGAAAAAAAATCTGTTTTAACCGTCCTGATCAAAATATGTTTGGACCATCAACAAATACTCATTTTGATCGCGAAAAAAGATTACTGACAACAGCGCTGATAAAAATACTTGTTTCAAATGAAAAAGAAAAATTTTAAGAAAATCGGCTTTGTATGAAATCAAATGAAAATGATTCATTTGAGATGCAACAGGCTGATAATTCGACAACTGCTAAAATTTTCAGTGTGCAATATCTCGGTGAATATTTCATCTAGACATAATTTTCTTTTTATTTACCTTCTTAGAAGATGCGTGGCATTTTCTAAAATATAACTTATAGGAAATAGAGGCACTATAAAAATGAAATTTTTTATTTTAATAAGTGTATAACTACTTGTAAAACAAATGCCATATCTTGAAAATGTACTTGATTTGTATATTTTTTACAAGTGGGAGTATGTTTCTATCATCCAAGGTTTAAGAGATAATTACCATAACCTCTATTTTGAATCATCTGGCATAGTTAAACCTGTATTTGTTATGAGAAGAGGGAAGGGAAGAAAAATAATTTTGGTTTTGAAAATTTGATTGGTCTGCTATTTATATATTAGTAACTCATAATAGATTTTTCATCCACCATATTATTTAATGGTGTAGAGAATTTGAAGAAAGAAATCCTTGAAATTTTCTTATTTTTATTTCACAACACAAAAACAAATCTTGACATTCACGAAAACTTAACACACAATGAAACATACAGTTCTGGTTTCAGAATCAAATTTCTCTAGTTAAAATTAACACTCTAATTAGTATGCTTTCATCACATGAAAGCCATTAAATTACATTATAGACAATTATATATATATATAGACACTCTATTTCCTACATTTTAAGACATTAAATTACATTATAAAAATATATCCCCTGCCTAAACTGGGTGCAGATAATTAAATAGAATAAAGAAAGACAATAATGCAGCAGGAGCAACATTCTCCATACCACACTCTCAGGAAAACCAAACATCAACTCACTGATGATGTCATAATTAAGATTTCACAACAGCACAGAATGCATAGTGCTGCCATCTGTCAACAAACAAAATAACTAAAATCTTATATTTGATTCTTAATCAGTTTAGCACTGAACATACTCCCACCCATCAAGAAGCTATTCTTGATGCAAAGGAAGTAAACAAAGTTTTACAATAGGTCTTTTAAAAATACCCCTAGCGGTTTTAACAGTTACTACACGGACTATACCATCCTTACCTGGTTGAATTTCAATAATTTTGCCTAATGGCCAAACAGAAGGAGGAACATTATCCTCTTTCAAAATTACTACATCATTTACTTTAAAATTTTCAGTATTTACTCTCCATTTTTTTCTATTTTGCAGAGTACTCAAATAATCAATACTCCACCTTTTCCAAAAACATAATTTCAATTTTTGTACAATATCCCAACGAGATCGTAAAGACAAATTTTCCTCATTTAAAGGTTCAGCTGGGGAAGTTATGACATCACCAGTTAAAAAATGAGATGGAGTCAATATATTTATACCTTCTGAATTGTTATCAGTATCAATTGCCACTAATGGTCTAGAATTCAAAATGGCTTCAATTTGAGTTAAAAATGTATAAAGTTCCTCAAAAGTTAAATTAGTATTTCCAATTACACGTTTGATATGAAATTTTACAGAACGAACGGCGGCTTCCCACCTACAAATCACAACAGCACCTACAAATGTTGTGGCATTATCACTATACACATGTTGAGGAGCTCCTCTTCGAGAGCAAAATCTGTTTAATGAAGCAATAAATGCCTCGGAGGTTAAATCACTCACCAACTCTAAATGTAGAGCTTTAGTTGCAAAACAAACAAATAGAACAATATAGCATTTAGTAGTTTTCGCTCCTCTACCTCGATATTTCAAAATATTAATAGGCCCTGCATAATCGATTCCACATGCAGAAAATGGCCTGTTAGGAGTGACTCTGTTAAGAGGAAGATCTCCCATTAACTGTTTGGAAGAAGCTGCTCTATATCTACAGCAGGTAACACATTTATGAATACAATTTTTAATTATCTTCTTGTCACGTACAATCCAATAACTCTGTCTAATGATACCCATTAACAAATTTAACCCAGCATGAAAATGCATAACATGAAAATATTTAACAATTAACACACTTAATTTATGTTGAGTTGGCAAAATGACAGGATGTTTTGCATTGTACTGGAGGGGTGAATTTCTCAGCCTACCTCCCACCCTAAGTAAACCATCACTATCAATAAAAGGACAAAGTGAAAAAAGAGAACTTTTTTTAGAAACTGGTCTGTTTGATCTAATACAACTACTTTCATCTGTGAAATATAGCTGTTGAATATAAGAAATAATCAAATTACCTGAATGTCTTCTTTCGTTTGTCGATAAAGGAAGAAATTTACCTGTACTCAAAGGACTGGTGTTCATTTTGCCAACTTTCTGTTTGCAATTTCTCACAAACCTAATACAAAAAGCTAAAACATCAACAATTTTAGTAAAAGGAGAATATTTTTCAAAAAGTAAATCAATCAAAGAATTATTCACAGTTACTGGAAAACAAAATTTAGAGTTCTTTTTCTCTTTATTTACAGTGTCTAAATTAGTTTTTATTTGAGGTTGTTCAGGCCAATGTTCTTGACTTAAAGAAAGCCACTTTGGGCCCTCCCACCAAAGGGAACAATCAGGAAGATCCTTAGGAGATAAACCTCTAGAAGCAATGTCAGTTGGATTTTCCTTGCCTGGAACATACCTCCAACAGTCAGATGGAACAGAGTCTAGAATTTCTGAGGTTCTATTGGCCACACAAGGTTTCCAACACCTAGGATGAGATGACAGCCATGATAGAACTACTTGCGAGTCGGTCCAAGCATAAAACTTAATAATGAAGGTATTCAAAATAGTCACTAATGCAGAATATAGTCTGGAAAGTAGTAAAGCACCATTGAGCTCCATCCTTGGAATGGAAACTGATTTAAGGGGTGCTACCTTGCTTTTAGCAACTAAAATGGTCACCTTTGACTTCACTTCACCAGGTTGAACCACATATATGATGGCGGCATATGCTGATTCTGATGCATCGCTAAATCCATGTAAAATGAGCTCTTTACTGGAAACTTGGATCCATCGGGGAATTCTAATAGAGCAAACTTGTTCAAATTCCTCTTGGAATTTCTTCCAATTTGCTTGGAAATTTTCAGGAAGAGCAGTATCCCAGTCTAACTTCATCAACCACAATTGCTGGTAAAACATTTTTATAGAGACAGTACATGGAGCCAAAAATCCTAATGGATCAAATAATTTGGCAGATTGTGAAAGAAATTTTCTTTTAGTTATGTTATCATCAAATTGTAAATTAACTTTAAAGACAAAAACATCATTTGAAGAATCCCAAATAAGCCCTAAGGCTTTGGAACAGTCATCAGGATGAATTTCTAAATTTGTTGACTCAAGAGAATTTGAAGATAAATGATTCACTAGATCAACTACATCGGAAGAATTAGATTTCCACTTCCGTAAATGAAAACCTTTATTTTCTAAAGCCAGTGAAAGTTTCTCAACCATTTTAATAGCTTCTTCGCTTGAGATTGCACCGGACATACAATCATCAACATAGAAACTATCTTTAATTATTGAAGCTGTTACAGGATCATTCTTTTCAATATCCTTTCCAATTTGAAATAGGCAACGAGTAGCTAAAAATGGAGCCGATGATGTACCATATGTAATAGTTCGTAGCCTGTATTCCTTTATAGCTGAGTATGCTGAGTCACGCCAAACAATATGCTGCAAATCTTGATCTTCTGGAGCAATCAAAACTTGTCTATACATCTGCTGAATATCAGCAGTAAAAGCAATAGGATTTGCTCTAAATCTTATCAAAATGGTGAAAAGATTTGGTTGTGGAATTTGTCCAACTGCTAAAACAGAATTTAACGAATTAGCATTAGGAGGTTTGCATGAACCATCAAACATCACACGTAACTTTGTTGAAATAGAGTCGCTTTTTATAACAGAATGATGCGGAAGATAATATACTTTGTTGCTTGCAGGATTTGAGTTTTTGTCGATAAGTGTCATATGACCAAGGTCTTCATATATTGCTTCATAAAATTTCTATACTCATTTTCAAAATTTTTATCAAATTGAAATTTTCTCTCCATAGAAAACAAACGTGACACTGCCATGGATTTAGAATCGCCTAATGACATCACATCTTTATAAACTGGCAATTTAACTTCAAATCTACCTTCTGGTGTTACCTTGTAAGTTGAACAAAAATGTTGTTCACAAAATTCTTCCTCAGACAAATGGGGTTTATTAACATCTATTTCTTCTGCTTGCCAAAATTTTTGTAATAATAGATCAACATTGGATTCGTTTTCAACACTAAGAAAATGAGATTGAATACTAGAAGAATATTTACATTTAGGTTCCAATTTTCCGGCTACCACTCAACCAAACATAGTGTTTTGGGCAATTGGCTCATTCTCGGTACTAACAATTCTACCATATCTTAAAATAGTAAAGAAACAGTCAGATCCCAAAATAATATCACATTCTTGTGGTTTCATGAAATCTTCATCTGCTAACGTAATATTTTTAAGATACTCTATATTTTTCGTATCAAGTAATTCTGCAGGTAATTGAGATGTCACTTTAGGCAGGATGTATGCCTGAACCTTTAAGGACTCGGTAGAAAGCTTTGAACCTACTGTAAGAGTTACTGAACCACGAGTTTGTCCAGCCAATACTCCAGCAATTCCATTTAATCGAATTCTGTCATTCTTTCTTTTTAACCCTAAAGTTCTTACGACATTTTCACTAACAAAAGAACATTCTGAACCAGAATCGAGTAAAGCTCTAAAAGAGTGAGGTTTATTTTCATTATTATATAAGAGAACTTTAGCAGTAGGTAGGAAAGAAACACATTTAGAATTATTGAAAGAAGCACTAGAATTAATTTGTAATTCGTGAGATGTTGACTCCTGTACAAATTCTTTATTTGAATGGTGGTTTTTATTCTCAGATGAATTTGGAAAAACTTTATTTTCAAACTTAGCAGTGCAAGCATTATTACTTTTATTCTCTTCATGTAAGAGTGTATTATGTTTACTTTCACATTTAAAGCATTTCAAATGAGAATTTGGACATTCCTTAACTTTATGAGAGTTTAAACATAAAAAACAACAGTTATTACGCTTAATAAAGTTCTTTCGAGCAACAACATCCATGGATTTAAATTTAATACATTTATAGAGCGGATGTATTCCTTGACACTTTAAGCACACCTTTGATTGCTTATCATTAGAACTGTACTTGGAACCAACAAAATTTGAACTTTTGGAATGTTTCACATCACTTTCATTGTTAGAGATGAGCTCTAAAGAAGAACATCTTACACTTAAGAAATCAAAAAATTCTTTCAAAGTGGGAAATTCATTTTCTGTACTTTCAACGGGCCAAAGTCTTCGACTTTCCGGATCAAGTTTTTGAAATAACAAATATATTAACCATGGGTCTCTATTTGTAGCTTCATCACCAACAGCTTTCAAACCCCTAATAACTTCATCACTAGTATTCAACAAATTCCTTATATTTATGCTATTAGGATGCAGAACTAATTTTTGTTCTAAAAATAATTTAATCAAAGAATTAACAATTTGTTTCTTTTTATCATATCGATTTAACAACTTTTCCCAAACTTCTTGATAAGATTCATTAGAAAGGGGAATATGCTTAATTAATGTAGCTGGTTCTTCAGAAAGTAACCCTTTAAGATACTGGAATTTCTGAATGTTACTTAAACCTACTTGTGAATGGACAGTGGAAACAAACATATCCTTAAAATTTGTCCATTCTGAAAATTTTCTAGAAAATACTGGAATATTCAATTTTGGTAGTCTAATATTACATTGATTAGGAATAGTAACAGAAGAACCTTGCACAGAATTGTGTGTTGCAACATTAACAACTTCTGAAGGATTCAAAGAATCTAGTTTGTTTTGATATTTAGTTTTTAACTGAAAATACCTGTCTTCAAATTCTGCTAATTCAGAATCATCATCATTTAAACAAGAATCTAATCTTAAGAACTCTTTAAGTAAATCATCTAATCTTTGTAATCTAATCAAAATTTCATTCTTAGTATTCACATTATCAAAACAATTCTCTAATCTAGTTACAGAGCCTTTCACCCTACCTCTCTCAATTTTAATTTGAGCAGATTTTTTCTCATAATCCTCCATTTTACACAATAACTTATAAGCAGAATAATTTCCAAAATAAAATTAATCAGATAACTTGAAAACAAAACTAATCAAAATTACTTCAAAATCAAAAGTAATCAGAATGGCTTCAAAACAAAACTAATCAAATTAAGTTCAAAAACAGAAGTAACTGAATTAAATTCAAAAACAGAACAAATCGAAGTCAAAAACAGAACTACTATAAAATGTTCATAATTATTCTTTCATACAAACAATGGAATTTTCTGTTCTCAAATGTGCATAAAATTAAAAAATCTTCAAAATTCTTCAATGTAAAATAATAATTCACCATAATAATTAAATATTCAAATATTTTAAGCAAATAAATCATAATGTTCTTGAGAACAACAAGTAAATAAATCATAATAATCTTGAGAACAATTTTCTTTTTCAAGAACTATCAAAACATAATATTGTAGAATACTATTTTTCTTATTTTATCAATTGAATAAAGAAGATACTAAATTGTTCTCATATTCTAAAATAATATCTTGCTAAATGCAACTTCAGTAGAAAAAATTAAGCTTTAGCATCAAAGAACAATTTCAAAACAAAGCAAGTACTCACATATCTCGCCTAAGTGCCTCCAATTCTTCTTTATGTAGAGAATTTGAAGAAAGAAATCCTTGAAATTTTCTTATTTTTATTTCACAACACAAAAACAAATCTTGACATTCACGAAAACTTAACACACAATGAAACATACAGTTCTGGTTTCAGAATCAAATTTCTCTAGTTAAAATTAACACTCTAATTAGTATGCTTTCATCACATGAAAGCCTTAAATTACATTATAAAAATATATCCCCTGCCTAAACTGGGTGCAGATAATTAAATAGAATAAAGAAAGACAATAATGCAGCAGGAGCAACATTCTCCATACCACACTCTCAGGAAAACCAAACATCAACTCACTGATGATGTCATAATTAAGATTTCACAACAGCACAGAATGCATAGTGCTGCCATCTGTCAACAAACAGAATAACTAAAATCTTATATTTGATTCTTAATCAGTTTAGCACTGAACAAATGGAATTGTCATCTTGTCAGTTATTTTGATCTCTATAAAGTTGCTTAGCTATTAAGACATCTAATTGAAATTTTTAATTCAAAATCTTCTGATTCAATTAGAATAATTTTATTTCATGCTTTGAAACCTGCTTGGTTTCTCTGTTTCTTTTTTAGCAGTATTATAAAAAAAAAAAAATCTCTTTTGACTTATCTTTTAGGTAACAAAAAGGTTATCTACCCATCCATGTTTGATTTCTGTTGAAGAAATGTCTGCAGCTCGACATTATGTCAGAACATCATTACAGACAATGACTGAAGAGCAGAGATATAAAATACTTGAGCCAACTTTAGAGCTTAATCTTAGGTAAAAATGCCTTGTATGCTTAAGTTAATTTTTTTTTATAATACAAAATTTCTACTTTTTATTCTTACAATGAAACTTTTTAGTGATTATCTTATGCTTTTATTTATTTAGCCATCCTATTATCAAGAAAATGAGTTCTTTGCAAAGTTCTAATACTAAGTTAGCTGAATTATTGGCTCATCAGGTAAGGTGCTCTTTGATATTAATCTTACAAATATGCAAATTCAGTAGACTTTTGTTTTAACTATTAATGATCTCTATTAATTCTCTTTCTTTTTTTTTTGATTTTCTAAATATTTTTAAAGTGCTTTTTCTAAAACATACTGAAAAAGAACTGACTTATCTTAATCATAAAATGAACTAAGCAGAAAATGAAAAGCTATCATTTTGATATTTTAACAATACATTTAGTTGCTGTTTTTTTTTAAATTTTTGACTGAATGAATTTTAAATTTTTGACCCTTTGTGTTATTCTTGGTATAAAATTCATTAATATTATAACCAATATTTTCCTATATATATATATATATATTATAATTTATCCTAAATTACCAGGATTAAGATTCATGTTGTAATGGTTACCTAATTTTAATAAAAATTCAAGTACATGTAATGATACTGATATTTATGCAAAACTAGTACAAATTCACAATGTTTTTTCTAAAGATTTATAATTCGGCCATCAGTAATCAAATTTAGGATTGTTATAAATTTAAGTAAAGGCCTTCAGCGAAGTTATTTTATTTCATATAACTTCATATGATGATTAAATGCTTAAAAATATACTTTAGGATTGTTATAAATTTAAGGCATCAGGCATTTATGCCATCAGCAAAGCCATTTTATTTCATATAACTTGATTGATGATTAAATTCTTAAAAATATTCAGGATTCACAAATTTTACAATTTATTATAATAAAATGTAGATGGATATGCAATTCTTAACTTCTTTTATTTGTAATAAGAGATTTAGTAGAAATAATTCTAAGGGTTGATCCAGGCAAAAATTGAGTTCTTTTTTAAACTTGAAATTCAGAAATACTATAAAATTGTTAATATTGACTGATAAAATATTACAGGAAAGTTCATTAAATGTGACCGAGGGTGTAAAAAAAAAAATCATGAGTTAAAAAAAAATAAAAAAATAAAAATCTGATTTTTTAAAATTTAAATCCGATTTTTATGACTTTTTCCCCCAGCGTTCAAATACTGAATAACTACCAAGAGTTCTAGGCTCCAAAACAATTAAACCACTAATTGCTAACATAATCTATGTTTTTACACTTTAATTAATAAAATTAAAATTATTAGTTAGTAATTACAGAAATTATAAAAACTGCTAATTACAGAAATTATAAAAACTGCAAATTAGTACTTTCATTAGTTTGTATCTTAGTTTATATATATATTAATATTGTAATAATTATGTAAAACTTTATTAAATACGAGTGATATTTAACATTTATTAAAATTATTAATAACTGCATTTAATATTAAATAGTTAACACTACTTCAAATTAATAATTATTAAACAATTACCTCTCTAATTTGGAACATATACATTTTTAAGCTTTAACTATTAAAATGATAATTAATAATGTAGTATGCATTTTAGAAAGAAAAAGGGGCCGGATGTTAGTTCCAAAAAAGGGCACTATTTCATGAGGAAATATATTAGTAATGTGTTTAGTAATGATATAAGAAAAAAAAAAAAAGAATAATTTTTATTATGATAAATAAAGTGTCCTTAGTTTTGAATAATTTTATGAATCACAAATTGAATTATACAATTAAATAGCAACACATTTGAATAATAATCTGTTTTTTCTAAAGAAATAAAGTTCTGTTATTTTTGCAAGATCTTGGGCACATGAATTTAGAAATACTGTTGAATAGGGAAGGTTTTTACAAGAAATCTCTGGCTATAACTACAAATGATTTTTTTTTTTTTTTTAAAGGCAGTGTGCATTTTACCAATTTCAAAAGGGGCAGGGTGTGGCACCTTTAAAAAAAATGGCCTAAAAGAAACAGTAAGTAATTACAGAATTAATAAAAACTGCAAATAAGTAATTTCATTAGTTAGTACCACAAATAACAAAACTAACAAACATTACTTGTAGCTCGTTTTGCATTCGTATGTGTTTAAAAATAGCAAATAAAGCCTTTGTGCAACAATATTAAAAAGCAGAAAAAACAACGTTTAAAAATGCATAAATAATACATGAAAAGCAGCAAACAGCTGTTTCGAATCTACTAGCGAGATTCTTTTTCAGTGCAAGATAGGGAAAAAGGAACAGCGTGCTAGGAAAAGCAAGGCTGAGAAAAATGATAGACAGAGACACGCTGGCTTATATATCCTATGCAGGTAGCGAAGGTGCCAAAAACAACCAATGAGAGAAAAGCAGTGGAAATGACTGGGTGGACAAGTAGCGACATCTACCGGAGAAGGAGAAAAAAAGAAACCAAAAAAGGGGAAATTAAATTAATGCTTTCCAAATACTTGGAAAATCAGGAGTACTAAAATTAATGCTTTCCAAATACTTGGAAAATCAGGAGTACTAGATAAGTCATTGACTAAAGAGTGAGAATTTTTAATGATGTGGTAAGCTTCCCAAAAATCAAGATCAAGGTTAGAAGAACATTTTTGGATAATGATGGCTGAGGAAAAATCGAACCTATGTTGAGAAGACCAAGAATGTTGAGCAATAGAAGAACGTTTGAGCTCCTGATTTTTAACATAACCTTCATGCTCTTTTAATCGAAATCTAAGAGCACATTTAGTCTGGCCAATATAAGAAAGGCCACACTGGCAAGAGATTTGGTAAATACCCCAGTTATCTAGGTGATAACGGGGTGTTTGAGATTTGAAAAAGTGATTTTATTTACAGGAGAAAAATAACATTAAATTCAAACCTTCTTAAGATTTTAGCAACTTACTAACTGATTTTAGGGAAAAATGGCAACACAACTGAAGTATTAGAGATGGAATTAGAATGCTTTTCAGAATGGACGGATTTTGTCAATTTCTTATAAATAGAATCAATAATATTAGAGGAATAACCACGATCAACAGCAATAGTTTTGAGGTAATTAAGTTCAGCATTGAGTAACTGAGGAGTGGAACAAATATTGGTAGCCCTAAAAATAAAAGTATTGAAAGCAGCGAATTTCTGGTTAGGGGGATGAGAAGAATACATGTGAAGTGGGAGACTGACAGTAAAAGGTTTACGAAATACAGTAGTCTGAAAGCCGTTTAGACAACGAATAACAAGGACATCCAGGAAAGAAAGACAGTTATTGGTCTCAATTTCAGAGGTAAATTCAATGCAGGGATCAATGGAATTCATAATAGAGAGAATATGATTAATATCCGAATTCATTTCAACCAGGACATAAACATCATCAACATAACAAACATAGAATGGAAAATGTAAAATTTAAAAAAGTTTGACATCAAAATAGTTCATATAAATATCACATAAAATTGGACTAAGAGGATTACCCATAGCCAAACCGCCAATCATACGGAAGAAATTACCATTGAAAACAAAAGTATTTTGCGACAAGCAAGCGCGAGTGAGAAGGATAAGCTCATCGATTTCAAAATAAGAGAAATGGAATTCGCAAAGCCTTTTCTGGAGGCAATCTAAAGCCCTTCAACCGGAATGTTTGTAAATAATGATTTAACATCAAAAGAAACCATCATGTGACCCTGCGGCTTAAAATTATGAAGTTTTTTAACAAAATCAAAAGAATTCTTAACAGTGAAACAGTTACCGCTCAAAAGTGGGGAAAAAATAGAAACTAAATATTTGGCAAGCTTATAAGAAGCTGTACTGATACTAGAGACAATAGGTCTAAAAGGAATGTCAGGTTTATGGACCTTAAGTAAAGCATAAAACCTGGCACAATGCGCAATAGACGGAATAAGAGACTTCTTAACGTTAGCAGAAATAATGGAAGAAGACTTAATGGCAGACTTAATAGAGTTAATTTCACTAGTAGAAGGGTCTTTGCGGATATCCACATATGGACCATCATTAATTAATTTATGGGATTTTTCCAAATAAGTAGATTTGTCGAGAAGAACAATCTGACCACCTTTGTTGGCCTTAGTAATAATTAAGTTTGGATCAGAACGCAAATTTTTCAGACATTGTTTAACAGGATGTTTAAGATTGGGCTTATAAACATTAGAATTGAAATCAACAGTATTGGCAATGAGATGCCTAATGGACTCTTTTTGAGAAGAAGATAGAGCGCTATGCTTAAAGGCTCTTTCAATAGGAGTAATAAGATTAGGTAAAGAAGGAATAATAGAACAGAGACCGAAAAATTGTTATTCAATGTGAGAGCATCGAGCTGATTGTTACTTAAAGGAACACTAGAAAGATTGACAACAGCATTTTGGTTAACAAGAGGCAAATTCATGGAGTTATTAGCGACAGAACTTTCACAAAGTGTATTAAATTTCTTCTTTAAAACCGAACAATGAACAGAAGAAGCTGTGAGAACTCTGCTCCATGACCTTCTGTCGATAGACTCAAAATCAGGTGTAGAATTAGCAAGGCTGATATGTAAAGAATATAACTCGCGCTCTATATGAGCAATTTTGTAGCGAGTTAAAAGAGCTAATTTAGAACGAAATAAGACCTTGTCAATCCTATTTGAAGAAAATAAATTACAACGTATGGAAATGAATTTAGGAATAACCTTCTTACGCCTACAATCAAGTAGGAAATGTAAGTATTCCAAAAACCTGTACTTTTTTAATCGTAAATTACAAAACCTATTGATTTGAGATATTGCGAGATGAAAAAAAAAAAAAAAAATCACTAAAGAATAAAGGCTCCTTAACGCCAAATACATAAAAATAGCAAATAAAGCCTTTGTGCAACAATATTAAAAAGCAGAAAAACCAACGTTTAAAAATGCAAAAATAATACATGAAAAGCAGCAAACAGCTGTTTCAAATCTAGTACTCAGATTCTTCTTCAGAGCAAGATAGGGACAGCGTGCTAGAAAAAGCAAGACTGAGCAAAATGATAGACAGAGACTCACTGGCTTATATATCCTATGCAGGTAGCGAAGGCACCAAAAACAACCAATGAGAGAAAAGCAGTGGAAACGACTGGGTGGACAAGTAGCGACATCTACCGGAGAAAGAGAGAAAAAGAAACCAAAAAGGGGAAATAAATTAATGCTTTCCAAATACTTGGAAAACCAGGAGTACTAGATAAGTCATTGACTAAAGAGTGAGAATTTTTAATGATGTGGTAAGCTTCCCAAAAATCAAGATCAAGGTTAGAAGAACATTTTTGGATAATGATGACTGAGGAAAAATCGAACCTATGTTGAGCAATTGAAGAACGCTTGAGCTCCTGATTTTTAACATAACCTTCATGCTCTTTTAATCGAAATCTGTTTAGTTTGGCCAATATAAGAAAGGCCACACTGACAAGAGATTTGGTAAATACCCCAGTTATCTAGGCAATCACCGGGATGTTTGAGATTTGAAAAAGTGATTTTATTAACAGGAAAAAAAATAACATTAAAATCAAACCTTCTTAAGATTTTAGCAACTTGCTGACTGATTTTAGGGAAAAATGGTAACACAACTGAAGTATTAGAGTTGGAATTAGAATGCTTTTCAGAATGGACGGATTTCGTCAATTTCTTACAAATAGAATCAATAATATTAGAGGAATAACCACGATCAACAGCAATAGCTTTGAAGTAATTAAGTATAGCACTGAGTAACTGAGGAGTGGAACAAATATTGGTAGCCCGAAAAACAAAACTGAGGTGTTGTTCCATTCCTCACTTACTCAGTGCTGAACTTAATTACCTCAAAGCTATTGCTGTTGATCATGGTTATTCCTCTAATATTATTGATTCTATTCTAACGAGCAGTTCTGGACATTAGAGACTGGACCTTGGTAAAGTGAGGTTGGATATTGTCAACATGAGAGATGAAGTACGAAACGTTCACTCATGTTGGGTGTTCGAAGTATAGATCTTGTTATAAAAAGTGAGAGTGTCTCTCTATTGATTGTAAAGTTATTATTTCATTTTTCAACTTAATTTAATTGTTCTAATAAAGAACTTAGGAGAGAAAATGTGTTATTTTTGAACAATCATCCTACACGAGCTTAGAAGAGTAAAAGCTTCGGGCCACTAAACCACAACCCGTAATGAATGTCCTAGCATGGACAAAAATGAAATCTGCTGAAATTAAATAGCAACAAAATAGCAAATACTTTCTTTAATTGCCATTTTCCCAGTAGTTGATCAATCGAAGAAATTAGTCAAAAATTACCTTTAAAATAAGTAAAATAATAATAATCCTTAAGCTGTGATTAACATATAAAATTCATATAAAATTATATTATTTGAAATAAGCAAGATGGAAGTGGATTATTTTAACTTACTGTAATTGTCTCCAACTAATCAAAAACTAAATTTTTACATTTTCTAATAAAAAAAATTATAAAATGGCTTCTCTTACAGGAGGTAGCTGACAACAAGTGCTCCAACATTCAAACATTATGTCTAGTGCCATGTATAAAATTCATTTCTGCCTGAAATGGCACAGTATTTCAAAAATTGATCAACTACTGGCGCGATCACCCTAATGCCATGAAATTAGAACAGAAATATCGATCTATTCCCGTAAGGAACCAAATTGAAAAATATCCCTATCCAAGAATCAAGCGCAATGACTTTAAAAGAAATAAAAAATGAACGATTCAACACAAATTGAAGGATTGACCGCAATGCGATTTGAATTGAAGTAAATTAAAGATGAATGACTCTACCCGCATCTAAGAATCAACATCGGACCTGTATTAAATTAAATTGCCATTGCTGTCGATTCGATCCTGCATTACAGATAGAATCGAATCTTTCATTTTTTATTACTTTCTTCGGTCTGTACAAAAAGAAAGTATTGGATTTATGAAAAATTTTTACTTCTGGCTTTCGACGGATTTATGCATTTCAGAAGGTCCTGTCCTGAATACGATTCAACTATTTTTTAGAAATTGTCTGTCTGTCAGTGACAAAAATTTTGTGGGTGCTCTATCTCAAGATCTAATGCACAGAATCTATATTGAAACTTTAGATTCAGTTAGACCTTGATATAAATTGGTGCTGATTAGTTTTTGGTGAAAATCGTCTAACAGGTGGTGCTGCTATCTGCATCCACAAGATTTCTATCTCAAGAACTAATGCACAAATTTTTCACCAAACTTTAGATTCAGTTAGACATTGACATAAGTTGTTGATGAATAGGTTTTGATGTAAATGTACCAGCAGGTAGCATTGCTATGCTGCATTTTCTACGATTTTTGTAGTAGCTCTACCTCAAGAACTAATGCACAGATTTTCATCAAACTGAAGACGTTAGCATAAGTTGTTGCTTATTAAATTTTGGTGTAAATTGGCCAACATGTGGCACTGCTATGCTGAATTTTTCACTTTTTCACGATCATATCTGAAGAACTAATGCATGGAATTTCATCAAACTTAATATTCTGTTAGACATTGACATAAGTTGTTGCTGATTAGGTTTTTGTGTAAATCATATAACAGGTTGCGCTGCTATGCTGCATTTTTCATGATATTCACGATAGCTGTATCTCAAACATTAATGCACGGAATTAATCAAACTTCATATTCTGTTACACTTTCACATAAATAGATCCTTATTAGGCTTAGGTGTATACTGCTCAACAGGTGTTGCTTTTATGCTCTTTGAATTGGAAATTTCAGTTGCAGACATCTATGAGGGTGAATGACAAAATTCAATGATTTGTTGTGGAAATGCAATGTTTATATCTTCTTTTGATATGTACATAATTGAACAAACCTATACTTTTTGAATCTTCATGATATCATAGATTATCATTTAAATTTGACACTATTATAGTGAATTTTGAAGTATTAACATGTATGAGATATAGAAGAAAGTTTTCGTATTGCACATTCGAATACTTTACCTTCAAATTTTGAAATAAAATACAGGGTCATTCATAATTCCCTCCGGGGTTTCGAAACGTTATAGTAAAAAGACGAATATGAAAAAAAGAAACATATGAAATTATTCCGCAAGTTTTACTTACATACATTACAGGTGTTCTATGTGTGAACCCTTAGTCACACGGCATACATCAATGCGATAGTCCAGTTCCTGCCATACTCTACTCAACATGATACTGTCTATGTTATTGATAGCACGTGTTATCCTTTCACGCAGGCCAGCTAAATCACGTGGCATAGGTTGTACAAAAACCTGGTCTTTCACATACCCCACAAGAAAAAGTCACACGGTGTTAAATCCGGTGACCGTGGAGGCCACTTTAGAAGAGGTACGTCATCTTCAGAAGCTCGTCCAATCCATCAATGAGGTAAGTGTGTGTTCAGGTATTCACGCACATCACACAAAAAATGGGGAGGAGCACCGTCTTGTTGAAATACGAAATCATCCTTATGTTCCTCTAACTGCGGCATTAGCCACAGCTGCAACATATCCAGGTACACTACACCGGTAATGGTCTTCTCTGTAAAAAAGAATGGCCCATAAACACGTGAGGAGGACATACCGCAAAATTTGTTAACTTTTAAGGAATCCCGATAGTATTCCACTACAGAATGGGGATTTCCAATGCCCCAAATGCGTATGTTGTGGCGGTTGACAGTGCCACACATGTGAAATGTGCTTTCATCACTAAAAATCAATTTCGACATTAGTGTTTCACGTTCTTGGACATCAATGCAAAACATGAAACGAGAAATGCAATCTGCTGGAGTCAACGCTTGCACCAGTCCCAATCTGTACGGCTTCAAACAAAGACGTTTTCGCAGAATTCGCCACACTGTTGGTTGAGAGATCCCCAATTATCGGCTTCCGCTAGCGGTTGATTTTGTCAGGCTCCTTAAAAACGTTTCCCGTACACGATCTACGGTGTCCGCAGATGGACCAGGCCGACCACTTCGTTTCCTGTCACATAGGCATCCCGTTTCTTTAAATTTCCGGTACCACACATGAATTGTTTTGTCAGTTGGTCCCTGTTTTCGATATTTATTACGAAAGGCCTGTTGAACTGACACCACTGATTCAGATTTTGCAAACTCCAACACACAAAAAGCTTTCTCTTCGCCTGTAAACGCCATTTTTCTTTACTACAACTGACTTCAATACAGATGTTACTGTCATCTACCGGAAACTAATTAAATTAAAACTTGAATAGTTTTGGAATAATTTCATATGTTTCTTTTTTTCATATTCGTCTTCGTTTTTTTACTATAACGTTTCGAAACCCCGGAGGGAATTATGAATGACCCTGTATAAATGAACGATATTACCTGTAGAGAGATCAATAAAAACATTTATATTATCGATTAAATTGAGTTGGCCATGTATTGATTTAAAAAATCGACATCATCCATCACTAGTTTAGAGGGGACAATCCAATGAAGGAAACTACAGTGGGATACGATATCCTACAAGTGGGATCCATTGAAGGTTTATTTTAGTTATAAAAAATATAAATATAAAGAATGGCAGGGGAGGGAGGGGGGGGGGTGGAGGAATTGAGAAATTAATAGGGCTGGCTTCCCTTGCTGGAAGGAGTCAAATTGCTGAGAGGGGAAGACAAGAATGAATCCAGAGAAGAAAGTAATGTTCAAAATAAAAATTCTCTTCCCCCCTGAGAAAAATTAAGTGGAGCAAAAGCCCCTAAATCAGTTATTACAAAAATAAATACAAATATCAAAAGGATTAGAAATTTAAGAAAAGGATTATACGAATTTTGAAAAAATTTTGCCATTCAGATCTAGTAGAACTTTTGTCAATATATGTCATACATATTTTGTTTAAAAAAATGAAAATTTTTAAATGTATTTTTAAAGAGAGGTGGGAATATTTATTAAATAAAATCGATCAGTTTATGAATGCTATATTAATAAATACTGATGGTCATCTTATGAAGATGTTCTACCTTTTATATTATTTCTACCCTATATATATAAAATCCTAATGAAACGAATTTATGAAATGGATATATGAAACGAATTTATAAAACGGATATATAAATCAGCTGATTAAACAACTGATTATGTTTCAAGCGATTTCTCCTAAAATATGGAAATACTTTGCGATGAAATTAACACCAAAAATCAGCATTGATCCGCAGATCTCAAAACTGGTATTAAAATTTTTAAATTCAAATTAGTTTTCGAAATATTAATTTTTTTGTAATTTTATATGCATTGTTCTAATGATGGCAACTCAAAGTTTAATCAAACAGATATTTTTTTTTTCATATTTCAGAAAAGGTTAATATGGTAACCCGGCTATTGTTGTTTATTTGATAATAAATGTTTATTTACTTTTATTTCTTTTTATAAATTACATAAATTATTTTGTTCTATAATTATTAATTATTTTTTTATATTTACTTTAGAAAATAATAGAAAATAATAAAAAAATACGGTACTACTTAGTTATTACGTCGACCAATTTCGCCAAATTATACAAATTGACATAATTTTTATTTTAAATAACGAAAGAACAAATAAATTAGTATAACATTAATAAATATGCAAATAAAAATAACTTGATGACGTAAACACGTGTAACTTGCTTAAAGTCAAGTGAATGTGACATTTACGATCAACCATTATTGACATTTAATCTTATAGTTTGGCGATAGATTTTTGGTCGACGGGATAACTAAGTAATACCAAAAAATGCGTATGTAACTGGTATTTATAAACGAGGTTTTCACTAAATTTTCATAAAAAAAAAGAAAAAAAAATCACGCCAAACCTGCAGTGCATATATAACATCTGGCCAAACATTACAACTCGAAAGAAAAAAAAAAAATGCTAACTGTCAAGTTGAAAAAAAGCTATTGGCAAGATTTGCATCCGGCTAGCGTAACAGTACCAAGAATTCTTTGGACTATGGCAAATTTTATGCAGTTTTATTAAAAAAAAAATTTTTTGATTTTTTAATCAAAATGGAAAACTTACGATCCCGTATTGGCGCGATTTTTTTTCTGACGCCAATGTCATATACGGAATGGGCACTTAACTAGCACCAAAGTATCGTTATTTTGCTTGATATGGTAAGCCGGATGTTGTTGTGTATGCTGTTGATGTGTTCCCCAAATTGGCGTCATTAAAAAATCGCGCCAATATGGGACGTATATGACATCTGTGCCAAACTTTCATATGAACGGCAAAGGGATCAGATCGTATTTGTTTATGGCAGTTGATGACTTGAACTATTATAATATAGATGAAATGATGGCGATAGAATAATATTTGGTGACTTATCACCTGTGCCTGGCTAACATTAAAGTACCAAAATGGCACCTAGAGTATAAAAAGCAAAGTGGTTTGCCTGGAACTGTTGATGATAGTCACATGACTTAGGCTATTGTTATAGAGATTGTTTTAAAATACCGGGAGACAAAGACTCTGTATACTTAATTTATTTTATTTTAGCTTCTTTTGAAATGTTTAACTGATCCTCTTTAATCAAAAACGAAAACAACAATTGGATGTCTTAACAGCAATTGATTCATCCTTAAATTTTTGCAATCAAAGGGAATTGAATGGAAACCCGTTTACAGGGAGATCTGCATAGCTTTTTTCAGTATAATTCAATCTTCTCTAATATTTTTAAAACCCATCAGATTAGCGTGTTTTTAGATTCTGGGGTGTCTGAACGGGGGTTGGCAAGCGTAGCTTGCAGGGGGCAGAGCCCCCTAGTTTGATATAAAATTTACTAACATTATCATAGGACCAAATTATGTTGTGGATCTAAATTATGTTTGATTTTAAATCGATAGAACTGAAGATCAGAATTGAAGATCTTTTACAAAAGAAGCTCACCCCCCCCCCCTCTACTTTTAAAAAATTGGAAACAAAGAAATACCTTTTGACCAATGTTCTTAAAAATAATATTAGGACGTTGACTAGGTTCTTGCTGTTTTCGAACATATGGCGTTACCAGAATTGTGTGCGTGCAGTTTAAGATGGTAATCTATACTAATATTATAAAGAAGTAGACTTTGTTTATTTGTAGGAGGTAAGCTCTGGAACTACCAAACCGATTCCAAAAGTAATGGTATCAAAATGATGGTGTTAGTCCAACTTAGAACATAGGCTATATTTTATGTCGGTGCCACTACCCCAAAGGGGGTGCAGGAGCAAAAAAGTTCTCAAAATGCGATTTTTGCGTTACTGAAGGGCCTAGAAAAATGAAATTTGAAATATTAGTTACTTATTAGATGTAAAGGATTTTTAAGAACAGTTCTTAAACAATTCGAAATTTAAAAGGGGTGAAAATGCACGAAAAGCGTTCTAAATGGTGGTTTCTACACAATTTTGGGAAATACGAAAACGATTTAAAAAATAATGCTCTCAAAACGACGGTGACAACCCTTGCTCCAACATAGGCTATGTTTTATGTCGGTGCCACTACCCGAAAGGGGTAGTAGTAAAAAAAGTTCTAAAAATGCGATTTTTACATTACTGAAGGGCCTAGAAATATGAAATATTAGCTACTTATTAGATATAAAGAATTTTTAAGAACAGTTCTTAAACAATTCGAAATTTGAAAGGGGTGAAAATGCACGAAAAGCGTTCTAAATGGTGGTTTCTACACAATCTTGGAAAATACGAAACCGATTTAAAAAATAATGCTCTCAAAATGACGGTGACAACCCTTGCTCCAACATAGGCTATGTTTTATGTCGGTGCCACTACCCGAAAGGGGTAGTAGTAAAAAAAGTTCTAAAAATGCGATTTTTACATTACTGAAGGGCCTAGAAATATGAAATATTAGCTACTTATTAGATATAAAGAATTTTTAAGAACAGTTCTTAAACAATTCGAAATTTGAAAGGGGTGAAAATGCACGAAAAGCGTTCTAAATGGTGGTTTCTACACAGTCTAAGGAAATACCAAACCGATCTAAAAAATAATGGCGTCAAAATGATGGTAACAACCCTTGCTTCAGCATAGGCTGTGTTTTATGTCGGTGCCACTACCCCAAAGGGGGTGCAGGAGAAGAACGTTCTAAATTGCGGTTTTTGCATTACGGAAGGGCCTAGAATCGTGAAATTTGGAATGGTAGTTAGTTATAAGATATCAATGATCTCTTAGGACATTTTCTAAAAAAATCAAAATTTAAAAGGGGGTCAAAATGCGCAAAAAGCGTTGTAAAAAACGTTCTAAATTGCGATTTCTATGCAATCTCAGGAAGTACTGAACCGATTTCAAATATAATGGTGTACAAATGAAGGTGACAGATCTTGCTCCATGATAGGCTATATTTTATATCTGTTTCCACTACCCCAAAGGAGATGCAGGAGCAAAATGCGTGAAAAGTGTTCTCAAAACGTTCTAAATGCCGATTTGTCAGCAATATCTCAGGAAGAATCAAACTGATTTAAAACGTAATGGTAGGAAATTGATGCTGGCAGCCTCTGCTCTAACATAGACGCTATTTTATGTCAGTATCACTATCACCTAGACGTTGCAGGAGCAAAAAAGCGTTCTAAATTTCAATTTTTTTGATCGGTAGGGGCTAGCTACTTAAAATTAGGCAAGGTACATATTTATTAGGTATAAATGATCTTTAAGAACAGTTTCAAAAAAATTAGAAACTTAAAAAGTGGTGAAAAAGCGCGAAAGCGTTCTGAAAACATTGTAAATTGCGATTTCTACTTCATCTCAGGAAATACCAAAGTTATTTCAAAAGTAATGGTTGCAAATCAATGGTGACAGTCCCTGCTATAACATAGGTTATATTTTATGTTGCTGTCACTACCATCTGAAGGTTGCAAAAGTGAAACATGTTCTAATTTGCGTTTTTTGCACAACTGAGGAGTCTAACACATTGAAGCATGGCATGGTATTTATTTACAAGATGCAACTGCTTTCTAAGAACAGTCGAAAGAAAATTCCAAATTTAAGAAGATGAAGTGAGCGAAAAGCGTTATAAATTACAATTTTTATGCAATCTTATCAAATACCAAACCGATTAAAAAAATAATGATGACAAATTGTTGGTGATAGAACCTGCTCAAAAATAAGCTATATTTTATGTCTGTGCCACTATCACCAGAGGGTTGCAGGAGCTAAAAATTTTCTAAATTGTGATTTCTGTGATACTGAAAAGGCTAAAGACTTTAAATATTTCATGGTAGTTACTTATAAAATATAAATGCCCTCGAAGGACTGTTGAAAATAAATTCGAATTAAAAAGGGTGAAGGGAAGGGGAGGTGCGAAAAGCATTCCAAAAAAGTCCTAAATTACGATTTCTATGCAATTTCAGGGAATATAAACCGATTATAAAAGTAATAATAGTTTGCAATCAATGGTAAGTCTCTGATCCTACACAGGCTATATTTTATGCCGATGATTCCACCACTTGGGGTTCACAGGAACAACAAACGTTCTAAAAAAAGGCCTTTAAAAGCTTTCTAAATTACGTTTCTGTGGAATATTAGAAAATAATAAACCAATTTCAAAATTAATGTTGGCAAATTAATGGTGACAGTTCCTATTTCAATATAACCCTTTATGTTGAGAGAGGTGGTAGGACTTGGAATTTGACATGATAGTTAATTTTAAGATGTAAGAAAATGTAAAAAATTCAAAACTTCAAATGAATACTGAAATGGCCGTATTAATTGAGCATAAAAGTTTCAAAATACTTTCTAAATTATCATTTTTTTAGTTTTATTAATTTAAGTGTCATTTCTGCCTAATGCAGTGTAATAATGATGTTTAGTCAAACTGTGTTTTAAATAGTAATTTTTGAATTATTCCTAAAAGTAATAAGTACCTTTTAATAAAATAAAATATTACCTTTTAATAAAATAAAAATTTATTTAGTACTTTTTAATAAAAATTACATATAAATATCACTTGGCATATTTCAAATATTACGCGAGCAAAGCCGCGGGGTTTGCTAGTAAACTAAATTTAATTATCTATATTACAAACAAATGAAGGCATATGAATCATTAGATAGCCGATTTTTTTTGTTCTTGAGTGACATCTGTATCTTTGGATTTGTGCATTATTCAGCGATAGTGACGTCCTGTGCATACTTTACTGTAGATGTTGTTTAAGACTGGATCATAAATGAGAAATTCTTCAGAGGATACGAATGACGTCGTTTCATATTAAATAAAAGCGTGTGTTTTAAGTCTTAAAAATGAAATATGTTTTGTATTATCTATATATACATATATATATATTTTTTTTTTTTAATCGGGGGCGACTCTAAATTCTGAAAAAGCAGAATTCTTTTTTTCAAGTATATCTATAAAGAAGTATTATAAACAAATGGAATTCAGTGTATGTCATTTTGCAGAAGGATAATTTTTTTTCCTTCTATAAACATGTCGAAAACCCCCCAAAACTAACATAAAGAACGTTCTGATGCCAGGGTTGGCTTGATTTTGTACAACCCAAAAGAACCCAAGTGGGTTTTTCAAAATCCGTATTAAAAGTCACACTTATCTAACTAATAAACATATTTATTTAAACCAAGGATAAATATATATATATCACACAATATAATATATCATGGACATATAGATTTGAGAGATACTGGTGAGGCCCAAAATTTCTCTACATAACAGCTTAAAAATTCTCATAGAAAAATAATTATCTCATTAAAAACACATTGAACTAGTATGTTGTGGCTATCACAAAACTTTCTTCTATCTCATACATGTCAATACTTCAGAATTCACTATCTCAGTGCCAAATTAAATGGCAATCTGTGTTCATCATGAAAATTCTAAAACTATGAAATTCCGTGCATTAGTTCTCGAGGTATGACTGCCGCTGAAATCGTGTAAATCCAGCAAAATGCAGCATAGCAGCACCACCTATTGGGTTATTTACACCAGAACCTAATTATCACCAACTTATGTCAATGTCTGAATATGAAGTTTGAGGAAAATTCATGCATTAGTTCTTGAGATAGAGGTATTGCGCAAATCATGACAAATGCAGCATAGAAGCGCTACCTGTTGAGCGATTTGCAACAACACATAATCAGCAGCAATATTAATCAAGTTATACTTAAATCTGAAGTTTGATGAAAATTCATGCATTAGTTCTTGAGATAGAGCTATTGAGGAAATAGTTCAAAATGCAGCACAACAGTGCCACTTATTGGGCGATTTACACCAACACGTAGTCAGCATCATTTCATATGAAGGACTAACTAAATCCGAAGTTTGATGAAAATGTGTGCATTAGTTCTTGAGATAGAGCTACTGCGAAAATAGTGTAAATCCTGAAAAATGCAGCATAGTAGCGCCACCTGTTGGGCGATTTACACCAAAAGGTAAACAGCATCCATTCATGTCAAGGACTAGCGGAATCTGATGTTTTATAAAAATCCGTGCATTAGTTCTTGAGACAGAGCTTTTGCGGAAATCCTGCAAAATGCTACATAGCAGTGCCACCTGCAGGGCGATTTACACCAAAAACTAATCAGCACCAATCTATATCAGGGACTACCTGAATATAAATTTTTATTAAATTCCGTGCATTAGTTCTTGAGATAGAGTGCCCACAAAATTTGTGTCACATACAGACAGAGAGACTCACAGACAGACATTTTGTAAAAACATGTTTTTTTTAATATCTGACCCATAAAACGTGTAAATCCGTCGAAAACTGGAATTCGAAAATTTTCATGAAACCAATACTTTCTTCTTGTAAAGATAGAAGAAAGTAAAAATTATGTAAAATGGTGCAATACTAGGAAACAAATTGAATGAATGTTGTTCTTGTTTCATAACTTTTCGAGTTAGAAGTGACCAGAAAACGAAGAGACTGATCAGACAAGTTTAAGAAAGGGTAAATGTGTGTGGGTGGGTCAGAAAGAAAAGTGGAAAAGCTTCATTGGTGGAAGTAGTTAACTAGGATTGCAAATTTGTACATTTTTATCCTTGTAAGTCATACGATTTTCAGACTTATTGTACACTGTACGTTTAAATTGTTCCCATATGACGATTTCTTCTGATTTTTCCCCAACATATGACTTTTAATATTTTTTGAGTTTACATTTTCATTTTGCTTCAAAAGTTTCGCTTTTTGATAAGAAAATTTTTGTGCTACAGTTGCACAGTATTTCACTCTTATGCTGACAGTAACTAAGACTGATATGTATTTATTGCCTCATTATCTAAATTTTACATTATTGTAAGCTAAAAGGATCTTTATATTATAAAATTTATAATTTAGTATATATCTTAATTTTATGTATTTCCTTTGTTTAAATACCTTACTTCGATCTTGAATACAAATATATTTTTTTTTAGGATTACTAAAATTTTCCTGGCTATTGCTGAATTGTAGGATATTGTGACAGTTTATTTTCGATTCATAACAGTAAATATGATGGCAGATTAGTTAAATAGAATAATCTAATGCAATTACAAAATAATAATAACTATTAATAAACTATTTTAATGAAAAATTTCTGAAATAAGATAAGTTCTGTCAATATAGCTTTGTAGGATGTGGGAAATGCTGGTATGTGATAAAACCACAATTAAACAGTACTAACAAAAATCTTCCTTTATTTTTTGCGAGAAAATATCTGGCAACCTTGTAGTAAACACTCATTTTTCATTTAAAAAGAAGGGATGTGAGGTTTCTTTTCAAAAGGTAGGATGTTAATTATATTATCACGTTTCTAATATCCAGAGTAAGAGTAATTCCCTCCATAAACTTCTACTCTCAGAGGACAAGAAGAAACGTGTTTAAACATTATTAACTGATTATTGAAAATTGACTAAACATAATATTCGTTTATGTATGTAAATTTAAAAATCAGGTTGTAGATAAATCATTCTAATTAAAATTATTCTTTAAATATAAAGATGTTATTGACTAAAAAAAAACTGATAAAATTAATTAAAAAAAAAAAAATCTAAAGGTAAACAAAGTAATTTTGCCTCAATTTAGACTTAAGTACATTGCACGAATTTTTAAACAAACAAAATATTTATAAATACAGGGTTCTCAGCATCAGGGAATTTCAAAGTAGTCAGAGAAAGTCATGAAATTTACAAATATTTTCTAAAAAGTCGTGGAGAAAAAATGAAAAATTTCGCGAAGTTTCATCAAATAATCTTGGGAAAAAAATCACAAAATTCATCAAACAATCGAAATAAAAATAAATAATTTAAAAAAAATCGAGATATTTGAAGAACGATCACAGAAAAAAATTACTAATTTTGACAAAAGATTGCGAAAACAAGCAGCAAATTTCATTGTATGCCCGTTTGGTGAGAGCATTTTTTGAGATTTGGTGAAGGAAAATCAGGGAATTTGCCAGTCATGTTTTACTGGGAACCCTGAAATAACAATTAAAAGGAGAATAACTTTTATATAAACCGTTCTAGTTCTTACCGTCATATAAACTAGCAAATAAAATAAAGAAATATCAGGATAATTTACCAAAAAAAAAAAAAAAAAAAAAACACTGCTAATTAATATTATGGCATTGATTCAAAAAATTAGAAATATCTAAAAAACAAAACTAAATAATTGACTATTTTATTCCGTTTGTATGTGTGTGTGAAAGACAAACACAAAATTTTTGAATATTAATTATTTTTACTTTATAAATTTCCTTTCAACTGAGTCATGAAATGTCTTTAAAAGAATTACTAAAAAAACTATTTTTAATTTTCAATCGGATTATTATTTTTTAATCAACCTATACATCTTGTAAAACGGAAAAATCCCCAAAACCATAAAAAACCACGAAAGAAACCCTAAAACCATTTTTTAAAAAAATCATTGATGATATACCAAAATCCTAATAAACCTCCCAAAACCCTAGTTTTTTGCTAACCTTCTGGTGTACTGAAAAAGTTTGAAGATGGAGAACTGGGGGCATTACTTCTTGAAGATCAGACACTAGCTGAACTTGCAGAATCTAGGAGTTGATCACACAACAGTTTCAAAAAGTTTGAAAGCATTAAGAATGATTCTAAAGCAAAGACATTGAGTGCCGTATGAGTTGAAACGAAGCTTGCCCTCATCAAAACTGGTGAAAACCTACTTTGGGAAGGCTTAAATGGGAAGTCGTATTCACTGGACATTGCCCCTTCCAGTTATCACTTGTTCTGATCAATGGGACATGGCCTGGCTGAACAGCACTTCCATTCTTATGAAGATGCCAAAAAATGAGTCAGCTGTTAGATAGCCTCAAAAGACATGCCATTTTTCCGGCATGGAATTCAAATGTTTCCTGAAAGTTGGGAAAAAGTAGTAGCTAACGAAGGACAATACTTTCAGTTTTATGCTTTTTTACTAATTATTTTAAATAAAGCATTGATTTTCACAAAGAAACAGCGAGAACTTATTCAACCTCCTAATATAATGTTGATTTGTGTCATTTTATAACTTATCAATTTGCATGACACAATGCAGTTTAAAAAATTTTTACATTATTAGTATTTTACGGTTTAATATTTCTTAGAAGAGACAAGGCAGTAAAAATATTTTTTTTTTTTTGCTATGCCATTTCTATATTGCAACTTTATATGAATGTAGTTTAGAAAAGTACAAAGTAAATCTCATACAGAAAAAAAGAGGGTTGGGGCATATAAATTTCAATTTTTTCCCTTTCATATCATGTGTAGATATTTTACTGTAAATTAAGAAGTTAATTTTTTTTTTTTGTTTGTTTGCAGGTATTTGATGCTGCCATGGTTTCAGCTGGTTTGGTTGATGATCCACGTAAAGTAACAACCAATTTAAATGATTTATTAGTGCTACTCTTAGAAAAACATTGATTCTTTTTGTTTACATCTAAGATTGTATATAAAACTCATCAGCATATGTAAAAATTCCTGTATCCAACACCAATAATCTCTCCTCCTTGAAGATTTTTCTGTCAAAGAAATAAAAGTTGTTTATATGAATTTCTGTGTTTAAGTAAAGAAATACAAAACCATTACAAAAGATCTTTTTATTTCGTCTTTGGGAGTGTTTTTAATACAATTGTGGGACTAAAAATAAATAAAATATTCTTTGATCATCTTCAATACAGATTACAAATGAACTGATATTAAAAGATGACCCTATGTAAAATTTTAGCAAATTTTCTTATTACAAAAATTTACATAATTTCCAAAGCATTGTAAAGTTGTAACAATGAGCTCTTTATAGATACATACTAAGTTAAAAGCTACTATAATAGTGCAATAAAATTTCGTTTTATCACAAAATTTCAAAAGATTGGCAATTAAATTTTTGGCAACTTGAACAGTAGGCACACAGAGGGAAGAAAATATTTCAAAGGCGGCAAATCACTGTAAAACATGGCACACAAGCAAAATAAATACAACATGAGGAGCAATTATATTTAGAAGCAATCTTGACTCCAAGTGTCATCTTCATTTGCCTTTGGTGAATATGCTGTTGAAGGCACTGGTATTCCAGATCTAAAATATATTTTAAATATAATGAACTAAATATTCTGTCATAACAAGGGAATGTCATAAGAATGTTTAACTCCAATTGGGAAGAGAGACAAAATACTACAGGCTTAATAGAGGAGTTGGGAAAACTACTTTTTTATTATATTGAACTACAACTACTTTATCAAAAATATAGTGAACTACATCTTGTTATAATAAAGTAGCTACTACTAACTACTTTTCAAAAGTAGTAACTGCTTTTCTACTTTCAGATTTTGTCAAAGGATTCAATTTACACTTGAAATGTAGACACAGATTAAATAATAAAATGACTCCTCATTATATCGCGTCTTCCGGGATCTAATTAAGTAAGTGGATATAACCGAGGGCATTAAAAAATCCAGAAAGGTAATTGGTAAGAAATTTTTTCTGTTTGCCTTCCAAATTGTTAGTTTACAAACATATTACAAATTTCTTAGCAAAATTGAGAGATTACATAATGCAATCAATATTTAAATACATTTACTTAAAAAAAAACTTGAACCCACACTATTCTGTAAAGTAGGGTGGAGTCAATCAAATAAATAGTAATATAACAATGCAATGTGTATATTTAATATTTAAAGATTATTATAATAGATGGCAGCACTAACCGGCATTCAATCATTTCCTATCATTACATGCTGTCATAGAAAAACATCGGTAGTTTTTCATGAGACAATGTGGTATGAACATGTGGTTTTTTTTAACATGCGGAACAACGTTAAACCAAACAGGGTTTGTTAATGTTATGTCATAATAACATAACATACTATTTCCCCTTATAAAACAATTTAAATATTTAATTTAATAATAATTACCACTTAAAATTTAAATACTTCAAATTAAGGAAATGCTTATAACATTATTTATCTTCCTAACGATCTCTATTTACTTTTTAAATTCAAAGTTTCGTTTTAGTGTTGCCAATCTCTAATAAGATATTTCAAATATAATTTCTAAACTTTTTCAGCTATCAAAAATTAAGAAATAATATCTAACTTAATTTATATTATAAATTAACAATGTTCTTCCAAATTTAATAAAAGATTTAATTTCAATATCAAGATCGTTGGGAAATAATAAATAAACTATCAGAATTAAAATAATCATCTGAATTCATTTATAAAATAAATATACATTTTAAATTAATTTTTCCCATTTATAATAAATTTTATCACTTTAATTTTCATTCAAAAACAATTTATTTTGACTCATTTTTCAAATAATATTCCCTTTGTGTCCGTTTGAGAACGTTATCATACCAGCCAATCACAGCGCTTGCCGCTTACTTCGTTTTGCCAAGCGACGCTATTTTCGCTCTCTTATGCGCTAGCCTTGGAAGAGAGAGGATGTAGGAAGCAACCGGCTGGTGTTGCCGTAATAAAGAAATATCGGCACATCGGTCGGTTAGCTTTCCTATAATTAAGTAATTCAGCAATTTTAACCTCACAATAACAAGACGCAAATAGTGATACTCTTGGCGGCACAACTCAAAATATTGTACTCAACAAATATGTCCAGTTCAAGAATTTTTGAAGGATGACAGCTACATCTTCATATCAGAATGTTTTGATAGCCTAGCATCACGGCAGTGATATCTTGGATATCTCTAATATGAGAGATCAGCGAATTAGATCGAATTCACAATAAGTTCGATTTTTGGAAAGTATCCCAATTTCCCTTTTTTCAACAAACGTCTTCGCTTGTAGCAGGTGAGAGTATTTTCCTTTAACTTTATATATGGAGATTCTACATTATATGAATCGTTCCTTCAACAAAAAGGAAATTATGAATAATTTTATGGCTGAGACTTACTTTATGCTAGTTTGTAAAGAACACTGTTGAAATAAAATAAGAGATACTGAACTCCTGAAAAGTGACATTTTCTTTCTGGCCATTCGTAGCCTAGAAACATATTATTGTTGAATCTGGAACATTTGAATGCTCTGCGTCTAAATTCTTGAAGTATCACTATTAATTATATTCTAATACATATTTTATGTTGCTCTAAGATTCTCTATTGAAGATAGTTGGCATCTACAAACTTATGTTATTTGTAATGGTATAATTTATTGTTTGTAAACACTTATTAAGTATTATTTAATACTGTATTAATTTTGTTCCTTTTTACACCTGCGCAGATAGTGTAAACGTGCATTCAATGATGAAATATAATGAATAAATATTCATTGAAAATTATATTTTGGTGTGTTTATTGCATGCCTGTATGTTTTAGGATTGTTATTTCAGGTATATCTTGAAGATTATTGAAGGGTGAGATTGATTATCAACTTTCTTTATTTCAGCTCGATTCTCATATTAAATAATAGATAAAAGGGTATTAATATTAATTGCAATAACTTTAAATTAACTTTTCATGGCGCGATGTACTGCTACTTTCGCTCCGGCCAAAGTGAGATGTTGGGTGTGTGGATTTTGAGACTTCAAATGTGAATTTGGGATGATTATATATGAATTAATTATCTTGAATTCATTTCATACTCTCGGAATTCACATACCCAGCACCTCACTTAACACTTCTACTATATATAAATTTGTGCATATGTATTAAATATGTGTCACGAGTCAAGCATGTAGTCATTTAGTCCTATATTAAAGGTTTTCAAACTGAATTCCAGAGTGGCGTTACATCTTGAAGTCATGCGTCAATTATTTAAATTGTGGAACCTACTTTTTGAAAGTAGCTGTCATAATGTGGCACCCAATGTCAGGCCCAGGGTTGGAAAAAAATCATGATTTTTTAAAAAAAATCTGATTTTTTTGATTTAAATCAGATTTTTTTGATTTAAATCGGATTTATTTGATTTTTTTAGAATTCCATTTTTAATTATTGTGTTTTTGTTTTTACAATACACGGAGCAGTTTTTTATAATAAATAACTAAAAAAGAATAAATAATATTTATAATTTATAAAAATAACATAAGAAATAATTATATAGTTAAGAAAATACTATATTCTAGTTACTGATTGGTACTAAAAATTAAACATCTAGGCTTTAATCTAAAGCCATTCTATTATTTTGTAATTGAATTGTGCACACTAAATAAGAAATAAACTTAAATGTGTTGTAAATGAATAGAAAATGGCAAAATTTAAAAAACAAATTAAATATTCATTTAATGCAAGTTATTTATTAAGGGATAAAAATCACAATTAATTCAATATTTTTTAAGCAAATAGAAATAAATCAGGAATTTAATTGTTTGAACAAAAACACTAATTTAGAAGCTTTGTCCACACCTAATTTATTACGAAGACTTGAATGAACTAGTCCAAAAGAAAAAGATTGTCTTTCTATTCCAGCAAATGAAGCCACGGCTGTTGTTATTTGGTAAATAAATTCAATTTCAATTTCGCTGATTCTCTCTTTACCTCCCATTACATAAAAGGACTTCCACCAATCATAATCTGTCATAATAACTGAAACTTTTTTCTCAAGCAATGGTAATTTTTGGAATGGGCCATTATTTGCTTGAAAATGTGCTACAGTGGTGAGAAGATTTGAACAATTTTCTTTAACGAATGCCAAACTTTCATTATTTTCCTCTACATTAAGTGAAATTTCATTTTGATTTAAAACAGAGGGACTTAATAAAACTCCAGCAAAATGACAGCCATTAATAGCTTGTTCATATCTTGCTTTAAATTTTGTAATTCTATCTTTATCTAATACATTTTCTAACTTTTTACCGAAAATTTTCCATTGATATGTGCATTCAGCAAGGGAACAATCCTCATTTTGGATTGTAATCACCTGGACTTAACCTGCACCTGCCACATTCTTTCTGATAGCAATCCTGGAAATACCAGAAAAACACCTGCTAATTTACACCCACTTCTTATTTCTCTGCTAACTAATTTCCAACATTAAAAAAAAAAAAAAAAAAAAAAAAATTGATTTAAATCAAATGATTTTTTTAAAAAAATCAGCTGATTTAAATCTAGATTTAAATCTTGATTTAAATCAGTTGATTTAAATCATGCCAACCCTGGCAGGCCTGAATAAAAAATGAACTGAGATTAAGAGAAAATGCTGGTGCTTTATCCATATCCAAGGAAAATCATGTTTTTAAAAAATGTTTTAACATCTGCTGTTCAGACTTCGTTTCTGAAAGCAGGGAAGGCATCTTTGAAATATGCTGTTTGCTCTTCGCAGTTTTCAAGTGAAATATGTTCTACGAAAGATTAATAGGTTTTGTTCTACACAAGTATTACCACAACAAAAAAGTATTTTAATGCTCTGTTACTGAGACGTCGACCTCGGAACAGAAAGAGAATATATTATATGCTAAAAGTCTTCATAAAGATGTGGATGCATGTGGCAGTTATCAAGAGCTAAGTACATGTGTTAATTTTATTTTAATAAACATTTATTTAATTTTAGTGATTTTTATTTTTTTAAACTTTTGATGTTAAAATTGTTTAAGATAGAATTTGCAAGTATGTTATTCTTCTCTTTAAGAAAATTAATTGCGTCTGTTTTGTCATCTGACATATAAACGATGTAAAAATGTTCTGATTTCATAATAATAAGTTAGAAATCTGGATAACATAAAAGTTATCTGTAAGAATTTAAATACAATTCAGATTAAATCAAAAGAGTAATTTAAGAACAAATTTGTTCTGTTAAAGCATATACAGTGGAACCTGGTAAAGTGACCGCTTTTACAAAATTTTACTCCGGCTCATATAAAATAATATGAGAATTGTCCGGTAATGTGACCACCTGTCTATTGTGTAAAGTGACCAGCAGAGTTGCATAATATAGACGCGCACGCTGTGCGCAGAAAGTTTTCTGCAAAATTCGGAACTTTCCGTAAAATTTTTTTTTGAAGAAAAAAAAAAAACGTAATTTTTGTTTTTGTAACTTAAAAAAAAAAAAAATACTGAAATATTTCCCAATTTTATGTATGATTTATTTATTGTTTGCCAGGGGTAGTTCTGTTCCGAATTTTCCGAAAATTAAAAAAAAAAAACAGCCATCAGCCCAAAAATTCAGGCATAAAAAAAATCACTTAAAAATATTGCAAATTTCAACAAATGGTCGCCGAAAAAAAAAATTTCGTCAATTGTTAGCAGAAAAAAAAATCACCACTTTCGTTAAAGCATCGCGGAAAAAACGTGAATTTCGCCAAAGGACCGCGGGAAAAAACGCGAATTTTTTTTAAAGGATCCTGAAAGAAAAAAGATAACTTTGTCAAAAAATGAAAAAACTGCGATCAAAAGATCACGAAAAGCACGTGGATTTTGCCAAAATCGAAAAACTTGCGAATTTTATCAAAATATCGTGAAAAACATGCTATATTAGTCAAATGATCACGAAAAAAAGTGTGAATTTCGTCAAAAGGTCGCGAAACGAACAGCAACTTTCGTCAAAATACCGGAAAAAACACGCGAATTTCGTCGAAAGATAGCGAAAAATACACGAATTCCGTCAAAAGATCGCGAAAAAAAAGCATGAATTTTCTCAAAGGGTCGCTAGTTTCGTAAAAAAAACTAACAAAACGCAGTCAAAAGATAGAAAAAAACCCCTGTAAATTTCTACAAAAGATCACGAAAAAAATGCGATTTTAGTCAAAAGATTGAAAAAAAAAACACACAAATTTTGTCAAAAAATCGCAAAAATACGCGAATTTCGTCAAAAGATCGCAAAAAATACACAAATTTCGTCATAGGACCACAAAAACACGCGAATTTCGATAAAAGATTGTGAAAAACAACGAATTTCATCAAAAGACTGCAAAAATACACGAATTTCGTCAAAAGATCACGAAAAATAAGTAAATTTCTTCAAAAGATTGTGAAAGTCACTCAAATTTCGACAAAAGATCGCAAAAAACACTCAAATTTTGGCAAGAGATTGTGAAATCACGTTAATTTTTTCAAAGGATCGCTAAAAACGCTAATTTTGTGGAATGATTGCGCGGATTTTGTTTATTTTATTTTACGATTTGCTGAAATTAGGTTCCCAAATGTTCCTTTTTATGCGAAATATATGGTCTTTTTTAGTCCATTTTTTTTGAAAAAAAAAAATGATCCCCTTTTACCATTTTTTACTATAAAAGTTGAGTGGGAGTCCTGTATGTTGTATTCATAGGCTTTCCTTTGATTAATTAAAATTATTGCTCTAAAATAATATTTTTTAAAGCCAAATAAACTGATTTTTTTCCCTTCCTGCTGCAATCTGTTACAGGTTTTTGTTTGTATTCTGTTACAGTATACATTATTGCCATCTGTACCCAATTGTTGTTTAGTTAGCCCAGAGTTAGCAAAATGTGTGCAGAAATTTTATCTGAGTAATTATTCTTTCAAATGTGAAAATATTTTCAAGATAGCAATCATTTTAATTTTTAGGAGTTTAGTAGCATAAGAATTTGAGTCTGCTACAAAAACAGAATTTGATTTTTGCTGCTCCAAAAATGGATTTTACTGCTCCAAAAGCAGACTTTTGCTGCTCCAAAAGGGCTTTAGTGCACTTTCATCCCTGCATCAGTTCTCTTTAATGGTGATACCTATGAATAGACCTCTCCCTATAAAATGCAATTCAGTTGTTTCAGAAGCAATGCCGTATTCTTTCTGTGAACAGAGTGACTGGTATTTTGTGCAAATAGATATTAAGGATTGGGCTGTTTCTAAATGCATTGACAAAATAATTGATAAGAATTCCCCTTTTCTTATCATGGATTTTTAGCTTTATTATTTTTTTCAACTAAAATAATTATACTTTAATTAATATCGATTAATTTTTAATTTAAATGGAAATTACTGTAAAGCTACTGTTTTTAATTAATATCGTCAAAATAATGCAACACATTATTTTATTAAACATTAATTTAATTTGCGGAAAGTTTTTGACCCAATATTTGCGTGCACAGAAAGTTTTTGGTTTTATACAAGTCTGGTGACCAGATAGCCTGTCATTGTGAATGTTATTTGAACCTGCAAAATGTGACCATCAGTTTTTCTGCATGCCAAAAATTTTCAAAGTAAAAGACTAAAGTGACCATTTTCCGAAATTTTTATTTTCATCCATACAAAGTACAGGAATTTATTTCCTAAAGTGACCATCTGCTTAAATGTACAATATGACCAGTTTGTCCTTTATTGTAATGATATTCGCACCTGTCTAAGCACCCTTCCCATTTTTCTCTCGAGGTGTGAGAGGAATGAGAAATGATTTCCCCATACATATTGACGGATCGTAGGATAGGAATCTTGCACCTGCTACTCATTGGCTAAGTAAGTCACGTGTTAGTACTATGTTTACCTGAGGAGACGATTTGGCGATTGTTCGGGTTTGTTTTAAAAAAGGGTTCCTTTGTCATATGTTCTCAGAAATTCTAAGAATAAACCTGCACATGTTCTTTCATTGTACTGTTTGCAAGATTTGTAACATTTAACATTAAGTTTTAGTTGTATGAATTTGTAGTTTTCTTATTGCTTTGATAGTTTTTACAAGTTTTTTTTTTTCAATGCAGTTATCTTTCTTCTTAAAGAATGCAGAATAAAGAATCTAAACAGTATAAAGAGTTGTGTTTAAAAGATAAAATTGAAGTTATTAATTTTCTAAAAAATAATAGTCAAAGAACAGCAGCTGAAAAATTTGAAATCAGTAAAACTTGTGTGAGCAATATTTTAAAAAGAAAATCTGAATATCTACAAAGATTTAAAGAAAATGAAAATGAGTCTAAGAGTCGGAAAATTCGAAACACCGATTATTTTGAAGTAAATCAAGCAACTATTGAAGGGTTTTAAAAAATGTGTGGGATGCATGCTCGAGTTTCTGTCCCTTTGCTACAAGAAGCAGCTATAGAGTTTTCAAAAAAACTCAAAGTAGAAAATTTTACTGCTTCTAACGGCTGGTTAGAATCTTTCAAGAAAAGAAATAACATTTCTCAGAAAATTTTGTGTGGAGAATCTCATGACGTTGATATGGAAACAGTAGATTCATTTAAAAGACGGATTTCTGATTTACTGGACAATTACAAGAAAGAAGACATATTCAACGCTGACGAATGTGGTTTGTTTTATTGGGAAATGCCAAACAAAACATTAGCAATGGCCTGAGATAAATGTAAAGATGGAAAGAAAAACCTCTTGTCATAGGAAAAGCCAGAAAACCACGCTCTTTCAAAAAGGTTAACATTAAGAATTTAGCAGTCTCGTGGTATGGAAATAGAAAATCCCGGATGACATCCTCCATTTTTACTGTATGGGTTACACAATTAAACAAGCAGATGAAGCAAAAAAAGAGAAAGATTCTATTGTTTATAGATAACTGTCCAGCCCATCCGAGTGATTTGTCATTTTCAAATGTGAAAGTTAAGTTTCTACCACCTAATGCCACATTGCATTTACAACCGTTAGATCAAGGAATTATTCAAGCTTTCAAGCTACATTATAGAAAGTTCTTGCTCCAGGCTATAATTTCCAGAGCAGAAGAATGCAAATCAGCAAATGAAATTGCTTCATTTATAAACGTCCTCAATGCCATAATGTGGGTTAATGATTCAGAATTTGGTAAACCAAAGTACAATTTCAAAATGCTTTGAAAAATCTGGTTTTTCACAAACAATTTCTGAAGATATCAGTGATTCACAGTCTGCAACTGATGACAATAGCCTTTCCAATATTCAAAATCTTATAAATCAATGAAGATGAACCAGTGAATGCTGAATTATTCATGAATTTTCACAGTAATATCCCAACATGCAATGCTTCCGTTGATCAAGAAAGTTTGAAGCAAGAAATTTGCGATATGGTTAAAAATGAAAAAGAAAATGAAGATGAAATCGAAGAAAAGGATGAAATTTTAGACACAGAAATGTTAAAGATGTGCAAAAAAATGAAAACGTATGCCCCAAATAACTGTCCACCAATGCTGGATTTATTAAGAAAACTTGAAGGCATGACCGAAAACATAATTGTTGAAAAGAAGTGTTTTAAGCAACGAAAAATTTCTGATTTTTTTTGCTGTAAATGAAACTTCATAAAAGTTTGTATAATTTTTTAATGAATAGTTTATTACTACCAGTTATAGAAACATTATCATTATGCAATTACAATCAAAATAAAAATGCGTATTAATTGCAGTGTACCTGTTAGAAAATGCTCTTTTGTTTTCAAGAACATCCACCAGATGGCAGCATCAGACAATCATTTTTTATTTGATCTACTGTGACAGACACTCAGTTCAGTGAGTGTTGCTTCTTCCCTTATAGCAGTTGGCAGCAAAATGCTGCTTGATTAAAAAAAATTCAATAATATTCCAAAGGAATATAATATGATAAAAAAAAAAACTGCAACAAGCCATAGTTCAAAGTATTTCTTTGTGTTTGTAAATAGTCTTATACATCTGTTTTGTTTTTTATTGTGAAGTGTGATCTGTACTGTGACCAGCATATATATTATTCTAGTGTATTCAATCTTCTAATAAATGTTTTTTGTTCATCCAAAGAAGAGTATATTTCCATTGAAACACATCAAAACATAAAGGTAAAACTTTTAACTTTTTTTATTGTTTACCTATTGAGGAATTTCGTATTCATGCCTTCCATATGGAATAACATTCTAACAGTCTGATGTGGAGTCAGAAGCGCAACGGTAGCGCTTCTGACTCCACATCAGACTGTTAGAATGTTATTCCATATGGAAGGCATGAATACGAAATTCCTCAATAGGTAAACAATAAAAAAAATTCAATAATATTCCAAAGGAATATAATATGATAAAAAAAAAAACTGCAACAAGCCATAGTTCAAAGTATTTCTTTGTGTTTGTAAATAGTCTTATACATCTGTTTTGTTTTTTATTGTGAAGTGTGATCTGTACTGTGACCAGCATATATATTATTCTAGTGTATTCAATCTTCTAATAAATGTTTTTTGTTCATCCAAAGAAGAGTATATTTCCATTGAAACACATCAAAACATAAAGGTAAAACTTTTAACTTTTTTTATTGTTTACCTATTGAGGAATTTCGTATTCATGCCTTCCATATGGAATAACATTCTAACAGTCTGATGTGGAGTCAGAAGCGCAACGGTAGCGCTTCTGACTCCACATCAGACTGTTAGAATGTTATTCCATATGGAAGGCATGAATACGAAATTCCTCAATAGGTAAACAATAAAAAAAATTCAATAATATTCCAAAGGAATATAATATGATAAAAAAAAAAACTGCAACAAGCCATAGTTCAAAGTATTTCTTTGTGTTTGTAAATAGTCTTATACATCTGTTTTGTTTTTTATTGTGAAGTGTGATCTGTACTGTGACCAGCATATATATTATTCTAGTGTATTCAATCTTCTAATAAATGTTTTTTGTTCATCCAAAGAAGAGTATATTTCCATTGAAACACATCAAAACATAAAGGTAAAACTTTTAACTTTTTTTATTGTTTACCTATTGAGGAATTTCGTATTCATGCCTTCCATATGGAATAACATTCTAACAGTCGATTATGAGACTGAACTTATCTCAATTTTAAATATAGTAATATAAAAGAAGAAAATATAATATAATTAAATTCAAAGAAATAATTATTTTCTGAATGTTGGTATTTTTCACAAGTGAATGATATAAAAGAAAATTCAAAGAATTGTTCTTATTTTGAAACCAAAAGTGTATTGATAAGAAAAGAAATTATTTTGATTTTGCCAGTTTCTTATTGAAATTTTATTATATAAGTTGCAAATGTAAATTTATGTTTTAAACAAAGAATTTAACATTTAAGAACAGTTTTTTCTGAAATCAAAAGTAACTTCAAAAATTGTTCTCAAGAATTTTATTTTGTTCTTATTTCATCATTAGCATTATATTTGAGTTTATAATTGTTGTTTTGATGTATTAATAAGAGAAAAAGTTTTATTTTCTGTGAAATAAGCAAATATTATTCTATCATAATGTCTAGTATTAAAGAATCTCATTATGTTGATAAATTAACTGATGACAACTATTCAGTTTGGAAATTCAAAATAGAACAATTATTAATCAAAGAAGGTCTGTATGATGTTGTATTTGAACCTAAAAAGGAAAATGATGATAATTGGGTAAAAAAATGATAGAAATGCTAGGGCATTAATTTGTTTAAATATCTCAGATTCACAAATTGTTCATGTCAGACATGCTAAAAGTGCTAAAGAGACATATGATCAATTGAAATCTGTTCATGAAAGAGTAAATTTAACAAATAAACTTTATCTTCTTAGGAAGCTGTATTCCACTAAATATAATGAAAGCATTAAAATGCAGGATCATATTAATTCTGTCTTAGAATTAGCAGAAAAATTAAGAAGTATAGGTGAAGTATACAAGATGATAATTTAATAGCTATTTTGCTCTGTTCCTTACCAAATTCTTATAGTACCTTTATAACTGCTATTGAAAGTAAATATGAAACAGATTTATCATTAAAATATGTTCAAAACAAATTAATTGATGAGTATCTTAGAAGAGTTGAAACTAAACAAATTTCAACAAAATTTGAATCTATTGCTTTGAAGGGTAATAGGGATAAACCAAAGCATTTGAATAAGCAAAAATTTTGTTCTCATTGCAAAAAGAATAATCACAACCGTGAAGATTGTTTTCACTTAAAGGGTAATAATACTAACAAAACAAAACCAAATTTCACCCAAGATAGATCACGTCAACAGTTTAAAAAACCAAACAATTTCTCTGCCTCTACTGCTAGTCAAAATGAAAATCTATCAGATTCTCAAAACTATCATGAATTAATGGAAGAATCAAATTCTTTGAATTTTGTTATGAAATCTCAACAAAATGGAAATAAAAACAAAAATTTGTCTTTTGTTATTGATTCAGGTGCGTCTGTTCATTTAGCTAATTCCTTGGAACTGTTCTCAGAATTAAAAAGTTCGAATAAAGATACAATTACAATTGCTAATGGAACTAAATTAACTGCAAAGGGAAAGGGTAAATGTACTTTTAATATTGAAACACTTAATGGTCAAACAAATAGAGTTACATTGGATCATGTGCTTTATGTTCCCGAGTTGGATAGTAATTTATTATCTGTCCAGTCTTGTACTGAGAAAGGTTTTGTTGTAACATTTAAAGATGATATATGTTTAATTAAAAAGGGCAACATCTTAGTTGCAGATGCAAAAGCTGATGAGGGATTATACAGATTAAAAATAATACCTACAAATGAAAAGGTATATAGTGCTTCAGAAATATTACCCGTTTGTTCTAATGTTAACTGCATTCTAAAATGGCACCAAAGGCTGGGCCATAGAAATTTGGAATCCATCAAGAAAATTCAAAAGGATGATTTAGCTTTAGGTATTACTGTGAATAATTGTTCTCATAATACTGAATGTTCAAGTTGCATAAAAGCTAAGTTAACAGAAAAATCATTTCCAAAAGAAACGCAATACAGAAGTAAAAAACCACTTGATTTGATATACAGCGACGTATGCGGTCCTGCAGAAACAAAAAGTATGGGATCAAAAAGATATTTCGTTACATTTATTGATGATTACTCTCGTTATACACAAGTATATTTTATTTCTTCTAAAGATGAAGTATTTGATAAATTAAAAGAGTATGTTGCATCAACAACAAACAAATTTAGATTGAAGATTAAATCTTTGCGTAGTGACAATGGAACAGAATATTGCAACGAATCTGTCAAAGACTACCTTAAAAACTTAGGAATAAATCATGAAACAACGACGCCATATTCACCGTCCCAAAATGGAGTTGCAGAAAGAAAGAATCGCTCGCTTATTGAAATGAGTAAAGCCATGCTTATAAATGCTAAATTGCCAAAAACATTCTGGGCAGAAGCCATAGCTACAGCAGCCTACTTACAAAATAGATTACCCACAAAATCAACTGAAAAGACACCATATGAACTGTGGAATGGGCATAAGCCAAATTTGAGTCACCTTAAAGTATTTGGATGCAAAGCATATGTGTATGTTCATAAACAGAAGAGACAAAAATTTGACGAAAAGGCCACTGAAGGAGTCTTTGTTGGTTACGATTTAAGAAGCAAAGGATATCGAATTTATATAGGTGGTAGAAAAATAGTGATAAGCAGAACAGTGAAGTTTTTTGAAAATATGAACTGTGAAAATGTCTTTCAAGAAAATCCTGAAGAGCGAATCTCAGATTTAATGCATTTAAATTTTTCAGAAGAAAATCTTGAAAATGATAGTGATGCTATCCAAATAGAAAATACTGCAGAAGAAATAAATACGGATGAAAAATCAGTAGATAGCCCAACAACTGAAGAAAGTGAAGATAATTTCCAGAGAAGAATATCTAACAGAGAGACTAAAGGAATTCCACCAGAAAGATATTCTTACAAAACTGAAGACAGTTGTTCCAAAAATCAAGATCCTGAAACTTTTAAAGATGTTTTACAATTACCAGTAAAAGATCAACAGAAATGGTTTCAAGCTATGAAGGAAGAATTTAACTCTTTAAAGGAAAATGAAGTGTTTGAGCTTGTTACTTTACCCAAAGGCAAGCACGCCATTGGCTGTAAATGGGTTTACAAAACAAAACATAATGAAAATGGAGAAACAATAAAATGCAAAGCACGATTAGTTGCCAAAGGTTTCGCTCAAAAATTAGGCACTGATTATGATGAAACCTTCTCTCCTGTCGTCAAACATACAACTATTAGAGCTTTTCTGACCTGGGCAGCTTATCATAAAGCCAGAGTATTTCAAGTAGATGTTAAAACAGCCTTTCTACATGGTAAACTAGATAATGAAGAATTATACATGCATCAACCAGAAGGCTTTCATGATGAAGAAAATAAAGACAAAGTCTATAAATTAAAAAAGGCTATATATGGTCTTAAACAAGCCGCCAAGTGCTGGAATGAAGAAATAGAGAATACTCTAAAGGCATATGGATTTAAACAAAGTGAAGCTGATCCATGTTTGTTCATAAAAGAAAAATCAAAGAAGACAATTCATCTCATACTGTATGTAGATGATATGCTGATGAGCTCAGAAGATGAAAATGAAGTTAATGAAGTAATAAATTACTTAAAGAAATCTTATCCCATAACATCACTAGGAGAAGCAAAATATTTCTTAGGTATAGAAATTTACAGAAAAGAAGATGGAAGTTATTTACTTTCACAAAGAAGTAAAATAACTCAATTAGTTAAGGATTTTCAGCTTGAAGAAGCCAAACCAACTTATACCCCAATGGAAACTAACTATTATAGTTTAGATAAAGAAGAAAATCTTTTATCATCAAATGATAATTATAGACAAGCTATAGGAAGTCTTTTATATATTTCCTCATGCACAAGACCTGATATTACCGCTCCTACACACATACTAAGCCGAAGATGCAATAATCCAAGACAAAAGGACTGGAATGCTGTTAAGAGGGTAATAAGATACTTAAAAACAACGAAAGACCTTGATCTCCACATTTCTTCAAAAGAATATCCTAATATAGTTGCATACTCGGATGCAGACTGGGGACAAGATGCTATAGACAGAAAATCCACCTCAGGAAATGTAATCTTCTTAGGCAATAGCTGCATTTCTTGGTTCTCGCGAAAACAAACATGTGTGACGTTATCGTCAGCAGAAGCTGAATATGTGGCACTGTCACAAGGAACTCAAGAGGTGCTATGGATCTTAAAATTATGTAAAGATCTCAATTTACAACAACATTTTCCTATTAGAATTTTTGAGGATAACCAATCTACAATTAAATTGGTTGAAAGTGAAAAATTTAAATCCCGCACTAAGCACATTGATACAAAGTATCATTACATACGAGATTTAAAAACTAAAAATGTTATAGATGTCAAATATCTATCAACAAATGAAATGATAGCAGATATAATGACGAAGCCACTGCCAAAAGCCAAATTTGAACTTTGTAGAAACCTTATCCACCTGGTGTCAGATTCTATCACAAAACGGGAGAGATGTTAGAAAATGCTCTTTTGTTTTCAAGAACATCCACCAGATGGCAGCATCAGACAATCATTTTTTATTTGATCTACTGTGACAGACACTCAGTTCAGTGAGTGTTGCTTCTTCCCTTATAGCAGTTGGCAGCAAAATGCTGCTTGATTAAAAAAAATTCAATAATATTCCAAAGGAATATAATATGATAAAAAAAAAACTGCAACAAGCCATAGTTCAAAGTATTTCTTTGTGTTTGTAAATAGTCTTATACATCTGTTTTGTTTTTTATTGTGAAGTGTGATCTGTACTGTGACCAGCATATATATTATTCTAGTGTATTCAATCTTCTAATAAATGTTTTTTGTTCATCCAAAGAAGAGTATATTTCCATTGAAACACATCAAAACATAAAGGTAAAACTTTTAACTTTTTTTATTGTTTACCTATTGAGGAATTTCGTATTCATGCCTTCCATATGGAATAACATTCTAACAGTACCTTATCGTTATGTGTTATTTAAATCAATCACTACGGAAGTCGGAAGTTCTTCAATTGAATTCAAAAGAAATAAGGTGTTTTAAGTTATCTATGTAGTGTATTTTAAATTAGTAATTCAGTTATTATAATTGCTAATTAATCAATTCATTACTTAATATAGTTCATTTTTCCGTATGTATATTTTAATTTGTTTTATTTTTTGAAATCAAAAAATTTTTAATGTGCCATTTTTAAAGACACTTTAGGCAGGTTCCACTGTATTTTTATTTAGTGATTTGAGAATTATATGTTATGTTCTAATTTGAGAAAGCATTTTGAATTGAATCAACTAATGGTATGTTTAGTAAGTCCCTAACCCTAAATTTTGGATGCAGCATGTATGATAAAATGTGAGCTGGTATGTACCAACATGTAATTAAAATTTTCTTTGTGGATTTATTAGATTATGATTAATATGCAGTCATTCTATTTTAATTAAATGATTAATTGAAAAAAATATATTTTCTTAATAAATATAGTAGGAATATAATTCTATTACATTATAGCAATAATATTATATGTCAAACATATGGAAAATCAGTACATTTTCATTTTGTCAAATTTCTTCCGGCGTCCTGGACTTTTTTACAAAAAAAAAAAAAAAAAAAAAAAGTGGACAAAATAGCAATCCTGATTTATTATCTAGAAAATTACAGATGCCAACTCTAAATGCAAACAATAAATAAAGCAAGTTCAAATAATAAGAAACCCAGCATTAAAACACAAAGACCTGATAACGAATATATAGACATGTTGCTGCAAGAAAATTTATTTCTTTGGTGGATTAGTATGATTTTTGCAGCAAGTGTAAATAAGGAAAATCTATGACTGGGATGCATCACTATAGACTGCAGCTGAAAGTTGCCACTGGGATTTGAAAATTGTTGAATAGAAAAAATTTTGCACAAATGAAGCAAGTTCCATGTGATTCATATAATGTCACTTTTTTTTTTTTTTTTTTTTTTTTCCCTGAAGTAGCGTCGGTTCTCGCTACAAACTATTGAATTTTTGTATTGCATTGCTCTCTACACTACATTTTCAAAATGTAGCACACTACACTACAAATTACTAAAAAAAGTAGCAACTACAGTAATTTCGCTACTGATAGTGCGGTACTTCCGACCCCTGAATATATAGGCTGGCCATAGTTAAAGTGCTCGTGTTTGAAGGACTCTACAAGTTAAACTATTTGGAATATTTTTAAAAGCTTTGGAATTTATATTGTTTAGAGTAGGTAGAAACGAGTTATGCAATAAAAAAATATTAGTTCAAAATTTTACTGATTGATGACGCATAAATGTTAGAGATGTTTTATTAGAAAATATTAACAAAAATAACTCATTGCACTTTTGAAAAAAAGGCTCTTTAGATTTTTCTTGGCTAAAACCTTAAGCTAGAAAACAAGTGAAAGTTGCAATAAAAAAGGTTTAAAATGTAGCTAGCAGGAAACTTTATTTTAATGATCTATCTTTTAGGAAATTTTCAAATTATTTTTTTATTGCAAAACTAGTTTCTACATGCTCTAAACAGTGTAAATACCAAATCTTTTAAAAATATTCCAAATAGTTTACCTTGGTGAATTTTTAACCAAATTTTCAACAAATACGGTTCCACAAGTTCTGTATTCCCCTGATATGGCACCGTGTGACCTTTTTTAATTTCCATAGTTGAGATTGCTTCTTTGTGGTCACCATTTTGTGTCTATTAATTCAATAACAGAAAATTTCCTATGAATTCTGAAGGGGTTTCACAAAAATAACTTTAAGGGATGTTTTGATAACTGGAAAAAATGTTGGTAGAAATGCTTTGCAGTCAGAGGAGATGCAATAAATTAATATCTTTTGTTTTATGCCCCAATTCCGGGTACTTTTTTTATATAGTAAAATTACATGATTGATGATTTATTGTTACAATAAAGTAAAAGATAGAGCAGAATTTTTTTTTTTTTAAGCAACAACTTTTAAGGTTTTAAACTTTATAAATTGAGGAGGCACAAGAGAAAAAGCAGATTTTTAAAATTTTTAGTTTTTTTTTTGGGGGGGGGTTGGGGGGGGGGGTAAGATGACTTATTACTTATTTACTTTACTAAATTTACAAATAGGTAAAAAAAAATAATAATAATAAACTAAGGAATTTAAAATCACTTGAGTCATTTTTCAGATAAAATTTGCATACACACACACGTTTTGCCCGTAGTATAAATATATGATTACAGAAAGTCACTTGTTAATAGAATTGTCAAAGAAGTTGATTCTTGCAGTTTTCCTAGTTCTGACTTGATAACAGGGCCGAAACTAGCGGTGGGGGGTGATATGTGCCCTGGGCGCCAAATGAAAATTTTGTTTGTCGATTTTTCTTGTGTCTATGTTTAGCACGGTATTGTTAAAATCGTCCTGCTTGGTGTATGCCAAAGCATAAAAGAATCTAAGGATGATATGGCATAAGAATCCTGTATAAAGCAGAATTTTTTTAAATTCCATTTTCAAGATTTTAATGAATCAGTATTTGACAAAGCAGATACCATAGTTCACTATTACATATTTTAAATTTTAAAATAAGTCAGCTATTAGAAAATTAGTAAAATTCTCTTTATAAATATAAATATACTTTGTGCAGGAGGGGGGGGGGGGCAAAAAAGGCTAGTTTTGATAAACATGATTTCAAAATCAACCAGTCTCTTGGATGCAATCCATATCATTAAAACTGCTTGGGAAACTGTATGTTAACAACAATCTCTAACTGTTTAAAGCTTGTGGTTTCAGCATGCAAAATTCTAACACAGAGGAAGAAATTTCAGTTAAAGAAGATGAACAGACTGGGAATATGTTCCCATTAGTGATGATTTTCTAAAGTCAGTTGGGAAGTCTGACTCTTATTGTACAAGAAATTGTAGAATCAAAAGAGTCTTGTTCTAATAACATTGATTCAAAATCCAAAGGTGAAGTGAAAACTCATCAACTGCAACTGATGTCCAACAAGTTTTGGATGTTTTGCGTCGAACATTAGAGCAAAAAAGTTGGAGATAAAGAAGAACATTATGGTAAAGTTTATACATTTACAAACATTATTGAACATTTGATTAACGATACTTTGAAACAAACCACAATTAGTCAGTATTTAAAATTTTTTAAATGTAAATGAATTATATATAGTACATAAAATGTATTAAATTTAAGTGTTTGATTCCTTTTTTCACTTATATTTATGCAATATTCTACTAGGAAACATAAAATTAAAATAATTAAATCTTAAATTGCTGGTTTTTAAAATCAGCCTCTCTGTAAAATCAAATCCTTCAGGACAAATGTGATTTTATAAAGTGGCGAGTACTGTATGTGTAATTTTTTTTTTATATTACTATCGCCAGTTTAACTGAAATATATGATTTAAAACTGATTTAAAGAATAAAATTCTTTTAGGGATTACTGCTATTAATGAAACATGAATAATAAAAACATTTGATATTCATTACTATTACATATCTAATATACAATAAATAAAAAAAATAAACAGCTGCTAGCACACCAAATGAAATAGCCTTACTATATTTATTTAACATAGTATTAATTTAACGTTTTAAAATTATCCTATTAACTTTTACATACCTTAGAGCTGGACTTGGTATTTTTGATGGCATTTTAAGAGTCCTTATTTCTCCATTTCTGCATAATGGGAAATTATTTCCTTTTTTTGGTGAGTGATGTTGAACTGTTGAGAGTGGAAGACGTTTAGTAGGGGAATGTGAGGCAGTTCTGTAGGATTCAATACTTGGAGGTGATCTCAGATTTTGAGAATGAGAAGAAAATACTTTGGCCGGGCTTACAGCTGTAGATGCACTGTATCTTGGATGAATAGATGGAGATGAATACTTTCGGTGGCTGTCTTTCTGGTTTAGCTCTTGAGAATTACTGCCTAAAAATGGCATTGATTCTCGCCTAGGTGAAATAGGCAATGAGCTGATATCCCTACGAGATGAAGAATTACTTCTTGAGTGAACTCGATAAGACGATGGAAGAGTTTTTGTTTCCCGCTGGTCAGAAAGTTCTGACTTTTTATGTAAATCAGAAGGACCCTACAGAGGGAAGGGGAAAAAATTAAAACAAGCATAATTATGTGGATAGTTTCTATTATAAACAAATTAGGGAATAATAGTCTTTATCCTTCACTTAAAAAAAAGAACCAATAACTATAAGCACAATAAACCATTGAACCATATCGTAAAAGTTTTAAAATTATTAACAATTAATTCTATGATACCCGTACCCAGTTTAATAGAAATATTGAATGAAATTATTGCAAAGTCATTTCATATCTAAAAATGCAAGAACATATTCTAATTTAACATCATTTTTCATAATCCTAATCAGTTATTCCTTTTGAACATGCAATTTATTTATGAGATACATGATGTCAATTATCTGTGCAGTTTATGTACCTTAAACTGAGAAAACATGAAACTTTATATATATTTTTTTCTTTTAAGGCTTTATAAAAACATTTCATGTTCTAAAGAGAAATGAAATTGTGAGAATATATTGTGATGTTGTATATCTTTTTCTTTTTAATTATCTAATATCTCAGTTTTTTCTTGTTATTATAACAGTGATGTTATTATACCAGAATAGTGTGATTGCAATTTTGTTCATTTACAGGTAAAAATCTAAAATTCTTAATTTTTAATCCTAGATTCTAATTTGCAATACTGATTTGAATAAAAAAAATATACTATTAAAAATAACCAAGAACAAATGAAGTATTCACTTTCGTAATTGAATTTCTATAGTTACACTCTTCTGAAAATAAATCACCTAAAATGTTTTGACTACAAAATTACAATTGCTATTGAAGCTTTCAGACTGTCATTCACAGAATTCATAAGGCAAGCTAAGAAAAAAAAAATTATTAAAAAATGAAAATAGTTTAAACTTTTAATAAATAACATTCCTATGCAATATTATATTTATATTAACAATGACATATAGAAACAGTATGCATGTAAATTGTTAACAGAATTTTTTTTCTAATTCAGAATTTAACAATAAAGGGGTAATGTTAAAAAAATCAGATTTGAATAATTTTAAACATTTTTATAAAATATGTATAAATTTATTTAATAAATTAATGAAAACCCAGTAGCTCTGTAGTCAGTGAGTTGTACTGCCAAGCTACAAGGTTCATCTCGAGATTTGAACAAAGTTCACTTGACCTTATAAAATGAGTACCAAACTTGTTTGGAAGCAAAATGCTGGAATTTGGCTGACCAACTGACTGGAACATATCTTATTTAGCACCTTGGGGCTCATGATGAAAAAAAAATGGAGTTGGATGCTGCTAGCCATGATCCTTAAGAAGTGCCACAAAGTTTAGTTTAATAAATTATGCTACCATTAACAACTAATTATTTATTGTTATAATAAAATAACAAATAGAGCAAACATATTTGATAAAAAAAAAAAAAAAAAAAAAATACAGATTTTAAATTTTCTTTGCTGAGGGTGGGGTGACAGAATTTTAGGGGGGGTATAGATGATTCCCCCCCCCCTTAAGGTATCTGTCTGCATTCGGAGGGCTTTTATTTTTTTTTTAAATGCACAATACTGAATGAATACACATATTTTTAGTTCAACTGTAATACAGAATGATGAAAAATCAAAATCCTAGCAATATCTTCATAACCTTTTAAAAAGCAAAATTTCATGTTATGCCAGACAGCATACACTCAATTTAACTAAAGTTATTTCACTTTTCTTTGTACTATATACTACTATTACACTAACTTCTAAAGTGAACCAGGAGTTTTATAACATATTCAAAATTAACTGAAATATTTCAAAATATGTCAAAAAATACATTGTTATTAAAAATTATCTTTTTTTTTTTTAATATTCAAGTACATTACCACATAGAGCTTAGATTCTAATTCAGAACTTAGTTGAGTAATAACCATTCTGACAAAATTTCACTGAAATATGTTTAAAACATTTTATGTAATTAAATACACAATGTGCAAACTAATTAAAAGATGAGACAATATTTAAAAAAGATGTTAAATTACTTTAATATCCTTAGTACTTTCAACTATAAAAACATAGCCTTCGTCCAAGAAATACTACTGTTATTAATGTCTTATTTTCAAAATTCACATAGATGGTGTCTAAAGCAGTGAAAGTGGAAGTCAAGTTCACTCCTTTCGACACCATCTACATGAATTTTGAAAATAAGACATTAATAACAGTAGTATTTCTTGTATTTCTCTGACGAAGGCTATGTTTTTATAGTTGAAAGTACTAAGGATATTAAAATAATTTAACATATTTTTTAAATATTGTCTCATCTTTTAAGTAGTTTGCACAAAGTGCAAGTTTAAGTTTAACTTTTTAAAGATGAATTAAGCATTTCTATTTATTTATTTACTCATGTAATTAAGTTTATCGAACATTGAGATAACAGAAAAATTGATTTTCCAGAAATTGCTTTTACATCTTTCAGATACATACAAAGTTAATTCAGAAGTGTCAATTAAGGTTTGTGTTTTTATGTAAAAAACATGGGAAAAAGATGCATAGAAACATTGTTTACATTTCTCCTGGTCTTCCTTATGCCCACTTCCTGTATTTAAGTATCACACAATACTTATTTATTTCCAATGTCACTTCTCAATGTTAATTTAACATAGAAAAGCTCATAACTATTTCATTTTTTTCTTCCCACCTTTTTGTCCCTGATGCCACAATATTTTTATTTTTTACCAATTCCAACGATATTATAAATTTAAAGTGTAAAAATGTTTGCCTGACGTCAGGGTCAAAACGGATGATATGATGCCTTTCCATATGGGTGAATTATAACCCAGAGAGTAACATGGGCTAATTTTTATTTACATTATTCAAATATTTTCTTAATATTTCCAAAATTTGCTATTTTTGTTGAGAATTAATGGACACTTTCCCTATAAAATTTAACGTTTCTTCTTCATTGTTGCAAATAATTCAAAAGCCATAATAATAATTTCTCTCTTTTTAGTTGAAAGATTTCCACGTGAAAAATTAAACTGAAATAGTTTTTTTTTTAAAGAATTAAAAAGATGAATATGGTGTCATAGTGGAAATAAAAAGAACATTTTCAGAGTAAGTTTTTGCTTTGGTCAAGTTTATCTTTTAGTAAAAAGTTTCAAAAGGATAGCTATTTTTACGCAGGTAGCGAACTTAGAGGGAATTACATAACTTAAATTTTAAAATGTAATTTTTTTTTTTTTTTTTTTTTTTCCCCAAGATGGGAACTATTTAATATTCCAAGTTAAACTTGGAAATAATTTTCTCTTGTGTTTACATCACCTCTTGGGAGAGAATAAGGTAACAAAATTTAAGTAAATTTTTTTGTTAATTTTTTCTGTATCACAGCTATAACATTGTTAAATATTAGCAGTAAGGATTCAACACAATTTATTTTTGCATTCATAGCTTTCTTGACTGGGAAATACAGCATTTAAATTTAAGTAAAATTAATTTTTTAAGTTTTGATTATAGTTTTTTCACGTTCAGATTGGAAGTTTTTGTCCTAACTACAGCAACCTGCATTACTGCACTGGTGAAATATTTTGAATTATACATTGGTAGACTGCATCACACATTGTGATGTAATACCACATACATCAAAGCATACCTTCCATTAATTTTGAAATGAGTTTGTGTGAATGCAGTAGTTATTTAAAAACTTGACATATTAAACAAAAACATAATTTGAAGAACAAATTAAAAAAAAAAAAAAAATATTTCCTACATTGTTTAAGCACAAGAAAGGAAAGATATTAAGATATTTCATCCAATTAGTTCTACATTTAATGTTAAATTTTTGTAATAAATAAGTTAAGCCAATTGAAGATTAAAAAATAAAAATAAAATTCATACAATATGATACTTAAAACACCCTAAAGAGTTAGATTCTGTTCAAATGAAATCAAAATAAATGTTAGACTTCATCCATTTTTAATTGAAAATATTTGTATTGCAGATTTTGTATTATGTTTATGATGATTGTATATAAAATGATAAGATGCATACGAAATACGAAACTTTTAAAAAAGTCTAAGATTTATTTCGATTTCATTTCAAGACATTTTTTTTAAAGTTTTGTATGCATCTTATCATTTTATATACAGTCGTCATAAACATAATACAAATATTTTCAATTAAAAATGGAAGAAGATTTATTTTGATTTCATTTGAACAGAATTTAATTTTTTAGGGTGTTTTAAGTATCATATTGTATGAATTTTATTTTTATTTTTTAATCTTCAATTGGCTTAACTTATTTGTTACAAAAATTTGACATTAAATGTAAAACTAATTGAATGAAATATCTTAATATCTGCCCCTTCTCAAACTTAAACAATGTAGGAAATATTTTTTTTTTTTTTTTTATTTGTTCTTCAAATTATGTTTCTGTTTAATTGTATTTGACTCATTACTTCCTGTTTATTAGAAGAGGAGTTATGGCCAATTTAATAATCGTAGAAATAAAATTAAAACCGATTTGGAATCATAAACAGTTGCTGTTTGAAATAAAACAATAAAATTTTTTTCAAAACTTTTCATGAAAACAGCCATTTTAAGGTAGGCAGATACCTTAAGGTTGCCAGTCACTCAACTTCCGAATTCCCCTCGCTAATGCTAAGTTTATGGATGTGTGATGCATTCGTATATTTAAAATGCCTACTCAGGAAATCAATATTTTTAACTTCTATTTTCTGTATGCTCTTCTTAACCTTTACACAGGGCTCGGACAGCATCTGTATGAGAACACATGCTAAAGCCAGACAGATGCTGTCCAAGCCTCTGTGTAAAGGCTAAAGGATGTCTCTTTTTTCCTTAGTTGTCAAAATATTTCTAAAATAGATACTTAATTTTATGTGAGGTGTTAAAATCTTACTCACAGTTTGTTAGCTTTTAACACATAAAATATTAAATTAAGCATATATTTTAAAAATATTTTGAGAACTAAGAAAAAAATAAACGTCTTTTAAGAAGAGTACTACGAAAAAAAAGAGTGAAAAATATTACCGTATATACTCGCGTATAAGTCGGGTAATTTCTGACAATTTTCGGTAAGCAAATTTAGGGGGTCGTCTTATACGCGAGTCAGTTAAACAAGAAAAACTAAAAACTTCGAATACTGCAAAATTATGGCTTTTTATGTGTATGAATAAAAAAAAAATACATAAAATATACAAATAACAATAATTTATCATTTAAAAAAATTTCAATGATTTGTTTTTGTTTACTTACTACTTTTTCGCATTGGCAAGTGAAATCTTTGATTTGATTTTGTGCAAAATTGAAGTAAAAAGTTAGGGGGTCGACTTACACGCGGGTTTTTGATTTTTTCCAGAATTTACATTCGAAAGTTAGGGGGTCGACTTATACACGAGTATATATGGTAATTTCCTGAGGCGATATTTTAAATATATGAATGCATTCTATGCCCATAGACTTAGTATTAGTGAGGGGAATTCAGAAGTTGAGTGACTAGCAGCTTTTAAGTGGAAATCTGCTAAAATACAGAAGATTCCAATCCTGGTATTTATCCTTTTTTACTTCTAAATGGTAAAAAAGGTTTTCAACAGATTTTTTTCAAAATTTTGATAGTTCCTTCCTTCAAATTTAACTGTTTTGATTTTAAAAAGGATCCATTTATAATCAGGATTTACGGTAGCAATAATGACAATCTACATTATTGCTCTGAAGTAACCAAAGGCAGTATCAAAATATATAAATACAAAAAAAAAAAAAAAAAAATACCAGAATAATTCAAACTTAAATTTTCTAATACCTTATTTCAGGCAGGCATGCAATCAAGCAGCTTCATTCAAGTGCTATTACTAGTTGTTTCACAAGACTAATTTTTCTAAGCAGCAATGTAAGTTAACACCTATTAAAATAATTCCATGCAATAAAAAATGATTCCATGCATATCAAATAATGCCAATAAATCAAATAAGCAGACAGTGCATAAAAGTTATTGTAAGTCAGGCATGCTTACAGCAAAAATGTGATACTTTAAAGGAGTTAGCTAAAACTTATCATTACATAGCATGTATATCTATATATTACACATGCACAGGCTTACATGCACCACACACATTTATAAATGAAAGATAATTTGATTTTTTAGGTAGGGAAAAACCACAACAAAAATTGAAATATTTTATTTTAACTGAACTAGAATGATAATGGAACAAAAAATATGGTTCTAAGTCCTGCAAATAAAAAAAGAGCATTGAATAGAATTTTAATCACTATTTGTACGGATAATATTATATAATTCATCCTCAAATTCTGAAAAAAAATTACAAGCAGAGGTAAGAATTTTATATTGTTATCCAACAAACCACATTAATTAAAAAAGCATGGCTGTTAATGTGCTAACTAAAATGAGAGCAAATCTTTTAGCACTTCTTCGAAAAAGAAAGAAGCATACAGAATAAATATACAGCAGGGTTCGATTTAAGCGGTATCGCATCGCAATTTGCGATTCAAATTTAACTAAAATGCGATCCAAGAAATGCATTAAATCGCAATCATTGCGATGCAATTTTCCCACACCCTTTGTTATGTCATGTACACTTAAAGTTAAAATTTAAAGGTGTTTTTACACGACATACATTATGTTTTCACCCTCCCCAAGTGTTTATTTACAATGGAAGTACAGCGAGACGCCATTGCTGGGTGCAGTTTTCCCAGTAAACACATGATTTGTTCCCGCTCTGACGCTGTGATTGATTACTGAATCACTGTTACTCGCTAATCACGGCATTTGCTCATAGAAGTTTGACGTGCGTGTTGTAGTAGTTCTAAAATGAACACTCACTGTTACGCACTGAGATCTACAATAATACGGAGAGCCAACTCACCGATCCACTTTCGGCCGCTACCACATCACACTTTCAATGCACGCAAGTAATGAGTCCTGCACTTTTCTTAATATTAGAAGCATTTTTTCAAACTTTTTCGCATACTTTTTATCAATTTTGTTGTTTTCTACATCTTTTTGACATTTTTATGAGCAATACTTAATTTGTTTCAAGATTTAAAAGCTACATTAGCTATTTTTTACTTGCTATACAAAAGTGTCTAACTGCTATTCAAAACTGACTTTGTATAGCAGTTACTGCTATGCAACTTTCTTTTTCTAAATCGACCCCTGATATACAGTAAACTCTCTGTAAGGCGAACTCTGTGTAAGACAGAAATCTGTCTAACTCTGAAAGATTTTCAAGTCCCTGCGAATCCATAGACATAGAGTAAAATTTGTCTGAGGTAGAATATTGTCTACTAAGGAAAATTCTCTTGTTCCCAATCGATTCCGCCTTAGGCAGAGTTTACTGTATTAATTTTTATTAACGTTTTGATTATCATTGTGAAATACAGAGAGTCGCATAAAAATGATATGCAATTTATTCGCCAATAACTGGCATGTTTAATATTTTAATTTTCAATAAGATGGAGGTGTCTCCATACTACCACAGAGATATAAGAGACTAAGTTGATCAGAATCTGCCAAACAGATGATTTGGCGACGAGATTCAGTAAAATGAATATTTTCCACTTAACCCCAGACCTTATACCACTGTTTTTTTTTTTATGTGGAGTCCTAAAAAAAACAAAGATTGTTGTACAAAACCAGCAACAGTCGATCAGTTGAGAGAAGTCATTGAAAAAGAATGTGCAGAAATGCCCAATGAAATGATTCTCGATGTTGGCAATTCCATTGCTTCAGGTTATTGATAATGCCTGGACCAGAATGGCCATCACTTTGAATACAGGTGTTAATTTTATAAAACATTCTTTATTCTAGTTTCATTTCACAATTTGAAATGAAGTGCTTGTTAATAAAAATATGTTATAATTATTTAAATTGAATAATCATTTTTGGGGAACACCCTGTATTTAATTTAGGGATGTTTATTATAATTGATTGTTCTGATTATCAAGTATAGCTGACTGTAAGCTACTTGAGTAAAAAATAAATTATACTGAATCAATTCATTTATGCAATAACTTTTAAAAAAATCACTCTCCGTAAGTTTTTTTGGTACTTTTCGGTTAGCCGGGCACCAGTGTTATATATACATATATATGTATATAGACATGTATGTCTATATACACATATATGTGTGTGTATATATACAATATATGTATATGTATGAGTATATATATCTATATATATATATATGACACTGGTGCCTGGCTAACCGAAAAGTACTTTTTTATATTTTTTATAAAGCCAATTTTAAATTTACTAATGAATATAATGAAAGCAAAGTATAACATGCACTTGCCCATCTATACACAGTTAATATTTGTTTAATTTTATGTAAAACAAATTCAGAATACTCCTTTATAAATTATAATTTCCCATACTCCTGATTTTTGACATATTTCTCCTGATTTTCTAATATGATATTTCTCATTCTTATTTTATATTTAAATATGCTACAATAATTGCAGACATGTATATCTTCTCTGTGTTTGCTTAGTACTATTTGATATAGAAGTTCAGGTCAAGTATATATGCTCTTTAGAACTTTGCAATTCTTGCTGGTGCAAATTTTCAATTTTCCTTTAAAAATCTGATACCATTAATTTTATTTTCTGAAATTAATAAATTGTAGCTTTATGTTCCAAATAGCAAATTCATTTTTTTAATGTATTCATCATGTATCACTTAATTTCTTTATTAATAAAGAATTATCATTCCTAACTTCCATAATTGTATATTTTTATGAAACGGCAAAACCATTCCTGCTATTTACAGTAGATGATTTTTATAACGCAAACCTAAAAACGCAAAGTTGTGCGTTATATAGAATTTTGCATTATATGGATCACATCATTAAATTCACCTTGTAAACATGGCCAAATATGTCTGAAACATATCAAAATACATTAGAATATCTTTATACTGCATTCCTTGTTACCAAGAGTTATCCAAATTACAAATTTTTGCATAATATAGGTCAGACATTGTTAAATTTACTTTATAAACATGATCCGAATAGAACTGACACAACCATCTCTTATATTAAACATTTTCAAAAATATTTATTGTATTAATAACATTTTTTTTCATTAAAAAGGTCTTAAATTAGAAGGTAAATTTGAACTAATGTATCAAATTTAGTCCTCTAGAGAGTAGCAATATTTTACAATGTGAAAATGCACGTGCTTTTTAACTGCAAAATCATTGTTTACATTTGAGAAGTTGTGCGTTATATGGAGAATTATGTTATAAAGATTTTCCACTGTATAATGAATTTTAAATTGTTTAGAACATATTTTATGTCATTTTATTGAAAAGCATTTTGAAGACTTAAGCATTTTTTAATTTATTAAGGTCTGTAATATTATTCTATGTTTACATTTAAAATCATCAATTTTTGTTGGAGATTACATGGCGAGGATTTACTCGCTGTACGCACTCCATAAGTCTAACGATGATGATGATTATTAACAACAAAATTTTCATGGAAAAAAAAGTCTCCTGATTTTTGCTCTCTGGAACTTGGTAACTCAGGTATTTGATGATTTATCAACTGCATCCGACTAAAGGAAAAATGCCTAATTAGTTTAGTAATCTATAATTAAGTCCTAAAAGAACTTAAATGCAGCACTGTCATCAGAAACACATCTGTGTTACATAATTTTTTATCATTCTAGCATATCAGGAAGTGAATGAAAGATAGATCACAAAATTCCATCTTTACATACATCAACCAAATTACATTAAATAAAAGAGTGTAAAACTAGTTCCAAGAGGCACTCCTAGTATATTATACATTAATAACATTACATAAAATTCTGTGCTTAGAAAAATTGGAATATTTTCATAACAATTCAAACACACTATTTTGATGATAAGGGGAACGAAAATAGTATATATTTGAGGACCTGAGTTTCAAAACTCGTCTTATCCAGAAAATCAAATTTTGTGAAATCACGAAAAACCTGTGTCCATTGGTTTTCATTGTAAACCAAGATTTTACAGTGTTAGAAATGCATGGTAAAACTATTCTTTTGCAGATTGTAGTATTTTTTTCTATGCAGGTTCACCAATAGAATAGATTGATAGAGAAAACTAATTTTTTTAAATTTTGGATAAGGCGAGTTTTGAAACTCACATCCTGATTTAGACTAGTACAGTCGGACCTCTATTTAATGAACCTCTATTTTGCGAATTTCTCTATTTTGTGAACTTTTACTTGGAACCAAGAACATTTTGTAAATTTCTTCATAAAATAACCTCCAAATAGCGAAGTGCATTCTCTATTTAACGAATTTTTCCTTGGGACTTCAATTTTTTTTCTCCCTATTTCTTAAAATATTACTGGACATTTCAAACTTATTTTTTCTTTCAACACATTTTATGATGATCAATGACCATGAACAGATCATACCAGGCACCTAACTCACTGAGAGCACTAAAATCGCTGTGATTCTTTGCTTTCCATCCAAGAAGTGCAAACTTTCAATATCCCTTTTAAAGCTGCTATCAGATTCACCAACTTTTTGAGCAACCAACTTTTCAGCCGATTTTAACCCCAACTTTTTCCCATTCAAAGGGAGAAAAAGGTTACAATTGTCATTGCTAAAGTTGGAGGAAAACCAGTATTACTAGCACCAGCCATTAATATTTATTGCCTATTCTTATCAATCGCTTATCTCTGACTGGCTGAAAGTAGGGATGGGGAAGTTGCGAAGGCATTTGGGGGCGGAAAGTCGTGCAGACTTTTTTGAGCTGTGGATAAAAAGTTGGGGATATTGCTGTTTGCTATCACACTGAGTATTGAGACAATATTTCGTGAAAAGTTGGAGGAAATCAAGAATTGGCTCAAAAATTGCTCGAAAAGTTGGTGAATCTGATAGCAGCTTAACCCTCAATGGAGCTGCCCCGTGTCCTTAAACTATAGTTTCCCGTTTTCTAGATTGTTGATCATGATCAATCGTGTTGGTAATTTAGGCTCTTGTAGCTCAAAAATGTCAAAGCGAAAGTGCTTGAGCATCAAAAAAGCAAAAAAATATTCTTGATGAGGTGGGATAAAAGCGTGAAGAAAAAGAATACTGCTTTAAAATTTTGTATTCCTCCAAACAGATTATCAACCATAATAAAAAATCGTGATTTTAATGTAAAATTATTTTTTAAACTGAAAATATAATGTATTTCCAGACAATGTTTTGTTTCATTCTTATTTCCCTTGAAGATTTCTTTTTGATGGGTAAAATAAATAAAACAAATAGGTATAATTTATAAAAAAAAGTGTGACTAATTACTTTTTTAAATTATATTTAGTGTTTATGGGCTTAAAATATGTTTTATGTAGTTTAAAGTATTAAAAAAAGTGACTCTCTATTTAACAAATTTTCCATATAACGAACTTTTTTTCAGGATTTAGCGACTTTGTTAAATAGAGCTCAGACTGTAATTCAAAATTGTATAGATTCCCATGCTTTAATTTTTGTAATTGATTATTTATTATTAATTGTCCATTGTAATTATTACAGTGTTCCCCAAAAGCTTATAGACGTTTTTTTTTAATTTTCCAATTCAAAAAGAAGAGTAACAATTTCAAAACAATTTATAATTATAAATAATTGTAAGACAATAATAATACTATACAGAAATAATATTACACAACCACAGACTTTGTGAGAAAAATTAAAACTGCAATTTGACTGTCCCAAAAGTTTATAGACAACTCATTTTTTTTCCTTTAACGTTCAAATGTTTAAGCCGTTTCTTCTAATCACTTCAAAAACTCGATCAGACATACTCAAAACACAGAGTTTGAACTTCTGAAGTTTAAGTTCTGACTTTTGTCTAAACCACTGCATTGTAGAGTTGGATGCGAGAATGGAGCAATGGTCTTGCTGGTACATCCATTTGTCCCACCCCTAGCAACTTTCCAAATCGAAGTAACTGTACTTCAAGCCTTTTCTGGTAGTCTTCGGAACATTGCTGACATTTCAAAACAGCAATATGAGTTGTTCCATTATAAGAAAATGCTGCCCACACCATGAGTGATCCCCTCCTTGTTATCTACTAAAAAAAGTTCGTGAATCCTTGCGACTATCGTAGCATTAATATGCCCAACCATCGGTGCCATCTAAATTGAATTTCTTTTTATCTCTGACAACAACACTCAACCATTCATCTGACTAATTCCTGTGATTTCGGGTTCACTGAACACGAGTGTCTTTATTTTGTTTTGTAAACTTTGGCAAATGACGCATTTTGCAAACATCAAGAAATGTACTTGCTGGCAGCCGTCGATGGACTGTGGATATTGGTACTGAAACGTTTATTTCTATAGAAACTAACCATACACACAGGTTCTGGGTTGAAATTAATGTCAAAATTTCTCTGTCTTATCATTTAGTTGTTTTCTTTGGTCGTCTAGAACTGGATTTTGCTTCAGATTGTCACCTCTTGACAGAATTTGGTAAATACCAACCCTGCTGCATCCAGTTTTCCTTGAAATGTCTGCAACTTTCCATCCACGAGCCTTTAAATGATAGATTTCAAAAATTTCCTTTTTGGAAAACTACACATTGTGAGGCATCTTTGCAATCAACCGAAAATGGAAAGACAGATTAGATTTTATCTCAGAAAACTATTGCGTCACAAGTACATGACCTTGGAATACATAAATTTTGGACATCAGTATTTGAATCAGCTTTTAACACCGGTTGTCTATATATTTTTGGGACAGCATTTTTTTGTTTTTAATTTTTTATATTAAATCTATGACTGCTAAAAGTTACTTGAGTATTTTATTATTTTTATTTCATCATTATATATTTTCATAATTTATTTCGTCTTTTTTACTCGTTTAGTAAAATCTTAAATCCATAACAGTGGTTGTCTATAAACTTTTGGGATGCACTGTATGCTTTCCTATATGATATCAGTTAAACTAAATTGCATAAAATTTTTCTTTTCAATAAACTACAAAGAATCATATGATACTACAACTTGATAGAATATCAAAATCTGCTGACAAAATGTGCTACATTAGGACATCTTTTTGGTTTATGTAAATGTTACATTTTCCCTATTTAAGTTTATTAATTTATCGTCTGCATTATTTTCAATATATAAGTACAAAAACAACTTTTAAAAACATATTGATTAAATAAATAAAAAGCATTTTAAATAATTTATATTCCGTTAATAAATTCATAATTAATAATTATTTACAGTAATAGATATTATAATATGTAATTAAATATTATTCTAATAATGCAAAGATCTTTTATAATATAAACATTACGGAATATCGTATGTTAAAGTAACTTTTAATACATTTCTAATAATGGCTAACTTCCGAAAATCTAAATTAAAAATGTTATTTAATATTAATTATTTTACTCCCAAACCATTTTTATTGGATGCTTCTATTTAATTCTAAGTGATTGCCAAAATTTCATTAATTTTAAACCGTAATTTAGCGAGATATCCGTATTACAATATTTAATCGCTTCTGTCAGTTTTGAAAGTCCTGCGATTCACTTTTTTTTTCTACTGCAAATCGCCATTTTTTTAGTGTCTTCTCGGGATAAAAACAACATCGTGACGTCACACTGTCCTCCATCTTGAATTTGTATCAGGCACAGATGTTCTGGCGACTCTGGAATGTGAGAGAAATGCAAATACCACTGTGATGAAAATCGTTATCGGTGCTGTCATTTGTGAGATAGTTCAGCCCCGATTATTCGGTTTGCGGAGGTAAGTGCACGATTGTAGTTAATGAACAGGCGCAAATGCATACGTGCCGGATTCTGATTGGCTAATTTGATTTTAGTGTCAGTGCAACGATTCTTTGGGGCTATCTGCTTTTCGTCAATTTTACTTGCAGTAACGTAGTGCTAGGATGAGGTCATGCGGCTGGGGCAGCCTCAGTCCATATAAGATCCCGAGCGAGAAGAGCAATTTTTTTTCCATCATCGATCTGATATAGAAAATTCAGGCAGATGTTTGCTTCTGCATCCCATCTAAATTTCTGTTATCTACATAAAAATTAATACAATATCTTCTTTCTGCAAAAGTATCTTTCGGACCGCAATATGCGTGTTATCTTTGAATCAGCCCTTTTACTGAATGAAAGATATATGACATTATTATAACTACCTGCTGTTTTTTCATCTTAAAATTCGATAGTCAAGCTTCAAAGATCCCTTTGGGACAATCTACAAAGTTCCTCCTAGACAATAGTATAGCCACAGCAGTGCATCCAACCTTTTATTATGACCATTTCAACTCTGAGATTCTTCAGTGACAGAATGTATCCTCCAGCTTATCTTCAACCTGTTTTCTACTAAATTTTTCTCAATACAGAACTTTAAAACTGAACTATGGACACAAAATAAACATTCGGACAGTGTAAAATAAGTTTGCATTGGTGAACTCTCATAACATCGATCAACACAATCTTCATCAATTTTAAAAGGATTGTCTACTTAGAATAACACGATCTTAAAATATGTTTGCGTTGCTAGAAATGTGTGTTCTTTTCTATTCCTGGCCAGGAAAGCAATTTCTTCTACCACTATCATTATTTAATTTTATTCATTCAGTGCATTTAAATTATATTTAAATAAAGAATTTGTCTACAGTACCTTCCATCTCCGGGTGAGTTATTTATTCTCTTATTTTCAGCTTCCGAATCGGATTTAATTGATGGCAACATTTTTCTTATTTAATGATTATATTTAACTTTAATCTTAAAATTCTTTGGTTGCCAAATAGTATTTTTTCAGACATACTATTTCACGATCACGGCCATATGTGATGACGAAATGGCATTTTAATTACCAGATATTTTCAGTAGTGTTTTAATAGTAATTTTGATTTCTCTTTTTGGTTTTTAATCTGCGATCCCGACATCAACATTATTACAGTAAATAAAAGAAATTACAAAAAAAAAAAAAAAAAAAAAAAAACAGAGCCACAACTGAAAACTTAAGATTTATTACAGTAAAGATAATTCATTGATTCAAAGTGAACTAATTCTAAAATATTTTTTATTTATTTTTAAAGTATGATATTGTTGCAAAGGAAATTAAATTCTTCTACATTTTGAAGAAACAAATCATCAACTTCTATACTTAGGAGAGTGGCAGAGGATTAAAGGAATTTTTGGCTGTATTTTATTTTAAAGAAGTTGGTTAACTAAAAAACAAACATTTTAAAGAAAAAAGATTAAACAGTCATTACTAAGAATAATAATAATAAAGAAAAAATAAGTGTAACTAAAATATAAAAATGAGCTTTGAAAAAATTTTTAAACAGAATTTCTATTAGAACATATACTTTCAGGGTAAAATTATTTTGTAACAACATATTTTTATACCCAAATTTTTTTTTAATTAAAAGCTATCTGTAATAAAGTAAGGATTTTTTTTTTTTTTTTTTTTTTTTTTTTTTTTTTTTTTTTAAATCAAGCATTATTTCCAATTGCATTTTGTCTAGTGAAAAAAAAAAAAAAAAAAACTTGAATTTCTTTAATCAAGATAAATAACATGCAGTTTTTTTGACATTTTGTATGATATGAAAATAGGATTTAGTATGTTAAATTGTCATATTTCATCTAATTTTATTAAATACTTGCAATCTACGAACAAAGAAACAAAATAAATACATATTTAAGGAATAAATCTTTTCAAACAAAAATCCAATTTTTGAAAATCAGGAACGAAATATTATTAATATAAAGAGCATACATAAATGTCACTTACTTGAGATAATGTTCCATTTACAGATATTTTTGAATGAGAAGGATGTATTGGCAGTGGACAAGAAATTTTAGGTTCACTAGGACGTTTTGATTTTTTTGATTTAAGACTGTAATATCCTTTATTTATATTGGGTAGGCTACCACGGTGTAGTTCTAAAAGAGGAAAAAGATTAAAGATAACTAATTATACAAGCATGCCAGAAAGAAAACAACCCAAACAATGAATCACAAATGCTTATGTTTGAGTAGCATGAAACTTGACACTAATGGTCCTATTACATGAGGCATCAAAGTTGCTGCTACCTTCGACGTGACACAATGTTAACCTATGGCTTCAAAAATAATTGCGTGAAACCAAACAACTGTTTGTTAGTGCAATTTTGTTGCCTATAAAGGAATAATAGTCACCCCTAACAGCAAATGAAATGTTTGGAAAATTGAAATCAAGTTCTAATGGAGATTTCATCTCTTTCATTCGGCAGAGCGATGACTATGAGTGCGGAAGCGCATTTAGACTTTCATATGCAAATAACACCACTCTAGCACTAGACAGAGAGACCTTGATCATTGTGTTGCAGTAATTTTTGTTGCTTCAAGTTATCTTGTATAATAGGAATTTAAGAGTCCCATAAACATGAAATCAGGTGAACAGATTTTCCAAAAGGAATGACAACATACTTTGAAGTCATCTTTTTTCAATACTAAAATTTATTCAATCTAGCTTGGCATTTCCCGGGTCTGTGAATGTGGCAGTTTCAAAATGTAGAAAACATTGAAAATTTGAAAAACAATCGGAAAACACGAAAATGAACTTTAGAATATATATATTTCTGAAATAGTAAATATTAATATTTCTTTAAAAATACACTGTTAGAAAGGGAAAGGTAACCTGAATAAGTGAGTAATTTTTTTTTTTTTTTTTTTTTTTTTTTTTTGTATTTTATCCAGGAAGCAGAAAGATCAGTTTGAAATTGCAGAAAAGTGAAAAATTTGAAACACTGATGTGAATCGAAGTAAAGTAAAAATGTTTTTTGAAACAGTAAATATTAATATTTTTTGTAATGAAAAATACTGTTGAAACTGGGAAGGCAAGGCAAAAATTTTCAAGTTTTTCTTTTCTTTCTTTTTGTAACTCTACAGTGAACCAGGCAATTGAGATATCAAAATTCAGAAAAAACACAATTCTTTGCTTTTGCCTGTGTGGAGGAATGCTGAACATTCAGAGATGCACAGGTGCAATCTCCTTGAACAAAGGAAGCTTGCCATTTAGCAAAGCTCATTATAGTGTTTAACTAATATCTTGATTAATTATCAAAACATGAAAAAATGAGCCTCAGGTGCATTTGGACCTGCCATCACATCTCCCCATCCACTTTTGTAAATGTTCATAGGGTAATTTCCTTAGCCATTACAAACAGACAGACATATTTCTTTTATTAATATAGACTAGACTGGCAGACCTGCCCAGCATTGCCTGGGCCAAGAATAATAATTTTAAATATACCTAAACTGACCTTAAATGTAATAAACAAATGAACTTAGTCATGTAAGACCTACTGCCTCCAGTATATGTCACTTATTATTAAAACTATACAAACATTGACTTATAATCATTCTTTTAAGATTTTCTTATTGCTACAAAAAACAGTTGAATCAAGATATTACTTTTTAAAGAGCTGTTTATTAAAAAGAAAAAAAAAAGACAAGTTCATTATAACCAACAAGTTCATTAACAACAAGAACAACAAAAATCATGCTGACATTATGGAATGACAATTACAGCATTTCAAAGCCAAATGTGAAGTGGGTACTTGCCTAGTTTCCTGTTGACCATATTTTATTAAAAAAACTATCGCCAAACAATGTGACTTAGCACAAATAATAGAAAACCCTGATCTCATATTTGAATTCAAATGAAGTGTTAGCGTGCAAAGTACATATTCAATTTTAATTTGTTTTGTGGATGTCAATTTTTTTCTAATGAAGGATATAAATTAACTACTATCTCTCTGTTTTCTCTCGCATTAAACTAATTTAAAGATTATGGGATTCTGCCATTTAAAAAAAGTGTGCATTAATGGACATGATATGCGACTTTATCTGCAAGCGAAAAAACAATGGCAAGATAAAGTTAAAAACTGTGATAAGCGAATGCCTTATAAAAAAGGAACATGGTTTGATTGCTCAAAAATTTTTGGGTTTATAATTTGAAGGCTTTATCTAATTTTCATATACAATTTATATATTATGTCTGTTATTTACAACTCTTGCATATGTTATATCTATTTTCATTTTTTGACTAAATATAGAGTAATCAGTTCCTTCCAAACTTCCATTATTATTGGTGTTTATTACATGCCTTCAATAAACATTACTGTAACAGTAGTATATTAACCCATAATCAAGGAATTTTGATGGGAACAGCTTTATCCTGTTATTTTTAAAATGGGAGTCATGGCTAGTACATATATATATTTCTTTTTTGTCACGGTACCTTCCCAACAATCTTCCATAGTCAGGATACACGAACAAGGCATTCAGCCAGGATTATTTACCAAACATCATGAACGTATGATGAATGTGATGTAATGCTTATCAGGGGTCGTACTTGTCCTGAAATTCTTTAAAAAAGTCCTGAAATATGGTAGTCTGTCCTAAAATTCCTGAAATTTTGTGCTATATCGGCATTTGAAACCACCAAATTGGACGACCAAAATGCCAAACTTACAGTTATTCGTAACAAAATATTTACAGCTATTGTAAGTACAGTGTGTATGCAATGCCAAGACTTCAGCTTTCGGCGCATGTCTTTTCTGCTATAGATAATGATATGTGACATCAATGAAGGCAGTATCTGGTGTGCCTACAATAAACTGATTGGCCTTACCTCTGGAACAGATGCAGAAATTCCTCACAATGAATGCGCATTAGGTAAAGAAATGCCAGGCGAGCAGCGGAGATCTGAGTGTATCCTCTGGATTCACAAACACCCACATAGAGAGAACTTTAATTTTTCTTATCGAATTTCCAGACTTTAGAATTGTGAACTTTAATTGGCAACAAGTACTCTTTAATCAATATAGTATCGCTTGTGGTGGAATAGATTATGCAATCTCAGGATTGCAGCACCAGGAAACTTTCGAATATTGACAAACACATTACTTTCCACAGAAACACAGTTTTTTGCTTTTTAAAATTTTATTCTTGGCAATTTCTAAGATCATTGAAAATTTGTATTAAAATATATACATGTGTGGTATAGGGAAGGTGGTAGATGTATCTTTTTACAGAGGCATAATGGCCATGAAATTTTCAATTTTCTGCAATCTATCATTAAAAATACGATTTTTCATAAAATAAATCATGATTTTTTATGATTGATTACAATAAAGGATTATTTTTATCTATCGGTTACTAAAAACAGATCCTGCTTTTCATTTATCAGTCACACAAATTCACACTTTTCACCGATCTGTCATTTAAAAAAAAAAAAAAAAAAAAAACTTTCACAATTTTTGTCATTTAGTCATAAAATGAACATGATTTTTGTCAACCAGTAATGCAAAAATAAGATTTTTTGACAGCTTAATCAAAAAATTATATATTTAAAAAAAAATGTATACTTTTAAAGCAAAAAAATTTCAGTGTACTATTTATGATAAAAAAATGTGTTGAACAGCGAGGTTCAGGTGGTATTTCAGTCTGTATGCCAGGTAAATGCATCCTGAAATATAAAAAAAAAGTATGTCCTGAAATATAAAAGAAAAGTATGTCCTGAAGTATCATATAGGGCCAGTGGCCAGTACTATCCCTGGCTTATAAATATTTACTATTTAATCTCATTGTTTGGCAAGTTATTTTTTTAATAGAAAGCAGTTGACAATAAAATAGACAAGTACCATGAAGCATTACAGTTGTCAATTTATGATATTGAAAAAAAAAAAAAAAATGACATGAAAATATCTTTCTGAGTTGAAATTTTTTTGTGCAAAAAGTTGTCAGAAATGAAATTCTTCATATATGTTCAAGGCAAAATTACAATAGAAATGAATACATTCTCCCTTTTTCTCATTGGAAATTTGTTCTGTTTCAAAAAAAAAAAAAAAAAAATGACTGTGTTACTTTCTTTAATAATTCATTTAAAAAGACTATGTATAAATATTTCATATATATAGTCATATATACAGTAGAACCTCGATTATCCGAAGTAATTGGGACCGACCCTCTTTCGGAAAATCGAGAATACTTCCATTTTAAGATTAAGGAGAAATATGTGCAATATTTCTTATTCTGATAACAAGTGCTTAATAAAATTTAAAGCAATAGCAAAACAGAAACAAGAATAAATTACCTGAATTTTAATTTGGAAATTAAGTGCCTTTTACATATATCATAAGGGTTTGAAAAAATGTTTTGTTTGTCGCAGTTTCGATTGCCTTTGCTTTGAAGCTCTGTCACATAGTTTTTTAATATTATTAATTTACCAGTATCACAGTCTTTCTTCTGCTCCAGACATGCCAAACTTTTTGCAAAACATTCAAAAGCTTCAGGATTGCTAATCTGTTCGTTTACTTTGTTCCACTACGCAGCTTATGGGAGCTCAAGTTAAATTCAAAGGAACTCTAAGAAAGAGGATCGAAAATATTTATATGTACTCGCAGTTCGGAAAGGACCGATTGCACTCAAGGGATATGACAGTTTAAAAAAAAAAAATAATAATAATAAAAAGCTTTCAAAATGGATTTTGCACACAAGGAATGTGATAGTAAAAAAAAAAAAAAAAAGCTTTAAAAATGGATTTCAGTTAACCAAGAGATTCGGATAAAAGAGGTTCTACTGTATTTTTAAATTGATTCTTAAATGTTTCCTTGACATGGGAATATAAAATACAACATTGAACAGCTGAGGTATCAAATAGATATCAGATTATAAAAAAATAAATTTCTCCATTTCAGTGGAGAAAAAAATTGTGAAAAAATAGAAAAATCTTTGTATGAATTCCAAATAAACTTTATTGAAAAAAGGACAAAATTTACTAAATTGGGGTAAAAGATTGAATTTGGATTGCTTTTATGAGGGACTCAAAATCATTGGCAAACTTTGATAATCAGATAAGTACACAAATTTTTACATTCAATCAAAAATAACAACAACAACAACAAAATAGAGGTTTAGGTGCACTCAGACATGTCTTTGTCTATCCAGAACAAAAATTTCAGACCTCTACATGTGATAAATTTCCTTAATCACTGCACACACCACAAACATCTTTGTTTTATTATTATAGATTTAATTTATGTATAAATAAAATGAGAACAGCAGACAAGGAAAGAAAAAATGCAGATTGTTATAACATGAAGTAATTTATTTACTATCCATATTTTATTTTGTCAGTAAAAATAGACAATTTTCAGTCTTACATAGGGATGCACCGAACAGTGATTTTGGCCACATACTGAATATTTGGCCAACAGGTAAACCGAATACCGAATATTCGGCTAGCCAAATAGTGACTACCAGGCCGAATACTGAATATTCAGCCAGCCGAATAGCAACTATTCGGCTAAATACCGAATACTTTTAAATTTCAGGGTTTAAAATACTAAAAAGTTATATTTTAAAACAACTTTACATAATATTTAACAAACATACTTCCATAAGCAAGATCTTTTTACAAGTAAATTTTACACACACACACACACACACACAAAAAAAAAAAAAAAAAAAAAAAAAAAAAAAATATATATATATATATATATATTCCATACTAATTGTTATTTAAGAAGAGGGTAGTTTAGCTTCTTTAATTAATAAAATTTTTAATTTCATGGATTCCTCTCTGAATTGAAACAAATGTATACAATTTACTTGGTATATTCTAAAACAAATATTTTAAAATCAAAGTGAAATTTTGAAGGAATTAGAAGAAAAATTTTACGGTCATATACTGTTTATTTGACAGGAAGGGACTAAATTCGTGATTATTGGTTAATTTTCATATGTATACTTTTCAAATAGCAAATAAAGAATGTAAAAGGATTCTTTTTTTTTTTTTTATTATTCTATTTCTAATTATTCTAAATATATTTTTTAATTGACAGTTAAAAATAGAAGTTCTTTTAAGGTTTTTAAAAAGGTCTTTTACGTATTTGGTCTGGCTGAATATTTCAATATTCGGCCATACAGAATACCAAATATTCAGTGCATCCCTAGTCTTATATGTCTTTACGTGTTGCAGACACTTTACAGAACATAGTGATTGCTGACAAGCATGTGATTACAAATTTGAGCCAGGGTGGATGTGAAGTGAATATTTTATAAATTAGAAAGCTGTAATTCAATAAATCAATAATTAGAATTTTGAGCTAATATTTTTTTCTTAATGGAAGGGAGCTTTATCACAGCAAGCAAATTCCATTATAGAAGAAGATGGGATGATAGCATACTGAGAATAATTACCTGCAATTTAATATTTTTCTATTGAGAACAAGCACAAGAATGAAACATAGATGTTGGATAATATATATATGTTATAATATATAGATGTTGGATAATATATATACAGCTGGGATATATATATATATACATATATATATGTTATAAACTTCGGTTTGGAGTCGTGGCTGGTGGATTTTGTACTTAAAGAACACACAGCTTCTTCATACAATTCTTTATTGGGCATCGAGATATCTTAGCCGGAGCTGCAGTCATCTAAAGGCAGCACCCGCCGGGGTCATTACGGGAAACCCCGAGCATACATCTGTTCCCCATTGCGGCTCGTAGGATTCTGCGTGAATTCTTAAGTTCTAAGAGAAGATCACCACTTGAAGACTACTTTATGACAATTTATTGCCTTACACTGTTTTACATTAGATCCTGAGTAACTTTGGATAATTAGCTTTCAATTTAGTGGAAGTTACATGTTCATGCTCTCCCGAGATTTAAAAGTTATAAATACTTGATAATTGGGCCATGTGTTGCGAGGTACTTCTGAATTTAATTGGGATTTGAAGTAGTAAGGAAATTATGATGTTTGAGAAGTTACAAGACATCGAACATATGTACTGATGATTATCGAAACTAGGTTATACTTGATAATATCCTTCTGGAATTCTAACGATTTGAAGTGCTAGTTGGGGCAGATATAGAAATTAAGTTAGCAACTAAGGGGAAGGTATACTAATTGAAAAAGTTTATAGAGCATCTTACCAATTTTATAACATATATATATATATATATATTATTTTTTAGAATTATGCAAATTTTTAGTGACCACTCAGTTAATAGATTAACAGAATGTTTAAAATTAGATACAATAATAATAATTACAGTAAAGCCCCAATTGTCTGCAAAGCGATTTTTTTTTTTTTTTTTAATTTCAAGCCAACAATAAGGAAAATACAATAAGCCCTACTAATAAATATAAACAGATTAATTCGTGAATTGGAAAGTAATAGAAGAATATTACTAGTTTCGGTTGCCACGTTTACAATACAGCAGAACCCTGCTAATCCAAACTAATTGGGACCGGTGCGTGTTCGGATTACAAAAAATTTGAATTACCCGAAATTCTGATAAAAATAGAAAAGAAAAAGGTGTTTGCTAAAAGAAAATGTAAATTATGGGAACGTCGATTCATTACTCTTGTGATAATTAGAGCAAATTTTCATATATAATTCCAATTATTTTATTACAAAATATAAGTAAGATAAAAATTGATATAACCAGCTAAATATCACTGTGTTCCACACACAAACATATATCTAATTTATAACAAAAAAAAAAAAAATTACTTATGTATATATTAAATGATTCTTGTGACACTCTGGTCACAAGAGTAACAAAATTTTGATTGATTATATAGACAAGGGAAATGCTTTTTGTTACAAATTAGATATATATTAAATGAGTGGAGCACAATAGTATTTTACTGGATATATCACTTTTTATCTTAATTATATTTTATAGTAAAATATTTGTAAAAAACTGCACGAATGGTCACAAGAGTAACAGTGGACGTACCCTTATAAGTACACAGTAATACAATAAACATCGTCTAAACCAGCATCCTAAGGCATGCTGTATAATCCGATAAGACTTTAAAAAAAAGTATTGCTTGTTTAATCACGCTTTATGTTTATAATAATCTAATGGAACTTCAGAATAAGAAATTGCGTAACAACTCTTTACAAACGGTACAAAATCGCGAATCTATAAATAGCTCATTCACTACGTCAACAAGGAGGGTGAAGAAAACATTTCTGTAGATGATTTGTGAAATCAAGCCGCTGAAAAGAAAAATAAATTTTTATGATCTGATCTTTTTGCATTAAAAAAAAATAATTTTATAGTGACTGGCAAAACAAACTGATGTTCGAGATTTTTTAAGGTGACTTCTATGAGTAGGCCTACAGTGCATGTTTTTATTTTATATTCGTGTACATATGTTGTACTTTTACATTATTGAATTTTTTTTCTATTCAAGCTGTTTAAAGAATAAAAAACATGCTTTACTGCCATTGTTTGTTTAATTCTAACTTCAGTTTTTTTCTTAACTTCAGATTTTCAGTTTTTTTTGGATTGTCCGCGATTTTTGTTATCCGCGGTGCCCTTGCCACCCGATTCCGCGGATAATCGGGGCTCTACTGTACTTACGTTTAATAAGATATTCATGAGGTAAACTTAAATGTGATGGTACTTTTTGGTTATTAGGATACCAGTCGCAATTTTGAGCCCAAGCACTAAATGTGGTAAACTTTTAATCCAAATAATTTGTTTAATAGCATATACTTAATTATTGAGCTGAATGAAGAAAATGTCTTTTGTGCCGACATCAATGGTTTCTTTATGACTACACTCCTCCTAAACTATTTGGCCAATGACCGACCACCTATAGTTCATTTTTTCTACAGAGAGGGCTAATCCTACTGGCTTCCAAGAAAACCGCAGATTTCTCGTTTCTCACACTTCAGTTCCGTTCTGTGAGAGACTTACCGATGCCAGATAGCTTTTCACCATAGGGTCAACAGGATTCAGGGATATTCATCAATGGATGTATTTCTTGATATATATCCAATATTTATTTTCAAGATATCATTATATATGATATTTTCATATATTTGAGATTTAGTTTTAAAAATAACATTCTGTATGACATGTTTTATATTTTCAGCCCATACAAGTATGTAAATAAATTTTTCAACTTTTATTGACTTTATTTTATTACTTTACTTTTTATTTATTTATTTATTTATTTATTTATTTTTATATATATATATATAACCTTTTGCAGGTAAGAACTTTTGCCTCTGTCAGTGATTATTTTAGATGCACCACACTCTTCCTCATCCACCCAAAAGAGATATTTTCTAAGCTTTATATATAAAGCAGAATCTTTAAATCTAGAACCAATAGTTATGTGAGACAGTATCAACTTAGAAACAACCATTGAAAGGTAAACTCTCTAATTAAAGTTAACATTTACTTACAGTTTTATTAAAAAGAATTTTTTCTGGTATTGGTTTAGCTCAGTTTAAACTACAAAACAGGTTACAGAATAAAAAAGCACAGGAATGAACGCATGTTTATGTTCAAATTTTGAATTTAAAAAGTAGTTTGTATTCATATGTTTGATGTATGAAACATGAAATTTTCCCAATACTTTTGATATTGAATCCTATATTTTGTTTTTCAATAGGTGTAAAAGGCGAGTTGCTTCTGCTTTTAGTTAGAAGATCTTTAGTTTTGTTGTAAGTGGGGAGAAAGAAGAAAAAAAAAAAAAAAAAAAAAGAGAGAGAGAGAAAGATACTTAGAATATTAATTTTATTAAGTTTTCATTTTAAACGCAATAAATTACAGTTTCTAATTTATATTAAGACTGAAAATACTTATAATCAGCAGTATGCTGACTATTTTGAAACTATCAGATACATAAAAAAACAAAAAAAAAAAAAAGGAGATATACAGTAAACCCTCGATTTAACGGACCTCGGTTCAACGGATTTCGAATTCAATGGACTAATTAAAAAAAAAAAAAAATTAAACAAAAATTAAAGTAAAACAAGTGGGTAAGTGTGATCGCAGATCGCACAGAGGGTTTCGTTTAATATCCCTTTTAAAACACTTTATCCTTAAATTAACAAATCAAAATCGTTAATTTAAAATTATTCCCCCTCTCCCTAACCTGAAATTCAACACCCGTATTTCAAATTTTTATATTTGACAAATGTCAAATATTTATTTATCACTATTATTTACTGGAAGCTTCCATGATAAAAGAGCTTCTAAAACGATGAAACACGCTTCGAAAAAAAAAAGTATTACTGCCCCCCTCCCCCTCTCCTACTTGAGAATCAACACGCAACCCTCTTTTAAGCTTTTATATATAAAAAATCAAGCAATGAACAACGACAAAGCATTTCTTTTTACTATTTTTAAAAAGCGATTTCTCGGTAAAATAAAAAAATATTTATTATATCTGTGCCGACACAATGTCTTGTGATCAAATGTACGAAACCTTAAAAAAAGGGAAAGAACACGAAACGCCTAAAGCACACGCTTTGATTCTCACTGCAGCGTGGTTTTCATTCTAAGCATGCGCAATGATGCTGGCAACCTATGCGGCCATGTGATATGCTTTTCGTTCTATGCATGCGCTAGCATACCCACGATCCATTTCTGCTTCAGTTCACAAGTGTATTTTGCTACTAGTGCTTTTTTGAAATGGCTTGTAATATTAAACGGAAACGCATTAATTTATCTATAAAACAGAAACTTGAGTTGATAGAGAAGTTGGAGAGTGGTGTGTCGGTCGCACATGTTTGCGAACTGTACGGAGTTTAAAAAAACAAACCGTTTCAGACATTCGCAAGAATAAGGAAAAACTAGTCCATTTTTCCCTTAAATACAACGTGGGCGATTCAAAAAGCGGTTTCTCAGTGGCGGATAGGAAACATGTAAAAGTGGCTCAAAATAAAAACCTGGAGGAGGCAGTATACAAATGGTTTGTACAACAGCGGTCAAGTGGCGTCATCGTCCGTAGTGTTGAGTTGCGGGCAGCCGCAGAAAAATTGGCGAAACATATAGGTTTAGTGACATTTCGTGCAAGTGATGGTTGACTTTGGCGCCTTCGTAAACGCCATGGTTTCACTAACAGGAAAACATGCGGTGAATCTTTAAGCGCCGACATCGAACAGGTGGAACCTTTTCGAAAAAAGATAAAGAATCTGATAGAATCCGAGGGCCTACTTTTGTGTCAGTTATACAATGCTGACGAGACAAAACTCTATTTTCGTTCTGTGCCGGAAAATAACCTTGGCGTACAAACATGATGCCCAGACGCCTGGCCGCAAGCTAAACAAGGAGCGTATTTCAGCACTCCTTTGTGCTAATGCTGATGGTACTCATCGTCTTAAACCAATGGTAGTTGGAAAGGCCAGGAAACCGCGTGCTCTAAAAAATATTAGTATGCAACAACTGCCAGTCATCTATTCTAGTTCAAAGAATGCTTGGTTCACAGGCGATATTTTTTCTGATTGGTTTTTTAACCAGTTTGTTCCTGCCGTGCGTCACTATCAAGAAGTTATCAAAATACCCTCCCACGAAGTAAAAGCTCTATTACTCCTTGATAATGCTCCCTGCCACCCTAACGCGGAAAAGTTAGTTAGTAGGGATGGACGAATAAAATGTGATTTCCTTCCTCCAAATACAACTTCATTAATTCAACCGATGGACCAAGGAGTCATTGTTGCCTACAAGAGGATTTATAAGAAGAAATTCCTTGAAGAAGTAATGGTAGTGTTGGAAAATGAAAATGATGCAGTAGAAGATTTGAGAGGAGCCAGAACGCTGCAAAATTTGCGCACCTACAATTTAAAATCAGCTATCTTTAACTTTGCTGCTGCGTGGAGGGAGATGAAGGTATCCACACTGGCTAACGGCTGGTCAAAACTACTCAACGACGCAGATCCTGAATACGATTTTACAGGGTTTGAGATTTCGGATTTTAGGAGTACAATAATGGAGGCTGGTGATAATATCCCTGAGAAAGATATAGAACAATGGCTCGAGAATGACGAAGCTGATCCAGGCTACCAGATTCTAAATGAGGAGGAAATCGCAGAAAGTATTCTGAATGATGATAATGAAGATGAGGTCGAGGATGACAAGAAAGAAGAATTAAGCGAATTTCGACCGAAATTATCTACAGTATGAGAGCATATGGATGACGTCATTACTTACATAGGGGCATCTTCAGATCCCGAAGTGTTTGCGTATTATGAACACTTTAGACAATTTCGAGCTCTTATAATAAAAAAAACAGCATTCAAGTGGGAAACAACTAAAACTAGACGCCTTTTTTCAATTCAGCAGTATGGAGCAACCTTAATGTGATGTAAATAACATAAAATGATACCTGTTTTTTGGGGGCATTGTAATTTTTTTCCATTTGTTTATTGCTTGTTTATTAATTATTATTTCTGTGTAAAAAGTGTTTCATTCCCATAAAAGTTGCATATGTGTTAATTCGTTTGTATTTCATTACCAATATTGTATTATTAAAAGTAATGTATTGTGTTTATATATATATATATATATATACACAGTAGTATATATGTATATACAATATATATTTATGTATATACATATATTGTATATATACAATACATGTATATACACTGCATATATTGTATATATATTTTATATATATATATATATATATATATGTAATTTGCACTGTTATAATATATGTAATTACAAGTACATAATAATATATATATGTACTATAATTATAACAAAATAATATTATAAATAGTACTTTGCAATTTAACGGACACATCTTAGTCCCAATTAGTCCGTTAAATCGAGGGTTTACTGTATATCAAAATATCGACTATATTTTTACATTTTTACATTACAAAATACAAATCATGATATTTATATACACTGAGTTTTACGAAAATTGTTTTACAGCAAATTGCTTTAGTTTTTTACTTATAAATAATTTTTATTTATGGCAAATGAAGTTTTATAAATGAAAAAGCACAGTTTTGAATTTAGATTTACATTAAAATAAGTAATGCCAATAATAATGAGAAAAAAATAATCTAAGAAATTAAAAATTTTTTGCAAATGTTACCAAGGTGGAATCAACTAGAAAAAAGACTATGCTTTTTAATAGCATTTTAATAATTTTTCAACATTTAGAGTTTGAAGAATTAAAACAAAAATTATAAAGCAATAATTAATAGATGCAGTATCAAAAAAGGTCAAATCAGTGGAGTTTTGGAAATGGAAATCTGTTGCAAGCTGCCCAAAGTGAAGGGTCCTGTTTTAAACTGAAAGAAATTGTGAAGGGTCTTGTTTTAAAGTGAAAAGATTTGTAGAGACTTATTTTAAGTCAAAAAAAAAAAAAAAAAAAATGTGAAGGGTTCTTTTTAAAACAAAGATTTTTGTAAAGGATCTTGTTTTAAGATGAAAAAGATTGTGAAGGGTCCTTTTTTTAAACAAACATCTTTTTTAATGTGTCCTATTTTAAGCTAAAAAGTTGTGAAGGGTCTCCTGTTTTAAGTTGGAAAAAAATTATGAAGTGTTATACTCAAGTAATATTTTAATTGCTGTAAAGTTTTCTTTCTCCTTCAATACTTATGTGTAAATATATTTTTCTATTGAGAAGAGTTTGAAAATATTAATCGGGCTTTTAATATGAAATACATTTCTACTGAGATGAGTTTTTTAATAAAAAGCCTAGTAATAGATTCAAAGGTCAGTAATAGATTCTACTCTTCTCAATCTTGATTATAAAAGCTCTGAAACAACCTCAAAAGCAGTGTGAAAAAAGTAATCAACTGGGAATTCAGAACCCATTATCAGAGAAACACCCTCAAGGTCATATACCTGTCTTTGTGAAAAACACTATAATTCAGCACAGTGATAGATGCTACAGTTACCATGGTTTTCACACACACACACACACAAAAAAAAAGACTAAAGTCATCTTTTTGAAGAATAATTATAGATCATAAATGCCATACACTTAATGTTAAAAGTCACTATATATTTTTTAAATTCCTAAATCTATTTTATTTTTCTGTTACCACAAAAAAGAAGCTGTGTATGGACAATATTTATATGAGAAGCTGTGTATGGACAATATCTATATTATAAAGCAAAAACATGTCCATGAGTAATGCTGATGTGATATTAACAATACAACCGCCTCACAGTGGAGTATTTGACCCAAAAACCAGGCCAAAAATGCAAAAATTAAAATTTCGTCAACAATTGTAAAAATCATATTTTTTAATAGCTAATTAATTGGTGCTTCGATCTATGTCTATTTAAGGAAACTGAGTTATATCCGGTGGCTCCTGGCCTCAGCTGAAGAGGAAGTTTCTTTCTGAGAAGACGTGGTTTTTTGGCATTGTTGTTATGTTTAAATATATTTTTTTTTGTCGCTCAATGAATTGTTGAATTGAAACTAAACAGGGCTTAAGTGTTAACAAAGGTCAGAACTTAGTGTTAAACTATGTGTTAATTTAAATAGTTTCGTTTTTAATGTAATAAAAAACATTAAATGTGTAAAAGGGTTATTTTTAAAGCGTTTTTGGCTCTAATTTATACATATCGAAAGCTTTTTAAATATGTGTCACGCTTTGCCCAGCCATGTTTGAATTATAATCGTATTAGTTATAGTCTTGAGTGCCAATTTCTGCAAAAAAAAATCTTCCGCATATTGTTGCCATTTTCTTATAAATTTTTTTTTCGGGATGACTATTTAAATGCTCTATTTTGAGCCACCGAATTGAAGAGATAAGAACAATATATTTACTGTCATATTGCAGGTTTTTAGCTCACAGGATATTACTGAAGAGCTTTTGCACCTACATATTCTGTCTGTCTGTATGTACGTATGTACATGTGTACGTACGTAGGTACGTACATACGCACACAACTCGATATCTTTTGATAGAAATATCCGATCGCCTTCAAATTGTATATACTTATTTATTGAAAAAGGGTTCCCTAATTAGTTCTTGGGGCTCACGTGTGTAACATAAGGAGAGAAAGGAGGGAATTAACCGTATCGAGGCCGGTGTCCTTAAAAAGGGACACCTAATTTTAATTCCAAAACTGACAAACGGCACCAAGAAAATTTAATTAAAATTTTCCTTTTATAATGTATGTGAAAATAAGCAACTTCATATTTTCTAATAACTCCGTTTATCAACTAAAAAGAGCAAGCCATACAGTAGCGAGACCCTACAACTTCTTCTTCCTGCAAGGTCTGATGGTAGTCCCGATGAAAGCCAAGAAAAGAGTGATGAAGAAGATGAAGAAGAGTTCTGAAGAATCATTTTGAAACTGGTAATATATTAAATACATTCAAAAACTAGCAATCTATACTATATACACTCCACTTTACTGAACCTACTATTAAATATAACACTATTAAACATAAATTAAATGCAATAATTATTATTAAATGTAATTTAAATGTAATAAGCATTATTAAATGTAAATAATAAGTTTTATATATAGTAAAATTAAATACATTTAATTAAACATTAATAGTAAATAAGACAAACCTATTAACAATTACTTTCCTCTTAAAAACAGTAAATAGTTAAGGTTACAAGTTGCTCAATTTCCAAACTTCCTTCGGTAATGTTAAGTCAATGGACATGGGATTTATTCGTATTTTTAAAATATCTACTTAGTAAATTAATATTTTAACTTCTTTTTTCTTTGTGCTCTTCATAAATGATGACTCTTTATTTCTTAATTGTCAAAATATTTATAAAATGTATATTTATTATTATGCGAAGTGTTAATATTATAATCTTATTATAATCTTACTTACACTTTGTCAGCTTTTAAGATATAAAATATTAAACTAAGTTATGGATTTGTATGTATACTTCATAGTATGCTAAAAGTTAGTTCAGTGAAATGCATAGCACAGTTAAAAATGTCCATTCAATCATTTTCATGAATAACCGGTAATGTACTTGAGAACTTTGTGCTGCCCTGTATATGATCTATAGATTGCATCCACACAAAGTAATATTTAAAAAAAAATTGTTCTATTTTAAAAGGCCTATCACAACTACAAACGCACTTCCAGCAATTATTCGTCATAGACTTCAATAGTTAAATTTATTCTTCAGCCATATTATTTTGCGTCTCCGTGTAAATGAACGATATATTCTATGTACACCATATTCTACAATAAGTGCCTTAGTACACCTCAGTGATATATATAAATTTCAGTACGTTTAAAATAGTGTGATATCATTAAAATACAGAGCAAACGATTTTTCCCCATAGACCATAATGTAAGGGAATTCTTTTGGGTGTCTCTGTAAATGAACCGTAAAAGCTATACACTTCATATACCAAACATACTATAGTGATACCCAATAATATCTAAGAATTTCAAGGCAATCGGACTATATTTACATCGAAAAATATTTTTGACCAGGATTTAGGGTCAAATACTCCACTGTGCGCCTGAGAGGAGGATCTATTCATCAATAAATAGATAAAAGAATAATATAAATAAAAGACAAACTTAACACATATGCAATTGAACTACACACTTAAATACTGAAATAATCAGAATCAAGAAGGTTTCTTTAAATAGTGAAATATTTGGTGATATTTCTCTTTACAAACAACACAGCATGGCTGACATCATGACTGTAAGCATACAGAAATTTTTATTTTCACCATTTTCATTTAATCATCGTAGACTGAGTTTTTATGAATGTAAAGGCAAGTTTCCATTTAAAAATAATGCTATACGAAATAGAATTTCATTAAATGCTGCGATATTTGTTTTTTGCATTTAGTTTTCGGTATTGTCAAAGAAATCGTATATATTTCTATTATACACGCACCAAAGAAAATGTAAATTCTCATGTATAAAGATGAGGGATTTTACTATGATTAAGTCAAAATAATGCCATTACTGTCGTTTTAAAGATTTATTGACACAAATGCACAGAACTCTATTATTGTGATCACTGTATTTTTAGGATATTGCATTTACATTTATTTTACGGAGAAGGCCCCTTGGTTAACATGGTTTATGAAAATTGCTCATTATTAAGCAAATACAGTAATCCCTTAACATTCGCAAGGGTTAGGTTTGCGGAAACATCCGCAAATGTTGAGACTATCTTCCAGTGCACAAAAAGGGGTTATGTTTTAAGATTTTATTTAATGGAAAAAAGCAATTGAAATGCAAAAATATATTTACTAAGCATTCAAAAGTACATGCTGTAAATAAATTTGAATAATTATAAACATATCATAGAAAATTTAGTTGCTAATTTATGGCTGAAAAAAATTATTGATATATGACTGTTTGGAAGAACAGATCTTTTGTTTCATATAAAGAAAAGTTAGGGTCTCTATTTCTCTTTTAAATTTAAGACTCCTCACCAGAGAAGGATCTCATTCTATTGCTTTCTCAACAAGTTGTTGTTGAGGTTTTAATTTCCCATACAATTTTTGCAGAAAATATTTCACCTGCAAAAAAAATTTTTAACTTTAGAAAATTTAGGATTTTTTTATTGTTAGCATCAAGTTATGTTTTGGGTTTCTCATAATTACTGGTCTATATTTTGCTTCAATACAAGGGTTGAACTTCTGGAAACTTAGGCTTTACAATACAATGCAGGTGTCCAGTGTCAAATAGTTTATGGAATCGATTAAACAAAGTGGGTTTATTTTGTAAAAAAATATTCTTTAAAAAACAAAATTTGCAAATAACCAAGTTAAGTATTTGCGAATGTTGAAATGTTCTTCATTTTTTATTTTGCGAATAATTAAAACCCACGAATGTTAAGGGATTAGGGGAGACTGGGGTTAGTTGTGCCAGGGGCAAGTTGTGCCGTCGAACTTCATGGCTTAGCCAATAGGTTGCAGCACCTGTCGCATCATGTGAGTGAAGAGGTTGATTGTCTCAGTGTGCTGTGTATGTTTTGAAGTATAGCGTTGCGTTGTTTTCGAGATGAAAATATTTATCTTGTTTTCTATCGTAAAAGTAAATTTTGCGACCTACGTTGGAATCGTCATTGCCACTAGTGATACTGAGGTATGTAAACTTCCTTAACATAACATTATTTAAATGCTTATATTTTGAGCTGTTATTCTATGTATTTCATTTGTTAATCCTGCCAACATTTGGAAACTAATAAATAAAGTTAAAAATGGCGTAACGCGGGGCTAGTTGTGACGAAGTCTAAGAGGCATGTTGTGACAGTGTCACTACTTACCTCAGCATAATTAGCAAAAAATTATACAATCAGGCTGTATGTAGATAATTGAAATCGCATCCGATCGACCGTTATCCATCAGAGATAAGAGCGTTAAAGACCAGAATGACAATGAAAAAAAATTAGTAAATATAAAACTGTTAATAAACCAAGTATTTCAGCAATAACTTTAACCAATGATGGGGATATTGCAGGACCGTCTTCAGAAGTAAGAAATCTCATTGAATTAGATGATTCTATGACAATTGATAATAGCAATGTGTCAGTGGTAAGTCTTACAGAAATAAGACCACTCCCTAAAGCAGGACCCCGAAAAGGCAAGCGATCTACTCGTAAAAGTTTGAAATCTGCCATTCTAACAAGCACACCTGTAAAAGAGAAAATGCGAGCAAAACAAAAAGCAAAAGAATGCAGAAAACAAATTGAAGAAGAAAAAGCAAAAAAGAAACTGTATGGAAAGACCAAGCAGTCCATTAAAAAAAATTACACTTAGGTTATTGAAAAAAAGGGGAGAAGCAAGTACTGGATAGCTCTGAAGATGACGAAAATTGCTTATGTCTAATTTGCTTGGAGCAATACAAAATTTCTAGACCCGGAGAAGACTGGGCGCAATGCATGACATGTAAAAGATGGGCACATGTCAAATGTACCAAAAATGAACCTTATTATATTTGTATTAACTGCAAATCAGACGCTGAAACAAGCAATGACAATGAGTGATTAAAAATATAGGATATAGGCCTACACGTTGTAGCAGGCTACCGAGTCAAAGATCAATATGGCCAAAGATTAGTGTTGGCTTACTTTTTATTTCTTTCCTGATTAAGACAGTTTTTTTTTTCTTTTTTTGCTAAGTGTCTCTAAAAGTATCTTTATAAAGGACTAAGAGTTTACAAGTGTTAACAATTTAACTATTTTACTTTCATTTGATTTACAATATTATTAAAACATGAAAGTGTTTTATTGTGATAAGTACGTTATAAATGAATAAATTTCTCATTTTTGATTTAACACATCCCATTTAATCGCCTTTCTTACATAATTTGTATATGTTACAATGTACTTGTATGTGTCACAACTTACCCTGTAGTGGGTTAGTAGTGACAAATTTCGAGGTTATACAGAATTCATTTTGTGTTATGAAAAACGTTAAAAATGTTAATAGTAGTTTTATAAATATGTTACACAAGATTTACTCTAATGATATGATACACTAAATGTTTCGCTTCAGTTCATTTCTTACGGCTAATATAAAAAATGTCGAAAATGTCACTGCTAGACCCGGTCTTCCCTACTGTATTATCTTGACAAAGCGACAAAGGAAAAAGTTATCAATGTTTGCTTGATGAAATCAAATGAATGTTTTCTCGCTCAGCTCAATTTTGTGCTGTCTTACATGTACATTCTTATCAGGGCTTAATTTCTAACAAAAAAAGTACCGGAGCCCTAGTATTCTGCGGTACTGGTACTAACAACCGTACTGTTTCTCCCTCCACCCCCTGTCACTCCAATCTGCATAATTATGTTTCATACATTATTTGCAAAATTTAAAGCATTTTTTTTTCTTTAGTAAAATAAAAAATTTAATATATCTATCAGCATATACTTAGCTGTCAACTATTCCACTTTTTAGATATCACTCCTTCTGAATAGTAATCTTTGACTAATTTTAATGTTAATTAATTTCAGAACTCTGCGAATGGTAAGGATTATGATTCAGAAATAGTGTTAACACAAAAATGGGATAACTTGCAGCTATGCATTAAAAAAAAAAGAATGAAATTTACAGAAATTAACATTTATATGCTGAAGAATGGAATGATGTTTTTCAATTTTCTATAAAAGGTGCATATCTTAAACTATAATCAATTCCTTCTGCATGACAATCTTTAGTGGCAAGCCTCTGAAAATCAGATTAAATTAAAAATTTGACACCATTATTGGAAAGATTTGATGCTTTTATAGAAAAAGAGGAAAAACTGCTCTATTGCTTTCTATCAGAATAACAATACATGGCAATTATATCTACTTACAAATGAAAGTGACTTCGTAAAAGTGCAGAGCAGAGCCTTAGCATGAACAACGTTCATGATACAAAATACAATAGAAAAATTAGTAGCGTGATTTTTACACTTGTACACAATAGAAGACAAAAAAAACCTCAAGCTGATATTCGTTGGCTAAAAACAGAAAATATTCTTTTCAGAAAAAAAAAAAAAAAAAAAAAAAAAAACAGCCAATTAAAAATTATTCTACTGTCACAAAAGAAAATTGAACTGAAAATAAATTCAGCGTTCAGCCTCTTGAGTGGTGCCGCATCAATATGTCACCGACATAAATTTGAATATAATAAATTTTAAATAGAAAAACATGATTTCTGTTTCCTCTTCATTCAGCATTAAAATGATTTGAAATAGAGTATAATATGCAATTTTGAAGGAGGATTTTTTGTTTTCGATACATGAATAAATAAAATTTTGAATGTAAGACATATTGAGCTCAAGTCACTCCAAGGTCAAAAACAGATATAAAAATTGAGTCTGTTTTATCTTCATTTCCTACGTGTGTGACACATTATGTCGTCACATATAAGAGTTTTGATAAAAAATAATGCAAAAGTTTGGAGATGGGAAGGAAAGGAAAGGGTAATTTAGCTTCGGTTTTTCGGAAGCGCTATTGCACTGGGTTCCAGAGACCTGTATTTATGAGCAACGGTGAATTCCAACTAATATTTAAATATTTACTAAAAACTGAGAAGTACTTGAGCTGGACTCCGGTGCAAATTAAGCCTTGATTTTTATTATACATTTAATTAATGTATTAATATATATTGATGATCATACACCTACATATGCCTGCTAAGTAAGCAATACTTTCTATCTTTAGATAATAATAATGAACACTGATTGAATTTTATTTTTCTCCTTTCAGAAGGATTATAAAGCATTCACTAACATTAATACAGTAGCGCTCAAAAGTATTTTGACAACCTTATATTCTCTCTTATTTTATTTAATATAAAAATATAAAAGAAAATATATTCTCTATAACTGAGAACACTATGACTGCTGTTATTCAAATGTATCAAGTTTCAACTTGTTTGTTTACATTCGGCACCACCGAATAAACATGACTCCTCCTTAGCTCAAAAGTATTTTGACAATTAGTTTGCATTTAATTGTTGAAGGCGTCAGCATAGATGCCAATATCTCCGGAAATTCCGGAGTTGCTCCGGAAATGTAGGATAAAATACGGAAGTACGGTAATAAGGTAGAAAATACGAAAATTTGAGACAAAAAAATCGTGAATTTCTTCGATCGATCGCGGCAAAAAATCACGAATTTCGTCAATCGGTCGTTGAAGTATATCGCGAAAATCGTCTATTAATCGATAAAACCGCCAATTTCTACAATCGCTCGCGGCAGAAAATCGCAAATTTCGCCAACCGATCGTTGAAAAAAGTTGCAAATTTTGTCAATCAGTCGTTGCAAATAATCGTGAAATTCATAAATAGGTCGTTGATAAAAATCGCAGCCGCGGCAAAATATCGCGATTTGCGTTAATCAGTTGGGGGGGAAATATCCTGAAATCCGGTAATCGACCAATGATAAAATCGCGGATTTCGTCAATCACTCACTGCGCTGCAAAAAAAAAAACCTCGAATTCCGTTAGTCATTCGCGGTAAAGAATTGCTGTTTTCGTCAATGAGTCGCGGCAAAAAATCGCTGTTTTCGTCAGTCAGTCGCGGCAAAAAAATCGCTGTTTTCGTCAGTAAGTCGCGGCAAAAAATCGCTCTTTTCGTCAGTCAGTCGCGGCAAAAAATCGCGATTTCCGTCGATGAGTTCTCGGCAAAAAATTGCGATTTTCGTTCGTCAGTCGCGGCAAAACATTGCGATTTTCGTCCGTCAATCGCGGCAAAACATCGCAGTTTTCTCGTTCAGTCGCGACAAAACAACGCGATTTTCGCCTGCAAGTGGCGGCAAAAGATCGCGATTTTCGTCCTCATGTCGCGGCAAATCATCGCGATTTTCGTCCTCATGTCGCGACAAAACATCGCGATTTTCGTTCTCAAGTCGCGGCAAAACATCGCGATTTTCGTCCTCGAGTCGCGACAAGACATCGCGATTTTCGTCCTCAAGTAGCGGTAAAACATCGCGATTTTCATCTGCAAGTCGAGGCAAAACATCGCGATTTCCGTCTGCAAGTCGCGGCAAAACATCGCGATTTCCGTCTGCAAGTCGCGGCAAAATATTGCGATTTCCGTCTGCAAGTGGCGGCAAAATATTGCGATTTTCGTCTGCAAGTCGCGGCAAAACATCGCGATTTTCGTCTGCTAATCGCTGCAAAACATCGCGATTTTCGTTCGTCAGTCGCGGCGAAAAATTCGCGATTTTCGTCAGTCAATCTCGGCGGAAAATCGCGAATTTTGTTAATTGGTCGCGGGATTTCACACTCACATCAATCACGGATTTTTTGCTCCGTAGAGATAAAAAAAAATTCCAAAATTTATTATAAAAAATTATTAATACATTAAAAGTAAAAGTAAATTAAGTAATCTTTATTTAAATTATGTTTGTGTTGATAAATGCAAAAGCTGCAAGAGGACTGAAAATATTTGTAAAAAATATAGCTCGTAAAAAACTTTGTGCAACTCCTGAAATGACTCCTGAAACCTGAACATTTTACTCCTGAAGAGTGTCCAAAACTCCTGAAATTTAACTGGTTTACTCCTGATACAGTCTTTACAATGTTGGCGTCTATGCGTCAGTGGCACTATAGCTTCGATTAGTGTCTATATTGACTTATTGTGATTATTTTTAAATGCCGAAATGTAAAGAATATTCCAGTGATTCTAGAAAAGTCGTTGTAAATGCACTTAAGAAAGGTAGACTGCAAGCAATATTTGCTCGTTCTTTTAACGTGTCTCGGCAACTTGCTATTACATGGAATACAATTTTTAATAAACAGAAATACATCGAAAATAAGCCTCGAAGTGGCCATCCGAATAAAACAACTTGCAATGTTGACTGTGTTATAAAAGTGATATCTACAAGGGAATACCGCAAGTCCGCAGTACTAATAAAAAATAAACTGAAAGAAAATTACTGTATAGACATACACGTTTCAACTGTCAAACGATGCCTAAACCCCTATTGTTTTCATTGCAGAAGACCAGCAAAAAAGCGTTTGTTATCTACTAAGAATAGGAAGGCTAAAGGTGCATTTGCAAAACGGCATAAATCGTGGAGAAGTGAAGTATGGTCTAATGTTTTGTAGAGCGATGGCACAAAGTTTAATTTAGTATCATCTGATGAAATCAAGTACATTTGACATCCTAAAAACAAAAAATATGATCTTTGATAACAAATACCCACCGTCAAAGGTGGCAATGTGATGGCTTGGAGTTTTATTTCACTCAGCGGAGTTCGACCCTTAGTTCGTATTGATGGGAATATAGATCGGTTCATGTATGCTGATACATTAAAGTCTCATATGCTACCATACGCTAAACAAAACATGGCTGCTCAATGGTATTTTCGGCAAGATAATGACCAGAAACACAAATCCAAGTACGTAAGTGATTTTATGAAACACAGAAAAGTCAAGGTTCTAGAGTGGCAAAGTGAAAGTTCGGATTTGAACCCAATAAAGCATCTGTGGGAGGAGTTAGATCTTACAATCAGATGCCAAAATTATTCACATAAGACAGCTTTATACAAAGCTCTTAAAAATGAGTGGGATTGAATTCTTTTAGATCGAATACAAGAATTAGTCGACTCAATGTCCACGTGTTGTGAAGCTGTCATAAAAGCCAGAGGATATGCTACTAAATATTGACTGACTCACTATATTTGATAATTATTGTGTTAAAATCATTTTTTTATTTTTATGTCAAAATACTTTTGATTTATTATTTTTCTGAATTTCCTTGTGTTTCGAGTTATTTTTCCTCAAATGACAGTCAATTTACTAAAATTCTGAAAAACATTGCATGCGATTAAATAAAATAAATGATTCATTTTTGTATTTTATTATTGTTTTTAATTAAGTCAATTATTGTCTTTGTCAAAATACTTTTGAGTGCTTCTGTAATAAAGATATATTAATTTATTAAATTAATATATTTTCTTCATTTTTTTATTAATTTTTACTTTATGAGACATTTATTTATTTTCACTAAACAATATACATCATTAAACTTGTTGTTCCTGTCTTTAGTTAGATTTTGCACCAGTCTTTATATTTGGAACCAAACCAATTGGCTTCCTGATAGTTGAAAAGTATCACTGCATTGCTCCCCTTCTTTTAAAAGTTAAAACATTAACATCTGAAGCAGGGCTTGAATTTCAGGGCGGGATGGCGGGATTCGTGCCCAAAACTTAGAAATCCCGCCCAAAAGAATATCGTGGGAGGGAGGCTCCCGCCCAAACAAATTCACCCCTTTCCGAAAAGTTTCGCATTTTGAAACTACGATCAACACCCGCGAATGCCTTGCAAATTTTGTGATTTTTTTCACGCGACCGATTGACACATTTTAGGCAGTTTTTATTTTGAGATTAATAGAAAAATTTCACGATTTTTTTACCGAGGTCGATTGACAAGTTTCGCGTTATTTTCGGGGTGATTCTGTTCCAAATGGTCCGAAAATTTAAGGCATTCGGTTCCGAAATTTATCAAAAATCGGTCATCAGTCCGAAAATTCGGACATAAATAATATAATTGAAAAAACCATGAATTTCGACAAAGTGGGTGGCCGAAAAAATCAATTTCGTCGGAAAAAAAAAAAAAAAAAAAAAACGCTAATTTCGTCAAAGGTTTGCAAATAAAATAATAACGCGACTTTCAGCAAAGGATCGCAGTAAAAAACGCACGTTTCATCAAAAGATCGCAGAGAAAACGCAAATTTCACCAAAGGATAGCAAAAAAACGCATATTTTTATCAAAAAATCGTGGTAAAACTCATTTTTGTCAAATAACTGTGGAAAAAACGCAAATTTCGTCAAAGGGTAGCGAAATAAACACAAGTTTCGTGAAAAGATCGCGGGAAAAACACAAATTTCGTCAGGATAGTGAAAAAAACCCCAATTTCTGCCAAAGGATCGCTGGAAAAACGCGCATTTCGTCAAAGCATCGCAGGAAAAACGAGAGTTTCATCAAATGGCCACTAATAAAACGCGAATTTTGTCAGAGGATCGCGAAAAAACGCGAATTTCGTCAAAGAATCGCGAAAAAACACAAATTTCTTCAAATGATCATGGAAAAACGTGAATTTCGTCAAAGGGTCGCAAAAAAACGCAAATTTCTTCAAATGATCGTGGAAAAAACACGAATTTCGACTAAAGATCGTGAAAAAAACGTGAATTTTGTCAAAGGATCGCGAAAAAACGCGAATTTCGTCAAAGAAACGCGGGGAAAAAGGCGTGAATTTTTGTCAAAGAATCGCGGAAAACACGCGAAATTCATTAAAGAATCGCGGAAAAACGCGAATTTCGTCAAAAATGCGCAGGAAAAACGCGAATTTCGCGTCTACTGAAAAAAAGAACCCGCAAATTTCTTCAAAGGATCGTGAAAAAACGCAAATTTCGTCAAAGGGTCGTAGAAAAAACGCAGCGGCCTTTAGAAAAAAGCACAAATATAAATATCTATGTTTATTATTATAAGTGTAGTTTTTAATCTGAAATAATATACTCAACTGACTTTTGAAAAATTCGGTTTTGATAGAGATACAAACACTGTATTTCTCATTGCCTCTTATCATCTCCTGTCATAAAACCTCATTTCACAAACTTCATTTTATTTTTAAGTTCATTGTCATTCATTTACTTTATTTACATTTATTTATTTCTTAAATAATGACAGTAATAAATATTTCTTAAACTTTTACTTACCCTCTCTATTGATTCTAGACAATATCCAGCTGTAATAAAAGTTTCCTGACCCTTTTAACATCCATAGTAATCCATACCATTTTGCCGTTTTTAATTTCATTTCATTACCGTACTTCACCGGCAAAAACTTTCTTTCGACTACGTTTCAACTTCCGTGACGATATTTCTCCCGCCAGATGGCGACTTAGAATATCGTTTTCAAATCGAATCTTGCTTTGCATCGATTTGATGCCGTTCTCTGATTGGTTCGTTCGCCTGAAACGACGTTTTCAATCCGACCATTTTTATATAAATATACGATTCCAATCTTAATTATACGCACTTTTATCTTCCTTTAAATGGAAGAAGTATTTCAAGTTACTGAACGTGGCTGGACCACGTTCTGGATGTTGTGTTTTAGTTTTATCTGTGTAATTATGTGTTATCTTAAAATCTAATACTGTGATATCTACAAACAAAAATGTCTGCTCTGAATTGTGAAACATCTTCATCACGATCTACAAAATGTCTGTTTAAAATTAATGCTGCTGTTTACTACTAATGTCAAGTCTGTGTTTGGAATCAAAAATAAACTGTCTTTATTTTATTTAATCTGCATATGTTTTTACTTTGCCTTCATAAAGATCATAATACTTTTCTGCATTTCTACATATTCACTTCAAGGATAATCCTTTCCCAGCCAAAAGTTTCCACATACGTTATCTGCTCCATTTAATTACATTTTAACGTGCATAATCATCTTATATTTTTAAAGTGTTATGATTAAAGCACATTAAAGGGTTATGGTGGAAAGAAAAGGAAAGCCTGAAGAAGTTTGAAAAAGTGGAAGTTTTCAGTCAAGTGAGCGATCGTTACGTTTTTGTTTACATTTTTAAGTTACAGTTTAATTACGAAATATGTTGGTTTTCAGTTATTTGCAATAATCAAGAATAATTATGCAGTTTTATGATGGTTTAATTTAGTTTTATAAACAATGGGTTTATTTTCACGAACTTTTACTTTCCTGATTTACGAACTTTGCCTTTTTGATTTTGCTGACTTGTGATTCAGTTTGTTTTGAAAAAAAACTTTAATTTGCAGTTTTTATAGAAGATAACAAGAAGATTTATTTTAGTTTACTGAAATTTTGAGTTAATTTTGCTGACCTTTCACCTGTTAAAGCTGAACTTTAATTTTGATTGCTGAACTCTGTATTATTTAATGAACAGTTTTGCCGATTTCCGAACTTTTTTTTTTTTGTTTTTCATTACAATTCAATATGACAATAGACTGTTATTTTTATGATTTGACATTATGAAACTTTTATGTTAGAATTTGTAATTTATTTTTTTCCAAAAACAAGAGCTTGACAGAGGAAGAAGAGCTGATCATTAAGTGGGGGGGAGGGGGGGGGGGCAGTTATACTGTGGTTACTAAAAGTTTTTTTCTTATTAAATTTTGAAAATTTTTCCTCTTTTCCCAAAAATGGCCACTAACATAATTGATAAGCTGAGCTTCAGAAATTACTCCACATGGAGCTGTGATATGAAATATCTACTACTTGAAAAGGGCCTATGGGAAATTGTTGAGAAAAAGCAGAGTGTCCCTGAAGTAAGTACCACAGTCACTGCTGAAGACGTCGAAAAATTTAAAACCCGTGCAAATAAGGTTCTATCGCTGATTTACCTTAATATTGAACCTGAGTTCAAACGGTTAATAACGGATTGTTCTGAACCAGTAGATGCATGGGAACGCCTTCATAAAAACTTTCATCCAGACTCCCGCACCCACCATATGACAGTCTTCAATAGTTTGATGGAGGAAAGGATACGACATGGGGAAACAATGAATTTATTTGCAACAAGGTTGAAGAAAATATTTATGGAAATTAAACAAATTGATAAAAATTTTTCCGAGAATTATCTCAGCTATCAGTTTCTACGTTTTCTTCCATTAAAATATGACACATTAGTACAGCAAGTTTTGGCCAGGCCGGATGATAGTTTTAAATTTGACCTCATTGTCGACGAATTAGTAGCTGAGGAGACCCGTCAAAAATTACGTGACAAAGATGGTGCAACATATGTTAACATTTCCAATACCTATAAAACGGCTGAAAAGCAATCTTCCGTAAAACAAAATTCTACCTTTCGTAAAACTCAACGTAGAAGATGCTGGAGGTGTGACAAACCAGGGCATCTACAAGTAAATTGCTATGCCAGAGTCCCAGGTAGCCCTCAGCGTTCAAGAAATGCTTCTCCTGTGCCTTATAGACGTCGTAGTTTTAGAGAAAGATCAGGTTCTCGCCATCGTCACCGGTATTGCTCTTCAGAAAGACGCTGCACTGATTCATCATCTGACCCGTCTGCTGACTCCTTCACCGACTCCTTTGCTGATTCCCGTGATGACTCTCCTGACATATCACCTGTTGCTCCTAGACGATCCAGAGGCTCCAGAGACCAGACCAAGTCCCGCAGACGTTTCCGTTCTCAGGGGCGCGCCGACCCAGTGTGCAAAGTGTGCGGCGCACACAGGCGCCAAAGATTTCAGTTGAAGAGCAAATAGTTTTAAAAAAATCCTTAATTTAATTAAACTAAAATGCATTACATTTTCCTGACATCTGAATTATGTTTTGTAGATTTGCATGGAGACTTCTTATAGATATTTATTTTATTATTATTGTTATTTATTTATTTCGTTTCATTCTACTTTTCCTAATAAAAGTGATTTAGACGTAGACCTATCCAACCTTTCAATAAACAGAGGCGCATCTCATATAGATGCAAACAATGAAAGGCAGGGCCGAAACTAAGGGGGGGGGGGACAGAGGGGGCATGTGCCCCGGGTGCCAAATGAAGGATTATACCTTTGGAATGGATCATTTTCTTCTGATGGGCTGATGGCTTCCATTATTATGAAACAGCCATTATAAATGAAGTGTTAGGTGAAGATGAAAGAGCAGCCGTAAAAAGTTTGAACTCTGATTTTCTGGTCAGAATGGGAAAAAAAATGGTCATAATTTTTTTTTTGAAAAAAAAAATTCATTTATAACACTTTATTTATAATGGCTGTTTCATAATAATCCTTTTAAAAAGGATCTTTAGAATATTTTTGTTGGTGTTCAGAGGGGGGTCATGACTCCCGTGACCTCCCCCTTGGATCCGCAATTGTAGATTACGTATTAGATATTTTATGATTACATATTTTAAATTTTAAAATAAGTCGATTATTAGAAAATTAGTAAAATTCTCTTTATAAACATACTTTGCGGAAGAAGGGGGAGGGTGGGGCGCCAAAATCCATGCTTGCCCCGGGTGCAAAAAAGTCTAGTTTCGGCCCTGATGAAAGGCGCCATAATTCACATGACTGAAAACCTGCAGCACTATTATCTCACTGTAGTACTGGTAAAGCACTGTATAGTTTTATTACAACAGGGGCTAAATTGTACCTGTTTTTGCTATTTTTAAATAGCAATCTTCTTCTTACTGCAGAATTTCTGTCATAAATAAGATGAAACTTACTATTCGAATGCATATATATCTCACGAGCATAAGCATAAATCCTTACGATTCAGATACTCTATTTAATAATAATTTGCAGAAATAATATAAATCATAGTAAATTTAAAATTACATTTTTCAGAGGGTCAAACTATCTCAAAAGTTTTGTAGGGTGAAGGGGACAGAAATCTTAACCACTAAATAACAAATTAATAACATAAAATAACTAACACTAAATAACGATCACTGGTAACAATTAAAAGAACCCCGTTCGGATATTATTGATTTTAAAGGCATTCTTTAAAGCGGATTTTTAATTTTAAAAATAGCTAGTAAGAGGAAAGATTCAAATAGGCGCCAAGAAAACTTTCAAAGGGACCCACCATAGTTCCGTGGGAGGCGCGTTGGACAGACTTGAACTAGAGAACGGAATTTCCAGGCCGGGGCTCTGCCCGTTTATATTTTCGCAGTTCACGACTCGGCTTGTGCAAAAATCAGTGAAAACAGGCCCGACTCAATTTCTACAAAAAATTCCGAATTTCTTAACATACAATTAAAATACTTTTAAAGAATGCTGCATACACAAGGTTCGTTGATATATATCCGATATTTATTTTCAAAATATCAAGATTTTTGATATTTTCATATTACTTGATATTTATTTTCGAAGTATCAAGATGTGTGATATTTTCAATATTTTTCTATATTTTATATTTATTTTCAAAATGTCACTGTGCAAGATATTTTTGATATTTTCAGTCAAAACAAGTGCAAATGAAATTCCCAACTGTTATTGACTGCGTTGATCTGTATATAAAGAATTTTTGTCCCTGATAGTGACTTTTTTAGCTGAAGAAGAAAACAAATATCTTTTCCAAGCTGTATGTTTGATTTTTTTTTTTACTTTTAACTGTAGATTATGAGGGACATAATTAATTCAGAACAGACACTGAAAGATAAATTGTCTAATTTAAATACTCAGTTATATATACAGCTTCATTAGAAAAGAATTTGTTCTGGTATTGATTTAGTTCAATTTAAACTGTTACAGCATAATAGGGAATAAAAAATAAGATAAGCTTACATTTATGTTTAAAATTTTTAATGAAAACAATATTTTGTATTTAAAATTTTGTTTTATAAATTTCTGATTTCGTGAAAGTTGATACTGAATCCTATAGCATTTTCTTTTCTTTTTTTATCTAAGTGTATAAAGCAAATTGTTTCTGTTTTCAATTAGTTTTCCTTCAATTTTGTTCTGAGTAAAAAAAAAAAATAAAATAAATAAATAAATATGCGCTTTTAGTATATTGTTTAAGTTTTCATGTTAAGAGCAATATGTTTTAGTTTCTAATTTATATTTTGCTTGAAAATATTTATTATCAGTAGTAAATTGACTATTTTGAAAATATCGGATATATATTGAAAACATCGGATATATATCAAAATACCGGATATTTTTGATATTTTCAAAAATATCATGATATTTACTAACCCCGTGCATACATATTTATGAAGAAATATTAGATCACTATGTGTTTCCAAGACAGAAAGTACAGAATCGCAACATTAATGATTACATGCTTAGTCTTTTCAACATTCAAATAAAAATTCATTTAAAAAAATAATGTAGTTTAGAATAAAAGAAAAAAATAGAGTTAAAAACATTATAATTTTTGAAGCTATATAATAAAAAGTAGATTTTTGAAAATATTTCTCTGTAATTTATTAAGATATATTTACAATGATTCCATTATCAGATACTCACTATCGCTATTACTATTTTTACAAAACATATTGCCTGCCCGACACGTCCTAGGAACAATTAAGTCTAATTCCGGCTCTACCCTGAATAGAAAAACAAAATGTAAAACCACTGGTATGAGTGTGCTATTCAATGTAGAGATTTTAGATTGGAGAGACTGACGTCAGCTATTAAACAAATTTTAATTGATAAAATGAGGCATCACCCCGTTTGTGAATGTTTTGGTATTCCGTGTCGTGTCGTTATAGGTCAAAATTAACATTTTTACCCACTGGCCACTGGCCAGTACACTGATTTTTTTCACTGGCCAGTCTTTTTTAACCACTGGCCAGTGACAAAGTCATGTACTCTCCATACAAAAAATTGTGTTTTTTCTAACTATCAACATTGTAATTTACTAATATACTAGTGCAAATGCCCGTCCTAGGACGGTGGGTAAAAATTGTGTTTTTTCACTTAAAACTTGAAAAACTGATCAAAAAAAAATTGACAATATGGAAGCGTTTAGATGAGCAAAGTTCGGATAGTTTATGTTCTAATAAACACACAATTAGCATTTACAATATTTCTGGGTAAACCAGGTTTTCCGGCTAAAATACTGCTATAACAAAATTAAGATTTCTTAATAAAACAAAAATTTAATAAATATGCAATAAAAGAGCGTAATTAAAACAGTTGCTGCAACTGTTGAAATAATACTATTTTTTTAATAACACTTTGAAATTGTATTTTATCATTTACCCCTCCTTCCTCCCCCACCCCTCCAAAATTTTTTTAATATGTATATTGATTAATAAATAAGTATCTCGGGTTGAATCCCAACCGTCAAATCCCCTAAGCTTCTGTCCTCCTGATGCAAAGCTATAAATCAAAAATTATTAATTTTACTTTTCGTATAAATATTAATTTTTTACTTTTAAAATATGGAATATGTTTGATTTTTTTTTTAAGTTTAAATTTATATACACCTGTATATAGAAAAGGAAAATATAAGTAATATGTAATTTAAAAATAAGTTACAAAATAATAAGCCTAAAATATTTAAATAGATTACTTTTTCAAAAGAAAGTCAGTTTTATCAATTTTTTGCAAGAAAAAAAAAGGATATTTTTAAAAATACCATATCATTGTTTTCCGTGAATCACTTTATATGAGAAATGAATTAAAATTCCTTACATGTCGCAAAGAAAATTTAATATGATTGCAACTTAATACTTGAAATAATCTCAAGTGACACTTGGCGATTTATTTTGGTGGTGTAATGCGATGTGCCTTGCACTGATTTGTTAAGAAGAAGTGTCTACTACTGCTCAATTATCAGGACTTGTAACCTTGAGAAGTAATCGCGGGATTCTTGTTTCTTGTCAACCAATGGGAGAATGGATCCTTTACACCTTGAGTCTCTTCCTGGGAGATGATTGATGGATTCGCCCCGCCCAGCGTTACACTGGCTTTTATTATATAGAGATATATTTTTTACCATTCGACATGCTTACACTCAACTGAAAAATTTTATTTTTACTATTAATTGCAATGAAATAAATTCACAGGACATTTTCAGAAAGGTTACAGCAGAAGGGGACCCCCATCCCTCGGCACTAACTAATATGCATTTTTCTGCGACCCTTTAACGAATTTCGCGTTTTTTTCGCGATCTTTTGACGAAATTCACGTTTTTTCGTGACCTTTTGCAAAATCTGCGTTTGTTCGCGATTTTTTGACGAAATCTGCGTTTTTCCCGCGATCTTTTGACGAAATCTGCGTTTTTTTGCGATCTTTTGACGAAATCTGCGTTTTTTCCGCAGTTTTTTTCAGAAAATTGCGTTTTTTTGCAATCTTGTAACGAAATTTGGGGGGGGGGGGGGGGTCGCCATTCTTTGAAAATATTTGCATTTTTTTTCAAGATTTTTTGACGAAACTAGCGTTTTTTCCGCGATCATTTGACGAAATTTGCGTTTTTCCGCGATCTTTTGATAATTTTTTTGTTTTTTCCGTAATTTTTTCGTGAAATTTGCATTTTTTTCACGATCTTTTCACGAAAGTTGCGTTTTCTCCGCGATCTTTTCACGAAATTTACGTTTTTTCCGTGATCTTTTCACGAAAGTTGCGTTTTTCGCGATCTTTTCACGAAATTTACGTTTTTTGCGTGATCTTTTCACAAAATTTGTGTTTTTTCCGCGATCTTTTGACGAAATTTGCGTTTTTTCCCCGAACTTTTCTCGAAATTTGTGTTTTTCCGCGATCTTTTGACGAAATTTGCGTTTTTCCGCTATTTTGTCACGAAAGTTGCGTTTTATCCGCGATCTTTTCACGAATTTTGCGTTTTATCCGCGATCTATTCACGAATTTTGCGTTTTATCCGCAATCTTTTCACGAATTTTGCGTTTTCCGTTATCTTTTCACGAAATTTGCGTTTTCCGCGATACTTTGAAGAAATTTGTGATTCTTTTTCGCGATTCATTGTCGAAATTTGCGTTTTTTCCGCGATTTTGTGACGAAATTTGCGTTTTTCCACGATCTTGTCACGAAAGTTGCGTTTTTTCCGCGATGTTTTGACGTATTTCGTGTTTTTTCCGTGGTTCTTGGGCGAAATTCACGTTTTTTCGCGATTCTTTGACGGAATTGGTGATTTTTTTCTACGAATGATTGACGAAATTGATTTTTTTCGGCGACCATATCGAAATTAGTGATATTTTTATGTCCGAATTTTCAGGCTGACCGTTTTTTTTTTTTTTTTCCCGAAACCGAATGCTTTAAATTTTCGGAAAATTTGAGACAGAATCACCCCTGCTACTTTCTTTTCTCACGTTCGGGAGAATCGCCGATTTGGACGCCGTAAATTTCGAACGAACTTCACCCCTTTCCTTCCTGACATCGATCTTTCAACCATCGCGTTTGGCGAGTGGTGCCCATTGAGTTTGGCGAGTGAGGACAATAAAGTAAATCGCCACCTTTTAAGCGTTACTCGACGCCTGGCGAGTGGCGAGTGCTAATTTTGTGCTATACGTGTCGTAGGTTTAACACTGTGAATTTTGCGCACATAGAGTAAAATCTACTTTAGGCGGCCGAAGCAAAGAACTCCGAGCAGAATCAATACTTTTTATCTATGTTATCTTGTACTCTGGACCTGGCATCATGGCGGAAACAGAATTTTTGTTAAGGGGTAGGGGATGGTAAAAATAGGCTAAATTTGGCCATAAACGTGCAAAAATTCTTACTTTCTCAAAGATTGAGAGGTTGCGAAACTTTCCTTGCACCCCTTCGTACGTTTGTGTCTAATCACATACTGAATATATAAATGTGATGATTCAAGATTTGTTCATTTTAATTCAGAACATAACATTGAAAGTACTGAAATATGAGCACTTATTAGCATTACATATAAACTTAAACACTCGAGAGACCAGAATGGCAAAAAAAAAAAAAAAAAAAAAAGAGTTACACTTAGGTACTGTCAGGAGCTACAATGATTGCTGTAATATGAACGGGAAAATATAGATTTATAAAAAAATATATATATATTTAAAAATTTTTATGCTATGCCCTACTAACCAACCCGTCCGACATTGCAAATGATAATAACCTTAAATACACCTAAAATCAAATGTTTAATGATTTTATATTTTTAAGCGAAATGTTTTTGAACCGAATCTAGAAATCGGGAGGGGGCGTATCGTCTTCAGCAGCATATTCACCAGACGTCCCACGCACTGTCCGGTTTGTTTTTATTTTATATTTTTAAACGAAAATCTTTACAAACGAGCCTAATATTGTCATCAGCACTGCCTTCTGTAGTACACAACCTCGAATTTGCATGACTTTTTTTTATTTTTAAATTAAAATCCGTCCAAACGAAACTCAAGTTGAGGCCCCCAATGCCTTCTGAAGCGTACACCGCAGCTGATATCGAAGCTCCGATCTGATATTTCAAGCGAACTTCGAATTTCTATTTAATTTCTGGCGTTTAGATGTATGAAAGTTTCAATTCTGACCAAAAATTCTTGATAAAGCATAAAAAATATAATGCTCACCATCCCATCACTATTTTAAAACGCGAAATGACATTCAAAGCACGTATCTCAATGATATCTTGAGAAAACGTGAACTGGGAGAAAAATCATCTCTGGCGAATACTTCAAATGACTTAGAGATTTTTTTAAAAAAAAATAGTAAGTATTAATATTTTTTCGCACTAGAGACATCGTAAGATTCGGAAAAATACCAGGTATCAAGTATTAATAGGTGTTTTTTTTTTCTTTTTTAAAAAATTTTTAAACTTTAGAAAAACGGGAAAACTTAAAAACTGGCGTGAATCGCGGCCAAATAAAAAAGTGTTTTGTGAGAGTAAAGAAAGATAACGTTGGAATCAGAAAGATAAGACGATTTTCTTTATTTCTCCCCCGCCCCTTTTTTTTTGTAACTCGACGGGAATCCGGCCATCCCAATTTCAAAATGCAGTGAAAATGTAACGTTAGTCTTCCGTCAGTGTGAAGAACCGCTTAACCCCTTCGCGACGGGAGCCTTTTACGAAATGTTTATTACTTTGCTACCGGTTTTAAAAAACAGAAGTTTGTGCCTATTCAAATCGGGAAAATGCTCGGATTAAATAAAGCAAATTTTACAGTAAAATTTTACTGGTGAGGATAAACGAGAATCCTTAAGCCTATTTCCGGCACGTATACGTGTCGCTCGTCCCCAAGGGGTTAATATCTGGAGAAATGCAGAGGCATGACTGCTTTGAAGAACGAAAGCTGCCCAACTTGCGATTATCATTATGGCTTTTAATTATATTTCGACTAATTATCAAAAAATTAAATATCTGAGCCTCAGGTGTGTTTGGACCTGCCATCTTTTATCCTTATTAAAATTTTCTGATCTCTATCCGCGGTAGACTTTCTTAGCCATCGACAACACATGCAGAGTCTTTCATTAATATAGATATGCAAATTAGCGATAACAAACAATTTTCTTTTATTAGTTTCTCTTATTTATTTACTGATTGTATTGTATTATTTTCGTTGGGATAATGAAATTTGACCATATAATGCAGAATTCTGATACAGGTAGGTTTTATTTTCGCAGGCTTTACTGTGTTTCGAATTTTATTTACATAGCTCCCAACTTTCCTTATAATTTTAAGTAATTTAAAAATGCTTGGAACCAGAAATTTTATTTAATAAAAGAAATAAAATACGAACCCTATAGAAACAAGGCGCATTTTATTAAATAATTTTTTTGGTTCAAAAAACTTTAACTGATCTGTTTAAACTCCAGCAAAATGGCATCCATGCGTTTATAAATACTCATATTTTTTATAAAGTTTTATTTTTGGAGGTGAATGGAGGGGTTAGGGCGCCAATTGAAATTCTGCACACAGGCGCTGGATACTGCTGGCGCGCCCCTGCCCGTTCTCCTACTTTTTGTCAAGGCAGGAATGGTGGCTCTCGTGCAAAACTATCAGATTCCTCACGTAAGTCAGTTTTCTTTATCTCTCACTCAAGTTTGAGTAAAGTTAATAGTGACTGTGACTGGATTTTCGATAGTGGCGCTAGCCATCATTTTTGTTCTAATAAAGCTTTATTTTCTAAATTTGAAGAGCTTAACAATGAAATGTCTGTAGCGGTGAAAAATGTCTTATTTCCTATAAAGGGGAAGGGGGAAGTAAAACTACGATTTGGTCAAAGAGTTTTCACTCTATGTAATGTAATGTATAGTGACCAACTTCGTAGAAATTTGATCTCTGGCCCACAACTCGACCTAAATGGTCTAACCTTTCATGGTTTTAATGGTGAGGTAAGGTTCCGTCGGGGGGGCGAGTATTTATTTAGTGCCTATCTGAAAGACCGCATCTATCGTCTTTACCCTAAAATTCCAGTTTCCAAGTCTAGATCTGTTAAATTTGAGACTTCCTCAGTAAATAATGAAAAAATGCTTAATTGGCACCGGAAGTATGGACATATTAGTCCTTCATTAATTGCTCATACTAGTCGGAAAAATGGTGTTCGGGGTTTACCAGGTCTGAAGGAATCTAACTTTTTCTGTGAATCATGTAAATTGGGGAAATTAAGAAATATCTCCCATAAATATAATAAGAATAGTCGTTCCAATCATCCCTTGGAATTGCTGTATGCTGATTTGTGGGGACCCTGTAGAGTTGAAGGCAGAAGTGGTGAAAGATATTTTCTTTCTATCATTGATGATTTTTCTCGCCGTGTGTCAGTTTACCCTTTGCGATTAAAGTCGGATACCTTTGACGTGGTAAAAAGGCACATTACTAGAGCTGAAACTTACCTGAATCGTAAAGTTAAGAGCTTTAGAACTGACAACGGTGGGGAATTCGACAATGCTTCTTTTAAAAAATTTTTTGAGGAGAAGGGGATCCGCCACGAATTTACCAACTGCTACACGCCGCAACAAAATGGCGTTGCTGAGCGTTTTATGTCCACAGCAGCCGATGGGATGCGGACGTTATTGATTGACAGCAATTTGGATTTGACCTTTTGGCCTGAGGCTTTAAAATTCTTTGTTTACTCATGGAACAGAGTATGTCCTAAACTTTTAGGAAGGACACCATTTGAATTATACGGTGGCAGGAAGCCCTCTGTTAGGCACTTAAAACCATTTGGCACAACAGCCTATGTGAAAATTCCCAAACAAAGAAGTGGGAAATTGGATGCCAGAGCCAAGAAAGGATTCCTGGTCGGGTACACTTTCCGTACAAAAGGATACCGTATATGGTTGCCAGATACTGACGAAATAGTAGAATCCTCGAATGTCTCTTTCAATGAGAACTCTGAAGGTTTGAAGCGCAATGGAGCAAGGCTGGGCTCTGATGAATATGCCCTCTTCTCTCCCAAAACGGAGAGGAATCGAGATAATGTTGTCGAAGATGAACCTGAGGACATCCCAGGTCCTTCCAACACTTCTCAAGATTCCCCGATTGGGAGGGAGGAGGACATGGATTCAGGGCCCAATCAAATCAATCAACCAGTTATTCCCTCACTTAGAGAAGTTAGTTGGTTGAGGAAAGCAGTCAGGCGCAGAAAAGAGAACCGTTACGATATATATTATTATGAAACAGGAAAAACCAACAGATTACGTTCATTGAATGAGGTACAGAAATACTGTAAGGAAAACAAGATATTGTTTAAACCAGAGATTTTCGATTTTCAGGGTTCAAATCACTATTCAGGTCAAATCCCAAAACCAAATAATTCAAATTCAGATAGTGATTCAAATACTGAAGATGAATCCTGTTCCAGTGAATCCAGTTATGCAAATCCTACAGCATGACTAGTTGGTGAAAATTATACTCCCCGCACTTTTAAACAAGCATGCAAATCCGAGCAGAGTGCGATCTGGTGGGAAGCGATGAAGCTTGAGATGCAGGTCATGCATAACCGTGGGGTTTGGCACTTGGCGGAATTGCCAGTGCATGTCTCTCCAGTCGGTTGCAGGTGGGTGTATACGACAAAAAGAGATGAAGATGGGCGGATCGCCAGGCACAAGGCTCGCCTTGTTGCCCAAGGTTTTAAACAAATTAAGGGCCAGTCCTACGAAGAGACTTTTAGCCCAGTTGTTAATTTTGGCGTCATCCGGTTCTTCTTCTCTCTTCTTGTGTCGTACAGCGGGTGGTCGCACACTCAGTGTGACGTAGCCTGCGCCTACTTATATACACCACTGAGTGAAGACGTGTACATGAGTCAACCTCCCGGTTTTGTAGAGCCAGGCAAAGAGCATCTGTATTGCAAATTGGATCGCGCCCTGTACGGTTTGCATCAAAGCGGGAGAGAATGGTTTTTAGAAATACACAAAGTCCTACTAGAACTTGGTTTTAAAAAGTTTACAAGTTGCAACTGTGTTTATATTTTTAACTCTGATATTTTATTTTTACTCTATGTCGATGATATCGTGATTTTCGGGAAGACTCAGAAGCTAATCGACAAGACTTTAAGTAAATTGAGGTCTAAATTTGACATTAAGGTACTTGGGAAGACAAGAAAGCTTTTGGGTGTACAATTTGAAGATACTCCAACTGGAGTTATAATTCACCAAAAGAACTACATCGAAGATGTATGTGATCGTTTTCAAAAATTCAAGATACCTTTTTCATCTTTACCAATTAGTAAAGGTGTGGTCTTATCGAGGTCGCAGTGCCCTGTTTCTGATCAAGATATAGAGGAAATGTCACATATTCCTTATCGCAGCCTTTTAGGTTGTCTCTCTTTTATTGCTAATCGCACTCGCCCTGACTTGTCTTACGCTGTGAATGTTTTAAGTCAATTCCAGTCAAACCCAGGGATTGCGCACTGGGACGGATTATTGAGGTTGCTAGGGTACCTGAGATCCACTAAACATTTCCGGCTTAAACTCTCGTGCAAATCTAATGATCTAATGATCTTCACTGACGCCGACTTTGCGGCTAACCGCGATGACCGAACCTCGATCGGCGGCCAAATAGTCATGATTGACGAATCTCCTGTCGATTGGCGCACTTTCAAGGAGAAGTGCGTCTCGTTATCGACTATGGAGTCTGAATTCGTCGCAATGACTGAGGCCGTCAAGAACCTGGTCTGGTTTGACCGGATACGTCACGAGTGTGCGCAGGAAGGGATCATTCATGTACTTGGGAGGAAAGCCGAAATGAAAGCGGATAATCAGGCTGCAATCGACTTCGTTAAATCTCCTGTTGAGAATTATAAGTCCAAGCATATTGATATTAAGTTATTTTTTATAAGGGATCTTTTCAACAGGGGGGAATTTCTGCTTTCTCACGTGCGGAGCAAGTCTATCCTGGCGGATACCTTTACCAAACCTCTATCTAAGAGTGAGATCATGAGCTTCTTAAAGTTAATTTTTCTGATGTAATATTAATTTTAAGCTAAATATGTTTTAAGTTTAAAGTATCTCATTCATATATAAATTTTTCATATAAATCATACCTCATTAAATGCTATTATGGTGAATTGAATTGTAAAAATTGTTTTTTCAAGCTTTCTGTCGCTACACTGTACCTTCTGAAATTGTTATTCACAAGTGTTAAAGGATTAGTGTAGACGCTTGCTACTTAACTCTGTTAATTTGCCTATATGCATTTTTTTTTTATATCATCAGCGTCACTTGATCATGCCATAAATTTTAAAGAATTCTTTTTAAAGAGGTTTATTTTGCATAACAGTTTTTAATATTTGAAAGACCTCCAATATTGTGATTAACTGTGCTTATACATTGAAATTTATTTTATGCATATCATTAATTCTTGCTTTGTTCATCCTAGGCATCTAGAGCGCCATCCTATTTTATGTGGTTTAATTGATTCTGGTGCACCAGAAGACTGCGAGTTGTATGAATGAGCCCTTTATTCATTTATGAATACGTAAGCTAGTTAGTTTGTAAGAGCCGTTAGTTCCTGTCTTTCGAGCCTAGATGTCTGGAATATGAATCATCATTAACTGTTTAATATTCTACATAATTTTTTTTTATATATAATTGTAATAAAGAATTGTATTTAATGTAATATAGTGATCAAGCTGTCATATTGAGCTGATGCTGACATTTCCAAATTGGAAATTGTTAGATTTTTGAATTGGTACGTATTCATCTTTTTCTTTTAGTAACTGTGTGAGAATTTTGCATTTAATATTGTTGGACCTTTTTAAACCTTCTGTCTGGATTACGTCGACCTCTGGTCTTGGACTTAGAAGGTGTACCTTATAGCCAACAAGCTTTCATTAAATTGGATTATTTTCTTTTTATCCAGCAAATTCTCCATGTATTACTACTTCATCTTTGAATTTAAATTTTTGAGATCATCAATTGTTAAACTTTTCTAGTTAAATTGTTAAAATTTGTTAAATTTTTCCTAGTTAATCTTTTTGAAGTATTCGAAACTTCTCTTTAAACTTGTTAATGAAGTTCAAACTTCACTTTTTCAACCATTTAGGTTGTTTCAATTTTTGAGGTTCAAAATTGAACCATTTTTTTCAAGTCCTCATATTGGGGGGGCATTTAAAATTTTTTTTAGGTGTAATTTTTCAAGTTTGCACTTTAAAGTTAAAAATTCTCAAGTTTAAAAAACCCTTTCAGTTTATTGTCCATAATTATTATCCAGTTTTTTTTTTTATAGTTTTATGTTGTTAAACTTAAAATTTTGTGACGATGCTGTTTGGTGATAGTCTTTGGATTTTTTTTTAAATCCTTCGTCTTTGAGTTTACTTGTTTTCACAAGTTATCTCTTCTTTAAGAGACAATGAGAGGGGGGGCATTTGATAGAGATACAAACACTGTATTTCTCATTGCCTCTTATCATCTCCTGTCATAAAACCTCATTTCACAAACTTCATTTTATTTTTAAGTTCATTGTCATTCATTTACTTTATTTACATTTATTTATTTCTTAAATAATGACAATAATAAATATTTCTTAAACTTTTACTTACCCTCTCTATTGATTCTAGACAATATCCAGCTGTAATAAAAGTTTCCTGACCCTTTTAACATCCATAGTAATCCATACCATTTTGCCGTTTTTAATTTCATTTCATTACCGTACTTCACCAGCAAAAACTTTCTTTCGACTACGTTTCAACTTCCGTGACGATATTTCTCCCGCCAGATGGCGACTTAGAATATCGTTTTCAAATCGAATCTTGCTTTGCATCGATTCGATGCCGTTCTCTGATTGGTTCGTTCGTCTGAAACGACGTTTTCAATCCGACCGTTTTTATATAAATATACGATTCCAATTTTAATTATACGCACTTTTATCTTCTTTTAAATGGAAGAAGTATTTCAAGTTACTGAACGTGGCTGGACCACGTTCTGGATGTTGTGTTTTAGTTTTATCTGTGTAATTATGTGTTATCTTAAAATCTAATACTGTGATATCTACAAACAAAAATGTCTGCTCTGAATTGTGAAACATCTTCATCACGATCTACAAAATTTCTGTTTAAAATGAATGCTGCTGTTTACTACTAATGTCAAGTCTGTGTTTGGAATCAAAAATAAACTGTCTTTATTTTATTTAATCTGCATATGTTTTTACTTTGCCTTCATAAAGATCATAATACTTTTCTGCATTTCTACATATTCACTTCAAGGATAATCCTTTCCCAGCCAAAAGTTTCCACATGCGTTATCTGCTCCATTTAATTACATTTTAACGTGCATAATCATCTTATATTTTTAAAGCGTTATGATTAAAGCACATTAGGTTTAACCCGAATCCAACTTGCATGAATCTACATTCAGCCTGAAATCGACCCAAAACAAAACGAAGTTTACTCAACCTGCAACAAAAATAATTAGCGCTGGAAGAGGATTTCCCCCTCGCGCCTCCCCTTTAATTCACAGAAATTAGGACTTGACAATTTAAAGTTAACCTAGATTTCTTTTGTAACAGAAGAAATGAATCGACGGTTTCTATTTCAAATTTTGGACTTTGTTTAAAATTTGAATGCATAGTAGCTTGTTCAACCAAAGAAAATATCAGGAAGTTGACTATAATTCCGTTAAAAATATAATAAACCAATTTCATTCAGAAATAGATATTTTTGATGACATCTCCGAATATGTTCATGCTAATAGTTAAAAATGAAGACACCTCAGATATTGCAAAATTTTCTGAAATTTTTTTAAGAAAGCATAACCATACATTTTCGGTAATTTCCAAAGTTATAAATGTTGTGCTTGTGCTGTCTGTCACAAGTTTAGCCTTGTAAAAGAGGATTCAGGGCCCAAAATCGGAAAAAATAAAAATTCTGAAATTTATTTAACAACCCCCATTGTTATCGACACGTCGATTGGTTGAAAGTTGAAAAGTAGACTGTATAAAAGCTTGACTTTCTTCCTTTTTTAAATAAAAGAACATTTTTCATAATTATTCTGAATTGTTGATTTAAATTGATTCAGTGGTACTTTGTCATGTCTGTATAAATGTACTTCTTTAAATAACATGTAAAATAACAATGGGTTTTAAACATTTTTTTCTCCCTCCCAAACTGCTCAGCTCCCCTCCATTTACAAATGTTGGGAGGGAGATTCCCCTCCTAGGAAAAATTGAATTTCAAGCCCTGTGAAGACAATAAAATTTACAGCTAAAACTATAAAACTAGTCTTTTTATTGTAACAAAATCATACCAGTAAAATAGCTTAAATCTCAGTTGTGAATCTTACCATGACTACTGTTAAGAGCAGTGGACGAGCTGAACATATTCTGCTTCTTCATTCCATGTAAAGGAACCAAAGAGTACACATTTGTGGAATTCATCTTGTCAGTCGTATTTAAAGCTACATACAAAATAACATTATTTAGTAAATAATGTAATTTGTTAAATTACAAAATTTCTCAATGAAAGAAAAAAAAATTAAATGAGATTTTAATAATAAAAGATATAAAACAGTGTGAGCAGCGCAAGAAAAATTTAATTTTCCTGCGGAATGTTTAGGTTCCTTTTCTTGATTTTGCCTCAGTTAGAAAAAAGTAGATGGGTATGAATGAAACAGCAAGAAAAATTATTAACCAACTTAATAAAAAGAAGTGGTTATGTAATTTGAAAACACAAATGAGGACATCAGAAGCCAAGGAGTACAAGTGACAAAATTTCGATTTGGAGTAAATTGAGTTCAAAATAATTGACGTTAAAGTTAAACATCGATAGTAATTGACTCAATTGAAATAGGAAATTGCTGCTTGTTTCACAGTGGTCTTTGAACTGTTATTTCAATTAATGTGAAAAAAGTAGAGCGCAATTTTCCTTACATTTTTATAATTAATCAATATTGATCATTATTCGGCAAAAGTGGTTAATCTCTAAAACACAACACATAATTAGAAAATCACTTATATTTCTTTACCTGAAAAAAAAAAAAAAAAAATCCATATTTCCAGGTCGTCCGGGCATTTAGTTGAATTTTGTCACTTATACCCCTTGGCTTCTGGTGTCCTCATATATATTTATTATGTATGTTCTTATTTAACACTCAAATGGATGATCCAATTTTGATAATTTTTTTTTCTTCCAGTTAGAAGAGGTTTTATTTGTGGAAGTCCCTCTGTAGAACTTTATCAGCATCAAATAATAGCCTGTTTGTCTTTTAGTTCTAACTTTTGTAAAATTAGGACAATCATTACGAAATTCGAATTGTTAAGATAAACAGAACTATGCCACACATTAAAAGTAATTATTGTATCCAGGGTTTTCCAGTTTTTTCCACTGTGGAAAAAAAAAATGTTGGAAAAATTTCTGTAAAAACTGTCTTGGACAAAAGATCATTTTACCCATTTTGTCCACTTTTAGTAAATTCCAAGTTGTAACTTAAAAATAATGAATAAATATCTTGATTCTTTCCATTCATGAAAAAATTTTTTTTTAAATGAAAAAATGCATATATGTATGTAAACAGTATATGCATTACTTTTGTGAAAATGATAAAAATAAATTTATTTAAAAATATTTTTTATGTATAATAGTGTTCATTCTAGAAAGTAAAAGGACAGAGTGTTAGTCGCTAAATTCAATATTCTTCAACCCTTTAAAGTTTGTTTCCTTTTTTAAAAATAATTTGATTAAATGTAACGTAAGTTTTATTTTTATTGGAACATTTTATGTTTTTTAACTTTAAAAAGATAGTAAATGCTGTTTAAATGAATAATATTTTTTCTAAGGAAAAAAAAATAAAATATTTGTGATTCTATGACTGTACCTTTAATGGCATACATACTGTGCCCTTTTATGACTGCTCAATGCCATTATGATATAGTGCTTTTTATTTTCAGATCTTGGGATAGCTATTGCAAAAATCATAAAAATGCAGCATAGCAGTGCCACCTGTTCGGTGATTTACACCAAAACATAATCAGCACCAATATTTATCAAGGTATACCTGAATCTAAAGTTTGATGAAAATTTGTGCATTCGTTCTTGAGATAGAGCTATTGCGGAAAATCATGAAAAATGAGCACAGCAGAGTCACCTGTTGCATGATTTATACCAAAAACTAATCAGCACCAACTTATATTAAGGACTAACTGAATCTGAAGTTTGATGAAAATCTGTGCATTAGTTCTTGAGATAGAGCTAGTGCAGAAATCGTGAAAAATGCAGCACAGCAGCTGCACCTGTTGGATGATTTACGCCAAAAACTAATCAGCACCAACTTGTGTTAGGGACTACCAGAATATAAATTTTTATTAAATTCCATGAAATAGTTCTTGAGATTGAGAGTTTATAAAATTTGTGTCACATACAAGCAGATACAGCCACAGACAGACATTTTATAAAAACATGTTTTCTCGGGATCTTTGACCCCTAAAATGTGTCAGTTTGGGAATAACATTCAGAACAGCGGTATTGAAAAGTACTGTTGTTTGAAATTTCATGCTTATATTTTATGTTTAGATAGAAGTTTAGTTATTTTTAGGAACAAGTATAGCTTAGGCATAAATTCTTTTCTCTATTTTAATGCAACACCATGCATATTTTCATGCTATCTTTAAAAAGTAAAGTATTTTACTTAATAAGGATATGCTAATTTTCTAATATGCATTTATTGAATAGTAATTCGTACAAAATAAATCTAAAATATTTTACATATGCACTTACCTGTATTTATCAAGTGATGAAATATATGAACAAATTTGCTAGCTGTACTAATTTCACACTATATGATTCCCACTGTGACGCATGAATATTGTCCATACAAAAATCATTTTAATATATGACATAATTTTCATCATCAAATTGATTTTACATGCAATAATTTTATTATTTTAAGGTTGTCTTTCTTTTTTAATATTCACGTGTAAACATATTTTTTACAACATAATTTTAATTTTCACCATTTCCTACTTTAACATGTGATCATTTAATTTATTTTTAAAGTTATATTTTAAGTTTAAAGTGTTTTAAAGTTTCAACATTCTGTTTTCAATAGTCACATGTAAATACATTTTTTTATTGAAATGAAATTCAATGAACTTCTGTTAGTGCGGACTTCCAAGAGAGGCCACTTTTCGCCCACACAAATCGAATTCTGCATTAAACGATGTCCTTAACATTAATTAGAATACAATGGGAGAAATGAAATTGTCCGCATTAGCTGGAGATACGTTTTAAGCTGAGACACATTAATGAGTGTCCACTGATACAGTGCTCTTACTCTTTGCTTTGTTTTACAATTCGGCAACAATTTTTTTCCCCCTAAATATGAAATAAATCTCCACTGAAATAATGAAAATTTGAATAACAAATTGAAAAAAACCCATAAAAAAAATCTAAAATTAAGAAAATAATTTCACACTGCAAGATTGTGAAGCATGTAACTGTAAAAGATGGCTAAACAGCTATTCATATTTTTTGTTTATATAAGACTTTTTTAACGAAACTATTTTGAGCGACTTTAACATTAAATAACTCTTTAAATAATTCTTTGATTTAAAAACTGTCTGCTTCAGAATGTTTATCAAACATTTCTCAATATTTTCACATTTTTATTTGCAATGGTTTTTCATTAACCTAGGAAGAACCCTGTCACAAAAAATTCATTTACGGCAGTGGTAACAGTGTTACTTTTTTTTTTTTTTTAGAACAGAGAGATTTATTATTATAATTGTAATACCGCATACAAATAAGTAAAATATAGAATTTCATGCCATTTTATTATTATTCATTTTTGCAAGAGCAGATCTTTAGCCTATTTTTAATCATAGCTGGCTGTGATCATAAGTAAAACAAAGAAAAGGAGCAAAATGTTTTAAAAGAATATGAAAACAGAAGAAGAAACAGATCAGTTGGAGAAAATGTGCTTTGATAACTAGACGAAATTCTGATTCATTAAACAAACTTTGTTCTAATAAACAGGGCCTTTTCTATTCTAATTTCAATTAATCAACTCTGTGAATACATTCAATTTTCAAACAGAATCCTGACTTTTCTGATTTTTCTAAGTCTGTTAAAATTCCCCATCTTACAAGTTACCACCACAGGTCACCCTGTTAAAACTATTGCTTTGTCCCTCTCTCTCCTATACACAGGGTTGGTAAAAAAATGGGTTTTTTTTTCCAAAATAACCAAAAAACCCGTTTTTTTGCTATAAACCAGGTTTTTTTTTAAAATTAAACAGGTTTTTTTTAAACATATTTTCCTATTACATATACATGCATATTTATTGATAAAAATAAACTTTGCTGGATATATAAGTAATATAACTTCATTTTAAAATAATTTAAATTAAATAATTACAATCAATTGTGTAGAAAATTGAAATCATTTAAAATTTAAACATTTTGAGTAAAATCTATGTCTTATGTTCCATGAATAAAATGCTCTACATAGTGAAATATTGATACCCTGAAAATCTTAATAAACAATCTTTTGATTACTAGTACTATAAATAAATATATGGTGTAGTTTCATAAATATAATATACTTGCATTTTTCAATAATGTGTAAAATAAAAGAAAACATTAGGGAAAAAGAGAAAAAAAAAAACCACATGAAAAAAAAAAAAAAAACCCAGCATGTTTTTTTTTTGTTTGTTTTTTTTAAACCATTTGGTTTAAACCATGGTTTAAACCCCGGCTTAAACCAAACAACCCTGCCCATACACATACATTATTAAGATTTATAAAAGACAGCAGCATTTTATTTTCCTATATAAATATTTTATTAAAATTTTTGAATAAACATATTTAAGAAGTAACAGACTGTGGGTCATAATCAACAGAAAACTACCAGATTAAGCTAATAACAGACTAGCTTAATCAAGCTTCATAAAGTAACAAATTTAATGCATTCTATTTCATTATATAAGAATGAGACAATAAATTGATAATTAGTTTATTAATTTTCATAAGGTATTAGTCTTCTTAATTTTCAATAAGTAAACTGTTTGTTTAAATTTCAGATTGCAATTTCATTTAAAGTTTTAAAAATAGGACTCAAGTGTTAGGTAACAGAAATCTTAAAATAATAAATTAGAAACTTTAAAATATTTAATTAGTTATTCATTATTAATTATTCCAAATTCAGTTTCAGTCAAATTTCACTTTAAAACAATTTTATTTTTCTACAAAAAGATCGTTAATTAATATCAATAATAAAATAATAAATCTTAATTTTAATAATTTCAGCCAAAATAAATATTTCTTTTATAATTTTCAAATACTAAATTCAAAATTTAAACATAACGATCTTTTCATTCAAAATCTTTAACCTAACGAACTTTCATTTAAATCGTTTCTCTTTTCTGTGTGGCAACACCGTCACTCGTGCGCTCAACGGTTTTTGGCTGGGGAGATAGCGTCTTTTTTTGGCGTGCCTCGCTCTCTCTAACGGCAGACATGATGTGAGAAGGTCGCTATTTTTGTCCCTCGGGACGTTTCGGCCGTTACAACGGTGCGATGCCTGCTATTACGTTTTAGCGAATCTTGTTTTCAAAAAATCAGTAGTAATTCAAAATAAATTGAGATTATATTCATGAAACCAACCAAATGTCTTAGTGCAATTGTATTATCACACTCAGATGGATCTATGGAGTGAGTAAAGAGTTCGAGTATGATTATTTTAAATCCTCCATATATAGAAGACCGTGATGATTCTTCTACAAAGTAATGAGCTATGGTTTCATCTTATTTGTTTTCATACACGAATGCTCGGCACAGAATGTTCCCTGTTCTAAAGTGATGATGCTGTTATTCATGCTTCGATCCTGCATATTTATAGAGGTAAGATGATGGACTTTTATACATTACCTCAAGAATCATATGTGAATAGAGTCTTATCAAAACAATAACAAGGACATTCTTGATGAAAATATTTAATATCAGCTTCGGCTAATTAAGAAACTATCATATGAACACTAGTAGAGACACTGAATCATATTAAGAATATTGAATTTTGTAATTTCGATCCTCCGTCTAATGAGTGGAAATAATGTCGAGATTATTTCTGAACAGTGAATGTTGCCTAAGATAAACAAGCTAAATGTCTTTCCTACTAAAGGAAAACTGATCACTATATTTTATAATTTTAATATAATAGTTATGTGTGATGCTATAACCGTTGTACTGTTTTTGATACTAAAGATTTGGGTAAGTGCACTTTTCCCTCCCTCTCCCCCTTTACTGAATTTGAAACATGATATGCAAATATAATAAAATTACTTGATATTTATATCTATTTGTTTGTTTCCTTTTGTGTTTATTTTGTATAGTATATATAACTTAATGTGCCAAGGGACCAACAAAATTAAACAAATAAATATTGTATATTTCGATTGATAAAATAATTATCAAAGAATTATATTGGCACTTCTGCATTTATGAGTTAAAGGTTTACAGATGTATACTGCACAGTTCGGGTGAGTACTGCTTTAAAATTATTATTTATTACCCATCATATATTTATCTTTCTTTTTCATAATGCAATGTACTTTAATTTTATTATCCTACCACTTAGATCATGTGCCTCTTTTCCTTTTAAATTAAATTAATTAATTCTAACTTTAAATCCATGTATAATCTATTTCTTTTTCTTTTATTTTTTTATATATCTTACATCAAGTATCTAAACGATATCAAACATAAATGTCAAATAAATATCATATTATAACTGCATTCTTTTAATTTGCATAAGAATATTTAATAGGTAGCAGAAATAATTTTAAATGAATTGGTAATTCAATTGCCTAAATTCATTCTTAATAACATTACTGTAAATAGTACAGTGTTATTATTATTATTATTTTGTAGATTTCAACAAATAATTTATTAAAATAAATAAATGATTAATACAATACCTTCAATAGAAGCTGGTTTATTTAGGTTAGCAATTGGAGAAGGTGAAGCTGGGGACAAATCTCTGATACTCATTGTCTTCTTACCTATAATAAATTCTAAGATTAATTAAGAAGCAGTAGGTAGAAATATAAATAAATTAACAGGTAAAAATAACATAAATATCAAATACAGATTAAATCTACAATCTATTTTTTTTTCTTTTGTATAAGTTGTCTATTGATCTACAAAGAGGCTAAAAACCAACAATATAAAAAAACATACATTATGGTAGAGACCCGGAGCTGGGTTTTCCCTGGAGCTAGAGCCAGAGCTGGAGCTCTAAATTTTCCCCTGCTCCAGGGCTCCTTTAGTTTTTTAATACTCTTTTAAATCTTCTTTTTTTCAATCTTTTAATTTCCAGGCTTAAAATATTTTAATTAAAACATTATTCAGTATTTTAATTATATCATTTTTTAGGTTTTTTCCAAATTAGAGATGGAAAACTTCTCACAAACACATGGTAACACTACTTCACTTTCACTTTCTACTTGAGCTAAGTGGCAACACTATTTGAAAACAAATACGGCAACTTGTTGCTTACATATGTAGTTGTACAATTTTGGTTGTTTGAAAAGCGTAAAAGAAAATTCAGATTTTGTGTTTAAAATTCCCCTAAACTTTATTTTTTAAAAGTAAAAGTTAAGAGATGTCAGATTTTCTGAACAAGCATTTCAAGTTTGATGAGAAGAAAAATGCATTTTATCAGATCTTTAATGAAGGTAAAAGAAGAATTTGTGTGCAAAAAATTAACTGTGTAAATTAAAATCTGCAACTCAAAATTGAGAAGTCGGGGCCGAGTTGGAACGGTTGCCAGAGCCGGAGTATTTTATCTGGGAGTGGAGCTTGGAGCATCAAAAATTTTTCGGCTCCAAGTCACTGCATTATGGATGTATAAATAAATCAGACAATAAGGAATATTATTACATTTATTCAGTTAATAAGTAGTTTGATAAGCAAAAATTTTTAAATATGACTATATTAATTGGTACAATTGATTTCACTTTGATCGAAAAATGCAGCAAAAAGGAAAGAAAAGGAAGCAAATTCATATCGAAGATACTAGATAATGTTACAGATAAAACTAAATACTTTAAATAATTGTAAATTTTAAATAAATAATCAAAATATGATTAAAATGTTGCTTGTCATTTTTGATAAAAACATTTGAAAATGCCCATTTTATTTCAAATATGATGTCACTTTTTCTCCAGCAAAATCTCTTTTTATAATATAATTCATGTTCATTTTATTTTCCTGCTAATCATGATGTCATTTTTTACATAAAACTTTCTTCTGTATGTAACTGATACTCTGCTCAATAATCAATATCAGTAAAAAATATTTCAATATATTTATTTCAAATATAACACTTCTATACTTATTGATATTTGTGGTCCTCATATTACAAATTATTAGAAAATGTCGAAATTTGTCGGAATATCACTATTAATCATGGCATCATTTGAAACAGAAAACCTCTTCTGTATGTAACTCGGTATTATTCATGGTTTAGGTATCAGTAAAAAATATTTAAATTTTTCGTTTAATATGTTATATTTATCTAGTTTTTAATTTTGTTTTTCTTTCCATTATTCACAAGTAAATGTTTCAATTGAAAATTAATTTGCTGTGAAAAAAAAAATAATATTCCGGTTTTTGAAAATTTGGTAACTGTAAAGAAAAATGACTAAATTTTATAAGAAAATTGCCCATTATTCTTGATGAAAACATCGACATTTTTTTTTAATTACTAGAAAAACTTTAGAATAAAGTAAATAAAAAATAGCAAAATGGCCTAAAATCTTTTCTGGGTTATAATAATCCACCAGTATGCCTAGGTACAAAGGAATCATTCGTTTTGATGCTGTCTTCACCCAAACATTTTCACATTTATAATATTGGTTAGGATTGCTATTAAAAATAATAATCTATACTTTTAAAAAACAGAAGGAAAATTATTTGAATGAGGCCTGTAGCTAATTATTAACATTTTACTTGTGAAGAAATTGTAGGTAAAAATTATCTTTGTAACCAATTTATAATCTATATCAATAAAATATTTTCATTGAGTATGTCTATTGGTGATGGCTAGGGAAATCTATCGCACACAGAGGCCTTCAAATTTCGCTCCAGATAGATGAAGACAAGTCCAAAAGCACCTGAAGCTCATATTTTAGATTTTTTTGTTATTTTATATAGAATGGGAAAATTCATGTATTTCCTCGATTTTCCAAGTTCACTACCGATTTTCATCTATGCATAAAAGCAATCAACCAACATAGTAAATTTTGTCTACTTTTCAATAAAGTTTATCTGGAATTGGCACAGCAATTTGTGAATTTTTTATGTTAAGTCCCCTTTCATTGAAAATGGGAGCTTTTTTATCAACTGATTTCTTTTTGATACCTTAGACATCCAATGTTATATTTTATATACCTGTATACAGAAAGATTTCAGGGATCATTTAACAAAAACAAACAAAATAATAATAATAATTTCAATTTATAAAAATTTTGAAAAACTTTAAGAAAAAGAAAATTTTGACACAATCAAAATGAAGTTCTAGAGAAAGGATTATTCTGGCACTGCGTTCCTACAATAAACTTTAATAGCCAAAAATACTGTTTTTATTAAAATGATGTTCTTTCACAAGTGAGAGATAGATTGATTTTGTTACGTGACCTTATCACAATCAAAATTTGCAGTTCCTTCTTTTTTTGTGTGTGTGAAGACATTTTTAATTTTTGATTATTGTGAAGTTATTTTTTCAATTTTGTATCACCATTCAAAAGTGAAAATAGTTTTGTTTCTGGCAACCTTATATCGCAAAAGATTTATGACAACATTATTTTCATATTTAATTTTTTAGAAAACTATAGGCCATTATGAGTTTTTAAAACTTTATTTTTACACCATTACCAAATAGCATTCAAATGATATTTTAGTTACAAACACTGATACAAGCAGAAAGTAATTACAAAACAGTTTAAAAATATTGTTACCTCCTTGGCTTAAAAACTTATAAGTGCTTTGTTTGAGACCTAGAATGATTAAAAAATTCATTATACATCAAATGAAATAAACAAACAAACAAAAAATAAACCAAAACAAAACCATAAATACATTTATATATGCAAATGACATGTACAATAAATTTTGTGAAATACTGATATTTTGTGAAATCTTCTTTGAATTTTAGTATAATTTTCCTGGGACTATCTTATAGTATTAAAAAGAGATCTTATAGTTTTTGTATGTTTAAATATAGTTTTGCCTGTTTAACTTTGTGTCTGACAACTTACATAAAAATTTTCTTAATTTGAAAGTCTTTAAAAATTTTAAATGGCGATTTTGTTTATAAATATAAATAAGTAAAAACCATCAACTTGTAAAGCTTATTTATTAAATACAAAATGAGAATTAAATAAGAAAGAAAAATCATGCATCAAGCATAGACTATGAAACACTTTTCAACACATTCAGAATACTGTAACAAAATGCCGCTGTTTAAAATAAGGTGAAAAATGATGTCCAAGTAAATAATTTGGAAAATGTATATCACATTTGAAAACCCAATTTTAGCAATTACAATCTATAGTCAGAAAAATATTGAAATTCTTTTGTGCAGCTCTGTATATGATCTATAGCTTTGTATATAACACTTCACAGTATGATAAACGTTAGATCAATTAAATGCATAGCACAGCTGAAAATTCCCATTCAGCAATATCTGGCAATAAAGGGAAATATACTCAGGTTCTTTTGGGCAGCTCTGTATATGATCTTTAGAATTTATATACACCAAGTAATATGTACAATATCAGTTAAATTTTTAAATGCATAAAACAATCGAAAATGTACTTCCAGCAAGTATTACTCATAGATAGTACTGTAACCAAATGTTTTTTGTACCCCTGTAAACAGGTGTATAAAAATATTTAGAAAATCTAGGAGCCAGCTCACAAATCTAGGAGCCAGTTACTATCGATAACAAATTTGTAAAATGAAATTAAAGTATAAGTTAATAATAGTACATACAAATTACTCTTTTTAATTAAATATATCTGACACATGACATAAATTTTTCTTGTATGAAAAAGTAATGTTACATAAAATTATAAATATTGATATAAAAAAATTGGAAGTGCTGATGTAAAATACAAATAATAATCATTAAAAACTTCTTTAAACACCTCAGAAGTACAAATATGTAATGCATTTCAAGGACTATAATATAGGCCATAAATCGATACTGTTAACATATTGTTTGTCCTCATTTGCTTTTAAATTTTTATGATGTTTATAACCGCTCATGTGTCTTGTTGTTTTTGATGTAAAGTACCAGTGTTCAACTGCTTTTGTAGGATCAAATGCTTTTGTAGTATAAAATCCTCCCGATAGCGATTTGCAATGTCTTAATTTTTCCAACATTTCTGTAAATATCAGTCCAGTTCAGTAAAAGAGAACTTTTTTTTTTTTTTTTTTTTTTTTTTTCCTTTGCGCACAGAAATAAAAGAAAAAAAATCCATAAATAATCAAGGTTATAAATACGAATTATTTTTCATTTCCTAAGACGTATCTAGGTGCCAGTATGGAAAATTTAGTCGCCCAGGTGACCTGGCGCCCGGTATTTTTACACCCTTGCCTGTAAATGAACAATGAATGCTATGCACACCATATTCTATAGAGAACATCTTGTAGGTGCACTTCAGAAATAATTTCAATATGTTTAAAATCAGGTAACATTATTACAATATGCTGCAAACGATTTTTTCCTTAGACCATAATGTAATAGAATTTTTTTTAGTGCCCCTGTAAATGAACTATAAATGCTACACACTTCATTTTCAATACTGAACATGCCATGGTAAACCTCAATAACGTATATCAATTACATGGCAATCCAAGTATATTTACGTGAGTTAGAGCATGGTCAGACAGGTGGCCAGACAAGAGAATTATAAAAAGGATAATTACTTTTGTAACTTTTCATACCGGATATAATCATAATTAAAGAGAAAAGGTACTCACCCATGGATAAAAATTTTATGTTAATATGAGTATTTTGTGAAAATGAAGATATGATATATCCATTAGTGCAATCATTATTTATTTGAATAGCACATCAGAGTTAGTATATTAAATAGCTGCAGCCATTAAATGATAAAAAAAATTAGATGATCCATTATTTCATACCAATAAGTTTGTAGTTCATAATCACTGTCCAATTCCAATTACTAAACACAAAGCCACAGAACGATAGTCAGTTTAAGTTCAAGTAATAGACAAACTGAAAAAAAGGGAAGAGGTAGGTTGAATTGTAAGTCATTCAGTATCATACACTGGTCATGGTCATGAAATTACAGTTATTGACATACTTAGTCAAATTGGAATACAAAACAGGAAGGAATAGGTAAGTAGCACATCAATCAGAACCATACAATAGTTGGAGAATGGAAATATTTAGTTGAACAATTCTATTTAACACAATGCTTCTACAGAGTTTCATATTAAACAATGATGGTTGGTTGATTGGGGTTTTATGGCGCAAAGTCCCTTTAGGGACATGCTGCGCCAAGTTAAACAATGAACCGAAGAACAGGTAGAGGCAGGGAAACCAAACACTAGTTGGAATACAAAATGGGAAGAAGTAGACAAGGTGTACATTGGTCAGGAACATACAATGGCTGAACTATTTGAAGAATGAAAACATTCAAATGAAAAAAAAAAAAAACGAATGAGGTGAGGTGAGGTTGACAAGCCAATCATCATCAGTCAGCAACACATGTCTGTTCATCTCGACATTTTACTAATTTGAACAGTGAAAATATTCAATTGAATCAAATATAAAAAATAGTAAGATATTGATGGCAGGCAAACTTCTGCATGCCTGCGTAATTTATGATGTTTTACATGAACGCATACCAAAAATATTATGAGACCTTCTATAAATGTCTTGGGAAATCACTTTGTGAATACAGTTTTTACAGGAAAATCAGAAGTTAGCAACTGTCTGACCAATAATAAATCTGATCTGGCAAGTAAAAAAACAACAACAAGAACAAAAATCTTGGAAGACAGACAGGGAGGCCAGCCCTTTATACCAATGGTGCAGCTGCCATCTCTCTCTAATCCCTCTGTCCAGTGGTGGGATTCAAATAATTTAACAACTGGTTTGCTGTCCAGTTGATTTTTGATGTATAAACATGAAAGAAAAATGAAGCATCATACATAGATTATGAAACACTTTCAAATATTATAAGAACATTGTTAAAAAACTTAGATCTTTTGATATAGTGAAAAAAAAATTCTGAAACATGTTTGCCTATATAAGGACGTAATTTATTTAATAAATATTCGGCAATCAAGAAATTCTGACCAAGATTTCTATCAAAAAATGCATCAAAACAGTATAATACAATAAGGATATAACAAAAATAGCAGAAATATAAGTTTAAGAATTAACTTATGTCCATGCTCTAAAATTGTATACAGTTAAATATTAAAAACTTCAACTGTAGCAAGAGCACGAGACATAGCTCAAATCTCGAATATCATGAATGTACTAATCACTGAATATCAAGCACTCCTATTTACATCCTTGATTTAGTGATAAATACTTGTAACTTCTTCAAACTTAATCTCAATAAGTCAGCTCTTGTGAGTGGTAAATGGTTGATTTCTGAATTTTTCTTTTTTTTGAATGCGTGTTTTATGCTAGTTTTTTCCAACAAAGTCATCGAGATATTCGACTATGTCGTCTTTTATAATTAATCCCAAAAAAGTCAAAATTAATTTTTGTAATAACAATAAAGCGCACACGGAGAAGATATATTCTGAAAAATTTGTATCTGTAATAAAATTTAGCTCAGTTTAAATCCATACAACATTTTTTAAAGACCTTTCATACAATAACTGACCATGGATAACAATTACCGATGAAATGCATCAGCACACTATACATTTTTAGATTGAAACCAGCAAAAGTAAATTCGAATTATTTTGGGCATCCTGTATTGAAAATAACTTTGCATTTATGATGTTGAAAATATTAAAAAGATATTCTAAAAGGTAAAGATGAAAATAAGCACTCGCCAGTCGCCAACTAAACGTGAAAAACTGGCGTCTAAAAATATGGAAAGTACCGGCCAAATGCAAGATTTTCCAAAGGGATTTCGTCAAAGAGTCGCGGAAAAAACCCAGCGAATTTTGTCAAAAGATTGCGAAAAAATGCACATTTCGTCAAAGGATGATGAAAAAAAGTAAATTTCGTCGTCGGACCGTCAATAGATCGCGAATTTTGTCAAAGAATTGTGAAAAAAAAAAACGAGACTTTTGTCGAAAGACTGTGAAAATACCCATACATTTCGTCAAAGAATTGCAGAAAAACCCGAATTTCGTTAAAGGATCGCTCAGAAACCCAAATTTCGTCAAATGATCGCGGAAAAAACGCAGATATCGTGAATGGATCGCAGAAAAAAACGCAAGTATCATCAATAGATCGCGAAAAACAAACGAGAATTTCCTCAAAAAATCGTGAAAAACACCAAATATCGTGAATGGATTGCGGAAAAAACGCAAATATCGTCAATAGATCGTGAAAAACAAACATGAATTTCGTCGAAGAATCGCAAAAAAAAAACAATCGGAGAATTTTGTCAAAAGATCGCAAAAAAACGCACATTTCGTCAAAAGATTACGGGAGAAAAAAAAAAAAATGTAAATTTCATCGAAGGATCGCGAAAAAACTCAAATATCGTGAATGGATCGCAGGAAAATGCAAATATATAGTCAATAGATCGAAAAAAAAAAGAGATTTTGTTAAAAAAATCGCGAAATAACTGCACATATCGTCAGAGGATCGCAGAAAAACCTGTATTTCGTCAAAAGATGGCTAAAAAACCCAAATTTCGTCAAAGAATCGCGGAAAAAACGCAAAATGTCGTCAATGGATCGCGGAAGAAAAGCAAAATATCGTCATTGGATTGCGAAAAAAATACGAATTTCGACAACAGATCGCAAAAAACCCCGATTTTTGTCAAATAATCACGTAAAAAGAAGAATTTCGTCAAAAGATCGTGAAAAAACTGCGAATTTTGTCAAAAGATCGCGAAAAAACTCACATTTTGTCAAAGGATCGCGGAAGAAACACAAACATTGCCAATAGATCGGAGAAAAACGCGAATTTTGTTAAAGTAATGAATAAAAGGAATTACTTTTAAAGTACTTAAGCATAGTAGACTTATGTAGTTAGCTATATAAGCATGTTACATATAACTTTGCAGTTAACTTAATTTTAAATTTAAAATAGATTGGAAATTAGTATCTCAAGTTTATTCAAAATTCAAAACAATATGAATTAAAATATTTTTATTTATTTCATAAATTACTTATTTACTTTAAACTTATATATTTTTAAATTAAATATTCAGTGACATAAATGTACTTACTGGCTACTAAAAAAATATTCTCACTAGCCAGTAACAGGCTACTAAAAGAAATCAACCTACCGGCCGGTGACCACTAAACAAAATTCCTTATTTTCATCTTTATTAAAAGGTAGTATATTATTTGATATAGTTAATACTTAAATAAAACAACTAAGGATGCAGAAAAATCTATATCATAGTACAGAAAATAATTTAAAAATATTAAATAGCTTATGTTATTTGAGATATTTACATATTAGCTTCTTGATAAGAGCCCTCGCTTTCAATTTTCTTAGTCTTTAACTCGAACATTACCTGCTGTGTGCTTCTTAACATAACAGTAGGAAACCATTCTTTTAGAGGTTGGCGAATTAGACTAATCGCCATTATGTTTGATACATTAGAAATAGTTATTTGTTCTCTGACCATATTATGTTTTTCTTATAAAATCCCTTTTCCGTTTCTGCTGAACTTGTAGCAATTGTTTTGGCAATATTTTTAGCCTTTTGAATAATTTCAAACAATAAGTTCAAACAATAGAACCTTTTCCATTTCTGCTGAACTTACAGCAATTGTTCTGACAATATTTTTAGCCTTTTGAATACTTTAAAAACTTTAGCGTTTTAGAAAAATATTTAAAATATAGCAAAAAAATCTTCGATTATCATTAATATTAATATGTGTTGTTAAATATAAATAATACTTCTTTAGCTGCTTTCCATGGAAGTATTACTTCTCCAATATTCCAGTAATCTGACGGGGACAAAATGTATTTCATTCCTATGATTACAAAATAATTATAATCTTCAAGAAATTTGATTTTTTTTCTAGTTTCTAAAGTAATAAAATCCTCAACGTCTTTCATTTGTATGAGCTTTTTTTTTTTGCGAAACATTTCAAACGTTTTTATAAATTTTATTATAAGTTTTCATCGATTAATGATCTTATACTTCTTGTTTGCAGTGCTTTTGAAAGACGAACAATTTCATTTAAAATATGGAATCTTCATGGAAATATCATTTATAAAATATATAGGGTATCACTTCTTATCGCTGAGCAAAAGATAATTCCTAAACTGCTAAATTTAGAATACTTCTAATTTCAAAAGTATTTAAAATTTTGTTCTTCATTATCTTAGAAATCATTTTTACTTTTTAAAAAAGTTACAAAATTTTAATTTTTATGCAGTCCTTTGTGTCTTAAAACATATTTAGAAAAACATTATCCATGCTATAACAAGTGAGACAAATTTTTGCATGAATTTTCGAGTTATGATATTTAGAATTTTAGGGATTTTTACCATGTCTTGGTACAAAAAGCAGGTCACACAACGCTGGAAATTTGTAAAATATGACGTAGTATCATGACTCGGCAAGTTTAGACCATATAGTGTTTTTTTTTCATTTGTTAGATCTTCTTTGTTAGAAAATATTATAGGACTCAGAGATCATATAAAAATTTAAAATGTGTTACATTTACGAAAATAACTATTTTGATTTAAATGGCTCCTATGATATGAAGAACAATATTTTTTAAAAAATGAAATTGGAAGTATACCACTAAATCTAACAATCATTGATTACAGCGAACATTCCGTATATTTTCAAAGGAAACAGCCAAAGTCAATAATAAATATAATTAGTTATTGTAGTGTTGAATAAGCATGCTACATAACTATAGAATTACCCTAGGATGCCGATTTAGATCTCAAAATTCTTCAAAATTTCATTTTTAAAAATTAAATTTGCTTCTTACAGGGCTGATGAAGAAAAAATATGTACATTGTAAATGAAATGTTATTTTTTTAAATGAAGCAAATCCGAAAATGTCACAGTGTTATATTTATAAAACGCTGCTGTGCAGAAAAACATTTTACGAACGTAAGTTAATGTAAATGCCAGTTTCATTTAACAACTGGTTCGCCGAACTCAATACAAATTAACAACCGGTTCTACCAAACTGGTGCGAACCGGCTGAATCCCACCACTGCCTCTGTCACTTCTAACCACCAAAAACGTAATGACTTTTCCAGACTCTTTCTTCAAATGGATTCTGCATTTTTAGAACTCCAGCGATCATCAAACTGCATGGATGTTACCAGATCCATATCTTTGCAGTAAAATTGATGACATAGTTTGAGATTTTGTTGAAGATTGCCGAAACTTTAGTCAAACGACCATCACTGTTGTGAAAATGATATTTTGGGAGCTTTTATTCCTAGATTGGCAGCGATGGTTGAGCATTCAGGAATTTTAGGATTTTTGTTTACGAACTTTGCCGAAACAGATGTCTAGCACTGAATTACAGGATGATGGCAAAAGTTGTACTTTTTGACTGAAAATCAAAGTTGGCAGCCTCTAAACTGTGTAAAAGATACCAAATCCAAAATGGTAGCATTTTAAAATAAGTAAATAGATATTTATTTTGGGAATTTTAACCGAAAGGATGTTAAAAATTAACCAGAAAAATACAGATAATTTTGGCAAGATCATAAAAAATACTTAAAAGCAATTTAAATAATTATTAATAATTTTGATTTTAAAAGATTTATTTAATAGGGAAGATTTTTTATTTATTTAAAATAATGTTAATGTTTAAAAGATCATCGAAATAAGAATTTTGCTTTAAATATTTAAATGAGATCAGTAAAATTAAGATTTTAATTAAGAAGTAGATAATAAAATGTAAATTTGTAGAAATAAAGAAATGTTACAATTTTATAAGATCTACTAGGGGGCTTTGCCCCCTGCAAGCTACACTCGCCAACCCCCGTTCAGACACTGCAGAATCTAAAAGCATGCTAATTTGATCGGTTTTAAAAAGATTAGAGAAGATTGAATTATAATGAAAAAACCTATAACGATCTCCCTGTAAACGTGTTTTCATTCAATTCCCTTTGATTGCGAAAATTTAAAGGCTGAATCAGTTGCTGTTAAGACATCCAACGGTTGTTTTCGTGTTTGATTAAAGAAGACCAGTTAAACATTTGAAAGGAAGCTAAAATAAAATGATTGATGTCTTTGCCTCCCGGTATTTTTTAACAGCGTTATAAAACGATTGACATAATACAATTTATTACAATTACTACAATTTACTGCTCTAACCTCTTCAAGGGCGGTTGTTCATTTTTGGACCACTTAATTTTAATTCTTAAATGCCACATTGGCACCAGAATATTGGAATGAAAATTTTCCTTTTGTTAAGTAAATGAACAAAAGCATTTTCGTATTTCGAAATTTGTTTGTAAATTCTGGTGCCATTCACTGATTTCAACATTTTACGAATAGAAGTACCTTGCCCCTGAAAGGGTTAAACGCATATTAATGTATTTATTATTTTAAAGTTTCCTTTCTCTTTTAATATTCACGTGTAAATACAATCAATTCAAAAAACCCTTGACGGGTTAAAAGTTTGTGACGCAGCACTTTATCTAATGATTTCTTTGCGTCATTGCATCCAAACTAAGTGAAATGTATGTAAATGGATATTATGACGCAAAGAAATCGTTTACATAAATTTTACTTTTGATTTTGGATAGCGTGGCACAAAAGATAAATCAATTTATTCATATAAATACATTACAGTGCATTGTATAGGTTCAGTGAAAGTGAGATTTTTAACTGTGTATTGGAAAATTAAAAGTTTTGGTTAGATGTGTAAATATATTTAGCCAAACCGAAAACAATTAAAATTGAATTTTAAAACAAATTGTTTAAAGCTACATCAAGGCGTCACTTAAATTTTGTTATCATATCTTTTAAAACTCATATTTTGAATTTATGAAAGATGTGAATGGTAAAGCATCAAGGAATAAATTTTTATACATCCTTTTAAATTTAACATAATTCTTACACATGCAATTATAAATAAAACAAAAATAAAAAGATGAAATAAATAATATAGCGTCACTTAAAGTTTGATATCATTATTTTAAAGTTTCATATTTAAAATTCTTATAGCAATAAGATAAAGTGCTGCGTCACAAACTTTTAACCTGTCAAGGGTTTTTTGAATTGGTATCATTACTTTTTTTTAGGTTAATAACAAACAGATAAAAAAATAGACAAACAGATAAATAAAGTCCAATGATAAGAACTCATAATCGTGATTTCCATTCACCTTTAATCCCCCCCCCCCCCCGCTCAAAAAAGCATACCTCATACTTCAATTGTAAAGTGTGCTGTACTATTTGATTTTTTTAAAGAACTTTTTAGTAAGATATGGAAGTATTATACAAAATGGGGTTTTTTTATGGTTCGTTTCACAGATATAGAAAGCTTTGTTAAATTTTGCTATGTAAAAAGTTTACTTTCTTAAGAAAAATATCAAGAAATATTACTCTTTAAACCTTTTTATTTAAAATACAATAGCATTGTAAGCACAAGAGAACAACGAAGATAGGCTTTTCATCACAGAATTTGACCCCGAAAATAATACTCGTTTTGTGGTGCTAGTGTACCCAGCCTGCCAATCACGTAATCGATTGGATGCATTTTCGATTATAGATGGCACCATCAACTGCCATTGAGCATATTATTTTCTTTTTGAGTCTCAAAAAAGTGTACCATAATTACAATAAATATGAATGAAAATAAGAAAAACAGTTGGTTGATAAAGATATAGGTTTTTTTTTTTTTTTTTTTTTTAAATTTGTTGTTACAATAAAGTTTTTCTATTGTAAATTGTTTACAGTTTAATTATGTTGATGTCAAGATGGTCAAGTTAAAATTGCCACTTTTAATCCTTCAAATAGAAGGTGTTAATCTTTGTGTTAATACTAGGTGTGTATTCAAATTTTTAGTGCTTGAAAAATTGTATTTAAAGTGTAAATTTTTCATATGTAAAATTTTTGTAATTGTGTTAAGCTGTTCAAACTCTTTTTCCCGTGGTTATTGTCCCATGTTTAACGTTACTTTAATGAGTCAGTTTTCCCTTATGGAAGTTTAAGACTTAGTTTTTATTAGTCACTTTTGTAGTTGAGATAACCGGAAGGAGTTGTTAGCTATTTTTTTTTTAAGTTTAAAGTTAAAGTTTTCTTAGAGTTTAAGGTCAAAAGTTTTTGAATTTTGATAACATATATTATCTTTGAACTCTTTGTCGTTTGGGACCTTAGTTCAGTTCTTGTTTTTGCTGTTTGAATTATCAGCGTGCGTTCTGGTTTTTAGATTTTAACTTAAAGTTTTAGAATTTTTTTTTTTTTTTTTTTTTTTTTTGTTGATTCTGAGCTACAATTTTATTTAGCTCAAGTCAAGTTAGTCAGTTTTTCAATTTTTGCTAGTTTTATTGGAAGTACTTAAATTTTTGGAGATAATGAGAAGGGCGGCATTTGATAGAAATTTATACTAGTTATTTGCTCTCATTGCTCAAAAACCCCACTCATATATTCATACATTTATTCTTTCATTCATATTCATTCATCCTCATAATTGAGTTTATTTTATATCTTTAGCTGAAAGATCGTTTTGCTTTGTTTACATATCATACAATAGTAAATGCAACTTTTCTTTTATTCAAAGCACTTTCATTATTATAAATAATAGTTAACTTACCCTTTAATAGTTTATTGTCCAGGTTTTGCTTTTTAATAAGTTTATTTTAAGTTTAATTTAATTTAAAAGTTCATTTATGTTTTAGTTCGTTCGCAGTGTAAGAATTGAACACAATATCGATTACGTCATAATCGAAGTAATCGAATCAGTCGGTTTGCCGTATCGGCACCAGATGGCGGCTTATCACGGATAAGCTGATTCGTTGATATGATTTAATTATTCATAAAGTTTGTGTTCACGTCACGTCCAGGAACATTCTGGCGAACGGGCGTTTCCCCAGCACGTGTCTTCAATCGAATAGTATATATACCGCAGTCGGAGTTCATTCAAGCACAGACGCATATGGGTCAATCCATGTGAAATCATCCAGAAAAAGTAAAAAATGTTGCTCAATATTTTTTATTTTTTTAATTCTTTACCACTTAATTTACTGTACTTTTAGGAGTCTAAAACAATGATTAAAAATTTTTTAAACCTTTTGAATTTTTTTTTGGCATCCATTTTTTGTCATGTCAGAAATGGTTTTTCATGAAAATAGTACTTTACGAAAACCCTTATAACTTTTTTATTTCTAAACATATCAAAATGATTTAAAAACCATTATATTGAGCAAAGAATGAACTAAATTTTGATAATAGGTATTTTTATGATAATGATTAAAAAATTTGCATAAAATAAGATTAAATGTATCATTTTTACAGCGAAAAATTGAATTTTTGACATAAAAATTTTAATGGAAGAAAGAACTTCGGCACCTTTATATATTTTTTTCTGAATATATACCTTATTGAACTATTCTCAGAAGAAATATGAAACCGTTTGAGTTATTCCTTCTTTTACTATGATTAGTCAAACTTGGCATCTCAGCGCCAAAATGCTAAGTTTGAAGTTCAATACCTAAAAAAGGACTGGATAAAATTCTATGAAAATTTTGCAGGATAACCTTCTTATAGATGTAAATATGTAGCAAAAATATTATGAGTGATATTTATGTAGTTTTAGAAATATGGAACTTCGAAATTGGCTTGAAAGTCACATTTATTTACACAATTTTTCGCAAGAAGAACTCTTAATTTATAATTTATTATAAATCATTACTTCAAATGCTGCTTTTTAAGGTTCACATATTTTTCTTACGTAGAATACATAATACTTAAATTTACACACATAGAAATAAATATCAGCGATATTTCATTGCAAAGTGACTCGGTAATGTTGCAGCTGTGTCCAGTGACTGGAGTTAGTTTCCGAAGCACGTTACTTAGTGGTACCCAAATTGTATCCTTTTTGGACAGTTGAAAAGATGTTTTCAGTCCATATGTGTGAAAAAAGAAAAGGAATAGGTCACCGTTTTCTTCACTTAGCTCAAGAACTTTTCCAACCCACCACTTTTTATCGTAAATGCATGCAATATAATTGCAAAGCAATTCATTTACTTTGAATGATAGTGAACTTTTCCAAATTTTTGAAATATTGTGATCATTATATTGTTCACATGTAGATGTTACAAAGCATCTGATAACACTTTCACTTAATGGTATAAATTGGTGATATGCACATGTTCCTGGAATCCGGTGGCAGAATTGGAATCCATTTTATAATTTTTTCTCATTTTCTTTGATTTCTTCTCTTGAAATATATAGATAAGTAACCCCAGAAATGTTTTGAGAACAACACTCAAACATATCTTTTGGTGTTAAAATTTGGTTTGTGTATGGTCGCTGTAAGGAAATTCTTGTTATCTCTCTCTCTGTCATTCCACCTATCCCATCACAGTTATTTTTTCCATGGGAAGAGGCGAAGAAATTCCATTCTGATTTTATCCCAAAATCCTTGAAATGATGACATACATTCACAAAATTCTTCATGTTTTTATACTGGCTGCTTGAACCATCAGTAAAATAAATATCTTTTTCAATGACAGAAGGGGCAATGTTTTTGATGTCGTCAATTAAGTGTTTCTGAAAAGTGTGAAAAGCAATTGAATTATGTACCAAATGATCGCTAATTATGCATACATTCCTACAACAAACTTTTGTCTCATTTTAGTAATAGTATACAAATGGGTGTATTGTAGCCTGTTGATTATTCCAATGGTAACTCTGGATTTCATCTTGAATTGTAAATGCGTAATTTTTAGCAAAATCTGCTGGAACAATACATTCTTTTGAAGTTCATTTCTTTTAACTCCTGGAAGTACTGAGACTGTGTTTTATCAGTAAAATGGTGAATTTTAAAAGCCAGTAACTTTTCTACTAAAGACTCTAAAAATTCGTCAGTTGCCTTTATCTGGGTTACAGTTTAAACGATAACATATTTATACACTGGCACATTAAAAATAAATAGGACAGGATATGAAAACTTGTTCTCAGTCATAGAATTTAATAGAAGTTTACAAGTAAAGATGTGATATTATTTGTAAATTTGTTTTTAATCATAAAATTAATACTTACTTTCAATTAATGCTATCTTAAAATTAAATGATGTATTAAATTTGTGAACATAAATTAAGTTTTAATATTATTACTTTTATGTAAAAAAGTTATTTATACTTATAAAAGAAGCATTTGAAGAAATGAGTAGAATATATTATGCATTATGAGTTCTTCATGGTGTGGAAATATATGTAAACAAACGGATTTTCAAGCCAATTTCGAGCCTCCATATTTTTAAAACCACATGCATATCACTCATAATATTTTTACTACATGTTTACATCTATAAGAAGGTTATCCAGCTAAATTTTCATAAAATTTTATACAGTCCTTTTCTAAGTATTTAACTTCAAATTTAGCATTTTGACGCTGAGATAACAAATTTGACTAATTATAGAAAAAGAAGGAGTATCTCAAAATGTTTCATATTTCTTCAGAGAATAGTTCAATAAGGTATATATTCAGAAAAAAAAATGTAAAGGTGAGTTTTACTTTTTTCCATTAAAATTTTTATGTCAAAAATACAACCTTTTTGTTGTAAAAATGATACATTTAATCTTATTTTATGCAATATTTTGAATCATTATCATAAAAATACCTATTATCAAAATTTAGTTCATTCTTTACTCAATAAAATGTTTTTTAAATCATTTTGATACGTTTAGAAATAAAAAAGTTATAAAGGTTTCCGTAAAGTACTATTTTCATGAAAAAACACTTGTGACATGACAAAAAATGGCTACCAAAAAAAATTTGAAAGGTTTAAATATTTTTTAATCCTTGTTTTAAACTCCCAAAAGTACAGTAAATTAACTGGTAAAGAATAAAAAAAATCAAAAATATTGACCAACATGGTCTGGATGATTTCACATGGATTGACCCATGTCTGATTTAAGCTTGTTTGACGTCTCAAGCAATCGATAATGAAGTGCATTATAGGGGATGTAGCATTTTACGCTATTTAAATAAGTTGTTGCTTTTTCGTTTTTCTTCAAGTTATTATGTTTAGTTTTATCTGGGATCATATAAGATTAGTTACGTCTGATAACAGCTTTGCACAAAAATGTATTTGGTATGTGTTTATTTATCTAGTCATTTTCAATCATGTTGTTTTAACGTCATTTTAACTCTCATCTGTTTTTAAGAAATATGCTATTGGTAAGTACATAAGTTCAACTCAAGGATGTGATCATTATCTTTAAATAAAGAAGCTCGATCTTGCTAGAACTTATGACTTTTATCTTTCTTCAATACAGTTTTATCTTTATGCTGCTCACCCACACATTTCATTTAAGTCTTTTCATAATTCACTCTGAGTTACAAGTCATATATTTTTCAGCCGAGCTCTCACTGTGCAATATTTAAGTATTATCTTTTAAGACTCCGCTTATTTAAGAAGTGTTAGGCGGGTTTTAACCGTAGATATCTCAAACAGATTTATATTATATATTAATTTTAATAAAATCGCACAGGTCATTTTTGAGAAAAAAAAAATTGCGAATTATATAAAAAAAAAAAAAAAAAAGAGTTTTCCCAGACACAAGTATTATCTCATTCCCTTCATCTAAAACAAATTCGTATTATATATCAATTTAAAGAAAATCGCCCGGGCCATTTTCCAGAAATGGAAACTAGGATCTTATCCATCGCAAGTACTTTAAAAATGGGTTTTGAGATCTCAAAATATACTGTATGTAGAAATGTAAAAATTTCAGAATAGAATAAGACTGCAGATATACGACTGTTTTTAAAAAATCAGAACAATATACACTATACTTGCTGAGTTATGAAGTGGCGGCATTTCGCGTTTCCTTTGATCTCGAGTTAGGTGTATATATGAGTTCTGCCATTGTTACGATTTTAGGCTTAAGGCTGCATCACTGGAATACTACCGTCTTCAATGATTTTCAATACATAATTTTCAATATTTTCCTGCTTCTAACACTTACTCATTTAATAGCAAACTCATTAAACTTACTCATTTAAAGTTTTTTTTTTCTGTTTTTAATAGTCATGTGAAAATAAATTTTTAACCATTAGGAAATATTATTCTTTGCGCTGTTTTTAGAATTGAAAACAATCCCTATAATAATGTAATTATTATCAACAGTTCCGGGTATAGGTCAAAATTAACATTTTTACCCACTGGCCAGTACACTGATTTTTTCACTGGCCAGTTTTTTTTAACCATTGGCCAGTAACAAAGTTATGTACGCTCCATACAAAATTGTGTTTTTTCTAACTATCAACATTGTAATTTACTAATATATATTACTTACCATTCGATATAATTACAGTCAACTGAAAAATTTTATTTTTACTATTAATTGCAATGAAATAAATTCACAGGAAATTTTCAGAAAGGTTACAGCAGAGGGAGACCCCACCCCCCTCGGCACTAACTAATATGCATTTTTCTGCGACCATTTAACGAATTTCGCGTTTTTTTCACGATCTTTTGACAAAATCTGTGTTTTTTCAGCAATCTTTTCACAAAATTGCATTTTTTTTATTCTTTTAACGAAATTTGTGGGTTTTTTTTCGCCATTCTTTGAAAATATTTGCAATTTTTGCACGATCTTTTGATGAAATTTGTGTTTTTTTCACAATCTTTTCGTGAAATTTGCATTTTTCTCACGATCTTTCGACGAAAGTTGTGTTTGTTCTGCAATCTTTTCACGAAATTTGCGGTTTTCCATGATACTTTGAAGAATTTTGTGATTCTCTTTCGCGATTCTTTGTCGAAATTTGCGTTTTTTCCGCGATTTTTTCTCGAAATTTGTGTTTTTCTGCAATCTTTTGACAAAATTTGCGTTTTTTCCGCGATTTTGTCACGAAAGTTGCGTTTTTTCCACGATCTTTTCATGAATTTTGCATTTTTTTCCGCGATCTTTTCACGAATTTTGCATTTTTTCTGTGATTTTTTCACAAATTTTGCATTTTTCCCCACGATCTTTTCATGAAATTTGCGTTTGTCTGCGCTCTTTTCACAAATTTTGCATTTTTTCCGCGATCTTTTCATGAATTTTGCGTTTTTTCTGCAATCTTTTCACAAATTTTGCATTTCATCCGCGATCTTTTCACGAATTTGGCATTTTATCTGCGATCTTTTCACGAATTTTGCGTTTTTCTGCGATACTTTGAAGAATTTTGTGATTCTTTTTCGCGATTCGTTGACGAAATTGATTTTTTTCGGCGACTATATCGAAATTAGCGATATTTTTATTTTCAAATTTTCGGACTGATGACCGTTTTTTTTTTTCTCCAGAACCAAATGCCTTAAATTTTCGGAAAATTCGAAACAGAATCATCCCTACTATTTTCTTTGCTTACGTTCGGGAGAATCGCACCGTAAATTCCAAATGAATTTCTCCCCTTTCCTCCCTTGCATCAATCTTTCAACCATCGCATTTGGCGAGTGGTGCCCATTGAGTTTGGCGAGTGAGGACATTAAAGTTAATCGCCACATTTTAAGTGTTACTCGACGACTGGCGAGTGGAGAGTGCTAATTTTGTGCTATAGTTCCGGGCGGATCACTTCTCTTTTTATTAGGCGGCCATTTTGTTACTTTAATGTTAGCCAGCCACAGGCGATAAATCGTCAAATATTATTCTATCGTCATCATTTCACTTATATTATAATAGTCCAAGTCATGTAACTGCCATAAACAATTACAACCCTTCGCTTTTCATAAGAAAGGTTTCCATTTTGATTGAAGAATCAAAGTTATTTTTTTAAAATAAAAGTTGACATGATCGCAAAGTATTCTTGGTACTTTTATGTAAGCCGGGTCAAATCTCGCCAATAGTTTTTTTTAACTCGCCAGTTAGCATTTTTTTATTTTTCGAGTGGTAAATTAAAACGGTACTAGTTGGTTATCCCAAAAATCTATTGCCAGACTATAAGAAAGTTATTTGAACTCTAGACAAATCATAAACCAAGGAGTTTTTAACAATTTAAAAACTCCTTGGTTAATGATTTGTCTAGTGTACCTTACATTTCAACTTTCTGGGTATATTTGTTGTGTCATGATGCTTCACTTCCGCTTTGATTTCATTGGTTGCTGGAACTTGATGGTCTTTCGGTACTGTGTTTACTGACATTTGGGTTTTCGCCGTGCATGGGGGGATACTGTTTTTATACATAGATTAAGATTTTATACATTGATGATGTGAGTCTTGGAACTCATGAAACGTATACGTCTGGTTTTATTCACATTACCTAATGTATTTATTGTGTGTTTAAACATTGATTTTTGGTGATTTAGATTTCCACACAAGTTTTTATTTACTAAATGTAACTTGCCTTAAATGCATTTAAGTCCATATCTCCCTTGTATTAAATAATTTAAATATTTAAATGCTTGCATCATTTGAAAAGTTCTAAAAGGAATATGGGTAATGTAACTTCTGACATCCAAGTATATGAAATTAATCTACTTCTCAGAGACAAATAATCTGCAAATTGTTCTATATTCAAATAATTAATAAAATAGAAGGTCAGTTTCGACAGCTATTTTCTTTCTTTTGTTTTTTATTATTCCATTATACACAGAGTTAAGAATAGAAATGCACATTGGTGGCTCGTGAAAGGTTTTTTTGGTTTTACTAAGTGGTAGGCTACCAAATTTATTTTTTTCTGACCATTATTTTTTAAAAAGAAGTCTTTGCCTTGCTTAAAGGATGAATGTTCTGACATTTAACTACTTAACCTACGATTTACATTTCAACAGCCTGGGTCCAAAACGCAAACAAGATCGCGCAGCTTTCGAGCCATTCCACGGTTCGGCAAATAGGTCCTAAGTTGTACCCAAACGCACACGACTTACGGAATGTAAATACATGTGTAAGATACAACTGGTTTAATTTTGTGGAATATTTGATAAGTAATTGCAACCTGATGTAATTGTGGTAGATATACCACAAAAGGTTTATTAGTAATCCCATTAGCTGGATCATTGTACCAGGGGTCATGCCCATAATATTTACATTTGGCACGAATGATGTACTATGGGCCAGGCCCGTGACAATCAGTTCTGGCTCGCATACATGACCACGTGTCTCACACATAGTTGTATGTTAAAAAGTTAGTAAGACAAGAGATTTAGACAGTATTGATACCGAAAGAATAAATTTGGCAAACAAGCATTTTGTGCCCCCAAAAAAGCTAGTCACAACAACAGCTGCCACTGGAAATGCACCACCCTTCCATCCCAGAATTCAGTTTTGTCATGTACCTCTGTGCACATAGTTAGGCTACTGTTTTTATCTTTTAAGTCATTCTCTCCTTTCTAAAATAATTAGAAAAGGCTTGAAATTTCCAGGAAAACACTATTAAATATAGGTGAAAACTGGGAAATTGAGTTAGTAGCCAGTGGCCGGTAGCCTCAGTTTCATTAGTGGCCACTATAATGTTTCAAACTTTCTTGACATCTAGATAAACTATAATCGTTGTATATATACGCATTTTTCTATAAATCAGAGTTCTATACCAGCCAACAAGAATAGGGAAGCAGTCGAAATTCAAGAAAATTACACTTTAAAACCATAAAATCTATTATATTGATTTTTTTAGAATATATTTTTAGATTATTTGTATATGTTCATAAACACTTATCAATCAAATTACTATTACTTTCTTTATATAAAAAATAACTAAGTCAAAATTCCAACAGTTAGGTGTATACAATAAAAAAATAATCAAATAAAACACAATAAAATGTTATTTGTGTTTTATTTAATAAGTAAATGTGTTATTAACATACTACACACATTAATTACATACAGCTGAAATCTAAGCTGATGAGTGTATTTCGCAGGATTAAACAATATCTCTTGAAGAAAAATAATCTAACTGGTGAGCATGTGATCGATAACAGATTTTTTATCGCCACTTGGCAAGTGGCGACTAGGATGGCGATCGATGGCCGATTTTTTAATTGCCACTTTTACAACTTTAATCGCCATGTGGCGAGTGGCGACCGCCAATTTTCACCTATACTATTAAACAAAAAATTTACTTTTCTAATATTCTGCAGATTGTTTTACATTAACAACTACTGCATTTCTTGTATATGCAGTGCAGTTTTTATAACAAAAATTAGCTTAAAAAATCAGGAATGTGCTTGATACAGAAAGATTCGAGATTTGAATAAAACTACAATATTTGGAGCGTAATAATATATATATATATACAGTGATGTCGCTATACTTGAAAAATCCGGGGTCCCCAGCACCCAGGTTTTCCTTTTTTACAAAAGCGGGTCCCCATCAATAATAATTCATACTTTAAAGGAATAAATGAAACTTGTTTTTTTGGAAAAAATAAAATAAATGCATTAATTATTGTTTTAATAATAATTAAATAATGAATTAAAATCAGTATTATTTGCACTCAAATAAGATATTTTAAAAAAAAATTAAGAGAAATTTTCTTTACTTTTTTAAAAGTAAAAATGCAAGATACAATTTTAATTGTAAAATAATGCTTATTTGAGAGTAGAAGATATCAAGTTCCACTAACAAGTATCACTAATGTTCGCATTTCTTTTAAAAAGGGGCAAGACGGGTTTATTGAAAAAGATATTTCTGCTGAAAAGAAGAATACTTATGTTAAGTAAATGGGTGCATTTTGTTGAATAATAGGTGCTTTCATTGCACTTCCCACTGAATTATTTGTCAGCATAGATCTGTGTTGGAATCAGACATTTTCCTTGGAAGGGAAATTCGCACATCTAAATCAAGCATCAAATCATAAATCTTCAAAAGGTGGGAGACATTTTAATGCAGTAAGAAGAAGGGGGAGTGGGGATCACTAGTCGACCCCCTGAAAACATTAATCAAAGTACACTGAAATCCTGCTGGCTGTATTTTTAAGAATCTCATAAAAAAAGAAATAAAATCCCATTTTATGAATGTTCTATCAATAAGTTTGATTTGCACATCTTTTTTGGTGCTTTGGGTGTTTTGACTAAATTCGTGTTTTTTCCGCGATCCCTTGACGAAATTCGCTATTTTTTCGCGAACCTGTTACGGAAATAGTGTTTTTTCCGCGATACTTTGATGAAATGTGATCTTTTTTCGAGATTCTTTGACGAAATTTGGCTTTATTCCACGATTCTTTGACGAAATTCGCTATTTTTTCACGACCTTTTGACGAAATGCGATATTTTTTCGTGGCCCTTTTATGAAAACCACGTTTTTTCAGCAATAGTTTGATGATATTTGCCCTTTTTGTTGCGATCCTTTGACAAAAATCTTTTTTTCCGTGATTTTTTGACGAAATTTGCTATTTTTTCACGATTCTTTGACAAAATACGCTATTTTTTTTCGCTGCCCTTTTCCAAAACTTGCGTTTTTTTTCGCTATATTTTGATGAAATGTGCGCTTTTTTCGCGATTTTTTGACGTAATTTTGACGTAAGGCATGAAAGCGGGAGATTCAAAAAAAGGTGGAAATTTTTTTCCATTTATACAACGGTAGCAAACTTTTTGTAATTTAGATATATTTTAACAGGAATTTATACAATAAAATAAAAATATAATTGTGCATATGACTTATTTTCTTTTTGTAACTTAGAAATTACTTAATAAATAAACTAACAAAAACTGTTAGGAATTAACAAGCTAGTTTCTTTATTCTCAATGCCTCTAACAGTATTAAATACCTCTTTAACTTATTACAATATAATATGCAGTACTTTATTTATTGCACTTTATTTTTACCAAAGTAACTTTATTCAAATATAATTTATTCTGAAATAAAACTTACCTTTATTCTGTTCTAATTCATTTATTCTTTAATTATTTAAGAAGTCTTTTCAGTTTCTTTAAGTTACGTTCCTTTAAATACTTTGTTTACGTTTTTCAAACTTCCGCTGGTGTAATTGGCCAGGCATCACTTTCAATGTTGTAGATCATACTACGCGGTTTTTCTTTCGCCAGGTGGCGGTGGCTGTCTTCATGAATGAATTAGATGACGTAATCCACTCCGGCGAATCACTGCTCATCGAATGTTCCCGAAAGGGAATGAGTCGGCACGTGCACCGCTAGCTATTGCATAAAAGGGTTTTTCCCTCCTCGGATCTTCATTCAGTCTTTTAGTTCTTCTCTTCGTTTGTATTGTGGAGTTTCGCCATTGGTCATGCAGTATAATAGAAAGCGATTTCATATTCTAGTTTTTAGACAACATAGCTTTTTAAATACATCGTAGTTTTTCATATCTTCATCGTATTCTTGTGGAATGGTTTCTGTCATCATTTAGTGTTAAGCTATTCTTCCCCAGTGTGCCTACGTAGCTGTTTACCGAGAAGTGAATTTCTTTCTGGTTGTAAGCTGATTCTTGGATGCTTGAATGTCCTGAAGGAATGTAGCTTGAGTGGGCTAAGTATTTGGAGGAGTTAGCGATGTGTCATCAAGACCTTTTCTCATTGACGATGTTGACCAGAAATATAATTCCTCGGTGATGTTGTTCTTAAATGAATTATGATTAATGTTTTTTTTTATATGAAGCCTATTGTCTTTTGCACGATATGCCATGGAGTCCTGGGGTAAATATATTTAAATGCCATTACATATATTTTTATAGACATACATTTAATAGTTGTTATAATTTATGAAAGTTAAGTTTGTTGTTTGCTCTTGGTTTTTAATAAATACGTTTTTATTTATATATATTGGTATCTGTTTTACTTAAACCACAACAGTCATAGTTTAATTTTAATTAAAAATATATACAAGTTTATAGTAACATGTCTTTAAATCTTTTTAACTAAATTTATTGATTAGATCGTGTCATGCTATGTCAGAAGTTAGCCATATACGCTCCATTGCTAGTGCATAACTCTGCTAATTTATATTCATAGCCATTTTCCTTGATATTGGCTATCAAGAGGTTATGGGCCACGATACTTTTGGCGTAACCATGACCGAATCTTGTTTTTGTCAGTGTAATTTAGTAATATAAAAATTAATTTGAAATTAAATTTTTTTTGGTTACTTGCCTTAATTTTTATTAAAGTTTATTAAAAGTTAATTATTATTAAATATAAAATTAATTTGCCATTTTTGACCTTGATTGGTCTGGCGTTCTGTGGTGGTACTTTTCGGCCCTTTTATCCGATGTTATCGATATTTTTCGAGGGGGGGGCCGTGATATATTTTTTTGAAAAGTCTTTGTAATTAAAAATTCAGATAAAAAGGTTAATTTTTTTTTTTGATTTATTTAATTGATATAATATTGAAAGTTTAAATGTTAGAATAATTTTGATAAATCTTTAAAACGTAAAGTAAGTTAATGTTTTTTTTTGAAATGGCAAACCCAGGGCTCATATTAAAAGGCTTTTTGAAGTTAAAAATATGTTTTGAAGAAAATTGTGGTTTCTATTCATTAGAAAAAGTGTTGGAATAACGTCACTCTAGAAAGTTAAATGAATTGGCTGAAATGTGGAAGTGCTGGATGTTATTTTGAGAAATCTTCTGTTTACTACGTCAGTTCTTTAAAGAAAAGTTTTTGAATGTCAAATTGAATCCATTTGGATGTCAAAATTCAAGGTTTTACGTTTAACAGTCCAGGAAGTGCTTTGGTGATTTATCAGCGATTTATTATTAGATCTACGAGATTACAAGTAATGTTGAACTTTACATCTGCTATTTATTGTGAAGTTTCCGGCAGTGGGGCGTGCTGGTACCCCCTACTGACTTACTTTCCCCTGGACTATCTGCAAATAGACGTTCTTTGGTGACAATTTTTTTTGACAAGAGAACTGTCGTATTTATTGACAAATGGCGGACTTCCGATACATTAAATTTTTTTTATAGATGTTTCTTAAAGATGAATGTTCACAATTTTTTTTGTAAGATGTCGTGATCCTCATCAATTGTTGTGTAATTCACCCTTTCTATATTTTAAAGATATTTTTATGATAATATTTGTTAGATACTACATGGGGGCTATGGTGCTTAATTTTGGAACCATTACAATTGAAAGATATTTAAATTTGTAAAATGTTTAATGTTGTGTAACTCTTAAATTCAAGGGTTTAGATTTGACATCTAAATTCTATTTATAGAAATAGAGTAAGCATTAAGTATAATTTTTTTGATCTGTTAAAAGGTAAATGGGGGAAGTTATCTGAAATTTAAAAATTTTTTTTGAAATATTGAATTACTGTTGAAAAGTTATGAAACTAAAGATAATTTTTTTAGATACTGTTTTTTAGTGTCTTAATCTGTGATAATTTTTAAGGAACTGTTAAGTTTGGGATTTTTAAGATATCGTTAAATTTTTAAAAGATTTATCTCTTTTTCTCCTGTTTAAAGGAGTTGCTTAAGATATTGGGGTAGATCTTTGGAAGTTTGTTTAAACGGGCCGCAATTACCTGGGGATTTTTACCTCAATTTTTTTTGTCATACAAATTGCTCATGAATCTTGGTATTCTTCTTACATGGAAATATTAGTGGAAATTTAAAGTTTTTTTTAGATATCAAGTAAATTCAGTTTTTAAATTTTTTTTTTGTTCTGGCGATGGGGATCGTGGTTCAGATGTTCGCTTTCACTCATCGTCAGACAGTAATTTTTATGGGGGAGATGTTTGCATGTCATGAAATGAGATATTTGTCATTGTCTTGACTGGTGGTATGGAAACTGGAAGATCTCTTTCTTGTGATAGTTTACTATCCTGAGGGTTGTTTTGTTTTCCTTATATATCCCTTTAAGTTTAATCTCATTTTTACAGTATATGCTCGCTGCTTTGGGTAGTTAGAGACTCTTGGTTTTAAGTTCTTTTTGTTATATTTATGAATTTATAAAGTTTTTATGTTAGTTAGGAAAATATAATGGAGAGAGGTTTAAGAGGGGGATCATGTTTCTTTATACCATATGTGGTCATCCATTTGTAATATGGGACTGCATGTTTTAATTGGTTAGGACATTGTGACGGATGTTGCATGGATTGATAAGCTACATTTTTCATTCTCAATTTTTAGAATAATATGGGTTCATGAGTAAGCAAGTTTATTAATGTTTAAGCTTTAAATTTTTAAGATAATAAAAATTGAAAGAAAAGTTATCCTAATGTTAAATTCTGTCTAAATTTTGATTTTTCTAAATGACCTCTATTAAATGAATCTTAAGTTATAATGTATAATGTTAAATAGAATATGAATCATACAGGTATCCTCTAATTATTTGAGAGATTGTTTTATAGAATCTAATTTTGTTTTACTTAGGCATTTTTATGATTAGCAAGGGTGGTTTATTCTGTGTAAATTTAAATGAAAAACCTGGACCCAAATACGCTAGATCTTTTTGCCTCTGTACTAAACTATCTTTTTAGTTTAGAATAATTTTTCAATATTTTTATAGAGTTAAGTTTAAGTTTTTACTGTATGTTCAAAAGTTAAGAAGAGGTCATTGGAGGTTCATTGATAGATTTTATATATATAATTTTTTAATTGGATTTTGACCTGTAAAAGTTGTTTTTAAAAGGAATTAATAAATTTTGCTTGTGAAATAGTTAATATATATATAAAAGAATCAATAGGATTAAATGTTTTTGAAGTTAATCTCTTAAATGTGCTCAACCTGTATCCAGCTTGATTTTGTGTTAATGGGTTCTGAAAAGTAAACCCTGTTTTATATCATTGGTTGGTTGAGTGTATTACATGAAATGAGTACTTTTTAATGGCTTTTTACTTCCCCTCACCTTTATCTATATTATGTTAAAAGCTGTAAGAATTGCATTGCAGAAGGGTGTTTTTTTGGAGATATTTTTAGACAGAAATTTTTATATTTCTGATGTGTCTCAATTAAATGTGCTTCTGTAATGTGTTATCCTATTATGAAATATTCCTCTTTTTAAAGTATTTAATGAATTGGATAATTTGAGAAATGCAGTTTTTGATTTGCTGTATCAAAGTAGAAAATAATGTAACTTCTGTTTGCCCTACTCATAATTGTTTAAGAAGCTGAATTATTCGGCCTAAGTGGAGATCTGTTGATATTCGAATAGTTTTTTTTTTTTTTTTTTTTGAGAAATTGCTAAAATTTGTTTTATGTAAGAATTGACTATAGTTGAAAAATTTTTTTTTGAAGTTTTTAGTTTATGATTCACAATTTAATTTTTGACCCAGGAGTTCTTTTTATAAGTATGCTTTGACAATAACTGCATAATGCGAATTAGTTGTCATGTCACCAAGTTTTTAAAGACGTTCTGAGAATTGCAGTGGTTGAAATCCCTGATGTACGGAACGGATAAGTACGGTGAAGGCATATTATTTATCTTGGGTCAATCTAAATTTAACAGATATTAATAAAGTTGTTTGATGTGTTATTCAATATTATAATTTTTATTGTATATTTTTGTTTAAAATATGTTGTATTTATGCATTAATATAGATCTCTTTGACTGGTTGATGAATTTAATATAATGGAATGTGAGTTTAAGCGGAGTTGCATTCATGGATGGTTTTTATTTCAAGATGAAGATGGTTCGAATTGGGGCATTGTGGTTCTTCATGTGGTTTACATAGTGTTAGAATTGCTGGGCTGGTTTTTAGATTTACAGTATTGAATTTTTAGATTGAAATCCTGGATGATATAAGTTCTGCTGGTAGACTTATAATTTAATTTTTGATAAGGCTGTTATTGGAGATTTGGTCATAGGCTGTTTTTAGATGTTTGAGTCACTGTTGATCAGTATGTTAATAGAAAAGTTAATTTTGACTGAGAAGCTAATGTTTAGGTATACTGAATTTGTTTTTGGCTGATAGCTCAAGAGAATTTTTTCTCACTTGGATACTTAACAGGGAAACGTAAAATTGTTCCATGGTTGTTTCTCCTGGAGTAAAGTTTGAGTGGGGAAGGATGTTATGCTAATCAAGGTATGTTGAGTGACCTTATGGATATCTCCTGAATTAAAAGCTGATAGTATCTTGGACTGGTTCTAAGTAAATTTTTTTTTGGGATTCCTTTTTAGTAATAGATGTATCGATGGTTTTTGGATATGTTTGGTTCCGGCTGACATGATGGATTTTGAAAGGTTTTTAGAAAGTGGGGAGACATCTTTATTTTTTTTTAGAAGGCATATGTTTCATGCCTGTATATCAAGTTGTAATGAGTTCAACTTATGAATAGTATAGATCTGGTGTTAGATGCTTGATAGATATTTATACCTCGCTTACAGTTGCGTTTTCTGAGTGTGAAAGCGTGATGTCCATGATTTGCGACTAGAATTGGAGCTATATAAATTTTTTTTTTTTGGTTTGATGGATGTGCTCTGTTATCATGGCAGTTTTGCTGTAATGAAGTTTTTACAGGTTATTGATGTTTCTAGTTATATTGATGGTCATATCATATCCGTGTCTACAGTTACCTATGTTCTAGTTTTTTTTTTTTTTTTTTTTGAGAGAGTGAGGTTTGAAACCTTGGGATCCCGAGTAACTGGATTTTTGTATGAGTGGAGGTGTTACCTAGCCTCGCTGACTGTGTGAGCGAATGATATGTACCACTTCAAATAAGTGTCTGGCCTGGATTCTTAGGTGACTTTGTAGCTTAAAGTTATTTTTATGGGAATATTATGGCTTGTGGTGAGAGCACTTCGTACTGACCTAGTGTGTGACCTGAGTGTGAGAGATAAGGGTCGGCACATATTTTTAGTAGCCTGTTTGTGTTGCATAGTGGACATCGTATGGCTCATTTAGATTTGTGTGGTGTTGACGGAGTTTTTGAAGTATAACCTGGTGATCTGTTTTTGTTTAGCTGGAATCATTTGCATTGCCTAGATTGAAAGACTGGAATCATTGAGATCTATATATATTTTTTTCAATGTTTTTAAGATTTTTAAATTGGAAATTATTAATTGTTAAGATTGTTAAAGTTTAAAGTTGTTAGATTGATAAAGTTTTTTTAGGGGGGTGATTGCTGACATTTTTAGATGGGTGATCTAGACGTTAAATTTTGGTGTTAGAAAATGTTTTTCTTGAGAAATATTTAGTAGTTGAGAGACCTTGTGATATATTTATTTGTTAAATGGCATGTTATAATTGAAGAATGTGATATATTGAATTTGTTTCTAGTAAATACGAGGGAAGGACTGTTTTATTTTCATGTATTATGATTTTAATATGTGGTGTTTTTATGTGATGTATTTATGTGTAATAATTTTTATGGCTATTATTTCAGATGTAGATATTTGCTCCGGGACTCTATTCCTGTTTGACCTTTGCCCTTTTTATAGGTTGACCTTTGATGCTAGTTATGATGGCTTGTGGACTGATCTTGGTGTTTTTCTTAATATTTAACAATTGTGAATGAGGTTTCTGGGAATGATATTAAGGATGTTTGATGTTTCTGGTTTCTGAGGAAGTTGAAATAGTTAAGCGAGTTGATATATTTTTATCTGAATTTTTAAGGAGACATTGAGAGGGGGGGGCACTTGTTAGGAATTAACAAGCTAGTTTCTTTATTCTCAATGCCTCTAACAGTATTAAATACCTCTTTAACTTATTACAATATAATATGCAGTACTTTATTTATTGCACTTTATTTTTACCAAAGTAACTTTATTCAAATATAATTTATTCTGAAATAAAACTTACCTTTATTCTGTTCTAATTCATTTATTCTTTAATTATTTAAGAAGTCTTTTCAGTTTCTTTAAGTTACGTTCCTTTAAATACTTTGTTTACGTTTTTCAAACTTCCGCTGGTGTAATTGGCCAGGCATCACTTTCAATGTTGTAGATCATACTACGCGGTTTTTCTTTCGCCAGGTGGCGGTGGCTGTCTTCATGAATGAATTAGATGACGTAATCCACTCCGGCGAATCACTGCTCATCGAATGTTCCCGAAAGGGAATGAGTCGGCACGTGCACCGCTAGCTATTGCATAAAAGGGTTTTTCCCTCCTCGGATCTTCATTCAGTCTTTTAGTTCTTCTCTTCGTTTGTATTGTGGAGTTTCGCCATTGGTCATGCAGTATAATAGAAAGCGATTTCATATTCTAGTTTTTAGACAACATAGCTTTTTAAATACATCGTAGTTTTTCATATCTTCATCGTATTCTTGTGGAATGGTTTCTGTCATCATTTAGTGTTAAGCTATTCTTCCCCAGTGTGCCTACGTAGCTGTTTACCGAGAAGTGAATTTCTTTCTGGTTGTAAGCTGATTCTTGGATGCTTGAATGTCCTGAAGGAATGTAGCTTGAGTGGGCTAAGTATTTGGAGGAGTTAGCGATGTGTCATCAAGACCTTTTCTCATTGACGATGTTGACCAGAAATATAATTCCTCGGTGATGTTGTTCTTAAATGAATTATGATTAATGTTTTTTTTATATGAAGCCTATTGTCTTTTGCACGATATGCCATGGAGTCCTGGGGTAAATATATTTAAATGCCATTACATATATTTTTATAGACATACATTTAATAGTTGTTATAATTTATGAAAGTTAAGTTTGTTGTTTGCTCTTGGTTTTTAATAAATACGTTTTTATTTATATATATTGGTATCTGTTTTACTTAAACCACAACAGTCATAGTTTAATTTTAATTAAAAATATATACAAGTTTATAGTAACATGTCTTTAAATCTTTTTAACTAAATTTATTGATTAGATCGTGTCATGCTATGTCAGAAGTTAGCCATATACGCTCCATTGCTAGTGCATAACTCTGCTAATTTATATTCATAGCCATTTTCCTTGATATTGGCTATCAAAAACTATATAGGTTCATTGAATCAAAAAAAAGAGAATGGAAGCAGATTACTAAAAGTATAAATCAAAAGATATATCTGATGAAATTATGTGAAGTGCAGTGATTATTTTTTTAAAACATATATTCTGGATGGTTTGGTTGCTTACCATTTTCTCTCTCTCTCTTTTCTACGGGAAAAAAATTCTCCTTGCTAAATATATGCACATCAAAGTTATCATTGCTCTAGAAATACATCACTACCCAAAAAAGTTGTATAAATGGAATAAAATATACAATTTCAAAAAGAACCTTATGTAAACTTCCTTTTCCTTTTAGAATCTAAGAAAAATTCACTCAGGAACGACATTTCAATCAACTTCATTTACCTAATTTTGAGATGGTCATAGCATAAGCTGACCTTTGATTTAATAGCTTTTCTACACAGCAGTTCAGAAATTCTAAGGGTTTAAATAGACAAAATGTCTGAAGAGTAAATTTACCAGATCCCCACCCCCTATAGGCTTTCAAATTTTTCTTAGCATTTTTGCATCTATCCAGAGAATGACCAAAATTGTATTAAAAAAGGTGGAATTCCTCCTTTAGGAGGAACTCTTTCACCCCTGCGTAATTCGCTACTTTTTCGTGATCCTTTGACGAAATAAGCTATTTTTTTGTGCCCCTTTTACGAAAATCGCTTTTTTTCCGTGATATTTTGTGCTATTTTTTGCGGTCCTTTGACGAAAATCGGCTTTTTTCTGCGATTTTTTGACGAAATTTGCTATTTTTTCACGAAATGCGCTATTTTTTGCGGCCCTTTTACGAAAATCGCGTTTTTTCCACGATTTTTTGCAATCCTTTGACGAAAATCGGCTTTTTTCCGTGATTTTTTGGCGAAATTACGCGTCCCGTGGGACACGTAAGAGCTATCTTTTTTCGTCCCGTCTCCTATTTTTCGCGTAATTTACGCGCTATAGCGCGTCCGTCGCATCGCTGATATATATATTTGGCACATAATATTATTAGTATATTTCTGAATAATATTTTCGAATAGCTGGCAAAATTGAATTTCAAGTTTATTTGTGAAGTTTTTTATCCCATCATCATTGGCCTCAATATACAGATTGGAATAATTTTTTTTAATTTCAATATATGAAACCATGAAGAAATTATTTGTAAAAATTGCACAATAACAATTATAATTGTTAGTTTTTAATAAGATAAAATTTGTTTGAAATCTATTTTTGATATTTTGCACTAGCCTTTGTTTTTTTCCAAAGGAGGTACACAAAGTCAGGGTGCATGTGTTACACAAAGGCATGACATACATAAAAAAAAAAAAACACAGTATATCACTTACTTTCTTCTTGAAGCCTGGCAATTTTTTGCACATCAACAACATCAAAGACTTCACTTTTTTTTCTCGGTTCTTGATGATCTGATCTAGATTCATTATTGTCAGAACTATAACATGAAGAATCCATTTCTGTTTTATTATAAATCTGAGTCATGTTTGCTCTGAAGTCATCATTAATTGCTTTTCTTTGATTTTCTAATTTGTCCTTAGCTAAAAAGGAAAAAAAAAAAAAAAAACATTCAGCAGAAACAGAAAAATATATTTTAGTTTTGTTCATGCTTTCTAATGACTACAGAGAAAGTTTTCATGCATTATTTTTTTATAGTATTTCAATTTAAATTCAAATAAGTAATAGAAAAAAAAAATAGATAGCTAAACATATATTTTGTAATTAAAAAGGAAAAAGGAAAAACTATCTGAGGCATGATTTTTGTAACTTTAAAAATGTTAAGCAAATTGCTTCATGTCTAGAAGGAATGAGAAAAGCAAAAGAAGTTAACTTAGATGCTACTAAATCAGGTGGCAGCTGCACAAATCATCACCTCATCGAGTTCATGGATGAAATTCGTGGATTAGTTAAAACTCAACTAGCATATTAAAATTTCATTGGTCTCTCAAGTCATATCTTCGTAGAAACCTACCATTCAACCACTAAAATTGGATCTAGAGATGGTATCCACCAAGATATGACTCAAGGAGTTTAATATATCAAGTTGGAACCTTTATGTTGAGCCATTGTGGATTTCTCACAATACAAATTTGTCAACAATGGCCCATATACATAGGACACAAACAAACATTCGGGCCCTTAACGGTTCCAATGGTATCGCCTATTCTAACACTGACAAGGCTGAGCTCATTGTTGACACTAAATCTTGATGTTTCCATTCTAGAATGATTGACATTGTAAATTCTAAAATTGAAGAGTTTCTACATACCAATAATGAAAACTCTCTTAATCCTGCAACCTTCTCTGAGGTTGTTATTTACAGGGAGATAGAAAGGGCATGGAATCTAATCCAGATCAACAACAAATTTCCATCACTTTTTCAAGTTTTCCATTCCGGTAATTAAAAAAAATCCAAGTATCAAGATTTTACGATGTTATGTACAAAAAATCTTAACAGTTAAAATTTGAGAGTGGAACTTTCACAACCGATTCTGAGAGAAAATACTGATTTTTTAAATAATTTTTCGAAAAATTTATAAATTGTTGAACGCCAAGATATTTATTTCTCAGTTAATGATTGCTTGATGTGCCTATATATTTTTTTTAATGAGAATATTTCTTTTTACATGCTAAACCTTTTGCAGATACACACTTTCAGCATTAAGTTCTATCCATTTTGTCCATTTAGGATGAAATTCTTCATCACATCGGTCACAGTTAAATACAGATTACTTTGACATATTTTAATACAAAAAAAAAAAAAATAATAATAACTAATATATCTTATCCATACTAACCCATGTAAGGATTATAAACTTTCAATAAATTAAATTAAAATGTTCAGTTCCTAAACAAAGTAAGTAACCAGTCACCAAATCAATCCTACACCATTCTGCACAAAGATTCAATGAACTGGAATTAAAAACCTCTGAGAACGAAAGGAGGTAGACAAAATGAATTTCACAAAAGATAGAAGTATTCTTTAACCACTTCAACGGCTGCCCTGAGATAAGTCGGGGGTAAAAGCACTGTTTCCCTATACCCATCGCCGGTGAAGTGGTTAAAGTACTTATCTTTACAGTAGATTTTCCTAGCGCTGCAATTTAAAATCTTTAGTTTAAGGATTTCAAATTATTACAATCTTGATATGATTGTAAATCACAACATTACAATCAAAATTACTACACGATTTATGAATCAAGATTACTACAAGATTTAGAATCAAGATTACAATCAAAACTTTTCTTCAATTTTTCTCAGACGTTTCAAACTACTCTGATTTTTTCTCAGAATTCTCAAATTTCCCAGACTTTTCCAGGTTATCCAAGGCTCCCCCCAAAACATTTTTTGGGTGTCCCCCCTTCTCAGATTTCAGAGAAGTATTTACAGTATGGAACCACTTATCCGGAAACCAGTTATGCGGAAGGATATTTCTAATAGACTTATTTCAGAATCTTTGCAGAAAAAAATGTCATACACTGCCAGTTTGATGTCAACATCTAGTATTTGAAATGGAAACATATTTAGTTCTATTTTAGATGTTCTAATTTTTATGCAGAGGAAACAGAAGAATTTTTGTTCCCAAGGGATTCCCATAAATCACCTCCTTTCAAACTCTGGTTAACTTTTGATCTTTCTAGCATCTGATTTTTAATCCAAGTAATCTAACAATTTAAAATCAGAAATAATGCGACAACCAGATATATTCCACAAAACTTACCAAATGGATGCTGCTTTAATGCCCAACAGTTAACCGGAAAAACCAGTTATCCGTAATACATCTGACCCCAACCATTCCGGATAAATGGTTCTGTACTGTATATTAAATTTTTCATATGAGCTTCAATGCTCTGGTCTTTCCTAACCCACTGGCTATGACAGGGTCGGCGAACCTTTTTACAACCGCATGCCAGATTTTTCAAAAATGTTCTTACGTGATCATGAAGTGCCAACAACCCAAAAATGGATACAAATTATTGAATCAAAATTACCATTAATTTTTGTTTATTAGGATTGAAATATGGGAGTAACATATATATGTAATAATCACAGTAACATAATTTGGAAATTTTAATAAAATAGTAAACACGTATTCTGTTAGTACATCTTGGATGCCAAAAAATTAATATGTGGTTCATACCAAGTTACTTTTAAAGGAATTGAAGCCGAAATAGAGTTATTTCACAAGTGGTAAACGTTTAAGATTGTCGTATCATTCATTTCTGAAAATAAAGACTCTCAGCAGTGATGGAACAGCATGGACCTCATTTTGGATCAGCAAAAAGCCATTTTGGAGCGGCAAAAACGCTCATTTTGGAGCAGAAAATAACTATTTTGGAGTGGCAAAAAGCCACTTTGGAGCAGAAAATAACTATTTTGGAGCAGCAAAAATGCTCATTTTGGAGTAGAAAATAACTATTTTGGAGCATCAAACTGTCATTTTGGTATTCTTTGACGAAATTCCCGTTTTTTCTGCAATTCTTTGACGAAATTTGCGTTTTTCCTGCTATTCTGTGACGGAATTCGCATTTTTTCCGCGACTCTTTCACAAAATTCGCTTTTTTCCGCAGTCCTTTGACAAAATTCGCGTATTTTTCACGTGTTATTCAGGCTCTTAGTTGAAATCAGCATGTTTTTCGCTATCTTTTGATGAAATTAGCGTGTTTTTCGAAATCTTGTGACGAAATTTGCAGTTTCTTGTGACCTTTTGATGAAATTTGTGTTTTTTCCGTGATCTTTTAACGAAATTTGTGTTTTTTCCTAATTTTTTTAGCCCGTTTTGTTCATTTTTTGACGAAATTAGCGATCCTTTGACAAAATTCACGTTTTTTTCCGCGATCCTTTGACAAAACTCGCATGTTTTTGGCGATATTTTGACAAAATTCGTGTGTTTTTTGCGACCTTTTGATGAAATTTGCGGGTTTTTTATCGTGATATTTTAACGAAAGTAGCTTTTTTTTACGATTTTTTGACGGCGTTTTGTTCTTTTTTTTGACGAGTTAGGTATCCTTTGACAAAATTCACGTTTTTTTCGCAATCCTTTGACGAAATTCGCATATTTTGACAAAATTTGCGTTTTATTCCCGTTCTTTTGATGAAATTTGCGGATTTTTTCGCGATATTTAAACGAAAGTAGTGTTTTTTCACAATCTTTTGACCCCGTTTTGTTCGATTTTTGAGGAAATTAGTGATCTTTTGACAAAATTTACGTCTTTTTTGGCGATCCTTTGACAAAATTCGCGTGTTTTTTGCGATCTTTTTACGAAATTCGCGTGTTTTTTGCGACCTTTTGATGAAATTTGCTGTTTTTTTCGCGATATTTTAACGAAAGCAGCGTTTTTTCACGATCTTCTGACCGTGTTTTGACAATGTTAGCGCTCCTTTGACAAAAATAAAGATTTTTTCGCAATCCTTTGACGAAATTTGCGTGTTATTCGCGATCTTTTGACGAAAATCTCTTGTTTTTCGCGATCTTTTGTCGAAATTTGCGACCTTTTGATGAAATTTGCGGTTTTTTCACTATCTTTTAAATAAATTTAGCGTTTTTTCACGATCTTTTGACCTTGTTTTGTTCGTTTTTGGACGAAATTAGCGACTCTTTGACAAAATTCACGTTTTTCTCGCGATCCTTTGAGAAATTCGCGTTTTTTCGCGATCTTTTGACGCAATTCACGTGCTTTTCGTGATCTTTCGACGGAATTCGCGTGTTTTGCAAGATCTTTTAGGAAAATTCGCGTGTTTTTTGCGATCTTTCGACAAAATCTGCGTTTTATTCGCGATCTTTAAACGAAATCACGTTTTTCCGCGATCTTTTGACGGAATTCACGTGTTTTTCGCGATCTTTTCGCAAAATGCGCATGTTTTTCGCGATCTTTTGGCAAAATTTGCATGTTTTCGCGATCTTTCGACAAAATTTGCGTGTTTTCGCGATCTTCTGACGAAATCTGCATTTTTATTCGCGATCTTTAAATGAAATCACTTTTTTTTCGCGATCTTTAAATGAAATCACTTTTTTCCGCGATCTTTTGACCGCGTTCTGTTCGTTTTTTGACGAAATTAGCGATCCTTTGTTAAAAATCATGTTTTTTTTCCGTGATCATTTGAGAAACATCGCGTGTTTTTCGCTTTCTTTTGATCAAATTCGCATGTTTGTCGCAATATTTTGGCGAAATTCAAGTGGAAAATGATCGATTTGGCTCAAGAATTATTATCGAATTGGCGCAGTTGGGCGCAATTTTGTTGAAAAATGATCGTTTTGGCGCAGAAATGTGCAGCATTATCGAATTGGAGCAATTGGCGCAGCTGTTCCATCACTGTCTCAGGAATAGATAGAAAGGTCAATTGTCAAAACTACAAATTACATACCATGTCATTATAATTCCATCATTCTTATTTATAATGCCTGATATTCTCTAAATCTTCCTGTTCAGTGCTAAACTAATTAAGAATCAAATATAAGATTTTAGTTATTCTGTTTGTTGACAGATGGCAGCACTATGCATTCTGTGCTGTTGTGAAATCTTAATTATGACATCATCAGTGAGTTGATTTTGGTTTCTGAGAGAGTGGTATGGGGCATGTTGCTCCTGCTGCATTATTGTCTTTCTTTATTCTATTTAATTTATCTGCACCCAGTTTAGGCAGGGGATATATTTTTATAATGCTTTCATGTGATGATAGCATACTAATTAGAGTGTTAATTTTAACTAGAGAAATTTGATTCTGAAACCAGAACTGTATGTTTCATTGTGTGTAAAGTTTTGTGAACGTCAAGATTTGTTTTTTTGTGTTGTAAAATAAAATAAGAAAAATTCAAGGATTTCTTTCTTCAAATTCTCTACCTTTCTTCAAATTCTCTACATAAAGCAAATTGGAGGCACTTAGGCGTGATATGTGAGTACTTGCTTTGTTTTGAAATTGTTCTTTGATGCTAAAGCTTAATTTTTCTACTGAAGTTGCATTTAGCAAGATATTATTTTAGAATATGAGAACAATCTGGTATCTTCTTTATTGAATTGATAAAATAAGAAAAAATAGTATTCTACAATATTATGTTTTGATAGTTCTTGAAAAAGAAAATTGTTCTCAAGATTATTATGATTTATTTACTTCTTGTTCTCAAGAACATTATGATTTATTTGCTTGAAATATTTGAATATTTAATTATCATGGTGAATTATTATTTTACATTGAAGAATTTTGAAGATTTTTAATTTTATGCACATTTGAGAACAGAAAATTCTATTGTTTATATGAAAGAATAATTATGAACATTTTATAGTAGTTCTGTTTTTGACTTTGATTTGTTCTGTTTTTGAATTTAATTCAGTTACTTCTGTTTTTGAACTTAATTTGATTAATTTTGTTTTGAAGCAATTCTGATTACTTTTGATTTTGAAGTAATTTTGATTAGTTTTGTTTTCAAGTTATCTGATTAATTTTATTTTGGAAATTATTCTGCTTATAAGTTATTGTGTAAAATGGAGGATTATGAGAAAAAATCTGCTCAAATTAAAATTGAGAGAGGTAGGGTGAAAGGCTCTGTAACTAGATTAGAGAATAGTTTTGATAATGTGAATACTAAGAATGAAATTTTGATTAGATTACAAAGATTAGATGATTTACTTAAAGAACCGATGTATACAAGCTAATACTGTTGCCATTCATAAGCACAAATTCCAAATCCAAAAACAAATGAATGACTCTTTGAGCTATTCATTAAATGCTCTTAAAATATTTTGCAAAAGCATATTAATATTTTGAAATACCTTTTTTCCTTTTATTTAGATTTATTCATTGAAGTTTTAATTCAGTATACACTGTTAAAAATATCACGAAAAATTACCTCTGTTTTTCAAGGCTATCTATTTTCTGACCAATGAGAACCAATGACCAATGAGAAGCTGAATTCAGTGAATTGTGAATTATTTTGTACTGGATTAACGTTTCCTTTCTAAAAATAAATGTATTTCAAATTATTTAAAGGCTTTATTATGCTTTTACAAATATTTTAAGAGTAAAATTGGATGTGACCGTATTTTTTTAATGATTAATTCAAAGAGTCATTAATTTGTTTCTAAATTTGGAATTTGTGTTGTACAAGTGGCATAACGAGTGAATGTTTACTGTTTAGATTTGATTTTTCAGTCTTATAACATGCTTTCTTTTTCACTATTAGCTAACAAATTTATTAGAAATTGAAGTCCTACCCCATCCTTTTTTTAGATATATCATTCTTTTAAAAATGCAAACACATCATTCTGACGAGCTATCGTCTAGTATAAAATAACTATCAATTGCCAAATTCTACTATCAGATGGTCTACAATCGATAGTCAGACCAATAAGCTAAAAACAGTAATTGCAAAACTTTGTGATCAATTGGCAGAAAATTTTATCACAATGACTATGACAGAATCAATATTTCTGCAATTGCAATGGTTGAGGTTTGAGAGAGAGGGAATAGTGATGAACGATCGCTTGTTCAATGTTTAGAGGGGATGGTCTGTAGGGGGATGGATTGAAGGAGATTATAGTAAGACACAGGGTCTGTCCAGGAAGTAATGAGACTGAATTTTTCACACCAAGCAGAAGGCCAAAGGGGCAGAGTTTGTGGACGGTATGTGCGGTGGGGGCCTTCAGCTACAGAGTCTGGCAGAAGCAGGGTTGTTATGTTTAAAACATTTTGTTTAAAACAGTTGTTTAAAACATTACATTTAAAACATGTTTATTAAAGAATTGTTTGATATTCAAGTTGCCCGCTTTATTTACACAACAAATGCATCATTTTCATGTGTGTAACATCCAGAATTTAAAAAGAGTTGGAGTTGGTGTTGAGTATAAAACCTGGCTACAAACCACCAAATTGTCATGAAATAAGAGACATATTACTTGACAAAGTGCATGAATCCGTGCTGGAAACTTATAAAAATGATTTAAGAGAACAGATTGTTTATGCTGCTCTTGATGGATGGAGTAACATTCACAATGAGCCAATTGTATGAATTACAGTATCTTGTAAAGGCAAAATTTACTTAGTAGATTCAATTGGCCATCCTCATGAATTTAATTATCTTTATGAGCTTGCAAGTATTGCCATAAATAAAGTAGAGGAACGCTGTGGTTGTTTTATTAGCAGCTTTGTAACAGACAATGCTGCCAATGTTGTGAAGATGAGAAATGAACTTAAAAAGACTGAGAGGAATAATATGAATATTTCAACTTATGGATGTTCAGTTCATGTCTTAAATCTTCTAGCAAAAGACATTAAAATCTCCAACATAAAGCTCAAGTTGTTGATATTGTTAAATATTTTCAAAATGATCATTTTGCATCAGCAAAACTTCGGGAAACAGTTACTAAAAAGCTTGAGCTACCATCAGGTGTCAGGTGGAATTTCATGTTGGACACAATGGAGTTTTATATAAGCAATTGGCTACAAATTTTGAAAGTTTGTGACTATAATCGAGAGAAAATCAATTCTGATATTTCAAAGAAAATCCATAGACTTGCAGTTAAAAAGAAATGTTGAAGATTATATCCAAAGGCTCAAATTTATTGCAGTTGCACGTGACAAAGTTCAGAAAAATAATTGTACTATTAGTGATGTAGTTGAAGATTGGAAAGATTTTTAAAAAGGAATGTCAGAAATAGGTGCATCTTACCATAATTACAAAAGAAAAAAAATTGAAAAAGCCGTAGAAGACAGATATTAAATGGCCACGACACCTGTACATTTCTTGGCAAACATTACTGATCCACGCTTTAAAAGAGAATCACTTACAATTGATGAGACAGAAAAAGGCATGAACCTTGCAGCCGAATTATGTCCTGAACAAATTTCAATAATTATAAACTATAAAGCTAAGTCAGCCCCATTCTCCAGTTATATGTTTGACGCTATTAATAATATGCTGCAAAAAATAAATGATATGCTGTCAGTTACCATTCAAAAATTCACTACTCAAGAATCAAATAAAGTGGACAATATTGTAGAAATAACACCTTTATTTTTGTGGATAAGCCTTGAAAAACACGTCGATAAAAATTTCAAGCAGACTACAAAATAATTACATACAGCTGTATGCTCTACTGATGGTTTAGAAAGAGTGTTTTCTACTTTTGGCTTTGTGCCGAGCAAAACTAGAAACCGGTTAGGTGTTGATTAGAGGTGGGCATTATTTAACATAACAGTTAAAAAAACACTGTTATTGCTTTAAAGTTTGTTTTTTAGTAACAGAATATCAGAAACTCCCTATTAATTTTATAACTATTTATCAATTTCCCTTGCAAAAAACTGAAAATAAGACCAAAAAGAAATATTGTAGCTTTATTTTAATTTGATATTGCGATGAAAATAAAATCGTAAAATCTTTTTTCCTAGCTCTTAATAACCTTCTAAGAAAAAGTGAAAAAAAAAAAATCCACTATTACAAAAGAGTCGAGTAAATCATACTTTAGTTTAAAAAAGAAAGCCCAAAAACCTTCAACCGCGTCCTATGTATGAAAAAGAAAAGTCAACATGTATCCTTCAACCGCGTCCTATGTATGAAAAAGAAAAGCGAACACATTTTTTCATTTCATTCATTACTCAATCACTTTTCACGAAGGCAGAATTCATCTGCTCGGCAAACTTTTCTCCTCTATCTGTTGTTGTGAATAAAAAGTATTTATCAGTTGTAAATATTCGTCAGTGTCAGATATTCTATACCAACTGTTAAATGTTCAAATATTATGTTCGCTTTCAGCATGAGATTGTAGATCTTTCAGTGTTGAATTCGTAAAAAAATTTAATCATGCCTCTGAGAAATTACAGTTACTTGTAACACATAGCTATGAAGGAGTTACATTATTTAAAAAATATATTATTGCTCTGAATATATTGTTTATGTAGACTGGTAATATTAGAATCTGAGAATTTTACGTTATCGAGAGGGGAGGAAGTTTTTCTAAGTTTGTAAGTTAGATTCGCGTGGCTGGGGGATATTTTGAGGTAATTGTTAGTATTGCGGTTGCTGTTGTAGTTTGTGGATATTTTAAGGTGAGATAAAGTATTTTTTCGATTGTTATTGAAGGATGTGTTTGTTGATGCTACATACGGGTGCGGTAAAGCTATTTATTTATTTATTTATTGTACTTTTTGTCATAACTATGACTGCTAGAAAACTTTTTTCTTGGAATTAATTTTACTAAAGCAATAAGATTCTTATTTTATCGGAACATTTGTAAAAATTAAAAAAATGGTTTAATCAATTTGGGAAAAATAATAATCACTGTTGTCAAATATAAAAGCAACGGCGGCGTTTTAAAAACTGTTTGTTCATATAAGTGAAAATATTATGATAGTGGAATATTTTAATTAACAAATTTTGCCTTAAACCTACTAATTTGGTTTAAAATATTTTATTAAATTATTTTAAAATATTTTATTAAATTATTTTAAAATATTTTATTAAATTATTTTAAATTATTTTTTTATATCCCATAATGTTATTGGATGTTGTTAACGGATAGGTCAAAATATACAGTTTATCCCATTGCACCATTATTCGATAAGTGACACACATGAAAAAGTGAACTGTTTCAGTAAAAACGAAAAATACTTTTAAATGTGAAAAAAAAAAAAATGCTTGGGAATACATAGAGTAAACATTTATTTTAGTATGAGCAATTTTGTTAAATTAATATATCGTTAGTAAGTAGTTCAAAAGTAAATTTCACAGGAGAGGCAAAAGACAATTTGCATGATTTTACTGTAATATGAAATTATAGCACTATAATTATAGCACATTCTGGAATGAAAACTTGCATAAAAGAATAAAACCCTTAAAAATGAAGATGTAGGATGAGGTTTGGAGAGTTGGGTAACTTTACCTCCCCACAAAATCCACACCTCTTCTGCGGTCATAAATCGACATATGGCGTAATAAAGTGATTTTCCGCATAGGTACACTTATGAAACTATTTGCGCAGCAAGACGCACTTATAACAGACCTGTTAGTGGAAAAAAAAAAAAAACGCAAAATGAATATTTGCAAGGCGTGTCTCTTTCCTTGCGGGTGAGCGATATGTAAACAGCAAGGCTAAATAATATTGTAACCAATATATATATATATATATACAATTACTCTAATTTGGTCTTTTTTATAGATATTTAAACATTTTTTAATGTCAAATGGGGGTATGTTTGTAACCATTCATATTAAGGAACGCTCAATATATATATACAGAGAGAGAGAGAGAGTTGTGCATTTTAGGAATAAGTGTGAGATATCTATCGAATAATCTAATTATTAGGCAGATGAATTTATAATTGTGATAAATTTACTTGAATATAACTTTTCACCTTAAAAATTTGAGAATTATTCTAGACATTGAATGACATTTGAATTGGGGACATCTTAAATTAAAGAGAGTTTTGAATGCTAGAAGCTATTAAAAAGGAAAAAAAAAATTGTACGATTCCTTTATGTACAGATTATCTTCAGATTTAGGTTGGGTGGGACTAAGAAAGTAGGATGCTGTAATTATAAAAGAAGAATGATGTTAGATATAGACTCTAATGTTAAACTTTTTAAATAAATATATAATTATGTTTAGTGTGTTTTTATTATTATGTTTATTTATATTATTGTTATGTTAGTGTGTTTTTATTATTATATAATTATGTTTAGTGTATGTTTAGTGTGTTATGTCTACTGCTGAAGTTCGAAAACATGTTTTGATTTTTTTGTAAATTTTAATTCTACGTTTAAAATGTGAGCTTGGATCATTTTTCCGACAATAAATTTCAAAGAAACAAAATATTACCCAAAAGTCTTTAACTATAAGTATTTAACCAAAATCTATAAAAATGACCTAAATAATAATAAAAAAAAAGACCCTAAAAGTGCAAATGTCAACAAATGTTTTGCCTCTGGTAAGGTGTTAAAAAAGTCCTTCCGGCCAGTGCCGGGAGGAAGAGGTAGCTTCCATATTCCTTATTTTTAAAAAGCCAACTTATATTATTCAAACACGCGAAGCTCAATTTAGTGGAAACCGAATATAGGAGATTCAATACTAATTTTTATCAATGCTAAATCATTATTTGAAACAAGATGGCGGATGAAGCTGGCCAACGATCTCGGTCGAAATACTTGTATGTACTATGTACACACCAAGGTACATCCAAATCGGTTCATAAATACGCCTGTTATCACGTGACAAAAATCAGGACGTTTCAAAATGTCAGCCACGCTAGAAATTCAAAATGCTATAACTCAGCCATTTCTTAAGATATAGACGAAACAAAAACTGCTCCCGAATCTTTTTATCAAGGTCAAACAAATAAGAAAAAATTTTTTTTTTCAATTTTCAATTTTTTGGTACCACATTTCAAATTAAAATTTTTCTTAAAAATTTAAATAGCCGCCATTTTTAAACAAGATGGCGGATGAAGCTGGCCAACGAACTCGGTTGAGACATTGGTATGTACTATGTATAAACGAAGTTACATCCAAATCGGTTCATAAATACGCCTTTCATCGCGTGACAAATTTCAGGGCGTTTGAAAATGTCAGCCACGCTAGAAATTCAAAATGCTATAACTCAGCCATTTTTTAAGATATAGACGAAACAAAAACTGCTCCGGAATCTTTGTATAAAGGTCAAATGCATAAGAAAAAAATATTTTTTCAATTTTCAATTTTTTGGTACCACATTTCAAATTTAAATTTTTCTTAGAAATTTAAATGGCCGCCATTTTTAAACAAGATGGCGGATGAAGCTGGCCAACGAACTCGGTCGAGACATTGGTATGTACTCTGTATAAACGAAGTTACATCCAAATCGGTTCATAAATACGCCTTCTATCGCGTGACAAAATTCAGGACGTTTCAAAATGTCAGCCACGCTAGAAATTCAAAATGCTATAACTCAGCCATTTTTTAAGATATAGACGAAACAAAAACTGCTGCGGAATCTTTGTATAAAGGTCAAATACATAAGAAAAAAATATTTTTACATTTTCAATTTTTTGGTACCACTTTTCAAATTTTAATTTTTTTTAAAAAATTTAAATGGCCGCCATTTTGAAACAAAATGGCGGATGAAGCTGGCCAACGAACTCGGTCGAGACATTGGTATGTACTATGTACACACCGAATTACACCCAAATCGGTTCATAAATACGAGAGTTACAGTGTGACAAAGGTCAGATATATATATATATATATATATATATATATATATATATATGGATATATATATATATATATATATATCAATTTTGAACGGAGGGTGGTTTCGGGGTCTGGGGGTCATGATCGATGAAAATATACCAAAATTTTTTGAAATCGCTTTCCTCCGAACGGCTGCAATAGGTAGCTTTTTGTAATGAAAGCTACCTAAAATTATTAGGTTATTGTAACATGCTATCAAGCTAACGGTGTAATGATGGAACCTGTTAACAAAAAGTAACTGTTTTTCCCATCTCTAGTGTTGATAAGGTTGCCAAACTTGTTACAATTTTTAAGAACTTAATAATTAAATGTTTTAGTTTAGAATAAAAAGTTAATTGTTAATTAATGTTTGGTATTTATTAAATAATTTTTTTCTTCCTGACTGTTTTTTGAAAATATTTTCATTCATTATATTTAATTTATTAATTTTTGCTCACTTTAATCAAAATTGTGCTGTTGAATAAGAAAAAAAAACGTTTTAAACAAAAAAAACACGTTTTTTGCTTTTTTCCAATCCTGGGCAGAAGTCAGTTGGGCTTGAGCCTTTGCAACGTATGGATCGCTCATGAAGCAGACACGTGTTTGAAAGTGGCATTAGGTTCACAGTTTTAGTGGCGTTAGAATGCAACAGAGTGTTGAGCAGCAATACACCATAAAGTTTTGTGTAAAACTAAACAAATCGGCTAGTTACAAGAAGTCTATGGAAAAGATTCTTTGTCCAAGGCTCAAGTGTTTATGTGGCACAAAACCTTTAAAGATGGAAGAGAGGACGTCGATGATGAACAACGTGCTGGGCGTCCATCAAGTTCTCGAACTTCAGACAGTGTGGTTAAAATTAAAGTGCTTTTGGACTCGGATCGTCAGATAAGTGTCCGAATGATTGCGGAGGTGTTGAGACTTACAAAATCGATTGTGCGTCATACCTTTAGGGAAGAACTCCAAAGCGAAAAATTTGTGCCAGGCTGGTTCCAACACATCTTTCAAAGTGACTCAGTTTCTGGCAAAACACAGTGTCACAATGTTGCCCCAATCACCATACAGCTCCGATCTGTCACCACCAGACTTTTTCTATTTCCTCGGTTAAAATATAGCTTAAAAGATCATCATTTTGACAATCTGGAATCAATCAGAGCCATTGGCAATTGTGTATTAATGCAGGAGGGGACTATTTTGAAGAATATTAAGTGTCTGTAAAATTATCTTCAAATAAACTAATTTTATGGAATCAGTCTCATTACTTTCTGGACAGACCCTATATGATAAACTACAAGTGGGGCCCATTGAAGGTTTATTTTAGTTATAATATATATATATATATATAGAGAGAGAGAGAGGGGGGGGTGGGGAAAGCAAGAACGAATCCGAGAAGGAAATAGCATTCAAAATAAGAACGACTTTCACAGAGAAGAAAAGGGCAAGCAGCGATAAAAAAAAAAGAAGAGAGGGCTAGCTGTACTTTAGCTAGAATTTACCGTCCGAATTAAACAAAAATTCAGTGGGAGGAAGTCTGGGACCCAAGATACTTAAAATGAAAATTTGTGAAGGCGAGATAAAAGATGGTGACAGGGCCTTTTTAAAAACTTGTATTATCATCATATCTTAACAGATGGCACTAGTAAAATCTGTAATTTTCCCCATCTTCGGGCTTACTGGTTGTTTATTTCCCCATATGCCATATGACGATTTTCTGTCAGGCAAGAGTTTGACATTGTTGATCTAGCCTTAATTCATTTACATCTTGAAGATGGCCACAAGTGTTTACCAAAACTGTAGAAGATTTTAATGTTTTTAATCTATATTAAATGTTTGTACACCAATATAGCAAAGGATTTGTGGTTTATTCACATCTCATTTATTTAAATTTTTATTATCTATCATCTATGGTGCAGTAGTCCAAAATTGTTTATAACAGTATAAGTTCCACTGAAATCCATTGAGTAGAATGTATCTAAAAATGCAAATCATTGATAATCGGCTCATCTGATTACAGAACTCTGCCCCATAATTCTATAACTAAGCAGTATAAATTGGTATATTATATACTAAAACCTTCCCTGAAAAATTTTCTAACTACAAGTTCCATCAAAATGCTATCCTTTCAGCACAACTCAAGTTATAAGTGGCTATAAGTCATAGTCTAATGCTGTTTTTCTAGTAATTGAGAATTTTATAGAGATTTTTGAGTGGTAATGGATAAATAAATCTATGTAATTTTTACCTAAACATGTTAACTTACCTTCAAAGACATGTTTGGAACAAAAAAAAAAATTAATTTTGATAAAAACTGGATTTATGTAGTTTTTGAAATGACCAATTAATTCATTTATACTCCATGTCAGAAAAAATATTTTGAATGAGTAAATGGGCAATTGTATCATGCAATAATTAAAAACCAGTGTATGAGTAAAAACATTTTGATTTTAAAGATATAAATCTCTTACACACGAAGATGTGAAAGATAGAGAAAACTTTAAAGTACACAGGAAAATCAAATTTAAATTATTTTACCAGAGCTTGATGCATCTGCTGTTCTTGTATCTTTCATTTCTTTTTCCATGATACTTGAATCTAAATTAAAAATTTAATGCATTAATTAAAATAACTAAATGCATTTACATCTGTGAACAGTACTAAGCACAGAAAAATGAATAAACTGGAGGAATTGAAAATTAAAATTGTGATTTGACAAATCTAAAAATTTATATCATCTAAGGTAAACCTTTAATGATTTACAATGCAATTTGTACATTAACACTTTTAAGTAATACGCTGCAATTACATTGTGCAACAATGAAATTGCTTCTGAAGTAAAAATATGCAATTCTGTATGAAATGAATCCACTGAACATGTATATTACCATGAAAAACCTTTGTTGGCTCTTGCTTTGTAAATAATACATATGTGCAAAGTAAAAAAAAAAAAAAAAAAAAAAAAAAAATTCAAAATATATGAATTTTTAGGTCACATCGTTTATCTCCCTTATGATGTGCATGATCAGCAAATTAACTAACTCTCAGGTGTTTAGTTATTGTTTATAATTTGAACACATGAGATATCAAAGCAAAATTCATGGATCATGATCACAATGACTTTAGACTTTGAAAATTGGAAAAAAGAGGTCTCTCTTTTTTTTCATCCGTCATAAAGCAATTGTGGCTGTACTAGGCCTAATTGGAATGTTCTACAAATATCGTATAAACTACTGTTTTTAAGTGCTAATACTGATGTATTTGAAATAGCTAGTTAAAAAGAATAGTAAAATTAAGTGTTTTCAAGGGATTTTCCGCACATCACCCTACTACACATATATATATATATTTTAATTAATATTCGAAAAAAATATGAATTATAATCTATATATTTTTTAAACGGAAATCAATTTTTGGAAGGAATTTCTTTTGAACTTCCTGTTAATGCATTCAAGGAAAGAATTTTGTCTTGTTTGGCCTATGAAATTGTATGAAGGGGTCTCTATATCTTCATCCTCAAGGTCTTTATCACTTTTAATGTTTGTGTCACTTAGAAAAGGCTTGACATTTATTTTTTTACAATGGGAACAAACCTAATAGGAAATAAATTCAAAATCGTCAAGGATTGCACTGCATTCCAGAAAACTTTAAACGAAAAAGATTTAGCACCTAAAGTAGCAAGAGGAGTATTACTCAGCGAAGAATATGACTACGAGATAGAACATCGAATAGCAATACGAATAGAATATGTAGATACATGAAGTCGAAGCATCCTGATAACAAAACCAGTACTGATTATAACTAGATCACAAGAAGTAATGGAAAGAATAACAATAATGCAAAGGCTAGATGAATCCATAAAAGACATCAAGTCGCTAGTTAAAGATGGATCATTCAATAGTTATGTAGTAAAGGATGATGTATTGTACAGATTCAAGAATGGAAAAGAAATGTTGGCAGTGCCAGAAGAGATGCAATGAAAAAGTACACAAAAAATTCATGAACGAGGGCACTTCGTTGCATCAAATTAGTGAGGCATGAATTTTTCATAGCTGGGTTAATGAAGAAACTAGAAACAGTAATTGCAAATTGTGTTGAGTGTATCTTGTATAATAGGAAACAAGGAAAAGCTGGAGATTTTCTAAACCTGATATCAAAAGAGGACAGACCTTTGGAAACATACAACATCGACCACATAGGTCCATTGTCAATCACAAATAAAAAATACCTATATATTTTCACCATTATTCATTTTTTATAGATGCATTAACAAAGTTCACAAGGTTTTACCCAGTGAAATCAACATCATCCAAGAAAGTGATAGATAAATTGGAACTACATCAAACCACTTTTGGGAATCCAACTAGAATTTTATCTGATAAAGGAACAGCTTTTTATTGCAAGCGAGTTCATGAAATATTGTACAAAGCAAGGAAACGAGCATCTGAAGCCCAATTGTGCCAAATTCGAAAAATATTGGGTGGGCTCAAAACAGGGATGTAGCTATAACTGAATAATAAGGGGTGCTCAAGAAAATGTACCAGAGGGTCATTTCTCTCTCTCTCTCTCTCTCTCTGACACATGCGCGCACAAACTGACACACTGATATATATGGTCAAAATATTTTATAGAAAGATAAATTAGTGTATATTCATATTGTAGGCACTATGTTTCTTATTAAACTCTATAATAACTTCATTTTATGCTACGAAAAGGAAAAGCTGCAGAATGAATATTTCCAGTGTATAACTAGTGCATATACTGATGAAATAATAAGTGATGAAGTCAACAAGTAAATAAAGAGCTTACAGGTATATATGAATACTAGCAAACCCCGTGGCTTTGCTCGCGTAATAGTTGAAATATAGCAAGTGATATTTCCATGACTATTTTTTATTAGAAGAACACTTTTGAAATAAATCAAAAATTACAAATTAAGCCACAGTTTGACTAAACTTCATTATAAAAGTGTAATAGGCAGAAATGAAATTTTAATTAATAAGAAGAACTAAAACTAATTCCAAATAAATGATAATTTTGAAAGTATTTTGAGACTCTTATGCTCATTTCATACGCTCATTTCAGTATTCATTTGAAGTTTTGAATTTTTTAGAAACCATCTTAACACATTTACATCTTAAAATTAACCATCATGTCAAATTCCAAGCTTCTTATCTAACAGTCTACTATCTCTCTGGTGTTAGTGGCACCTATATAAAATGTCGAAATAGAGTTGAAATAGAATGTCTCGAAAAATATTGAAATAGAGACTGTGACCATTAATTTGCCAACATTAACCTAGAAATTGGTTGGTGTTTCCTAATATTCTATAGAAAACGGAATTTAGATGTTTTTAAAGGCTTTCTTGTTGTTCCTGCCAACCAGGTGGTAGTGACACCGACATAAAATATAGCCCATATAGGATCAGGGACTATCACTCTTGATTCGCACCAATAACTTCTGTAATCGGTTTATTATTTCCTGAGATTCCATGGAAATCGTAATTTAGGACTCTTTTAGAATGCTTTTCGCTCCTTCCCTTCACTTCACCCTTTTTTAATTTCGAATTTATTTTCGACTATTCTTAGCGGACATTTATATTTTATAACTATCGTATTATATTTAAAGTTTCTAGCCTCTTCAGTACCGCAGAAATCGCAATTTAGAAAGTTTTTTTTGCTCCTGCAACCCTCGACATAAAATACAGCTTATGTTTGAGCAGATTCTATCACCATCAATTTGCAACCATTATGTTTGAAATCGGTTTCGTATTTCATACGATTGCATAAAAACCATAATTTAGAGCGTTTATAGAACGCTTTTCGCTCACTTCATCCTTTTAAATTTGGAATTTTCTTACGACAATTCTTAGAAAGCATTTGCATCTTTGAAATAATTACCATTCCAAATTTAAAATGTTAGAACTCCCTCAGTAACACAAAAAAAAAAACGCAATTTAGAACATTTTTTGCTCCTGTAACCCCCATGTGATAGAGACAATAACGTAAAATATAGGCTATGATGGAGGGGGACTGTCACCATCAGTTTGAAACCATTACTTCTGAAACAGTTTTATATTTCCTGAGATTGCATAGAAATCGCTATTTAGAACGTTTTTAGAACGCTTTTCGTTCGTTTTTACCCCTTTTAAATTTCAAAATTTTAAGGAACTTTTCTCAGAGAGTATTTACATCTCATAAGTAATTACCATGCCAAATTTGTAGTTGCTAGCCCCTTCAGTATCACAAAAATCACAATTTAGAACATTTTTTAGAATGCAGCAGCAAGGTGGTAGTGACGCCGTCATGAAATAGTTCCTATATTGGAGCAAGGGCTGTCATCATCAATTTCCAACCATTACTTTTGAAATAGGTTGGGTACTTTCTGAGATTGCGGAGAAATCGCAACTTAGAACATTTTTTACAACACTTTTCGCGCATTTTCACCCCTTTTAAATTCCGAATTTTTTACGAAATGTTCTGAGAGATCATTTATATTTGATAAGTAACTACCATTCCAAATTCCATGTATCTGGGCCTTTTGGTTACAAAAAAATCGTAATTTCGAACTTTTTTTGCTCCTGCACCCCTTTTAGGGATAGTGACACCGACATAAAATGTAGCCTATGTTGGAACAAGGGTTGTCACCATCATTTTGACACCATTATTTTTTAAATCGGTTTGGTACTTCCTGAAATTGCGTAATAATCGACATTTAGAACGTTTTTTAGAATGCTTTTCGCGCTTTTTCACCCCTTTTTAATTTCGATTTTTTAAAGAAATGCCCTTAAAGTTCATTAGTATCTTATAAGTAACTACCATTCTAAATTTCATGTTTCTAGGCCCTTCAGTAACCCAAAAATCGCATTTTTAGAATGTTTTTTGCTCCTGCACCCCCGTTTGGCCAGTAGCACGGACATAAGATATAGCCTATGTTCTAAGTTGGACTAACACCATCATTTTGATACCATTACTTTTGGAATTGGTTCAGTAGTTCCAGAGCTTACCTCCTACAAATAAACAATTTTTACCTCTTTATAATATGAGTATAGATTATACAGACATGCAATAACTACAGTAAACCCAACTGGAGTGAAAAATTAGCCAGAGCCAGGAATCGAACCCGGGATCACAGTATACAAGACTGCTGCTCTAACCACTGAGCTACTCTGGCCAATGCCTGAGTCTGCAATTTCTCACTAATAAACCATGTTGGGGAAATCACCAGCCATCTATACGACAGCCTTGGATGACCAGACAACGATGAATAGATTTTACTATTACATCGATCTACGATAATTATAATAAAACACTCATTGTTTTATTATAATTATCGTAGATTGATGTAATAGTAAAATCTATTCATAATTAGTGAGAAATTGCAGACTCACGCATTGGCCGGAGTAGCTCAGTGGTTAGAGCAGCAGTCTTGTATACTGTGATCCCGGGTTCGATTCCTGGCTCTGGCTAATTTTTCACTCCAGTTGGGTTTATTGTATTTATTGTTTGCATGTCTGTATAATATTCATATATACCTTTAACCGTTGAATGCAGGCGTTATTTACGTGTGTATGTGTGTTTTAATATATATTGTAGTATGAATGTTTTATTATAAAGAGCTTAAAGTTAACCTGTTTCAAAAGATTCACAATTTTAAATTTTTTTTCTGAATATTCCCTGCCCCTAAGGATTCTAAAGTTGTGTTTTTATGATAAAAAACATTAAGAAAATCAATATATGTATTTTGTATTTTAAAATTATTGTGTTCATTCAAATGCTAAAATCATTTGCATTTAAATTTGCTATTGGCATTTTTCATTAGTAACATTTATAAATCAAGAAACTTAAATATATATTTTTTTTAAGTTCAAAGTAGGATGACTCAAATATGAAACAAAATATTTATCATAAGCATGATATTTACTATCTAACTCATTACAATAACTATGTTTGACCCGTGAAAGTGTCTAGTACAAAATATATCAGATTCAAAGACCTGGTTTGTTGTATACACATATACAGTGATCAGGTTGGTGCTGTATTTGGCTTAATTCTTCAATCCAGATCTATTCTTCTAAGCATTTATAGATTATATAGATAGACAACTTTTTAAAACCTTCTTCCTTTATATGGAATCTAAATATTTTGAATTCATTCCTTAACAGGTTAGAACATTTTTCTGCATAAGAATCGGCCATTTTTAACGATTTTGAAACTCGATAATCATTTAAAAGTTGCTCGTCTTATAGTAATCAATGGGCAATGGACGGTAAGTGGGAAATAAGATGCTTGATGAGTCAGTCTGTATTAACCTCTTAATTGTCGCGTAATTTTCAGAAAAATCCTTCAAAAATCGTCAATTTGTTTCATTCATACACATCTTATAAATTCTAAAAATTAAGCATTCCAATCTTAAAATCAAGTTTTTCAATTCAGTGCTGCCATTTATTGAGCACTTAAGCATTTAAATTAATCCCAAAAGCAACAAAATCAAAGAAGAAAGTACTATAATATGTTAGCTACAGTTATCAGCAGCCTATGAGGGTCATGACGGCAACAAAGTTTGTTCACAAATGCAGGGCTCCCAACACATTTTAGTCTCTTAAAAGGGGGAAAGGGGACCAATTTTATTTTAAAAGAGGACTTTGGGGGACCATTTATATTAAAAAGGGGGACTTTGGGGGACCATGTCTAAAAATACTGCACCGAGTTTTCCTAAATATGCAAAAAAATTTAAAAATTACCCCCCAAAATATGTTAATTGATTATCTTTATAAAGATGGCTCACTAAAAAGTACACTCAGCTAAATATTCTACAGCAAGAAGATAGGAAGTATTCCAATATTCAGTACTCACATTGATAATTCTCCTTAACGGAGCTTTTAATTTAAATTGATGCTTTATTAAAGGCAGATAAGACTGGGTGCAATCCTATGGGAATATGCAAGCTTTAAGACCTGTTTTCTCGGAAACTACCTGACTGATTTTGATGAAATTTGGAATCCATATTCACTGGATTATGCTCAAGACTTACGTCAGACAGTTCTTTTTCTGCGACTAAAACTTTTTATTTTAGAGCAATGGCAATTTTTCAGAAATTTTATTAATTTTTTAAAAAACTGTCTGCCACATATGTATGCTGTTATCTTATATTTATACTCTACCACAAAAAAATATATATGTCGTAGGCTAATTGAGAAATCAGGCTCTTTGCAAACAACCTAGTCTCTTTGCAAAGAGCCGGGCTAACTGGAGAATCATCTCCCTTTTTCCAATTAGCCTGATATTTTTCAGGCTTATTGCAAAGAGCCTAGAAAGCGTTAGGCTAATTGAAAAATGACCACTTATTATCCAATCAGGGTGATTTTTTTAGGCTTATTAACCCATAACCCGACCCGAACCCGAAAAATAAATTACAACAAACCGTACCCCGATCCCAGCAAGACAAAATAATTTCAGCCTACATGCAACCCGACCCGAACTTGAAAGTTCCAATTGAAAAAACCGGAAATCTGACCCGAACCAAATCTGATAACCGACAAAAATATTCTAAAGCACCATAACCCGATCCGAGTAAGACAAAATAATTTCCATGGACACGAAACCCGAACCGAACCTAAAAATTCCATTAGAAAAAACCCGAAATCTGAAATGAACCAAATCTGAACCCGACAAAAATATTCCAAAGAAAAATAATCCGATCTGAGCAAAACAAAATAATTTCCGTGGACACGCAACCCGATACGAACCTAAAATATTTGTTTGAAAAATTCCGAAATATCTCCCAAACCAAATATGATAACTGACAAAAATATTCTAAAGAACCATAACCCGATCCGAGCAAAATAATATTTCCTTGGACACGCAACCCAAACCGAACCTAAAAATTCTATTTGAAAAAAAAACACGGAATCTGAAGCCAACAAAAATATTCCAATGAATCATACACGATCCGAGCAAGACAAAATAATTTTTGAGGACATGCAACTCAACCAGAACCTAAAAATTCAATTTGAAAAAAAAAACGAAATCTGACGTGAACCAAATCAGAACCTGACAAAAAATATCTCCAAAAACCATAACCCGATCCGTGCAAGACAAAATAATTTCTGTGGACACGCAACCCGTTCCGAGCTTAAAATATTTGTTTGAAAAATTCCGAAATATGACCCCGAACCAAATATGATAACCGACAAAAATATTCTAAAGAACCATAACCCGATCCAAACAAGACAAAATGATTTCCTTGAACACGCAACCCAAACCGAACCTAAAAATTCCATTTGAAGTCAACCTGAAATCTGACATGAACCAAATCTGAACCCGACAAAAATATTCCAAAAATCTATATCGAATCCGAACAAGACAAATTATTTCATGGACACGTAATGCAACCAGAATCTAAAAATTCCATTTGAAGTCAACCTGAAACCCGACACGAACCAAATCTTAACACGACAAAAAAATTCCAAAAAACTATAACCCGATGCAAGCCTGACAAAATAATTTCCGTCGACCGGCAACCTGATCCGAACCTGAAAGTTCTAATTGAACTCAATCCGAAATCTGGTTGTGATCTATTTTCGGGTTGACTTCAAATGGAACCTTTAAGTTTGGATTCGGTTGCGTGTCTACAGAAATAACTTTGTCTTGCTCGGATCAGGTTACGGTTCTTTAAAATAATTTTGTAATTTTCAGATCGGGTTCTGGTCGGGTTTCTGGTTGACTTCATATGGAATTTTCAGATTCTGGTCGTATTGCGTGTAAACGGAAATTAATTTGCCTTGCTCATATTGGGGTACGGCCTGATGTATTTTTATTTCGGGTACTGTTCGGGTTAACTTAAAATAGAACTTTCAGGTTCGGATCGGATTGCACGCCGACAGAAATTATTTTGTCTTGATCAGATCTGGTTATGGATCTTTGGAATATTTTTGTTGGTTTTGATCAGATTTCAGTTTTTTTTCAAATGGAATTTTTAGGTTCGGGTCGGACTGCATGTCAACGGAAATTATTTTGTCTTCCTCGGATCGGGTTATGGTTTTTTAGGATATTTTTGTCGTTATCATATTTGGTACAGATCATACTTCGAGTTTTTTTTCAAACTAAATTTTTAGGTTCGGATCAGGATGCATGTCCACAGAAATTATTTTGTCTTGCTCGGATCGGGTTATGGTTCTTTAGAATATTTTTGTCGGGTTCAGATTTGGTTCGTATCAGATTTTGCGTTTTTTCTAATGGCATTTTTAGGTTCGGGTCGTGTTGCGTGTCCACAGAAATTATTTTGTCTTGCTCGTATCGGGTTATGGTTCTTGGCGATATTTTTGTCGGATTCGGATTTGGTTCGGGTCAAATTTCAGGTTCTTTTCAAATGAAATTTTTAGGTTCGGTTCGGGTTGTGTATCCAAGGAAATTATTTTGTCTTGCTCGGATCGGGTTTTGTTATTTAGAATATTTTTGTTGGTTATCCTATTTGGTAGGGTCATATTTCGGGGTTTTTTTCAAACTAAATTTTTAGGTTTGGATCGGGCTACGTGTGCACAGAAATTATTTTGTCTTGCTCGGATCGGGTTATGTTTCTTTGGAATATTTTTGTCGGGTTCAGATTTGGTTCATGTCAGATTTCGGGTTTTTTCTAATAGAATTTTTAGGTTTGGGTCTGGATGCGTATTCACGGAAATTATTTTGCCTTGCTTGGATCGGTTTATGGCCTCTTCGGAATATTTTTGTCGGGTTCAGATTTGGTTCATGTCAGATTTCAGGTTTTTTTCAAATGAAATTTTTAGGTTCGGTTCGGGTTACGCGTCCAAGGAAACTATTTTGTCTTGCTTGGATTGGGTTATGGTTCTTTAAAATATTTTTGTCGGTTATCCTATTTGGTAAGGTCATATTTTGGGGGTTTTTCAAACTAAATTTTTAGGTTTGGATCGGGCTACGTGTGCACAGAAATTATTTTGTCTTGCTCGGATCGGGTAATGTTTCTTTGGAATATTTTTGTCGGGTTCAGATTTGGTTCATGTCAGATTTCAGGTTTTTTCTAATAGAATTTTTATGTTTGGGTCTGGATGCGTATTCACGGAAATTATTTTGCCTTGTTCGGATCGGTTTATGGTTCTTCGGAATATTTTTGTCGGGTTCAGATTTGGTTCATGTCAGATTTCAGGTTTTTTTCAAATGAAATTTTTAGGTTCGGTTCACGTGTCCAAGGAAACTATTTTGTATTGCTCGGATTGGGTTATGGTTCTTTAGAATATTTTTGTCGGTTATCCTATTAGGTTCGGGTTATATTGCGGAATTTTCAAACAAATATTTTAGGTTCGGATCAGGTTGCGTGTCCACGGAAATTATTTTGTGTGGGGGTGTGGGTTTGGTTGTTTGCCCCTCTATCTTTATTTGTCACAAGAAGGGTTAAACACATGTAAAAATTCAGCAGAGTGACTTGACAAAATAGATTAAGTAATGCATGAAAACCTTGAAAATATTGTTGAAATAATAACTTTGAATAAAAATATGTTGAAATATATGCAACTTCATGAATCCTATATATATAATATTATGTTTTCAGTGATAAGGTAAGTGTAAAATGTACTTACAGTAATGTGCCAGAATGATGAAACAGATTTCTTTATTGGAGCTAACATACAGGAACATTTTACTCCGTTCCAAAATTAATGAACACTTCAGACGATAGTCCACCTGAACTCGAGGACACCTCATTATTCAACAACATAAGTAATTTTTGAGCGATTAGCAACTTGTAGTATACTTTAACAACTCTTATCGCTGATTTAAATTAACAATTTTACGCTGAAACTTCTTCATACTAAACAATTATGCTTATTAAACTTTGAGTTATTACAATTACATCTGCACTTAGCCATATACTTTAGATATATTCGCTGAAACTTCATAAAAATATACCAGATAGTACCATAAGTCAGCCATCAGACAAGGCACACCGAAAACATGAAATCGCTGTCCCTTTAAATCAAGACGAAAACCTATCGACCAATCAGAATCGACTACGCAATTTGCATAGGTCGGAAGATACTTAACATTTACTTTTAATTTGAATAACATTTAATAAATATTACGATGACTTTAGAAAAATTACTTTAATATAAAAATGACTTAAAAAGATGATTTTACATGTTAATTAAATTTAAATACTTATTTTAAAAAAATGAATACGAGCGAATGCGATCGCAAGTAAAATTGCCGTATACGGTCTACGACCGAAACGCGATACGCAGCCACCCAACTGTGGCGATAAAAACGTAAACAAATGACCGAAAGGCGGCAATGAAAAGAAAATATCGTGTTGTCGAGTTCAGGTAGACTTTACAAATTGCTTAATGAAAAAAAAAAAAAATAGAAATTAGAAAGAAAAAATGCTTGGGAATACTTTTCCACAGAATGCCCCTCTTTCCCATTCATTTTGATTTTCTGCAATAAAGTTCATTACAAAAGTTCATGTAATAATGGCAGGATCAAGTTTTTTTTGTTTTTTTTTTCGTGGAAAGTTCATCACCATAAAAAGACTTCTCTGAATCTAAGAAAGGAGTCCTTTACGAGGGATTTCGTCAAAATATCTGCATAGTTCTCTTTTGACATAACATGCTTAATGTCGAAGAAGCCATTGTTATACCAGTCTCTTATAAACTTGTATTTTAAATCAATATAACGATTCTTTATGGTATCAGCTTTATGTTTGGTGAAGGAAATGGCAGCAGTATTATCACAAAAGAGCATTGGACGTTGAATAGTAATAATGTCCAAGTTAAAACTTTTCTGAATTTCAATTAGAGACATGTTTAAGAACTTTAAATCTTTTACAGCTTCTGTCGCTGCTATTATTTCCGCCTCCATTGGACTCAAGGCTACGCAATTTTGTTTAGTTACTCTCCACGTTACTGGAATAGGATTTAAGAAAGCAATATAGCCACTCCATGATTTTCGGTCAGTAGTGTCACTTGCCCAAGAAGCGTCGACGTAGACAGCTAGCTGGATTGGAGGGTCAGATTGTGCCAACTTCAATCCCAAAGATTTTGTCGAAGAGAGATACATCAGGATTCGCAGGAGTGCTTTGTAAGTGCAACAGGTTGTGGCTCTCAGTAAATTGTGAAAGTGCAGCAACAGGCCAAGCAATGTCTGGACGGCATCGATGAGCAATGTACTGTAGACATCCCAGTAAGTTTCGGTACGGCAGGTTCTCGGGAAATTCGTCATCTTCAGCAACTGGAACAGGATTATATCCAGGAGGAGAAGAAAGAGATATACAGTAGACTCCCTCAAATCCGCACAGCTTGGGACCAGAGGTTGTGCGGAATTTAGAATTTTGCAGATTTCTGGTCATTGATTTGTTTACATTTTTGAAACATTAATTTGATTGGTAGTTAAGCAAGGGAAATTATAATGAATGTTTACAATAAAGTGAAACATTATAATAAGTAAAATATTAAAATAATTTATTAGTGTAAAAGTAAGTAATTATTAAAATAATTATGTAAAATAAAAATATTACGAATGAAATCGATTCAATTCAATTCCAAAAGTCTTATGCTGCCATCTAGTGATAGCAAGGAGAACAGTGTTAATGCTATTATCAGTATATATAGCTTATTGTGCGCACTGTAACTTTTTCCATTGTTATTTAGAGTCCTGAATGCTTTTCTTATACTGCTTTGTATGTTTAGAAATAAATTTGTCTATAATTTAAAAAAAAATTCCGCGAACAATAATTTTAAAATAGCATTCCGGTTCGTGGATTTTTTCATTTTGAACCCTGGAATTTTTGATATAGATATGCTAATTTATATCAAAATCAAAAGTAATGTAAATTTATTTAGTAATAAATCAGCTGTAATCGCCAAAAGAGAATGATTAATGAAAAATTTAGTAAAAAAAACATTGCGGTAGTCGCTGATTTCGGCGCCGTCTTGAATTTTGTTCCTGCAACTTAACTGTAAATTTCATTGTTTACATCTGAAAAAAATACGCGGATTTTAGGGTCGCGGATTTCAGGGAGTCTACTGTATTAGTAAAATCAGGGACATCAAACTTCTTTAAACACTTTTCAATATAATATTCACAGTTAATATTAACTATTGCATCCTCTTCTCTTTTAAAATTGATACCTAGTAACATTGAAATAGGACCTAAATTTTTAACTTCATAAATGGATTCAATTAACTGTACTACTTCTTTTAAAACTTCATCATTCTTCGCAAAAATAGGCAAATCATCCACATACACTATAACTATTGCTTCACTTTTATAAGAGTATACACAAGTTAACCCTTGTACTTCACTGAATCCATTTGCAATTAACTTATTATGCAAATCATGGTACCAACATCTTCCAGCTTGGTGAAGCCCATAGATTGCTTTCTTTAACTTTAAAACACAGTGTTCTTTCCCTGGAATTGTATAATCTTCGGGTTGTTTGATGCAAATTTCTTTATCAATATCCCCATATAAGTATGCACACTTAACATCAAGAAGACAATGCACCCAATTCAATATTCTAATGAAAAAAGCTATGAAAAGACAAATGAGTGTAAAATTTATTACTGGACTAAATATGTTATTGTAATCTAAACCTTCTCTCTGATTGTTACCTAGTGCAACTAAATGTGCTTTAAATATGCAATTCTTCCCTTCACTATTTTCTTTTACGGTATAAACCATTTGGTTCCTATAACTTTTTGATCAACTTTTGGGACAGGTGTCCAAACGTGTCTATCTAACATTGTTTGGATCTCTTGATCCATTGTTTCCTTCCATTTTTGTGCCTCTGGAAGTTGTTTTGCTTGTGTCGCATTTTGTGGTACAATTATTTCAGTTAGGAGCGCTTCTTCAGCTAATTCACTTTCAAGTTCCTTATCTAACTTAATTGGGCCTTCATATGTATTCCCTAATGAAAAATTTGCCACAGTATCATTCAATATGATTTTATGCATTTTACAATATTCACGTAAATCTTGCTGTGATCTTAACCTGGAACCAGTAGGAGATAAGATATAAATATCAATTTTACCTTTAGTTCTTCCTTTCTTTCTTTTCTTCATAAATCGGTAAAATGTTGCTTCTGCTTCTTCCTGTTCCCTCAGAATATTCTCTTCTAATTCATCTTCAGATGTTGATAGATCATCTTCCATTTTCTCTTTGGATCCAGATTCATCTTGCTGCATTACTTTCTCAACTTCTGTCAGAGTTGTAGAGCTACTCGGTTGATGGACAGTCAAGTCATCTTCCATTGTCGGTGAATTGTTAGGACCTGTAAAGAATTCATTATCATCATTTGAAAAATCAACAAACGTGCGATGTATTATTTTCCGTTCAGGAGAACTGTTCAGTTGCGCTTCGTCAAACGTTACATGCTTTGACTCAACTACTTTATTTTCTTTAGGAAAATAAATGCGATATCCACATGATCCTATACCATATCCTACAAAAACTCCTCTTTTTGCTTTTGATTGAAATTTATTTCGTTTTTCTTTAGGTTGATGTACATACGCAATGCATCCATAACGTTTCAAATGACGAATAGATGGTTTAGCTCCGTACCATCATTGAAACGGTATTGCTTCTATCCCTGTGTGAAATATTCGATTGCGAATGTAATTTATTGCCATAACTGCCTCAACCCATAGATTAGGCGGCAGATTAGCTGCTTGCATAAACGTTCTTGTTCCTTCAAATAAAACTCTGTTATATTGCTCAGCAACGCCATTCATCTGGGGGCTATATATTGTGGTCCTCTCATGCTTAATTCCCATCTTTTCTAACATATCTTTTATTTGTTTATTGCAATATTCCAACCCGTTATCAGTTCTCATGACTTTGACTTTTCTGTTAGTTTGTCGTTCCACAAATGTGATGAAGTGCTTTAATTTTAAGAAAACTTCATCTTTAGAGCATAGCGGGTAGCAAAAGGCTCTTCGACTAAAATCGTCAATAAAAGGAAGTATGTACCGTTGCCCATTCCTTGATGTAACTGGAGCCGGGCCCCATATATCGCTATGTATCTATTCTAACATTTCTTTTGACCGAACTTTCTTTAATCTAGGATATGTTAACCTAGTATTTTTAGCTAGAATACATGGTTCACATGGAGTCTCTTTTCCCTGTAATTGTCCACAATTTTGAACTAAATTTTCACGAAACATTTTCATAATTATATCAACATTACTATGTCCTAGCCTTTCATGCCAGAGCATGATGTTGTTACGCTCACTGGCAAATGTAACATTGTATGAAAAATATTGTTGTAACATTGTACTGAAAAATATCATGTTCACACTAACTGTAAATAACTCTTATTTCAAAGAATAATAGCCCTCGAAAAATAAATTAAGGAGGATTATACCCCTGTTTCCCCCCCCCCCTTTATACTTAACCAACGGACCTCCAAATCTAATCAGGGAAGCGCCTTATCGAAATAAGCCAGTATACCAAATTTGAAGCCAATCGGATAGAAAAACCTATTCTATTTATCTAAATTAAAAGAGGTATTAGCCCCATTGTTCCTCCCTTTATATTTAATCAATGAACTTCCAAATCTAATAGCAAAGCACCTTATCAGAATAAACCTGTATACCAAATTTGAAGCAAATCGGATAGAAAAATCCATTTATCTAAACTAAGGGGGCTATTGGCCGCCCGTGCCCCCCTTTAGACTTAAACAATGAACCTTCAAATCTAATCAGGGAAGTTCGTTATCAGAATTAACAGGTATACCAAAATTTGAAGAAAGTCTGATAATTCTGCATGAAAAACCCTTTTATCTAAGTTAGGGGGGGAAATTCAGTGGTGCACTCAGGGAGGGGGCCAGGGCCCCCTGGCCCCCTCCAAAAGAAAAAGGAGAAAACACTAGAAAAATATCTAAAATATTTACGAGACCAAAGTTGATTTTTTGTGTGTGTGCGTTTGTGCAAAAAGCTAATTGACGCCCCATAAATACGCGGGTCTCCCCAGCCAATTTCAGATATGCACAACCTGAGAAGCGTGTTTGCTTGAGACTACATTTCTATATATCATTGGTAATTTTCATTACACGACTGGCTACTCTTATACGTATTGTGAAAAAACTGCAGTGCTACCATGCAGTTAAAAAAAAAAAAAAAAAGACTTCGACGGTTTTTTCCCATTATTGCATGCAGTTTTAGAAAACTTTTTTTTAAATTGCAAGAATGAAAACAGAAAGTTACAAAGAAAGCTATCACCGTCAAAAAATGACATCCTTTTGGTGATTAAAGCTGAATCATGTTTGTTTCAAGTTTCTCCCAGTCGAACAATTGAGATCCAGCGTCTAGATTCAGAAGGCACAGATGTAAATGTAATATAGTGAACTTCGGTTTGGATCATTATAGCGCAAAACCCTCACTTGGTTCGGTTGCATCCTTACCCATTCCTTTTCCTTTAGCTTGGACTTGGAATACTATACAGAGTTATATGCGAGTACACAAGAGTTACACAAAATTTATTTTGTATTTTACATGGCTATTTTGCAGTGACTTTATTGACAATTATATATTAATCTTCAAACAAGTTTTTCAGCTGTTAAAAGTAATCTGCATGGAAGCTCTTCAGTGACATTTTCAAATTAAATTTGTAAAATATTTTTTTGAAATTGAATTATTTCAAAATATAAAAAAAGGATGATTTAAATCCTAGTAGTAATGACGTTATTAACACTATAAATACCGATATGGATTCCGTTTCCCTAGTCACAAATCAGCCAAAGCCATCGAATAACCATAAAGAATAGTATTTCCTTAGATGATAGCAATTATCAAGACATCGTATTGTTGAAAGAATAAACATTCAATACTGATGATAATTTAAATATTATGAAAAGTTGTGGGAACCAGAAACAAATTTTAATTTTCCCGCAACCTGTACTACAGCTGCAAATCACAAATTTTAAATACACTGGGTTTAAAAAATAAACTTGACTTGTGTATTCTCAAGTTGAAAATAGTGCACGTTGTAAATATTACGTATTATTTGCACATCCTAACGTTGGAAAATCTAAATCGGAAGTAGCTGGGTAGTAGGTCACGCAAAGTTATAATAATTGAAAGAAAGCCATTGAGAAATTTAATATTCAACAAAAAACAATATCATTTCAGGGCTATTGCAACTTACGAAAAGATACAGAATATTCGAGAAGGAAATACATTTCAGTCCATAGAAAAATTGATGTGGGTCAGGCATCACAAGTTGCAGTAAATCCGAACCGATTACAACCGATTATAAAAATTGTAATTTTATGCGATTGAGCAAGTGGCAATCGCCAATGAAGCCAACTTTCGAACTTTAGCAAGAACAAGAGTCGATGCGGGGAATAAAATCTCCACTGAACATTTTAAAAATTCTGCCAAAAACGCTACCTATATTAGCTGGAACATACAAAAGCAAAGTATAAATGCGAGTAACAATATCATCTTGAATCATTTAGTTGAAAAAATTAATTCGCAAAATGTTCTTCATTTCTTGATGGTGAAACTTGTGACATTCCTACTACTGAACATCTTTCCTCGTGTGTCTGATATATATATGAACAGAATGACAATAAAATTTGTGAAGAATTCTTACAATTTATTCCTGTAGCAAGCACTGGAGGAAAAAACTTGCCCGGCAAAATAGTAGAAGGATTAAAGAGATATGATATCGATTTGTTCTATTTACGTAGGTTACGTAGGGCAAGGTTATGATGGTGTCCCATCAATGAGCTGAAAGTTTAACGGATTTAGGTCTCACGTATAAGTATATATCCGCAAACTTTATATCTTCATTGTGTCTCACATAGTTTAAATTTAGCACGTGAAATGTTGTATCTGGGACAGAAATAAGAAACTGCATTGGCATAATTGAAATGACATACAATTTTTCAATACTCTTAAATAGACAAGACGTCCTCCTCAACAATATTGACAAACATACATCGGAAATTAATAACCAAAAACTACAAAAAGTTTGTCCAAGACGCCATAAAGCCATCATGACCATGGTAGAATTATATGATGCAGTGATTGATCGCTTTGAAACAATCGCATCTTGGGAAGACATAGATTCGTCTTCTAAGGCAAAACTTTTTAAAAATTCGTTATGTGAATTTGGTTTCCTTATTTCTTTATGTAGCTTACAGAATATATTTGCATACACTTTATCATTGTCTAAATTATTGCAAAAATCTGCCAGTGAGCTTTTAATTGCCTGAAATTTCGTTAACGATGTTGTGGCTCACTTAAATACTATTCATAAAGCTCCAGATATTTCTTTCAAGGATATTTATCATAAGTTTGTATGAAAGCCAATAACTTTCATATTGACATTAAAATGCCAAAAACTGCATCAAAACAAACACAAAGATCCAATGTTCCAGCCAATTCTATAGAAGAGCATGTCAGAAAAAATATTTTTATCCCATTCGTTGACCAAACGTTCACTCAACTTAATGGATGTTTCACTCGGCACCGCAACATTTAAATTTTTTTCTACATAATAAAAAGTGCTGCAACAGCTAGTGAAATAAAAGATTTTCGTCAATTGTGTGAATTTTATATGCATGATTTACTTTCTACAAATTCAGAAATTTTGAGTGCTGAATTCAAGTTCAGCTACAGAAAATTTGAGAAATAGCTTTCAATAACTCGATGCAAAACCTGTCTCAGCGAAAGGTAATTTTTGACATTACACATTTTAAAAACTTACTTAAGATCCACAATGACAGAATCAAGATTAAATGGGCTGGCTTTATTATATATACACAGAGAGATTAATGTAACTGTGACTGAAGTAATTCAAGAGCTTTGTAAAAAAAAAAAAATAGATTTTATGTGTAACAATATTTGTAATTGAATTTTATTGAATTTTTGAAGTAAATTTTTTATCCATTTAACTCAGCCCATAGTCGGTTAAGCCACGGGGCTGTAGGGGCATCTACCCTTTCCACGACTGGAGACAATGCCTCTACAAGAATTTACTGTCATATTCCACAAGAGAGTAAATTCTCTATTAGTTTATTAATTCCCATACAATTCAGAGTGACGAGTTAAATTTAAATGAACTAGCTCAAAAATTTGCATCCAATAATTCATCTCGTCAAAGCTATTTTGGATATTTTTCTTAAACTACAATATGTCTGACAATCAGATAGATATAAATAGGAAATTCTATAAATGTTTATTTATGAGGCCTTTAAATGTTTAACTTCTGCACAATCAAAAATTAGTACTTTTTAAAATTATTAATAAAATTAAACTTTAAGTATAATAATTTTAATTAAAATAAATAACCAATTAATTGATACTGAATTAATTGCGGTAATTTTATGATTAATTAGTGTCTCCTTGTAATTTCCAACTGTAATCAAAACTTGAGGAATTTTGCCCCCACTAATTTTATTTTGTTTCGCTGCCAATGTTCAGCCCCCTCCAAGATAAAATCCTGGGTGTGCCACTGGGTAAATTAGTCCCCTGTTTCCCCCCTTTATACTTAACCAATGAACCCCCAAAACTAATCAGGGAAACACCTGATCAGAATGAATCTAGAAAATAATTGAAGCAAATTGGATATTTCTGTCAAGAGTTATCGTGTAACGTACGTACGTACAGACATACATACATACATACAGAACCAGCCGACACATTCAGGCTTTGATAGCCTATAAGCTAAAAAAGCACAGCATAACAACACCTCCTGTTGAGTATTAAAATTAGATTAACTGTTGATCAGATATTGTTAATTATTAATCTCAAATAAAATTTAGTTCCTTTGTATTACCCAATAAAAGGTGAAATAAGCTATAATGTTCATCTGAAAAAGCATAGTATGGCAACATTAGGGTTAGCTGGGTGAATCAGTCCTCCAGATTCGTTCAGGATGGTTCAGTAGGTAGAAGCATTGGCGGCTCCAGCCAAGACATCCCTGGCTCGGACCCCACCCCCCCATTTGGAAATTTACAACTGATAAGATTTATTCACCAATTGAATAATTATATTTAAAATTAGATAGAGGTTTGTCTTTGTGCTGACAAGATCACTGCGCACAGAGCTATAACATTTGCAAGATGTCTAAAGTTATGCACATAGAAGTCAATTTTTGGACTCTAAAATTTTTTTAAATATGATTTTTAGACTTTTTTCATATTTTATGGCAATTTTTCCAAATTTATAAAAAGGAATCTGGTTTAATTTTTTTAGCAGAATGTAGTAAATTTTGTCCTCTTTACAATAAAGTTTATTTTGAATTTATACAGTGATTTTTAAATTTTGTGCAATTATTTCATTGTTTTTTGGCATTTTGCAGTGATTTTTTGACATTTATGAAAGAAATTCGGTTTCAAACTTTTAATCCTAATGTAGTAAATTTGTCTTTCCATGATTGCATCCTCTGGCTTAAATTGTTAGCAATTGAAAAATTCACATCCTGCAAGGATTTTTTTTCTCCCACTTGCAAAAAAATTCCGGATACAATGTTTTAACTCCACTATAGTACATTTTGACTTCTCTGATTTTCTGAATTTTTAGCGATTTTTATGCAGTGACTTTTTCACACTAGTAAATGGGATACAGTTTCAATTTTTTAGACCAATTCAGTAAATGATGTCTTCTTTTCAATAAAGCTTATTACAGCAACTTTTGAATTTTTATGCGATTTTTCGACATTCGTAAAAGGATTCTAGCTTCAATCTTTTCGCAGAACTTATTAAATTTTCTTCTCTTTTCAATAAAATTGAATTCCTATAGCAATTTTTTGAATTTTTTTTTTTTTTTTCTAATTGTTTACGACGATTTCTTTTTAAATTAAGTTTCAAACTTCTAGCTTAAAGTAGTAAAATTTTGTCCACTAACTTGAATTTTTAATGATTTTTAATGAGATTTTCAATGTGTTATTTTAACATCTTTTCACATTGTGTGGATATTTTTTGACATTCATGAAAGAATTCCAGTTACAATGTTTTAGCTTGCTATAGTAAAACGCAATATTTGAAATTAGGACATGACTTTTTGAAATCAACCTTTTCTCGTGTAATAGAAGAAATCAATTGACTATTCCCTTTTCAAACTTTGGATATGGATTTAAAATTCCGATGCATAGAACATAGTTCAATTAACGAAAATACCAGGGATTACAGTTTTGAATATAATTCCATTAAGGATATAATAAAACAAATTTGCTCAGAAGTGACATAGCATCACCGATATGCATTATTCATGTAAGTTAAAAATTAATGCACATCAGATTTTGCAAAGTTTTCTAAAACTTTTTCAGAGAGCATAACCATGTGTTTCCGATAATTTCTAAACTTATAAAAGTCGCTCTGTGCTGTTTGTCAAAAGTGTAACTTGTGAAAGAGGATAAAGTATGCAAAATGGAATAAAATCTAACATTAGGTGAAAGTTGAAAAATAGACATGGTATATATAAAGCTTGATTCTGTTCCTTTTGTTTTAATAAAATATAAATTTTGAATAATTATCTTGAGTTGTTAATTTAAATTGTTTCAACGGTATTTTGTCATGTCTATGTAAATGTAATTCTTTAAGTAGCACATAAAAAATAAGGGGGTTTAATGATTTTTTTTTTCTTTCTAACAGTTCAACTCCCCTGCATTTATAAATTTTGGGTATGAAACTCCCCTCCTGGGAAAACTTGAATTGCAAGCCCTGATATTCAAAGAGATATAGTTTTTGTAAATTATATTTCAATATGTTTAAAATGTTTTAATGATGTGTGAAACATGTTTGTAATTTATTGTTATGAGATGACATTATATAGAGAAATAATTCACTATATAACTAAAAACATATCTAGTGCCGGATATCCGGCAGGCAAAGGAGCTTCGGATATCCAGTATCCGATATCCGGCAAAATCAATATCCGGTGCATCCCTATGAATTTCACTATTTTTAAAAAAAGTAGGGTGCATTTTGCCAATTTTAAAAAGGGCAGGGTACTGTGTCCTTAAAAAGTGGCCTACAGAGAACAGTAATTACAGAATTATTAAAAACTGCCATTAATTAATATAACTGGTTAGTAGCAATAATAAGAAAATAAAAATATATCATTTGTAGCTCATTTTGCATTTGTACTTAGAAAAATCAGTTAATTATCTGAATCTAAACTTACATGCATATTTGTGTAAGATAACCAAAAAACTTCTATTGACGAGGTGCATTTTTATACCATAGTTCTTTCACTCTTATACATTTCTTTTACAATAGCTATTGGGCTGGGCTATGTCACTCTGTCATTCTTCTTCAGCTTCAATTTACTTTAAACTTATTATTGCAAAAGAAGAATGAGAAAATAAGATACTGGGTATTTATTCTTTTTCTTGCAGAAATTTATTACACTTGCTATGCTTATTTTTATATAAAGTTATGAATAATTTGATTACTTTGAGGAAATCATGGCACTTCAAATTATGTGATTTAAATATACCATTTTTAAATATACCATAAAAACTTGCTTTTTACAAATTTACTGTACTTATGCTTTACAAGCCTAAAAAATTAAGCTTAGAAACAATTATTTAAAGATTTTGTTTTTTTAATTTATTCATAAGCAGGGTTCATACAGAGTTGGGAAGAAAAAATCCAAGGAGTACCCAAAAAATCCAAGGAGTCCAAAAAATTTTAAGGATTTGTCATTTTTTGTTGTTGTTGTTGTCGATGTTTTTATGTGCTGCATAGGGGTGCATAGGGGTGATTCTGAGTGGAAATTTTTTTTTCGGAAATACATCGTGGGGGGGGGGGGGGTCGCGCTCCTATGACGAAATTTGCGAGTTTCTTGCAATCTTTTGACGAATTTTGCAGTTTTTTGCGAAGTTTGTTGGCGAAATTTGGGGTTTTTTTGCGATATGTTGACGAAATTTGCTGTTTTTTTCACGATCTTTTGAGGAAATTTGCAGTTTTTTCGCGGTCTTTTGACAAAATTTGACGTTTTTTCGCGATCTTTTGGCGAAATTTGCCGTTTATTTTGCACTCTTTTGATGAAATTTGCAGTTTTTCGTGATCTTTTGATGAAATTTGTGGGTTCTTCGCGATCGTTTGACGAAATTTGCCGTTTTTTCGTGATCCTTTGACGAAATTGCCGTTTTTTCACGATTCTTCGACGAAATTAGCATTTTTCACGCAATCCTTTCACGAATTTGTTTTTTTTCGGTAAAATTTGCGATATAGTTTATGTCGAATTTTCGGATTTATGACCCTTTTTTTTTAATTTTCGGAAATGACTGCCTTAATTTTTCGGAAAATTCGGAACAGAATCACCCCTGGGTATGCACACTCCAATCTTTAATGCCCAATTTGGAGAGAAAAACATTTCAAAAACAAATTTTACTCTATTAGAATCTAATTGTTAGTGCTGAAGTTGCACAGTATTCACAATATATTGTTTATTGATTTCGTAAGTTTAACAAAATTGACAATCTACTCTTTTATGCAGTGACCAATGGTCATGTCACAGGAGTGATTCTGGGTTAAAAAAAAAAAAGAAATTCACAGCAAATCTTCTGAAAAGTTACACCAGAGAAGGGGGGGGGGGGGAATCCACTCCTGACACTAGCCCCCTATGCGTTTTCTCCATGGCTCTTTGATGAAATTTGTTGTTTTTTTCGAGAGCTTTTGACGAAATTTGTGGGTTTTTACGCGATCTTTTGACGAAATTTGTGTTTTTTTTTCGTGATCTTTTGGCGAAATTAGTGTTTTTTATTTGCGATCTTTTAACGAAATTTGTGTTTTTTTCGCGATCTTTTGACTAAACTTTTGGGTTTTCGCGCTCTTTCGATGAAATTTGTGGTTTTTTTCGCGATCTTTCGACAAAATTTGTGGGTTTTTCGCTATCTTTTGATGAAATTTGTAGGTTTTTTCGCGATCTTTTGACGAAATTTGCAGGGGTTTTCGCGATTATTCGACGAAATTTCCGTTTATTCGTGATTATTTGACGAAATTTGCGTTTTCCCTGCGATCTTTTGACGAAATTGGCGATTTTTCTGCAAACGATTGACAAAATTTATTTTTTTCGCCGACCATATGTCCGAATTTTCAGATTGGTGACCGATTTTTTAAAATTTTCGGAAATGAATGCCTTAAATTTCTGGAAAATTCGCACTAGAATCACCCCTAGGTCATATAAATAGAGATTAGTAAAGCCCCAAACACTTATTATGAATATCACATACATGATACATCTAAAAGAAAATTTTAAAAGGCAAAAAAAAAAAGAAAGCTAAATGCAACATAGAAGAAAAAATATAAGAAGTTTTGAATTTATTCTTTTAGAACAGCGGTAATCGCTTTCTTTGAAGGTGAAATTTTGACGAATTCACATTTTTTTCGCGATCTTAAGATGAAGATCGTGCCTTTTTTGTGATCTTCTGGGGGAAATTCGCGATCTTTTGGGGGAAATTCACGTTTTTTTCGCGACCTTCTGGGAAAAGTTGTTTTTTTTCGCGATCTTTTAATGGAATTCGCATTTTATTTCGATTGTTTAACGAATCTGATGTTTTCTTCGCGATCTTTTGATGGAAACTGGATGTTTTTCGTGATCCTTTGACGAAATTTGCGTGTTTTTTGCGATCATTTGACGAAATTTGCATGTATTTTGCAATCCTTTGACGAAATCTGCGTGTTTTTCGCAATCCTTTCTGGAAATTTGCGTGTTTTTCGCGATCCTTTGAGGAAATGCGCATTTTTTTCGCAATCTTCTGGGGAAATTCGCATTTTTTTCGCAATCTTCTGGAGAAATTTGCGTTTTTTTTTTTTATCTGGGGAAATTCGCATTTTTCGCGATCTTCTGGAGAAATTCACGCTTTTTCGCGATCTTCTAATGCAATTCACGTTTTATTTCGATCGTTTGACGAAACTAACGTTTTTTTCGCGATCTTTTGATGGAAACTGTGTATTTTGATGGAAATTTGTGGATTTTTCGCTATCTTTTGACGAAATTTGTGGGTTTTTTCGCAATCTTTTGACGAAATTTGCAGGGGTTTTCGCAATTCTTTGCCGAAATTTGCGTTTTTTCACGATTCTTTGACGAAATTAGTGATTTTTCTACAAACGATTGACAAAATTAATTTTTTTCGGCAACCATATGTCCGAATTTTCAGATTGGTGACCGATTTTTTAAAATTTTCGGATATGAAGGCCTTAAATTTTAGAAAATTCACACTAGAATCACCCCTAGGTCATATAAATAGAGATTAGTCAAACCCCAAACACTTATTATGTATATCACATACATGATACATCTAAAAGAAAATTTTAAAAGGCAAAAAAAAAAAAAGAAAGCTAAATGCAACATAGAAGAAAAAATATAAGAAGTTTTGAATTTATTCTTTTAGAACAGCGGTAATCGCTTTCTTTGAAGGTGAAATTTTGACAAATTCGCATTTTTTTCGCGATCTTTTGGAAGAAATTTGTGTTTTTCGTATCTTTTAATGGAATTCGCGTTTTATTTCGATTATTTAACGAATCTGATGTTTTTTTTGCGATCCTTTGACGAAATTTGCGTGTTTTTCGTGATCCTTTGACGAAATTTGCGTGTTTTTCGCAATCCTTTGACGAAATCTGCGTGTTTTTCGCAATCCTTTCTGGAAATTTGCGAGTTTTTCACAATCTTTTGAGGAAATTCGCGTTTCTTCGCGATCCTTTGAGAAAATTCGCGATCTTCTGGGGAAATTCATGTTTTTTTCGCAATCTTCTAGGGAAATTCGCGTTTTTTTCGCAATCTTCTGGGGAAATTTGATGGAAATCATCAAACTTTGTGGTTCTCATCGCCTCCCTTATCTATTTATATCATCATTTCATTCCACTTACATCATTTTCTTTCTAAGTTCACATTCCATAAAGTTTCTTATTTACTTTTATTTATTTCATTATAATATCAACAATAGATATGAATTAACTTAAACTTACCTTTCCATATTGTTTTCTGTTAATATCCAGTTGATTTAAGTTTCTCTTTAATCTTTTGGTGGTCGTATTAACTTCCGCCATTTTCCATTTCATTACACTCATATCTTGTCATCCTACACCGGCAAAATCCGTTTTCAAACTAAGTTTAATTTTCCGTAGTTATATTTTCTCCGCTAGATGGCGACATTGCATATCGCTTCTTTAATCGATCTTTGCATCGAATCTCTGCTTGCATCGATTCGATGCCGCTTTCTGATTGGTCCGTTTGGCGGGCGTCGCTCCCAAATGATGTTTTCAATCCGAGCCATTTTAGATAAATACGCGATGCAAACACTGTAATGTTGCACTTTTTAGTCTTCCTAATGGAAGCAATATTTCACGAACTGGATAGAGGCTGGGACTCTATCCTGGAACGTACGTTTAGAGTACTTGTTATATTTATGTTTTCTAGAATTTTAAATGCTTTTAAATAGTTTTTCATATGCAAGTTAATTGTGCTTATTCATGTATCAAAGTCTTCATTCTTCACGACTGTTGTTTATTAGAGAAGTTATAATGTGAATTATCATGCTGTCAACTCTTCAAGATGTTTATTAAATAAACTGCATTCTGTTTTTAAGTGAATTTGACTTTGTGTTATTAAAGTTCTCCTTAAGCTACATTAAGTTACACTCAAGACACGTCCATTCTTCCGTGAAATTTCATATCCAGCCTTTGCTTGCACAGCGTATTTCTGCTTATGTTAATGTACCATTTTAACGTATATAATTAATTAAATTATATATCGCACGAGATGTGGTTATGGGCAACGAATGTCCGGAAGTTTGGATTGCCGAAAAACGTTCTTTCAAGTTAATTTGGAGACTTCAAGTTTATTTCAAAGGTGAACTTTAGTTATTTATTTTTGTTTTACAATAGCCTGGACTGTTATATTTATTTAAAGAAGCACTGAATTATCCATTGAACTTTATTTTTCTGATGAACTTTACCTGAACTTTTATTTTTCCTGGTGAACTTTTGTTTATGACGAACTTTCTTTGATCTTTTTCGCCGTTTTTACGAACTTATACGTTTATTTACAGATTTTTGTTGACTTTTTACATCATTTTTATTAACATTATTTTGCATATTTACCATACTTTATTTAAAATAGACTATTATTTTGCTGATTTTGTAGAAGAAAAATATTTTTATTTGAAGATTATTACAGTTTATCTTGATTGAGTTTGACAGAAAATGAAGAAAGGGATGAAAATGTCGGGGGGGCGGTAGCAGTATTTTTGCTTGAAATTTCTTTTGGCTATTTTTAAATCTCCCAGGATGGCATCTAATGTAATTGATAAGTTAAATTCCAGGAACTATGCCACATGGAGTTCCGACATGAAATATCTTTTAATGGAAAAGGAATTGTGGGAGATTATTAGCTTGAAACAGAGAGCACCAGAAATAAGTGTTACTGTTACTGCCGATGTTAGGAATTCTTTTATTGCCCGTGCTAATAAGGCTCAATCATTAATTTATTTGAATGTTGAAGCCGAATTCAAGAGAATTATAGATGATTGCCTAGATCCTGTAGAAGCATGGGAAAAGTTGAGAAAAAATTTTCACCCCGACACACGCGCCCATCATATGACTCTCTTTAATGAACTGATGGAAGGAAGAATCAGGCATGGTGAGTCAGTAAATTTATTTGCTACTCGATTAAGGAAGATTTACATGGAAATTAAGCAGATTGATAAAAATTTTTCAGAAAATTATTTATGTTATCAGTTTTTACGTTTCTTACCCTCAAGCTATGACGTTATAGTACAGCAGTTATTAAGTAGGCCTGATGACACTTTTAAATTTGATTTGGTTGTTGATGAATTGATATCCGAGGAAACTCGTCAACGTTTACGTGATAAAGATGGTGCTAAACAAGTAAACATTTCGAATCTACACCAGTCTTCTAATTTTTCTAAAAAGAGGTTTCGCTTTCGTAAAACCAAGGGAAAGAAGTGCTGGAAATGTGGTAAATTAGGCCATCATCAGAAAAATTGTTTTTCAAGAAGACCAACCAGTCCCTACCATCAAAGAAATGTTTCTCCGGCTCCATCTTATCGACGTGATTACTCATCGGAAAGATCCAGTTCTCTTCGTCATCGGTCTCCTGATAGATACTGCGGTGGCTCTTCAGATTCTAATCAGCTAGCTGATGGTTCAGATTCCTATGAGTCCTCTTCTCCTGCTCCAAGAGACTCTAGACATCGAAGACAGACTCCTTGCCATGCCAGACGTCCATCTTCCAGTGTTTCTAATCGGAGGGATGGTGGTTCTCGCCGTGACTTATCAAACTCATCACGTAAGTCCAATTTATTTGTTTCTCACTCTAGCTTAAGTAATGTAGTGAAGGACGGTGATTGGGTGTTTGATTCCGGTGCGAGCCATCATTTCTGCGGTAATATAAATTTATTTTCAAATTTTGAAGTTTTAAATGATGAGATGTCTGTTGCCGTTAAAAATGTTTTGTTTCCCATTAAAGGAAGGGGTGATGTCAAATTACGTTTTGGTCAGAGGGTTTTTACTTTATGTAATGTTATGTACTCTGATCAATTACGTAGGAATTTAGTCTCGGGGCCTCAATTGGACCTAAATGGTTTAAGTTTTTCTGGTTACAATGGTGAGGTGAAATTCTGCCGGGGGGACGAGTACCCTTTTAGTGCCTATCTTAAGAATAGGATTTATCGTTTATATCCAAAAATCCCTGTTTCCTCTTCTAAATCAGTCAAGTTTGAATCTCTTTCTACTAAGAAAGATGACATAATGTTACACTGGCATAAAAGATTTGGTCATATTAGTCAGTCTCTGATAGCACATACTAGTCGTAGACAAGGTGTACGGGGGTTACCGAGCTTAAAGGAAACTGATTTATTTTGTGAATCTTGCAAATTAGGTAAACTGAAAAGTGTGTCGCATAAGTATAATAAAAATATACGTTCTAACCATCCTTTAGAGCTGCTGTATGCGGATTTGTGGGGCCCTTGTCGTGTCGAAGGTAGGAATGGAGAAAGATATTTTTTGTCTATTATTGATGATTTTTCCCGTCTTGTGTCTGTTTATCCTCTAAAAATGAAATCTGACACATTTGATGTTGTTAAGAGACATATCATAAGAGCAGAAACTTATTTGAACCGAAAGGTCAAAAGTTTTAGAACAGACAACGGCGGGGAATTTGACAATATTTCCTTTAAAAGTTTCTTCGATGACAGGGGTATACGTCATGAATTTACAAACGTATATACTCCACAACAAAATGGAGTTGCGGAGAGGTTTATGTTAACTGCAGCAGATGGTATGCGAACACTCTTGATAGATAGTAACCTTGATCCTAGTTTTTGGCCAGAGGCCCTTAAGTATTTTGTCTACTCTTGGAATAGAGTATGTCCTAAGTTGTTGGGGAAGACTCCTTTCGAGCTTTATGGAGGAAAGAAACCTTCAGTTCGCCATTTAAAGCCCTTTGGTATTGTTACATATGTCCGTATTCCTAAGCAAAGGACTTGGAAATTAGAGGCTAGAGCGAAGAAGGGTTTCCTAGTTGGATATGCTTTTAGGACTAGGGGTTACAGAGTTTGGATTCCAGAATCTGACGAAATTATTGAATCTTCCAATGTTTCTTTTAACGAATCATGTTGTGGTCTTGAGCGCAGTGGAGCTGCACTGGGCTCCGAGGATTATACTCTCTTCTCTCCTCATGCTGAGGAAAATCAGGACAGAGTTGTTGAAGTTGTACCTGAGGATATCCCAGGTCCTTCCAACGAGTCTCTAGATTCCCCGCATGGGAGTGGGGAGGGTGAAGACTCGGGGTCCAGATGCACCACTCAACCCACTATTTCCCCTTTAAGGGATGTTAGTTGGGTTAGAAAGCCTTCTATTCGTAAGAAAGGTAATCGAGCTGACATCTATTATTATGAGTCAGGTAAGACCCATTGCCTGAGATCCTTAAATGATGTGAAGAAATATTGTGAGGAAAAACATATTAAGTTTCAGCCTGAACTTTTTGATTTTGCTGGAGCTAATCTTTATTCTGGCATCGTACCTGTTCCTAATAGTTCTTCGACATCTGACGACGAGGATGCTGATTCTATAGATTCAAATTTAGTTTATCCAAGAGCATGACTAGTACATCAAAACGACACTCCCAGAACTTTTAAGCAGGCATGTAATTCAGCACAATGTTCGGTCTGGTGGAAAGCAATGGAGCTCGAAATACGGGTAATGCGAGAACGAGGGGTTTGGCACTTAGCGGAATTGCCGGTACATGTCACACCAGTTGGTTGCCGGTGGGTTTACACGACGAAACGGGATGAATTTGGACGGATCGCCAGGCACAAGGCTCGCCTTGTTGCCCAAGGTTTCAAACAAATTAAGGGCGAGTCTTATGATGAGACTTTTAGCCCAGTTGTTAATTTCGGCGTAATCCGATTCTTTTTCTCCCTTCTCGTTTCGTGTAGCGGGTGGTCGCACACTCAGTGTGACGTGACCTGCGCCTACCTGTACGCACCACTGAGTGAGGACGTGTACATGCTACAACCTCCCGGTTTCGTTGAGCCCGGGAAAGAGCACCTTTATTGCAAACTAGACCGGGCATTGTATGGATTACATCAGAGTGGAAGAGAATGGTTTTTCGAAATCCATAAAGCATTAATTGAAATAGGTTTTAGAAAATTGGAATCATGTAACTGTGTTTATATTTTTAAATCTGGAATTGTACTTTTATTATATGTTGATGACATCGTGATTTTTGGTAGAACTCAGAAGCTGATTGACTGTATTTTGACCCGCATTAAATCTAAATTTGATGTTAAAGAGCTTGGTAGAACTAGGAAGTTATTGGGTGTTGAGTTCGAGGATACTCCATCCGGAGTTGTCATACATCAGTCAAATTACATTGAAGAAGTATGCAACAGATTTGATAAATTCAAAATACCTTTTTCTACCTTGCCTATCAGCAAAGGGGTTGTCTTTTCAAGGTCAAATTGTCCGGTTTCCAATCACGATGTTGAACAGATGTCACATTTTCCATACCGTAGTGTTCTGGGATGTCTTTCATTTATTGCAAATCGCACCCGTCCTGATATTTGCTATGCCGTAAATGTATTGAGTCAATTTCAGTCTAACCCTGGTATTGTTCACTGGGATGGTCTCTTGAGGCTGCTGGGATATGTTAGGTCTACAAAGAATTACAAGCTTAGACTCTCGTGCTATTCCAATAATTTAGTGGTTTATTCCGATGCCGACTTCGCGGCTAACCGCGATGACCGGACCTCGATCGGCGGCCAAATAGTCATGCTAGACGAAGCACCTGTCGACTGGCGCACTTTTAAAGAAAAGTGCGTCAGCTTATCGACTATGGAGTCTGAATTCGTCACAATGACTGAGGCCGTCAAGAACCTGGTCTGGTTTGACCGGATACGCCGCGAATGTGTGCAGGAAGGAATTATTTCTGTACTTGGGGGGAAAGCTGTAATGAAGGCTGACAATCAGGCAGCGATTGATTTTATTAAGTCTCCAGTGGAGAATTATAAGTCAAAACATATTGATGTTAAGTTGTTCTTTATTAGAGATCTTTATTATAAGGATGAATTTTTATTGTCTCACGTGCATAGCAGATCCAACTTGGCAGATATTTTTACCAAACCGTTGACCAGAAATGAGGTTTTGAACTTCATTAAACTGCTGTTTAATGTGTAATAGTTCTTTTGCATTTAGATTTGTCATATTGTACTTTAGTCAAATATATATAAATCTTTCATATTGTATCTTATTAAATGTTATGCTGGTAAATTCCTTTAATACATATTGTACTTGCACTTTTTCTAACTGTTGTATTAAGTATTTTTTAATGAAAAGTGTAGTCATTTGTAACTTTAAATTGTTAATTTACCTAAAGCACATTGTTTTAAATTGTTAATTTACCTAAAGCATACTAGTACCAATTTTTTTCATCATCACCAGCTTTCTTGATCATTTCCTATTAGTTTTAAAAACTTAAATTGTACCTATTTAAATTAAGAATTAATTTGAAGTTATTTAAAGAAAGTTTTATTTGGTTTATCTAAATATATTTTCTAAATTGATTTTATTATTGAACTGTAATGTAAAATGTTTGCTTATTTTTAATTTGTTCTCTCTACTTCTAGGCATTTAGATCGCCACCCATTTATTGTGAATGTTTGTGAGAAGATTGAAAGATGCATGTATGAGCCCTATATCCATCCTTGTGATGGATACGTTAAACAGTTTTATGTCAGAGCCGTTGTATTGTCTCATGATTCTACATGCCTGGATCAGTATTTTTCATGATGTTTTTGAATTTTTATTTTTTCAGCTTTGGACTTTAAAAGTTTTGCTTCATACATTTTTTTGAATTGTAATAAAAATATTTTTCTTGCATTATATTATGTTAAAATGTTGATTTTTGGAGATGATCAAGATGTCATCATCTGCTGGTTGTAACTTTTCCAAATTGGAAAACGTTACTTTATTTGGTACGTATTTATTCATGTATTTTTGTAAATTGTATTGTATTATCTATATTTATTGGGAACTGATTCTTTTGTTAGGCTTGTTACCCTTTTTGGTCTAGGATATACCGGTCCCTGTCTATTGACCTGGGGGATTTCTTTTGATAGCCAATATCTTGTGAAGATCTACGTTTCCCTCTTTTTGATGGATTCTCAATACAATGCTATTTTTAACTTTAAAAATGATCTTTAAAATTTTTCTAGTTGCTTATTAAAAGCGTTAAATGTTTAATAGTTAAAATTTTTCTTACCTTTGAAGTGCTTAGGCTTCATTGTTTAAAGTTTTTTTTGAAGTGTTAACTTCTTTTTGAATCATTGAGTTGGTTCATTTTCGGTTCAGTTGAATCGAGAATTGTTTTTCTAGCTGTTCTGTTGAGTTTAAATAGAGGAAAGTGAATAAAAGAGGGTTACTGTTTTGTAGTTTAAATATTTAACTTTATTTTTGTTAATCATTTTTGGTTAAATTAAATTGTGGAAATGTTTTTGATGTTGATTCTTTGAACCTCTTTAAGTCCTTATCCTTTGAGTCACTCATTCTTGGGCAGATCAGATTGTCCCGATTGAGTAGTTTTTGACTCTTTTTGTTAGATGAGGCAATGAGAGGGGGGGGGCATTTGATGGAAATCATCAAACTTTGTGGTTCTCATCGCCTCCCTTATCTATTTATATCATCATTTCATTCCACTTACATCATTTTCTTTCTAAGTTCACATTCCATAAAGTTTCTTATTTACTTTTATTTATTTCATTATAATATCAACAATAGATATGAATTAACTTAAACTTACCTTTCCATATTGTTTTCTGTTAATATCCAGTTGATTTAAGTTTCTCTTTAATCTTTTGGTGGTCGTATTAACTTCCGCCATTTTCCGTTTCATTACACTCATATCTTGTCATCCTACACCGGCAAAATCCGCTTTCAAACTAAGTTTAATTTTCCGTAGTTATATTTTCTCTGCTAGATGGCGACATTGCATATCGCTTCTTTAATCGATCTTTGCATCGAATCTCTGCTTGCATCGATTCGATGCCGCTTTCTGATTGGTCCGTTTGGCGGGCATCGCTCCCAAATGATGTTTTCAATCCGAGCCATTTTAGATAAATACGCGATGCAAACACTGTAATGTTGCACTTTTTAGTCTTCCTAATGGAAGCAATATTTCACGAACTGGATAGAGGCTGGGACTCTATCCTGGAACGTACGTTTAGAGTACTTGTTATATTTATGTTTTCTAGAATTTTAAATGCTTTTAAATAGTTTTTCATATGCAAGTTAATTGTGCTTATTCATGTATCAAAGTCTTCATTCTTCACGACTGTTGTTTATTAGAGAAGTTATAATGTGAATTATCATGCTGTCAACTCTTCAAGATGTTTATTAAATAAACTGCATTCTGTTTTTAAGTGAATTTGACTTTGTGTTATTAAAGTTCTCCTTAAGCTACATTAAGTTACACTCAAGACACGCCCATTCTTCCGTGAAATTTCATATCCAGCCTTTGCTTGCACAGCGTATTTCTGCTTATGTTAATGTACCATTTTAACGTATATAATTAATTAAATTATATATCGCACGAGAAAATTCATGCTTTTTCGCGATCTTCTAATGCAATTCGTGTTTTATTTCGATCGTTTGACAAAACTAACGTTTTTTTCACAATCTTTTGATGGAAACTGTGTGTTTTTCGCGATCCTTTGACAAAATTTATGAATTTTTTTCGCGATCAATTGATGAAATTTGATGGTATTTTTTTTTAACATATTTGCGAAAAAGGCTATTTTTCCGAGATTCTTGGTTAAATGCCAAACATCGATAAAATTTAAAATAAAGGTCGGCTAACAGTGTCGAAAAACAGACCTAGTGGGAGCCCTGCTATTATGATTACCCTACCCAATCAATGTTGTGTTTCAGATAAATGACGTGCATAAAGGATTTACCATGCGTTTTTCAATTAAGATTTTTTTTTCCTCGACAGCAATATCGCTTGTGTCCGAAGCCGCAATAGAATATAAGGAGTTTCTAAGTAGTAGTTTGCTTATCTAAGTAGTTCTAAGTGCTACTTGGGAATGTTTTCATTTCTAAGGAGTTTCCAAGGAGTCTGTACGAACCCTGATAAGGCAATATTTATTAGAAAATTTCCAAATTACAGTGAAACCTCTCTGTGCGACCACCTCCTTGAATGACCCTTTTTTCATGGAACAAAATTTATTCCCATAGGCTCAATACTAATTTTACCTCCATTCAGAGACCATCCCAGTTGAACTCCCTCCATGAGCGACCCATTTCTTTGAAGAAAATGAAACAAATTTGGTTTTTTCCTGGTCGCTTGAAGAAGATTTTATTAGAAAAATAATCCCAGAGTGTGCATGATTCATCAAACTTCTAAACTAAGTTTAGAATTTTTTTTATACCGGTAACTTTTAAGTGTTTAAACCCCTTTATGCCTTTTTCAGGCAATGAATTTAACTCTGATGACACATTAAGAATGACGGTCCATAAACTCCCCTGCCCTATTCTGTCAGGAAACTCTCAAAGAAATAGATAAATTAATGAAATCGTCATTATTTGTTCCCGTCCAAAAAAAAAAATTGCATTTATTTACTGAACTTCAAAAGGATTTGGAAATAAAAATTATAAAAGATAAAACCATAAAATCAAAGCAAAAGTCAATGTATTCATTTTTTAAACTCTATAGTAATTACTTAAATTTTCATAATTTTTCTTAATATGAAAAATAAATTTTAGAAAAATTAATTGTTACTTTTTCTCAACAATTAAAATCTAGATTTAAACATGACCTCCTTTAAGAGACCATCTCTCGGAGCGACCAATTTTTATTGGAACACAATGTGGTCGCTTTAGGGAGGTTTTAGTGCATGTTCATCTTATATTTTAATACTTTTAGTGTCATTTTTAACATTTAGAAAATTTATGATAAAAAAATCAGTTGATTAAAATACCATTTGCATTATACGCATTACTACTAATCAGTTGGTACCGGTATAATTTTTATACAATGATTTGTTGCAGAATTAGTGGGAATTATAATTTTTTTTTTATGACTGCAGATGACTTCTTTAATGCAAATGTATGCTGTTATACAACATCCAGTATATTACAATTTAATAATGATATGATATAATACACTTGTTGCAATAGTCATGTTTTACAATAAAAATATTTTTAGATGCAAAAGTAATGTAGTAAGTGAATTGAGAATTAAAACGGCCTATAGAGGTGCTGCTCGCAGCCTTTGGTACAGGGAAATTGTCCCCTTAACTAATGTTAAAGTGCCATTGAAATAATTCTTTATTGTAAATGCATTTGAAAGTTTAAGATGTTCAAATTTGGATAAAGATTACTTTGTCATATCAGTCAGAACACAAATGTCCCAGGAAATCTGAAATTGCGCAAAAGAATAATCATTCTGAACAAATTTAAAAAACATGTAATGCAATGCGTTTGCACACCTTATCCTGAAGCGAGAAGTTGCATTTTTTCTCCACCAGATGGCATATTCAAGCGATTGAATCACCAATCCAATGTCATGTACATACTCATATTTTTAATAATAGATAGACATTTTTGATAAAAATTTGTTTTGTGAATGAAAATAATACAGATATTTATTCATTATTTATAAATTATGTATGTGTTTCTCAGTTGCAACTTGCAATTGACTAAAAGTGGACAAAATTATGAAATATTTTATCAGGGATAGTTTTTTCCAGGATTTTTGCATATGTTTTTTACACTGTAAAGAAAAAAAAAGGACAACCCTGGTAAGAACACTATTACTGTGTAAACAATACTGTCATTTACAAAAAAAGTTTAATAAACTTTAGCAAATTTAAAGAAGCGTTAATAAACAAATGAAAAAACATATCGAAATATTAATTTAAGTTCAAATGTTTTCTAAATTCAAATTCAAGAATAGTGGCAATTGGCTTTAACAAATGCATAAAAAAAAATAAAAAAAAATGAGAATATAGTACAGCTTACTGAGCAATTTTAACTGGTTCAATTTGCTCAAGAGGGCAGTTCTAGTTGCTTTTAATTCTACATCATCCATGTCATCAATATTTTTTTCAAGCCATTTATCAGTGCTTTCAGATTTTTCTTCAGATGTAAGCTTTTTAGGGGACTTGTAAAGCCTGTATGTAAAATAAATATTTACAAAAATGAGAAAGATTAAAAAAATAAATAGTATAAACAAATTAGGATAAAACTGGCTAATACAAATAAAATATTAAAGACAATATAAATCCAAGTTTAATTTAAAAAAAAAATTCCTACCCCTGGAAAACCAAAATAGTAACAACAGAATTGCAAATAACTGAATAAGGTAAAGTGCCCTAAAGCTGAGACCTCCCCCCCAAAAAAGTTCCTAAAGCTGACATCTTTAAATAAAACAAATATTTAAAGCATTACCAATTTTCTAAAATAATTTAGAATGAGTTTTTCTTTCTTCTTGAATGGCGACATTTCTTAAATCCAAGGGTTGAGTTGGGTTGATTGTTGACGGCCAATTATCTACACGAGGGATATGGGCCCTGGGGGGAGTGCCTTCCGTGGAGGTCTTTCTAAGGGAACCTAATCCGTATTAACGCATGGAAATCCACGGTTCGAAGAAAACCACGAAAACTCCGAACGATTAGGCCGACGGGCGCGATCGGGTTCGAACCCAGCACCTCCCGTCTACCAGCTTCGAGAGCAGAACCTCTCAGCCACTGGTGGGGCCCTCTTAAATCCAAGATATCTTGGATTTGGAAAATTGGTAATGCTTTAAATATTTGTTTTATTTAAAGATGTCACCTTCAGGAACTGTTTTTTTTAGTGGCATCTTTAGGACACTTTACCTTTAAGTATTTTAGCAGGACAAAGTAAACACATTGTCATACATAAGAAAAAAAATAAACTGATTGAAAAAAGAAAAAAAAAAAAGAGGATCAACTAATGGGAATGAATAAAGATGAATTCAGACATACAGAGGGTGGTGTAAAGAAACATCCCTCAAGCACCAAAATATATATCTGGCCTAAAGAGAGATCCTCGAGAAAATATATATCTCTGCCTCCTCTTGAAAGATTTGAGGGTTTATGTTTACTACTGGTCAAAAAATGCAAATCTCCTTTACCGTTGTAGTCACAGAAGAGCCTCACAAAGAAAAATGTCTGTACTCAATACTAAGAATAAAAATTGTATACTTCACATTGTTCTAATTATATTTCCTATCATGTGTGATGTGTATGGAATTGCAGACCTCAGCTTGTAGTAAGAAATGAAGGGCACCATTATTCAGATGATTATGGATGAATTCAGGATTTGACTTAAAGAGGAGACTGGAAAAAGTTGGAATTTAAATAGTACTTTTCGGTTAGCTGGGTGCAAGTGTTATATATATATATATGTGTGTGTGTATATATATAACACTGGCGCTCGGCTAACCAAAAAGTACTGTTTAAATACTGCACATATTTGTAAACATGTGTCACTTTTATGATAATTTCACAGTTCAGCAGTAATAGTAATCAGGGCTGCAGAGTCGGTAGGAAAAATGAACGACTCCAACTCCGGGAATTTTAACAGATCCGACTCTGAATCTTTTGCACAAAAATGGGCCTGACTCCGACAATGCAGCCTTGCTTGTAAAATGGATGACTCTGACTCCAGGAATTTTAACAGATCCAACTCCGGCTCTTTCGCTCAAAAATGGGCCTGACTCAGACTCCGCAGCCCTGATAGTAATGATAACATATGTCTTACAGTAGTATCCATTAGGTCCTTATGATGCAGAGGGAGGGGAGGTGGGGATATTTATGATTACTTTTAAAAGATCATTCCAAAATTTACTATTTGAAAATTTAGTATTAATTTTTCTTTTTTTCTTGGTGGGAGGTGGACATTTTATCACTAAAACATTTTATAAAGGAACAAGTAAAAATTCCTTACTGTCTCTGGAAATGAAAAAAAAAAAAAATTGTAGGTATGTAAATATTGATAATTTTAAAACAAAGCATCTTTAATTTTTTTTTAAAAATCATCAAGTTTAAAAAAAAGGAGAGTACCAAGAAACATATTAAGGGGCACCAAGAGTACTTGAACCTTATCTCGATTTCCCCCCATTTTTTGTCAGATCTAAATAGTAGATTCGATTACGCAATAGACAATTTAAATATATCTTATTGCATATTTTAGTTAAAAGTAAACATATGCTTCGCTAGCACACAATTTTTCAATGTCCTCTTATTTGACTTCATATCTTGAGTTTCTTTTTTATTCTTAAGTAGTGTTGACTCTAAGCCGCTTTAGCAGGGCGCAATGTCCGGCGGCCCTTTTTATTTCTTTTTTGCGCCCGTCGGCTCTTTCATACCCTTCCGATGTGCCTTGCTGCCCTTTTTAAAACTTCCTATGCGTCCCGTGTCAATTCAATTAATCCCGGGAAAATATCGCAAATTTTACGGACTCTAAACAAACCAGTTCAAAATATTTATTGTGAACAAGGTACAAGTGTGCCCTTTTTGAAAAAAAAATATGCCCTTTTTTAGAATAATGTTCCCTTTTTGAAAAAATGTACCTTTTTTAGGGTTTCGTTCATCTGACGAAACCCTATTCGTCTCACTCCTCTGTCTGTCTGTCCGTCACAGAGCCCGTTCTCAGAAACTATACATATTAGAGACTTGAAATTTTGGGTACTTATAGCTGAACACCTCACATCAAGCAACAAATCCTAAAATTTTGAAAAAGTCGGTAATTAACCGAATTACGGCCTAATTAACTTCTAAATTTTAACCAATCCACCTTTTTAACACAGGTTCAAATGGACATTCTCCAAAACTTCGGAGTTTCTCCTAAGGGTTGCCAGTAAAATCAGCCGGTGCACGGTTACCACGGAGGAAATTAAGCCGAAAAATGAAGTGGGCATTTTAAAGCGAAATCGCATATCAGAAAATATTGGTACGAGAAATTTGTAAACGGTATAGACAGACGCGGAAAAAAATCTACTTTCATTTGGTATAAAGTTCACATTTCTGCGTTGGGTATAACGCAAAAAATCCACTAAAAATCGATCGATAAAAATTTAATTTCTGTATTTGAAAAGACAATGAAAAGAGATTTCATTTCGGCGCGAAAGCAGGTGTGCTCAACTTCAGACATGACGGCGACCTTGCGGTTTTCGGTAGTGGAATATTTTAATACGAAATTTTAACTTTTTAAATATTAAATTTTTTGATAAAATTTTTTGCCATCCGGACGGGAAATCTCTCGCAGATTTCATACATACCCAATTCAAAGCGATAACTCAATTAGGAGCTGAGATATTAATTATTATTTAATTAATCTGTTTCATTTCTATCTAATGAATAGAATAAAATGGAGGCACATGCTTTTTTAACCATGAAATTATTTAAATTGGGAAATCTAACAATTTGCGTGAGGTTTTTCAACGCCGCTCTATGAGACAAGTATAACTTATTCATTATAAGAAAGTTTGTAAGTATTCATACCACTATTTTCGAATAGTAATTTCTGCAAATATCTTAAATTATTGGTTGAGATCGCCACTCGATCTGGTTGAAACTTTAAAATAGTTTATAACGCACAAGAAAAATCGTAAAAAAGAATGGAGTGTGATATTTCGAGGGGAGACTAGCGTGCTTCGCCCGCTATCGTATAATTTGTATTTGTAAGGTTTGGGTAAATGGAAAGGGGGGGGGAGGGAAATACTTTTGATTAAATATCCCAAAAGAGTTTCGTTCTGATGCACTTTTGTTATGAATAGTTTGTGCTCCCTGGTGGTGGAATGTGGAACTAACATAAAGCGATTTTGTTAAAATTAGGAAAGTTCGCATTACAGATATTATGAGATAGACTAGCAACTTCGCCCGCTATCGGATTATTTTAGTCCGTGCGGGGCTGATGTAAAATGAGATGCATTCTTCCAACGAAATTGAAAAGCGTGCTTTGCCCGCTATCGCATAATTTTATTTTGTTAGGTTTGTGTCAATGGAAAAGGGGGAGGGAGGGAACTACTTTTGATTAAATATACCAGTTAGTGCGCATTACAGATATTATTAAATTATGACAAAGACTAACGTGCTTCGCCCGCTACCGCATAATTTGTATTTGTTAGGTTTGTGGGAATGGAAAAGGGGGGGGGGGGTGAGGGAACTACTTCTGATTAAATATCCCAGTTAGTCAACATGACAAATATTATTATGATAAAGACTAACGTGCTTCGAAAATCTAATAATTTGCATGGGATATTTGAACAGCGCTATGAGATAAATATAACTCATTCATCATCAGAAAGTTTACAAGTATTCATACCACTATTTTCGAATAGTAATTTCAGGAAATATCTTAAATTTTTGGTTAAGACCGCCACTCGATTTGTTTGAAACTTTAAGATAGTTTATAACACATAAAAAAAAGTGTAAAAAAGAATGGAGTGTGATATTTCAAGGAGGGGGAGTGAAGCTAGAATTATTTTTAAAATCTTAGCGTTTGTTACCGCAGACCGCCACCATCCGGGCCCATGTATCTACGGAAAGATTGCGTAAAGGAGTTTCGTTCAGATATGCTTTTGTTAAGAATAGAATGCATTCCCTGGTGGTGAAATGTGGAACTAACATAACGCGATTTTGTTAAAATTAGGAAATCTAACAAGTCGATCTGTTTGAAACTTTAAGATATTTTATAACACATAAGATAAAGTGTAAAAAAGAATGGCACGTGAAATTCCGGGGAGAGGGGGGGAGGCGCTAGATTTCTGTTTAAAAAGTTAGTGTTTCTGACCGTTTTAGGTGCGTTTTTTGAAGGAGTCCTGAGATATATGTTACTTATTTAATATAAAATTGTCTAAAGTTTAGTTACACCACTATTTCCGAATAGTAATTTCAGCAAATATCTTAATTTCTTATTAAGACCGCCACCACCTCGAGTAACATATCTACTTATAGGTTGTTTAACGGAGTTTCCTTCCAATACAGTTTTGTTAAGAATAGAGTGCGCTCCCTGGTGGTGGAATGTGGAACTGACATAACGCGATTTTGTTAAAATTAGGAAATATAACAAGGCGATCTGTTTGAAACTTAAAGATAGTTTATAACACATAAGAAAAAGCTTATAAAAATGGCGCGTGAAATTTCGGGTAGGGGGGAGGGGCGCTAATTTCACTAATTGATTTATTTCTATTATATACTTATTTTACAAGGCAGCCACGTGATGTTTCATTGCAGTATACTTCTGAACGGTGTCCGATTTTTAAAAATACAGCATAAATGTTACTTATGCCAGATAAAAATGTCAGAAGTATTGATACCACTATTTTCGAATAATAATTTCAGCAAATGTAATAAATTCTTGGTTAAGACCGCCACCCCTCTCGACTAGCATATCTCCTGATAGGTTGTTTAACGGAGTTACGTTCAGATACAGTTTTGTTAAGAATAGAGTGCGCTCCCTCGTGGTGGAATGTGGAACTAACAGACCGCGATTTCATTTAAAGTAGGAAATCTAACAAGGTGATCTGTTTGAAACTTATAACATAGTTTATAACATATAAGAAAAAGTTTATAAATAATGGCGCATGAAATTTCGGGCAGGTGGAGAGAGGGGGAGGGGCAAAATATTTATTTTTTGTTTCATACCATTTCAGGTGCATTTTTTTTTTTACGGAGTCCTCAGATACATGGTACTTATTAAACATAAATATGTCAAAAGTTAAATTACCACTATTTCCGAATGGTAATTTCAACAATTATCTTAAATTCTTGCTGAAGACCGCCACCCCCTCGAGTAACATATCTACTGATAGGTTGTGTAAAGGAGTTTCGTTCAGATACGCTTTTGTTAAGAATAGAGTGCGCTCCCTGGTGGTAGAATGTGGAACTAACAGACTGCGATTTCATTTAAAGTAGGAAATCTAACAATTCGATCTGTTTTGTTATAAAGTATTTAAAGTTTAAATTATAATGAAGTATAAAGAAGAATGGCGTGTCGCATTTCGAGGGGGGAGGGTGAGGGAGGAGCGCGAACAAAATTAGGAAAGGCTGGACGATCTGTTTGAAACTTTAGTATAGCTTATAAAAAGTAACAAAAATTTTAAACATCAGGCCACGTCAAAAATCATGGTGACCATTACCCCACTTCACCCCCCCAAAGGGGGCACTTTTCTAAATTTGGCAGATACCCGTCATGTGATATATCGTAGCATTTCGGGGGGGTGGGGGGGGGGGACAAACAAAATTAGGAAATATAACAAGGTGAATCTGTTTGAAGCTTTACGATAGTTTAGGAAGGGTTTGCCAAAATTTAGAAGATGTTTCATGGCGATAAATGTACTGGACGTTTTGAAAGGAATATTAAACGAAACCCTTTGTGCGATCTATGATCACACTTACCCACTTGTTTAGAATAGTGTTCTCTTTTTGAAAAATTCCCGCCCGGCGTCCCTTTTATTCTAGAGTCAACACTACTTAAGGCTGTTCTCAAATCCGAAAGGGCAACTTTATGACATAACTTTTAATTTATTTTTGTTCGGAAATACATGAAACTAGCAGATGCTGTTGTTCAGAAACTATGTAATGGAACTGTGTTTTCTGTTTTGTTTTTTTTTTTTTTTCTTTGCAATAGATCTTTCAGAAAATATTGTCAAAATGGGCATTTTGAACCAAATTTCCACGCAAAAGAAGAATAACCACTCAAGGAAGGTTAAAAACATCTTTGTCACGTGGTCAAAATTGCTTATAACTCAACAGGTAATTTATTTATCAAAAATGGAAAACACAGTTCGATTCCAAATCGCTTCCATAGTCAGGCCTCCTGATTTTATATCTTTTCGTTAAAAAATGAATTTATATATGTGTCAAAGCGTTTTGCATTTGTTGAGTAGAGCAGTTGAGAACAGCCTTAAAAGATAATCTTTATAATCGAGAAAATTTTCTTTTACAGCTTAACTGAAATCTTAAAGGTCATTTTATGTTATTAATCATAAATAATCTGCGTTTTCTCAAAGGAAAATATTTTTAATCTATTTTATCTTTGCTAAATTCACATGTTTTAAATTTTTCATTAGAGCTTCAGATATGTTCATCAACATATGCAATTTGCATTCTACATGCATACAAATATAGCCTAGACTCACTATGTCTCACGGTCACTGCTGGGATAAGACTCTTAATAAGTAGAAATTATTTATATCTAATAATTGGAAACACTTAAATTATAAAAATGAGAAAATATTATATTAGATTTTTTCTAAAAAACTAGTTGGTTAACCAATTGATTTAAACTGTGTCAACCCTGCTGGTAAAAGAATAAAATCATAATGCAAAACCCCAATCCCAATGTAGAAATGCAAGAAAAACAAAGGCTTACTAAACCCAATAGCCATGATACAGCAGAAAAAACTCACAGCCAATCATTCATTAGCATACAGAACAAAGAGTAGCCAATGGAGAGAATTACTTATGATTATGTCATCATTGAGGCATAATGTAATCCTTACAAAATCTTAACTAATCAAGATATCCAAGTAGTAAAAGTGTATTTTTAGCTCAAATCTGCCATTTTGGCTATTTTTTTTTAAATAAAAGAAGAAAGAAAACTAACTACTTGTTTTTTTTCTTCTCAGCTAATTTTAGAAAAACTAGTCGGCTATGTAGATTTAAAGTTTATAAGAAAAGTTTGATTAAAAATGTTTGTCACTTTACAAATTTATTAATTCATCATTTTTCTAAAGCTTTGCTTGTAGCTTCTGCATAACTTTGATTTTGCATTTTTCAATAATGTGTAAAATAAATGAAAACATTAGGGTAAAAGTGAAAAAAACCAGATGAAAAAAACCCAGCATGGTTTTTTTTTTTAAAAACCATTCGGTTTAAACCACAGTTTAAACCAGCATGGTTTAAACCAAACAACCCTTCTGGACACCTTTAAGGAATTTCTTAAAAAATATTTTTTGGTACTTTTCGGTTAGCCGGGTGCCAGTGTTTTATATACATACATACATACATACATACATATATATATATATATATATATGTATATACATACATTGTATATATACACACATATATATATGTACTTATATACGTATATATACATACATGTATAATACAATATACATATGCATGTATATATAACACTGGCGCCCAGCTAACCGAAAAGTACCTTGTTTTTTAATTAATCATTATAATTATTACATTCCAGTTTTCTCAATACTATATTAATCTATCAAGAATATTTAACCATTCTAATAGTCTCATTTCCAAATATGAATCAAAATTTAATTGTAAATAACAGAAATATATCAAAACAACTGAAATGCCAGTAATGGAACCCCATAAAAAGTAATAAATATAATTATTTTTATGACTGTATTTAGAACCAGAATTTAATGAAAGCATACTAATGAAACAAAATAATTATTTTCAATCAGGATACCAGTAATTAATAAAATATTTGTGATTTCATTCACTGTTTGCATCAATTATCGTAATTATCAGAAGATCGATATTTTAATTATTTTAGATGGATAGTTTAAAATACTAAATGTCAGGCAATTACAGCTATCAAATTATTCAGAGAGTGGGGGATTTAAAAGGTAATAAGTAAAAAAAAAATTTTTTGAGTATTAGTATATTGTTTTGTCTCAATATTTTTAACAATTAAACTTCCTTTGTAATAATTATTATTACAAATATGAAAGAAATGATACTGTGAGTTGGATGTTTTAGATACTAAATAAATTAATTTCAAAATAAAACTGTAGAACTGATGTTTGAGCTCACCGACCTGCAGATTTACTAGTTTCATGATTACTATAACTTTCATTTTACTACAATTTTTTTTTTTTTTTTTTTTTTTTTTGGTCGGAGATGAATAAGCGCAAACACATTTACAGCAGAAAATAAGATTTTTAACAACTTCTATAACTTGTTTTTATTTAAATGGGGAGGGATTAAGCCCTATTAGCTCCCACTTTGACTGTGCCCGTAAACAATATTTTCTGTTTCCTGGCTGGTTTGGTTGCCAGATTATAAAATATGCAAAGCAGAGTTATAATACATAAAAAAAAAGAATAAAATATTGAAATTTTATTAACCCCATAAAATAACTTAAAAGTAGCTATTTACAAAGTTTTGGTGTGTTTACATTTTGGTAAGTGTAATTTAAAAATTAAATTTGATTATTTAGGTTATCACTTAAGTCAAAGTATTTTATGCACTATATAAACATTATACTGAAATTGCATTTTTAGTAATGTCTACATGGGGTGTCCATTAATGGAAAATGATTAGTAATTAAAAAGCATCCCAGTAATGGACACCCCTCTTTCATACATTAAAAATAAATGAAATTTTATAAACGGCTATTAGTATATAAAATTCAAAGTTTTCTATTACTACCAAAACAAAAAGCTGCAAATTTTGCAAGAAAATAAAGAATATATAAATTTATTAAACGAAGCCAGCTCTTAGGATGTTCATTAAGATTTTCACTGAAGAACAGTGGAACTTCGAAACATTATTTTCTGCTTCCTAATTGGTTTGATTAAGAGTGTTAACAATAATGCAAGATTATAAAATATGCAAGCAGGAATTGTGAAAAAAATAATAAAAGCTAAATTTTTATTGGCTATTTTTTTATAAACCAAACACATTGAAGGATGTCCATTACTGGCACATAGATTACAACCCTACATTGATTCATTTTTCAATTTATTTCATACTAACAATTTAATTAAAATTTTAATTTATACGTTTTTTGGTACGCCGAACTTAAATATGTAATACAATTATGGTAATGCTATCGAATAAAAGCTTTAATAAAAAGAGGAAAAAAAGCCCTTTTTTTTATTTTAATTGGGGGCAGAAATAAAATTATTAATTAAAATACCAAAACGTCCGTTTCTTATTTTAAGTTATTTTTAATGCCAAAATATAATCAGTACCATGATTCTTCGTCGGATAATTCAATATCATCGACGTCAATAAGTTCGGTTTCAGTCGTAATCGAGGGTTCAGACTTGTTAGTGTGAAATGATTCAATTGATGATTCACGATCACTAGTACTTTCCGTAGTTTCAGTTTTGCTTTTAGTCACTTCAAGCATTTGTTCGCACTCAACTGATGCTGTATCCATACTGCTTGAAAGCATAAACAACATCATATGATATCATTGAATTATATGACTTTATAATGCAAACAAATAATATAGCAAATATTCATAATTTCTCCAATAGCTAAAGCTAATACAGTAGAATGGGTAAAAAGTACAAAATGTGTTTGCTAAAAAGTGCATAATAACATATAATGGGGTTAATTAGGTAATAAATATACAAATAATTAAATAATATTTATAAACAGAAACTAAGAAAATATGATTGTGAACCATCAATAAGACAAAGTTGAGTTGATAAGAGCTGCTTCACTTATTATTGAAAAAAAAACAAAGAGTGTGTTCAAGTTGCACGCGTGCTACGCGCGCGAGATCAGGAGACAGGAACATGGAGTGGGTCAATATCATGGATGGGTACGTGTTCATGAACAGATCATGGATTTGATTAATTATGGTGCTAATTAAAAAGATATTTTGTTATAAATGGAACGTGTGCTAGATGGCTGAATGGATAAGGCTCCGTACTCAAGACTAGGGATTCTGGGTTCGAATCCATCCAGTCCCACATCGTATCATAATTTTTTTTTTGTTTTGTTTATTGGTTGTTTTATATTTTTCATAATGAATAAGATATTTTTGATGAAGATATATTTTTTATTTTTATTATACAGAGGCACGTGTATTTTTATTATAATAATAAAATACTTATTTAAATGTGAGAAAATGAGGTATTTCGAGATGAAAGTTTTACATCTGAACGCCTTTTAAATATTCAAAGCTACGTTTCTAAGTGATTATATATATAGTATGTATATGTATCTATTTATATAAAATCCAAGTCTCTGTGTGTCCCTCACGATTCCGGTAGGACCACCTCATTGAGATGAGTAATTGTTGAAAAATACTAATGCAGGGTTACCACAGTAGCGCCAAATGTTGGCCAACTTGGCGGTAGCTGGCTGATTTGGCGAAATTCCCATTTAAAACCTTTAATCTTTCATAAAGGATATTTTTTCAAAATCTATGGGTGAGAATTTAAAGTACATCTTTACATCTTCCTCCCGATGCTACTAATAAAATAACCGCCAATAGACGACACTGTACTGTATGAGCTCCTAACTGCGCGATTTTAATGTGCTTTAGGTACTTTTCCAGTATATAGGTGCCTTGGCGAAAAAGGAAATTTGGCAACATATATTCCGGGAACCTATCCACTGTTTCATTTTATATACACACGCATTTTTTTTTTCGATATTTATACGATTTATTTAACATAAAAAAGCCGTTTCTCTAATTTTATACAGAAACAGATGTAATTTGTACATAAAAACATGAATAATATACATATAAAATAAACATATAAGAAAAACAAAAACGCTCATCAAGTTTGTTTTCATAGCTGTTTATATGATTTGACAACAAATCTCAATATTTTTCCGTTAGACGAACACCATGCCAAAATGTACGCTAATGCGCCAATTATTTCAAAATGCTAAAAGATATTTGTAATTTTATGCCAGCAGTTTAATATGAGTTTTATTTTATTGCTTTATTTTATAACAGTTATTTGTTCAATTATTTTAAGTATATATTTGTGATTTAATGAAATAGTTCGTAAAAGTCTGGAATTTTCAAATGTTAGATTTTTTAAATGATCACTTTAGTATCGACAATATTTTTTCTTTTATTTTTCAAATGCCTCAATTCACGTGATTTTCATTTTGCGCCAACTATTACGTTTATCGACAATGGCATCCGTATAACGGAAAAGTACCCAAATCTCACTTTCTGATGCCCAAATTACACCAAGCTTTTTTTAAAAAACGCCAAAGCCCCTACAGTGGAAAAGTATCGAACTGTCTATTATTTTGCGCTATCTGTGTTATAGTTTATACTATATGCAAGGTGAGTGGAGCGAAGAGTTTAAACATTAAATATTAAAGTTTCGGCACAGATGTCATATACGTCCCATGTTGGCGCGATTTTTTTCTGACTCCAATGTCATATACACAACGGGTACTTAACTGTCGCCAAAGTGTCGTAATTTTGCTTGATACAGTAACCCGGATGTTGTTTATGCTGTTGATGTATTCGCCAAATTGACGTCGGAGAAAATCGCTCCAATATGGGGTATATATGACAACTGTGCCAAAGTTTCTATAAAGCAGTATAAGACTAAAATATTAAGAATAAAATAAAGGCAAAATAAGACTAAAGAAGAAAGAAAAATCATGCGTTAAGCATAGAATATGAAACACTTTCCAACACATCCTGAATGCTTTAACAAAACTTCGTTATTTGTTATTTAGGGAAATAAGGTAAATAAGATGATTTCAGCAGTTACCGTCCATAGCCAATAGTACCGTTATTACATGCCACTATTTAGCTAAAATTGAATTTAAACTACTCTTAAAGCTACTGAAATCACATCTCCAGATATTATCATCCATAGACGGTTATGTATCCAATTCTTTGCGTGACCCTGTATATCATTTTATCTATATTCTACAAACATTTCTTAGTAAACTAAATGCAGTTCAGCGTAAAACTGCATAACTCCTTTAAAAACCAACTTTAAGCAATTTATTCTCATACTCAGTAACCCTTACGAATTCTTTTGTGTAGCCCTGCATATGAACTGTAGCATTTATACACGGTATAGTATGCATAAATGTAGTGAGTTTTGTAGAATGAACTACTACTCTAATTTTTGTAGAATGAAAGATTTAAAAATAACATTTATAATAATGCCAAAACCACAATAATTTGTTCCTTTAAAATTGCATCATTTATATACTTAAAAAACAATATTATGTAGATGAGGGATCTATAACACAATCCAAATTTGTTTTTGAACTGCAGGGATATTGATTGAACTCTTTGTATTATTATTTTTTTTTAACTAGTTCTCCTGGAAATTAGTCAAATGCAACTGAAAAATAATTTCAACAGAGACATGATATATTACAAAAATTGGTATTAAATTAAGTTGGAAAAGCTACTCTCAAAATTCTGAGACTGAAACGCTAAACTTTTAAAAGCTGGCTTTTTCTTCTTTTTTTAGAATACATTCATATAAAGTGAAAATATTTTGTTTTTTGAGAAATTTAAAAAGTTTTTATTTTATATTTTTTTAATTAATTTTAATTATGATCATGACGACGCAACTTACAAATAAACTGTTTAAGATAAAAGTTCCAATCAAGGGGGGAGGGGCGAAGTGATAGAAAATGTACGTCAACTGGGAACCTTAAGGCTCCTGTCCCTGCCAGCGAAGGCACTCAAGAGCTAATGTGAATCATTTGGGGAGGGATTTTTCTAATATCTCGTTTGCATTTCGACATTTTAATATAATTTTTTTTGTATTGGATAGCCGAGTTTCCATCTCTACATCGCACCTTTTTTACTTTTTCAATTTGAGTTGCAGATATTTTTTAGAATGCCACTTTCATTTTCAGAACCGGTTTAGAAAGTGAAAGTAACTTTATAAAAAATTTCTGAGACCAAAATCCATGATTTATATTTAAGAAAAAATGAAACAGAGCAAATGTTGTTTGGTCAGTTTCTAACCGAAATGTTAATACTGACATCATACAAAAGCATCTTTTGTAAGCCGGGGGGGGGGGGGGGTTAATTTGCAAATTTTTTATAAAAATTACCAATTTTTGTAGAATGAAAGATTTTAAAATAACATTTATAATAATGCCAGAACCACAATAATTTGTTCCTTTAAAATTGCATCCTTTACATACTTCACAAACAATACTATGTAGATGGGATCTATAACACAATCCAAATTTGTTTTTAAACTGCAGGGATTATTGATTAAAACTCTTTGTATTTTTTTTTTTTTTTAACTAGTTTTGGAAAATAGTCAAATGCAACTGAAAAATAATTTGAACAGAGACATGATATACTGCAAACATTGGTGTTAAATTAAATTGGAAAAGTTACTCTCAAAATTCTGAGACTGAAAGGCTAAACTTTTAAAAGCTGGCTTTTTCTTCTTTTTTACATTCATGTAAAGTGAAAATCACTTTGTTTAGATTAAAAAAGCTTTTAATATTTTATATTTTTTAAATTAATTTTAATTATGATCTTGATGATGTAACTTACAAATAAACTGTTCTGTGTAAAAGTTCCAATCAAGGGGGAAATAGAAGATGCACGTTAACTGGGAGCCTTAATGAAGCATAATAAATTTGATTATGTGAATAACCTTAAATATGGCAAAGCAATTCAAATTTTCTTACATATGTTAATTCTCAAGTAATTTTTTATGCATAATTTTTTTTTTTTTTTTTTATTTAAGTAAAAAGATTGGGAACTTTTATGTTTGCCAGGTGCAAATTCTGCCAACCGCAATTTTTTTCTCGTCAGTGACAGCTTTTATTTTTTGCTATGGAAATTAGAAATAATACTTTGATCATGAAATTAAATATTTTGCTTTGTGGTCTTCTTTATAAATTTTTGTTTTTATAAAACTTCTTTAAAAAGACAGTGTGAGAATTTTTTTTATTTTTTCTGTATTTTAACTGATATTAGTAAAAGGCATGTATGTAATTTAATGAAAATTATGTATTTTAAAGGAAATAAGTGAAGGGTTTATATTTTAAATTAAATGAATTCAACACAAAGTAGGGCTATTAAAGGAATTTTTGTCAATTTATCACCTGATATACTAACATAAAAGTAGTACCAATACCAAGTTAGAAATTAAAATTTCTCTTATTTTCTTTTACACAAAATTTTGTTTAACTCCTCTAGCCATAATGATATTTTACTCTGAATTTTTATGTTTTGAAAATTATTTGTTTCAGATGCTGTTGAGAAAGAAACTTATATCAAGGGCACACATTGAAAGAGTATTAAAGGCATAGTTACAACATGTATAAGAACGTAAATGTTATGTAAAAAAAAGTCTATAAATGTAAATTAAAGTACTTTAAATGTATTTGTTGGTGTTGTTATTTTACAGTATTTTTTTCTTTCTTAACAGTGATTTAAAATGTATGTACTTCAGCAATTGCATTGTTTAAAACTTAAAATTCATGCATTCTAAAGCAGCGAGTAAAATAATTGTATAATTATTTTAAAATATTACATCCATACTGGAATAGAAGATGTAAATAGATTTAGTTACAGGAGTTTATTAAGTATTTTGTAAAGAATATCATGATGTGAAGTGATTTTAATATATTTTTTATGTGTTTAATGGCAAGCTTTTCATTTATTTACTATAAAAAATAATAAGGAGTTCAATGGATCTCAGACATAGAACAACTAGATTGAATGTACTATTTATTATTTCATTAAAACCAAAACTTGACAGAACAAGTTATCAGGTAAGAAGTTTTAGATATAATAGAATCTAATGGTATAAATATTATGAAACTTTTATGATCTTGTGTGTTTTTACTTCAAGCTAAAGGGAAGAGAAAATATACCTAATTCTACCCTACCTAAAAATAGAAGTTTTTATTGCACTTGAAAAGAATGCCTATTTAATTGCTTTCATATTTAAAATCTGACATCATAAAATGTTATCATTATTTTCTTTTGATTTATCCTAAAAATTAAATACTAAAAATTTTTGGTTTGTTTAAAGTAAATGTAATATATATAATTGATTATTAACAGAACTTATTAATATATTATTAACAGTAAATATTGAGCTAAATGCTTACATACTTTTAAAAAATGTAATGTATTTCTCTTGAATTTTAATTTAAAGAAATGTAATTAGTTCAGAAAAAATATATAACAAATACAAAACATATTTGTTACTTGAGAATGAAGTATTTTCATTCTGAGTTTTCATTATTTCTTCGCTATGGAGTAGGTAATGTTCTTTATCTGTTTTTATAAATCATTAAAAAAAAAAAAAAAAAAAAAAAAAAAAAAGAGAGTATGAGAAATTGGCACTGCAGAAGAATCGATAAAAATTCTGAGAATATTTTTGTTAAAATGTCATTTAGTGCATACTCAAATTTTTCATTTTAAATGAAAACTTCTTGCACATTCACAATTTCAATTTTGAAACTAAATACATGAAATTTTTAAACAAGTTTACTACATTTTTCAATTCTCTCAAATGAGACATGTCTTAAATTGTGGTTATCTAAATACACGTACACACATGAAGTTTGCAGATATTATTTTAATACGAAATTTTATTTCTTTTAAGTAGGGTCTGTGTTAAGTTGTAACCGATGTTTTCGATGGTGGCCTTTCCCCTGTTGTATCTCAAAAATCTGATTAAAATAAAAATTTTGACAGTGTTAAAAAACAAAGATTTTACCCTCTTATTTATTTATTTTTTTAGAAATATTAAAATTGCTATTTAACTTTATTTTTACCTATATTAAATTAAAAAAAAAACTGCAAATTTGATGTATTTATGAATTTAAATGACTGTGGAAAAGTATGAGGAATATCAAAAGAATGAAACTAAATTTATTTAATACATATATAACAATTGGTGTTGAATTCAGAGGGTAGCCCAGGAGGGAATCCTCCTCTTCCCCATATAGAAGGTTTGAGATTTATCCCTTTTAATGAACGAAAGTGCAATTTGACCTTAAACTGTTCTAAGAAAATGAGGAATTTTTTATGCATTCAGCTATTACTGATAAAATTTGTTACTTTTTCAAAAATTTCAATTCGGTTACTTTTTCATCACTAATTTTAATGCAGATTTTGCTTAGGAGTAAAATTCATTTGTTAGAAAAGTATATTAAGTCTAGACCAATAGACCCTTGCAAGGCTTTCGCACTGTAATCTTTACTGTAAATTAAGTGCATTTTTCCTAAATTTATATTTGCAATTTTTTTTTTTAAACCAAACAAATTGTACTAATAGGAGCTATGTTAAAAGCTTTTCGTATAAAATCCAACTCAACTTTGTGTATTTACTAAAAAAAGAGGTGTTGAAATCAGAAAAAATGTGTATGATGATATTAATCTAAAAGTATAAAGAAAATTCAGTTTGTTATATTATATATGGGCGAAGAATCCTATCCAATGATACCCCATTCATCGTATGCTACTTATTAGTTGAAAAAAAGAGATGTTGATAACAGAAATAATAAATAATTTTTCTCTTGAAATGGACTGATATTTTCTTCGTATTCATTTTTCATGCTTATTTTTAAATATTTTTAGTATAATTTATTTATATTGAAAGATTCCTATATTTGCGAAAAACAACAGGAAAAATAATCATACAAAAAGAAATCTATTAAAATATATTTTTCAATAATATAAATATAAGATTTTAAAAATCAAAAAATGAAGGGGGGTTGCAATTGCCCCACCTGTCTTTTCTAAATGATGCTTCTGATTTTTATTAATTTTATTTTCCACTGACATTTCTATTAAAAAATAGTGGTAACCTGGACAACAATTGTCCAGGCTACCACTATTTTTTAATAGAAATCTTTCAGTGTGCGCCGTCGCTCAGTTTAAGATAAAATTAATAGAAATCTGAAGCCTCATCTAGGAAAAACAGGGTGGGGCAATTGCCCTCCCTTCCTATTTATTTTATTTTTTTATATAAAGAGTCCGCTACTGATCCGAAGAGCATCCTATGAATGCCGCATGCCGGACGAGCAGAGGATGCAAATTCTATTTGTTTTATCTGGTCCTATGAGCGTCCTACTGTCATCCTATGAATGGCTGAAAATGACGTCCGAAGGACGTGATTAGGTGTCTCTTTCTGCTCCCCCGCGGACGTCCGCCGGATAACGATGGGATATTGTAGGACGTCCAACGGACGAGGCAATATACTGCATAGGACGTCTTTCGTATGTCCTCAGGACGTGTTTGTGTTGTATGGGTTGTTTATGGTTTGAAATCACAAAGATTTAATTTTGCAATGTCTCTTAATTACATTATTTTGTTGTCATATTTATGAGCTCAGAACAAAAGCTTATTTTTTCATTATTTAGTTATTAAAGACGGGAAAAAAATTATAAATGTGCATGATTTGAAAAATTTAAATAATTTTCTTTCTTAATACTAAAAAATAACATCGGGAAGTAACAGCGAGTTTAAGTTAAATACGTTTAGCTGTTTAATTCTGTTGTAATATTCAAAATAATTGTATTTATTAGATTTCAGTAAACAACACCAGGGCCCGATTAGACTTTGAAGTTAGAGGAATTACAATGTCATTTCAGGACCTTTCTTTTGGAGAAGGTTTTCTGAATTCCACATATACATGGAAACTCTTCAGTGTAAGAAATATTATTCCTAGGACTGGCATAACATGAGAACGGCCTGCAATTTTACACAAGTTTTTGAAAACTACTTTATATCAGAAAATTTACTAAAAACTGGTTACCTTTTTTGTTATAGAGGCCCACACTATTGGAATTATGACAAGTTGCAGCCAATTTCGCCAAAGTCGTAACCAAGATCGTGAAGCACACACATATAATAGAATTTCATGAAATCGTATACGATAATTTAATAGTTTTTACCTTACTTCAAGTGCGTAATTTATTTATTTTTAAGGCTTAACAATCTAAATTGTCCAATATATGAATTTAAAAAAATGTAAACAAAGATTGAATAGACATGACCGCAAAGAGCCTCAATTCTGCATAACACTTGGAACCAAACGGTGCAGATTATTGTTCTTCTACTGTACACAGTTTTTAATAAATGTGCTTCGTTCATAAAATGTGTTATTTCCATCTATCACTGCGGAACAAACGAGAAAACTCATATTCTTGCACATGAGTTGTATATATCTAAATTTCCGTCATTTTTGACGGGCTACCTTTCTAGTAATGTTATAAACATTAAGCAAATCCAAATGAAAAAATAATATATATTGTGCGAAAATATCCTTTTGCGCGTAGGATAATTCCTTGATTTTCTTTTTTTTTTTGAGTACTAGTACTTTAGTAGTGAATTTTTATCGAGACTAGGCTGGAAATCATATTTTACTTTGAATATTATAAAAATAAAATGTAATAGTCGTAGATTATTTTAATTAAAAATATCTGTACATATATTTTTTAAAGAGATAATATATATAGGTTTGCTGTCTAGTTTTGTAGTGAATAAAACATGATTAGAATGTTTATAAATTTTCTACTGAAAGAATAAGTAAGTATTTTGCTTATACTAACAGAATTTTGAATGCCATTTATTTCTCATGTTTTATGATGTATTTTGGTCTCTTATCCACACGGTATTAAAATATGCAATCATAAAATAAGAAATATATATATTAAAACCTTCTCTGAAAAATTGTCTAACTAACAGTTCAAATTCCATTGAAATCCATCCAGTATAGTAGATTACAAACAAATCTCATATGTTGATATCACAATCTTGGTTTACTAACAGCATTCTATTTATCACGGAAGATATAAATAACTGATAAATTATTTTTAAATAAATAAAAAGAAAATTGTTAAAAAGTTAAAATTTTTAGATCACCAGTTGAATTCTTAAATTGAATCAATCAACGTACCAAACAACGCACAATCACGTGATCAAATCGCCCACACAATTTTTTTGAGCAGTTTGGGCGGATTTTGTGTGCGGTTGGTTAACTAATTTTAAATTCTAAATGGGCTAAAGTAGATAAAGAAGGTCACGTGATGTTTTCCCCGACTATTTTAGATTTTGAGCGCGTTCAGAGACCGAAACACGGGTAATTCGGAAAAATGGGGACTGACGTCAAACTGGTTTCTCGGTGTAAGGTTGGGTAAAAACGGCTCTGAACGCTTTCCGGTAAAGTTGCGGGATTTTTTTATTTACATTTACAAACATGGCGGCATCTGTACTTTCGACAGTGTAAATAGATTCAATTATCACTTTTTTTAGATGGGAAACTGTTCCATCACTGTTAAAAATATCGTGAAAAATTACCTCTGTTTTTAAAGGCTATCTATTTATTGACCAATGAGAACGCTTCATAGGTATTAATGTAGCGTTCTCATTGGTCAGAAAATAGAGAGTCTTTAAAAACAGAGGTAATTTTTCACGATATTTTTAACAGTGCAAGTTAATTTTTATGTGGCAACAAATATCGCAACAAATATGTATCACAGGTTTTGCTAGCCATTTTAGGCTGAATCGGAGATTCATTCATTCGATGGAAAATATGGTACATTCAAATTATTATGTGTTAAAATTATTTCATGTCAAATTATTATTTTTGTAATATGAAAAAACAGAAACAATGTGCGATAAAACTGATCAAAGCAGTGATTCCGATTAACAGTCACAGTTAAGCTATAAAAGGGTAAACAAATCAGATTTCCCAACCACGTGATCACTTTACCCAACAAAATTTTTCAGGTAATGTGGGTTCCCCGAAATCTGGGTAATCTCCGGCTCTGAACGCTGCGGGAAACTCGGAAAAAGTCACATGATGCCAGCTCTGAACGCTTCGGGTTCCCCACGGGGAAACCTGAGGAACCCAGTGTGCGGTCCGTGAACGCGCTCTTTATCTGAGTGTACAAAGGCATGTATTTCTGTTACGAAAACCATGTTTTGGAAGGATAAAGAAATATAGTCGTTGGAGCTTGTTCAGGGACGCAAATCAGGCCGACCGGACGCAGGGAGATATACCTCATGGAGTGGTCTTCAAAAAGTAAGGAATTTCGAAATAATTTAATTATTTTGTAATTTTATGGTTCGAAACAGGTGAAAATCTTCTTATCTTTCCAAACAATGTCTCTCGTAATAGGAATACATGTCTATACGCACTCAGACAAAATCCAAAACATTCATGAAAAGTCTCACGTGATCTGATATAAATCAGATCAGCAGCAAATTTTACGCCCAGTCTTCGCTCACCTAGCCCACAAAAAATCTGTGGTCGTTATGATCACATGCTTGGGCTTTTTTGTTTATGTTTTCACTCGTTTTGGTGGGTTGACTGATTCGCTTGAACAGCTCGACAGAAAAACAAACTACATCATAAAAAAAAAAACAGTGGTGGGATTAGCAGTTGTACACCCTAAAGACTTTTTTCTCAAGTTTCAAGAAAAATAATGTGCCACACATGGATTGAAAAAATAATTTCCAACGTTATAAAATAATGAATAAAAAAGTTTTATATTTAAATGTACTGAAAAAGAAAAATATGTGCTTTAATATGCTGTTTACTACCAAAAGGAAGTAATTTATTTAGCAAATATTCAACAATTACAAAGTACTCATCAAAATTTCTATCAGAAAATACATCAAATTGAAAGTTATAATTGTAAAAAAGCAGTATTTTTCAAGCGAAGGAAAAGACTAGGCTATCACGAAACTCTGCCAGGCTGCCATAGATTGGACAAAAACTTTGGAACTGAGCATTCGTTCTGTGCATATATTGCTATTCTCTTTTAAAAACACTCTACGGAACACTGCCTTGTTTTTATCTAATAAAAACGTTAGGTAATACCACAGACTTATCATATAATCTCTTATTATATTTACTCTGAGGGTAACACAAAGCTGCTGAGTATTTAGCTCCTAAGTTCACCGTAACTATACGCCTAAAATATATCCTCCTCCATATGCATTTGTCTCCTTCGCGCCCGGGCGAAGGGGTCGTGGTTGCTGAACAAGCTCGTTGGTTTTACTTTTTTTGAACCATTAAAAATAATGAAATAATTGAATTATTTTAAAATTCCTTTCTTCGATAAGACCTACTCCAAGGCATAAACGTCTGAGCGCGCGCGCGGCGCGAAATGCACTTCTGAACACACTCAAAGACAAATAGCATACCCTCGATGCAGGTTGCAGGACATACCAATAGAGATAATTCCTGATAGTATTTGATAGATGATTTTTTTACTTGTATGTTTGGTTTTTAGCAGATTGGTGCTGTGTTTTTGGTTTTTGATTAAACTAGTGCAATAAAATATTTATTTTTAAGCATCTTTTGGAAAAAAATGTCTTTTTCAGACAGTAATACTTTAGAATTATTATGCTTAGATGTTGTAATAACTAATTTTGATCGATTCTGTGCAGCATTTTGCTCTGAAGAAAACAATTTAAAATTTTATCTTGAGTTCATACGTAAGCAGTATAATTATGCTCTGTCTGTTTTATTATTTCGTTAAGGCACAAATTTTTATTCAAAATAAGTACTAATGTTATGAAATAGAATATTCAGTAATTTCATTATTGTTAAATAATATTTAAGAAACAACTAATTTGCACAGTTAGTACGTTGTAATGAAGAATATTTGCCTCTCGCAGCATATAGGAAAATTTTATTGTTCCTACCACTATTTTGAAATAATTAACTTCATGATATATTTCTGTTGCATATGTTAAAGAAATTTATCCTGAAGATTATTGGTTAAGGATACTGGTAGGATTAGGAACAATAAAATGTTTCATCAAACATCATATGATCCTACTAATTGAATTATATGACTTTATAATGCAAACAAATACTCATATTTTTTTCTATTATTAATTATATCATAAATACAATGAATTATAAGAAAGAGCAGGGTTGGTAAAAAACCCGTTTTTTTTTTTTTTGTTTTGTTTTGGGGGGTAGTTTAAACCGGGTTTTTTTTAGATATGCTTTCCTGTTGCATATACATGCATAATTGAAAAAAAAAATAAACATTGTTGGATATATAAGTAATATAACTTAATTTGAAAATAATTTAAATTAAATAATTACAATCAATTATGTAGAAAATTGAAATCATTTAAAATTTAAACATTTTTAGTAAAAGCTATGTCTTATGTTCCATTAATAAAATGCTCTACACGGTGAAACATTGACACCTTGAAATTCTTAATAAACAATCTTTTGATTACTACTGCTATAAATAAATATATGGTGTAGTTTCATAAATATAATATACTTTCTTATGGCTATTCAAAATAATTTCTTTGAAATATTTGCAATCTAATTTTTCTGTTTGAACACTGTGTGAACAATTATTATCTTTTATTGAAATAAAGCTTTTATAAAGAATTCCTGGAATGATTTGAATTTAGCAGTAGCGTCTTTACATATTTCAAGAAGTAGGGGAAGACTGGATACAATGAAACATTACTTGTAAAATCAATCAAATTTGTCATAGAGAGTTGCAGTTTATATATATGTTATACAACTATATGTTCCAATTACTAATGTGATTTGGATACATTCATACTTCTACAACAGTAGCAATAGAAGATTATTGCTTTTACACCATTGAAAGTAGTTACTTTCTTTATTAAAAGTAATTTTGTTTCTTTTTCCTTGTTGTTACATGTAATAATTATTTTTTTCCATACATTGTTATCGTTGGGTTGTTGTCTTCATACCTCCAAAACCAAAATAAATATTAGAAGTTTGAAAATAAATTTTTATTTAGTAACCTCAGTGCGGGGTACAATGAAACACTTGCGGACGGGGTACAATGAAACATGTTTTATTATAGTAATAAAAGTAGTAAATAGAATATATTGAAGTAAGAGTAGGAAAACAGAAAAAAAAGAGTTTTGTTTTAACCAGGTCAGTAAAAAATGCACTTATTAAGCAATTAAAAAATAGAAAGAGAAAAAAAGCTAAGAAAGGATTGTTTTCGAAACTAACTCTGCCTGCTACAGGCTCTGAAGATGATCCAGATTTTTTTTTTTTTTTTCAGGCCCAGCTGCTCATCGAGGTACTAAGAATGAGATATCCATACACAACATGTATGGCACAAGCAGTATCCGTATAAATGGAAACATAAGGAAATATATACCAAGGGAGAAATTATATGAAGTCGAATGTGAAGTAGGGACAGGGTTGTAAAAAAGCCGGCTAAAACTAAAAAAAGCCACGCCGGTGGCTTTTATTGATTTTAACCGGCTTTTCTTGGCCGAAATTGGCCTTTTTTGGCCAAAATTGGCTGTTATACAGTGAAGCATTTTAATTATAAACGACACATTTTTATGTGTTTTTTAATTAGTTTTAAAGACATTTAATTGAGGTAGAAATCAATATAACTCAATTTTTCAATAATAAGGACATTAATATTGGAATAAAAGGTCATACCAATTGCTTTGTCATGTTTACACTGACCGTAACAATCTTTTTTTCATTTTTACTGCTTTATAATTAAAAAGGACAATGGTTGCTTAGTTATATATTTTATTAACTAATTTTAAGGGATATTAATAATACAAGTCTTATTTTATTTCTCATAAACATTTATTTAAAATCATGCATAAAGTCATTTAATAAAAACATAATTTCTCTCTATTAAAACAGTATTATGAATAACATATGCATTAATTTATGCATGAATATGCACTATTTTAAATAGCAACTAGCTTTTCAAAATTCTAATTCAAGTTTTATTTGGAGAATTTTTTTTTAAATTGTTCACTTTATTTTATGCACTTACATGTACTAAAATTTCCTCGAATGTTGTATTCTTCCTAATTTTTCTTTCAACATTGTTCATTCTACGATTTTAATCTGTCCGTATGGACATATCTGGAATAAGTTACATAACAGCTTAGTAGCAGAAAAACTTTTTACATGTATCATTTTTTAAAGTATCATTGCTTATTATTGCTCGAGTATTATATAAGATAATTTCAGTTATTATATACATATAAGGTATTTAGTTTTAATCAATTTTAAAAGTAAATATCAGTATATGTAAGAATGCTTCTATTTTAATGTGTGACATTTTCTTATTCTTTCATATAATCTGTTGCGAAATATGCAGCATTCCTTTCCCTCCCCTAAACAATTATTCTGATTGTGCAATTGAGAAACCTTTTTTTATTACATGTCAGCGCAACACCCACGCACGACAGAACTGAATTAGAACAGATATTAAAAAATTAATTCAAGAAGTTCAATTAGACAATGAATTACAAAATGCTCAGGAATATTGTGACAAAATTAATTCTTGGCATTTTAGAGCTAATCGAAAGGTAAAAGATTTAAATAAAAAGGAAATGCATAACGATTCAATTTCTAAACAAGACTCCTTTTTAAAGGAAAGCATAAATATTAAATTACTGAAATTAAATGTCGTGAAGTTTTCCGGAGACGTATCAAAATGGCTGACATTTTGGTTGGCATACGAAACAGCCATTCATAACAGTGATACATTAGAACCAGTTGATAAATTCAACTATTTAATATCCTTTTTGACTTCCAACCCGTTAAAAAGTATTGACGGATTTTCCGTAACATCAGATAACTATTTAAAAGCGATAGCGATTCTGAAGGGGCGTATGGAAATACGGATTTGCTTATATCTGTACACACGAATAAACTTCTAAATATTTCTCCTCTTAGACATTCAAATGATACCAGATCCTTTAGAAGAATTTACGATGAAATTCAAACAAATATTAGAAGTTTAGAATCCCTAAATGTTTCATTGGAATCTTATGAAAGTTTGTTAAAACCGATATTATTTAAACTATTACCCAGAGATCTTGTGTTAGAATTTAATAAAACCCATGACGATGTTTTTAAAGTACAAGATATCATTTCATTTTTAAATAAACAATTAACATCCCGAGAAAAAATGTTTGCGTCAACGTCAAATGAAATGAATGATCGACCCACGCAAAGTAATTATTTACGCAACCACTTAAGAGAAATACTTTTTCCTCCCCCCTCGCGTCAATAAATTTGATTATCAGAATAGAAAATTACCAACAACGAGTGATTTACTAGTTCAGAGCGAAAATGAGACTACTTGTGGATTTTGTTTTGGTAGGCACCAGACAAATAAATGTTTTAGCACTCGTAATTTACCGTTTGAGAAAAGACTTGATTTATTGCAGAAAAGAGGTATGTGCGGTCTTTGTTTAAAATTCGGTCACATACGGAAAAATTGTACTAATTCTGTACTAATTGCCACAAAAAGCATTCAGAAATACTTTGTAATAAATCAATAAATTTAAAACAGAAACCTCTAAATACAGAGAATAATGATGTTGATGTTACGAAACAGATGCTCTCAAATCATATTATTTCCAATGTTTATTTGCAGACATTGATAGTTGGGCGATTCCGTGGAGAGTGTCACATACGTAACGCAGGCTTTAAATTGCATTTATTCAATTATTTATTAAATTTTAATGTTAATTCTGATTTTAAGTGGTATGGTAAATAAGTTATTCAGCATATTTTTAAATTTAAATGTGCGGCAATAAAACTCACAGAAGTATATCATTTAATTTCATTACTCAAAATGTGCTTTTTTTCTACTTCAGAAAAAAAGCACATTTTGAGTATGAAATTAAATGATATATTTCTGTGAGTTTTACTTACACACATTTAAACTAAAAAATATGTTAAAAACTTATTTACCATACCACCTAAAATCAGAATTAGCATTAAAATATAATAAATAATTGAATAAATGCAAATTAAAGCCTGAGTTACGTGTGTGACTCTCCGCATGGAATCGCTCAGTTGCAGTCCCTAATAATAATCAATCAACTGAATTTATTAGAGTAATTATAGATAGTGGGAGCCATCATAGTTATATAACTCGTTATGCTGCCAAAAAATTAAAATTAAGAAAGATAAAAACGGAGATAATTAATCACGGACTTTTCGGAGGCATGGAAAGAAAAAATAAACATAATCGTTATGAATTTACGATTGGTAGTTTAGATCAAAATTTTCAATGCAAGATACAAGCTTTGGATGAAGAAAAAATCTGTACAGGAGTAAATTTATGTCGCGATAATAAATTGAGAATCTTAGAAAAGGAAGGGGTGTTTTTGTCAGATGTGCATAGAAACAATAGATTGTGTTTGTATCAAAATAACCCCGAAGAAATACACATTTTAATCGGCGCTGATACAGCCGCGAAACTATTTACCGATAATATAGGATATTTCGCTGATCTGGGTTTAGCAGCTTTTGAAACGAAGTTAGGATGGACAGTTATGGGGAAAATAGAGGGTAATCAAATTGGTTTCGAAAGTTCGTTATCAGTTCTATCACTGTCTTTGCTTATGACAAATGCTAATTTGTCTAATTTATGGCGATTAGACGCCTTGGGTATAAGTAATGAAGATGACAAAACAAAAGAAGATTTGAGCGAAGAAACAAAAAAGCATTTTTTAGAAAATGTCACACGTGATGAAAGTGGTCGTTACGAAGTCGCATTACCGTGGACTGTGGACAATTCCGTCTTAACAGATAATCGGTCTTTATCAGAAAACCATCTTTACAAGACTGAAAATAAACTTATAAAAACGAATAAAAGAAAGGAGTATGAAGAAATCTTTAATTTATGGGAAGATAGCCAGATTATAGAAGTAGCCGATGAAAAGGAAGATAAGATTCATTATTTACCGCATAGACCTGTAATTAAAGAAAACAGTGAAACGACAAAAATACGTCCCGTTTTTAACGCTTTGGCACACACTAGAGATTGTCCTTCTTTGAATGAATGTCTCACCAAAGGTCCTAATTTAATTGAAATAATCTCTCGTATTTTAACCAGATTTCTGAAATACCGAATAGGAATTTCAGCCGATATTGAAAAGGCTTTTTTGCAAATTAAAATAAAAGAAAAAGACCGAGATTTTCTTAGATTTTTTTGGTTCGATTCCGATCGAAATTTGAAAATTTATAGACATTGTCGCGTAGTCTTCGGACGCACTTCAAGCCCTTTTTTACTAATGGCTACATTAAATCATTTTTTAAGCCCCGAACTTTGGCAAGATACAGTTCAAATTTTGAGAAATTCATTTTATATAGACAATTCTCTCACTAGATTAAATTCAATTCCTGATACCGAAAAATTTATTACAGAATCTCAAATCATATTAGCTTCAGCTCACTTTAATTTGAGGTGTTGGCGATCAAATTTGCGTCAGGCTATGATCTATGAATCCGAAGATAAACCCAAAGTTGCACCCGTTTTGGGATTAATCTGGAATTTAGAGCAAGACAATTTAATGTGTAAAATAGATGAAACCATTAAAATAGATGAACCAATCACAAAAAGGAAAATATTGTCTATTATACAGAAAATTTTCGATCCCATCGGATTCACCGCTCCAGCAATTCTTGTACCAAAATTAATTCTTCAAGAAACCTGGAAACAGAGATTAAAATGGGATGAAGAACTACCTGAAAATTTAAAGAAACAATTCACTAATTGAATGAACAAAATAGGCTTTTTGAAAGAAATTTATGTCCCTCGATGGCTAAACATAATTCCCGCTAATGAAAACGAAATTTCGTTACACATTTTTTGTGATGTTAGCAAACATGCCTATGCCACCTGTGTTTATCTTAGGTGTCAAACGCAAGGAAAAATTAGAGTTCAGTTAGTAAATGCTGGAAGCAGAGTATCACCCATCAAAGAATTCACGATTCCGAGGTTAGAATTACTCGCATGCCTTATTGGGGCTAGGCTCGCCAAATCTGTAACGGATGACTTAAAATTAAAACCAGAAAAGACTACATTTTGGAGCGATTCATCAACAGCTTTAGGGTGGATACGAAGGGAACAAACCTGGGGTACCTTTGTACATAAGAGTTTTAGAAATAAGAAATCTTACCAAAATAGAAGATTGGAGACATATCCCTGGACACTTGAATCTGGCTGACCTCCCATCCAGAGGGTGTTCTTTTGAACAATTGAAAAAATCAAAATGGTGGGAGGGTCCTGATTGGTTATATTTATCAGAAGACCAGTAGCCACAACCAGAAGAATATCCTGATGAAAAAGTCATAAAAAAGAGAAAAACAAGACAATTCTTATTCTTTTAGATAAAGAAGAAACTGATTTTTAATCGCTATTACCGATATTTTTCCTCTTATCGAAAAAATGTCAGAATGATTGCTTGGATATATAGATTCTTCAACAACTTGAAAATGAAAGAAAAAGTTTCAATTCCTGATATTTCTGTAGATGAGTTTGAAAAGGCTGAAACCATATTGCTACGCTTAATACAAAGAGAATCCTTTTCGGGCAGAACCAACCCAAAATTGAAATCTTTAAGACCACTGGAAGATAAACACGGTCTCTTAAGAGCCAAAACCAGCATAATTCTTAGAAACGATAAAGCAAATTTTCGTTATCCTATAATCCTTCCCTCTAAACATCCAGTTGTTTTAAAATTAATTTATGAAAAACATACAGAAAGACATCATGCTGGAGTTAGCAATCTAATGGCTCAACTTAGAGAAAATTTTTGGATATTAAAATCAAGAAAATGCATCAGAAATGTCCTTAGAAAATGTGTCAAATGCCAAAGGTTCCAGACACCTAGAATGGAGATCGAACAAGGAACCCCCACCTGAAGACAGAATCAGAGATGCAGCTATATTTGAAGTGGTGGGAGTCGATTTAGCCGGTCCTCTTTATCTTACCGACGGTATGGATAGCTTTATATACCTGTGCTGTCTATCAAGCGGTACACCTAGAAGTAGTTACCTCATTGTCTTCTAAATGTTTCATGCAGTTTTTAAGAAGGTTTATTGCATGAAGAGGCAGACCTTACGTAATTTACTCGGACAATGAAAAAAACTTTGTTGGCACTAGCAGAGCACTTTCCAGTGTAGATTGGGAAGCCATAATCGAACTTGGGAATCAAACTGTGTTTTCCATTTTTGATAAATAAATTACATATTGAGTTATAAGCAATTTTGATCACGTGACAAATATGTTTTTTAACCTTCCTGGAGTGATTATTCTTTTTTCGCGTGGAAATTCGGTTCAAAACACCCACATTGACACTATTTTCTGTAAGATCTATTGGTTTGCAAAAAAACTAAAAACACAGTTCGATTACATAGTTTCTAAACAGCATCTGCTAGTTTCATAATTTTCGAACAAAAATAAATTAAAACTTATATATCATAAAGTTGCCCTTTCTGATTTGAGATCAGCCTTAAGAATGAAAAATAAACTCAAAATATGAAGTCAAATAAGAGGACATTGAAAAATTGGGTGCTAGCGAAGCACCTGTTTACTTTTAACTAAAATATGCAATAAGATATATTTAAATCATCTATTGCATAATCGAATGCACTATTTAGATCTGACAAAAAAATGGGGGAAAATCAAGATAAGGCTCACTTGAGATATAATAGAAAAATGTCTCATAAAAATGCCTAAAAAGATATACAGTAGAAGATCTTTATAACGCAATTCTCCATATAACGCACAACTTCTCGGATGTAAACAATGATTTTTGCAGTTAAAAAGCACCTGCACTTTCACATTGTAAAATATTGCTACTCTCTAGAGGACTAAATTTGATACATTAGTTCAACTTTATCTTCTAATTTAAGACCTTCTTACTGAAAAAATGCTATTATTATAATAAACATTTTTGAAAATGTCTAATATAAGGGATGGTTATGTCAGTTATATTTGGATCATGTTTATAAAGTAAATTTAACAATGTTTGACCTATATTGTGCAAAAATTTATAATTTGGATAACTCTTGGTAACAAGGAATGCAGTATAAAGATATTCTAATGTATTTTGATGTGTTTCAGACATATTTGGCCATGTTTACAAGGTGAATTTAATGATGTGATCCATATAACGCACAACCTTGCGGTTTTATGTTTGCGTTATAAAGATCTTCTACTGTATTATTAATTTTTAGTTTAGACGTTTAAAAGTAATACATATTATTTTATAACTTATCTTAGAAAGAAAGCCTGTGTATTAAGTCTGATGGCTGTTTAAATGTGTTAGTGCATGACAACTTTTATAAATCGGCTTTCCATTTTAAGATCAATGTTTTGTTTTCAGTAGTCTAAAAAGTTGGTAAATAGGTATTTCTGTTCTGTTTATTTTACTGTCTTTTTTTTTTTTACTAGGCAGTTTCAGAGGAGAAGCGTCAAATGACAATACACAATACTTCCTAAAACATGTAAAGACTCTACTGCTAAATTCAAATCATTCCAGAAATTTTTTATAAAAAGCTTTACTTTCAATAAAAGATAATAATTGCTCATGTAGTGTTCTTGTTCTAACAAAAATCAGATATTTCAGATTGCAAATTTTTCAAAGAAATTATTTTTAATAGCCATGGGAAAGTATATTATATTTATGAAACTACACCATATATTTATTTATAGTACTAGTAATCAAAAGATTGTTTATTAAGATTTTCAAGGTATCAATGTTTCACTATGTAGTAGGGTGGGCCGAAAAAAACTTTTTTTTGAATTTCGATGATGGGTAGTGCGGAAAAGTGGTCACTAGTGGCACCAAGTTCACACAAAAAATTTGAGATTTTTAGGACAATTCCTATATTTGCCGCTTTTGGCTTGAAGTTTTGCTAAAATGCTGATTTTTGAACTTTTTTAGCAAAAATTTTAAAAATGTTAAATTAAACTTATTTTAATCGTATTTACTTGAAAAGGCATATTTAATGTTCCAAATGTATAAATAAGTTCTGATAATGTATTATATAATTGCTATGTGTATTTTAAATTAGACGATTTTTATAGCCTTTTCGCGCTTAAGTGAGCAAAAGTTGCATGCATTGTTTGAATCTTTCAACGGTTTCTCTCTTTTGTCTTGTTTATGTCCCTTGGTCTTCCTTATTTTTTTCGATGTTTTAAGGGTCATATATTTGGGTGACGGACAGCAGAATCCCTCAGAAACAGATCTGGAAGGAGAGAAGGGGCTGAGGCGAGAACTTAAATGAAAGCAGTGACTCATCGCGATGTTGGGGGAGTGAAGGAGGAAATACAAGGGGGGAGAAAGTGCGATAAGGGATGCTTATTATTTTCAGTGCTCAGTTTCCCTGAGGCATGGCAGACGCAGTGTGAGACAGGAATATGCGTTTAGGAGTGTTTGGCTTTGAAGGGCCAGGTTCAAATTCAGATTTAGTCGAACTGCTTGCTTGAAAGCTCCCACTACTTGAATCTTCTAACAATGTAACTGTCTTCCATCTGGATCTAACTCCACTTGTTGAAGGCTTTGTCACAGAACCACTATTCCTCGTTGAAATTGTATCCAATTTCATTTTCCGCGATATTTTCTTTGCAAGAGTTTTGCTTGTTTTTAAATCAATATTTCTGATAAACATTTTTCGAACAGTTCTTTGATCCTTCAAGAAGTTCACCTCCCGATGTGGAACTTTACATCTGATGTCGCAACTACAATTGTTCACCCTCTACACTTACAAGCCATGATGCCTTACAAGCCTATGTCAAAGAGAGAGGTTTCCGCATTTCGTACGAAATCTTCGCGGATGGCCTTGCCTTTAACGCCCGTATGATTACAAGATTTCTCCAATGATCTACACTCATTGTAATAGTTTTTAATCTTCCCGTTAATTGTTGGTTGATAAACCACTGATATGGAAGATTTTATCCAGATTTCGGAAACTTTTTCACCTACCTTTTTAATAATATCATCCACTGGTTGAAGATAAATATCTTGATTTTCTTCTATATCGCTTCGCAACCAATAGTAGTGGTGCATGATGTCAGCATTAGTTGGCAATTGCAAGTCTTTCAATTTGCACGGTGCCCCAAAATGGCTATTTTCACGTTATCACATGTCTTTACATGATCATGAACTTTCGCACTATCCATTTCTAAACTTGTCGTAATAAAACGCACAAAACACAGTAAAGGTACGTTAAACGATCCAAAAAGCAATGTATTACACGAGAAAAAGGTTTTACTTTTACACTGAACAAATGTCACAGGGAAACCGAGCACTGAAAAATAATAAGCATCCCTTATCGCACTTTCTCCCCTCTTGTATTTCCTCCTTCACTCCCCCAACATCGCGATGAGTCACTGCGTTCGCTTAAGTTCTCGCCTCACCCCCTTCTCTTCTTCCAGATCTGTTTCTGAGAGATTCTGCTGTCCGTCACCCAAATATATGACCCTTAAAGCATCGCAAAAAATAAGGAAGACCAAGTGACATAAACAAGACAAAAGAGAGAAACCGTTGAAATATTCAAACAATACATGCAACTTTTGCTCACTTAAACGCGAAAAGGCTATACAAATAGTCTAATTTAAAATACACATAGCAATTAAATAATACTTTATCAGAGCTTATTTATACATTTGGAACATTAAATATGCCTTTTCAAGTAAATACAATTAAAATAAGTTTAATTTAACATTTTTAAAATTTTTGCTAAAAAAGTTCAAAAATCATCATTTTAGCAAAACTTCAAGCCAAAAGCGGCAAATATAGTAATTGTCCTAAAAATCTCAATTTTTTTGTGTGAACTAGGTGCCACTAGTGGCTACTTTTCCGCACTACCCATCATCGAAAATCAAAAAAAAGTTTTTTTCGGCCCACCCTACTATGTAGAGCATTTTGTTAATGGATCATAAGACATAGCTTTTACCAAAAATGTTTAAATTTTAAATGATTTCAATTTTCTACATAATTGATTGTAATTATTTAATTTAAATTATTTTTAAGTGAAGTTATATTACTTATATATCCAGCAATGTTTATTTTTTTCAGTAAATATGCATGTAAATGCAATAGGAAAATATATCTAAAAAAACCTGGTTTAAACCAAAAAAACCAGGTTTTTTACCAACCCTGTCATTTTATGTTAATTGTAAATAATCTGTGTTTTCTCAAAGGAAAATATTTTATTCAAGATATTGAATATTTTTTATCTTTGCTAAATTCACATGTTTTAAATTTTCTCTTTAGAGCTTCAGATATGTTCATCAACACATTTTTATTCTACATGCATACAATACAAATATAACCTAAACTCACTATGTGTCACGGTGACTGCTGGAATAAGACTGTTAAAAGTAGAAATTATTTATATCGAATAGTTTGAAACTTAAATTACAAAAATGAGAAAATATTATATTAGATTTTTTCTAAAACTAGGGGGCTCGGCCCCCTACGAGCTACGCTGGCCAACCCGCGTCCAGACACCGCAAACTCTAAATGCACACTAATTTGATCAGCTTTAAAAAGATTTTGAAAGATTGAATTATAATTTAAAAAACACTGGCGATCTCCCTATAAAAGGATTTCTATTCATTTCTCTTTGATTGGGGAATTTTAACGCCAAATCCGCTGCGTACTATTTGATTATCCTATCGATTAATTTCGCCAAATTATACAAATTGACATAATTTTTATTTTAAATAATGAAAGAAGAAATAAATTAGTACAACATTAATAAAAATACAAATAAAATGTCGAAATAAAAATAACTTGATGACATAGACACGTGTAACATTTCAAAATAAGCTAATATAAAAGGAATTAAGTAAACAGTCTTTGTCTCTTGGTATTTTTTAACAAAGCGAAAAGAAAGTTCTTTTAATTGAGACATTTTTAATTAATCATTTTTAATCTGATGTAATTTTGACCAAGCTATTCTTTCTCTTTTAAATATAAATAAATTTATTAGGAAAATATTTTTGTTAGAAATGAAATATTATTTGCACTTTCCTAACAAAAATAGTTGAAAAGATCCTCTCAAAATATCAAGTAAATGTCTAGCGCAATTTCTAAATTTAAACTGTTTTGCAATATTATTTTGTGTTCATTTTATATAATAACTGTAATGTGACGTAAATATGACGTAATTTCTCCTACTTAAGACTTCTAACGCATGTTAATGAATTTATTATTTTACAATATCCTTTCTCTTTTAAAATTCATGTGTATACTTTTTATGATGTAATTTTTAACAAGTTCCTGCTTTTTGTACATAGGGTCAGGTATGGTAAAATGGGTATAAAATTTACTATTTTTAAATGTTCTGTTAAAATTTTCTGATAAATGTTAAACAATTAAAACTTTTTTTGGTATTTTCTTTACATTGCATATTCTTGGAATGAAAATACACAATTTTTATTTTTTGGGCTACAAAAGTATGTCTATAACAAAACATATAATAGATGTATGTTTGGTATACCCATTTTACCCAACGCAGGTGAAAATGGATATAGTGTGGGGTAAAATGGGTATACAAAAGTTTAACAATGAATACTGTATAAATAGATTTACCAGAGATTATATAATGAAGTAATATGGAAAACAATGTTTATAAGTCTTAAAAAATATCATATTTTTTTTAATATGAAATTTAAGTTAATAGATAAATGAGAAGTTTTAATATGAATCAAGCTTAGGTGTAAATGGAACATTTTCTGGCTACAATTTTTTCAACTTGTATTCTCACGCTTTTACATTTTACGTGTTAAAAGTCTATTTATCAAAAGCATAATGGCCCAGATTATGTAAATGTTGATTCATTTAATGTTTCTATTATCTGCTTTCTTTTTACAACATAATCTGTGGGAATGTCCACTGTTACTGTTGTGATCATTAGAGCAAAGTTTCAGAAAAACTTCCAATTATTTAATTATAAAATATAATGTGGATAAAATTGAAATAACCAGTTAAATACTTACACCATCATGTTCCACTCCCATAAAATATATATAATAAATAAAAATTTTGTTAAAAATTAAGTAGATTCTCATAAAATATATCCAATTTGTAATAAAATTCTGATTTATTATATAGACAAGTAAAATGTTTTTTGTTTCAATTTAGATATATTTTATGTGAGTGAAACACAATGATATTTAACTAGTAATATCAATTTTTATCCTAATAATAAAATAATTGGAAGTATTTCTGAAAAATTGCTTTAATGGTCACAAGAGTAATGAATGGATGTACCCAGTGTTTTCAGCATCAGGAAAAACATAAAATGCAACCAATCTTGGACGTTTCCAAGAATTTTACTTCATATTCATATGTTTCATCTGCTTCAATAGCCATAGTTTTGCCACTGAATTCTTTGTCTTTTTTCCCAAATACTGGACTTTCTATCATGCATCTACAGATAATCTATTTTTACTTCGGGGATATCTTCCACTCATTATAGTCTAATTTAAATGTCTTCATTTGTTACAACTTCTTCTGCTTTTGCTTGGACATGCTTATGTTTCAGCTTTGAAGTTTATTCTAAGATTATTTGGAGGTGTGGCAGATTGATAGGTGTCGAGAAAGCAAGGATGTGTCAAAGCCTGCTCTTACTTGTCTTGACAATTCTGGTTTTCTATTTCCCAACTCTTTCAATCACCTCTTCTTAAATTCCAAATCTTATCAGCACCTGATATGCCATCTAGAAAAGGAATATTTCTAGAAGTGGTCAATGATTTGACTAAATTATATACAATGGATTTTAAGTCTTTCTGATCTTAAGAATAATGCACCACGGCCTAAACTAGCCTTTTTTGCACCTGGAGCAAACATAGATTTTGCACTCCCCTCCCCCACCCACTCAGCAAAATATATTTACAAAGAAAATTTTGCTAATTTTTTAAAAGCCAACTTCTTTTTAAATTTAAACTACGTAATACTGACGTAAACATGTAATACTACATAATCTGCTTTATTAAATATTGATTTATTAAAATCTTGAAAATGAAATGGAAAAAAAAATCCGCTTTATACAGGATCCTTATGCCATATCATGCTTAGATTCTTCTATGCTTTGACATACCCCATCCAGGACAATTTAAACAATACAGTGCTAAACATAAACTTGAAAAATCGACAAACAAAATCTTCATTTGGTGTCCGGGGCACATGCCATTTCTACCCCCCCCCCCCCCCCCTTAGTTTCGGCCCTGTATATGCATTATATAAAAATTTTACAGTATTTTTAAAACTAATTCTATTCTAATTCCAGTAAAATAAAGAATTTTATTCAGAAAAGTTCTATTTAACACCTTAAAAATACAACAAACGTTAAGCCTAACACTATACCCATTTTACCCCATTTATAAGATTTAAGATAAAACAATAAAAACAAAAGACATTTTCTTGTTTGTAATTTGGAAAAGTATTAGAAGTGCTTAATGAACAAAATAAGGTCAAATAAATGAGTTTATATCAGATATTTTGAGGTGCAGGAAGAAGTTTATTCAGACCATATGTGGCATGAAATAGTCCTCAAATGTTTTTACTGTTGCCACTCAAATAGAACAAACTATAAAAACAAAAATAAAGTAGGAGAAGAAAGCTTAAACATCAAGCAATCATACATAATTTTGAAAACTATAAATATCTTTAAAAAGTTTAAAAAATTAAACAATATTTTTTGACTACCTATTTTACCCCACGTGACCCTAATTATTTAATTCTAATTCCAAATGATTTTTTCTGTTTATAATAGTCACGTGTAAATAAATTTTTAATCTGAAGCAAACATTATTGTTTGTGCTGTTTATACATTTGGCAACAGTATAAATTAATACCATTTTCTAAAATGATGTAAAAAATATCTCTTGAAATGCTGAAAATTTGAATTTAAAATAGAAATAAAACCTCAAAAAATGAGTCAAATTAAAAAAAAGAAATACAGTCTGCATACCGGGAACTTCAAACGTATAAAATGATCTAAAAATGATTAAATTCCCATGAATAGTTTTTGCTCCTATAAAACTTTTTTAGTGGAACGATTTTGTCTAACTTTAGCATTAAATATCTCTTAAAATAATTCTTCGATTTGAAAACTGTCTGCATCAGCGTGTTTATCAAACATTTCTGTATAAAACCACCGATTTTCATATTTTTGTATGCATTATTTTTCTTAACCCATTAAACGCCAACGCTCCCGTTGCGGGAACAACAATTTGTTATTTTTTCCCTCAACATATTTTTGAATTATTTAAAAAATGCATTTTGTGCCGAAAAGTTAATAGTATGGCGTGTAGTATACATATTTTTTCAGAATGATATATATATATATTTACTATTTTTTGCAGATTTTTTAAAAAAGAGAATTTTTAGTTTTTAGACTTCCTCAAGTAAAATTAGTAAAAAGAAAAAAGTAAATTCTTTAGTTTTTACAAGTGCAGTGAATATTTAAAGCCAACAGATCATCTAATAATAAATTCCTAATACGAAGTAAATATATTCATTTAAAGCAATATTAGAAAGGTTTCTTTCGTATGTTCCCACAATGGGAGCATTGGCGGCTTGTGGTTACATTCCCGTCCCTTTGTCTGCAAGCGCGCTTCCATAAAGAGAGAAACATTTTATATTGATTTTTCATGAAAAGCAGTGTATGTCAGTTCGCTTGAATGTGGATTCGTAATATTATACGGAAAAACAGAACCATTGTGAACAAAGAAACCCTTAAAATTTACCTTTATGATGTTCATCCGCAGAAAAAAAAAAAAAATCTGTAAATTACAATTAAAATGCAAGATGCAAAAATAAAAGATTGCGTTTTGCATGGAAGTAAGTTATTACTAAAACATCAAAAAAGAATTTTGGTAATTTCTTGTAACAGTAAATTTGACCATAAATTAAGATATAATACAGTAGTAGTTGGCAGCTACTTTTGAAACTTAAATCCATAGGTAGATTCATATACAATATAAAAAAAAGAAAAAGAAGGATTACGAAAATTCTAAATTGTTTCATGTTATATTAATTGTACTAACGGTGATACTGTTGTAGATCGATTTTTAAACATATGCAGGCCTCTTATTAAAGAGATAATATATATATATATTTAAATAATTTGAAAATCGATGTTTGGTAATAGTAACGTGAAAAGCATTTATTATATTGAAATAAGAGATGTCTCAATTTTCATTTGTAAAACAACTACTTTATTTGAAATAGGTAATAAAGAAAATTCAAAACATCATTTAGGAACATATAGAGTTATATATATCAGTTACGTGTCGATGAAAAAAACTATATTCTAATATAAGTATATGCCAGAAATCTAGGTGTAAAACAAATTTATACATATGCGCGTGTAGTGTTTATTACAACATAATGTTATATCTGAGTAATTCCTTTCAAGTTGCATAGACAATGTGTAGGGAAATAATAAAAAAGAAAGAGTGACGTTATATTTCTAATATTTTGAATATTCGTTAAAAAATTTGAATGAAAGTGATTAATGAATATTAATATTAAATTTTTAATCCATATATTTTTAGTAATTGTTTATATGTTTGTTTATTTATTTGCATCATGCCTAAAAATGAAGTTTTATTAAATTTTCTAATCGCAATTGCATTATGGCAGGAGAAAATAACGCACGTTTCTTTGCAGTTCAGAGGAAGGTTAAACCCCCATTAGACGCCAACGCTCCCGCTACGGGAACATGTTATACATTCTAAACGGTTACAGTTATTAAAAAAATTCCAACTGCTTTATCATAGGGGCATCTTATATATATAAAATATATAAATAAACTTTATTTATTTAACGTGCTTAATATAGCGGCGCTTAATGGGTTAATATTAACGAAGAAAGAACTCCGGTCACAAAAAATTCAAAACCGGCGGCGGTGACAGTGGTAGTTACTTTTTTTTAGAATAGCGAGAAACCAGTTGGTTAACCAAATTCATTTAAACCGTGCTGAGCCCACTGGTAACTAGGGTATAAAAAAATCATGATTTTTTAAATTTAAATCTGATTTTTATGATTTTTTTTCCCAACGTTCAAATACTGTATAGCTACTAAGAGTTTTAGGTTTCCAAAACAATTAAACTACTAATTGCTAACATGTAGCTATGTTTTTACACTTTAATTAATAAAATTACTAGCAGGAATGACCGAGCTAAGCTCGGTCAAAATGAGCTTTGTGTTTATCTCTATATATTATTCCCACTAAATCATTCTTGCTGTTTTATATACAATTAGCTTGACCCTGAGACATACTGACCCAAAATGACGCACTAATCGAATTTTTTCGAACATGCGACCTAATACAATGCTCTTCTCGAGCCTGAAAACGATGGAATACAAAATTTAGTTAAAATCGTTAGTCATATTCTAGATAAAATAAGCTTGATCCACGTTGATTCAAAAAACTACTAACCGAAATTTATCGAAACTGTGAGCTATTTCAATAATATTTTTGTTCTGTGAAACGGTATAACAAAAAAATGTCAAAATTGTTTGAACATTTTTGAGATGCATGCCGTGACCCTGACCCATTATCACAAAAATGACCCACTAATAGAATTTTCTTGAGCATGCGACCCAGCCCACTGGTTTTATATTGTCCAGAAACGGTGTAGTACACAGTTTTGTCAAAATCTTTTGAGCCGTTTTTTAGATAAAGTTAGCTTGATCCTGATCCATTAGGACCCAAAATGATCCATTCATTGAATTTTCTCGTGCATGTGACCCTGCCCAATGGTCTTATCATGCTCGGAAATGGTATTATACAAAATGTTTTGAAGTGCTTTTTAAATACAATTAGCTTGACCATGACCCATTGTGAGCCAAAATGACCCACTAATCGAATTTCCTTGAACATGCGACGTAGCCCAATGGTCTTCTCGAGCCCGAAAATGATATAATACAAAATTTAGTCAAAATCGTTTAAGCCGTTTTTTAGATAAAATTAGCTGGACCCTGACCCATTGTGACCCAAAATGACCCACTAATCGAATTTTCTCGAACATGTGACTTACCCCAATTCTCTTCTCATGCCCAGAAGTGGTATAATATAAAATTTGGTCAAAATGTTTTGAGCATATTTTTAGATTCAATTAGCTTGACTCTGGCCCATTGTGACCCAAAATGACCCACTAATTGAATTTTCTCGAACATGTGACTTAGTCCAAACATCATCTCATGACCAGAAACGGCCATATATTAAAAAAAATTGTGAAAATGTCTTGAGCCGTTTTTAGATTTAATTAGCTTGACCCTGACTCATAATGACCCACTTATCGAATTTTCTCAAACACATGACCCATCCCAATGGTCTTTTTGTGCCCGAAAACAATAGCTTAAAGAATTTCGTCAAAATAGTAGAGCCGTTATCTAGATAAACTTAGCTGGACCCATGGTGACCCAAAAATGACCCACTAATCGAATTTTCTTGAACACGTTATCCATCCCAATGGTCTTTTCGTGTCCGAAAATTGTTAGATACAAAATTTAATCAAAATCGATTGAGCTGTTCTCTAGATATAATTAGCTTGACCCTGACCCATTATGACCTAAAATGACCCACTAATCTAAGTTTCTCGAACTCGAGACCCATCCCAATGGTCTTTTCGTGCCCGAAAACTGTAGGGTGCAAAATTTCGTCAAAATCGTTAAAGCCGTTATCTAGATTGACCCACGGTGATCCAAAATTCACCCACTAATCGAATTTTCTCGAACATGTGACTTAGCCCAATGGTCTTCTCGTAATCCAAAACTGTAGAATATAGAGTTTAGTGAAAATAGTTAGAGCCGTTTTTTAGATAAAAATAATTGACCCAAAAATGACCCACTAATCGAATTTTCTCGAACACTTGATCCATCTCAATGATCTTTGCGCGCCCGAAAATGGTTAGATACAAAATTTAGTCAAAATCGATTGAGCCGTTCTTCAGATATAATTAGCTTGACCCTGACTCATTATGACCCAAAATTACCCACTAATCGAATTTTCTTGAACACGAGACCCATCCCAATGGTCTTTTCATGCCTGAAAACAGTAGGGTGCAAAATTTCGTCAAAATCGTTAGAGCCATTATCTAGATAGATTGACCGACGGTGACCCAAAAATGACCCACTAATCGAATTTTCTCGAACATGTGACCCATCTCAATGGTCCTTTCGTGCCCGAAAATGGTTAGATACAAAATTTAGTCTAAATCGATTGAGCCGTTCTTTAGATATAATTAGTTTGACCCTGACCCATTATGACCCAAAATGACCCACTAATCGAATTTTCTCGAACACGAGAGCCATCCCAATGGTTTTTTTCGTGCCTGAAAATGGTTAGATACAAAATTTAGTCAAAATCGATTGAGCCGTTCTCTAGATATAATTAGCTTGACTCCGACCCAAAATGACCCACTAATCGAATTTTCTCGAACACGTGACCCATTCCAATGGTCCTTTTGTGCCCGAAAATGGTTAGATACACAAAATTCAGTCAAAATCGATTGAGCTGTTCTCTAGATATAATTAGCTTGACCCTGACACATTATGACCCAAAATGACCCACTAATCGAATTTTCTCGAACACATGACCCATGCCAATCATCTTTTCGTGTCCGATAACAGTAGGGTGCAAAATTTCGTCAAAATCGTTAGAGCCGTTATCTAGATAAATTTAGCTTGACCCACGGTGACCCAAAAATACCCCCCTAATCGAATTTTCTCGAACACGTACTCTCACACATTTTTTCTTGACTTAGCCCAATGGTCTTCTCGTAATCCAAAACTGTAGAATATAGAGTTTAGTGAAAATCGTTAGAGCCGTTTTTTAGATAAAAATAGCTAGACCCACACTGACCCAAATATGACCCACAAATCGAAATTTCTCGAACACGTGACCTAGCCCAATAGTCTTACCGCGCCCGAAAACGGTAGGGTGCAAAATTTAATTAAAATCGTTAGAACCATTCTCAAGATAAAATTTACACACACACAATTTTTGCTCGCATTATAGTATAAGATAATTAATAGTTAGTAATTACAGAAATTATAAAAACTGCAAATTAGTAGTTTCATTAGGTAGTATCATACAATAATGTTATATACATTAATATTGTAATAATTATGTAAAACTTTATTAAATACTAGTGATATTTAATATTTATTAATAACTGCTTACTAAATTATTAATAATTTAGTATTAAATAGTTAACACTACTTCAAATTAATAATTATTAAACAATTAACTAATTAGAAACATATTATACATTTTTAAGCTTTAATTATAAAAATGATAATTAATAAGGTAGTATTCATTTTAGAAAGAAAAAGGGGCAGGATGCTAATTCCAAAAAAGGGCACTATTTCATGAGGAAATATATTAGTAATGTGTTTAGTAATGATATAAGAAAAAAAAAAGATAATTTTTAGTATGATAAATAAAGTATCCTTAATTTTTAATAATTTTATGAATCACAAATTGAAAAATTCAATTAAATAACAACATGTTTTAATAATATCCCGTTTTTTCTAAAGAAATAAAGTTATATTATTTTTTAAAGATTTTGGGCACACGAATCTAGAAATATTGTTGAATGGGGAAGTTTTTTACAAGAAATCTCTGGCTACAACTACAGGTGAATTTAACTTTTTTAGGGCAGGGTGTATTTTGTGCAGCAATCCCAGAATTACTAAAAACTGCGAATAAGTAATTTCATTAGTTAGTAGCACAAATAACAAAACTAAAAATTATTATTTGCAGCTTGTTTTGCATTTGTACGTAGAAAAATTACTGTTAATCACCAAAATCTAAACTTACACACATGTATGTGTATGCTAACCAAAAAAATTATGAAAATGAGTTAAACCGATTCATACATACATACAGAATAAATATAAGGATAGCTAGTTATATCTGAAATCCTCAAAATATGTAAATAACAACATTATTACCTCTCAGTGGGGATTATTAGCTGTCAGTGGTTCAATTTTCTTCTTTTTAAGAAAAGTTTTGCTGTCTTTTCAATACCCAGGGTTGGTAAAAAACCCGTTTTTTTTTTTTTTCAAAAAAACCCGTTTTTTTTTGTTTAAACCAGGTTTTTTTAGATATATTTTCCTATTGCATATACATGCATATTTATTGAAAAAATACACATTGTTGGATATATAAGTAATATAACTTCATTTAAAAATAATTTAAATTAAATAATTACAATTAAAAAATCTTAAA